>JASDDO010000004.1:245761140-248161140 GCA_030015575.1 Agapanthus africanus | reverse complement strand
TGAAAGACTATCGGAGACCATCCCACACCAGCGCGGAGTGGTCATGACTCATCGGGGCTCCCAAACTGAGCCTAACCTCAAGTAAAAAGCGGCATGGAATATCTCTAACGCTTGCTCTTTCGACGTTAATATCACCTGGAAGATTACTTGAAGACGTCTTGTCCAGCCCTCGAAGTGATCAGAGACACAACAGTCACGGGGCTACTCGAATAGCAAGATTGCATATTGGGGAATACATTGGCCAACGCGACGGTACGACGGGTAAAAAACCCTAGTACCACAGACCCTAACGGACTTCTATTAGCAGGAGTTAACTGTGACGTTAGGACACCCTGGCGAGAACTTCTCGATTCGTTTCGACTCATAGGGAAAAGAATGTTCCTGCGAGAACTTCTCGATTCGTCTCGACTCGTAGGGAAAAAGCCTTAGGCAACGGGGATAAGGACCTGTTTCCTAAGCACTGGGACCCTGTAAGTAGGTCCAAGATGGACTATTGTATACTATTCACGAGCCACACTCTCCAAAGTCGAATATCGACAAGGAAGGAAAAAACCACTTACGAGTTCTCTCGACTTGTAAGGGGAAATTTCTTTTGTGAGATCCTTACGACTCTCAAGAGAAAGCGCCCTTAGGAGTCTTCATGACTCTTAAGGAGAAAATACACCTACGGGATCCTCTCGACTCGTAGGGAGAAAAGTCTTATAAGACCCTCAAGGCTCATAAAGTTGAAAAGTCTTAGGCGGCAGATCTGAACCTGTGTTCTGAGCCATCGCTGCTGTTGGATATAGTGCCCTCAAAGTCAATTATTGGATCGCATGTACGTGATTGCAATGATTGAGGAAGACCTATACCGGTAGGACAGTCTTACTCGAGATGATAGTATGCTATCTGGTTTGCCTTTATCAGTCGTGTATAGGTTCAGGTGACTGATCACGATTACACTTTGATAGAGCCCTTAGGATCTTGCTTGACTACCAACAGTATGAGGGCGATCATATAAGTGAGAGTTGGGTGGTCTATAAGCATATCCTTAATTGTGGTCCCTAGTCGTGGGAGTTTCGAGACAGGGCATCGATACACCGGAGTAGACTAGTGTATACAGTCGAGACCCCGACGAGGGGCGGTAGCCGGTCTCACAAGCCACTGGTGTCAGTTGGATCACCTAAGATGTATACAGGTGCTCATTGGGTTATGAGTACACCGGACAGGACTCGCCGGGAACCTGCTAGTTGGTACTATACATATCGTCAGATAGCAGTTCCCTGGTGACATGTGTACATGTTAGTTCATCGACCTGAGGTCATCATTTGTCTAGTGTGAGTTCCCACTGTGCTTTGATTTCTACCCTACCACGGCTCAAAGGAGTCGTGCAAACAGGTAGTTTTTGGGTACAGTCCCGAGCCACATGGAGGTACGTGAGCGGATCGGCAGGGGATTCGTCTCTCCCGGTATTGGGGGTGGAGGTCGCGCTGTGTCTAGGAAAGCCATTACACCAAGTCCTTGGCCAAGGCAGGTGAGATTTACTGGTAGGTACTCCAGTAGTATCTCAGGGTGTTCAGGGCTTGTCTCCGACACGACTTATACAGCTATTGGGGGTCTGACGTTACTAGCCCCCTAGGCCGGATATGCGATACTCATAGACGAACGGACCGGACTGTATATACATTGTCACTGTTAGGCTCAGTAGGGTTTCCGGATGAGTTTGCTCATCGGCCTCCCTTGAGGTCAGTCCATGGGCAGCCGTTACGCATAGCTAGTGCCGCTGACGGCTTGTGGTTAAACCCACTGCCAGGGTACTGACGAGTCATTAGAGTCCCCCACAGATAGTTTCCCAAGTTCGGGCAAAACGTTGTAGAGGCCGTATGGTTTTATGGCAGGGTTCGGAAAATGCACGTGCGTTTACGCACGTGTCATTTTTCGGGCAGATAATATTGGTGGGCTTTGGTTTAAGCCGGATCCATGTATTATACATAGTATATATAATATCTTTGTCTCAGTTGCATTTGTATTCGGTCGTAATACAAATGCGGGTATATTTATACAGTTATGGGGTTGTCCTGAAATTCGTTTCGGGATCACTTTTGGAAGTTGCCAGTTTCCAGTTTTCTATCAGCCGTATTTAACATTTGGTTAAATACGGATTTTATCTTTTCTTGAGATGAGTGTGGAAGCTTCTAGAAGGTTCTAGAAGTGGTGAGGTGTTTAGTGAGTCATGGTTGCATTTAATGATTCCATTAATGCGTGATGACTAGGTTAATGATTCATCATTTCATTAAGTGTGTTCACACTTTGTGTTCACACTAGAGATATTTTCTTATTGTCACCTCCCCCTCTCCTACACTCACCCCCCCACCTCTATATATGTGGCCGGCCCTCCTCCTCTCTCATTCACTCTCACTTGGAAGAAAAAGAAATGGTTGTTGGTTAAAAGATTATGATAGTTTTCAGTGTATGGAATTTCACAGCTCATTTCATTCCATCACCCGATTCCCACGGCAACTTCATTAACCGTTCGTCCATGGCTTTGGATGAAGCGAGACAAAGTATTCCACTCATTCTCTACATCACTCTTGGTCATCTCTTCTAGCAAACTTGATGACCGAGTTGCCTCGAGTCAGAGGCGGGAGCCCGTTTAAAGATCCGATGACGTGGTGCCACCTGGACGAGGAGATCGGAGATCGACGAGATCGGAGCAGCCGCAACGGAGCGTGGGATGATGGTTAAAGAACGAAGGACTCGGATCGTTCGGTATAACCTTTCTTCCCTCTTTGTAGATTGTTAGTTTAGCGTTAATGGCAGATCTGGGTTATAGTATGCGATAGCGCCAGTTATAAAAGTTTTTGTTCCGCATTTTGGCGTCTGAAAGACGGCCGGGGCGCTACCGTAGACTTACAGCTGCCCTGCAAGGAGATCAAGATAGACTATCTACAAGACGCATTTGCTAAAGGAACATGCCAGTATGAAATAAAATATGTCTTTTATTCATGAATCAAAATGAATACAAGATACATTTCATAAAAGAATTAAAATGATACTCTCATTCAAGAGTAAATACAAAAAAAGGAAGAATATACAAAAAAAATCTTTAAGCCGGCGGATGGTGCAATAAGCTCGTGAGTTCATCGTACTTCTGCCAGGCCTCAGCTTCAAGCTCCGTTATTGATGCAAGACGGGCCCCCGCCTGAGTCTGATACGAAGCAAACCGACTCTCAAGCTCCTTTTTAGCGACTTTATGGGCTTCAACCATCTCGCGGGTAAAGATAACAGCTTTGTCAACAGCCACCACCTCTGTAATAGCTTCTTGAAGCACCCGCCAAATTCCATACGCGCGAGTGGTCTTGGAAGTGAGTTGAGCCTAGAGTTCCCCCAAAGCGTTCGAAGCTAACTCCCTCTCCGAGAACTTTCGGTTGAGCCTCTTCTCGCACGACTGTAGATTAGCAGCGCACTGCTCGATCCATCCCCGCAAGCTCGCTTTTGCAGTTAAAATGTCAGAGGGAAGGAATGTGCACTCAATACCGTGTAGACAAGCCTCTATACGACAACAATACTCAACCCAAACATGCACCGATGTTTCGTCGTGATAGGTGGAAAGAAAAGGCAAGGAATTGCTGGCTTCGGCAGCAAATTCTTCGACCGTCACAGAACTACCAGCATGAAGATCTTCAATAAAGGCCGACAAGGAGTGAATGCTTTGTTTCACCATTCGTTCAGACGCACGTTAGGCATAAAGACCCGGTGGGATAGAGATTCGAGACTCTAACGGAGTCAGGGTTGGCAGAGCTGTCAAGATTTGAGAATAGTCAGTGAGATTCACGAACATGGAATAGACAAAGCATTGCCAAAGATAAAGCCTTACTTACCCACAGTCATGTAAGGGGGGTTTGAAAGATCCCCAGGCCCATCGAGGATCTCAACTTCGTCATCAGCTTCCAGAACTGCAAGGGGCAGATTAGCATCGTTATAAAAAATGATAATAAAACAAAGGGGTTAAAGAACACTAACCTTGCCCGGAAGAAAGGACTATGCTTTGCGGGGGTATCGCCTGTGGGGCAGCCATAGCAAGAAGACGCTGGAAGGCCTTCCTGGGAGATAGGTTCACAATAGAAGCCGCCAGTTCCCGCAATTCTGAAGGAAAGAAGATTTCAGATAACGAAGAGATTATTAAAGCGAAATGTAGGAGATTACCCTCGATGCTCCGCCCGCCTTGAACTGAGGGGATAGCAGCTTCGACAGCTTCCTCCAAGCCCTCAGGTACAGCACTAAAGATATTTGTCGGCACGGCGGCTTCCAATTCAGGAACAACTGCCACCCTTTCAGGACCCGAGGAGACAGCATCGGTCTCGGTGATCCTTTCTACAATCTCCAGGATGCCACCAGAGAGATCCATTGGATCGGCGGCTGGTAAGGTCACCTCTGTGGAAAGTACAGACGCTGAAGAAGTGGAGGTCATCACCAGGAGCACAAAGATAGAACTAATAGCTTCGACAATCTCTTCTACACCCTTCGGTGCGTCACTAGAGACATCCATAGGATCCGCGGCCAATGGAGTCGCCTCCGCAAGAGGAATGGACACCGAAGGAACAAGAGTCACCACCGGAAGTTCCACAACAGGAACGACGGCTATAATGATCTCGTCTGCATCAGCCAGTGCGTCATGGAAGACATCTATGGAATCCACGATCATGGCACGACCTGGGCTCAAATCCTCTTTCGTTCCTGAAGTCCCTGCAAAGTTTTCACAAAGATAAGAAGATATAAAAACGATACAAATTACTTGCTAAAAGGAAGATGCAGAAAACACGCATACCGATACGCCAGGGTGCATCTCGTATGGCTTTTTTGAGCCGTCGTTCCTTCCTGAGGAAATGTGCTTGCCGGGCTTCAAATGCGGATTCATGACCACCAGTTTTTAGTGCCAGCTCATCTTCAGAAGCGGCCGAGATGGGTTGCTTCAAGGTTCTTTCGTGTTCCCTTTACAGAGGACCCATATGTACCCTCCGTAGCGATGGGGGATCTTCGTAGAATATGACAGGAGGGTAAGCTTTTTTTGGGGCCCCCATGTTCTCCGTTTCATCTTGTGAGCGCCTTATAGCCTCAGCCAATTGTGCGACTTCTTTGGCAGACGAACCCGGGAAGAGAAGACCATCATTCGGCTCTTGCATGGATATGGGTTCTTCTTGAATAATAGGCTCAGATTCCAGCAAGAGGTCAAGCAAGCCAGCAACTGTTTTCTTTCTCCTTTTCGAGCTGGAGCTAACACTAGAAGAGGATCGCTTCTTTCCCCTCGGCGCATTGGCGCGACGTTGGCTAACCTCGCTTCCGGTATCCCCTTTTGGCGATACCACCGCTGATGATACCGCCATTGATGGCGCCACCGCTAATGACACCGCCACCGATAGCACTGCCGCTGGCACTTTATTGGAAGCCTTTCCTCGGGCTCTAGTGCGCACTGGCATACCAGCAGTGCTGGGAGTCGATTCTATTTCTGCGGCCTTAGGAATAAGTACCACATCGCTATCCCGCAATGGAGGATGAACCACTGTCCGCGGCCGCAACAGAACGCTAGTGGCTTGGGCCGGAGCTGAAGATCGACATTCAAAGAGTACCCGCCTCTCCTCAGCAATGACGGGACCGACTCGATGACGATACCAACCCGTGAAAGACCCCACACACCTTGGAATATAGTCAGCCTCGTGGATCATGAAACGGGAGCCGGTGTTCAGCCGTATAAAGTGATGGACGATGTCACGCGTGACTTCTAGAGACGGAGTGGGCTCAATTAAGAATTCCTCGAAAGGAACACCCTGGTTATAGCCCAATTGTTGGTCAAAGCGGTGCGGATTGTACCACATAAAAAGGGCCGCGTTATTTTGACGGAACACCAAGTAGCCCGGCCTAATCGAGTACAAGTGCATGATCTCCTTAGGCTTTAAAGATGACGCTCCACCTTTTGACAGATCAAACAGCTGCTGGATGGGCCCCAGGGGAAAAGAGAGGACTTGGCCGCTAAAAACCATCCCGCCCTCATTGGAGTACGGTTTAAGAAGCATGCGGATGGCTCCTAGCTGGGTCGGATCGGGAGCGGAAGCATCCACCAACCTCATAACCCGTGGGAAGGTATAGGAGATATAGAAATCCGGCCGCCGATGTGCTGCGAATGCTCCCAGTACATGCATCTCGATCCACGACATGAAGTAATGGAGGGAGGAATTCACGCATCTGTACCTGGGGTCGAAGTGTTGGCCGCAACACCTAATCCATGATAATGATGCGACAGGCCTGCAATGCCAACGGCCAACCATGCCCCTTCAGCTGCGCGATGAGCGGGGTAGAAAACGGAGGCTCTCATGAAGCATCGATGCGTCGGCATGGCGAACCAACTGAGCCAAAGACTAATGAAGCCGACGAAGAAGGTCTCTTCGTCCATGCCAGGGGCCGCAATTGCATCGAAGGGCATGGCCGACGAGGCCGGAATATTAAACTACGACAAGTCCTCTTCTTTGGCCAGCAGCTTATTCAGCCTAAACCCAAAAGGGCCGTCAATGTTCGCAAACTTTGTAGCCTCTTTTGATAAAGAATCTCCACGGAGAAAATAAGCGATGAAGCTCTTAAAGGTGACGCCCTGTCCTTCTGACTTAGTGAACGGCCTCTCGAAAATACCCAGAGTCTTGATTAGATTGGGGTACTTATGACGGACGACGTTTTCAGTCGTCGAGCCGTCAAGCATAGCAGGCACGGTCATGAACACATACTCATCGGGAGGTAGCAACTCTTTATAATGCTCTCTCCTGATCGGCAATTCAGAGATCTCGCGGAACTCTTCCAGTGAGATCGAGACCTCACGATCCCCTAGCACGAAGGTGTTGGTGGGAAGATTCCATTGGTTCAGGAAAGCTTTAACCCACCAGACGTGAGGGGTCGGGTGATGAAAAAGAGACACATACACCGCTTGATATAACCCAAACTTCTGTAACCATGCACGGTGGGCGGAGAGAACATATCGAGCCTAGGGAAGATAGCCGACTGTGTGGCGAGGGGTATGCCCTACCTTATAAACTTGTCCCAAGGGTTGGGCTTCATCTTGACAGATGCTGCGCCCCAAGAAATTTATAACGGCAAGGGCTGGTTGGGTATCCTGATTTTTGATGGCTCAAGCCGGCCTGTAGGAGTCCAATTAGCCACCTCCACCGCATAAGCGGTATGCGGACGCTCCATCAGCGATATTGGACGGGGAGTCTCCATTGAAACATCACAAGTAAATCTACGGTAGCCCCGGATGATGTGCTCATACCAGAGTCCCCATAAGAGCAAACTAGTACAGTCCATGTCATGGGCCCTGATCATCGCCATAGCCTCCTCATCCGACGACGATTGCGGGAAAGCGGCGTCCGAGCGAGTAAAGGGAAAGTAGGGAAGAGAAGCCATTGTTCCTGAAATAAGGGAAAGAAAAACCGTTAATAAAACCTATATATATATATATATATATATATATATATATATATATATATATATATATATATATATATATATAACAACAGAAGACAACGACAGGATGTTTGTTTGCAAAACCAATAGATCCCACAAAATCTAAATGACGGCTCACCAATGATGAGACAAAATAATCATTGAGAGAATTGAGAAGGATTCTTATCAAGGAAACAGTAAATTTCAAATAAACTCTTGAAGCGAGTTCTGCTAAAAGCATGACAGACTCAAATCTGCTTTAGGGGCATTAAAATCCTCAAATACTCGAGAGCATTAGGGAATAAAATTCCCAAAAATATCCGAGTCTCTCTCAAAGCCAAGCTCTGTGAATACGGAATTAAATTCCTATAATAAAGGGATTAAATCCCAGAAAACCCCAAAACGGAATTAAATTTCAAGATTCTTAAAGATCAGAGATGCGATGGGGTAAAACACTAAGAAGGGGGTTAAAAATCCCCATTGATTCAAAATTTCAAAATCTCCAAAAAAGAATATATATCTATATATGTTTTGGGATCTTTAAGAAACCGATCCAAGAAAAGAGTTGTGCTCTGATAATGGATTTAAAATCCAGGTCAGAAAGCAAGAAGGGGTCGTGCAAGGTCCTCACCCAAAGAGAAGTTTTGCAGAGTTTAACTCTGAAAGATTTTAAGGCAGATAACTAAGCTTTGAAGATGAAAATTAAATTCTCAAGAAAATGACCAAGGAAGAAGATGAAGGAACATGGGCTTCCCAAATACAAGACCCTTACATTTATAAGACGTGATAAGGGCGGTTCATCTCCCCATTCCCCTAGGCAATCCAACGGCTATAAAGGTGACAGCGTTGCACTCACGTGCAAGCCACGTGGGAACAACACTGTGGGGGCATTTGTTCCTTTATAAAAAAAAGAAAGAAAAGGAGAAGAAAGAGAGAAAAGTGATGGGAAAATTTCCAATAATAAAACATCACGTGCCCACACATGAGCGCCTATATAAAGATTATAGGCGCTGGGTTTAAACAATTGATAGGCTGAAATAGAGCCTCACGTGTAAGCACGTGACGTCTATATACAAAGCATAAAGACTCCATATTAAAACAAATGACCGGCCAGAAAGGCTCACCCGTCAGCACGTGATGCCCTCTTTTGACTGTTACACATACGCAAATGAGTTTAACCCTGTGGGGTCACATGCTACACGTGAGTGGGATTAAATGCCTTCTGAGCCAATAGAATTAAATTCTAAGTAAAGGGATCAAAACCCTATTTGGAAAATATTTCCTTAAGTCTTTCTAAACAAGAAAGATTGCTCTCTGTAAAACAGAGCACCGTGGGATTAAAAATCCGATGGTGGATAAAAATCACCAAGCTACAGAATAAACTCTGTATGAGAGAATATTTTCCCAATCTTGTTAAAAACAAGAAAAATATCTTCTGTAAAACAGAAGTCCTTGGATCAAAGATCCAATGGTGGATAAAATCCTCAAATCAATTAAGATCTCTCAATGAGGGATTTCTTTAACTAAATCAACAAATTGCTTATGTTATATAAAGGACCCAAGACTTCAAGTCTTGCAGAGGAGAGACCCCCCATAAGATTTGAAACAAAAAAGAGAAGAAACGCTCTCTTTTAGAAAAAGAAACCCTAGCTAAGAAGAAAGACCTAGAGATCATTTTATCTCTTCTTCGCCATTTCAAGAGTTTAACTCTTGCAAAAAGAACTTAGTTCTTCCTCTGGTTGAGGTCTGCAGAAGCAGATCTCCCCATAAGTTGAGAATTTAATTCTCATCGGGGAGATTCTGTCATGCAGACTCAAAACTCAGGGGAAAAAACTAAGTTTGGAGAATTTAATTCTTCCAAAAGATATAGGAATTTAATTCCTATGATAAAACTAGGGTTTAACCCTATAAAAAAATTTAATTCTTATCAAAATAAGAGACCTGAAATGTTCAAAACTCAGATCAAGTTTTCCATGCATATAAAAGAAATGATTAGCGTTCAACGCTATCACGACAGATCACGTGTTCCCACGCGAGTACCTCTGAGGAACAAAAAGTAATGACTGAGATCGAGTCATGTGATACCATGTGACCCCCTAATAGTGCTCAGCACTTATAAAAAGAGAAAGGGAATAAACCAAAGACAGTTCCCATTTTAGGGCGCGTCACGTGTTCCCACATCACCCCCCAATAGTGCTTAGCACTTATAAAAGGAAAAAAGGGGTGCCTCACGTGGTCCCACGTGACCTCCAAACAGTTGCTTAACACTTATATGGAAAAGGGGAAAATTCCAAAGACAGCGATCATGTTTTGAGCACCTCACGTGTTCGCACGTGAGCATTATATGAGCTAAGTCCAAGATCGGACTAACGTATCCTTAACAAACATTGAAGTTTATCTTAATCTCAAATGAGATTAACGATCCTTAAATCAACCCAAACCCAAATCTAAGATATACGGATTTGGAATAATCCACGCCTTACGGGCGACGACACAAATTAGTCTCCGTATACAATCCACGAGCAACCAAAAATAAAACAAACACACACGACACGAAGTGAACTTCTGGAGCAGGAGAAAGTGGTTACCGCGGTGCGGTAATATAATTAACTGCAGGGGCCTGCGCCTGCAGGGAAGAGCGACCCCACAATCAAAAACCCCTCGCAAACGAGGGGGAGTCTGACGATGTCTGCTACAATGGCCGCATCCGTCCAAACCTTCAATATACGATGCCATAAATCAACTTGGCATTTTCGGAGAGATGGACGGATAAATCCAAATAGCATCTGCCCCCAAATTCTGGCAAGACGACCTACGCGGTTCCATCTCCCATTTTCGGCGGTAAACAGAGTCATGTCCGGTGTACTCACATCCAGTGAGCACCTGTATACAATCTTAGGTGCACCTTACCTATGGCTGCGGGACCAATCCATCGCCCTTTATCAGGGTCTAAATATGTATACACTAGTCTACTCTGGAGTAACAATGCCCAGTCTCGATACTCCTTCGACTATGGACGCTTTTAAGGATGTGCCTATTGACTACCCAGCTCTCACAAGTATGATCGCCATCACAACGCAGGTAGTCAGGTAAAGATCCTACGGGCTTTATCAATATGTATAAAAGATATGAAATACAAAATAAAACAAATCACATGTTAAGATAAAGACAAACCAAATAACATACTATCATATCGAGCAAAATTTCCCTGTACATATATATCCCTAACATCATATACAATGAAGGCCTCTAGGGCATACATATCCAACAATCTCCCACTTGCACTAAGGCCTGTAATTGGCGCAATGAGTACCCACTGTCTGCACTAGACCCAGTAGCTGGCGTGCCGCATGCACAACATCTCGAATAGTCTCTCAAACTGGACTTGAGGGATGGCCTTGGTGAATGGATCTACCGTGTTGTATTTTGTGTCCACTCTCCGTACCTTGATCTCCCGGCGATCCACGATCTCCCTGACCAGGTGATACCGTCTCAAGATATGTCTGGATTTCTAATGGGACGGTGGTTCTTTTGCTAAAGCCATGGCTCCATTGTCATCGCAATACAAAGGTATTGGATTAGCAATGGATGGAACCACCTGAAATTTAGAAACGAACTTCCTGATCCAGACTGCCTCTTTTACGGTATCGTTTGCAGCGATATACTCAGCCTCCATCGTCGAGTCAGCTACGGTATCCTGTTTGGAGCTCTTCCAACAGACCGCCCCTCCGTTGACGTTAAATACATAACCCGAAACAGATTTAGAGTCATCCTTGTCACTTTAGAATTCAGAGTCGGTAAAACCCTCGATCTGGAGGTCCCCACTACCATACACCAGGAGCATCTCTTTACTCCTTCTGAGGTACTTAAGAATGTTCTTTACTGCTATACAATGTTTCTCACCTGGGTTAGACTGATACCTTCTTACCACAATAAGTGTATAAGCTACATCTGGTCTGGTACATAACATCGCATACATTATCGACCCTACCGCTGAAGCGTAAGGTACTACGCTCATGTAAGCCCTCTCTTCATCAGTCTTGGGAGACATGTCTTTGGAGAGGGTGATTCCGTGACAAGCGGGCAAATTTCCGCGCTTAGAATCTTCCATACTAAACCTCTTTAGTACGGTGTCAATGTATCTCGACTGTGAAAGTCCCAACATTCTTTTAGATCTTTCACGATAGATCTTAATCCCCAGAATGTACGAGGCGTCACCCAGGAATTTCATAAAGAACTTCTATGACAAGAACAGCTTGGCCGATTGTAGCATAGGAATGTCATTTCTTATTAGGAGAATGTCATCAACGTATAAAATGAAGAATACCATAGTTCTCCCTACAACCTTCTTATAAATACAAGGTTCATCTACATTTTTGATAAAGTCAAATTCTCTGAGCGTCTCATTAAAGCAAATGTTCCAACTCCGTGATGCCTGCTTTAATTCATAAATGGATTTAAGCAACTTGCACACTTTTTCACTGTCCCACTATCTATGAAGCCCTCTGGTTGATCCATGAAAACACACTATTCTAAATTTCCATTTAGAAAGGCGGTTTAACATCCATTTTCCAGATCTCATAGTCATGGAAGGTAGCAATGGCAAGTAGGATCCGAATAGATTTAAGCATAACCACTAATGAAAAAGTTTCATCATAGCCCAATCATGGTCTTTGACGAAAACCTCTAGCAACAAGTCTAGCTTTGTAGGTTTCTACCTGACCATCTACACCAATCTTTTTTTTGAAGATCCATTTGCATCCTATGGGTTACACCCCAGTAGAAGAAAAATTCAAAGTCCAAACTTTGTTTGTGTACATGGATTCCATCTCGGATCGCATAGCATCCAGCCACTTCACCGAGTCTTTACTCGTAACGGCTTGCTGAAAACTAGTCGGCTCATCATCGTCGATGATGCAATCCTCTCGATCCCCATCTACGAGAAAACCGTAGTATCTCTCGGGCAGATGAGACTGCCTACTAGATCTGCGGAGAGGCGTGGGTACGTCCTGTTCCGTTGAAATCTCAGGTTCTACTAAGCTTTCAGTAATAGTTTATGGTTCTGGAATTTCTTCCAGCTCTATCGCGCTCCCACCTATCTCTTTTCCGAGAAATTGAGTTTCCATGAAGCAAGTATGATGAGAAACAAAGATCTTTTGTTCCTCAGCGTGATAGGAATAATACCCCTAGAATTCTTGGGGTATCCCACAAACTTACACAGTACTGAACGTGCCTCGAGTTTGTTCGGATGAACCTTTTTGACAAAGGCAGGACAAACCCATATCTTCAAATAGTTAAGACAGTGTTTCTTCCCACTCCACATTTCATATGGAGTGGTAGGCACATACTTAGTTGGAACTTTGTTCAATAGGTATGCAACAGATTCCAGTGCATAACCCCAGAAGGATGGCGGCAACTCAGCATTACTCATTATGGAACACACCATATCTAGTAAGGCGCGACTTCGAATTTTTGATACACTGTTGTGTTGTGGTGTGTATGGAGGAATAAGCTTAGAGGGAATTCCATTCTCTTTTAGGTATTCCAGGAACTCGGCACTTAAGTATTCTCCATCCCTATCGGAACGGAGCATCTTAATACTTTTGCCAGTTTGCTTTTCCGCTTCATTCTTATACTCTTGGAATTTCTCAAAGACCTCGGATTTATGCTTCATTAAGATTACATGTCCATACCTAGAGAAATCATCTGTGAAAGTAATGAAGTAGGAATAGCCACTTCATGCATGTGTAGACATTGGCCAACACACGTCGCTGTGTATGAGTCCCAGAAGCTCAGTGGCTCTTTCCCCATATCCAGTGAACGGAGTTTTCATCATCTTTCCTATGATACATGATTGACAAATTGCATATGATTGATACTCAAATGGATCTAAGTATCCTTCTTTAGGTAACTTAGTCAGTCGTGTTTCATTGATATGACTGAGTCTACAATACCATAGAAAAGCTTGGTTTAATTCTGGAGCTTTTCTTTTTAGTGTGTTTTGGACGTTGAAAACTCGATGATGATTGAGAATGTATATTCTATTGCTAAGTGTACTCGACCCAACCATTTTATGATTTAGGTGAATGTTGATAACATTGTTTACAAGTGCAAAATTATATCCTTCATTTGATAATAAAGACACTGATATAATATTACACACCATACTGGGTACACAAAAGCAATTATGCAACAACAAAATATGTCCACTCGCCAATCCAATATGATATTCCCCTACTGCAACTATGTCCACACTGGCTCCGTTGCCAACCCTGAGGGTCATATCACATTTTCTCAAAACTCTACGACTTCTCAGCGCCTACAAAGAATTACAAATGTGAGATCCTAATCCAGTATCCAATACCCAGGAAGTAGAGTTTATAGAAAAGCGGTTTTCAATCACGAACACACCTGAAACCGAAGCCACAACTTGCTTCGTGTCCTGATTCTTGGCCTTTAGGGCCCTGCAGTCCTTCCTCCAATGACCCTTCTTCCGACAATAGAAGCACTCTTCCTTTGTGGCCGCCCCTCCCATATTTTCCTTTCCCTTTCCCTGCACCTTCTTGTTAGTTGTATGTATGCCCTAGAGGCCATTATTATACATATGATGTATATTATAGTGAATGCTTGGACATATATAGAGAGGACTTTCTTGCTCGACATGATAGTATGCTATCTGGTTGCTCTTTATCTTAACATGTATACTTGTCTCTTGATACTGTCTCATGGTTACATGTTGGTAAAGCCCTCAGGATGTGTACTTGACTACCAGGATTATGATGCAGATCATACTAGTGGGGCCATGGTAGTCCATAAGTTCATCCTTTAATATTCCTAGTCGTGGGTATATCGAGATAGGGCATCGATATACCAGAGTAGACTAGCGTATACGCTTCTCGACCCATGAGATGGGGGATGGATGATCCCATATCCATTGGTGTTTGACATCAGAGATGGTATATAGGTGCTCAGTAGAGACTGGGTACACTGGACGTACTCGCCGAGAACTCCTAGATGGTATTATACCTAACGTCAGATAGCAGTTCTCTGGTGACACTGGTACAGGTTAGTCTGTAGACCCGAGATCGTCGTAGAGTCTTGTGTGATTCCCATTGTGCTTTGATTTCCACCTTACCACGTTCAAGAGGACGTGCAAAATGGTGGTTTTTGGGTACAGTCCCGAGTCGCATGGAGGCAATGAGCGATAGGAAGGGATTTCGTCTCTCCCGGTATTGGGGGTAGATGTCGTGCTGTGATCGATTGGCTATAACAGGAAGTCCCTAGCCAGGACTGATTTGGAGATTTACTGGTAAGTGTTATCAGTAGTTTCTCGACCCGTTATGAGCCTCGTATCGGCATGACTTATCGAGTTATTGGGGTCTGACGTTTTACCACCCCTAGACTGGATATGCGACATCTAAGACGAAGAGACCGAACTGTACGGTAGTGTTACTGACAGGCTTTACAGAAGCTAGAGCGGGCTTGTTTGTTGATCTTCTGATGGCTCAATACCCGGGTAGCCGTTACGTCCAGCTAGTACCGCTGACGGCTTATGGGTGCTTGATATGATCATCACCTACTGCCGGCGTATTGACGAGTCTTTAGAGTCCTACACAGAGGTTTTACTGGCTCAGGCAAAACAAAGTAGGAGCACATATGTGATATGTGCGGGACTGAGATTAATATGAGTATGTGATACCGTATTTTATTCTCACAATTTATTTGTATCGGTCGGTTATATGTGATATAGCCGGGTTATCGAATCAAGTGTTGATTCGATAAGTTGATACATAAAATATTAGTCGGTTATATGAGATATAGCCGGATTATTAAACCAAGTGTTGATTTGATAATTTAGTGTATAATTGTATATATGATATACTAGTTTACATTAACTAATATTAGCTCACTTAAGCATTTATTTTTCTCACATGTGCACACTTAACATATATGTGATATATATTAATTGTGTTTTATTTATGTGTCATGGTTGTTGATATATGCAACATGGGTGTATGAGACTTACACCATGATAAAGATAATGTAGGGTTTATTTATTTATTGTAATTCAATTATTAGTTGGAAATTTGTCATATGGCATGAAGCTTCATGAAGCTTTGAGATCTATTGACTTGGTCCACTAGTTGTCTTACACTAGATATTTGTTAACCCAACCCTTATCTAAACTTATGGTTAAGTCTCTACATGAGTAATATTAGATATTTTCTCATCCATGATTGCCATTGAATCTCACAACATTATCTCTCTTCATCTTCTTCTTCAAGCTCAAGTGCTCTCTAGCTTTTGAGCAAGTGAGAAATATTAGTGAGAAAATCAATTCTAAAGTGAGCAAAATCCTACTTCATCATCCTCTACTAGATTAGCACTTTAGTATAGGGTGTTAGCTTCACTAATATCTCATTAGTGAAGTAGTAGTTTGGGTTAGTGTCTCCTCGATGTAGATCATTTTCGGCCTCGAAGACTTCAAGCAAGTTCGTTCCTTTCTTCTTGTGAAGCCATGCTAGAGTCCGGAAGATCACTACTTGGAGCGAAGGGACTACTACACGGAGCTATTGGAGTGAAGGACCGGCCTACAAAGGTTGTATTCCTCATTCACTTAGTGTAATGTTTGATTACATGCTTGCTTAACTCCTAATTTTCTAGTTAGATCATTGGCATGGGTTGTATAGCTCTCTAGGTTTTTTAAAATTGTATCCATGATGCCCTAAAAATCCTAGTTAGGGTGCTATAGAACCCATCACTTCTGCACACCTCCCCTCGGTTTGGTAGGGGCCTTCTTCTTCTTCCCTTTGGCCTTAGCCTTGGATCTAGCAGAAGAAGATCCTCCAACAAACAGAGCGGGTATTTCCTTGCCTTTTTGCAAGGTGCCTCTGCTATCCTCAACATATTGAGTAGCTCAGGAAGTGTAACTTCCATACTATTCATATTGAAATTCAATACGAACTGGACATAGGTGGAGGGAAGGGACTGGAGGATCAAGTCGATATACAACTCATTTATCAACGTGGTTCCCAGGTCCGCGAGCTCTTCAATGAAAGAAATCATCTTCAGGACGTGGTCCCCGACAGACGACTCGACAGCCAACCTCGCTTGAAATAGTTTCTTCGAGGTCTCGTATCTTGCGATACGAGATTGCTCTTCATATAATTCTTTGGTATGGAGAAAGATGGAGGCAAGGTCCATCTTCTCGTGCCGCCTCTAATGTTCATTGTCCATGGAGGCCAGCATGAGACACTTAGCTTTCGCGCAATCAAGATCCCAGGTCTTACGGACCTCAATGTTCGCGACCGAGGATGCTGGACCGGGAACAAGGGGAGCTTTTGTCGTGAGGATGTATGCGAACTTATCATATGTAAGGTCCATGTGGACATTCCTCAGCCAGTCTTTATAGTTTGGCCCAGCGAGTTTATTTTATCTAATATAAGCTTAAATCCCGTCATGGTCGCTGCAATTAGGAGAGAGAGAAAAGAAACACTCAGCATATGCTCTTGCAAATTTAGACTGGTTTTTAGTTTATCTAAACATGATGGCTCCCACCGTTTCCTCGAATTCTTCTTCAAATCCTAAAAGAAGAATTAGTCAGGATTAATCGCACGTCACAATACTTGCTTACCCTTTCGGCCAGGCTAGTGTCGGTATTTTGAGGGAGGTTTTCCAACGCTTTTGCGAAGTTCCTTAATTATATAACCTTTTTTTCCCTGGAGGCGTAGCCCCACTAACACTGTTCTAGACACCAACTTGGTTTATAGTATTGATTGTTAAGTGAAATTGTTTCCCGAAGAGTAGCGGGTACTCACAATAGGATCAGGACCCAACCATCATTGTGTGATGAATCTGAAGGAAGCCTACCAAAAACACCACACTCAAGAAGGTATGCAACACTAGCAAGTTTCCTTTATGTTTGAAACTCCTGATGTGATTTTTTCCCCGTACTCTTATAACCTTGACGAAGGCCAAAACATCATAAGTCGCAAGTCAAGTTCAACCCGTCATTATCCAGATTAACCTAGACCCATTCGTACAAGCCCTTGACGAAGGCCAAAATAGTTGTACGTCTGTCTTAGATTTGTTAGTTATATGTATGTCCTAGAGGCCATTACTATACATGAGATGTATATTGTAGTGGATGCTTGGACATATATAGGGAGGACTTTCTTGCTCGATATGATAGTATGCTATCTGGTTACTCTTTATCTTAACATATACACTGATTGTCTCTCTGTTACATGTTGATAAAGCCCTTAGGATGTGTACTTGATGTTAGTTATATATATGCCCTAGAGGCCATTGTTGTACATGTGATGTATATTATAGTGGATGCTTGGATATATATAGAGAGGACTTTCTTGCTCGACATGATAGTATGCTATTTGGTTTCACTTTATCTTAACATGTTATCAAATACTGTTTTGTGATCACGTGTTGATAAAGCCCTTCGGATATGTACTCGACTACTAGGACTATGATGAGATCATACTAGTGAGGCCAGGGTAGTCAACGAGTACATCCTATAACTGTTCCTAGTCGAGGGTGTATCGACACAGGGCATCGATACTCCAGAGTAGACCAGCGTACACGCATCTTGACCCATATGATGGGCGATGGATGATCCCATATCCATTGGTGTTGGACATCAAAAATGGTGTACGGGTGCTCAGTGGAGACTGGGTACACTGAACGGACTCGCCGAGAACTCCTAGATGGTATTATACCTATCGTCAGATAGCGGTTCTCCGGTGACACTAGTACAGGTTAGTCTGTAGACCCGAGATCGTCATAGAGTCTTGTGTGATTCCCACTGTGCTTTGATTTCCACCTTACCACGTCCAAGAGGGCGTGCAAAATGGTGGCTTTTGGGTACAGTCCCGAATCATATGGAGGCAATGAGCGATAGGAGGGGATTCGTCTCTCCCGGTATAGGGAGTTGATGTTGTGCTATGTTCGATTGGCTATAACTGGAAGTCCTTGGCCAGGGCTGATATGGAGTGCTACCGGTAAGTGTTATCAGTAGTTTCTCGACCTGTTATGAGCCTCACATCGACATGACTTATCGGTTACTGGGGTATGACGTTTTACCACCCCTAGACTAGATATGCGACATATCAGACGAAGATCGGACTATACAGTAGTGTTACTGATTGGATTCATAGGAGAATGTACAGGCTTGCTTGTTGATCTTCTGATCGCTCAATACCTGGGTGGCTATTATGTTTAGCGGACCGCTTGCATCTTGTGGGTGTTTGATATGATCATCACCCACTCCCGGCGTATTGACGATTCTTTAGAGTCCTACACAGAGGTTTCT
This sequence comes from Agapanthus africanus, assembly GCA_030015575.1. Classification (NCBI taxonomy): domain Eukaryota; kingdom Viridiplantae; phylum Streptophyta; class Magnoliopsida; order Asparagales; family Amaryllidaceae; genus Agapanthus; species Agapanthus africanus. Next base: position 248,142,350 of record JASDDO010000004.1, on the reverse strand, counting down.
TGGCTCAGGCAAAACGGAGTAGGAGCACATATGTGATATGTGCGGGACCGAGAATAATATGATATGAGATACCGTATTCTATTCTCGCGATATATGATATCGGCCGGGTATATGTGATATAGCCGGGTCATCGAATTAAGTGTTGATTCGATGAATCGGTACATGTTATATTAGTCGGTTATATGCGATATAGCCGGATTTTCGGATCAAGTGTTGATTCGATAATTTAATGTATAATTATATATGTGATATATTACATTACATTAACCGGTATAAGCTCACTTTATTGATGTAAGTCCATGTTGCTCACCCCGGTTCTTACGGGGAGGCGGAAACAGCGAAAAACAATAATTTTGGCGCAAGGCAACATGGACTCATAAGCAAGGATCTTGGCTAAACTAGAAACTAGCAAACAAGTAGAGGCTTTAACTACTATGCTGTAGAAAATATACCTCACGAAACCGGTCCTTCGGGTCTTCTCTCCGCTGTCCGGCTCGTCCATCCACGCTCCGAGGGTCGATCCGGATCTTGGTCACCTCCGCGGCTTTCTTGAGTCAAAGACGATCCACCCGAGAGTTGTACACCGAGCTCCACCTCAAGACGAGGTAACTAGGGCAACGAGATCGCTAATCTAGATGCCCTAGGTTGTGTAGAAGAGAAAGATGGAAGTGTTTGTCTATGTGGATTCTTTTTCTCTCAACACATGAGATCAAAAGAATTTCTCAAGAGGAGGAAGAAGGAGGAGATCAAGCAACCATGGAGCTTTTCTTTTCTTCTCACTTTCAAGAGAGAGAATGAGAAGAGAATAATGAAAAAGGATTAACTAAAGAAAAAGAACCATGGTTGCAATAATACACCAAAACCATCATTACTAATCCTATCATGATAAAGTTGATGGCACAAATGACTTGACCATTTTCATAACTCAAGAATTAAAAAGAAAATCAAATAAGAGTGTAGACCTCTCTTGAAGGTCAATGGTCAACGCCGGTCAACGGGTCAACAAAGTCAAGAGAGGTCATGGTGGTCAAATGGTCAATGCAATTAGCCATCACTAAACTATCACTAAAAGGATTAGTAAACAATGTCTCCGGCTCATTATGGTTTTGACCAAACGAATTGCCAAAACCCTAATGAGCCTGCCACATAATGGTTTTGGCGGAACCAACGGCCAAAACCCTAATGAGGAACCTCCTCCTTCATCACTCCTCAAAACTGTGCATACACACCCGCATCCGCATTCCGTAGAATGCGAATGCACAGAAGACAAAACAAATCCATCAGTGCAATACTAGAATCTGGCTTAAACCAAAGCCCACTAGTATTGCCTGCCCGAACAGCATACACACACAAGTGCACGTAAGTGATCGTAGCCCTGCCGTAAAACCATACGGCCTCTATACGTTTCGCTCAGTGCAGGGAAACTCTCTGTGTGGGACTCTAAAGACTCGACACTATGCTGGCAGTGGGTTTAACCACAGACCGCAAGCGGCACTAGCTGTACGTAACGGTCCCCAGGTAGATGTCGATAAGAAGGCCGATGAGGTAAACCCATCCGAACTCCTACTGAGCCTGTATGTGACAATCTCCGTACAGCCCGGTCTGTTCGTCTGATACATCGCATGGCGGCCCTAGGGGGCGGTGAACGTCAGTCCCCTAATAGCGGTACAAGTCGTGTCGGAGTGTAGCCCAGAACACCCTGAGATAACACTGGAAACCTACCAGTATATCTCGCTTGCCCTGGCCAGGGACTACTTGTGTAATGGCTCTCCTAGACACAGCGCGATGTCAACCCCCAATACCGGGGGAGACGAATCCTGTCTAACCGTCACTGCCTCCAAGTGCTTCGAGACTGCACCCAACTACTACCTGTTTGCACGACTCCTTTGAGCCGTGGTAGGGTAGTAATCTAAGTACAGTGGGAACACACTCGAGGCGAAGTGACAGTGTCAAGTCAGCGGACTAAGCTGTACTCATGTCACCTGGGAACTGATAACCGACGATAGGTATAATACCAACCAACAGTTCCCGACGAGTCCTGTCCAGTGTACTCGTAACCTAACGAGCACCCGCATACTATCTCAAGTACGACGTACTGACGGCTGTGGGACAGACCGTCTCCCCCGCTGGGATGAGAAGCGCATACGCTAGTCTACTCCGGAGTATCGATGCCCTGTCTCGATAGTCCTACGACTAGAGACCTGTATAAGGATATGCTTATGGATTACCCAGCCCCCACGAGTATGACTGCCATCACAACGCTGGCAATCAAGCAAAGATCCTAAGGGCTCTACTAATATGTATATAAGCGATATGCTAAAAGAAACACATGCACATATTGAAGTAGAGACAAACCAAGTAGCATACTACCATTTTGAGCAAGACTGTCTATACAACTGTGAATATCCCAAGCTTCCATTAAGTAATATACAAGCTAGTATGATACAGTAATGGCCTCTAGGGCATATACACTAACAATTGATTCATTTTCTCACCGGATAATACATTGATATGTACATGCGATATATGTTAATTGTATTATTTTCTTTTGTTACAAAAATATATATTATATATGTGATATATAATATTGTAACAAGTTATGATTACAAATGCAACATGATTTGTGGAGATTAAACAAGTTAGGGTTTGATTTGGGTTAGTATTTAGGTTAGCTTTTTCATGAAGCTTCATGAAGCTTCATGAAGCTTTCTTTTGTTTTATGCTAAGATATTTTGTAGATATTTCATAACCTAACCCAAACCCTTTACCTTAGGTTTATTCTCTACATGAGTTAAGCCATTCATTCTTAACTCAAGGTTATTTTGTAACCATAGCAATTTTTTTCATTATTCATCACAAATGAAATTCTTCTTCTTCTTCCTCTTGAAAAAGCTTTCTAGCTTTTTGTGATGTGATGATAAATGGTGAGAAATTGAAAATAAAAGAGAGCTAAATTCCTATTTCATCATCCTCATCTATTCTAGCCACTTAGATTAGGGTGTTCACTTCTCTAATAAGTTGTTTAGTGAAGTGTAAGCTTGGGTTAAAGATTCTTCAAGGTAGATCATCTTCGAAAAGGAAGACTTCAAGCAAGCATGGATCATTCGGCTTGTGGAGCCACTCTTGATTCCGGAAGTTCATGGATCGCGGCGAAGGGACTACTACTCGGAGCTTATGAAGCGAAGGAACGGACTACAAAGGTTGTAATCCCTCTCTCGTAGATGTAAAGTTGTTTACATGCAAGTTTAACCGAATTCTCTAGTTAAGATCTTGGTAAGGGTTTGTTTAGCACCTCAAAAATTTTAAAGTAGCATGTTTGATGCTTGCCAAAACCTTCTCAAAGTGCTATACTAACCCTACACTTGACTACTTGGATTTTGATGCAGATCATACTAGTGGGACAAAGGTAGCCTGTGAGTACATGCTTTAATGTCCCTAGTCATGGGTGTATCGAGACGGGGCATCGATATACCAGAGTAGGCTAGCGTATAGCTTCTCGACCCATATAGATGGGCGATGGATGATCCCATATCCATTGGTGTTTGACATCAGAGATGATATACGGGTGCTCATTGGAGACTAGGTACACTGGACAGACTCGCCGAGAACTCCCAGATGGTATTATACCTCACGTCAGATGGCAGTTCTCTGGTGTCACTGGTATATGTTAGTCTGTTGACCCGAGATCGTCATAGAGTCTTATATGATTCCCACCGTGCTTTGATTACCACCTTACCACGTTCACGAGAATGTGCAAAACGGTGGTTTTTGGGTACAATCCAGAGTCACATGGAGGCAATAAGCGATAGGAGGGGATTTGTCTCTTCTGGTATTGGGGGTTGATGTTGCGCTGTGCTCGATTGGCTATAACAGGAAGTCCCTGGCCAGGGCTGTTTCAGAGATTTACTGGTAAGTGTTACCAGTAGTTTCTCGACCCGTTATGAGCCTCATATCGGCACGACTTATCGAGTTACTGGGGTCTGCCGTTTACCACCACTAGACGAGATATGCGACATATCAGACGAAGAGACCAGACTGTACCGAAGTGTTACTGATTGGATTCATGGGAGTATGAGCAGGCTTGCTTGTTGATCTTCTGATCGCTCAATACCCAGGTGGCCGTTACGTTTAGCAGAACATTTACGGCTTGTGGGTGTTTGATATAATCATCACCTACTGCCGGCGTATTGACGAGTCTTTAGAGTCCTACACAGAGGTTTCCTGGTTCATGCGAAACGGAGTAGGAGCACATATATGATATATGCGGGACCGAGATTAATGCGCGTATGTGATACCTCATTCTGTTCTCGCGATATGTGACATCGGTCGGTTATATATGATATAGCCGGATTATCGGATCAAGTGTTGACTCGATACGTTGTTGCATTTGATATTAGTCGGGTATATGAGATATAGCTGGATTATTAAATCAAGTGTTAATTTAATAATTTAATGTATAATTGTATATTAGATATACTAGATTACATTAACTAATATTAGCTCACTTATGATTTCTTTTCTCACTTGTGTGCGTTAGTGTATATGTGATATATATTAATGTACAACTATTATGTCATGCTAGATGCCACATGTGACATGGGTGTATGAGACTTGCACCATACTTAATAATGTGATGGGTTTATATTTATCTAAGTTAATCAAAATTAGTGGGATTAAGTCACATGGTTGAAGTTTGTAGAAGCTTGTGGAACCATTGACCAAGTCCACTAAGTTTGTTTTACTTGTAGATATTTATTAACCTATCCATTATTAACTAGCCATGGTTTATTCTCTACATGGGTTAGTGTATGACACTAACTCACCCATGGTTGCTATTCTCACCTCAAGGAGTTCATTCTTTTATCTCTTCATTTTTGTTCTTCTTCTTCCTCATGAGAAAAGCTTACTAGCTTTTCTTAAGGTGAGAAAATATTATGAGAAAAATAAATCTAAAGAGAGCCCACTTCCTACATCATCATCCTCTACTACTTGCCATTTAGTTTAGGGTGTTTGCTTCACTAATTTCACAATTAGTGAAGAGGTAGTGTAACACCCTAGTTCATTTATACCAGTTCTAGTTCATGCATTTCTTTATTTATGGTATTTTCCTGTTTTACTGTGTTTTGGGTGCGAATAGTGTTTTTGACATTGTATTGCATCTGACCCGACCCACTTGCTTGAAACCCGTCTTGATTCATGTTTATGATTTATCCTGACCTGTTACATGGACTCGTGCACTTTCATTTTTATTTATACATTGCATACTCGCATTATATCTGGCATCTGTATTTTTATATATAACATTTAGAGTCACATAAAATATTTTAAAAATACATTGCATGGCCTGCTTAATAGCCCTAACCCTGTGGTAGCATCTGCGCATCTTGTTCTCGTCCCGTTCAGTGAAACGGACTTGTTTGGATGGCTACGCGCACGTACGTGCATCCGTTCTTAGGGGTATGCATTTTCGTTAGCCGGACATCTAATTTTAATTTTGGTCGACATGTATATTTTTCATATTTTAAAACTGGATTTTTAGACCTGACCTGGGCGCATTTTAGAGTAAGTTTGTATTTACCAGAATATCAAATTTTATTAATATAATATTTTAAATAATTAACAGTTTAAAAATTTAAATAACAGAAAAAGATTTTTTAAAATTAAATCCTAACACTAAAAACAAAACTATCTCTCTCTCTCCTCTAGCCTGCTCTCTCTCTCTCCTCTCGCGCTTTCTTTCTCTCTCTCTCCCCCCCGCTTTCTCACACCTCTCGCTTACACTGTTCCTCGAATCCCGTCACCCTCTCCATCCCCTACAATCACCTCCCTTCTCCTTTCTTCTTCTTCGTTTCTGTTCCCACGCCCTCGCTTGCCTCGCCTTCGCTCCTTCCACCTTCGACCCAGATCTCCTCCTCTCACCTCCCTGACCTCGTCTCGTCACCCTCGTTAACCTCTTCCTCCACTCCTCTCTCTTCCTTTCTCCTCCTCTACGAACCCCATCGTCGACCCCAAACACAACTCCGAAACCCATTCTTTCTATAGCCATCATCATCATCATCATCTCTAATCTCTCTTTCTATCTCGGCGAACCCACACACATCGGAACCCTAGCTTCTCTAAACCCACACCAACAACCCTTATCACCATCTCCACCATCATCCATCAATCCCCAAGTTAAGACCCGCGCCTCCTCTACGAACCCCAACCGAGAACCCCTCACTCCGTTGCCGTCGCCTCCGCCTCATTCACTATCGCCACCTTCTCCTTTTCACCCTCGTCGCCTACAACCCATCTCCTTTCAACTCCAGTCGTCACCTTAAGAGCCGTCATCATTGTCGTCATCCTCTCCATCTCCATCTCCTTCTTCTTCCTCTCGACATCTGAGTAACAGCAGCAGCAATGGAGGCGGCTTGTTGTGTAGTCACCGGTGGCAGAGGCTTCGCCGCCTGCCACATGGTCGAGATGCTCATCTGATCCAATGAGTGGAGGATCCGCATCGCCGATCTGGGCCCCACCATCAATCTCGACACCGCAGAGGAGTCCGGTGTTGTCTGCGAGGTGCTTCGATCGGGTCACCCCGCCTACCTCTCTACGGATCGATCTCATGAACAAATTCCGAGTCGTTAGAGCAATTGAAGTAGCAGGGGTTGTCTTCCACATGGCTGCATCTGATTCATCTATCAATAGATAGCTATTAGCTCATTCTTTAGAATCATGGAATGGAGGTATTTTGGTGATGGTGTCAGGTTTGGTGCGAAACAAAAACTGCATTGCCATGAGAAAATTTGCAGAGACCTTTTTCTTGCTCCTCGATCGGGAGAAAGGATATTTAGTTCTCAACGATATAATTCAATTCATTGAAGACGAACAAATGCATCAACATCCAACAACAAGGTTACAAACCAATTATGACAATGTTGCCTCTAATTTCTTTTCTCTCAAGCCGAGCACCCAAGTCGAGACCCATAGCTGAGCCCAAGTTCAGGCCGAAGTCCAAGTCGGGATTTTTGCATCGTGTCTTGTTTCACGTCTCCGTATTGTCGTCGTTTCCATAATCCTCGATTCGAGCCTTCGCCGGAGTTGTGTCGTCGTGGCCGATCCAGGCAATTCAGTGAACGTCCCTACCTGCGTGATTACCCTCTTGCCGTGCCTGGACCTGTCCCGTGTGCCGTGTGTGCATCGCGACGTTTACCCGACGTCGGACGCAGCGTACGTACCCGTCGTATGATCCAATCGAGGCAAGTTAATCTTTCTACATGTTATACTACAATATATTGCACACATGTGAATAATAATATTACTTATTGTTTAATTATGCATCCCACATTACCATTTTACCATTTTACTGTCTTCGGACATCCGTGTGCATCCATATCATTATTTACATATCTAGTCGCATGCTAATTCATCTTTCTACATGCTAGATATATTATTATGCATCCATATGAGTAAAATGTTACCCGTTTATCACATTATACATCCATATTAAAGTTTTACAGTTTTCGGATACCCGTTTGCATCCATAACATTTAATATGCATGTAGCTGCATCCACTTATCATATTAGTTCATGTTATTATTGCAGAAACACCCCATGCTTAATAAAGTGCATCCTACTTAGTATTGGAACTGTAAATGTAACCCCTAATCGATATTTGTGCATCCATACCATTAATTCTATATCTATTTGCATCCCATATCACGATGTTTCATATTACTGCTACATTAGCACCCCATGCTTGATAATGTGCATACTACATAGTCATGATGTAACCTCTGATCGATATTTGTGCATCCATACTTTTATTGTACATCCGTACTTTCACCCTGATTCAATACTTGCTACAGTTTGATTATGAGCAAATGCTTGATACATGTGCACTACTTGACATGACCTGATACACCACTACTTGACATGACTTGATACATGTACACTACTTGACATGACCTGATACACCACTACTTGACATGACTTGATACATGTACACTACCTAACATGACCTGATATATCACTACTTGACATGTTACCTGATCCTGTTTCTAATGCCGACAATCCTGACATGTTGTCCCGATGGACATATCCTGCTGTCTGAATAGACAAACCTGTTCCTGCTTGATCCTGTGTTGGCATTAGCTCCAGTTTATCAATACCTGACTTGAATACATAACTTGGGGGTATGGGGAAATCAATGATGAAACCTGACTTATAACTCGACAGTTCGATTGCTTATACTGATCAGTTTTAGGGGCTAGGCCAGCCCTGGGATGATGCTGCTAATATCATTCATCTGTACATGTTTCCTGTTTAGTGCCTAGCGGCATGTCTCGGTTTCAGCCCGAGAATCTGGACCGTGGTCCCGGGCACGCACGGGATACTATTGAGTTACATCGACGATTCATTAAATTGATTTCAAAGACTTGAGAGTAGTTAACCCAGTAGCTTAGTTTAGATTACTCACTGTACATCACAGGTGCGTATACCCTTCACTGTTCCTTATTCGTGTTACTATTATACTTTTATTACTGTTCCTACTCATGCTTGCATGTCTTGTTACCTTCCTGATTATATTATTGTTTGATATTATGATGCACTGACGTCTGGGTTTTGCATGGCCCAGATCCTCTACCTTTGTCGCAGGCTGATCAGGAGTAGTTCTACAGTCAGGCCGAGCAGTGAGGATCCAGTTAGTATCCAGTTTAGTTACGTTTTACTTTCCAGATTGTTATTGTTACTTGGATCTATTGCTTCCGCATATTATTTCTTGACTCGTTTATTCTGGCATATGGACATGTACTAGATAGTTATTTTATTTTTACTGTTCTTGATATCTCCAGACAGCCTTAATGTGACTGTGGAGGGATGTTTCCTAGCCACAGGTAGCATGGTTGGCTCTGTCACGTGCCGATCTTAGCGCACTCTGGGAAGCGGGACATGACAGGTAGCATGAGCTTGAGTCTCCTCGACGTAGATCATCTTCGGCCTCGAAGGCTTCGAGCAAGCTTGTTCATTTCTCCGGGAGAACCCTTTCTAGAGTTCGGGAGATCGCAACTTGCAGCGAAGGGACTACAACACGGAGCTTTAGAAGTGAAGGACCGGTCTACAAAGGTTGTATTCCTCATTCACTTAGTGTAATGGTAGATTACATGTTCATTTCGTCTATTTACTCTAGCTTGATCCTGGCTTTGGATTGTTTAGCACCTTAGAATTTTTAAATTTCGCATGGTAGTTGCTGTGAAAACCCAGTAGGGTGCTAAGGAATCCCAACAAGATTAATGCATCTATCTATGCCACAGATAAGCACCTACTAGCTACCAAACACTATGCCTTGGCGAATGTCAAAACACATAGCATGAATATTAGTAGATACCTATCTGAAATGACGGAGGGCTACTGCTGGTTTTCTGGTGAAAATACCATTAACGTATTGAACTTGATATAGTCGAAGGAACCTAATAGCTTTTGAAAAAGAGTGGTTTAAGCTCCGCTTTTAAAAATGCTTTTTTTTGAAGAAAACCGAGTGGTTTTGTAATTGTTCCAACGACATCAGATTATAGGTTTATTTCCTTGCATTAATTAAAATTAATGTAGTCCCATCAATTAACCTTATCATTGCAGCAAAAGAAACGAAAATAGAACGTACTCTTATGCCATCCGCATTCGCTACAAGGCCCCGTCATACATCGTTAGATTACTTAACTACCGGCAGAGTGGGGGCTGGACTAGCGGGGGTGCAAAACATAAACAATGTTTATTATATATATATATACACACACACACACACACACACAGTCATTCGTCTCACGCAATAATAAGCATTCCAGATCACAGAATCATAGATGAATACATTGGATATACTAGAATTTCCGTGCTTCGTTTAAGCCTGTAACAAAACATAGATTCCACGGTCGTGATGAATAGCCAAAAACCCCACCCTAGACCCCTACGGGTGCGGCAAGCTACCCGCCAAATTTTCGAAGTGAAGCAACATCCCTCAATAAAAAGAGTAGGCCACTCGGCACTTCAAGAACCCGTTAGTTTGTGCACCCCGCTTTGGGTCTATCCTAGGAGCAAAAACAATAAAAAGAAATAATAAAACGGTGGCTACAACCTCAACCCGGATGTGCCCCATAAAAATAATATTACATCAATTTGCAAATTGTACATGAATGAAAGAAAAGAAAAACACTCTTCTCACATCCCCCCAGCTATTCATTCACGATGATCCAACAATCCATATACACAAACCATCATAGATCATAATCACAGAAATGTGCAACCCCCACTAATCGACATATAGCAATTAGCGGACGTTTCGAAGCACATTTATACAAACAAAGAAAACCCGATTAGCCAAATAATTTAGAATTTCGATCGAATAACAAATTTGTGTCTACCCGATGAACAATCCAGAACAAAAAAAATTCTGGGTAGAAACAAAATATTCCAGAAATCATATTCCACAAAATAAGACCCACAAAAGAAATTTGGGATGACTCGCCCCGACTCGGCGGCCAAACACTGAGTTTGGCCACGGTTCCTTGGTGGTCTGGAGCGATCACTTCCTCAAATTTCCTCTGTGTTCTTACAAAACCCTGCTTGTATTTTTAAGACCTCTGAAAATATTTTTTGAGCAGTTAAAAAATTCGACAGCAAGCATGGTTCTGGAATTTGATTTCGGGAAAAAAAATCTTTCGATCGAACTTCTAACTATTTGCTAACAAGCTAGTTTAGGTTTAAGTGGCTCTGATAGCAGTGTAAGTCTATGTCGCACACCCCGCGAGTTCGCGGATAGGCGGAATACATCAAAAACGATTTTTCTCCATCAAAAGATCAAGTTTGGCTTTGCAATATAGACTTTATCCACTTTAGGATCTTAATTATACCTTAACTAGCTAACATAAACTACATGAAGGTTCTAACTACTCGGTTAAAGCGTTATACCTCCGTGTCAAGTCCTTCAGATCTTCTCTTGGTTCTTGGCTCCTTGGATCAAGCTTCTACTTTGATCTCTTTTCTTTGGCTCCTAGGATGCTCCAAACGAACTCGGTTGCCGGTCTCCTTTAGGTCGAAGAAGATCCACCCGAAGGCCTATAGTCAAACTTCAACCTCAAGTGAGGTAACTTAGTGATCTAATTTGCTAAATGAGATTACTTAGTAGATGTAGAGAATATCTATGGAGTATATTGTCTCTAAGCTCTATAAATTACAACACATGTGAAGGGTTAGAGCTTGAGGGAGGAAGAGAGTAAAACCTAGGAGAAAGAATGAGGAAGTAAGAATGAATAAAGGATAATGGATAATGGTTGAGAGAATGGATTAAGTCTCACCATAATAATTCAAGCATGGATTATAAAACTCACAAAATAATGACCCATACTTGAATAGTAACCACAAATGAATAAACAAATACCAAGCCATTCTTTCAACCATTCCTCAAGTGTCTTACCAAATTCCACCTCATTAATCCTTTTCCAAAAAAGGATAAAACCAATAATGAGGTGTCTCTTTCTAGAAGCTCATTCTTGTGAAATTACAAAAATGCCCTCACCGTATATACATACCCGTATTCGTATTCCGAAAAATACAAATACAATGAGACAAGTATAATCCAATAGTATAATACTAGGATCCGGCTTAAACCAAAGCCCACTAGTATTATCTGTCCGAACATCATCCATGTAGCCAGTACACGTATGTGATCGAAATTCTGCCGTAAGACCATACGACCTCTACATTGTCTCGTCTTATCCAGGGAAACCCTTTGTGTAGGAATCTAAAGACTCGACAGTACGCTGGCAGTGGGTTTAACCACAAGTCCGTCAGCGGCACTAGCTGTACGTAACGGCAACCCAGGTACATGTAGAAATGGAGGCCGATGAGTGAACTCATCCGAACCCCTGCTGAGCCTGCCCATAACAATCTCCGTGCAGTCCGGTCTGTTTGTCTGAGAGTATCGCATGTAAGGTCTTGGGGGTAGAATGAAAAGTTACGCTAGTGCCCCGGCCAACTACCGTGGCCAAATGCAGAACAAATTTTTTTCTAACGATTAGAACATGGCACTAGAATAACTTTTAACCCGGATCTTTCCATAAACCTATCTAGCAAAATTAAATGAGATGAACAAACTACTATGAAAGAAGTCTCACCAAACGATCCAAGTCCTTCGGTCTTCTTTCCTCTTCGTTAGCTCCAAGTGGCCACCTTAAACATGCTTGATCTTCTTTTCCCGCTCCATCGGTTCTCCGGGATCGAGCTTGTTCTCCGGTCCTCCTTTGTCGTAGATGATCCACCCAAGAGATATGATCCATGGCTTTAGCTCCACACTATATGTCAAGTGGAGCAACTAGAGAACTTGGGTTGCTAAACCAAGTGGTCTAGGATGTAGTGTGATGATCTAAGTGATTTGCTATCTCTTTCTTACCTCTTCACTTGTATCTCAACTCATGAGAAGAGTAGTGAAGAGGAAGATGATGAAGGTGGAGGAAACTTAAGAGGAGGGAGGAGAGTGAAGCAAAATGGGAGCTCAAGAAAATAATGAAGCATGCATGAGAGAGAAAATCTGTTAGTTATATGTATACCCTAGAGGCCATTGTTGTACATATGATGTATATTATAATGGATGCTTGGACATATATAGAGAGAGGACTTTCTTGCTCGTCATGATAGTATGCTATCTGGTTTCTCTTTATCTTAACATGTTGACTTATATCAGAATATTGTCTTGTGATCACATGTTGATAAAGCCCTTAAGATGGCTACTTAACTACTGGGACTATGATGGAGATCATACTAGTGGGGCCTGGGTAGTCCACAAGTACATCCTATAATTGTTCCTAATTGAGGGTGTATCGAGACAGGGCATCGATACTCCAGAGTAGACTAGCGTATACGTATCTTGACCCATATGATGGGCGATGGATGATCCCACATCCATTGGTGTTTGACATCAAGGATAGTATACGGGTGCTCAGTGGAGACGTGGTATACTGAACGGACTCGCCGAGAACTTCTTATTTGTATTATACCTATCGTCAGATAGCAGTTCTCTGGTGACACTGGTACAGGTTAGTCTGTAGATCCAAAATCGTCATAGAGTCTTGTGTGATTCCCACCGTGCTTTGATTCCACCTTACCGCATTCAAGAGAACGTGCAAAACGGTGGCTTTTGGGTACAGTCCCGAATCACATGGAGGCAATGAGCGATAGGAGGGGTTTCGTCTCTCCCGGTATTGGGGGTTGATGTTGCTCTGTGCTCGATAGGCCATAACTGGAAATCCCTGGCCAGGATTGCTAAGATTTACTGGTAAGAGTTATCAGTAGTTTCTCGAACCGTTATGGACCTCACAACGGCACGACTTATCGGTTATTGGGGTCTGACGTTTACCACTAGACTAGATATGCAACATATCAGACGAAGAGACCGGATTGTACGGTAGTGTTACTGATTGGATTTACTAGAGTTAGAGCAGACTTGCTTGTTGATCTTCTGATCGTTCAATACCTGGGTGGCCGTTACGTTTAGCTGACCGCTGTTCCCCGCCGAAATGCGGATACGCTACCGCGCATGTCCGTATTGCCTGAATTTCGGGGTAGATGCTAATTGGTGCTATCTGTCCACCTCTCCGAAGATGCCAAATTGATTTATGACACCATGTATCGAAGGTTTAAACGGATGCGGCCGATATAGCAGACTTCGTCAGATTCCCCCTCATTTGAGGGTTTTTATATTGTGGGGACGCTCTTCCCTGCAGGCGCAAGCCCCTGCAGTTAATTACGCTACCGCATCGCGGTAAACCACTTTCTCCTTCTCCACATGGTCACTTCGTGTCATGGGTGTTTGTTTTGTTTTTGGTTGCCCATGGATTATATACGGAGACTAATTTATGTTGTCGCCCGTAGGGCGTGGATTAGTCCAAATCCGTATCTTCTTAGATTTGGGTTTTGGGGGTTGGGTTTAAGGATACGTTAGTCTCATTTGGAACTAAGATCAACTTAAACGTATGTTAAGGATACGTTAGTCTAATTTTTAGACTAAGATTAACTTAACGGGATCGTTTAGATCCAACAAAAGAGCATTTGGACTCTATTGTTTAGTTTATGGACTTTGCGGTCCATAATTAGTTTAAGGACTAATGTTAGTTTAAAGACATCGCGGTCAAGGTTAAGGACATCATAGTCCGTGAGTTTAAAGACATCGCAGTCAAGGTTAAGGACATCATAGTCCGTGAGTTTAAAGACCTCACAGTCAAGGTTAAGGACATCATAGTCCGTGAGTTTAAAGACCTCACAGTCAAGGTTAAAGACATCATAGTCCGTGAGTTTAAAGAACTCACAGTCAAGGTTAAGGACATCATAGTCCGTGAGTTTAAAGACCTCACAGTCAAGGTTAAGGACATCATAGTCCGTGGGTTTTAAAGGACCCCACAGTCCGTAGAATGTTTGGTTGTCGGGACCCGTCACCTCTCTGAAGACGTTGAAGGATTACAACGACAAATATCAGAGGAGTAAAGAGATGTACCCTCGAACCGATGTGAGTTGGTTGAAAGATCTATAGTCCAATTTGGGGCTAAGATCTATTAGCATATTTATGAGCAGATGAGCTCAATTAATGTGAGTTGAGGACTTATGGCCAATCTTGGGCTAAGTCCAACAAATGTTTAACATTTTATTTTGGGCTGTTGAGCCTTTATTTGGGCTTGGCCCTTTTAAAAATGTTGAGCATTGATTTATATCTTGACAATATTTTGTCTTTTATTAAATGCAGAGCATTCATCAGAGCTCTGGGCTTATTAAAGAACAATTTATGTTCTGGCAGCGCAACACGTGGTGCGCTAGGCGCTTTCCGCCAATCAAAAAGCGCAGTGTGCTTCTGCCAAGTAGCGCACATATAAGGGACACATGTCGCGCTTAGCGCTAGTCGCCAGATGATGAGCGTATGGTGCCAGTTTATGAGCGCTGAGCGCTAATCCATGAGCGCATTGCGCTTTCAGTTTAGTGGCGCACACGTGAGTGACACGTGGTGTGCTTGGCGCTGAGTGCCAGCCCATGAGCACAGTGCGCTATTTCAGAAGCGCAAGTTGTTAATTGGTGCATACGTGATTGACACGTGGCGCATTTGGCGCTGAGCGCCAGTCCAGAGAGCGCAGAAGCGCAGTCCAGAGAGCGCAGAAGCGCAGTTCAAGAGCGCAAAGCGCAGTTCAGAGCGCAACGCACATCTGATCAATTTTATGATCTGGGAAACAAATTTATGTTCTTTTAAAAGAGACTTTGTCTCAAGATCTAAGAACAACAGTTCTTATTTTTACAGGAGATATTTTCAATCTCTTATGTTGATGAAAGGCTTTGCCTTTATAGATCCATGATCTGTGAGAAGAATTATGTTCTTCTTTTATTTTATGATGAGATCTTTTGATCTCTTTGTGAAAGACTTTTTGTCTTGTAGATCTATGATCTATTTAAAGAAATGAATTCTTATTTTTATGAGATGATTTCATCTCTATGTTCATCATTATCATTTTTACCTTGAAGAAGAATCTTCTTGCAAGAGCTTGATTTATGGGGGGGGGGTTCTCTATATAAGACTTGAAGTCTTGGGGCCTTTATATAGGGCAAGCTGATTTATTGAATCAGTTAAAAAGATCTTTCTCTGATTGATTTGGGGATGTTTCCCCACCATTGGATCTTTGATCCTAGGGCTTCTGTTTTACAGAAAGCAATCTTCTTGTTTTTAATGAGATTGGAAAATCTTTCCATAACAGAATTTAATTCTGATTAATTAATGATTTATCATTATTAGTAGATCTTCGATCTAACGGTGGAGAGTTTTTTAATTCCAGCTCTAGCGCACCCGTGTTTTGCACGTGGTGCGTTGTTTAGAGCGCAGCGCACCTAGCGCTAGCGCACCCGTGTCTTACATGTGGTGCGCTGCTCAGAGCGCAGCGCACTTAGCGCTAGCGCATCCGTGTCTTACACATGGTGCACTGCTTAGAGCGCAGCGCACTTGGCGCTGCATCTGAATCGTTGCTTCAATTTGAATTTTAAATTTCAAACAGAGCTTTGCTCTGATTGGGGGAAACAAATGCCCTCCCCACCGTTGCGCTCACGTGGCCCACATGTGAGTGCAGCGGTGGCAGCATCTGCGCCCTTGGATTAACTCAGAAGTTGAAAAGGCATTTCAATGCTTATAAATAGGACCTTTGGTCCTTTAGAGGATTATGTTCATCTTCTTCTTGTTTTCTGAGAATTTTTATTCTCTCACAGAGCATAGCTCTCCATCTTAAAAATTCCAAGAGGCAAAACTCTGCCAAAACTTAGGTAAAGATCAAATCTTTTAATAATATAGGGTTTTACCCATTAACAGAGACTTGCTCTTCATAGATCTTTGATCTTAAGAAAACCCTTTTAGGGTTTCATTAACAGAGCTTTTGCTCTCTTCAACTCATGGAGAACTCTTAAGAGTTTGTTCATGGATCTTGAAGATCTTAGAATTTTAATTCATATATATAAAAAATTGATTTCAATTTTTCTGATGGGTTTTCCATCATCTTTACAGAGCCAGGCTCTTGAGGAATTTTTATTCCTTCATGATCAGAGTTTGACAAGTGTCACTCTATCACAGAGCACTGCTCTCGAAGGGAGATTTATACCTCTGCCCGAGGGATCTCTCATTTAATGAGAATTTTCTTGAGGATTTCCTCATTTAATTAACAGTCTCATCAAATGATGAGGCTGTTTTATTAATGATGAATTGTCATCTAGATTTTGTGGGCCCCCTTTGGTCCCTTTCCACTACATTGCAGTGTGGTATAAATTCTGAAGTACCAAGTGTCAGAATGTAATTAAATTATAGCACTGACAGTTGACTTTTTTCCCTTTTCACGCAGGCGACATGTCTTTCGACACTTCTTTTCCGTTCGTCCGCTCAGAAGGCGGATTTCTTGAGGCGCCCGTAGACCGAGAGGTTCTTGCGCTGATCAAAGACCATGACCCAGAATACAAAAATCTTCACCTATGGGGTAGATGGTATGATCAAATTATCAGAGGTCGCTGTTCATACCATAATATTGCATTATTATATTCCCCATTCTTATTCATTTTATAAATAAACGGGTGCTTTTGACGCATGTCTGCTACATGTTACAGGTTACAGGTTCTTGGATCTAAAACAGTGAAAACAATGAAAGACGACGTAAAAGTGAGACTTTGACCGACAAACAGAGAATCTTGATCAAACCTATACAAAGATCAGTACAAAGCAGCGCAAGGTTCAAGACTTCGTCACGAAGCAACAGTAAAAGTCCGCTACAATGTTACTGTGAAGATCTGGAGAAGATGTAGAAGCCAATCTGAGAAAAGACCTGTAAAAGTAGGAAGTACAAGTCAGCAGGAGCCAACACAAGAAGTATGAGAAGTCAACTCCCTAGGTTGACCGCGGAACCGCGGCCAAACCAGGCCTCGGGCTGCGGTTCCGCGGCAGGGATGGGCGATTGAAAAATAAAAATTTTACCATATTTTTTGTGCGGCGCTGACTAGTCAACCTAGGGGTATTCTTGTAAATGTAGACGTGCGGATCAAAATGTAACCTAGGGTTTCCTATTCTCTATAAATAGGAAATCTAAAGATTGTAAACCTTATGCCTCCTTTTAATAATAAATTCAGAATTCTTTATGGAGAGCATCAGTGCCTCTTTTCAATTCATGATTTCAGATCTGACAACCCTGCGTTGATGTTTGGAGAGATGCATCTGTAAGTAGATTTAATTCCTTACTCTAGTTTAGATTTCAATTCTTTGCCCTAGGTAGATTTAATTTCTTGCCGTAGATAAATTGTTTAGAGTTAGCTTTGGGAAAGGATTTTGAGAGATGAGATCTCTCATCCCTTTCTTACCCATAATATATTTTCAATAGGACTCCATGCATACACGCACACACCGCGCCCTACGGCACCCTATCCCTCGAGGTAGCGGTGATACCGTAGTATAAAGGCCCGGTTGCGCGCGTTTTCCATGGAGGTTAGGGTAAGGATCTCTAAAGGAAGGACAAGAACCTAGAGGAAGGAACACCTTCCCGAATGGATCTAATCCCCTTTATTGATAATTACCATAACTCCTCATAGATCTTCATTCGGGTATAGAAAGCGTTGAGATTTACCTGCATTTCCAAACCATCCCTAAACCTAACCCTAGCAAGAATAGATCTAGATAATCGTAGTATAAATAGGATTAGGTTTTTAGATTTAATAATCAATCCGAACACCCTTCGGAATTAACTCGTTAGCGCGACTAGGAGATTCACAACATCCCTGTGGACCGACCCGTACTCACCGGCTAGCTGCAAAGCAACGCCGTTCTTGATTGCGGTAATAGATAGTTTTTGAGACCAATCGAATGGCGCCGTTGCCGGGGATGGCGTAGAAATTTCCTATTTGCAATTTCGGGTTAATCTTAAATTAAAAAATCATAAAAATCTAAAAAATCCAAAATTATAAAAATATATCAATTGTTATTTTTTTGGAAAGGATACTTTGTTGTTTGAATTTTGCAGGATCTATAAACAACTTCGGATCTGGAAAAATCCAGAGAGCGAAACAGAAAAATACAGATCTGGAAAATAAGAGAAAATCAAAACAGAGAGACAGCAAAATTTTTGGGATCTGTAGCCGCCATCCGACCGTGAAACCGCGGCTGAGCCCTGTCTCGGACCGCGGAAACGTGGCCTTCCTGTGGAGTCGTCTGCTGAAAAAAATCTTGGGACTCGTGTCGACTCCCTCACCGCGGATCCGCCGCACAATACCTATTCAAACCGCGAAAACGCGGCCTTTTGGTGTCCTCAGTTCGTGGAATTTGCACTGTAAGCTTCGTGTTATTTCTCCTCTGCAAATTTCAATATATCTTCTGAAAAATTCCTGCAGGATTCTGTGCGCTTTAAAAATCTTTATCTTTCCAAATAACAATCTTGTGCAGGATTTTTGCGCCTCGCTTAAATTAGAAATTGATTGCAAGTAATCTTTGTTGTTGCATATCTTTACTCGAAAATCTTTTTGCAACAAATTTTTCCAAATAAAGAGAAAAAGAATAAAGTAAAAAAAAGGAAAATTTTTATTAGAAAACTTGCAAACTTTTGCCGCAGACAAATCCTTGCACCACTCAACTTTCTTTCTTTCCCCCTTTCTTCTAACATGGGTACCCCACATAATAAATCACTTGCCGAACTTTGGTATCCCGAACCTAATTTTGCGTCGTATGTCAATTTGTTCGGTCAATTTAAAGACGATCCCTCCTTTCCAAAAATATCTTTGAAAGATCAAATAGAAGCGTCTAGGAGAAACAGTTTGATTTTTCAACCCACTTTGTGTCAACCAAGTCAACCTTTACCACTACCATATATGTTGATACCACTTTTTCAAGTCCTGCTGTCACTTCTAGGCCGATGTCCATTGCTGAGCATATTGCTCAATCTCGCAGTCGATCTTTCAACCCTCTCCACTCATCTAGTTCTAGGGATCCACACGACTATTCACCTTTTTATCCATATGTTGACCCTATCCCTGTCCAATCACCCACTTCCTACCAGTCCTACCCGACCTTACCACCCTCACTAGACACTGTTTCTACGCAGCCATTAGGGAGTTTTGCATATCCACACGATTTCGAATCTTTTACCGAAACCCCTTTACCACTCAAGTCTAGTTTGGAAGAGTCGTTGGAGGCATATATCGCAGCAACAAATAAAATGACTAGGAATGTGGAAGCGTCCGTGGCCGCCCTTATGCAACCTGCTGAACCGGTAGCTAGTTTTCCGCTAGCTCCAAATTTTTTAATGTATGAGGAGGCGGTTGGACAGAGTGAGAATTTGAGAGGATTTCCAAATCAAACCTACCCTTACCCAATTGAAGCCCACAACTCCAGTTTTCCATCGAATGTCCTAAATGATTCACAAGTTCAAAATAAAAACGAGTTGTGTGATTTTGTAGTGTTTGATTTGCCAAATTGTGAAGAACCCCTTTCGAGTGAAACCGCCCCTAATCCTTTCGATCTTTACACCTCCCATCTAGAACCTAAATCGATAAATATCCATGCTTTTGATGAGGTGTCTAAGAAAATTGATTTTCACTTGATTGAGGATATAGACGCCGGGAATATTTTGGATGATGAACCTGTCGATTTGTTTGAAATTTTATGTTCAACTCATCATCCCGAGTCATTAAAGGTTTCTCCCGAACTTCATTTGCGTCTTGATTTTGATGATAATGGCATGGATGAGTTGAATTTTGAGGAGAATTATAAGGATAGTATTGAGGAGAGTTTTGAGGATCATATTGAGGTTGAACCATTTTTCTTTGATGTGTCGGATTTTCCAATTCATCCTCTTAAACCTTTACATAAATCACCCTCCCTCCTTCCCATCGTTCCGACCACGCTTGAAGACTGTGAGCTTGAAAATTTTTCCTTTGAATCTGATACTGTTCTCACAGACGATAACACTTACGAGTGTTTCACTTTTTCGGACGATGTTGATGACTCACCGTCCGAGTTTGAGTCCTTTATATTTTAAGATGAGTTAGTTGAACCATTAGACTCGGTTGCTTACAGTTGTTTCGAACCATTAATGGAATCTTTTAAGTTCGAGACAGTTTACTACGGTGAGAATGAGACTATCCCTAATTCACTTCCTTTCGTCTTTCCTAGTGTTCCGACCGTGCAAGTGACCGTTACGCTTTCATTTCCAATACCAAGTTCAGAGTACCCATGTTTTCTTGCGAATCTTGAGGGATTTGACCCCATTTCATGACGAGTTGATAGGTTAGCGCAATCGCTTTTAACACATCGGTCATCACATATTGCGTTAATTTATTCACTCGATTTACACCCTCAAGTTCGTGCTACCCTTCTTTCTCCTTTCCGCCATTCTTCTCCCCCACCGAGACCATATTCTACCATTCTTCTTTCCACACGGTCTCGCGTGTTTCTCATTTCTTTCTTCTACACCCAATTATTGCACCAACTATACCATTACCACGATAAGATTTTTGAATGGTTGGTGCTAACCTTTGGCTTGTGTAAGGCCAAGCTTAAGTTTGGGGGGAACCTTGTTGTATATATGTATATATTTTTTGTTTTCTTTTTCTATAAAAAATAAAAAAAAATTCAAAACATTAAAAAAATATAAAAAAATTATAAATAAATAAACAGGGAAGTGCCAGCATTTTGACCCTCTTGGTTTAGCATGACAGTGAGGACACTGTCAAGTTCAAGTTTGGGGGTATGCTCGGTACGTCTTCTTTCTTCGCATTCATTTGTACATATTTTTGAATTTGCATACTTATTTGAAAAACCATAAAAATTGAAAATTTTAAAAAAATTATAAAAATTAATGTATTCAATTTTGGCTAATTGACTTGAGTTTGACTGATAGGTTAACTAGCTAGGAACAACTAGATCTTAGAGTTAGTAAATTAAAAACCCTAAAAATAACCTTCTTTAGAGTTTAACGGTAGAAAGTGTATGTCTTTGTAGTTTATTTAGAAATAGGAAAATTTTGGGTTCACTTCTTGGGCTAAGTCGAAACAAGGGAAGAGTATTGATGTTCTTATTAGAGTATAAGTTTGAAAAATAGTTCCTAGCTTATGTCTAGATTCTGAAAATGTATACCCTACAATTTGCACAATCACGCACCTTGAAACTTGGAATAGTAGAAGAGATCTTGAAATGCTCTTGTCTAAAGTCCTTAGTACAATGAAAATAAAAGAAAAAGTGAATAAAGAAAAAAAATGAACACTGGTTTTCGTGATTACTTAAGGCTGCAAAAATAGAAAAATATTTAGCGAGGGTGCTTCACCACCTAGTGCCTTAAACCAATTGGTTTGGGAGTCACTGCTAAAGCCTTGGGTGGTGCAAGACTAGGAATTATGCTTTAAAGTGCAAACACATCTTGTAATCGGTTGTTGGTACCTCAAGAAGTATTAACGGTCGCATGAAGGATGTGTAAGCAAAATTCAATTAAAAATTCACCTACTAATAAGTGCTTTAGACAACGGACAAGAGTATGATTGCTTGATTTGAATTTCCAAGTGTAGGGGGGGTGATTTATACACACACGTGGGGATATGTGATTGGAGTTTAGATGAGAGAAAGGAGTGAAGAATAGAACTTGTATCTTTAGTAGAATTGATAAAAATTCCTAAGTGGAGATGGAACCCTAGAAGGAAAACTTAAGAGATGCCGAAAGCTAAGTAAATCTATAAAACATATATAATCTTAAGTTAGATGATGAGGAAGTGTGAAGAATATGGGTGGATAATTTACAAGTAGAAGATAATAGAATTCCTTATTAGAAGCCCTAATTGGAGAACAAAAGTCAATGGGCCGAGTTGATTGGATTTTATGGGTAGTATCCGCTGAAAACCCTCAGGAGACAGCACTCCTCCTACTAGGGACACCTAGAGGTTTAACGGCTTGTTGCACGAGCTCAGTGCAATCGCGTTTCCCTGCGAAAGTGTGGTTAGGATTTTAGTGAATAAAAATGAGTTTGCTCGTGGACGAGCAAAAGATAAGTTTGGGGGTATTTGTTCATACCATAATATTGCATTATTATATTCCCCATTCTTATTCATTTTATAAATAAACGGGTGCTTTTGACGCATGTCTGCTACATGTTACAGGTTACAGGTTCTTGGATCTAAAACATTGAAAACAATGAAAGACGACGTAAAAGTGAGACTTTGACCGACAAACAGAGAATCTTGATCAAGCCTATACAAAGATCAGTACAAAGCAGTGGAAGGTTCAAGACTTCATCACGAAGCAACAGTAAAAGTCCGCTACAATGTTACTGTGAAGATCTGGAGAAGATGTAGAAGCCAATCTGAGAAAAGACCTGTAAAAGTAGGAAGTACAAGTCAGCAGGAGCCAACACAAGAAGTATGAGAAGTCAACTCCCTAGGTTGACCGCAGAATCGCGGCCAAATCAGGCCTCGAGCCACGGTTCCGCGGCAGGGATGGGCGATTGAAAAATAAAAATTTTACCATATTTTTTGTGCGGCGCTGACTAGTCAACCTAGGGGTATTCTTGTAAATGTAGACGTGCGGATCAAAATGTAACCTAGGGTTTCCTATTCTCTATAAATAGGAACTCTAAAGATTGTAAACCTTATGCCTCCTTTTAATAATAAATTCAGAATTCTTTATGGAGAGCATCGGTGCCTCTTTTCAATTCATGAATTCAGATCTGACAACCCTGCGTTGATGTTTGGAGAGATGCATCTGTAAGTAGATTTAATTCCTTGCTCTAGTTTAGATTTCAATTCTTTGCCCTAGGTAGATTTAATTTCTTGCCGTAGATAAATTGTTTAGAGTTAGCTTTGGGGAAGGATTTTGAGAGATGAGATCTCTCATCCCTTTCTTACCCATAATATATTTTCAATAGGACTCCATGCATACACACACACACCGCGCCCTACGGCACCCTATCCCTCGAGGTAGCGGTGATACCGTAGTATAAAGGCCCGGTTGCGCGTGTTTTCCATGGAGGTTAGGGTAAGGATCTCTAAAGGAAGGACAAGAACCTAGAGGAAGGAACACCTTCCCGAATAGATCTAATCCCCTTTATTGATAATTACCATAACTCCTCATAGATCTTCATTCGGGTATAGAAGGCGTTGAGATTTACCTGCATTTCCAAACCATCCCTAAACCTAACCCTAGCAAGAATAGATCTAGATAATCGTAGTATAAATAGGATTAGGTTTTTAGATTTAATAATCAATCCGAACACCCTTCAAAATTAACTTGTTAGCGCGACTAGGAGATTCACAACATCCCTGTGGACCGACCCGTACTCACCGGCTAGCTGCAAAGCGACGCCATTCTTGATTGCGGTAATAGATAGTTTTTGAGACCAATCAGTCGCCGGAGCTTTTCTTGTGCGACACCTTCGGAGCCTATCTCTGCAATCCTTTACGCAGATGCACCCCCGATCAATTATACAGTAGTGGAGGTAAATTGGACTTCAGAAGGTCTCTTTCGGCCTTCTATTGCCGCAGTACCCGTGCAGCCGCCGGTGGCTTTGGACACCGGTACCTAGGGCGGCGCATATGTCAGGGCGAGTCGCGCCCTTGGGGACAACCCTACAACATTGGACTAACTCCCCGTCATCCGGCCGGATACTTGCAGTGGGCTCGATATAGCTTATCGGCAAAGAAATCGCAGCTGCTGAAGCTTGGCTTATACCCTGCGATCTATGCTTCCTTGTTCCAGTATTCTGCACCTCCCACATGGTGGATCAAGGCGTTTTTAGAGCAGTGGAACATTCCGACCCATACCTTCCTCCTATTGGATAGAGAGGTCTCTATTTCCTTGGAGGAATTTGCCGAGATTTCTGGTTTACCAGTTAGGGGGGAGCACTATGAGGAGCTGCTTCCTCCGGATGAGTATGTTTTTGCGACCAAATCAGTGGTAATGGGTCTTACCCCAGAGAACGCCATTCAGCACCAGTTTCCAAGTCTGATAAAGGTGTTGAACATGTATGAGAGCCTCTTTCTTGAATCCGGAGGCCGGGGGGTCAGCTTTGCGGACTTCATTGCCCGTTTTCTTCGCCCAGATATTTTTTCGCGACAAGGTGAAATGTTTGCTAAACTTGATGATCCTTTCGGCTTTGGCTTGGACCGTCGGCCAATATTGGAAGCCGATCAAAAGGATTTCTTTCTTCCCGACGTCGCGATCGTCCCGCTGTCAGAAATCGCCGCTCTGGGCATTGATGAGGAAGCGTTCTTTCTCGGGTTCCACAGTTTATGGTAAAGCTGGTTCGCGCTTCCTATGCACCCTCGTTACATGAGGCCTTCTGTCTTCTACCCCGCGCATCGCATGGTTGCCGGAATACAAGTGGCCATCGGGATCGCCGGGTTAGCCCACCTATATCACGGCCTCAGCTTAGCAGCGGATACCACTGAACCAGGGGTGCATCCTGCCAACTTCCTAATGCATTACTTCACTACATGGATAGAGCTGCACATGCTTGTAGTCTTCGGTATCCACAAAAGTGTTGGAGATAGTGCCCTCAGAGTCAATTATTGGATCACAGGCACGTGATTGCAATGATTGAGGGAGGACCTATTCCGGTAGGACATTCTTACTCAAGATGATAGTATGCTATCTGGTTTATCTTTATCATCGTGTACTGCTTTAGGTGACCTGACAGGTCACTATTGCACGTTGATAGAGCCCCTAAGATTCTTGCTTGACTGCCAGCAGTATGAGGGCGATCATATACGTGGGAGCTGGTAGTCTATAAGCACATCCTTAAAAGGTCCCTAGTCGTAGGAGTTTCGAGACAGGGCATCGATACTCCAGAGTAGACTAGTGTATACAGTCGAGACCCCGACGAGGGGCGGTGGCCGGTCTCACAAGCCACTGGTGTCTGTTGGTTCACCTAAGATGTATACAGGTGCTCATTGGGTTATGAGTTCACCGGACAGGACTCGCCGGGAATATGCTAGTTGGTCTTATACCTGACGTCAGATAGCAGTTCCCTGGTGACATGTGTGCAGGTTAGTTCATCGACCTGAGGATCGTCATTTGTCTCGTGTGAGTTCCCACTGTACTTTGATTACTATCCTACCACGCTCAAAGGAGACGTGCAAACAGGTTTTAGTTGGGTACAGTCCCGAGCCACATGGAGGTAGTGAGCGGATCTTCAGGGGTTCGTCTCTCCCGGTATTGGGGGTGAGGTCGCGCTGTGTCTAGGAGAGCCATTACACAAAGCCCTCGGCCGAGGCAGGAGATTTACTGGTAGGTATTCCAGTAGCATCTCAGGGTGTTCTGGGCTACACTCCGACACGACTTGTACCGCTTTTGGGGGTCTGACTTTTACCAACCCCCTAGGCCCGCCATGCGATGCTCATAGACGAACGGACCGGACTGTACGGATATTGTCACTGACAGGCTCAGTAGGGTGTCAGGATGAGTACACTCATCGACGTCCCTTTTGGTCAATAGCTGGTAGCCCGTTACGTATGGCTAATACCTCTGACGTGCTAGTGGTTAAATCCACAGCCATAGTATTGACGAGTCTTTAGAGTCCCTCACAGACAGTTGCTCAAGTTTCGGGCGAAACGCTGTAGAGGCCGTATGGAGATATGGCAGGGTTCGATCAGATACGTGCGGCATTGCACGGATCAGGATCGGACGGATAATACTAGCAGGCTTTGGTTTAAGCCGAATCCTAGTATTGTACAGTGTAGATTTTGTCTCATTGCATTTGTATTCGGTCGGAATACAAATGCGGGCATGTATATATAGAAGCGGGGTTTTCCTGTAATTTATTAAGGGATCAGTTTTTTGGAGTTGCCAGTTTGTTTTCCGTTTCGGCCATATTTCTTTGTATCTTTCATTGGCTGAAGATTGGTGGAGGAGGGTTTATTTGCATTTGTGCAAATAAGCATTTTGGAGAGTTGTTTTTGCAAGTAGTTGCATCATGATGGTTTCATGATGGTTGCACCATCCCTTGACTTCCTTGACTTCATCATTGATTGACTTTGGGTTCATGATGGTTGATTTGGAGTGAGGTTTTGGTTGTGATGATAATTCATCATCATCACATCTTTTTCTCTCTCATGCATGATAGCCTTTTCTCTTTCTCTCCCTTGGATTAGTGGGACACTCTCCTCATTTTTCTCTCTCACTCTCTTCCTCATGCCATGGCCGGCCATTCCCTTGTAGGGGCTGTCCAAAATTTTGAGTGGGGAATTTTTGTTCTTTTCATGCTACAAAAATTCCCAAGTTCATCTCCAAAAAGGTTTAGTTCATTTCCTCCACCAAAGGCAACTTCCTCAAACCCCAAATGAGACATAGAGCACTACACGTTTTTTACAGCAAATCTTGGGCACGTCGACTCGCCAACTTCATGCCCGAGTTGCCTCGGTCCAGAGGTGGGAGCCCGTAAAAGAAGCCGGCGAAGTGGTGCCCTTCCGGCGACGTGATGGAGACCGGAGATTCCGCGGGGAGATCGGGATGACGACGAGAAGACCGAAGGACACGGATCGCTCGGTATATCTCTCTACTCGTTCTTTTGTTATCTAGGACTAGATTAATGGCCCGATCCGGGATTTTTGTGCGCGGTGGTGCCGGTTTACAAGTTCGTAAAAAGTTTCGTTTCCGCATTCCGGCGTCGGATTGACGGCCGGGGCGCCGCCGTGCACTTACATGGTATCAGAGCCACGCCATTAACCTAGTCTAGCTTGCACTAGTATGTTTAAAGCTTCGATCGAACAAATATTCCAAAACCGTATTTTTCATGTGCATCAGTTTCTGTCGAATTTTTTTTGGCTCCAAATTTTTTTCAGGTTATTGCAGAATGTTGTGCAGGGAATTCTAAGCCTTTTGTAAAAATTTGGTCTCGTGATCTCACTACCCCAACGCGGAACCACGGCCAAACCCATGCTTGGGCCGCGGTTCCGCCGCTACTTTCACTGTTCAGTGTACCAAAATTTTACAGAATGCTCCTGAGTTAAAAATGGGGTTTTTGGAATGTTCTTTTTGGGCCCAGAATTTCTTTAAGTGCTACAGTAGTGCTTGGGGGCCCACTTTGGTAAATTTGATCGATCGAAAATTTTAAACACATTAGTTCACAGTATTTACATTATATCTGCGACCGTGAATGTCACTCGATCGGTAAATCCTGTCTAACTGCTATAACCCGGTTAGACGGATTTGCGAACGTGACATTCACGTTGATGTTCTGTGTTGTGCTATGATGTTGCGGATTGGTCATGGGGGATAGCCTGGATGCAATGGTAGTACAGATTTGGTTGTATTATGTACATTTGTTATTGCGGGGCGAGCGTCCGACATGTGGACTGCCGTCACTGCCTGTTTGTATTATTCTTTTGGGGCACGACCGGGTCGAGGTCGATGTACCCATTGTATGTATATTTTACTTTCTGTACTAGGATTACCCAAAGGTGGGGTGCACGGATAGCCGGGTTCTAGAGGGCAATAAGCCCGCATCTCATGGCATTGAGACGGAGGGGGCTTTACTCTAGAATTGGCGGGCTATTCGCCGCACTCGTAGGGGGTACAGGTTGACCCAGGAGGGGTGCCCAAGTTACCGGATTCCGTGAAGTGCTGGGTGGTCCATTCACGTTGCTGAAGGGGGTTGCCTCGCTTCAGGTTTTGGCGGGTAACTTGCCGCGCCCGTAGGGCTCTAGGATTTCATTGCACAGGCTATCCACACAACCAGGGGAACGTCGGGTTTCAGTAGTGGCTCTGTGAAACCCGGGGATCCCAGATATCTGTATTGTTCTGTGATGCTTATTACATTTCTGTGATGTTGCATTTTATCACGCCTTGAGCGAAATATTATATATTGATATATATACTAGTAGATATTGTATATGTTTTGCATCCGCGCTAGTCCAGTCCCCGCTCTGTCGTTAGTTAAGTAACCTAACGGGTAATGATGGGACCCAGTGGCGAATGCGGATGGCATATACGTACATCATTATTTTCGTTCTTTATTGGTGTGATCAATTGATGGGACTGCGTCGATTCGAATCAATGCAAGCTAAACAAACCTATTCTGATGTTGTTGGAACCTTTTTCAAAAAGCTGTTATTGCAAGGACGTTCACTTTTTTTTGCACAGTGGTATTCAGTTGGAATATCCTGCTCCTCAGTCGACGAGGCAAGGGCCGAGATCCCTTCACCGGGAGTGACCCCTTGGACAGAAGTTTGCGTCAGGGCAATAACTTCACTATAGCCGATTACTTTTGCTTTGCATCGTGGTATTCAGTTAGAATATCCTGCACCTCATTCTAAGGGGAAAGAGCCGAGATCCCTTCACCGGGAGTGACCTCTTTAGCAAAGGTTTTCGTCACTATATTTTTAAAAGCTATCCGGTTCCTTCAACGATATCAAGTTCATTAAGTTAAAGGTTTTCGCCAGAAACCATTCGTAGCCCTCCATCATTTCAGTTAAATATTCGGTAGTATTCAAGCTATGTATTTTGACCTCACGCCAAGGCATAGTGATTGGTAGTTGCCGGATATTTATCTGTTGCATAGATAGAATGCGTTGGTTTGGGATAGTCGTACTACTATTTTGGCCTACGTCAAGGGTATGTACGGGTGGGTTCAAATTAACCTGGATAATGATGGGAAGAACTTGATATGTGACTTATGACATTTTGACCTCACGCCAAGGTCATAAGAGCATGGGGTAAAAATCATATCGGGAGTTTCTAAAAAAACTGAAACTTGCCAGAGATGCGCATACCTTCTGGAGTGTGATGACGTGAGCGGATTCCGTCACGTTATCATGCGATGATAGTTGGATCCCGATTCCCACTGATGAGTTAGTTTACTCCTCGGGTGACCCCGACTAATTCTTCTTTCAGGTTTGGAGGAGAATTTGAGGTTACAGTGGGAGGTTTCCAGATTAGATAAATTGGTAACCATTCTGATCTAGGTTAGAGTGCACGCTGAGTGTTTCTTTTCTCTCTCTCTTTGGCAGCGACCATGACCCGACCCTAAGACTATGACTCAGTGACCAAAATTAACCGAACCTTCTTAAACACTGGCTTTTGGATTGTCAGAGTTGCAAACCTCATTGCCACTCCTACTTTTACCCTTTTCTCCAGGACACCCTGTATTACTACGAACGTCCACTTCCATTGGACAAAACCATCGTATGGTTATATACGAACTCGAAGGAATTTATTCGAGGATGGTTTCCGGTTCTGGAGAAAACGGATATGACTATTCAGTTGTCTTTTCCTTTTACCTTCTCTCAGGTTGCGAGTACTCCTTGGTTTAGGAGACAGTACACCCATTACGCAAATTGGATAGTCTTCTTCCAAACCATAGGCAGGTGTCGACCGGTAGGGAATGAAGAAAACCAATTAGCCTAACGATGGTGTACAGAAGGTATTAAGTAAAGACATATCAAGGGATTAGTAAGAGGGCAAAGTAAATTGCGACTGCTATTCACGACCAAACCAAGTATTTCTTCACCAATCCTAAATCTCCTTTGTATTTCTCCAGGACACTCCGTATCACTACGAAGATCCACAGTTTATTGGATACTCCATCGTATGGTTATATACGAACTCGAAAGGAACTTGTTCCAGTTCGGGGATGGATTCTGGTTCAGGAGAAATAGGAATAAGGTTTATTCGGTTGTCTTTTATCTTCACCTTCTCTCGCATTGTGAGTGCTCCTAGGATTAGGATAGTACACCCATTATGCTTATTGGATAGTCTTCTTCCAAACCATAGGCTGGTGCCGAACGGTAGGGAAGGAAGAATACCATTTAGCCTAAGAGGGTGTACAGAAGGTAATGACTAAAGACATATAAAGGGATTTGGAGAGATGGCAAAAAATTACACGGTTACAGTTGTGAATCTGGATAATGGAAGAGGCATTACTGGGAATACCCGGATACCCCATCGAAACATTTCAATGTTTCAGTTTCGCTGTGTACTGTTAAAGGAAAACTGATTTCCTAGTTAGACACTTGCTCCAGGGTATGTATTTACCAGGTATGATTCTCACATCTGTATGGTTTTACAGATGATGAGTGGGAGTAAGTTATTGGGAATTGGGTGATCATCCTCATTATATCGGGATTCGTTGTAATCGGTGATATTTGAGGAAGTCACCTGGGTTGTTTGCCGGACGGCAAATATTTGGTTTTGAATATCCGCTGTCATGCACCAATTTCAAATTGATATACCTGTACGTCTATTTTCATAGAGTGAGATATACCTTTTTGAAATTATGTCTATGACATTTACCTATATCAGTGGATGGTTAGGTAAGGAGCATTAAACAGCGGTGTAATTCTTCATAACCATAAGTACAGTTTTCAACCTACGACACACAGGGAATGAGTTACTAGACTCAAAGGACTTGTACAGAGTATTGTATGTTGTCCAGAGTCCATTAGGACAGAGGGGTCGGTCCTCGTACTATATTCGGTTTACTTATGACTTCTCTAGTTATTAGACAGGTGTTTCGTAGAAACACAGGGTCCAAGTTTTGAGAAGTTATAGGTATATGGATAAAGTAGAGAACCAGGTGTTGCAAGTATCGGGATTCTTCAAGTTGATCGAAGATGTAGATACTTGTGTATGGTATTCAGTTGATAGTAATGATTAAGAGAACTTGCTTCTCTTTCAGATTACTCGTAATTAGAAGCACTCCTAAGTTGAGTAATGCTGATCGGCCTCTTTCCATTTAGTTGACATGCACTGGAGACAGCTGCATGATTTGAATCTGGTTCAATTAAATCAGTGCCTCTGTTTCTGTATTGGATATAGAACAGTTCATATCTTAACGATGTTAAGGTACGGGGAGTTTTCCGGCTTATGCTTAAAACCAGACTCTGGATAACTCAAGGCATGTTTTCTGTAATGGATGTTTGTGGGTTGACCCAGGCTATGACGAGGGTTGAGTTTCTACCATCTGGAAGATCAATAGTGATATTGTTCTAGACTCACCACAGTTTTATTAAAAATGGATTTTTTCAGAAAACAGTAGTGGGAGTATGGTAGAACTGGAAGTGATTCCAGAACCGCAAACGATTACAGAAGATTTGATAAGGAACCTAAAGATTCAATCTGGTTTGACATTCCATTGGCCACTCCGCAGATAAGATGGGTAACCTCAGGCACCCGAGAGGTACTCCGGTAGCCTCAAGGACGGTGGCAGGGAGGTTCTTGTTTACCCAGACTTGCCATTGCTGTTGTTCCAGACTGTGAGACCCGGCAGGAGAATGAGTATAGCGTCGTTCTAAACCAGCTTTAGAAGTATACGTGTATATGACTCTGCCAGAGGGTTGTCTTAGTCAGTGGGAGCAGAGGAAGCATTGGTGGACAGGTGGCTTATGTCTATTTATAGACTAAAGCAGATATAGCGGAGATAGATCATCTATTTCTGATGTGACAGTCATAGGTTTGACTTCATCAGAATAGGGGATGGATCTGTTAAGAAGGTAGTAGGGTGTGATGTCCTGGTATATTGGATGACATACACAGAGTAGGAAAAGAAATTCCTATACTACAATCGGTTATACATTGGTTATCACACAGTAGTTGTTAGTGTTTATGCCCTAGAAGGCCATTACTGTATCATACTAGTTTGTATATTACTTAATGGAAGCTTGGGATATTCACATGTATATAACAGTCTTGCTAAACATGGTAGTATGCTACTTGGTTTTTCTATCTTAATATGTGAGTGTACGTATTGATAGAGCTCTTAGGATCTTGCTTGTCTACCAGCGTTGTGATGGCAGTCACACTAGTGGGGGCTGGGTAGCCTACAAGCACATCCTTATTCAGGTCCCTGGTCGTTGGATTATCGAGACAGAGCATCGATACTCCGGAGTAGACTAGTGTGTACGCTTCTCATCCCAGTTGGGGAGATGGTCTGTCCCACAGCCGTCAGTACGTCGTACTGGAGATAGTATGCAGGTGCTCGTTAGGTTACGGGTACACCGGACAGGACTCACAGGGAACTGTTGGTTGGTTTGATACCAGTCGTCAGTGAACAGTTCCCAGGTGACATGAGTACAGCGTAGTCCGCAGACTTGACACTGCTACTTCGCCTCGAGTGTGTCCCACTGTTCTTAGATTGCTACCCTACCACGCCTCAAAGGAGTCGTGCAAACAGGTGGCAGTTGGGTGCAGTCCCGAGCACTTGGAGGCAGTGGCGGTTAGACAGGATTCGTCCCTCCCGGTATTGGGAGTAGATATCGTGCTGTGTCAGAGAGCCATTACGCAAAGTCCCTGGCCAGGGCAAGCGAGATTTGCTGGTAGGTTCCAGTAGTTTCTCAGGGTGTAATGGGCTTCCCTCCGACACGACTTATACCGCTATTAGGGGACTGACGCTTGCCGCCCCCCTAGGCCCGATATGCGATAGTCTTGGACGAACGGACCGGACTGTATGGAGATTGTCACATCAGACTCAGTAGGAGTTCGGATGGGTTTTCTCATCGGCCTTCTTATCGACAACTACCTGGGGACCGTTACGTACAGCTAGTGCCGCTTGCGGTCTGTGGTTAAACCCACTGCCAGCGTAGTAGTCGAGTCTCTAGAGTCCCACACAGAGAGTTTCCTATTCCAGGCAAAACGATATAGAGGTTGCATGGTTTTGCGACAAAGGGTTCGGACGCATACGTGCGTTTACGCGCGTACGACTTTCGGACAGTTTTTACCAGTCGGCTTTGGTTTAAGCCAGTTACTGGTATCCGGTTATTGGATTTTTACAGTCTAAAGTTTTTCCGTATTTTTGCGGATTTGAGGGGCGTTCTCGTAATTGTACGAGAAGCTTCTAGAAGATGTGACTAAGGAGGTTACTTTGGATAAGATTGTGAGTCATGAGAGTGATTCATCATTATCATTATTGCACCATAAATGATAATGACACATGCTTAATGAATCACCTCTTTTCATTTATGAAGCATGCTTATTCATTTCTATTATTCATTATTCTAAAATAAGAATGCTTCATAATATATTATGATACACTCACTATCTCATCTCATTATCATTATCATATTCTCTCTCCTCAAGCTCTCATCTTCAAGAGACTAATCCTTAATCCTCATGTGTTGAGATCAAAGGATTAGTTAGACTTAAACATCCATTACCTTCACTCTATATCATCCTTTCTTCTTTGATTAGCAATCAAAGTAGATTAGTTACCTCAAGTTAGAGGTTTAGCTTGGAGTTTTGCTCTCGGGTGGATCGTCTACTACCTAGAGAAGGCCGAGGAGAACAAGGAGATCGTAAAGACGAAGGACTAGTTTCGATAGGTATAATCCCTAAGCATAGTAGTTTAGAACAACTATATGTTTGGTTAGTTATCGTTTAGCTTCGATTTAAGCGGTTAGTCGATGTTCGTTCTTTAAACATGATCGTTTTTGAAAATTCCGCCTCCCCACAAGTACTGGGGTGAAGTACATCGACTTACAGTGGTATCAGAGCCTCGCTAAACAATAAATAACTTAATTGCAAATTTGTACGAATTTCGAACGGAAAAACGAAGCCGAAAAACCCTAATTCTGTCAAGTTTCTGTCGAAGTTAAAACGATGTCCAAAAATTTTTCAGGTGCGTTCAGAGAGCTTGAAAAGACACCAGTAGAACACCCAAGAAAAATAGGCCCCTGAATCGCCTAACTCGCCGCGGAACCGCGGCCTCGGCCTACTGAGTCGCCGCGCTTCCGCCGCCGAGTTGTCGAGTCAGGGACCCAATTTTCTTCTGTTGCTTCTCTGTGTAATTAGGGGTTTTCTGGAATATTTTAATTTTGCTCAGGTTTCCAGTATACAGAGCAGATTTTGGAGCAATATTAAAGATGTTTAATCGATCGAAATTGTACAGTATTTGCATATTGGATTATATCTGTGATTGTTTAATGTGTTCGTAAACCTCCCCTAACTGCTAGTATGTCGGTTGGCAGGGGGTTGCACATTTCTGAAATGGTTATATCTGTTTGTGCATATAAACTGTATTGGACTGTTGTGGTGTTTAGCCGGGGTTTAGCAATGGGTTAATGTTTAATTCATTTGTTGTAAATGTAATTTGTTGTAATATTATTTTGCGGGGCACATCCAGGTTGCGGTTGTAGCCACCGTTGTATTATTTCTTTTTACTGTTTTTGCTCCTAGGACTGACCCAAGGTAGGGTACACAAACTGCCGGGTGGGTAGTTTGCCGTACCCGTAGAGGTCGAGGGTGGGGTAACGGCTATTCATCACAACTGTGTAATCTGTCTTTTCTTGCAGGCTCAAAAGAAATACAGATTGCTTGCAAATCCAATATTGTTTATCTGTGTTCTGGAATGAATATCATTGCGTCAGACGAATGTAAAATATCTATATATATTGTAGCTATTTAGACGTCACTTATGTTTTACACCCGCGCTAGCCCAGCCCCCGCTCTGTCGTTAGTTAAGTAACCTAACGGGTGATGACGGGACCCCGTGGCGAATGCGGATGGCATAAGAGGACGTTGTATTTTCGTTGTTTTCTGCAATGATAGGTTAATGATGGGACGCATTATCTATAATGCAAAGAAAATAAACCAAAGTTTTAATCGTTGGAACAATTTAAAAGAAACCACTCGGTTATTTTTAAAACAGATATTTTTAAATGCGGAGATTTAACCACTCCTTTTAAAAGCTATCAGGTTCCTTCGGTTATATCAAGTTCACTACGTTCACGGTTTCGCCAAAACCAGTCGTAGCCCTCCGTCATTTCATTTGGGTATTCAGTAGTATTCAAGCTATGCAGTTTTGGCCAACGTCATGGCATAGTGTTTGGTAGCTGCTGGGTATTCATTTGTTGCATAGATAGATGAGTTGATTTGGGACAGTCGTATTATCATTTGGCCAACGTCAGGGATATATACGGATGGGTTCAAATTAACAAGATAATGATGGGTAGAACTTGACATGTGACTTATGACATTTTGACCAACGCCAAGGTCATAAGAGCATGGGGCAAAAATCGATATCGGGAATTTCTAAAGAAACTGAAATTTGCAAAGAGATGCATACCATTTTGAGTTTGATGAATGTTGGTAGCATTCCTACAATATTATCAGACGATGATATTTGGATCCCGATCCTACTGTGAGTATATGCTACTTATCAGGATATTCGTCACTTAACGATCAATGCTATAAACCTAGTAGGTGTCCAGAAAAGTGTCAGCGGGGTTACGCCCCCAGAGAAAAGAGGTTATTTAATTAAGGAACTTCGCGAAAGCGTTGGAAAACCTCCCTCGAAGTATCGACACAGGCCTGGCTGAACGGTTAAGCAAGTATTGTACGGTGAGAATAGTCTTGGCTAATTCTTCTTTTATGGTTTGAGGAAGGATTCGAGAAACAGTGGGAGCCATCCAGTTTAGATAAACTAAAAACCACTCTAAACTTGCAAGAGCATCATGCTAAAGAGTTTTCTTCTCTCTCTCCTAATTGCAGCGACCTTGAAAATGACTGGACTTAAGTTACTTTTAGAGAAAAATATACTGACGGGGCCAAACTATAAAGATTGGCTGCGGAATGTCAAAATGGCTTTGACCTATGACAAACTGGGGTACGTCCTCACCGCTACGGCACCTGCTGTCCCTGGTCCCAAATCCAGTAATGCGGATAAGGAAATCCGCAAAACCTGGGATTCAGATTGCGCGAGAGCCAAGTGCATCGTGCTTGCCTCGATGAACAATGAACATCAGAGGAGGCACGAGGATATGTCCCTAGATGGCATATTTCTCCATACAAAGGAACTTTATGGAGAGCAATCTCGTATAGCAAGATACGAGACCTCAAAGAACTTGTTTCGAGCGAGGTTGGCTGTCGGGTCATCGGTAGGAGAACATGTCCTAAAGATGATCGGCTACATAGAAGAGCTCGCAGACCTTGGGACGACTTTTGATAATGAGCTCTATACAGACCTTATTCTCCAGTCCCTTCCTCACACCTACGCCCAGTTTATCCTGAACTTCAACCTTCAAAGAAAAGAAGTTGAACTTCCGGAACTCCTGAACATGTTAAGGAGTGCAGAGGGCACCTTGAAGAATTCAAGGGAAACACCCGCTATGTTTGTTGGCGGTACATCTTCTTCCGGGTCCAAGGCTAGGGCCAAAGGAAGGAAGAAGAAGGCCGCACCCAGACCTAGAGGAGGTGTTAGTAAGGTGGGAGGGAAGGGAAAGAAAAAGACCGCAGTACCGATAGTTGGCCAGGATGAGTGCTTCCATTGTCACAGGAAAGGGCACTGGAAGAAGGATTGCAAGGCGTGGAACGCCAAGAACCAGGAACCGAAGCAAGCTGTGGCTTCGACTTCAGGTGTGTTTGTAATTGAGAATTGTCTGTCGATCAACTCTACTTCCTGGGTATTGGATACCGGATCAGGATCTCATATTTGCAATTCATTGCAGGCACTGAGAAACCGTAGAGTGCTGAAGGAATGTGATATGACCCTAAAGGTTGCTAACGGAGCTAGCGTGGGAGCTGCGTCCGTCGGGGACTATCACCTAGGATTGACGAGTGGACACATTTTGGTTTTACATAACTGTTATTTTATACCAAGCTTAACGTGTAATATCATATCAGTTTCCTTGTTATCAAATAAAGGTTATGATTTCACGTTTGTAAGAGATGTTGTCAACATCCACCTTAATCATGGTTTGATTGGGTCCGGTACACTAAATAACGGAATATATGTTTTAAACCAACTCCAAATTTTCAATGTCCACAACACACTAAAAAGAAAGTCTCCAGATTTAAATAAAGCTTTCTTATGGCATTGTAGACTGGGTCACATCAATGAGAGAAGGTTGACTAAGTTGCATAGAGAAGGATATTTGGACACGTTCGAATATCAAACTTATGACACTTGTCAATCTTGTCTCAAAGGAAAGATGACAAAGACTCCATTTACTGGACAAGGAGTAAGAGCGAGCGAGCTCTTAGGACTCATACACAGTGATGTATGTGGTCCAATGTCTACACATGCGAGAGGTGGTTATTCCTACTTCATTACTTTTACAGATGATTTCTCTAGGTATGGATATGTTTTCTTAATGAAACATAAATCAGAGGCCTTTGAGAAATTCCTGGAATACAAGAGTGAAGCGGAAAACCAAACAGGCAAAAGTATTAAGACACTGAGATCTGATCGAGGTGGAGAATACTTAAGTGCCAAGTTCCTAGGTTACATAAAAGAGAAAGAAATTCTCTCTCAGCTTACTCCTCCATACACTCCACAGCACAACGGTGTATCGGAGAGACGGAATCGAACCCTATTGGATATGGTACGATCCATGATGAGTAATGCTGAGTTACCGCGATCTTTCTGGGGATATGCGCTAGAATCAGCGGCATATATTTTGAACAGAGTTCCAACCAAAACTGTGCCTACCACACCATATCAGATGTGGAGTGGGAAGAAACCCTATCTTCAGTATATAAGGATTTGGGGATGTCCAGCTTTTGTCAAAAAGCAGTTTGTGGACAAGCTCGAGGCACGATCAGTAAAATGTATGCTTGTAGGATATCCAAAGAACTCCAAGGGATATTGTTTCTATTACGCAGAGGAACAAAAGATTTTTGTTTCTCGTAATGCCCATTTTCTAGAACAACAAGTTTTAGAAAAGGATACTAATGGGAGCGAAATAGAACTGGAAGAAATTCCAGAACCACAAGCTGCTACTGAAAGTTTGGTAGAACCAGAAGTTCAAGAAGAACAGAACATTCCCGCACCCCTCCGCAGGAGTAGTAGGCCGTCTAATCCGCCTGAGAGATACTACGGTTTTCTCATAGACGGGGCTAGAGAGGATTGCATCATAGAAGATGATGAACCTACTGACTTCCGGCAGGCCATCCAGAGCGGCGACTCGGTACGATGGCTAGATGCAATGCGGACCGAAATGGAGTCCATGTACACCAACAAAGTATGGACTTTGGACTTTGCTCCAGATGGGGTAAAACCCATAGGATGCAAATGGATCTTCAAGAAAAAGATTGGTGTAGATGGACAGGTGGAAACCTATAAGGCTAGACTTGTTGCAAAGGGTTTTCGTCAAAGACCTGGTTTGGACTATGACGAAACTTTTTCTCCAGTGGCTATGCTCAAATCCATTCGGGTCCTTCTTGCTATTGCTGCCTTCCATGATTATGAAATCTGGCAGATGGACGTAAAGACGGCTTTTCTGAATGGAAATTTAGAAGAGAGCGTCTATATGGATCAGCCAGAGGGTTTCAATCAGAGTGGGAGCAGCGGGAAAGTATGCAAGCTGCTTAAGTCCATTTATGGACTAAAGCAGGCATCGCGGAGTTGGAACATCTGTTTTGATGAGACAGTCAAAGAATATGACTTTATCAAAAATCCAGATGAGCCGTGCATATATAGTAAAGTTGTAGCCAGAAGTGTCGTATTCCTCGTTTTGTACGTGGATGGCATTCTATTGATAGGAAATGACATTCCTATGCTACAATCTGTCAAAGGATTCTTGTCACACAGGTTCTCCATGAAAGACCTGGGTGATGCCTCTTACATTCTGGGGATCCGGATCTATCGTGATAGATCCAAGAGGATGTTGGGACTTTCGCAGTCCAGGTATATCGACACTGTACTGAAAAGATTCAGTATGGAAGATTCTAAGCGCGGTAATCTACCGGCTTGTCACGGAATCACCCTCTCCAAAGAGATGCCTCCCAAGACTGATTTGGAAAGGGAACGCATGTCTATTATACCCTACGCTTCTGCGGTAGGCTCTATAATGTATGCGATGTTGTGTACCAGACCAGATGTAGCTTACGCACTAAGCGTGGTGAGCCGGTATCAGTCAGACCCAGGGGAGAAACACTGGATAGCAGTAAAGAACATTCTCAAGTACCTGAGGAGGACTAAGGAGATGTTCTTGGTTTACGGCGGAAAAGACCTCAGGTTGGAGGCCTTTGCTGATTCCGGCTTCCAGAGTGATAAGGACGATTCCAAGTCCATGTCGGGTTATGTCTTCACCCTCAATGGAGGGGCGGTGTGCTGGAAGAGCTCCAAGCAGGACACTGTTGCTGACTCGACGATGGAAGCGGAGTATATAGCTGCTTGCGATGCCGCAAAAGAAGCAGTCTGGATGAAGAAGTTCCTAACAGAACTTCAGGTGGTTCCTACCATAGTTGATCCAATACCTCTGTATTGCGACAACAACGGAGCTATAGCTTTAGCGAAGGAACCAAGGTCCCATCAGAAGTCCAGACACATCTTGAGGCGGTATCACCTGATCAGGGAGATCATTGATCGTCGGGAGATCGAGGTTCGGAGAGTTGCTTCAGAAGAGAACATTGCTGATCCATTCACGAAGGCCCTTCCTCAGATTCAGTTCGAGAGGCTACTCGAGATCATTGGTCTACGATATGCCAGTACATGGCCCTAGTGCAACTGGGAGATTGTTAGTGTTTATGCCCTAGAAGGCCATTACTGTATCATACTAGTTTGTATATTACTTAATGGAAGCTTGGGATATTCACATGTATATAACAGTCTTACTAAACATGGTAGTATGCTACTTGGTTTTTCTATCTTAATATGTGAGTGTACGTATTGATAGAGCTCTTAGGATCTTGCTTGTCTACCAGCGTTGTGATGGCAGTCACACTAGTGGGGGCTGGGTAGCCTACAAGCACATCCTTATTCAGGTCCCTGGTCGTTGGATTATCGAGACAGAGCATAGATACTCCGGAGTAGACTAGTGTGTACGCTTCTCATCCCAGTTGGGGAGATGGTCTGTCCCACAGCCGTCAGTACGTCGTACTGGAGATAGTATGCAGGTGCTCGTTAGGTTACGGGTACACCGGACAGGACTCACAGGGAACTGTTGGTTGGTTTGATACCAGTCGTCAGTGAACAGTTCCCAGGTGACATGAGTACAGCGTAGTCCGCAGACTTGACACTGCTACTTCGCCTCGAGTGTGTCCCACTGTTCTTAGATTGCTACCCTACCACGGCTCAAAGGAGTCGTGCAAACAGGTGGCCGTTGGGTGCAGTCCCGAGCACTTGGAGGCAGTGGCGGTTAGACAGGATTCGTCCCTCCCGGTATTGGGAGTAGATATCGTGCTGTGTCAGAGAGCCATTACGCAAAGTCCCTGGCCAGGGCAAGCGAGATTTGCTGGTAGGTTCCAGTAGTTTCTCAGGGTGCAATGGGCTTCTCTCCGACACGACTTATACCGCTATTAGGGGACTGACGCTTGCCGCCCCCTAGGCCCGATATGCGATAGTCTTGGACGAACGGACCGGACTGTATGGAGATTGTCACATCAGACTCAGTAGGAGTTCGGATGGGTTTTCTCATCGACCTTCTTATCGACAACTACCTGGGGACCGTTACGTACAGCTAGTGCCGCTTGCGGTCTGTGGTTAAACCCACTGCCAGCGTAGTAGTCGAGTCTCTAGAGTCCCACACAGAGAGTTTCCTATTCCAGGCAAAACGATATAGATGTTGCATGGTTTTGCGACAAAGGGTTCGGACGCATACGTGCGTTTACGCGCGTACGACTTTCGGACAGTTTTTACCAGTCGGCTTTGGTTTAAGCCAGTTACTGGTATCCGGTTATTGGATTTTTACAGTCTAAAGTTTTTCCGTATTTTTGCGGATTTGAGGGGCGTTCTCGTAATTGTACGAGAAGCTTCTAGAAGATGTGACTAAGGAGGTTACTTTGGATAAGATTGTGAGTCATGAGAGTGATTCATCATTATCATTATTGCACCATAAATGATAATGACACATGCTTATTGAATCACCTCTTTTCATTTATGAAGCATGCTTATTCATTTCTATTATTCATTATTCTAAAATAAGAATGCTTCATAATATATTATGATACACTCACTATCTCATCTCATTATCATTATCATACTCTCTCTCCTCAAGCTCTCATCTTCAAGAGACTAATCCTTAATCCTCATGTGTTGAGATCAAAGGATTAGTTAGACTTAAACATCCATTACCTTCACTCTATATCATCCTTTCTTCTTTGATTAGCAATCAAAGTAGATTAGTTACCTCAAGTTAGAGGTTTAGCTTGGAGTTTTGCTCTCGGGTGGATCGTCTACTACCTAGAGAAGGCCGAGGAGAACAAGGAGATCGTAAAGACGAAGGACTAGTTTCGATAGGTATAATCCCTAAGCATAGTAGTTTAGAACAACTATATGTTTGGTTAGTTATCGTTTAGCTTCGATTTAATCGGTTAGTCGATGTTCGTTCTTTAAACATGATCGTTTTTGAAAATTCCGCCTCCCCACAAGTACTGGGGTGAAGTAC
Organism: Agapanthus africanus; assembly: GCA_030015575.1. Classification (NCBI taxonomy): domain Eukaryota; kingdom Viridiplantae; phylum Streptophyta; class Magnoliopsida; order Asparagales; family Amaryllidaceae; genus Agapanthus; species Agapanthus africanus. The sequence continues at coordinate 248,100,539 of JASDDO010000004.1, read as the reverse complement.
ATCGACTTACAGTAGTTTCTCCACCCAGGACTTGGATTTTATATCAGACATTCTGGTTACTAGATCTATGGTTTTAGATCTAGCTTTGGGTGGTTTCCCAATCAGGGTACTTAGATAGCATTCTACAGGTACTTTAGAATGGACGACTCCTGGCACGGTAGTGTACCTGTAGGTGATGGAGTCACCCTCTCTAAAGGTGTCTTACAGAATAAAGGGGAGAGGGATGTGCATGATTGACAGATCACTTGCTTAGGCAATTGAGTCAATCATGAGATGTCAAGTACCACACCAGATGTTGTTTTTGCGGTAGATGCAATAAATTGATATTAATCTAAACCTGGAGAAACGATCGGAAGCAGTTTTAGAACATAAGTGGATGTTCTAGGGATATGATAACGACAGCCTCGTTCGGGAGACAGTTATCATTCCAGGCTTCCAAGGTGACCTGGATGACAGAGAGGTTGCCAGCATTATAGTTTTCCCTCTGACGAGGGGCGGTATTATGGACAGGTGGTCCAGGAAGATACTGAGGGAGGCATGGCGCAGGATACTGATTAAGTTCAGTTGACGATACAGTCTAAGAAGTTTGGATTTGGAGTTCATTTATGAGCTAAGTCCCATCAGACATCCAGACACATTCTAAGACACGTATTGCTCATTTCGGGAGATGGCTTTCTCCGCGAACTTGAGATATAGAGAGACATAGAAAGAAACATCAAAGCGGATCCACTCACTGAGGCTATTCCTCGAACGCAATAGTTTCGCAAACCAGCTTTGTGAGACTGACTAGTAGTGGAGTTGGGTGTTCGGTATCACACGGGCTGTGAGTATGCGACATCGCAATAATTAGCCTTGAGTGCAAATGGGAGATTGTTGGAGATAGTGCCCTCAGAGTCAATTATTGGATCACAGGCACGTGATTGCAATGATTGAGGGAGGACCTATTCCGGTAGGACAGTCTTACTCAAGATGATAGTATACTATCTAGTTTATCTTTATCATCGTGTACTGCTTTAGGTGACCTGACAGGTCCCTATTGCACGTTGATAGAGCCCCTAGGATTCTTGCTTGACTGCCAGCAGTATGAGGGCGATCATATACGTGGGAGCTGGTAGTTTATAAGCACATCCTTAAAAGGTCCATAGTCATAGAAGTTTCGAGACAGGGCATCGATACTCCAGAGTAGACTAGTGTATACAGTCGAGACCCCGACGAGGGGCGGTGGCCGGTCTCACAAGCCACTGGTGTCAGTTGGTTCACCTAAGATGTAAACAGGTGCTCATTGGGTTATGAGTACACCGGAAAGGACTCGCCGGGAATATGCTTGTTGGTCTTATACCTGACGTCAGATAGCAGTTCCCTGGTGACATGTGTGCAGGTTAGTTCATCGATCTGAGGATCGTCATTTGTCTCGTGTGAGTTCCCACTGTACTTTGATTACTATCCTACCACGCTCAAAGGAGACGTGCAAACAGGTTTTAGTTGGGTACAGTCCCGAGCCACATGGAGGTAGTGAGCGGATCTTCAGGGGTTCGTCTCTCCCGGTATTGGGGGTGAGGTCGCGCTGTGTCTAGGAGAGCCATTACACAAAGCCCTCGGCCGAGGCAGGAGATTTACTGGTAGGTATTCCAGTAGTATCTCAGGGTGTTCTAGGCTACACTCCGACACGACTTGTACCGCTTTTGGGGGTCTAACTTTTACCAACCCCCTAGGCCCGCCATGCGATGCTCATAGACGAACGGACCGGACTGTACGGATATTGTCAAAGACAGGCTCAGTAGGGTGTCAGGATGAGTTCACTCATCAACATCCCTTTTGGTCAATAGCTGGTAGCCCGTTACGTATGGCTAATACCTCTGACGTGCTAGTGGTTAAATCCACTGCCATAGTATTGACGAGTCTTTAGAGTCCCCCACAGACAGTTGCTCAAGTTTCGGGCGAAACGCTGTAGAGGCCGTATGGAGATATGGCAGGGTTCGATCAGATACGTGCGGCATTGCACGGATCAGGATCGGACGGATAATACTAGCAGGCTTTAGTTTAAGCCGAATCCTAGTATTGTACAGTGTAGATTTTGTCTCATTGCATTTGTATTCGGTCGGAATACAAATGCGGGTATGTATATACAGAAGCGGGGTTTTCCTGTAATTTATTACGGGATCAGTTTTTTGGAGTTGCCAGTTTGTTTTCCGTTTCGGCCATATTTCTTTGTATCTTTCATTGGCTGAAGATTGGTGGAGGAGGGCTTATTTGCATTTGTGCAAATAAGCATTTTGGAGGGTTGTTTTTGCAAGTAGTTGCATCATAATGGTTTCATGATGGTTGCACCATCCCTTGACTTCCTTGACTTCATCATTGATTGACTTTGGGTTCATGATGGTTGATTTGGAGTGAGGTTTTGGTTGTGATGATAATTCATCATCATCACATCTTTTTCTCTCTCATGCATGATAGCCTTTTCTCTTTCTCTCCCTTGGATTAGTGGGACACTCTCCTCATTTTTCTCTCTCACTCACTTCCTCATGCCATGGCCGGCCATTCCATTGTAGGGGCTGTCCAAAATTTTGTGTGGGGAATTTTTGTTCTTTTCATGCTACAAAAATTCCCAAGTTCATCTCCAAAAAGGTTTAGTTCATTTCCTCTACCAAAGGCAACTTTCTCAAACCCCAAATGAGACATAGAGCACTGCACGTTTTCTACAGCAAATCTTGGGCACGTCGACTCGCCAACTTCGTGCCCGAGTTGCCTCGGTCCAGAGGTGGGATCCCGTAAAAGAAGCCGGAGAAGTGGTGCCCTTCCGGCGACGTGATGGAGACCGGAGATTCCGCGGGGAGATCGGGACGACGACGAGAAGACCGAAGGACACGGATCGCTCGGTATATCTCTCTACTCGTTCTTTTGTTAGCTAGGACTAGATTAATGGCCCGATCCGGGATTTTTGTGCGCGGTGGTGCCGGTTTACAAGTTCGTAAAAAGTTTCGTTTCCGCATTCCGGCGTCGGATTGACGGCCGGGGCGCCGCCGTGCACTTACAAAAAGATCTTCTTTTTGCGACAGATGCAGGTTCCCTCGGATAATGCGGCTGGTTGACGCCTCCATCGTGAGTCCGTCACCGTGGGAACCTAGGGGCTTGCTCCTTCGTCCGCGTACGGCTGGAGATGGTATGTTTTTTACCGACAAAGTCATGACCGTCGGCCAGGAAAACTCAAAAGCGGTGTTGCCATTGCAAGATATCTTTAAAGACTGGGCCTCTGTGTTGAAAGCTCGGGAGATTCTTCATCTGTACTCCATTAGGCCAGGCTTTCTCGTATTCAGGCAAAATGATGCGGCGTTATTCATGAGATACAACCCGCATCGTTTTTCCCAGCAGCCGAGTTACAATCAGGGTGTCCCACTTGAAGCTTTCTTGGCAGAACCTGCTGCTACCGAAGAAGGAATGCGGAGCACGCTGCATCATTTCATGCGCTTGAACACAGAGTCCTTAATGTGTACGTGGCGTGGTATCAATATTCAATGGGCGCTGTCATCAAGGAGGAGAAGCGATTGCTTCTCGATCGCAAAGGTGCACCCCCTGCTGGTGATCGAAATGTCCCTCTGAAGCGAGGACCATTATCCCACCCCCTTAAGAGAAGCTGCGGCGATCGAAGTTCCACATGACAGGCCTGAGCTACCGATACCCTGGGCTCCTGTAGAAAAGGTGACCCTAGCTTCCTCCGATTCTAGCGTGGGTTCAGATATCGGGACTCGTCGTCCTAAAGTGCCTAGCAAGCGTAAGCTTGTGCTAGCTGCGACCGGAGCTCGCTCGCAGAAGAGGAAGAAAAATTCGATCCTTTCTGTCGACGTTGTACTCGTCCAGGAGCCTCACGCTCCTTATGGCGAGGGCCTGAACGAGTATGGGACAAACGAGGGTCTATTCATGCCGCCAGATGATACTGATCTGGCGGCTGCCATTGCAGCTTCTGAGCAATTGGCAAGCCGCGAAGCGGGACTGGCTATCCTCGCGCGATCAGGTAACCATCAGCCGTATCTTTCGTCATTGCATCATATTTCTATTATCATGTTTTAACTGACACTTTTCCTTCTTTAACAGGCATTTCCACCGAAGAAGCTCTCGCAGCTTCTCTCAAGACTTTTGAGGAAGAGGAAATACTTCGAGCATCCTTAGGCATCGGTACATTTCGGTTCACCGTGTCTCCGCTCCCGTTTCTTATGGATAATCTGACCCCTCCTTCTCATCTTTTTACAGGAACTACCTCTACTCAGGTTATTCCAAGCGTGGCACCGACTTCACAGGGCGGTGTGGAGACGCTTCCCGGGTCGACTATCTCAGTTCCGCCGGTATTGCCGAAAGAAGCTTCACTTAAGCAACCGATGATGGATGCCATAACGGCTCCAGAGGTAACTATTGGCGCGGACGATGATGTCCTGTTGAAGGAGGTCTTTAAAAGATCTGCCCTCATGGCCCGGGAGGAGAGGAAGCGTAGGATGCGCGCGGCAAGGGAGCATACCGCCGCCTTGGATGCGGGTGCGGGTTCAAGCGCTGTTACCCCTGCCCCTACTCCTTCAGAGGATGCTCCGGCTGCCTTGTCCACCGCCCACAGACAGGCAGCACGTGCGGCTCGGGAAGCAATCGAAAAACCGACCCGAGGTAACGTGACATTGGTTTTTTCTTTGTCAGAGTTTTAGCTTTCAGGTTCTCATATATCCCATCTTGCAGGGCCGAGTCTTGCCGAAGAAGTGGCGGCAACCACCGAGCCTGAGGTAGCGGCAGGTGGGACAGCCACGATCGCCGAGCCCGAGGTAGCCACTCTTTCTCAAGAGTCGGGCACTGCTCCAATCGTCGCTCTTTCCCCTTGCGGCTCCTTGCCGTTGTCGGGCGCTGCCAGTGTCACGACGATTCTCGTGGAATCGGGAGATGAGGCTACGGGTGGAGAGACCGTTCCGATGGAGGAGGATGGAGGATTCGCTGCATCCAGTGACGCCATTGTCGCGGTCTCGACCGGCGACCCACCAGGTAGATTTTGGGTCATCGCTTTCCCCTTTATTATGCAATCCCTTTCAATTTCTTTTGCCAGTGTTTCTCTTATTTCTAATGCAGGTGTGATGAGCGTTGGGGTTATGCCACCCGGAGAAGTGTCTCCAGTTGCTGCTTTGACGGTGACCGCTCCTCTACCTTCTCTCGTACCATCTCAAATGCTGGAAAGTGTGGATTTGTGACCCATCAGTTTCATTGTAGGCTGTATACTTTATGTACTGACATTGCATTACTGCATCCTTGCAGGAGTCCTTTTTGATCACTTATATCAGGTGCTACACCTACACTTCTCTTTCCAGTCAGAGATTGCCTCATCTAGTGGCGCTGGTGAGTACAGCCTTCAGCTAATGTCTTTTCTTTTACGGGCAGCCAAATCATTTCTAATTCTTCTTTGTTTTGATTGCAGCACTACAGATCGAGGGAGGAGATGAAAGAATAGTTGCGCCACTGGTACTCCCGGCCTTGTCACCTGTTGCAGCCGGTATAGTAAACTCCGTTGTTCATGAACCTCATCTATTTCTTGAACCGTCATTTGACTATGATTTTTTCTGCAGAGGTGATACCGACTTCAGCTCCGTTCGAATCTCGAGTCGTAATGCCAGCAGGCCCCTTTTCTCGACGTTCATCTTCCAAAGGCGCTGTGAATAGTCTGTGCATGTTGAGCGACTACATCGAGGAGCTTGACGTGGAGGCTCCCACATTCGCTGCAGATTTTTCCGCGGAGGTTAATCCTATGCTGGCGACGCTCGTGAACTTTCATAGTGAGGGTGTCGTTGAGTCTTGGGTTAATCACTGCAGGGAAATTGAGGCCTGTCTGCATGAGCTCGAATTCGGACGTCCTGCTCCTGAGGTCCTGGCTGTGAACTCTCAACGAGCTGCGTGGGTTGAGCAAAGCACTCCCTACTTCCGCCATCTTGAACAAGAAGCGGCCTTAAAGCGTAAGGAGAGTGAAGAGATTTCAAGCGACTCTGCTCGACTGCATGCTCAGGTTGATACCAATGCTGTGCAGTTGAAGACTATCTTTGAGAGCCTTCTACGATGTATTTCCGACGGGCTAACGATGAGGCAGAAGCTCGACCTCATCGAACGAGATGCACAGAATCGTGGGGCAGCTCAGCGGGCCGTCGAAGAGCAACTTTCGTCCTACTTGCAGCAACGAGCCCAGGTCAAAGCAGAGTTGGCCGCGGCAGCTGACCAAGAAAAGGGGCTGAGGGAAGTGCGCGAGCGGCTGATTGGACTATTGAAAACGCTTCCGTCTTAATAATCGCTTTTGTACCATTTGTAATTTCGAATAAAGTGTATCCATTTTTTACCCAATTGAATTTATGAATAAAAGATACATTTCTTTCGTAATGTCTTGTGTCATCTCTTTGCTTTCTTCTTTTCTTTGTTATCAGCATGTCACTTTAGTAAGCATAGCCTACAGATGATAGAGTGAGCATTCCGTTTTGAATTCTTCGAGAGGTAGTGATGGCTTAGAAAGCAGGTTCAGATCTGCTGCCTAAGACTTTTCAACTTCATGAGCCGTGAGGGTCTCATAAAGACTTTTCTCCCTACGAGTCGAGAGGATCTCGTATGTGTATTTTCTTCTTAGGAATCGTGAGGATTCCTAAGCGCGTTTTCTCTTATAAGTCGTAAGGATCTTACAAGAGAGTTTTCTTCCTTACGGGTCGAGAGGACCTGTAAGTGATCGATGGTGTTGCCATTATCCGCATTTCACGGAGTCAGGAGTTGCTCTGGGCGTTCCCCACGGGGTCAAGATTGACTTTAACCGTGTTCCACGGGACCACGAGTTTTCTCTGGATGCTTCCCACGGGGTCATAGCCGTGTTCTGCGAGGACCAGGCTCCGCTCTGGACATTTCCCACGGGGTCAGGATTGACATAAGCCTTGTTCCACGTGACCAGGAATTTGCTCTGGATGCTTCCCACGGGGTCATAGCCGTGTTCTGCGAGGACCAGGATCCGCTCTGGACGTTTCACATGGGGTCAGGATTGACATAAGCCGTGTTCCACGTGACCAGGAATTTTTCTCTGGATGCTTCCCACGGGGCCATAGCTGTGTTCTGCGAGGACCAGGCTCCGCTCTGGATGCTTCCCACGGGGTCATAGCCGTATTCTGCGAGGACCAGGATCCGCTCTGGACGTTTCCCACGGGGTCAGGATTAACATAAGCCGCGTTCCACGTGACCAGGAATTTTGCTCTGGATGCTTCCCATGGGGTCATAGTCGTGTTATGCGAGGACCAGGTTCTGCTCTGGATGCTTCCCACGGGGTCATAGTCGTGTTCTGGGAGGACCAGGATCCGCTCTGGATGTTTCCCATCGGGTCAGGATTAACATAAGCCGCGTTCCACGTGACCAGGAATTTTGCTATGGATGCTTCCCACGGGGTCATAGCCGTGTTCTGCGAGGACCAGGCTCCGCTCTGGATGCTTCCCACGGGGTCATAGCCGTGTTCTGCGAGGACCAGGATCCGCTCTGGACGTTTCCCACGGGTCAGGATTGACATAAGCCGCGTTCCACGTGACCAGGAATTTTTCTCTGGATGCTTCCCACGGGGTCATAGCCGTGTTTTGCGAGGACCAGGCTCCACTCTGGACGTTTCCCACGGGGTCAGGATTGACATAAGCTGCGTTCCACGTGACCGGGAATTTTGCTCTGGATGCTTCCCATGGGGTCATAGCCGTGTTCTGCGAGGACCAGGCTCCGCTCTGGATGTTTCCTATGGGGTCAGGATTGACATAAGCCGCGTTCCACGTGACAAGGAATTTTGCTCTGGATGCTTCCCAGGGGGTCATAGCCGTGTTCTGCGAGGACCAGGCTCCGCTCTGGATGCTTCCTACGGGGTCATAGCCGTGTTCTGGGAGGACCAGGATCCGCTCTGGACGTTTCCCACGGGGTCAAGATTGACATAAGCCGCGTTCCACGTGACCAGGAATTTTGCTCTGGATGTTTCCCACGGGGTCATAGCCGTGTTCTGCGAGGACCAGGCTCCGCTCTGGACGTTTCTCACGGGGTCAGGATTGACATAAGCCGCGTTCCACGTGACCGGGAATTTTGCTCTGGATGCTTCCCACAGGGTCATAGCCATGTTCTGTGAGAACTAGGCTCCGCTCTGGACGTTTCCCACGGGGTCAAGATTGACATAAGCCGCGTTCCACGTAACCAGGAAGGGTTGACTTTATCCACATTTCACGAAGTCAGGGTTTGACTCTCGGTCATCTATGCACCGCCGAGTCATGGAACTGGGAATTTTCGCGGTTCCGCTTTACTTGATGTTGTGTCTGTTGTAATGAGACGAATGTTGAGATGATCTCCAGGGTGTCTGTGAACTGTTGAGATTTGGCTTTTTCTTCTGATAGAGCCTGGGGAGGGAAGGTGTGATTCCTTCTTCGTTTGCGCCCCTGGATTGTATACAGGGATTGATGTGATATCACCTGTAGGGCAAAAGGTTTCATTTTATATATTTTTCTTTCCGCGATGCTCTATCATTTCAGCTTTTATATCGCGAAGGTCGCGATTGCCCAATCATTTCGGCTATTTTTCGCGGTGCCCAATCATTTCGACTATTTGTTTTATTTTTACTCGCTGCTTTTTATTGCAAGTTGCCCAATCATTTCGGCTATTTTGAATGCATATATTTTTACTTGATGCTTTTTATTTGCAAGTTTCCCCATCATTTCGGCTATTTCGTATGCATGTGTGGCTCGCTGGATTCTCGCTGCAAGCTTGGGATTAGATACTGATTTCGGCATTAGCACCGCTGCAACTGGGATATTGCCAGGAGCGAATCATCATTGCCTCTGTCGATGTCGAACAAAAATGGCTTAGCGAGCAGGGTTAAGATCCTGTCGACTAAGGCTTTTGACTTCATTAGCCGTAAGGGTCTCATAAAGGTATTTCTCCCTGCAAGTCGTGAGGATCTCGTAGGTGCGTTTTCTCCTTAGGAATCCTGAGGACTCCTAAGTGTATGGCTTCTCATAAGTCGTAAGGATCTTACAAGAGTATTTTCTCCTTCTAAGTCGAGAGGACTTACAAGGGTTGTTCACTGTGCAAACTTATCCCTAGTCATGGATGGGACTTTGTTAGGGAAATGTTTATTCGCGCTCATGGATTGTATACAAGGGTCAGCATTGAGCCACTTGTAGGGAAACATTGGAGGTTGTGGTAGCCACTTAAGAACAGGTTCAGATCCCTGTAGCTTAAGACTTTTGAATCTTATGAGTCGTGAGGGTCTCATAAGAGGGTTTTCCTTACGAGTCATGAGGATCTCGTAAGTGTAATTTCTCCGTAGGAATCGTGGGGATCCCTAAGTGTATTGCTCCCTTGTGAGTCGTAAGGATCTCACGCAGGTGGTTTCTCCTCACAAGGTCGAGAGGACCTTGCAAGTGTCTTTTAACGAGCTTGCGCCCTTTCGGGTTTTCACAAAAACTCGCCGGTAGCCCTGCTGTTTTTACTCACGGAGCCCTTTCGGGTTTTCATCCGTGCCCATTTTGCTTATGGACATACCGTTTTCTTTTTCTTTCTTTTTTTTATTCTTTCTGTTTTTTTTGTGTCAGCCTTGGGATGCTGCAATCCACAATAGTTTATCGACGTCTCGGTCAACAGCTAGTTTTAGGACATGGTGGTCCATCGTTAGTTTAAGGACGTTTCGGTCCGACGCCAGTTTTAGGACATAGTGGTCCATTGTTAGTTTTAGGACATTTCGGTCCGTTGTTACTTTAAGAACGTTTCGGTCCATTGTTAAGGAAGCCGGCTACTACTTACAGAGTCTGGGCTTAGCAAGATAGCGAGCGGACATAGGCGTCGTCATCTATCGTTGACCTAAGCCGTGACTCGTTAGGCATAGTATTTCTTTAGGAAGCGACCGTTTATTGGCCTGAAAGGTCTTTCACTATTCATGTCCATGAGTAGGTAAGCTCCACCCTGGTAAACTTTGTCTATGATATACGGGCCTTCATAGTTTGGCTTGAATTTCCCCCGCTTGGCGCGATTGGGGATCATAGGTCATTTAACCACAAGCACGAGTTCGCCTTGACGGAACGTTCTCGGCCTGGTTAATCTCTCATACGAGCGTGTCATCTTTGCTTTATAAGCCTCCAGATTTTGTTGCGCCATGAGCCGGGTTTCATCAAGGGCATCGAGCTCCTCCAGCCGAAGGTGAGCATTCTCTTCATCTGTTAGCTCGTAGTGAACCGCTACTCGTAGAGTGGGTAACTCTATCTCAAGGGGGAGTACCGCTTTTGTGCCGAATACCAATGCGTACGGAGTTGTGTTCGTGGCCGCTTTGAACGTAGTTTGATACGCCCAGAGAGTTTCATGCGGTCTCTCGTGCCAGTCCTTCTTATTTCGAGACACCGTCTTTTTCACGATCTTCGTCAAGGTCTTGTTAAAAGCCTCAGCTAGACCGTTAGCTCAGGGATTATAGACCGATGAATATCTCCAGTCTATGTTATGCTGTTGTGCGAAGCGGCTGATCTTATGGCTTCTGTAGGCTGGCCCGTTATCGGAGATAATCCGTCGCGGAGTGCCAAACCGATAGATGACGTGTGTCTTGAAGAAATGGAGGATATTCTCCGTCTTCACTTCCCTCAGTGGTACTGCTTCTGCCCATTTGGAGAAGTAATCAGTTGTCGCCAAAATGAACCGATGTCCTCTGGACGATGCCGGCTCGATGGGGCCGATTATGACAGTTCCCCACATTTCAAACGGCCAGCTAGCCACTGTTGGATGTAGTGGATTTGGATGCCGATGGATGAAGTCCCCGTGAATCTGTCACGAGTGGCACTGCTTCGCGTATTCTAAGCAGTCTTGGATCATCGTAGGCCAATAATAACCCATCCGTTTGATCTTCAGTTTCATCTTCGGCCCGGTTTGGTGAGAACCGCAGAGTCCGTCGTGAGTTTCTTGGACGACTCTCCTTGCCTCTTCAGGTCCCAGGCATCTGAGCCATAGATAATCAAATGATCTCTTATATAAAGTGTCATTGACGAAGGCAAAAGACAGAGCTCGTTTCATGAGTTGATGTCTTGACGACGCATCTTCAGGTGCTCGACGGGATTTGAAAGTAGTCTATAAAGAATTCTCTCCAATCCTTGGCATTTTCATGGTCTTTTATTTGTAGGGCCGTTTGCTCGGTCGCTCCCTTTTCTTCGGACAACTCCGGAGATATTTCTGCCGGTGCAAGAACCCGACGGCTCTGCACAATGATCCTCACGTTATCGAGGTTCTCGTCGGCCAATTCTTTAGCGAGCTTGGCTAACGCATCTGCCTTGCTATTTTCCGCACGCGGTATGCTCTCCAGGGAATAGGCAAGGATTTGAGTCAGCAATTGCTGCACTCTTTCGCCGTATTTCACCAACTCTGGCTTGCACGTTTGATAGTCGCCATTTACTTGACTAACGACCAGTTGGGAGTCTCTGTATATGAGGAGGTTCTCAATTCCCATGTCGACGGCGATCTCAAGACCTGCTATCAAAGCTTCATATTCGGCTTCATTGTTCGTTCTTGGCTCTGTTAAGGAGAAGGCAAAGAGCATTATCCCTCCTTGTGGAGTCACGAAGATGAGGCCTACCCCTGATTTGATTATGGGGGTGCTTTGTTTACTCTTCTTCATGGTAGATGCTCCGTCGAAGTAAAGTTCCCATCGGGTATCATTCTCTCTTCTTCCCCCGTCGATCGTGTCAAATGCGTGTTCGTCTGGCAATTCGCAGTTCAAAGGAGAATCGGCGGGTATCGGGTGCTCAGCGAGGAAGTCGGCGATGGCCCGGCCTTTCACCGCCTTAAGAGGTCGATAAGTTATCGAGAATTCCATCAAGAGCAGGGCCCATTTAGCGAGACGTCCCGTTAATATGGCTTTCGACATCAAATACTTGAGAGGATGCACTTTTGATATGAGACGGACCTCATGCGCCAACGCGTAGTGTCTGAGCTTCGTTATATCGAAGATCAACGCCAGGCAATGTTTTTCGATGGGAGAATAATTGCTTTCTGCCCCCAGTAGAACTCGACTCAAATAATAAAAGGCTCTTTCTTTCCCTTGGTCGTTTTCTTGTGCCCACAGCGCGCCTAAAGAACCTTCGAGGGCGGTCGTATACAAGATGAGAGGTTTTCCTTTAACGGGAGCAGCCAGCACTGGCGGATTCTGCAGGTACTGCTTGATTTCGTCCAGTGCGCTTTGGCATTTGTGATCCCAGATGAATGGGGTTCCCTTTTTCATCAAGTGACTGTAGGGGGGCACTTGCCGGAGAGGTTGGCTATAAATCGCCGGATATACGCGAGCTTCCCTTGGAGAGACCGCAGTTGCTTGAGAGTCCTTGGCGGAGGCATTTCCATAATCGCCTTGATCTTTGACGGATCTATCTCGATGCCTCGGTGTCGAACGATGAATCCTAGGAATTTGCCCGAGGAAACTCCGAACGCGCATTTGAGAGGGTTCATCTTCAAGTTGTATTTCCGAAGGCGCTGAAACATGATCTTCAGATGCTTTAAATGTTCCTCGTATGATTTGCTTTTAACTACGAGGCCGTCGATATAGCATTCGACGATTTCATGTATGAGGTCATCGAAAATCTTCGTCATGGCTCTCTGATAGGTGGCACCTGCGTTCTTTAGACCAAAAGGCATCACCTTGTAGCAAAATATGCCCAAAGGAGTCCGAAAAGCGGTATGCTTCTGGTCTTCGGGATGCATCTTTATCTAATTGTATCCTGATGAGCCATCCATGAAGGAGAAAACTTCGTGAGTGCACGTATTATCTATCATCAGCACACTGACTGGTACTGGGAAGTCGTCCTTTGGGCAAGCTTTGTTGAGATCACGAAAGTCCACACATATGCGCACCGTCCCATTTTTCTTCATTACTGGAACAATGTTGGCGATCCAGTCAGGGTACTGAACCTCTTGGATGAAGCCAGAGTCAATTAGCTTCTTGACCTCGGCGTTGATGCTCATCTCAAGCTCAAGCCGCATTCTCCTCGGTGCTTGTTTGATTGGCTTGACGTCCGGGGATATTGCCAATTTGTGGACAACAATCTCTGGATCTAGTCCTGGCATTTCGGAATAGTTCCATGCAAAACAGTCTCTATGCTGCATAAGCACGTCCTTTAGTGTAGCCACCCTTTCTTCAGACAGCAACTCACTGACGAATGTCGGTCGTGGATCACTTGCCGTCCCCAAATCAATTTTCTTGAGGTTATCGGTAGTAGTATGTATTACATCTTCCAGCTCTTTCGACCCCGGTGGAAATTCTGAGATCACCTCATCATCATCGTTTTTGAAGCACCAGGGGTAGTCATCCATATTCTCGGGCTCTTCTTCCGACAACGTTATCATGTAACAGGTACGAGATCGCTTCCAAGATCGATGTTGATCCGGCTCTACTCTCGTGGCTTTGGGTTCATGCTTCTGCGGCGAGGTTACCCTCCAGCTGCTGGATAGATCGAACCTGCCTTGCTGATACTGGTCTTCTACCCAGTCTTTAAATGTGAAGCAGTCTTCGAGGGGATGTCCTATTGCCCTGTGATAGGAGCAATAGTCCGGGTGAGAGACTTCGCCTGCTTGCTCGGGGTGCTTGGACTCCAGGAGGATAATCATTTGATGTTTTATAGCAAGATCAAGTATCTTCTTTGTCTTGTCTTAGGCAAAAGAGTACGCTCGACCCATCTTCTTTATAAGAGACGAATCCTGGTTGCTCGATCACGTGGCTTCTTGGTCCCGCTTTGTTGCTGTTGAACGCCTTTCCCGCTATTTGATTTATTTTTTCCTCTGCGTCGGGCCTTTTGTATGACGGGTTGACAAGGAAGAGAATTTTCATTTTTCGCAACCTGCTGAAGGAGGCGCTGCGTTCTGGCTTTCTCATAGATGGCCATTTCGCGATTATGATCGTCTCAAACCTTTTGACCCGCTTCCCTTATAAGCTTGTCCATCTGTTCTTCAAACGACGGATTTGGCATTTTCACGGTGGGAGCCCGTTCTGGTTCAAGGTTAGCATCTTCCCACAAAGCATCTCCTTCTTCATCAAAGTCATGTATGACGTAGCAGTCGCGGAATAGCTCCCGTTTCTTGGATCGAACATATCCAAGCTTGATCGTTTCCATTCTCCCGCTGGGAAACCTTCGTTGAGTTCCGGGAACGTTCCAGATCCTATTATAGAACCGTGCTTGTCGCGCAGTTTGCTTAAGGGGTATACCTTGGCTTCTCAAGAGTCTCTTTAGTTCATCTGTATAATATCTGGGCAAACGGATGGGCTGGAGCCTGTCAAGTGTAGAATCCGCACCATGCTAAATTTCTTTCTCCACTTTAGTTTCCCCGGATTGGTAGAATAGGATCGCCTTTTCACCTTTTCTCCTGGGAGGGACGTAGAATGTTTGTAGTTCTTCCACACTGTATGTATCAAGCACGTCTAGCTCTTTATGATGCTTTGGCGGAACCATGGCAACTTGCAAACTTCGATCTTCATCAGCGAAGGTTTGTATTGATGTCCGAGCAGAGAATACGGCATTGACCTCATCTTCTGAGTCGCTGTCGAAGATCAATATAAGAGTGGACGGTCCCGGCTTGTTGCACTGGGTCGGACCTGAATAAGCTATTTCTTCTTCCTCCTCAGTATCACTCCCGAAGACCAGGATAGTGGCGATAGCTTTGTTCTTGTCCTCCGGTTTGCGACATCTTTCTGTTTCTTCGAAATCAGGCAGGAAGTATTTGGCATCCTCATATTTGCGAACTTCGTTTACGGAGAACGGGTTAAGCTCCCCTGTCACAGTATACTCGAGACCATCCTTGAAATACTTCATACACTGATGTTGTGTAGAAGGGATGATGTTGTACTCGTGTAACCAAGGCCGGCCGAGCAAAGCATTGTAGCATGTCTTGGCATCAATGACGTGAAATTTAATGTCTGTGACGAGCAACCTAAAGCGTAGTGTCAATATTACAGACCCGAGCGTCCGTGATGACTGGGAGTCAAACCCGGAGATAGTAATCTTATCCCGAGCTAGGTGTTGAACGCTCATGCATATTTCTTTCAACACCTATACATTGAGGAGGTTAACGGAGGACCCATTGTCGACCAGGATTTTTCCTATCTTGATGTCATGACGGTATCCGGAGATATATAGGGGACGGTTATGCTCACACGTCCCGAGGAGAAGATCTTCATCGCCGAAGGTGATATCCGCTGTGTGCACTTCTTCCAGCTCGTCCTTCATCTTTTCCTCGGTGAGGAAAGCTTAGAATTGCTGGGGCTCTTGCAGTGCCTTGATCAAAGAATCTCTTGCCTCTTTTGATAGCAGAAGGGCGTCGAGAATGCTGAGCTGCGAAGGTAGCTTTCTCAAGTGTGCCAGAATGTGGTAATCCACCTTACTTATCTTTGGCGGGTCCTTGGCTGTCAGCTTTTCGACGGCTTGGTCATCAAGGATGATATCCTCAGGGACCTTTTCTTTCCCCTTATCTCTTCTATTTGACCCACTGTTTGAGGGCCCAAGATTCTTTTCAGGCAGCGTACAATTGCGCAGTTGAATATTTTCATAGGTCTTCGGTTTTTCCTCTTTTCCCAAGGTGGACTCTTTAAAGAGAGGGCCAAGAGTCATTTCTTCGTCAGAGTCGCTCCCGAAGGTAAGAACTTGCGGTCCCCCAGCGTCGACTATGTGACAGCTGTCGGTAGTTCTTTTACGCTCCTCGGTCGTATTTCTTTGCTCCCGACGAGCTTTGCGCTTCACCCGCTTGAAATGTTGTCGGTGAGCAACATATCCCCGCCACCATATTTTAAAAGCGTTGCACTCTTCAGTGGGGTGCGCAATCTTTCGATGATATGAGCAGTGGCTAGGATGTGTTTCCGCTTCACCAAGAATATTTCCTCCGGAGGGTGGCAGCTTCATTCCCATCGATACGGCTTTGGCGAACCTCTTCCTCATCTTGAACCTGTTTTTATTTACGGCGGACGTACTTCGATCTGGCAGGAGTGTTTCAACCCTTTCGTCCAATCGCCGGCGTTTAGCCTTTTCAAATATGGCCATCTCATGCTCCCGATCAGCTTTACTTTTTGAAAGAGCTTCGTTCAGGAATGCGTCAATCATTTCGTCTGATGGTCCTGGAAATTCAGGCTCAGGATCTGCCCTTAGTTTCTCTGTGTAAGGAGCTTCTTCATTTTCTATCGACGAGTGAGAGATCACACGGCAGCTTGCCACATAATCTTCAGGCTCATCTGACGAGTCTTCTCCGTTGTCGTCGTCTCCGTCCTCAAGGACGTGGTTGAGAAATTCTTGGAGTGTGACCGGGGTCCGCTCCTTCTTGTTATATTCTTCCAGCGTGTAAATCTGTTTTTGCAGGTCCGTGCGCTTGTCACCAGGTTTCACAGGCTTTTTGGTCTTCTTCTTCTTCTTTGAAGAGTTTGACGGCTGGATGTGAGTGCTTTGGCTATCACCACCAATCTTTGGGGTTGGGCGCAGTTTCAGCATTGCCTCGATGATCTCGGGTTCCAGTGGATTTTTCCACCTGATCGCCGGGCATGTTTGGAGATCCTTCAGCATTCTTTTCATCTTGGCTAAAAGAGCGACCTCCCATGGAGCTTCTTCTATGAAAGAACACGATGCCCCGGTGCATCCGTCTTCTTGGGGGCGTATGGCTGCGGCGGGTTCACCTTCCAATTCTCGGACAGGACAAATTTGCCCTGTTGGTATTGATCTTCGATCCAGCCCTTGAAGACGAAGCAATCTTCAATTGGATGGCTTACCGTTTGATGGTAGGGGCAATAATTGGGACTATTAGCCTCGCCGAGTTGCAACGGTCATTTTGGATTCGGCAGATTGATGAGCCTGTTGCGCACCGCTAGCTCAAACAATCTTTTCTTCTTGTCCTGGGGAAATGAATAAAGGCGCTTCATTTTCTCATTATAGTATCGCCGTCTCTCGTCCAGTTGATCCGTTAGTTTTGGTCCACTGGGCTGTTGTTGAGTACTCGCAACGAATGTCGCCTTCCTTTTACCCTTTTCGTTCCGCGGCTCCGGCTTTGGAGGAGACGGTCTATGACCCATCTGGTCCATTATCAAGGCTTAGAACATGGTCGGCTTGAAGAACATCATAAATTGCGAGATGGTCGCTTGAGGGTCAAGAGTGCCCACGAACATGCCCACTGCCGGCGCTTCCTCGATGCGCTGTTCACATTTTGACCATAAATTTCTCCACCGTATTGCTTATTGTACCCAAATCTCGCCTAGTTTCACCCGGGCGTTAATTAATGCGGTAATCGGGGTACGCTCGCTAGCGCTTATGAATCTCTGTGTAAACAGCAGTTCCATCTCCGCAAATGCCTTGACAGAGTCGTTTGGAAGTTCAGAATACCACTCGAATGCCGTCTCCGACAAGCTAGCAACAAACTGACAGAGCAGAAGTTTATCATCACCTCCGGTGTTTCCGCACAAGGCTCTGAATTGAGCGACATGCTGATGTGGATTCCCCGTCCCATTATATACATGAAATTTAGGGATCGTATATCCCGACGGGTACTTTATTTGGTCATACCAGCCTGGATAAGGTCGTCCAGTCTTAACGATCTGTCCAGACGCTTCGTTTGCCTGGTGAGATCGTATTTGCTGAGCAATATAATCATCTAGAGCGGCCTTGGAGATGGTCTCCTCTTTGGCTGCTGAAAGAGCCTGAGGAGGGTTCGATGTCTCTCCTCTGTCTTCTTCAATGATGATCGAGGGGTCTTCAGCTGGAGGTTCCGGCTGTAACATCATCCCAGCCATGTCTTGGAACAAAAGAGCCATTCGTTTTATATTGGCTGCCTGCTCCGCAGCCTCTTTTTCTTTCCTCTCGAGCATTCTTCGGAAGAACTCGGTATCAGTTTCTTGTTCCCGACGCTGCTCTGAGGTCTCTGGATTTTCTTTCGGCCCAGTGACTGCAGCCATTGCAGTCAGCATCTCCTGAAGCTTCTGCTGCTGTTGTTCCTGGGCCTTCGTTATCGATCGGGTAAGCGGTCGATGACCCGTAGAAGCACGGCTTTCTTCTTTTTAGGAAGCCATATAAACGGTATATATTACCATGCACCCAGACATGGGGCATTTAGATTCAGTGCTTTTGCGGTTCACCGCGGTCACAGGGGCTTTCTCCGGCCTCCTTCTCTTTTGAGCGATGGACGTTGAGGGAGCCGCTGCAGTGGGCACCCAGACGGATGACATCTTCTGTCGTACCTCGAGATGGCTCTTTTCTTGCTGAGCTTTGAGCTTCTTTGGCCGGCGAGAGTAGTCCTGGTTAATCACCGATTCCTGAACCTGTCGCCAGACTTTATAAATTTTGGAGGACAGCCGCTGAGGGGGCTGCTCCGTCTTATTTTCTGTAGTAATCTCCATAGGTGGAGGAGATCTATTCAGCACGGCAGTCGGAGAGTTCTTGCGAACCCTCCTAAGAGGTTCAAAGTTGTTCCCAGTTGGAACAGCAGCATTGATTTCCACCATGGGAGCCGGCGGAGTTAGCCCAGAGGGGGAGTTGCCCCCGTCTTCCTTATTCGGCGCCAGTGGCGACGTCGAGCATGTCGTGCGGATGGGATTTTCTCAGTTGTAGGGGTGGTTTCGTCATGCTCCCCGTGTTGGCGAAGGGTTGTCGCCGGCGTCAGCCTCTTAAAGACCGATGTTCGCCAAGAAGTAATGTCCAACCTATCGAATACAGATCTCTGGGCAGAGGTGACTTCGCCTGGAGCGGGAGCCGGAGTGGCCAGCCTTGTCAAGACTGACTTCTTGTCAGGAGAAACTACTTTGGTGACCTCGAGAGTAGGAATGGCTATCCGTTTTGGGATGGCTGCTTCAGGTATCGTGGGCTTCTTGACAGGCCCATTGGAGTTTAGGCTCAGCTTATCAAAGACTGATGCTGTTGGCTTGGCATTGGATACCCGTTGAGAGGGGCCGTGTTGGTAGTGAGCCGATCAAAGACCGACTTTTTCTGCGCTTCTTGCGGCAGCGGGATGTTAACGCTCACTGGTGGGAGCATGGTCCCGAAGAACAACCCGGTGGTAGCCTGCGTTACCTGCTCTACCGGCATTATGAAAAGAGAGCCGCCTGGGGCCCGTAAGCTATGTTGGATATAGTGCCCTCAGAGTCAATTATTGGATCACAGGCACGTGATTGCAATGATTGAGGGATGACCTATACCGGTAGGACAGTCTTACTCGAGAGGTTTGTATACTATCTGGATTGTCTTTATCATCGTGTACATGCTTTAGGTGACATTATAGTTCACTATTACATGTTGATAGAGAATAGTATGCTACCATGGTTTATCTTTATCATCGTGTACTGCTTTAGGTGACCTTACAGGTCACTATTGCACGTTGATAGAGCCTATAGGATTCTTGCTTGACTACCAGCAGTATGATGGCGATCGTATACGTGGGAGTTGGGTAGTCTATAAGCACATCCTTAAAGTGGTCCCTAGTCCTGGGAGTTTCGAGACTGGGCATCGATACTCCATTAGTAGACTAGTGTATACAGTCGAGACCCCGACGAGGGGCGGTGGCCGGTCTCACAAGCCATTGGTGTCAGTTGGATCACCTAAGATGTATACAGGTTCTCATTGGGTTATGAGTACACCGGACAGGACTCGCCGGGAACATGCTAGTTGGTATTATACCTGACGTCAGATAGCAGTTTCCTGATGACATGTATACAGGTTAGTTCATCGACCTGAGATCGTCATTTGTCTCGTGTGAGTTCCCACTGTACTTTGATTACTACCCTACCACGGCTCAAAGGAGTCGTACAAACAGGTTTTAGTTGGGTACAGTCCCGAGCCACATGGAGGCAGTGAGTAGATCGGCAGGGGTTTCGTCTCTCCCGGTAATGGGGGTGAGATCGCGCTGTGTCTAGGAGAGCCATTACACGAAGTCCTTGGCCAAGGCAGGAGATTTACTGGTAGGTATTCCAGTAGTATCTCAGGGTGTTCTGGGCTACACTCCGACATGACTTGTACCGCTTTTGGGGGTCTGACTTTTACCAACCCCCTAGGCCCGACATGCGATGCTCATAGACGAACGGACCGGACTGTACGGATATTGTCACTGACAGGCTCGGTAGGGTGTCAGGATGAGTTCGCTCATCGACCTCCCTTTTGGCCAATACCTGGTAGCCCGTTACGTACAGCTAGTACCACTGACGTGCTAGTGGTTACATCCACAGCTAAAGTATTGACGAGTCTTTAGAGTCCCCCACAGACAGTTTTTCATGTTTCGGGTGAAACGTTGTAGAGGCCGTATGGATTTATGGAAGGGTTCGAACATACGCGTGCACTTGTGCACGTGTCATGGTTCGGACGGATGATACTAGCGGGCTTTGGTTTAAGCCCAATCCTAGTATTATACTGTGTAGATTTTGTATCATTGCATTTGTATTCGGTCGGAATACAAATGCGGGTATGTATATACAATCGCGGGGTTATCCTATAATTTGTTACCGGATCGTTTTTTGAAGTTGCCAGCTTGCTTTCTCTTTTTAGCCAAATTCCTTTTCTTTTGTTCTTTGGCTGAATTTTCCTTGGAGGGGTTTTCTTGCAAAAGTTGCATTTAGCTAAATGCAAGGGGTTTTTTGTGGCCAGCAGTCTCTGGAATGCTCTTGGATATGTTTGATTCATTTGTGCATCATTTCTTGCATTAATGAGATTGGATTTGATAAAGACTTTGAAGTGAGGTTTTCTTGTGCTTATGGTCACCTCTTATTGCTCTTACACTCACCTCCTCCTCCTCAATGATTTTCCCTGGCCGAGACTATGTAAGGGGGCTGATTTCTTTTTGGTGGGGAGAAATTAGTTCATTTTGGTTGCAAAAGAAAGAGATTCATTCTTGCAAAAATCATTCTAGCTTTTTTCCATTTCCTCTCCAAAAGGCAACTTCAATTAACCCTTGAGACAAAGCATTCTACACTTACTCTACATCAACCTTGAACACGTCGGCTAGCAAACTTCGTCTCCGAGTTGCCTCGGTTCAGAGGCGGGAGCCCGTAAAAAGACTCGATGATGTCGTGCCCTTTCCGACGAGGAGATCGAGACCGGAGATGCCGCGAGGAGCTTGGGATGGTGGCCAAAGACCGAAGGACACGGATCGATCGTTATAGCTTTCCAACCCTTTCTCTAGTTGCTAGTTGTAGGTTAATGGTTCGATCCGAGTTTTAAGCATACGATAGCGCCGGTTTCTAGTTTAGAAAAAGTTTTCGTTTCCGCATTTTAGCCTCGGAAAGACGGCCGGGACTCTACTGTACACTTACATGGTATCAGAGCCACGCCATTAACCTTTACTAGCTTGTTCTAACGTATTTAAAACATCGATCGGCCGAATTTTCCAAAACCGCAATTTCAAAGTCACAGTTTCTGTCGAAGTTTTCCTGTGGTCAAAAAATTTAGTGTGCTGTAGAAAAACAGGCAGGGTTTTTTAGGGGTTCTGAGAAAATTTGGTTGCATGATCTTACAGTGCCGTCGCGGAACCGTGGCAATAACCCTGTTCCCGCCGTGGTTCCGCCGCCATTCTGTTTCCTCACTGCACCAAAATTTATACAGTGCTTTTTAACTTGGAATTGTGGTTTCTGGAATGTTTAATTTTGGCCCAGATTATTTTGAGTGCTGCAGTTGTACTTGGGGCCCACTTCGGGAAATTTTGTCGATCGAAAATTTTAAATATGTTATTTTACAGTACTTACATTATATCTGCGACCGTGAATGTCATTCGAGCGGTAAATCCTTTCTAATTGCTATAGCTCTTTTAGACGGATTTGCGAACGTGACATTCACGTTGATGTTCTGTGTTGTGCTGTGATGTTGCGGATTTGTCGTGGTGGATAGCCTGGATGTAATGGTAGTACCGTTTGGTTGTATTTGTACATTTGATATTGCGGGGCGAGCGTCCGACATATGTACTGCCGTCACTGTCTGTTTGTATATTATTCTTTTGGGGCATGACCGGGCTGAGGTCAATGTACCCATTGTATATTTTACTTTCTGTACTAGGATTACCCCGCGGTGGGGTGCACGGATAGCCGTGTTCTTGAGGGAAACGGGCCCGCATCTCATGGCTTTGAGACGGAGGGGGCTTTACTCTAGAATTGGCGGGCTATTCGCTACACTCGTAGGGGGTACAGGTTGACCCAAGGAGGGGTGCTCAAGTTACCGGATTCCGTGAAGTGCTGGGTGGTCCATTCACGTTGTTGAAAGGGCTGCCTCGCTTCAGGTTTTGGCGGGTAACTTGCCGCGCCCGTAGGGGTCTAGGATTTCATTTCACAGGCTATCCACACGACCAGGGGAACGTCGGGTTTCAGTAGCGGCTCTATGAAACCCGGGGATCCCAGATTATTTGTATTGTTCTGTGATACTTATTACATTTCTGTGATGTTGCATTTTATCATGCCTTGAGCGAATATTATATATTGATATATATACTAGTAGATGTTGTATATGTTTTACACCCATGCTAGTCCAGTCCCCGCTCTGTCGTTAGTTAAGTAACCTAACGGGTGATGACAGGACCCAGTGGCGAATGCAGATGGCATATACGTACATCGTATTTTCGTTCTTTTGTGGTGTGATTAATTGATGGGACTGCATTGATTCAGATCAATGCAAGCTAAACAAACCTATTCTGATGTTGTTGGAATATTTTTCAAAAAGCTGTTATTGCAAGGACGTTCTCTTTTGTTTTGCACAGTGGTATTCGGTTATGAATATCCAGCACCTCAGTCGACGAGGCAAGGGCCGAGATCCCTTCATCGGGAGTTACCCCTTGGACAGAAGTTTGCGTCAGGGTAATAACTTCACTATAGCCGATTACTTTTTGCTTTGCATCGTGGTATTCAGTTGGAATATCCTGCACCTCATTCTACGGGGAAAGAGCCGAGATCCCTTCACCGGGAGTGACCTCTTTAGCAAAGGTTTTCGTCACTATATTTTTATAAAAAGCTATCCGGTTCCTTCAACGATATCAAGTTCATTACGTTAAAGGTTTTTCGCCAAAAACCATTCGTAGCCCTCCGTCATTTCAGAAAGGTAGCACTTAGTATTCATGCTATGTTTGTTGGCCTTCGTCATGGCATAGTGTATGGTAGCTATTTGTTACTTTTCTGCTGCATAGATAGATGCGTTGGTTTGGGACAGTCGTACTACTATTTTGGCCTTCGTCAAGGGTATGTACGGGTGGGTTCAAATTAACCTGGACAATGACGGGTAGAACTTGACATGTGACTTATGATATGTTGGCCTTCGTCAAGGTCATAAGAGCATGGGGTAAAAATCACATCGGGAGTTTCTAAAGAAACTGAAACTTGCCAGATATGTGCATACCTTCTGGAATGTGATAACGTGAGTGGATTCCATCATGTTATCATGCGATGATAGTTGGATCCCGATTCCCAATGATGAGTTGGTTTACTCCTCGGGTGATCCCGACTAATTCTTCTTTCAGGTTTGGAGGAGAATTTAAGGTTATAGTGGGAGGTTTCCTGATTGGATAAATTGATAACCTTTCTGATCTAGGTTAGAGTGCACACAGAGTGTTTCTTTTCTCTCTCTCTTTGGCAGCGACCATGGCCCGACCCTTGACTATGACTCAGTGACCAAGTTGACCGAAGCTTCTTATAACACTGGCTTTTGGATTGTCTAAGTTGCATGCCTCATTGCCACTCCTACTTTTACCCTTTTCTCCAGAACACCCCGTATTACTATGAACATCCACTTCCATTGGATAAAACCATCGTATGGTTATATACGAACTCGAAGGAACTTATTCGAGGATGGTTTCCGGTTCTGGAGAAAACGAATAGGACCGTTAAGTTGTCTTTTCCTTTTACCTTCTCTCAGGTTGCGAGTGCTCCTTGGATCAGGACGGTACACCTATTACGCTAATTGGATAGTCTTCTTCCAAACCATAGGCAGGTGCCGAACGGTAGGGAATGAAGAAAACCATTTAGCCTAAAAGGTGTACAGAAGGTATTAAGTAAAGGCAAATAAAGGGATTAGTAAGAGGGCAAAGTAAACTGCGACTGCTATTCACGACCAAACCAAGTATTTCATCGCCATTCCTACTTCACCTTTGTATTTCTCCGGAACACCCCGTATCACTACGAAGATGCACAGTTTATTGGATACTCCATCGTATGGTTATATACGAACTCGAAAGGAACTTGTTCCAGTTCGGGGATGGATTCTGGTTCAGGAGAAATAGGAATAAGGTTTTGTTGGAGATAGTGCCCTCAGAGTCAATTATTGGATCACAGGCACGTGATTGCAATGATTGAGGGAGGACCTATTTCGGTAGGACAGTCTTACTCAAGATGATAGTATGCTATCTGGTTTACCTTTATCATCGTGTACTGCTTTAGGTGACCTTACAGGTCACTATTGCACGTTGATAGATCCCCTAGGATTCATGCTTGACTGCCAGCAGTATGAGGGCGATCATATACGTGGGAGCCGGTAGTCTATAAGCACATCCTTAAAAGGTCCCTAGTCGTGGGAGTTTCGAGACAGGGCATCGATACTCCAGAGTAGACTAGTGTATACAGTCGAGACCCCGACGAGGGGCGGTGGCCGGTCTCACAAGCCACTGGTGTCAGTTGGTTCACCTAAGATGTATACAGGTGCTCATTGGGTTATGAGTACACCGGAAAGGACTCGCCGGGAACATGCTAGTTGGTCTTATACCTGACGTCAGATAGCAGTTCCCTGGTGACATGTGTACAGGTTAGTTCATCGACCTGAGGATCGTCATTTGTCTCGTGTGAGTTCCCACTGTACTTTGATTACTACCCTACCACGCTCAAAGGAGACGTGCAAACAGGTTTTAGTTGGGTACAGTCCCGAGCCACATGGAGGCAGTGAGCGGATCTTCAGGGGTTCGTCTCTCCCGGTATTGGGGGTGAGGTCGCGCTGTGTCTAGGAGAGCCATTACACGAAGTCCTTGGCCAACGCAGATGATTTACTGGTAGGTATTAAAGTAGTATCTCAGGGTGTTCTGGGCTACACTCCGACACGACTTGTACCGCTTTTGGGGGTCTGACTTTTACCAACCCCTTAGGCCCGCCATGCGATGCTCATAGACGAACGGACCGGACTGTACGGATATTGTCACTGGCAGGCTCAGTAGGGTGTCATGATGAGTTCGCTCATCGACGTCCCTTTTGGTCAATAGCTGGTAGCCCGTCACGTATGGTAATACCTCTGACGTGCTAGTGGTTAAATCCACAGCCATAGTATTGACGAGTCTTTAGAGTCCCCCACATTCAGTTACTCAAGTTTCGGGCGAAACGCTATAGAGGCCATATGGAGATATGGCAGGGTTCGATCAGATACGTGCGGTATTGCACGGATCAGGATCGGACGGTTAGTACTAGAGGCCGTATGGAGATATGGCAGGGTTCGATCAGATACGTGCGATATTGCACGGATCATGATCGGACGAATAATACTAGCGGGCTTTGGTTTAAGCCGGATCCTAGTATAGTACAGTGTAGACTTTGTCTCATTGCATTTGTATTTCGGTCGGAATACAAATGCGGGTATGTATATACAGTAGCGGGGTTTTCCTGTAATTTATTACGGGATCAGTTTTTTGGAGTTGCCAGTTTGTTTTCCGTTTCAGCCATATTTCTTTGTATCATTCATTGGCTGAAGATTGGTGGAGGAGGGCTTATTTGCATTTGTGCAAATAAGCATTTGTGGAGGGTGTTATTTGCATATCCTTGCTTCATGATGGTTGCACCATCATTTGACTTCTTGACTTCTTCATGATGGCTTGACCTTTTGAAGTCATCATGCTTGATGATGATGGTTGGTTATGATGGTTGAGTGTGACTTGGTTTTGTGATGATGATTCTTCATGATAACCTTCTCTCTCTCTCTTGCTTTATGGGGGCTCATTTTCTTTTTCATTCATACACACTCCTCTCATTCTCTTCTTGTTGATATGGCCGGCCACATGAAGGGGGGGGGCTGTCCCATATTTTTGGTGTGGGATTTTTGCTCTTTTGGCTTTATAAAATCCCACAAGTTCCATCTCCATAAGCTCATATCATTTCCTCCACCATATGGCAACTCCCTCAACCCCTAGAGACACATATAGCACTACACTATTCTACAGCAAATCTTGGGCACGTAGACTCGCCAGCTTCGTGCCCGAGTTGCCTCGGTCCAGAGGCGGGAGCCCGTAAAAGAAGCCGGCGACGTGGTGCCCTTCCGGCGACGAGGTGGAGACCGGAGATTCCGCGGGGAGATCGGGACGACGACGAGAAGACCGAAGGACACGGATCGCTCGGTATATCTCTCTACCCCTTTCTCTAGATAGCTAGGACTAGTTTAATGGCACGATCCGGGTTTATAGTGCGCGGTGGTGCCGGTTTTTAAAAAGTTAAAGAAAAGCATCGCTTCCGCATTCCGGCGTCGGATTGACTGCCGGGGCGCCGCCGTGCACTTACAGGTTTATTCAGTTGTCTTTTATCTTTACCTTCTCTCGCGTTGCGAGTGCTCCTAGGATTAGGACAGTATACCTATTACGCTTATTGGATAGTCTTCTTCCAAACCATAGGCTGGTGCCGAACGGTAGGGAAGTGAAGAAAACCATTTAGCCTGACGAAGGTGTACAGAAGGTAACGACTAAAGACAAATAAAGGGATTTGGAGAGATGGTAAAGAAATATACGGTTATATTCATGAATCTGGATGATGGAAGAGGCATTACTAGGAATACCCGGATACCCCTTCAAAACATTTACATGTTTCAGTTTCACTGTGTATTGTTAAAAGAAAACTGATTTCCCAATTAGTCCTTGCTCCAGGGTATGTATTTACCAGGTTTGATTCTCACATCTGTATGATTTTACAGATGATGAGTGGGAGTAAGTTATTGGGAATTGGGTAATCATCCTCATTATATCGGGATTCGTTGTAATTGGTGATATTTGAGGAAATCGCCTGGGTTGTTTGCCGGACGGCAAATATTTGGTTTTGAATATCCGTTGTTATGCACCAATTTCAAATTGATATATCTGTACGTTTATTTTTATAAAGTGAGATATAACTTTTTGAAATTATGTCTATGACATTTACCTATATCAGTGGATGGTTAGGTAAGGAGCATTAAACAACGGTGTAATTCTTCTTAACCATAAGTACAGTTTTCAACCTACGACACACAGGGAATGAGTTATTAGACTCAGGGGACTTATACAGAGTATTGTTTGTTGTCCAGTGTCCATTAGGACAGAGGGGTTGGTACTCGTACTATATTCTGTTTACTTGTGACTTCTCTAGTTCTTAGACATGAGTTTCATAGAAATACAAGATCCAAGTTTTGAGAAGTTATAGGTATATGAATAAAGTAGAGAACCAGGCATTGCAAGTATCAGGATTCTTCAAGGTGATCGAAGATGTAGATACTTGTGTATGGTATTCAGTTGATAGTAATGATTATGAGAACTTGCTTCTCTTTCAGGTTACTCATATCTGGATGTATTCCTAAAGTTGAGTAATGTTGATCGGCCTTTCTCCATTTAGTTGACATGCACTGGAAACAGCTGCATGATTTGAATCTGGTTCCAATTAAATCAGTGCATCTGCTTCTATATTGGATATAAAATAGTTCCTATCTTAACGTTGTTAAGGTACGGGGAGTTGTCCGGCTTATGCTTAAAACTAGACTCTGGATAACTCAAGGCACGTTTCTGTAATGGATGTTTGTAGGTTGACCTGGGCTATGACGAGGGTTGACTTTCTACCATATGGAAGATCAATAGTGATATTGTTCTTGACACGCCACAGTTTTAATAAAAATGGATTTTTTTCCAGAAAACAGTAGTGGGAGTATGGTAGAACTGGAAGTGATTCCAGAACCACAAATGATTACTGAAAATTTAATAGGACCTAAAGGTTCAATCTAGTTTGACATTCTATTGGCCACTCCGCAGATATGGTGGGTAACCTCAGGCACCCAAGAGGTACTCTGGTAGCCTCAAGGACGGTGACAGGGAGGTTCTTGTTTACCCAGACTTGCCATTGCTGTTGTTCCAGACTGTGAGACCCGGCAGGAGGATGAGTATAGGGTCGTTCTAAACTAGCTTTAAAAGTGTACGTGTATATGACTCTGCCAGAGGGTTGTCGTAGTCAGTGGGAGCAGCGGAAGCATAGTGGACAAGTGGCTTATGTCTATTTATAGACTAAAGCAAATATAGCGGAGATAGATCATCTATTTCGGATGTGACAGTCATAGGTTTGACTTCATCAGAATAGGGGATGGATCTGTTAAGAAGGTAATAGGGTGTGATGTCCTGGTATTTGGATGACATACACATAGTAGGAAGTGATATTCCTGCACTACGATCGGTTATACTTTGGTTGTCACACAGCGGTTTCTCCACATAGGACTTGGATATTATATCAGACAATCTGATAACTAGATCTATGGTTTTAGATCTCGATTTGGGTAGTTTCCCAATCTGAGAACTTAGACAGCATTCTAAAGGTGTTTTAGAATGGACGACTCCTGGCACGGTATTGTACCTGCAGGTGATGGAGTCACCCTCTCTGAAGGTGTCTTACAGACTAAAGGGGAGAGGGATGTGCATGATTGGCAGATCACTTGCTTAGGCAATTGAGTTGATCATGAGATATCAAGTACCACACCAGATGTCGTTTTAGAACGAGCTGCAATAAGTTGATATTAATCCTATCCTGGAGAAACGTTCGGAAGCAGTTTTAGAACATGAGTGGATGTTCTAGGGATATGATAACAACCGCCTCTTTTAGGAGACGGTTATCATTCCAGGCTTCCAAGGTGACCTGAGTGACAGAGTGACTGTCAGAGTTATAGTTTTCCCTCTGACAAGGGGCAGTATTTTGGACAGGTGGTCCAAGCGGATACTAAGGGAGGCATGATGCCGGATACTAATTAAGTTCAGTTGTCGATACAGTCTAAGAAGTTTGGATTTGGAGTTCATTTATGAACTAGGTCCCATCAGATATCCAGACATATTCTAAGACAGGTATTGCTCATTTCGGGAGATGGCTTTCTCCGCGAACTTGAGATAAAGAGAGACATAGAAGGAAACATCAGGGCGGATCCACTCACTGAGGCTATTCCTCTAACGCAATAGTTTCACAAACGGGCTTTGTAAGACAGATCAGTAGAAGAGTTAGGTGTTCAGTATCACACGGGCTGTGAGTATGCGGCATCGCAATAATTAGCCTTGAGTGCAAATGGGAGATTGTTGGATATAGTGCCCTCAGACTCAACTATTGGATCACAGGCACGTGATTTCAATGATCGAGGGAGGACCTATACCGGTAGGACAGTCTTACTCGAGAGGTTTGTATACTATCTGGATTGTCTTTATCATCGTGTACATGATTTAGGTGACATTGTAGTTCACTATTACACGTTGATAGAGAATAATATGCTACCATGGTTTATCTTTAATATCGTGTACTGCTTTAGGTGACCTTACAGGTCACTATTGCACGTTGATCGAGCCCATAGGATTCTTTCTTGACTACCAGCAGTATGATGACGATCGTATACGTGAGAGTTGGGTAGTCTATAAGCGCATCCTTAAAGTGGTCCCTAGTCCTAGGAGTTTCGAGACTGGACATCGATACTCCATTAGTAGACTAGTGTATACAGTCAAGACCCCGACGAGGGGCGGTGGCCGGTCTCACAAGCCGTTGGTGTCAGTTGGATCACCTAATATGTATACAGGTGCTCATTGGGTTATGAGTACACCGGACAGGACTCGCCGGGAACATGCTAGTTGGTATTATACCTGACGTCAGATAGCAGTTCCCTGGTGACATGTGTACAGGTTAGTTCATCGACCTGAGATCGTCATTTGTCTCGTGTGAGTTCCCACTGTACTTTGATTACTACCCTACCACGGCTCAAAGGAGTCGAGCAAACATGTTTTAGTTGGGTACAGTCCCGAGCCACATAGAGGCAGTGAGCGGATCGGCAGGGGTTTCGTCTCTCCCGGTATTGGGGGTGAGATCGCGCTGTGTTTAGGAGAGCCATTACACGAAGTCCTTGGCCAAGGCAGGAGATTTACTGGTAGGTATTCTAGTAGTATCTCAGGGTGTTCTGGGCTACACTCCGACACGACTTGTACCGCTTTTGGGGGTCTGACTTTTACCAACCCTCTAGGCCCGACATGCGATGCTCATAGACGAACGGACCGGACTGTATGGATATTGTCACTGACAGGCTCGGTATGGTGTCAGGATGAGTTCGCTCATCGACCTCCCTTTTGGTCAATACCTGGTAGCCCGTTACGTACAGCTAGTACCACTGACGTGCTAGTGGTTAAATCCACAACCAAAATATTGACGAGTCTTTAGAGTCCCCCACAGACAGTTTCTCAAGTTTCGGGCGAAACGTTGTGGAGGCCGTATGGATTTATGGCAGGGTTCGAACATACGCGTGCACTTGTGCACGTGTCATTGTTCGGACGGATAATACTAGCGGGTTTTGGTTTAAGCCAGATCCTAGTATTATACTGTGTAGATTTTGTCTCATTGCATTTGTATTCGGTCGGAATACAAATGCGGGTATGTATATACAGTCGCGGGGTTATCCTGTAATTTGTTACCGGATCGTTTTTTGAAGTTGCCAGATTGCTTTCTCTTTTTAGCCAAATTCCTTTTCTTTTGTTCTTTGGCTGAATTTTCCTTGGAGGGGTTTTCTTGCAAAAGTTGCATTTAGCTAAATGCAAGGGGTTTTTTGTGGTGCCGGGGCTCCAGCAGTTTCTGGAATGCTCTTGGCTATGTTTGATTCATTTGTGCATCATTTCTTGCATTAATGAGATTGGATTTGATAAAGACTTTGAAGTGAGGTTTTCTTGTGCTTATGGTCACCTCTTATTGCTCCTACACTCACCTCCTCCTCCTCAATGATTTTCCCTGGCCGAGACTATGTAAGGGGGCTGATTTCTTTTTGGTGGGGAGAGATTAGTTCATTTTGGTTGCAAAAGAAAGAGATTCATTCTTGCAAAAATCATTCTAGCTCATTTCCTCAAGCTCTTTTCCATTCCCTCTCCAAAAGGAAACTTCAATTAACCCTTGAGACAAAGCATTCTACACTTACTCTACATCAACCTTGGACACGTTGGCTAGCAAACTTCGTGTCCGAGTTGCCTCGGTTCAGAGGCGGGAGCCCGTAAAAAGACTCGATGATGTCGTGCCCTTTCCGACGAGGAGATCGAGACCGGAGATGCCGTGATGAGCTTGGGATGGTGGCCAAAGACCGAAGGACACGGATCGATCGGTATAGCTTTCCAACCCTTTCTCTAGTTGCTAGTTGTAGGTTAATGGTTCGATCCGGGTTTTAAGCATACGATAGCGCCGGTTTCTAGTTTAGAAAAAGTTTTCGTTTCCGCATTTTGGCCTCGGAAAGACGGCCAGGGCGCTACCGTACACTTACAAGTTACACCTCCAGATGAGGCGGAACGGGAGTTGTACTTGCAGCTGGAGAATTTTGTGCAGGTAGAAGCCATTGATCTTTCGTTTTCTGCACGGAGCAAGACACCAAATCTTAGTACCTCGAACCCAAGGGCAACCACATAAAACCGAGATTCGTTCACGAACACGACACACGAAGTGTGGAGTGGAAAGAGGAAAAGGTCCCACCGGGCGTGCCAGAATCTGTTCCCCACCGAAACGTGGAGACGCGAACGCACAGGTCCGTCTTGCCTGAATTTCGGGGTAGATGCTAATTGGTGCTATCCGTCCACCTCTCCGAAGATGCCAAGTTGATTTATGACACCATGTATCGAAGGTTTAAACGGATGCAGCCGATGTAGCAGACTTCGTCAGATTCCCCCTCATTTGAGGGGTTTTTGATTGTGGGGATGCTCTTCCCTGTAGGCGCAAGCCCCTGCAGTTAATTACGCTACCGCATCGCGGTAAACCACTTTATCCTTCTCCAGATGGTCACTTCGTGTCGTGGGTGTTTGTTTTATTTTTGGTTGCCCGTGGATTGTATACGGAGACTAATTTATGTTGTCGCCCGTAGGGCATGGATTAGTCCAAATCCGTATTTTCTTAGATTTCAGTTTTGGGGGTTGGGTTTAAGGATATGTTAGTCTCATTTGGGACTAAGATCAACTTAAACGTATGTTAAGGATACGTTAGTCTAATTTTTAGACTAAGATCAACTTAACGGGATCGTTTAGATCCAACAAAAGAGCATTTTGACTCTATTGTTTTGTTTATGGACTTTGCGGTCCATAATTAGTTTAAGGACATTACGGTCCAATGTTAGTTTAAAGACATCGCGATCGAGGTTAAGGACATCATAGTCCGTGAGTTTAAAGACCTCACAGTCAAGGTTAAGGACATCATAGTCCGTGAGTTTAAAGACCTCACAGTCAAGGTTAAGGACATCATAGTCCGTGGGTTTTAAAGGACCCCACAGTCCGTAGAATTTTTGGTTGTCGGGACCCGTTACCTCTCTGAAGACGTTGAAGGATTACAACGACAAATATCAGAGGAGTAAAGAGATGTACCCTCGAACCGATGTGAGTTGGTTGAAAGATCTATAGTCCAATTTGGGCCTAAGATCTGTTTGCATATTTATGAGCAGATGAGCTCAATTAATGTGAGTTGAGGACTTATGGCCAATCTTGGTCTAAGTCCAACAAATGTTTAACATTTTATTTTGGGCTGTTGAGCTTTTATTTGGGCTTGGCCCTTTTAACAATGCTGAGCATTGATTTATATCTTGACAATGTTTTTTTCTTTTATTAAATGCAGAGCATTCATCAGAGCTCTGGGCTTATTAAAGAACAATTTATGTTCTGTCAGCACAATACATGGTGCGCTAGGCGCTTTGCGCCAATCAAAAAGCGCAGTGCGCTTCTGCCAAGTAGCACACATGTAAGGGAAACGTATCGCGCTCAGCGCTAGGCTCCAGATGATGAGCGCATGATGCCAGTTTATGAGCGCTGAGCGCTAATCCATGAGCGCATTGCGCTTTCAGTTTAGTGGCGCACACGTGAGTGACACGTGGTGCGCTTGGCGCTGAGCGCCAGCCCATGAGCACAGTGCGCTATTTCAGAAGCGCAAAGCGCAAGTTGTTAATTGGCGCATACGTGATTGATACGTGGCGCATTTGGCGCTGAGCGCCAGTCCAGAGAGCGCAGAAGCGCAGTTCAAGAGCGCAAAGCGCAGTTCAAGAGCGCAACACGCATCTGATCAATTTTATGATCTGGAAAACAAATTTATGTTCTTTTAAAAGAGACTTTGTCTCAAGATCTAAGAACAATAGTTCTTATTTTTGCAGGAGATATTTCCAATCTCTTATGTTAATGAAAGGCTTTACCTTTATAGATCCATGATCTATAAGAAGAATTATGTTCTTCTTTTATTTTATGATGAGATCTTTTGATCTCTTTGTGAAAGACTTTTTGTCTTGTAGATCTATGATCTGTTTAAAGAAATGAATTCTTCTTTTTATGAGATGATTTCATCTCTATGTTCATCATTATCATTTTTACCTTGCAGAAGAATCTTCTTGCAAGAGCTTGCTCTTTATCTTTGAGTTTCTCAAAGTTTATGGGGGGGTTTATCTATATAAGACTTGAAGTCTTGGGGCCTTTATATAGGGCAAGCTGATTTGTTGAATCAGTTAAAGAGATCTTTTTCTGATTGATTTGGGGATGTTTCCCCACCATTGGATCTTTGATCCTAGGGCTTCTGTTTTACAGAAAGCAATCTTCTTGTTTTTAATGAGATTGGAAAATCTTTCCATAACAGAATTAATTCTGATTAATTAATGATTTATCATTATAATTAGATCTTCGATCTAACGGTGGGGAGTTTTTTAATTCTAGCGCTAGCGCACCCATGCTTTGCACGTGGTGCGTTGCTTAGAGCACAGCGCACCTAGCGCTAGCGCACCCGTGTCTTACACGTGGTGCGCTGCTCAGAGCGCAGCACACCTAGCGCTAGCGCATCCGTGTCTTACACGCT
Organism: Agapanthus africanus; assembly: GCA_030015575.1. NCBI lineage: Eukaryota > Viridiplantae > Streptophyta > Magnoliopsida > Asparagales > Amaryllidaceae > Agapanthus > Agapanthus africanus. The sequence goes on along the minus strand of JASDDO010000004.1, from coordinate 248,066,533 downwards.
GTGCACTGCTTAAGGCACAGCGTACTTGGCGCTGCATCTGAAGCGTTGCTTCAATTTGAATTTTAAATTTCAAATAGAGCTTTGCTCTGATTGAGGGAAACAACCGCTTGCGGCTTGTTGGTGTTTGATGTGATCATCACCTACTGCCGGCGTATTTACGAGTCTTTAGAGTCCTACATAGAGGTTTCCTGGCTCAGGCGAAACGGAGTAGGTGCACATATGTGATATGTGCGGGATCGAGATTAATACGCGTTTGTGATACCGTATTCTATTCTCGCGATATGTGATATCAGCCGATTATATGTGATATAGCTGAGTTATCGGATCAAGTGTTGATTCGATGAAATAATACACACACACACACACACACACACACACACATATATATATATATTATATCCTCACTTAAGTATTTATTATTCTCACTTATGATACATTTAACATATATGTGATATATGTTTATTGTATTGTTACATAAATATTATATATGTGATATATAATATTGTGACATGCTGGGTTATACATACAACAAGATATATGAGAATTATACCATGCTAAATATAATATTTGGGTTTAAATTCTTAAGTAATTCAATATTGTGGAAATGAGTCATGGTGGAAGCTTCATGAAGCTTGTTGATAACCATTGACAAAGTCCACCCTTTTTGTTTTTCCTAAGATATTTTTTCTAAGATATTTTCTAACCCAACCATTACACATAGCCATGGTTAACTCTCTACATGGGTTAGGGTTTCACATATACTAACCCATTGTTGCATTTCTAACCTTATCTCATTCATTCATCTTCTTCTTCCTCATCTCATTTTAGCTCTCTTGATTTTGAGATCAAGAAGAAAAATAGTGAGAAATTAAATTCTAAAGTGAGCAAAATTCCTACTTCATCATCCTCTTCTATACTAGCCATATAAATTAGTGTGTTAGCTTCACTAATTCCGTATTAGTCCAGAGAGAGCTTAAGTCCGTGTTTCCTCGACGTAGATCATCATAGACTTTGAAGACTTCAAGCAAGGATGCATCATACATCTTGTGGAGCCTCTCAAGAGTTTGGGAGCTCATTGATCGCAGCGAAGGGACCACTACTTGGAGCTTGTGAAGTGAAGGAGCGGACTACAAAGGTTGTAATCCCTAATCACTTAGAAGTAAAGTTGTTTACTTGATTTTTCCGTATGAATCTCTAGTTAAAGATCTTGGTTAGGATTGTTTAAGCATGGCAAAATTTTAATTTGGCATCGATAATGCCACCCGAAACCTTGCTGTCGTGCTTAGGAACCCTACAGTGGTATCAGAGCCAAGCTAGAGAATTAGAAGGATTGTGTAGGATTACGAAACCGAAACAACTCCGAAACACCCGAATCAAAACTCAAGTTTCTGTCGAATTTTTTAAGTTGTTAATTTTTTTTAAACAACTGCAGAATGTTGTATGTGATACAATATGAACACTGTACAAAATTCACCCCCCTCCTCGGATTTTGGCCGGCCACATGGGCAAAAAATCCGGTGAGCTCGGATTTTAAGGGAGTTTGGGGTTGGGTGGTATTCCAGTCTCTGGGTTTTGGTGTTTCAGGTGTTGTTTGTTTTTGCTAAATTTGCATGTGATGTTATCTTTATGCAAAACCAATTCAGAGTGTTTCGTATTCGTATTTCTAATGTTGTTTCGGGTATTTTAGACAGTGATAAAAAGTTCGAACGGATATCAATAACTCACTTTTTCCCTTGCCGGAAATTTTCCAAGTGTTGGATTTTTCCTAAGTTTAAAACTTTCAGAAAAGCATGCAAGCGATTCTGTGAACCCTCTAGAAGAACGAAACCTTAACTCGATTTTGTGACCGTCGGAACCACCACTAAACCCTAGGGTTTGTGGTAGTTCAGCGGTGCCACAGGTGAGGCATTGGTTGACCCTTCTACGGTTGGTTCATAGGAGCTGCTGCATGTTCTGGGGACCTTTTAAACTCTGCTCAAGTGTTAGAGCTGTTTGGGAAATTTTGGGTGTTTGTTTATTCGATCGGAAAGTTTAACATTGTCTAGTTATCTGAAATGGTGATACAATAAGTGGAATTGATTTGATACGTCCAAGCTTAACATTTCGGTCTCGGGTGAAATCGGGAATTTTGTTGAATTACCTGACTTCTTTTGAAAAGTGTTTTCATGGATGAGACCTAAATGTAAAATTTTCATTGTTAGGCATGAAATCTTGAATATGTGATATTCCGGGTTTATGATGTCTAAGGGCAGTGCCGATTCCAATTGTTGTAGTTTTTCATTTTCTTTTCTGCGACCGTAAGTGTAATATGTGGTATATCACCGGTTTCGTTGCTATAGATCAACGACAATTGGGATACGCATATTTACATACGTTGATGACATGTGTTATTATATGTTGCTGTGATATGATATATTGGATCGTCGTGATTGAATGGCCGGGGGTTTTATGTGAGATGAGAATTTTTTATTTTCATTCATGTAAAATTCATTGTATGTAATATTCTTTTATTAGGGCACTTCCGGGTTGAGAATGATGTCACCATTGTATATTATTTACTTTTCCGCATTAGGATAGCCCAAGATGGGGAGCACAAGTAATCGGTTTCTAGGGTCCAGTGGGAGGCCATCTCGAGGAGTCGAGACCGGGTCTCCTAACCCTAGAATTGGCAGGGTTACTTGACGCTCTCGTAGGGGTCTAAGGATGTGGGTTTGACTATTCATCGCGACCGTAGAATCCATGTTTTTTACTGGCTTGATATAAAACACGAAAATCCTAGAATATCCGATATTTCATATGTTCACTTCTACTGCAATGTTCTGTGATGAGATCATTTTACTGCCTGAGACGAATGTTTTATTATTATATATGAGATATATAATAGACGCTGCTTATGTTTTGCACCCGCGCTAGTCCCGTCCCGGTATGCCGTTAGTTAAGTAATCTAACGGTGCATAACGGAACATTGTGGTGAATGCAGATGGCATAAGCGTACGTTGTATTTTCGTTTCTTCTGTGATGCTTAGGAAGCTTAAATGATGGGACTTCATTAATGAGATTAATGAAAGAAAAACAACCTAAAAGATGTTGTAGAATCATATTTTCAAAAAGGGTAGTTCCAGTTTCTGCTTTGCATAGCGGTATTCCTTATAGAATATCCAGCACCTTATTCGATAAGGAAAGAGCCGAGATCCCTTCACCGGGAGTGACCTCTTTAGCGAAACTAGCAGATGCTACAACCCACTCGGTTTTGTCTTTTGATTGTTTCTTTTAGTTTTTTCTTTGCATAGCGGTATTTGTGTAATATCCTGCACCTTATTCGATAAGGAAAGAGCCAAGATCCCTTCACCGGGAGTGACCTCTTTAGCGAAACTAGGAAAAGCCTCAAAAACATTCCTTTTCAAAAATCACTTGATTCTGCAACGATATCGAGTTCAAAGCGTTAAAGGTTTTCTTAAAAACTATACGCAACCCTCCGTCATTTTAGGAAGTAGAGTACTTAGTATTCGTGCTGCGTTTGTTAACCTTAGTTAAGGCGAAGTGTACGGTAGCTAAGTGATGTCTTCCTACATTGCATATGATGCGATTAATTAGGGTAGTCATATGACTTTGTTGACCATGGTTAAGGGTCATGTGGCTGGGTCTAATTAACAATGAAATAATGGGTAGAACTTGACTAGTACTTATGATTTGTTGACCATAGTTAAGGTCATAAGCTACTAGGGGTAAAAACCATTATCGGGAGTTTCTGTAAGTCCACGTTGCTCACCCCGGTTCTTACGGGGAGGCGGAAACGGCGAAAAACAATTATTTAGCGCAAAGGCAACATGGACTAAAAGCCGGATCTTTGCTGAACTAGAAACTAGCAAACTACTAGAGGCGTTAACTACTATGCCGTAGAAATTATACCTCACGACACCGGTCCTTCGGGTCTTCATTCCGCTGTCCTACTTGTCCGTCCACGCTCCGAGGAACGATCCGGATCTTGGTCACCTCCGCGGCCTCCTTGAGTCGAAGACGATCCACCCGAGAGTTGTACACCGAGCTCCACCTCGAGCCGAGGCAACTAGGGCAACGAGATCGCTAGTCTAGATGCCCTAGGTTGTGTAGTAGAGATATATGGAAGTGTTTGTCTTTGTGGGATCTTTTTCTCTCAACACATGAGATCAAAAGAAGAAATCAAGAGGAGGAGGAAGGAGGAGCTAGCAACCATGAGAGCTTTTCTTTTCTTCTCACAAGAACAAGAGAGAGAATGAGAAATGAATTATGAGCTAAAGAAATGAACCACGGTTGCAATAATGCAAAACTATCATCATTACCAATCCTTTCATGATAAAGTTGATGGCTACTAATTGAATTGACCATTTTCATAATCCATAAAAGAAAAAGAAATCCAAAGAAGAGTGTAGACCTCTCATGAAGGTCAATGGTCAACTTTGGTCAACAGGTCAACAAAGTCAAGAGTGGTCAAGGTGGTCAAATGGTCAAAGCAATTAGCCATCATAAAATTATCACTAAAAGGATTAGTAAATAATGTCCGCGGCTCATAATGGTTTTGACCAAACGAATTGCCAAAACCCTAATGAGGTACCTCCTCCTTCATCGCTCCTCAAAACTTTACATACACACCCGCATCCGCATTCCGTAGAATGCGAATGCACAGAAGACAAAACAAATCCATCCGTGCAACACTAGGATCCGGCTTAAACCAAAGCCCCACTAGTATTGCCTGCCCGAACAGCATACACACACAAGTGCACGTAAGTGATCGCAGCCCTGCCGTAAAACCATACGGCCTCTACACATTTCGCTCAGTGCAGGGAAACTCTCTGTGTGGGACTCTAAAGACTCGATACTATGCTGGCAGTGGGTTTAACCACAGACCGCAAGCGGTACTAGCTGTACGTAACGGTCCCCAGGTAGATGTCGATAAGAAGGCCGATGAGGTAAACCCATCGGAACTCCTACTGAGCATGTATGTGACAATCTCCGTACAGTCCGGTCTGTTCGTCTGATACATAGCATGGCGGGCCTAGGGGGTGGAGAACGTCAGTCCCCTAATAGCGGTACAAGTCGTGTCGGAGTGTAGCCCAGAACACCCTGAGATAACACTGGAAACCTACCAGTATATCTCGCTTGCCCTGGCAAGGGACTACTCGTGTAATGGCTCTCCTAGACACAACGCGATGTCAACCCCCAATACCGGGAGAGACGAATCATGTCTAACCGTCACTGCCTTCAAGTGCTTCGGGACTGCACCCAACTGCTACCTGTTTGCACGACTCCTTTGAGCCGTGATAGGGTAGTAATCTAAGTACAGTGGGAACACACTCGAGGCGAAGTGACAGTGTCAAGTCAGCGGACTAAGATGTATTCATGTCACCTGGGAACTGATAACTGACGATAGGTATAATACCAACCATCAGTTCCCGACGAGTCCTGTCCAGTGTACTCTTAACCTAACGAGCACCCGCATACTATCTCCAGTACGACGTACTGATGGCTGTGGGACAGACCACCTCCCCTACTGGGATGAGAAGCGTATACGCTAGTCTACTCCGGAGTATCGATGCCCCGTCTCAATAATCCTACGACTAGGGACCTGTATAAGGATGTGCTTGTAGATTACTCAGCCCCACAAGTGTGACTGCCATCACAACGCTGGTAATCAAGCAAAGATCCTAAGGGCTCTACTAATATGTATAAGCGATATGCTAAAAGAAACACATGCACATATTGAAGTAGATACAAACCAAGTAGCATACTACCATTTTGAGCAAGATTGTCTATACAACTGTGAATATCCCAAGCTTCCATTAAGTAATATACAAGCTAGTATGATACAGTAATGGCCTCTAGGGCATATACACTAACAATCTCCCACTTGCACTAAGGCCATGTACTGGCGTATCGAAGACCTATCATCTCGATCAGCCGCTCGAACTGAGTCTGGGGTAGGGCCATTGTGAGTGAATCTGCAGTGTTATTCTCCGAATCTACTCTCTTCACCTCGATCTCCCGGCGATCTATGATCTCCCTGATCAGGTGGTACCTGTTAGTTATATGTATGCCCTAGAGGCCATTACTGTACATTGGATGTATATTGTAGTGGATGCTGGGACATATATAGGTAGGACTTTCTTGCTCGACATTATAGTACGCTATCTGGTTGCTCTTTATCTTAACATGTATACTTTCTGTCTCTCTGTTACATGTTGATAAAGCCCTTAGGATCTGTACTCGACTTCCAGGACTATGATGCAGATCGTACTAGTGGGGCCTGGGTAGTCCATGAGTACATCCTTCAATGTTCCTAGTCGTGGGAATATCGAGACGGGGCATCGATATTCCAGAGTAGACTAGCGTATATCTTCTCGACCTATGTGATGGGCGATGGATGATCCCATATCCATTGGTGTTTGACATCAGAGATGGTATGCGGGTGCTCTGTGGAGACTGGGTATACTGAACGGACTCGCTGAGAACTCCCAGATGGTATTATACCTCACGTCAGATGGCAGTTCTCTAGTGACACGTGTACAGCTTAGTCTGTTGACCCGAGATCGTCATAGAGTCTTGTGTGTCTCCCACTGTGCTTTGATTTCCACCCTACCACGGCTCTACTGAGTCGTGCAAACAGGTGGTTTTTGGGTACAGTCCCGATTCACATGGAGGCTATGAGCGATAGGAGGGGATTCGTCTCTCCCGGTATTGGGGGTTGATGTTGCGCTATGCTCGACTGGCCATAACAGGAAATCCCTGGCCAGGGTTGCAGTGATATACTGGTAAGAGTTATCAGTAGTTTCACGATTGTTTTGGACCTCACGTCGGCATGACTTATCAAGCTATTGTGGTCTGATGTTTACCACCCCTAGGCGAGATATGCGACATATCAGACGAACAGACCGGACTGTATGGTAAGTGTTACTGGTTGGATTCACAGGAGTGTGAGCGGGCTTGCTCGTCGATCTTCTGATCGCTCAATACCCGGGTGGCCGTTACGTTTAGCAGACCGCTTGCGGCTTGTGGGTGTTTGATATGATCATCATCTGCTGCCGGCGTATTGACGAGTCTTTAGAGTCCTACACAGAGGTTTCCTGGCTCAAGCGAAACGAAATAGGAGCGCATATGAGATATGTGCGGGACCGAGAATAATGCGTGTATGTGATATCGTATTCTATTCTCGCAATGAATGTATCGATTGGTTGTATGCGATATAACCTAGTTATCGAATCGAAGATTGATTCGATAAGTCGATACATTGGATACTAGTCGGTTATGCGACATGACCGGATCATTGAATCAAGTGTTGATTTAATGATTTAATGTATAATTATATATATTTGATATATTACTTTACATTAACTAGTATTGGTTCACTCAAGATTGACTTTCTCACTTGAAATGCACATTGTATATGTGATATATTTTTGTGCACAAGATTGTATCATGTTTGATGATACATGAATGTTTGGGTGTATGTTTAGTTTAAACCATGGTTATGTTAATGGTTAGGGTTTTGATTTACTTATCTATTCATTTATTTATTTATTCATTTTTTGAAAGATAAAGAGAAATGGTGGCTTGATTTGTTTTCTAGTTGAAGCTTCATGAAGCTTTGAATAAGTCCACCATTTTTGTTTCATGCTTAACCCTAACCATTCAACCTAACCCTAGTTTATTCTCTACACCTAACTATGGTTGCTAATATGATAAGTATCAATTTATATTTCTATTTTGAATATACTTATCATATTCCTTCTTCTTCTTCTTCTTCAACAAAGATGAAGAAAACCTTGCAACCTTCAATGGTGAAATGAGAAAAAGAGTGAGAAATCCAATTCTAAAGTGAACCCACTTCCTATTTCTTCATTCTCTACCACTTGCCAAGTAGTATAGGGTGTTTTCTTCACAAGTTTCATGACTTGGTGAAGTTGGAGCTTGATCTTGAGTTGCCTCGACGTAGATCATCTTCGGCATCGAAGTCGACGACCTAGCCCGATCATTTCTCCGACGAACCGACGCTAGAGTCCGGATTCCGATGGGTACAGTGGAGGGAAGTCATCACGGAGCCAAGGAAGTGGAGGACCGGATCTACAAAGGTTATAGTCACTTTCCTTTAGCTATAAAGTTGTTTACTTGCTTGCATCGCCTATACCTCTAGTTAACGATCCGTATTAGGGTTTGTAGGCACATGAAAAAATTTGAATTGGGCATGTTTGATCACTTGTAGAACCTCATGGGTGTGCCTAGGAACCCTACAGTACCGCCTCAAAATGTGCCTGGACTTCTGATGGGACCTGGGTTCCTTCGCTAAAGCTATAGCTCCGTTGTTGTCACAATACAGCGGTATTGGATCAACAATGGTAGGAACCACCTAAAGCTCCCTGAGGAACTTCTTCATCCAGACAGCTTCCTTTGCGGCATCGCAAGCAGCTATGTACTCCGCTTCCATAGTTGAGTCAGCAACGGTCTCCTGCTTGGAACTCTTCCAGCAAACCGCCCCTCCATTTAGGGTAAAGACATAACCCGACATGGACTTGGAGTCATCCTTGTCACTCTGGAAGCTGGAGTCAGCAAAGGCCTCGATCTGGAGGTCTTTTCCGCCATACACCAAGAACATCTCCTTAGTCCTTCTCAGGTACTTGAGAATGTTCTTTACCGCTATCCAGTGTTTCTCCCTGGGTCCGACTGATACCGGCTTACAACGCTCAATGCGTATGCTACATCTGGTCTGGTACATAACATCGCATACATTTTAGAGCCTACCGCAGAAGCGTAGGGTATAATAGACATGCGATCCCTTTCCAAATCAGTCTTGGGAGACATCTCTTTGGAGAGGGTGATCCCGTGACAAGCCGGTAAATTACCTCGCTTGGAATCTTCCATACTGAATCTTTTCAGTATGGTGTCAATGTACCTGGACTGTGAAAGTCCCAACATCCTCTTAGATCTATCACGATAGATCTGGATCCCCAGAATGTAGTTGGCATCGCCCAGGTCCTTCATGAAGAACCTCTGTGACAAGAATCCTTTGACTGACTGTAGCATAGGAATATCATTTCCTATTAGGAGAATGTCATCCACGTACAAGACGAGGAATACCACAGTTCTCCCTACAATCTTACTGTAAATGCATGGTTCATCTGGGTTTTTGATAAAGTCGAATTCTTTGACAGTATCATCGTAGTAGATGTTCCAACTCCGCGATGCTTGCTTCAGTCCATAGATGGACTTTAGCAACTTGCACACTTTACCGCTGCTCCCACTCTGAATGAATCCCTCCGGCTGATCCATATAGACGCACTCTTCCAAATTTCCATTTAGGAAAGCCGTCTTTACGTCCATCTGCCAGATTTCATAATCGTGGAAGGCAGCAATGGCAAGAAGGATCCGAATGGATTTCAGCATAGCTACTGAGAAAAGGTCTCGTCATAGTCCAAACCAGGTTTTTGATGAAAACCCTTTGCAACAAGTCTAGCTTTATAGGTTTCAACCTGCCCATCTACACCAATCTTCTTTCTGAAGATCCATTTGCAGCCTACGGGTTTTACCCCTTCTGGAGCAAAGGCCAAAGTCCAAACTTTGTTGGTGTACATGGACTCCATCTCGGTCCGCATTGCATCCAGCCATTTTACCGAGTCACCGCTCTGAATGGCTTGCTGGAAGCTAGTAGGCTCACCATAATCCATAGTGCAATCCTCTCTATCCCCGTCTATGAGAAAACCGTAGTATCTCTCGGGCGGATGAGACTGCCTACTACTCCTGCGGAGTGGCACTGGGACGTCCGGTTCTTTCGAACCCTCTGGTTCTACTAAGCTTTCAGTAATAGCTTGTGGTTCTGGAATTTCTTCCAGTTCTGTTGCGCTCCCACTTATCTGATTTTCCAAAAAACTTAGTTTCCAAGAAGCGAGCATGACGAGAAACAAAAATATTTTATTCCTCTGCGTAATAGAAAAGATACCCCTTGGAGTTCTTTGGGTATCCCACAAACTTACACTGTACTGGACATGCCTCGAGCTTGTCTGCATGCTGCTTTTTAACAAAAGCTGGACACCCCCATGTCTTAATGTGTTTAAGACAGGGTTTCTTCCCACTCCACATCTGATATGGTGTGGTAGGCACTGACTTAGGAGGAACTTGGTTCAAAAGATATGCTGCTGTTTCTAGTGCATAACTCCAGAAAGATCGCGGCAACTCAGCCTTACTCATCATGGAACGAACCATATCCAATAGGGTTCGATTCCTCCTTTCCGATACACCGTTGTGTTGTGGTGTGTATGGAGGAGTAAGCTGAGAGAGAATCCCATTCTCTTTTAAGTAGCCCAGAAACTCGGCACTCAAGTATTCACCACCTCGATCAGATCTCAGTGTCTTGATACTTTTGCCTGTTTGTTTTTCAACTTCATTCTTTTATTCCCGAAATTTCTCAAAGGCCTCGGATTTGTGCTTCATCAAGAAGACATGCCCATACCTAGAGAAATCATCTGTGAAAGTAATGAAGTATGAATAACCACTTCGCGCATGTGTAGACATTGGACCACACACATCACTGTGTATGAGTCCTAAGAGCTCGCTTGCTCTTTCTCCGTGTCCAGTGAACGGAGTCTTTGTCATCTTTCCCATGAGACAAGATTCACAAGTGGCATAAGACTGGTACTCGAACGGATCAAAGTATCTTTCTTTATGTAACTTTGTCAACCGTGTCTCATTAATGTGACCCAGTCTACAATGCCATAAGAAAGCCTGATTTGTTTCCGGAGACTTTCTTTTAAGTGTGTTCTGGACACTGAAAACCTGAGCTTGATTTAACACGTATATTCCGTTTTTCAATGTACCTGACCCAATCAGAACTTGATTTAGGTGGATGTTTACTACATCGCTTACAAAAGTAAAATCATATCCTTCCTTAGAAAGTAAGAATACAGATATGATATTACAAGTCGCACCTAGTACATAAAAACAGTCGTGTAGAATCAATATCTGCCCAGTTGTCAGTCCAAGATGATATTCCCCTACGGATTCAGCATACATGCTCATTCCGTTAGCAACTCTGAGAGTCATATCACCTTTCCTGATAACCCTACGGTTTCTCAGAGCCTGTAACGAATTACAGATATGAGATCCTAATCCGGTATCCAATATCCAGGAAGTAGGGTTAACTGACATACAGTTCTCTATTACAAACACACCCAAAGCCGAAGCCACAACATGCTTCGAATTCTGGCTACTGGCTTAGCAAGCCCTGCAATCCCTCTGCCAATGTTCATTCCTGTAACAATAGGAACATCCCTCTTTTAATACATCCAGTCCCGAAACTTCTGCCCTTCCCTTTCTTTCTACTTCCCTGGTTTCCTTCAGGGTAGTAGGTAGAGACTGTTGAACTAAGTCAGCATCTGACCCATTCTTCAACGTGGTCTTCAGGTCCTTGAGCTCAAAAGAGCTGGTCTCTGTAAGGACGTTTCCCCCTACAGATGACCCGATAGCCAACCTCGCTGGAAGCAATTCGTTCGAGGTCTCATATCTTGCGATACGAGATTACTCTCCATATAAATCTTTGTTATGGAGGAAGATAGAAACTAAGTCCATCTTCTCGTGCTGCCTCTGGTATGCACCATCAACTGAGGCTAACACGAGGCACTTGGCTTTCGTACAGTCTTTTTCCGATGTCTCACGAATATCAATATCCGCGACAGGGGAAACTGGACCTGAGACGGCAGGGGTTGGATCAGTCAAGAAGTGTCCCAGGTTGTCATGGGCACTGGACATCTGGACAGCCCTTCGCCATTCATAACAGTCAGATTCAGTCATTTTATTATCTAGATGTAACCTAGGTGTGGTCACTGGGTCGCTGCAATTAAGAGAGAGAGAAGAAAACACTCAGCATGATGCTCTTGCAAGTTTAGATTGGCTTTTAATTTATCTAAACAGGATGGCTCCCACTGTCTCTCGAATCCCTCCTCAAACCATAAAGGAAGAATTAGTCAGGATCAATCTCACCGTACAATTCTTTCTTAACCGTTCAGTCAGGCCAGTGTCGGTACTTAGAGGGAGGTTTTCCAACGCTTTCGCGAAGTTCCTTAATTTAATAACCTCTTTTCCCTGGAGGCGTAGCCCCGCTAACACCTTTCTAGACACCTACTAGGTTTATAGCATTGATCGTTAAGTGAGAAATTTCTCGAGGAGTAGCATATACTCACAGTAGGATCGGGATCCAAATATCATCGCGTGACAAAACTGAAAGAATCCTACCAGAATCATCACACTCCAAATGGTATGCAACACTAGCAAGTTTCAGTACTTTTGAAACTCCCGATGTGGATTTTTGCCCCATGCTCTTATGACCTTGACTAAGGCCAACAAATCATAAGTCACATGTCAAGTTCTACCCGTCGTTGTCCAGGTTGATTTGAACCCACCCGTATATACCCTTGACTATGGCCAACAAAGTAATACGACTGTCCCAAACCAACGCATCTATCTATGCAATATATGAATACCCACCAGCTACCAAACACTGTGCCTTGACTAGGGCCAACAAACACAGCTTGAATACTGTTGAATATTCATATGAAACGACGGAGGGCTACGAATGGTTTTGGCGAAACCGTGAACGTAGTGAACTTGATATAATCGATAGAACGAGATAGCTTTTAAAAGGAGTGGTTCAAGCTCCGCGTTTAAAAAGCTGGTTTTTGAAAAGAACCGAGTGGTTTTGAAAGTGTTCCAACGACTTTTACTTGGTTTATTTTCTTGCAATAATTTTAATGCGTCCCATCATTTATTCCTACCATTGCAGAAAACAACCAAAATATGGCGTACGCTTATGCCATCCACAATCGCCACGGGGCCCCGTCATCACCCGTTAGGTTACTTAACTAACGACAGAGCAGGGGCTGGACTAGCGCGGATGCAAAACATAAGCAACACCTAAATAGATATCATATATAGATATATAGCAATGATAGCCAATCCAGATCACAGATGAACACTTTGGATATACTAGGAATCCACGATTCGTTCGAGCCTGCAATGAAAAGCGGATTACACGGTCGCGATGAATAGCCAATACCCCACCCTAGACCCCTACGGATGCGGCAAACTACCCGCCAAGTACCCGAAGCGAAGCAACCTCCCTCAACCCGTGAGTAGTCCACTCGGCACTTCGAGATACCCGGTAGTTTGTGCACCCCCACCTTGGGTCTATCCTAGGAGTAAAAACAGTAAAAAGAATTATACAATGGCGGCTACAACCTCATCCCGGATGTGCGGCCAAATAAATAATATTACATCAATTTACAAATTTTACATGAATGAAAGAAAAAGAAACTCTCATCTCACATCCACCCGGCTATTCATCTGCGACAATCCAACGAGTTCATATACACAAACCATCAACATTACAGATCACAGATATGGATAACCCCCACTAATCGACGTATAGAGATTACCGGACGTTCAATACATATATCACATCACAGAAAATATTCATTAGCCAAAGTGTACGGAATATCGATCAAAATACGAATTTGTAACCACCCCAAAAAGTCAATTTGTTCTCTGGAAAATCTGGGTGGAAACAACATGTACTAAAAATCTCAAAACAGCAAGGTAAGAACACTGCAGCAAAACGGAGTCGCGGCCGAGTCAACTCGGCCACGGATCCGCGGTCAAACACATGGTTTGGCCGCGTTTCCGCGGTGAGTTGGTCGAGTCAGCGGCTCAATTTTGCTGGGTGTTCTAACAAAACCCTGAGCCGATTTTTCATGTATGTCAAATAATTTTTTGAACAGTATAAAAAATCGACAGAAAGTGAAAATTTTCCCGAACTTGTTTTGTGATTTTTCCGATCGATATTCTTAACACTTTGCTAACTTGCTAGTTTATATTTAGTTAGGCTCTGATACCACTGTAAGTCCACGTTGCTCACCCCGGTTCTTACGGGGAGGCGGAAACGGCGAAAAACAATTATTTAGCGCAAAGGCAACATGGACTAAAAGCCGGATCTTTGCTAAACTAGAAACTAGCAAACTACTAGAGGCGTTAACTACTATGCCGTAGAAATTATACCTCACGACACCGGTCCTTCGGGTCATCATTCCGCTGTCCTACTCGTCCGTCCACGCTCCGAGGAACGATCCAGATCTTGGTCACCTCCGCGGCCTCCTTGAGTCGAAGACGATCCACCCGAGAGTTGTACACCGAGCTCCACCTCGAGCCGAGGCAACTAGGGCAACGAGATCGCTAGTCTAGATGCCCTAGGTTGTGTAGTAGAGATATATAGAAGTGTTTGTCTTTGTAGGATCTTTTTCTCTCAACACATGAGATCAAAAGAAGAAATCAAGAGGAGGAAGAAAGAGGAGCTAGCAACCATGACAACTTTTCTTTTCTTCTCACAAGAACAAGAGAGAGAATGAGAAATGAATTATGAGCTAAAGAAATGAACCATGGTTGCAATAATGCAAAACTGTCATCATTACCAATCCTTTCATGATAAAGTTGATGGCTACTAATTGAATTGACCATTTTCATAATCCATAAAAGAAAAAGAAATCCAAAGAAGAGTGTAGACCTCTCATGAAGGTCAATGGTCAACTTTGGTCAACGGGTCAACAAAGTCAAGAGTGGTCAAGGTGGTCAAATGGTCAAAGCAATTAGCCATCATAAAATTATCACTAAAAGGATTAGTAAATAATGTCCGCGGCTCATAATGGTTTTGACCAAACGAATTGCCAAAACCCTAATGAGGTACCTCCTTCTTCATCGCTCCTCAAAACTGTGCATACACACCCGCATCCGCATTCCGTAGAATGCGAATGCACAGAAGATAAAACAAATCCATCCGTGCAACACTAGGATCCGGCTTAAACCAAAGCCCCACTAGTATTGCCTGCCCGAACAGCATACGCACACAAGTGCACGTAAGTGATCGCAGCCCTGCCGTAAAACCATACGGCCTCTACACGTTTCGCTCAGTGCAGGGAAACTCTCTGTGTGGGACTCTAAAGACTCGACACTACGCTGGCAGTGGGTTTAACCACAGACCGCAAGCGGCACTAGCTGTACGTAACGGTCCCCAGATAGATGTCGATAAAAAGGCCGATGAGGTAAACCCATCTGAACTCCTACTGAGCCTGTATGTAACAATCTCCGTACAGTCCGGTCTGTTCGTCTGATACATCGCATGGCGGGCCTAGGGGGTGGAAAACGTCAGTCCCCTAATAGCGGTACAAGTCGTGTCGGAGTGTAGCCCAGAACACCCTGAGATAACACTGGAAACCTACCAGTATATCTCGCTTGCCCTGGCCAGGGACTACTCGTGTAATGGCTCTCCTAGACACAGCGCGATGTCAACCCCCAATACCGAGAGAGACGGATCATGTCTAACCGTCACTGCCTCCAAGTGCTTCGGGACTGCACCCAACTACTACCTGTTTGCACGACTCCTTTGAGCCGTGGTAGGGTAGTAATCTAAGTACAGTGGGAACACACTCGAGGCGAAGTGACAGTGTCAAGTCAGCGGACTAAGCTGTACTCATGTCACCTGGGAACTGATAACTGACGATAGGTATAATACCAACCATCAGTTCCCGACGAGTCCTGTCCAGTGTACTCGTAACCTAATGAGCACCCGCATACTATCTCCAGTACGACGTACTGATGGCTGTGGGACAGACCACCTCTCCTGCTGGGATGAGAAGCGTATACGCTAGTCTACTCCGGAGTATCGATGCCCCGTCTCGATAATCCTACGACTAGGGACCTGTATAAGGATGTGCTTGTAGATTACCCAGCCCCCACAAGTGTGACTGCCATCACAACGCTGGTAATCAATCAAAGATCCTAAGGGCTCTACTAATATGTATAAGCGATATGCTAAAAGAAACACATGCACATATTGAAGTAGATACAAACCAAGTAGA
The DNA here is from genome assembly GCA_030015575.1 of Agapanthus africanus. NCBI lineage: Eukaryota > Viridiplantae > Streptophyta > Magnoliopsida > Asparagales > Amaryllidaceae > Agapanthus > Agapanthus africanus. The sequence goes on along the minus strand of JASDDO010000004.1, from coordinate 248,050,610 downwards.
ATACTACCATTTTGAGCAAGATTGTCTATACAACTGTGAATATCCCAAGCTTCCATTAAGTAATATACAAGCTAGTATGATACAGTAATGGCCTCTAGGGCATATACACTAACAGTTTCAAGTGTTGAAACTTGGAATGAGATGCATACCTTCTATGAGATAGTCGGATCCCGATACCCGCTGTGAGCAAGAGTTGCTCCTGAGAGAGTTTTACACTTTACAATTAGCTAACCCATTAGGTGTCTAGAAAGGTGTTAATGGGGCTACATTTAAGAGAAGACGAGGTTTATCTTAATTAGGTCCGTGCGAAAGCACAGGGAACCTCCCTCAAAGTACCGGCACTGGCCTAGCTGAACGGTTAGCAAAGTTGTAGACTGTAATTAATCCCAGCTAGCCTTTCCTTTTTAGGGTTTTTGAAGGAAGATTTGATTAAAAAAATGGAAGACATCCTGATTAGATAAGATAATAACCAATCTAATCTTGCAAGAGCATACGCTAAAGTGTTTCTTCTCTCTCTCTCCAGGTAGCGATCATGTCACGCCTTAATCAAGATAATAACATTGATGTATTGACCGAACCTACTTATTACACTGGGCTGGGGAATGTTGGTTCCGTTCTTTCTTATAAGAGTTATAAGACTAAACAGGAAATAGGGGAATGCCAGAATTCACATGCCACCCGATTGAAGAAAGTACATGTTGATGCATTTTCTTCGGGTGTGTTCGTTACAGAGAACTGTTTCTCTTTTTGCTCTACATCCTGGGTATTGGATACTGGATCAGAATCCCACACATGTAATCTGTTACATGGGCTACAGAAAGGTAGAGAATTGGGAGAAGGTGATAAAGAAATAACGGTTGGAAATGGTGCAATTGTTGCAGCTAAAGCAGTCGAGGAATATCACCTCGTATTACCACGTGGTAATACATTGATTCTGAACGAATGCTATTACATACCGAACATGATATGCAACATTATATCAGTTTCTTTATTAAGTAAAGAAGGATATAATTTTATATTGCAGGATGATGTTATGAACATCTTCCTGAATCAAAAGTTGATTGGATCAGGCACGTTATACAATGGCATTTATGTTCTAAATCAAAGTACAGTTCTCAGCATAACAAACACACACAAGAGCAAGAGTTCAGAAATGAACGAATCCTTCTTGTGGCATTGTAGACTAGGTCATATCAATACGACACGACTAGCTAAGTTACATAAGGATGGATATTTGAATTCGTTTGAATTTTTATCCTATGACACTTGCCAGTCATGTCTCAAAGGCAAAATGACCAAAACTCCGTTTAGTGGACATGGAGAAAGAGTTACTGAACTCTTGAGACTGATACATAGTGATGTATGTGGACCCATGTCTACACATGCCAAGAATGGTTTCTCGTACTTCATTACATTCACTGACGATCTCTCAAGATTCGGACATGTGTTCCTGATGAAACACAAGTCTGAAACCTTTGAGAAATTTAGAGAATATAAGCATGAAGTTGAGAACCAGACGGGAAAAAGTATTAAAGTCTTTCAATCTGATCGGGGAGGTGAATACTTAAGCAATGAGTTCCTGGACTACCTAAAAGAGAACGGGATTCTCTCTCAGCTTACTCCTCCATATACACCACAGCACAACGGTGTATCGGAACGGAGGAACCGCACCCTATTAGATATGGTGTGCTCTATGATGAGCAATGCTGGGTTACCTATTTCCTTTTTGGGTTATGCGCTTGAAACAGCAGCATTCCTACTAAATAGAGTTCCAACCAAATCAGTGCCTACCACTCCATATGAGATATGGAATGGGAAGAGACCATCTCTTACGCGAGTTAAGATATGGAGTTGTCCGGCCTATGTCAAAAGACAAAATTCGGACAAACTCGAGGCACGATCTGTTCTTTGCGAATTTGTGGGATATCCAAAGAGTTCTTACGGATATCATTTCTATCACACTGCGAAACAAAAGGTGTTTGTTTCTCAATATACCGCCTTTTTAGAAAATGAATTTCTTACAAAAGAAATTAGTGGAAAAGAGGTAGAGCTGGAAGAAGTTCCTACTACACAAACTGCAACAAAAGATTTGGTGGAACCAGAGGATTCAGTAGTTCCCGACGAACCTCAGCCACTCCGCCGATCTAGTAGGGTTCCTCATCCACCTGAGAGATACTACGGTTTTCTCATTGATGGTGGGAGTGGATTGCATCATGGAAGATGATGACCCCACTAGCTTCGAGCAAGCCATCACGAGTGGGGACTCTGTGAAGTTGCTGGATACAATGCGATCTGAGATGGAATCCATGTACACCAACAAAGTATGGACTTTGGAAGATGTCCAGAAAGTATAAAACCCATCGGGAGCAAGTGGGTCTTCAAGAAAAAACTTGGTGTAGATAGGAAAGTGGAGACTTTCAAAGTTAGACTTGTTGCAAAAGGTTTTTGTCAACAACCAGGTATGGATTATGATGAAACCTTTTCTCGAGTGGCTATGCTTAAATCCATCCAGATCCTACTTGCCATTGCTACATACCATGACTACGAAATCTGGCAGATGGATGTTAAGACCGCCTTTCTAAATGGTGATTTAGAAGAGAGCGTGTACATGACTCAGCCATAGGGTTTCGTAGACAGTGGGAGCAGCGGAAAGGTGTGCAAGTTGCTTAAATCCATCTACGGGTTGAAGCAGGCATCGCGGAGTTGGAACATCTGTTTTGATGACGTAATCAAAGAGGTTGACTTCGTCAAAAACATAGATAAACCTTGTATATACAAGAAGGTGGCAGAGAGTAAGGTTGTCTACCTCGTATTGTACGTCGATGACATACTCTTGATAGGAAATGATGTTCCTATGCTGCACTCGGTCAAGCTCTTCTTATCACAAAGATTCTCGATGAAAGATCTAGGTGATGCCTCCTATACATTGGGAATTAAGATCTATAGAGATAGATCTAAAAGGATACTAGGATTGTCCCAATCCAGGTACATTGACATTATACTAAAGAAGTTTAGTATGGAAGAATCCAAGCGTGGGAATATACCCACGATCTCCAAAGAGATATCTCCCAAGACTGATTTGGAGAGAGCTCACATGCAAGGGATACCCTATGCTTCGGCAGTAGGCTCTATCATGTACGCGATGTTATGTACCAGACCCGATGTAGCATACTTACTAAGTGTAGTGAGCAGGTATCAAGCAGATCCTGGAGAGAATCACTGGACAGCTGTGAAAAACATTCTCAAGTACTTGAGAAAGACTAAAGAGATGTTCTTGGTGTATGGTAATAGAGAACTCCAAGTAGAGTCCTTTACCGATTCGAGCTTCCAAAGTGATAAGGAAGACTCTATGTCGGTCTTGGGATTTATCTTTACCCTCAATGGAGGAGCGGTTTGTTGGAAGAGTTCCAAACAGGAAAATGTGGCAGACTCGACGATGGAGGCTGAATACATCACTGCCAACGATGCTGCCAAAGAGGCTGCCTGGATAAAGAAGTTCATATCAGAACTTGGTGTGGTTCCGTCCATCGAACATCCAATACCTTTGTATTCCGATAACAATGGAGTTGTGGCTTTAGCCAAGGAACCCAGGTCCCATCAGCGATCCAGGCATATTCTAAGGTGGTATCATCTGATCCGGGAGATAGTTGATCGCCGGGAGATTGAGGTCAGGAGAGTAGACACAAAAGATAACACTGTGGATCCATTCATGAAGGTCATTCCCCAGATACAGTTTGAAAAACTCTTCGGGATGTTGGGTATGAGATACTACAACAGCTGGCCTTAGTGCAAGTGGGAGATTGTTACTTATATGTATGCCCTAGAGGCCATTGTTGTACAAATGATGTATATTATAATGGATGCTTGGACATATATAGAGAGGACTTTCTTTCTCGTCATGATAGTATGCTATATGGTTGCTCTTTATCTTAACATGTTGACTTATATCAGAAAACTGTCTTGTGATCATATGTTGATAAAGCCCTTAGGATGACTACTTAACTACTGGGACTATGATGGAGATCATACTAGTGGGGCCTGAATAGTCCACAAGTACATCCTATAATTGTTCCTAGTCGAGGGTGTATCAAGACAGGGCATCAATACTCTAGAGTAGACTAGCGTATACGTATCTTGACCCATATGATGGGCAATGGATGATCCCACATCCATTGGTGTTTGACATCAAGGATAGTATACGGGTGCTCAGTGGAGACTGAGTACACTGAACGGACACACCGAGAACTCCTTGTTGGTATTATACCTATCGTCAGATAGCGGTTCTCTGGTGAAACTGGTATAGGTTAGTCTATAGACCCGAGATCGTCATAAAGTCTTGTGTGATTCCCACTGTGCTTTGATTTTCACCTTACCACGTTCAAGAGAACGTGCAAAACGGTGGCTTTTGGGTACAGTCCCTAATCAAATGGAGACAATGAGCGATAGGAGGGGTTTCGTCTCTTCCGGTATTGGGGGTTGATGTTGCGCTGTGCTCGATTGGCCATAACTGGAAATCCCTGGCCAGGCTTGCTGAGATTTACTGGTAAGAGTTATCACTAGTTTCTCGAACCGTTATGGACCTCACATCGGCACGACTTATCGGTTACTGGGGTCTGACGTTTACCACCCCTGGACTAAATATGCAACATATTAGACGAAGAGACCGGACTGTACGGTAGTGTTACTGATTGGATTTACAGGAGTTAGAGCAGACTTGCTTGTTGATCTTCTGATCGTTCAATACCCGGGTGGCCGTTACGTTTAGCTGACCGCTTGCGGCTTATTGGTGTTTAATGTGATCATCACCTACTGCCGGCATATTGATGAGTCTTTAGAGTTCTACATGGAGGTTTCCTGGCTCAGGCGAAATGGAGTAGGAGCACAAATGTGATATGTGCGGGATCGAGATTAATACGCGTATGTGATCGTATTTTATTATCGCGATATGTGATATCGGCCGGTTATATGTGATATAACCGGGTTATCGGATCAAGTGTTGATTCGATGAAATGATATATATATATATATATATATATATATATATATATATATATATGCTCACTTAAGTATTTATTATTCTCACTTATGATACAACATTTAACATATATGTGATATATGTTTATTGTATTGTTTTCTATTGTTACATAAATACAACATTTAACATAATATTGTGGCATGCCGGGTTATACATGCATCAAGGATATATGAGAATTAACCATGATAAATATAATGTTTGGGTTTAAATTCTTAAGTAATTCAAAATTATGGAAATGAGTCATGGTGGAAGCATCATGAAGCTTGTTGATAACCATTGACAAAGTCCACCCTTTTTGTTTTTCCTAAGATATTTTTTCTAAGATATTTTTTCTAAGATATTTTCTAACCTAACCATTACACATAGACATGGTTAACTCTATACATGGGTTAGGGTTTCACATATACTAACCCATGGTTGCATTTCTAACCTTATCTCATTCATCTTCTTCTTCCTCATCTCATTTTAGCTCTCTTGACTTTGAGATCAAGAAGAAAAATAGTGAGAAACTAAATTCTAAAGTGAGAAAAATTCCCACTTCATCATTATCTTCTATACTAGCCATATAGATTAGTGTGTTAGCCTCACTAATTCCGTATTAGTCAAGAGAGAGCTTGAATCCGTGTTTCCTCGACGTAGATCATCATAGACTTTGAAGACTTCAAGTAAGGATGCATCATACATCTTGTGGAGCCTCTCAAGAGTTTGGGAGCTCGTTGATCGCAGCGAAGGGACCACTACTTGGAGCTTGTGAATTGAAGGAGCGGACTACAAAAGTTATAATCCTTAATCACTTAGAAGTAAAGTTGTTTACTTGATGTTTCCGTATGAATCTCTAGTTAAAGATCTTGGTTATGGTAGTTTAAGCATGGCAAAGTTTTAATTTGGCATGGATGATGCCACCCGAAATCTTGCTGTCTAGGAACCCTAAAAAATCAACACAAAGGTTTTGTGTATGAATATCCATGAATAAACAAGTGTAGCCATGCTTCAATAGTAACCACAAATGAATAAAGAATTCATTTGTGAACTATTGAAGCCATGCCACTCACCATGCCTCCCTCTCCTTAATTTCCACCTCATTTCCATTTATCAATAAATGGAAAATTCCATGATGAGGTGTCCACCTTCTAGAAGGTAATCTGTAATAAAATACGGATTACAGTTTGCTGTATATACATACCTGCATTCGGATAAAAACACGAATGCCCATAGAAATAGAATAACACGAAGAATGTAATACTGGAATATACATATCGAAATACATATATGTAAACTATTAAATCAATACCTGATTTAATAATCTGGCTCAAACCCGTGTCGTCTAGTATTACTAATTGTCCGATCGAAAGTCCGAGTACAAAGTACATCAATCGATCGAGACCCTGCACGTATCCAATACGCCTGCTACATCATTTCGCCTGAACCAGGGAAATCATCTGTGTGGGACTCTAAAGACTCGACAGTATGTCGGCAGTGAGTTTGTAACGTTTTAGAAATCGTTTTGCGAATTTTTCCGTTTTAGGGCAAAATAGTCGGTATTTTCCGTTTTAACCCGATTTCGATCAAACGTCCGTAGAAACTTGCCGGCACCTATTTTAGCTAAAAATAAAGCTTGTACACGAACTTTGGGGGTATTTGGAAGGTTTTGGTTCAGATAGAATTTTTCCCAAATAAAATATTATTTTAGCCGGTAAAATATGCACGTAAATCGGGAAATTTCTTCTAAATGAAAATTCTTGGAAATCATCACTACAATTATTTTAGAACCTTCTTTTTAAATATCTATATTTTTTTGGTCAATGGAATTAAAATTATAAAATAAAAAGAAAAGAAAATGAATAAAATGTGGCATTTTGCATTAAATGTGCATTAATTGATTTCTTTTACTAGAAACTTCCCCATTTTTCTTACACAAACAACCCCCCCTCACCTTGGCCGACCTATATTCCCCCATTTATGTCCCAAATTTTTCCAAGTTCATTTCTTCACTTTCCAAGATCAAAAACTCATCAAAAATCCCAAAATAAATCCACAAAAATCCTAAATAAAAATAAAACCATCATTTCCTTCACTAATCTTTCTTGGATCTTCAACAAAGCATGGTTTTTTTTAGGCTAAGATGATGGATCTAGTTTCATTTCGGTGTTCTTGAGGAGGTATAATTTCTAACACAAATCTTTAATTATTATGTTTAAATCATTGATTTAGCTAATTATATGTTTAATATAGCTTTTAAATCATGATAAATTCATTATTCTTTTTTTTTTTGAAATTCAAGTTAAGGTTAAATCTTGATTTAAGTGTTTAATGTTAATTAAAGTGTTAATTTGTGATTAGGAAAAGATTAACCTAGTAGAAAATGATAAATTTTGCTAATGAATACTTTGTTTAATTATGCAATTTCGCTTACTAGGTTTTTGCTAAAAGTTAATTAGCAAGTGTTCAAAATATAGGAATGGTTTAGATAGCTTAGTTAAGCTATTATAAGGTGTTTTTAATCGCTAGATATGCGTTATCTTGAAACTAGTGCGAAATATTGCGATAAGTTGCTTACTCGTTGCGAGGTTATATCTATTATATTCCTCGTAATTGTTTGTGTTGTGTTGCGCGATCGGGACGATCGGGGTCTAGACTTGGTGTTTTGTAGTTTAGCGACCCCAGTTAGGGTTTTTTTGACGATGTCGTGCGCGATAGATGCTCTAGATGCGCAGTACAATTTTCAGGGCGTTATTCTTGCGTTTCGATGTCTTTTCGTCGATGTAGGATATTTGCTTATGTGATGTGTTTATGAAATTTTAGGTTTGCACGTGGGGACTTCGGACGCTACGACAAGGGAAAACAGGTGGTAGGCTTCACTTAGCCAGGAGCGTTGGTGAGTAGATTTAACATCTACAGGGGAATCGTCCGCATGGCGTTATGCGTCTGGGCTAGAGATGTTATTTCTGTCGCATATTCTATGTCATATTTAGAATTGCGCATTTACCCTGTTACTTAGATATTGTTGTGCTTGTACTAGTATCCTTAGGACACTGCACATATTATTGACGATTCATGTTGCACGAGCACTGATTGTATGCTACACACACCGTCAATAATTGCCATGTCACGCACAACCCACTTATAGATATGATATTGCTTGGTTAGGGACATTGAGACTTTGATTCATATTTCTTTACGCATTGACTTATAGCATACCTGTATACCTACATACTTACACATATGCTCTGACATACTTACATGCTAGTTACCTGTATACCTATAGAGTATTGTACCATTAGTGATAGGTACATGCACACTTTATGACATAGCTACAGGTATACGTTTGCATACCTATTTCACTTATACCCAGGGGGTATACTACATCATTACTTATAGGTAGATACATATATCTTACTATACCTTTATGTTTTCACATACATCTGCTTATAGCTACAGGTTTACCTTTACCTGATGTTATTTTAGAATTGGAGAAAATTAGGAACCGCATGATATTTATATTAACTTGTTGCAGTTAATTAGCGGCTTTTCCTTTATATGCTCACATTTCCGTTTATGTTGCATATATTATATTCATGGATTTTCGCATTGTGATATGGATTTTTCATGAAGTTTTCTGGATTTGGGGACAGTGGGAGTTCATGAAATTATACATTATTTGAAAAACCCGGTTTCCCTTGATTTGATATTTCAGCAGCCACCATGTGATTTATCGGTTCTGATATATATATATATATACCCTACGCGAGGAAAGGAGGGGTTCTGTACATTTTGAAAATCGTTTCGGTGAAATTTTGAAAAAACGGTAAAATAAGGGGGGTTTCTGTAAAAAGTCAAAATGCAAATATCTTTATTATAAAATTAAATATACATATTCTAGCTATGTAATTGCTAGTATTTGGTGTTTATTGAGCCACTGGTGAAATTTCAAATTTTCTGAAAATTTTTCCGAAATTAATTATTTTAATATTATTTTAAGCTGTCACTAATATATTTAATTAGGGAAAATTACAAATTGGAATGAGTTGAAAAAAATTTTGTGCATCATAAAAAATTAAATAAAATCTTATCATGTGGTTTTTGAAATGAAATCGTTTGCCAAAACGGTTTAGAAAATATCGAAGAAAAAGGCTTTTTTTTATAGTGTAAATGGATGTTTGGGGTATCGTATTTATCATTTTTCATCACCCCACACCCATACCCACACTCACACACCCCCATTTATTTCCTCCCTTGGCTGAATTCAGCAGCCCCATCAATTTTCCCCACTTGAATTTCAAAGTTAAGAAGAAAGGAAAAGAAAAGAATAATGAGAAGAAGAAAGTGTTAGTTGAATGTTGACTTGGACTTTTCCTTTACCCATACCTCACACCACACTCCCTCTCTCCTCTCCCCCACCTGCAATGGCTGAGCCCCCCCCCCCCCTCCATTTCAGCCCCTTCATTCTTCATCTCTTTCTCTTAAAGAAAAATTCATCAAAAATGCTTGAAAATCCACAAAAAATCAAGCAAAAATCCAAATCAAAATCCACCTCCTACCCATTTTTCCTTGGCTACCATAGCATGGATCTAGGGATTAAGATTCCAATTTGGGAGGCTAAGTGTGCTTGTGGGATCTTCAAATTTATTTGGGTATAATTCTAACATTTTTGTTAAATTGTTGTTTAATTGCTTCTATGTTAACAAATTTGATGTTTAATTGGGTTTTATTGCAACCTTAGGAAATTCAAGACTAGGGTTTGAATTTAATTAGGGTTTTTATCATTAGTTTATGGTTGTAATGAGGAGATTAACATGTAATTGTATGCAAAATCTAAGTTGGTTGCTACTTGCTAATTTGTTAAATTAAAATGGTGATAATTTTGCTAAATTGCTAACTAGGTTTTAAAAAATTGTTTAAATATTGGGTTTAAAAATGTGATTAGGTTTTTCATGACTTCATTAACATTATAAAATATAGTTTAATACTTTAGTTCATGAAAATCCAAGCTAAATTGTTGTTTGTGCATTTTTGCTATAAAATTGTTAAATTTGGGTATATTGTAAACTAGAATTTTGGAATTTATGGAAATTGATGAGAATAAATTATAGGAATGGTTTATATGACTTTGTTATGATATTTAGTGAATATTGTGGCCGCTAGATTCGTTTAAACATCAAGATGTTGTATTAAAGCGGATAATTTTGCTTATTAGGTTTTCGGAAAAATAGCTTTAAAGCGAATTTGAAGTTTTGGTGATTTTAACTTTTTTATATATATATATATTTAAGGTGTTGTGAAACCACGATTGATACGTTTGAGTTTTTCTCGATGGTTTGGCGTTTGTACGCCGACGTCAAGGGTTTTTGGGTTGATTTGTGAAAGCAACCATAGGTTTTAAACTATGTGGGATTCACGTGTCGTTTTGGGTCATGAGTCGGATTTTAATACGACACGGTGCATTATGATATATAGGTACCCCATGTGGACTTCGAGACGACAAGCAAGCATGTGGCGACGTCGGCACCGGCGAGCGAGGACCAGGTGAGTATATTTATATCTACGGGGAGAAGTCGGGTGGATGGCGTATAGCACCCTGTTCATATCAGATTTTTGCATTTTCATACCGCCCAATTTTTATCACATTGCATATCGGTAGATACTCTTGAGCCGTGTTTGCTAGTCAATTGCAGGATACAGGTTCTCGGTTCTAAAACGGTGAAATTCATGGAAAACACGACAAAATCCGGTTTCCTGCCAACCACAGATAAAACACGGTCTCCGCTCTTCATCCGTATGTTGCCAGATACCAGTTTAGGGAGACGAAATGTCAAATCAATGTCGTTTTCATGCACAAGGCTCAATGGCAACAACAAGTTCCAAGAAATCTACGCGGAGCTCGAGGCAATCATGACAAAAACATCCACAAAAAGTCCACCTTTCCTCAACAGAAATTCTGGAAGAAATGTGAAAGTATTTTCAGAAAATACATATACCAGACAAGAGGGGACAGAAGACCAGGGAAGTACACAGAAGCCGACACCCCAACTCACCCATAGGGCCGCGGATCCGCGGCCAAAGGGGGTATAGGCCGCGGATCCGCGGCCGTATAGGCGCCGCATGTGCAGAGATTTTGGGGGTATTTTGGTCTTTTCGTTTTTGTTCTGGTGGTTGCCCTAGGTTTCCATTCTCCAGTCTATAAATAGCCCAGAACTTTGTGAAGGAAGGGGTCCATTCTTGTATTTTCTTTTTGCTAGGTTTTAGATTACATGTTCTTCTTCTTCTCCATTAAACTTGTAGTGAGCTTTGTGAGTGAAGAATGGTGAATAAAGAAGATCATTTTATTATCATGCTTGTCTTGCTTTTTCTATAATTGTTGTAATTTTAATTTGTTAAGTAGTTGTTGTTATTTTCTTGTTGTTTCTTTCTTCTCTCTTTTTCTTTATCCTTAATTCGACAATGATGCTTACGCTCGATCCTCGCCAAGGTGAGGTCGCAAATAGCTAGTCGTATTCTTCTAATCTCCTTCTTTCTATCTTCCTCTTTTGTTTTGTTTTATTTTTCCGTATCATGATGTGTGAGTAGTTCATACTTGTTAGGGTAGGATAAGGGAAGTTTGAGAGAAGGAAATCTCTCTCACTCTTTCCTTGCCCAACAGCTTAAATCGACTCCCGTTAATTGAACCACAATCCGCTCCTTACGGCACCCTATCCTACATGATAGCGGTGATTCCGTAGTGAGACCGGTTGTGGTTGAATTAACCGGAGGTTATGGCTAAGAGCCAAGAACGGACGGACAAGCACCAAAAGGAAGGACTTATGCGTTGGAAAGCCTAGCTTATACTCGCAAGTTCCTTCCTAGTCGTGCTAATCCCCGTTGTTGCCGATTACCGTATCACCGATATTAAGAGGGGCAACGAAAGATGTGGAGACTCCTAACTCAAACTAACCTAATCCTAATCCTAACAAGCTCTCTTTAAAACATCAACTTAACACTTAGATAATCACAAACAACTCTGAAATCTCGGACTTAACTCGTTAAAACACATTGAAAAAGACTCCCATCTCCCTGCGGACGACCCGTACTCAACCGGCTAGCTACAAGCGAAACCGTCTTGATTGCGGTATTTAAACTAAAACTTGAACACGCACAACTTCTACCAATCAAATGGCGCCGTTGCCGGGGAGACGGTAGTTTATTTCCTTGTGTAATTTCGGGTTAACTTGTGAATATAACCGAAAAACATAACAAAAAAATATACATTGTAAAAAAAAAACCATCTTGTTGTTTTTGATTAGCTTTTGTGCAAGTGTGCAGGAAAATACGAAGTTCAAGATCGACGCCAAAGATGTCGGATAATACGGAGTTCAAGTACAGTGCCAAAGACGTGGGAAGATAGACCCACATTTCGCGGCTACACCGCGACGGACAAAACGAAGTTAACGGTCTACTGAACAAATCTGGAGCAGTTACAGTGAGTAAATAAAAATTCAGTACATCCAGACAAGCAGAGGACACCCAAACCAGCTCACACCAGAAAAATGAAGAGCCAAGTCATCATTTCCGCCGCGGAACCGCGGCATTAGGGCCTTATTGCCGTGGAACCGCGACCACTTGGTGGGGTCAGTGTGCCATCTTCTCTGTAAGTGTTCCTCTCCTCTCTCCCACTCCTCTGAACTCCAATAAACTGTGTTTTCTGCAGATTTCTTTGCGCAAATTCTTCTCCCCCTTCCAATAAACTGTTCTTGTGCAGGATTCTTTGCGCCGCAAATAAAAATTGTTTGCAGTTGATTTGTTACTGCTTTGCATTTCTTTAATACGGACTTAAGGGGCTTGAAACCAATCCAGATTGGGTGGGGATTTCATCACCCTTCCCAGGACCCCAAAAATCACTAAAGCATATGCATTGTCCATTGTAAATTAAAAAATACTAGACTTCAGCCCTAAGGACTTCGCGCTCATTAGGAGAAGATAAACCGTGTTTAGAACCTCGCTTAACGGTATATTGTTTACGAGGTGTCTAGGAAAGTGTTAAAGGCGCAACCGCCGAAAGAGAAAGGGTTATTTAATTAAGGAACTTCGCGAAAGCGTTGGACAACCTCCCCTTATCTCTGCACTTATCTGGCCTCGTGATCAGTGTATTTTTAAGCCCGTTTCTCGACACTGTTTAACTTCGACAATTAAGTTCAGGAGCAGGTCTAGTAGACCTAGGTTACCCTAGATCTAGGTGTGATTGTGCATATCTTGTTTGTGATTGCTTAAGCCGTATTTCCGTACATATTTCTGTAAAAATCTTTCTAAAACAAAAAACAAAAAAAAAACCAAAAACTTTTATAAAAACTTGCCCTTTGTCGCCAAATCCATTTTTTTTTCACCCACCACCCATCGCTTTTCTCCATTGACGTTTTCTTACCCTCACCTTCTTCGCTTTGACTATACTAAACTCGTTTAGTGTATGTCCTCTTGGACTTGGGACACTAGCGCCCGTCTAGTCCGCGTTACGTTAGTCGCTACCGACTACGCGATCGACTCAGACGTCGATACTCCGTCCACTCCTCTTTCACCCCTTCCTTTGCCGGCCAACTCCGACGTTGACCGGAATTCTGTTCATACATCTTCACCTTCACCTTCACCAACCTCTTCTTCCGCGATGTCGGGATTTAATCCGAACATCTCTTTGACCACCGCTGGATTGGCTCCACCTCCTACGGAGACCAATCTCCCACCACCTCCGCCTGTTGTAGCGCCACAGCGAATCGTGCTCCAGGATCGTTTCTACCCCACCCGTTCTGCACTTCCCACCTGCCTTTCTCTTCCACCGGCCAATGGGGATAACTTTGAAATTAAGCCCCACTTCATCAACATGCTTCCACGTTTTCATGGGCTTGAATCTGAAGATGCCTATATCTTCATCAACAAATTTCAAAACGTCTGTGCCATGATGAAAACCACCCAGCTGTCGGACGATGCTATACGTCTACGGGTCATTCCGTTCACTCTATGCGATCTTGCTGAAAAATGGCTGTATAGCACCGCTTCCCACTCCATAACCAGTTGGGACGAGTTTGTTAAAGCGTTTCTCAAAAAGTTCTATCCGAATCATAAGACCGCAAGGATTCGAAACGAAATCAACCAATTCTCTCAGCTTCCTTCTGAACCTTTCTGGAAGTGCTTTGACCGGTACAAAGACCTTCTTGTTCAGTGTCCTCACCACGGTATAGAGAAATGGCAGCTCTGCCAAACCTTATACGAGGGCCTGAACCCAGCAACGAAGCAGTTGTTGGAAACCATCTGTCAGGGCCACTTCCTATCGAAATCTGACGAGGAAGCGTGGCAGTTCTTTGACGACCTTGCGGAGTAAACGCTACAATGGGAGAGCACCAGACCGACTTCTTCTTCTTCTTCTTCTACCTCCACTTCTACCGGTCAGTCTAGGGTAGGAATCCACCAACTTGATGTCTCTATTGCGATGAAAGCTGAAATGGCTGCAATAACAAGAAAGCTTGAAGCGATAGAGAGAAAATTTTCTGCTCCTGCCCCCACCCCTGTTCTCCCCCTTCGTACCATCTGCGCTTGTTGTTCCGATCCTTCTCACTTGACCGAAGAGTGTCCTTACAATCCACCCTCGCAAGGACATGATCAGGTTAATGCTGCCTTCCAGCAAAGACCGAGGAATGATCCATACTCTTCCACCTACAATCCCGATTGGAGGAACCACCCCAATTTCGCCTGGAATCAGAATCAGAATCAATTCCAAGGCAACAATTTCCAAAGGGCCCCTCCACCGCAACAACAAGCGCAACAACAAACTCAGTATCAGCAGCCCTTCCAACCCTAACCTTTCCAAAATCAGACGAACAACTTTGCACCCAACAATTCTTTTCCACCAAACAACTTTGTTCCGTCAAACAACGATAAGGTTTCCTCGCTCGAACGAAGTCTGGAGGCGTTTGTTAAACAATCGACTCAATCCACCGCCAACATCCAGTCTTCTATTCAATCTCTAGTGCAACACACTGCTGCACACGGGCAAAGCATCAAGACCATCGAGGCCCAAATTGCACAGCTGAACGCGGCCTTAAGCGAGCGAGAGAAGGGGAAGCTCCCGTCCCAGCCACTCCCAAATCCCGGTCACCCATATAATGCACATGTTGCTCTTGAACAACAGAACCATAATGTGAGTGCTGTGACCACACTGAGATCGGGAAGGATGCTGCAAAACAACATTGGCACACGGATCAACGATAACACCCCGGCCGCTGCTTCTTCTTCTTCTTCTTCTTCTTCTTCTTCTTCGTCTTCTGAGCCTATTCTCCGTTCTTCACAAGGCTCTCCTTCCTCTTCTTCTGCTCTGAACGGGCCCACTTCTCACTCCACGAAAACACCTATTCTGGGATCCGTTCCAACTCCACAATCTCCTCCTCCAGCATTAGACTCAACCAATTTTCCAAATGTTCCATTTCCAAACCGGTTGAGGTCTAACAAACAAAATCCACAAATGGAGAAGATTCTGAAGTTATTTAAGCAAGTTAACATTAACATTCCTCTTTTAGATGCTGTCCAACAAGTCCCGTCCTACGCGAAAATCTTAAAGGACTTGTGCACGAAAAAGAGGAAGTCTCAGGTACCAAAGAATGTTTTCTTGGCTAGTGCTGTGAGTGATGCTCTTACCCAGTCTTTACCACAAAAACGGAAGGACCCTGGCTGTCCTACGATTTCAATTACTATTGGGGATAAGAACATCAACCGCGCACTATTAGATCTTGGTGCCAATGTTAACCTGCTTCCGTATTCAGTATACGAGCAATTAGGCGTCGGAGAGCTCAAACCCACGCACTGCACTCTCCAAATGGCCGACCGATCGATCACCCATCCTAGGGGTGAGCTAGAGGATGTGTTGATAAGAGTCGGGGACTTCATATTCCCCGTTGACTTCATTGTATTAGATACACAGCCTGTAGCTAACCCCCGGAATCAAATTCCGGTGATACTCGGTCGCCCATTTCTCGCAACCTCAAATGCTGTGATCAATTGTCGCAATGGTTCGATGAACCTCTCTTTTGGAAATATGACGATTGAACTCAACATTTTTAGGTGGGGGAATCAGCCAGCCGAACCTAATGCTCATATACTGGACGTCTGCTCGATCCAGGAGATCACCCCAGAAGAGTGTGAATTCGAGGAGTTTCTGTTTGATCACGATAATCTTGACGCCACTAGTGCGTTACTCTTCGAACCTGCTGCTGTTTCTGCGCCCGACAACGACTACGAGTGTTTCACGTTTTCAAACGATCTTAGCTGCGCACAACCCGAGTTTGAATCCTTCGACTTTCCGGATGAGTTACCTGAACCATCCAACTCGGTTGCCTACACTCGCTTTGAACCTTTGCTGGAGTCCTTTGAGTTCGAGACCTTTGCACCAGTCTTGCCTTCCATCGTTTCACCTCCAACGCTCGAACTCAAGCCTTTGCCGTCTCACCTTAAGTACGCTTACTTAGGTGAGAACGAGACCCTCCCTGTCATCATCTCGGCTTCTCTAGCTCCCGAGCAAGAGAAAGCCCTTCTCGCGGTCTTGCACAGCAACAGGCAAGCTTTTGGCTGGTCCATGGCGGACATCAAGGGGATTAGTCCCCTGATCGTTGAGCATCACATTCATCTGATGGATGATGCCAAACCAGCCCGGGATCCACAAAGACGTCTTAATCCAGTCATGAAGGAGGCTGTGAAGAAAGAGATCGTCCAATGTCTAGATAGTGGTATCATTTACCCTATCTCTGATAGCCAGTGGGTTAGCCCCATTTGTAAGTGCACGGCGGCCCCCCGGCCGTCAATCCGACGGCCAAATGCGGAAGCGGTGATAAACTTTAATTTTGCGGACTTAGCAAACCGCCGCGCACTAATACCCGGATCGAACCACTAACTAGTCCTAGCTTTCTACAAGAAAGGGAAGAGAAGTATACCGACAGATCCGAGTCCTCCGGTCTTCTCGTCGTCGTCCCGATCTCCTGCGGAATGTCCCGTCTCCTCCTCGTTGCCGGAAGTGCACCACATCGCCTACTTCTTTTACGGGCTCCCACCTCAATGCCGAGGCAACTCGGGGACGAAGCCGGCTACTCGACGTGCCCAAGATTTGCTGTAGAATATAATGTGGATTGCATGTCTCATTTTGGGATTATGGAGTTGCCCTTTTGTGGAGGAAGAAGAACTTGGAGAGAGGTGGGAAAAATGTAGCATACTAAAGAATGAGAATCACAATTATTTTTCCCCACCAAAAGAAATGAATCCCATTCCTTCTCCTAGGAATGGCCGGCCCCCCCCACCATGTGTGATTGGAGAGAGAAAAAGTAAGGTCAAGAGGGTGGGTGGATTGCAATGATGCAAGCAAGTGATGATGAAAGAAAAACAAATGATCACAAGAAAACCCTCACTCCAACACCACCATCACCAACAACCATGATGACTTTAAAAGTCAAGCCATCATGAGGAAGTCAAGAAGTCATGGTCAAGGGATGGGCTCCATCATGAAACCATCATGATAAAACAAAAATGCAAAGACCCCCTCCACTAATGCCTATTTGCAACAATGCAAATAAACCCTCCTCCACCAATCTTCGGCCAATGAACGGAACAAAGGAAATCGGCCGAAACTAAAAGCAAACTAGCAACTCCAGAAAACTGGTCCCGTAATAAATTACAGGAAAAACCCCGATACTGTGCATACACACCCGCATCTGTATTTCGACCGAAATACAAATGCAATGAGACAAAATCTACACTGTACTATATTAGAATCCGGCTTATACCAAAACCGGCTAGTAATATCCGTTCGATCCTGATCCGTGCAATACCGCACGTATCTGATCGAACCCTGCCATATAACCATACGGCCTATAGTACAAACTGTCCGATCCTGATCCGTGCAATACCGCACGTATCTGATCGGACCTTGCCATATCTCCATACGGCCTCTACAACCTTTCGCCCGAAAGCTGAGTAACTGAATGTGGGGGACTCTAAAGACTCGTCAACACCTTGGTTGTGGATTTAACCACTAGCACGTCAGAGGTATAAGCCAATACGTAACGGGCTACCAGGTATTGACTAAAAGGGATGTCTGTGAGTGAACTCAGCCTGACAACCCTACTGAGCCTGTCAGTGACAATATCCGTACAGTCCGGTCCGTTCGTCTATGAGCATCGCATGGCGGGCCTAGGGGGTTGGTAAAAGTCGTGTCGGAGTGTAGCCCAGAACACCCTGAGATACTACTGGAATACCTACCAGTAAATCTCCTTGCCTCGGCCGAGGGCTTCGTGTAATGGCTCTCCTAGACACAGCACGACCTCACCCCCAATACCGGGAGAGACGACCCCTGAAGATACGCTCACTGCCTCCATGTGGCTCGGGACTGTACCCAACTAAAACCTGTTTGCACGACTCCTTTGAGCCGTGGTAGGGTAGTAATCAAAGTACAGTGGGAACTCACACGAGACAAATGACGATCCCCAGGTCGATGAACTAACCTGCACACATGTCACCAGGGAACTGCCATCTGACGTCTGGTATATGACCAACTAGCATGTTCCCGGCGAGTCCTGTCCGGTGTGCTCATAACCCAATGAGCACCTGTATACATCTTAGGTGATCCAACTGACACCAGTGGCTTGTGAGACCGGCCACCGCCTCTCGTCGGGGTCTCGACTGTATACACTAGTCTACTCTGGAGTATCGATGCCCTGTCTCGAAACTCACACGACTAGGGACCATTTAAGGATATGCTTATAGACCCCCAGCTCCCACTTATATGATCGCCCTCATACTGCTGGTGGTCAAGCAAGAATCCTAGGGGCTCTATCAACGTGTAATAGCGACTTGTCAGGTCACCTAAAGCAGTACACGATGATAAAGGTAAACCAGATAGCATACTATCATCTCGAGTGAGACTGTCCTACCGGGATAAGTCATCCCTCAATCATTGCAATCACGTGCCTGTGATCCAATAATTGACTCTGAGGGCACTATCTCCAACACCATTCACGTTGTCCCCAAAAAGTCGGGCATCACGGTCATCACTAACGAGGCGAACGAGTTAATCCCTACTCGCACCCAAACTGGGTGGCGAGTTTGCATTGATTACAGAAAACTCAATGCCGCAACGCGGAAAGACCACTTTCCGCTACCTTTCATTGACCAGATGCTTGAACGATTGGCCGGACACGAGTACTACTGCTTTCTTGATGGCTACTCCGGCTATAATCAGATTCCCATCGTCGAAAAAGACCAGGACAAGACCACTTTCACTTGTCCTTTCGGCACGTTTGCATATCGACGCATGCCCTTTGGGTTATGCAATGCGCCCGCTACCTTCCAGCGGTGTATGATGGGTATCTTCTCAGACATGGTGGAAAAATTTCTGGAGATTTTCATGGATGACTTCTCCATCTTCGGCGATTCCTTCAACGAGTGTTTGCTGCATCTTGACGCTGTCCTTACCCGATGTAAGGACAAGAATCTCACTTTGTACTGGGAGAAATGCCACTTCATGGTGCGCGAAGGTATTGTCTTAGGACATATCATCTCGCAAAATGGCATAGAGGTTGACAAAGCAAAGATTGAGGTCATTTCCAATCTGCCTCCTCCCCGATGCGTCAGAGATATCCGAGCCTTCCTTGGCCATGCCGGTTTTTATAGACGGTTTATCAAGGACTTTAGCAAGATTTCTAGGCCCTTGACTCTTTTGCTGGCCAAGGATACGCCTTTCGACTTCAACTCGAGCTGTGTGACTGCATTCGAGTCACTGAAACGCTCACTCACTTCTGCTCCCGTTCTTTCTTCACCTGACTGGACGCACCCATTCGAGATTATGTGCGATGCATCCGACTTTGCCATCGGTGCTGTCCTTGGACAACACATCAACAAGATGCCGCACGTAATCTATTACGCGAGCCGAACCCTGAACGACGCCCAACTCAACTATACAACAACTGAGAAGGAATTCTTAGCTGTTGTATTTGCTTTAGAAAAGTTCAGGCCCTACCTCATCGGCTCTCCAGTCATTGTCTACACTGACCATTCTGCTCTGCGCCATCTTTTTGCGAAGAAAGATGCAAAATCTCGGTTAATACGTTGGATCCTCTTGCTTCAAGAGTTTGACCTTGTCATTAAGGACAAAAGAGGATGTGAAAACGTAGTTGCCGACCATCTCTCACGACTTCCTTCTTCGCCTTCGCTTCCAATTCCAATTAACGACGTTTTCCCGGATGAACAACTCTTGACAGTATCTTGCGAACCCTGGTTCGCAGATATTGTGAACTATTTGGCCACAGGATTACTACCGACTGAATGGTCGAGTCAGGACAGACTTCGCTTCTTATCCCAAGTAAAACACTTTTACTGGGACGAACCCTACTTGTTCAAGTACTGTCCCGACCAGATTATTCGTCGGTGTGTCCCTGATGAGGAATTCAAGAGTGTGCTGTCATTTTGCCACGATCAAGCGTGTGGCGGGCATTTTGGGCCCAGAAAGACAGCTGAGAAGATCTTGCAATGTGGTTTCTACTGGCCACAACTTTTCAAAGACGCTCATGACTATTGCAAGACTTGCTCCCGGTGCCAACACATGGGCCGGATATCCCGGAGGAACGAGATGCCGCTCCAACCGATCTTGGTTGTGGAGATTTTCGATGTTTGGGGGATAGACTTCATGGGGCCGTTTCCCAGCTCTTTTGGGAACTTGTACATTCTTCTAGCTGTTGATTACGTCTCTAAATGGGTCGAGGCTGTGCCCAGCCGGACTAACGACAACAAGGTTGTCGTTAGGTTCCTTAAAGAAAACATTTTCTCCCGGTTTGGGCACCCCCGAGCGATCATTAGCGACAATGGAAGTCATTTCTGCAATAAAACTTTCGAAGCCTTAATGCGGAAATACTCCATAAATCATAAGCTCTCTACGCCCTACCACCCCCAAACCTGCGGGCAGGCCGAAGTTTCAAATCGGCAAATCAAGCAGATACTGGAGAAGACGGTTTCCAAGAACCGTAAGGATTGGTCGCTGAAACTCACTGATGCCCTTTGGGCATTTCGAACCACTTATAAGACCGACCTTGGCATGTCTCCCTATCGGCTTGTGTACGGAAAAGCCTGCCACCTACCTGTCGAAATAGAGCATCGCGCATTTTGGGCGATAAAGGAGCTGAATCTGTCTTTTGAGAATGCGGGCAGCCATCAGAAGCTGCAGTTGAACGAACTGAGCGAGCTTAAGGATGAGGCTTACGATAACGCGGTTGTCGTTAAGAATCGAACGAAGGTGTTTCACGATAAACACCTTTTGCGCAAAACCTTCGTACCTGGTCAGCAGGTACTGCTTTACGACACCCGACTTCACTTCCATCCTGGAAAGCTCAGATCTCGCTGGAAAGGGCCGTATTTTGTGCGGAATGTGTATCCGCAGGGCGCTGTGGATTTGGAGAATCCAAAGGACGGTTCATTTTTCAAAGTGAACGGACACCGATGCAAACCGTACCTTAGCGCCGAACCAACAGAGGAGCTCCTGTTCTTACAGGAGCCGATTTACCCTGAATGATCTTCCTCTGCCTACCTCCAAACTCCGGTTATCCAGCCAAGAACAGTGGACACTGTTCCAAATAAGTTTGGGGGTATGTACAAACCATTTTGTATATATTTGTGTATATTCTTTTTCGTTTCTTTAAAAAAAAAAAACCAAATAAAAATTTGTGTATCGCTAACCGACAATTTTTGGCCCTTCAACTGCTCTCTTCATGCAATGACAGTGAGGACACTGTCCAGTTTAAGTTTGGGAGTACGCTCGGTACGCATTTCTTACCTTCGCATTCATATGTATATTTTTGCATCTGCATATTAAAATCCAGAAAATCCATAAAAATTTGAAAAATGCCTAAAAATATAAAAACCTTTTTGTCAAGTTAGCTTGTGGAAAAAACTCTGATTCAAAATTTCGACGGTTTTTGTTTGAAAAGATAGGAATAACTAAATCTTATGTTTAGATTTTGAAAACCTGAAAGATAACTCTCCTTTGAAGTTAACTATAGCTGATATACGTCTTTACATCACACTACACGTGTCGTGAATTTTGGGAATTAGATGACGAGTCTTTCATGTTTAAACTTTTAAACAGATAAATGATTTTCTGAGGATCAAATAGGTTTGTTCTGAAATAAGTAATGTCAAGAATAGTTTATGAAGTAAAGCGAATATGAAGGAATGTTATTGATGCCGTAATTGGAGCTAAGTCTGAAAAATAACCCATCTGAAACTTGATTGGAATGATTACACACCAAACCCACTAAACACGTCTTTTATCCAAAAAAATAATTGAACTGCCGGTTATATCTCCGTTCGTATTAAATCATCTGATTTTCACGCCAAACTGTCTTTTGTTTTTGGACCTAGGTAACTTGAGTAATTAAGTCCGCTGGGGTGTTTCTACACCTAATGCCCTAAAACCAACTGGTTTGGGTGCATTGGCCCAAAGCTCGCTAAGAAGCCTAGAAAGTCCAGTTTAAAACAAAGTCAAGCAAGTGTTCTCTCCGAGTTAAAATTCCTAACGGTTCTTTGTGTAAGAATAATCTTGATAAAAGACAGGCTTTTATAAAAATTTTAACGGAGATATGAAGGTTTTATTCTATGATAAAGACTATTGCACGTTCACAGAGGTGTGTATGAAATGAAAACAAGAAAAAGGTGGAGTGAAAAATACGACTTAGTTTCCTGTTATGGAAGATAGAAATTCTGAAGTTGAAACCTTACTGGAAAACGAAACTTGAAAAATGCTTAAACTCTTTATAAAACTTATGAGATCCTTTTAAAATTGTTATCTGGGCTTTATTGTGCGACATGATGACTTTATTCGACCTTTCGGGAACTTAACGACACTATTTGCACTGCACGTAAAGACATATAAAATCTGTAGTTAAATAAGAAGCGAGGTGTGAAAAATAAAGGTTCGATAGTCTAGACTTAGGATTATAGAATTGTTATTTTCTAAAACAAAACTTTAGGATTTGAATCTTAGTTATTTTACAAAACCAACTTGACCGGATTTTGTGGGTAGTATCCGCTGAAAACCCTCAGGAAACAACACTCCTCCTACTAGGGACACCTAGAGGTTTAACGGCTTGTTGCACATGCTCAGTGCAATCGCGTTCCCTGCGAAAGTGAGGTTAGGAAATTTTTGTGAATAAATGGGCTTTGCTCGGGACGAGCAAATGATAAGTTTGGGGGTATTTGTTCATATCAGATTTTTGCATTTTCATACCGCCCAATTTTTATCACATTGCATATCGGTAGATACTCTTGAGCCGTGTTTGCTAGTCAATTGCAGGATACAGGTTCTCGGTTCTAAAACGGTGAAATTCATGGAAAACACGACAAAATCCGGTTTCCTGCCAACCACAGATAAAACACGGTCTCCGCTCTTCATCCGTATGTTGCCAGATACCAGTTTAAGGAGACGAAATGTCAAATCAATGTCGTTTTCATGCACAAGGCTCAATGGCAACAACAAGTTCCAAGAAATCTACGCGGAGCTCGAGGCAATCATGACAAAAACATCCAAAAAAATTCCACCTTTCCTCAACAGAAATTCTGGAAGAAATGTGAAAGTATTTTCAGAAAATACATATACCAGACAAGAGGGGACAGAAGACCAGGGAAGTACACAGAAGCCGACACCCCAACTCACCCATAGGGCCGCGGATCCGCGGCCAAAGGGGGTATAGGCCGCGGATCCGCGACCGTATAGGCGCCGCATGTGCAGAGATTTTGGGGGTATTTTGGTCTTTTCGTTTTTGTTCTGGTGGTTGCCCTAGGTTTCCATTCTCCAGTCTATAAATAGCCCAGAACTTTGTGAAGGAAGGGGTCCATTCTTGTATTTTCTTTTTGCTAGGTTTTAGATTACATGTTCTTCTTCTTCTCCATTAAACTTGTAGTGAGCTTTGTGAGTGAAGAATGGTGAATAAAGAAGATCATTTTATTATCATGCTTGTCTTGCTTTTTCTATAATTGTTGTAATTTTAATTTGTTAAGTAGTTGTTGTTATTTTCTTGTTGTTTCTTTCTTCTCTCTTTTTCTTTATCCTTAATTCGACAATGATGCTTACGCTCGATCCTCGCCAAGGTGAGGTCGCAAATAGCTAGTCGTATTCTTCTAATCTCCTTCTTTCTATCTTCCTCTTTTGTTTTGTTTTATTTTTCCGTATCATGATGTGTGAGTAGTTCATACTTGTTAGGGTAGGATAAGGGAAGTTTGAGAGAAGGAAATCTCTCTCACTCTTTCCTTGCCCAACAGCTTAAATCGACTCCCGTTAATTGAACCACAATCCGCTCCTTACGGCACCCTATCCTACATGATAGCGGTGATTCCGTAGTGAGACCGGTTGTGGTTGAATTAACCGGAGGTTATGGCTAAGAGCCAAGAACGGACGGACAAGCACCAAAAGGAAGGACTTATGCGTTGGAAAGCCTAGCTTATACTCGCAAGTTCCTTCCTAGTCGTGCTAATCCCCGTTGTTGCCGATTACCGCAACACCGATATTAAGAGGGGCAACGAAAGATGTGGAGACTCCTAACTCAAACTAACATAATCCTAATCCTAACAAGCTCTCTTTAAAACATCAACTTAACACTTAGATAATCATAAACAACTCTGAACTCTCGGACTTAACTCGTTAAAACATATTGAAAAAGACTCCCATCTCCCTGCGGACGACCCGTACTCAACCGGCTAGCTACAAGCGAAACCGTCTTGATTGCGGTATTTAAACTAAAACTTGAACACGCACAACCTCTACCAATCACACCCCCACAGTCCGTAGTGTAGCTCATATATATATGTTTATATAGGTGTTTTATGATACGAGAATGTTTATTCATGTTATGTTTATGTGTTCATGGTTTACCTTTGGGTTAGTTGCGAAACCCTAGAGTAGTTGTTATACCCACATACGCACACACAGACTTGCATACCTTACTTTCTTGTGCGTAGATTGGGATGTGTATATATGTATATATGCGTGGGTATGGGACTATGCATATGTACATTCATATACGCATGCATGGATAATGAGGATAGTACTTGGGATTTATGATGAGTCGATGAGATTTGATTTGAGGCAGTGAGATCGGTGATATAGCAGGGTTCGTATTTGAGATACGACATGACGTTGTAGCGGGTCCTTGACGTAGTGTTTCACACACGTACATGCATACTTAGGCGGTATCAGTATTGTACTAGACGTAGATCAGTATCCCGATCATGATATTTGATAAAGAGGATACTAGGTGAATAGTATGATGAATGTGGTATTGACCCGTACCCCGATTTGGGATGCCGTACGACGGATTTACGTACGAGCTATATTGATAATTGATCCGCACTCCTGACTTGGGATGCCTGATTATAGATATGGTATCGGATGTGATATTATTGAGGCGGGATCACCGACTATACATATACAGGTATGTATATGTATCGACTCAGATGATAGGCGGTTTCCTTACCTGTAGTTCAGCTTGTTAGTTCAGCCGTATAGTTTAGTGTAGTTGTTAGATTAGATTAGACTCCTACCTATTTCAAAACTAGCGGATCGTGGGTATTTTAAAAGATAGGTTAAGGGATCTACGGATATTTCAAAAGATGTATCCTTTCTTAAAAACCACCGTAGCCCCTATTTTCAAAACCCCGCGATTCGTGTTATTTCAAATGGCACCATTGTTTAATATTTAGCTCCCGCTCATTTTGGTTGCTCGCTCCGCATCGCATACTTACATTGTTATTTCATATTGCATTGTTGACATTATGCTGTTAGGACACCAGCACCATTACCGATGATGCGTATGTACCACGTACACTTACGTGCCGGCTCACACACATCTTCATCGGTAATTGCCATGTCACGTACACCTTAGAAAATATTATTGCTTAACTTAGCTTGATAGCTAGTATTTTGACATAATATTAGTGTACTTACCTTATATGCCAGCTTAGATATTGTAGTTATTACTTGTCACTTCATGCATACTGTTATTCATTGTTATGCCGTATTCATGGAATCTTATGCCTATATTCATGGGTTTATATGCTATTGATGATTTGGATTCGGATTTCTATGAGATTTTCTGGATTTGGGGGAAAACCGCAAAACTTGTATGAGCTCCTTCCCTCTCTTTTAAATAAAAAGTGCGGTTTTCCCATGATGTATGAGTCGTCCACCATGAGTTTGCTGATGGATTTCGAGACCCGATTCGAGGAGTAGAGGAACCGTTTCGGGTACATGGTGGGCCCGGTGCGGTACCCCGGGGCAAGAGGATCGTGTTGTTGACGTTGAGCCTGGCAGGGGAGCACTACCGACCGGTGATATTACCCGACGCGTCGGATATCCGGAGGATACCGTCGTGGTCTTGAGATGGATGGTAGGGGCCGGTCTGGACTGACGGCGCCCTAGATATTGTGATTGAGACATTGAGATTTCGAGATATTGAGGTACAGAGACTGTGATACAGAGATATCGAGATATTAGGATTACGTTTTGTGCCGATGCTAGGCACTGTTTTATGCTGATTTCATTATGATAGCTCATTTTAAAAATACAAAGGAAATCTCACTAAATTATGAAAACAGTTTCTTCATTTGCATGTATTATGTTTTCATGCATTCATACCTCATTCATATGATATATTGCTACCTGAGGCACTGACATGGGCACATGAGATTATACTCGGCTTAGATATTTACCCTAGCCTTTGTTACAGGCTGCATGTTATATACATATTTGAGGATATATATTGATCGTATGACCTAGGATTGCGTCATACATGCGATTCCTATTCGTAGATGTTTTTCTATTCACGAGTTGGCAACTCACCCCCGTTGTGCCCCAGTTTCTTGCAGGTTTTGCCGTACAGGTTTCATTACGGCTTTGCTGGCACCGCTTCCCATTTTTCCGGGTGACTTGCTAGTAGGTGGGTTTACTTGTATCGTACCCCCATTATATATCTTGTATATCATTATTCTGTTGTATCTAGAAGTTCCATCAACCAAACATGTATTTATTTTTGAGATAGAGACCAGTGATGTTATTCTTTCGACCTTAGAGTCGCGCGTTGTACTTCTGTAGATTTCTTGTTGTTTTGCGTTTCCTTTTGAGTTTTGATCCTCGTCCTTGGCGTTGTATATGATATTACTTGTGTGGTTGTGACCGTCGATTGACGAAGAGCTAGCTCCCACTTGGGGATGCCTTTTTATTGATTTCGTATACTATTCATGTTGTATCCCTTTTGGGGGCCAGTATTTACAAAGGAGACTCTGCCGAAATTTTCGGGAAATATTTGATGTTTTTAAAACCGCATAATTCGGCTTATGCTATTAAAACTACTTGTTTTAAAGTGGTTTTTCTTCACTCTACTACCTTTCTTGGTTTGGATTTCTGGGTTTTCGGCTTACTTAGATTACGTACGCCTCGAGACGTTCGTAGTTTAAGTGCCGGTCATATTCCGTACTTTCGGGACGTGACAGGTCCGTGTGCGGGTACATGGTGGGGCCCGGAGGTACCCGAGGCAAGAATGAGGTCGTGGTGCTAGACGATGAGTTGCAGGGGAACCACACCATCCGGTGACATTACCAATGACTCAGCAGTTATCATGAGGATACCGACGGGAGTCATGTACGTATAGAT
Source organism: Agapanthus africanus (assembly GCA_030015575.1). NCBI lineage: Eukaryota > Viridiplantae > Streptophyta > Magnoliopsida > Asparagales > Amaryllidaceae > Agapanthus > Agapanthus africanus. The sequence continues at coordinate 248,022,888 of JASDDO010000004.1, read as the reverse complement.
ACGTCGAGAGGCGAGGGTCAGAGCTAGGCACTCGAGCTTTCGGGATAGCGTATGATACGTACCTATCAGGGTGCCAGTCGTGGTGACAGCACCTGATAGACCTGCATTTCTGTGTTGATGCTTGACACATTGGTTTCATGATATTTCTTTTTACTCCTTTGTATATATAACAGGGGTTTAGGCCGCTGTTATATATGCCCTTACACCAATATTAGTGGAATGAGACGCTAATATATGTGTATTGACATTAAATTATATACATCATCATATTTATTCATGCAAATATATTTAGGAAGTTAGATTTTTACTTGATAATTTGATTTGGGATATAGGTGATTCATTTGATATTGAATACAGGATATTTATGAGATTGCTGATTTGTACATTCAGGATATATGAGATTTATTCGATATTGTTGTAACACCTTAGATTGTGTTTTGTAGCTAATTATATTTTAATATATGGTTTTTAATAAAAAAAATTACCAATTTGGTTTTTAAATATTTTATCCTATTTTATGAGTATTTTGTTAGAATTTTCCTAGACACACACACACTTGTGCATGTTAACTAGGGTGCTAATTGGGAGGTTAATCATGATTAGCAATCATGGTTAGCTAACCATTTTCTTTTGAGCTTGTTTTATTAATTGTTTAGGAGTTTTGGGTTCAATAATGTGTATGGTTGTTCTTTTTAAAAATGGAAAATGAATTTGAAAAAGGGTTTTATTTTGGTTAGAAATGTTGACTTTGTGAGAGGGAGAGGGTATGGTGCTACATGGAGAGAGAGCCATGCCTCATTAATGAAGTGAGAGAGAGTGAGAAGGGGGGGTTGTTTTTGTTCTCTCATTCTCACTCATTGCTCTCATTCTCTCACTCTCAAACACACACACACACACTCACCTGCAGCAGCTCCAGCATCATCAGCAGTAGGAGCAGCAGGCAGCAACAGCAGTAGCAGGAGCTCCAGCAACCTACAGCAACTCTTCTCCACTTCTTCACCTGCTCTCTAGGGTTCTTTAGGGTATATTTCTGAACCCTTTCCCTAGTTTGCTTAGCTTGTGTGTTAATTAGCTTCGATTAGTGTTAAATTAGCTAGTTTAGTGCTAATTAAGGTGATTTGTGTGGAATGTTGTTTAAGTAATGATTGTGTTAGTTAACCTAGATTATTTTAGTGTTATTAAGGTCACTTCAACTGAGAAATAACCCAGATTTCACTAAAATACCATAAGGTTTGCTTTTTGTGCAAATTAGCATTTTTAAAGCGATTTATTGGCAATCTGAGTTCTGCTTTTGACCCGGACCCTTCAGAACAAAATTGAGGAAACTGGAACATGCTTATTAGGTCAGAACCACTCCACCAGAACACGAGCCACCCATCCCAAAACTTAGCCGCATATTTATTCAATCTGGCAACAATTTGCGGCCAGGAAGAGGGGTTAGGTCTTGGGGTTTTGGGTACTGTAGTCTGCTATGTTTTGTAGTGTTTTGGCATGTCTAGTTTTGTGAGATTTGACCTGTAGGAAAATCTGGGATCAAATATCGTATTTGGTGTCCGTTGTGTTTGAGCGATACGTGAGAGGGTCTGTGATCCAGCGTATCGCGGCATGTCGCGATGGTTTTAGACGCGTACCCACACGTTTTAGCGTATCGTGCACACGCGCGTTTAGTTCGCGACGCGAGTTTCTCGTTTGGGTTCGATATCGCGTTTCGCGGAATATTTGGCTTATATATGATTTCCATGTCTTATTTGCAGGTTTGCAGGTAGGGACTACGGACACTACTACAGGGAGGAGCAGATGGTTGGATTCACCTAGCGTGGAGCGTAGGTGGGTAGATTTAACATCTACAGGGGAATCGCCCGCATGGCGTTATGCGTCTGGGCTAGGATTCAAATACCTGTCGCATATTCTACGTCATTGTTAGAATTGCGTCTTTACCATATTTCCTTAATATAGTTGTACTGTGACTAGCAGCCGTAGGACACTGCACATATTATTGACGGTTCATGTTGCACGAGCACGGATTGTATGCTACACACACCGTCAATAATTGCCATATCACACACAACCCCTTATATATACTATATTTCTTATCACACATGACATCTAGTTTATCGGTATACCTATAGTGTATCTTACCATTAGTGATAGGTACATCTATACCTTGCGATACAGCTACAGGTATACCTTGCACATATTTTACTTATACCCAGGGGGGTATACGACATCAGTTCTTATAGGTAGATACCTATACATTACTACACCTGTATGTTACACGCATATTCAGTTGCAGTTACGTATTTACCATTACTGATGTTACTTAGCTGTACCTTATTGGTTTCGCATACATCTGGTTTCAGCTACATATTCTTATTTATATGCTCGCATTTCAGATATATCGCATATATTTATTCCTTGATTTGCGCATTGTTATTTGGATTTCACATGATGATTTCTGGATTCGGGAACCGCGGGAGTTCATGAAATTATGCATACATTGAAAAACCCGGTTTCTTTGATATGATATTTGCGCAGCCACCATGAGATTTATCGGTTCTGATTATATACTCCATACGAGGTGTGGTTGCCGTATGAGGGTACATGGTGGGGCCCGGTATGGTTCCCCTCGGCAAGAAGATCGATGGATGTTGCCGATTGAGCCTGGAGGCGGGCTAGTACCTACCGGTGACAGTACTGATGACTCGGCGGGGATCTTGGAGATACCGTTGGGAGTCATGCACGTATGCATACGTCGAAAGGCGAGGGTCAGAGCTAGGCACTCGTGCTTTCGGGACAGCGTATGATACGTACCTATCAGGATTTCTGTATCGATGCTTGGCACATTGTTTTCATGATATTTCTTTAATACCTTTGTATATATAACAGGGGATTTAGCCGTTGTTATATATACCCTTACACCAATATTAGTGGAATGGGACGCTAATATATGTGTATTGACCCCATCATATTTATTTCTGCATATATATTTATTTAGGATGTTAGAAATTTACTTGAGATTCGACTTGGGATGTAGGTGATTCATGGAGATTGGATATTGGATATGAAAGAGATTGTTGATTTGTACATTCGAGATATAGAAGAGCTATTCGATATTGTACATTGAGGTGATGTGATACTTATACGATGTGAGAGCCTAGTTTGGGGGCTGATTTGAGGATTTGGGATTTGAGTGTCTTGATGGATTGTGATCCTATCACGATGTCAGGTTTCCGTGGAAATGACATATTCCACCCCCTACCTCACACTTATCTACCTTATGCACAGTTTCATATATTGGTAGTACCTGTTAGTGTACCCTTATGATAGTTGCATATCTACATTCTCATATCCCTATTGCATGGTTATTGCATACTATTGTCATGTTACTATTGCTTCACATATTGATTGTACCTGCTAGTGTACTTTCCTTTATTCAGCATTTGCATGACATGTTATTACTGTAATCGCATATCTTAGATTCATGCTGTACGTGCATTCCTGCGATTACCTGCATATGTTATCTACTATTCACGAGTTGGCAACTCACCCCCGTTGTGCCTCAGGTGTTTCAGGTTGTTCCCCAGAGTAGTCGAGGCAGGCTATTCCGCTATTCAGCTATCATCTTTTGCTACAGATACCGCACCAGCTCACAGTACTATTTTTCTTAAGTGGGTTAGATGATTATCTGTATTTCATATTGTACATTCATTGTATCTTGTACTCTCCATCTACTATCATGTTGTTGACCTAGAGACTTAGTGAGGACGATATTGTATAGTATTTGTGGATTTGTTATCTTTTATATACATCTTTCTCTCTAGTGTCTTCATTTCTTCGCTACGGCGTCGTATATTTGTGTTGTATTCATCTTGGCTAGTTTTTACAAAAGGGGGGTGTTGCCAAAATTTTAAAGAAGAAAGTAGAACTTTTAAAGAATTTGGGTTGCGATTTCAAATGTTTCAAAAACTTATATTATCTTTTCCGTATTTTCTTGGTTTAGATTTCTGGGTTTTGGCTTTCTTTTACTACGTTACGTCTTAGGGCGTTGCGTAGTACTAGGGCCGTCACGGGCCAATTTCGGGTCGTGACAAAGTTGGTATCAGAGCGCTAGGTTTTACCTTTCGGAGTGTAGGATGACCTTTGTATGATGGAGTAGGTAGCTTAAGCAGAGTAACGTAGTGTGTGTATGTCTGCAGCATACCCACGATGCGGTACTTTGCATTAAGTAACCTAAGTACAATTTGCTTGAAATTCCTTCCTTGATGATTCATATCCTTGAGATTCGATTCCTTATTCTCATCGAATCTTATATCTATTTATAGCCTTGCCGCCGATGATTATGGGGACTTAGAGTGATGCAGCGAGGGCCGAGGTCAGAGTTGGCTCGGGTGAGACGAGTACTGACCAGGATGGCACTCTAGTTGCACAGGTGCAGACGGATCAGCCTACGACCTATACTATTGATAGACTTTTGGTAGAGATGCAGGACTTCTGCCAGACTATGAGTTCATTGGTTGATGTCGTTCGGGAGCTACGACAGGAGGTTGTCACCCCTGTTACTCAGTTGTCACTTACGATCAGCATGCAGCAGTCCGTCACCTACATAGCACCAGTGGTTGCAGCTCCAGTTGATGAGACGCTTATTTCAGAGGCTCAGAGAGTTCCAGGACAGTGGAGGACTCGTACCAGTGTACCAGCCCAGAGGCAGAGGTTTGGTCATCGAGACAGATTTCGTGGCCGTCGCGGGAGTAGCAGAGGCTTAGGACGAGGACAGTCGTTCAGCTCTCATCCCCAGGATGGTCAACAGTCAGCGCATGGATGTTTTCGATGCGGGAGCCTTCAGCACTTCGTCAGGGATTGTTCCTTAGCACCTCGTCATGATCATTTTCAGAGAGGTCGTGGACGTGGAAGATTTGCTCAGAGGGCTCAGGCTACCAGAGGAGTTCATCCAGTTGCGGGTAGAGGGCAGACTCAGGAGTTTGCTTCTACTCATCGGGACGCGCAGACGTCCAACGTGGAGTTTTCAGGTACCCTTAATTTATATGTTCTTTGATGTATTCGTTTGTTTTTCATGCTTGTACCGTGGTTGGGTAGATTAGTCGTAGTTGTGCTAACTTCTGTCAGCGATTCTTTTGTTGCGCGACACGTATTCAGTTGTGTGCCAATCGGATAGGAGATAGAGATTCGTCCGTCGTTTTGATCCTTCTAGAAATATTGGATTTGACGTTCTCCTGGGCACGAACTGTTTAGTTACGTGTTAGGCGTCTGTGGACTACCGTGAGGAAACAGTCAAGTTTGTTTTCCCGGCAGGTCAGTTCTTGTTGTGCAGGTGGATAGTTGTGCCGCCACTCACAGCTTGAATTCAGCCTTTTTCGCTAGTCGGCTACTGAGGAGATGTCGTGGATTCTTGGCGTTCATTCATGATACCGGAGCCACAGCGGGATTGTTGGACCGGGTTCCTTTCGTGTGAGAGTTTTTCCGACGTTGTTCCGGATGAGCCGGCGAAGCTTGGGAGCTAAAGGATCAGCTGCAGAGTTGTGGTTTGGGGAGTTTTGTGCGTCTGAGTGTTTCTCTTTTGGAAGCTCCTATTTCTGTTCGTCAGGGAGAAAGATGGCAGTTTAGGGTTGTGTATCGACGGATCGTTAATTGAACCGGATTATGGTGAGGATAGGTATCCCTTACCTAGCATCGACGATTTCTACGATCAGCTCCAGAGTGCGAGACATTTTCTAAGTTTGCTTGGGATCAGGCCATCATTATTGCGGTTCGGGGTGATGGTATTCCGAAGACTGCCTTGTGCGTGCTACGGGCTTTGTGTGTTTTGGTGAGTCATTGGATTCACTGATGCCCTGGCAGCATTTGTAAATGTGATGAACCAGATTTCTTCAGGCCGTTCCTCGACCAGTTTTTATTGTGTTATATTCGACATTCTGGTCTATTTAATGTGTCTTGAGGAACAGGAGCAACACTTGAGGATTTGTTATACAGATACTGGGAGAGCACCAGCAGTTTGCTAAATTCTCGGAGTGTTTCTCCAGGCTTGTTTTGTGTTGACTCCTAGGTCTTGTAGTCACGGGAGATGGTTTCGTATGGTTCCGAGGGAGATTGTGGCCGTACAGCTTAGGCCCAAACTTGTGTGCAGGACGGAGATCCGCAGATTGTTGGGCTTAGCAGGTTTTTACCGCTGTTTCATGCAGGATTGCTAGAGTAGTGCTGCACCGTCGACTGAATGGACCGGAAGGGAGGTTTCTTTTCTGTGGACTGAGGCATGTGTACGGAGTTTTCGGCAGTTGGAAATTCGGTTAACAACTGCATCAGTTCTTTCTTTGCTTTTGGTTCGGGCGACTTTGTTGTTTAACTGTAATGTTTCTTGAGTGGGCTCGAGTGTGTACTGAGGTGACACTACAGAGTCATCGCTTTTGCTTCCCTACATTTGGAGGAAGTACGAGAAGGATATTCTACTCATGATCTGAAGATGGCTGCGGTGGTTTTGCGTTGGAGATTTGGGGACACTACTTGTTCGAGAGTCGTATCAGATTTTCCACGGACCACTAGAGCTTAATGAACATCTTCCTGCAGCGGATTTTGATTGTTTTGATAGTCTTCTGCAGATTTACAGTTCTTGTGTGATCGTTGAGTACAGCTTAAGTTCGTCTCTACGGAGGGGACAGCTTGCTCATGTCCGCGCCCGACCACTTTCCTTAAATCGTTTTCGCGAGACACTGTCCGCCGATACTCGTTCGTCAGTGATACTTGAGCATACTCGGCTGGGTAATGATTCGGAGACCTTGATTTGTGACAATGGTGTGCTAAGTTAGGGACGCGTTTGTGTTCCTGATAGTATCAGGTAAAGACGTGAAATCCTAGAGAAGGCCCATCTGTCAACTCTTTATATTCATTCAAGTTCCACCAATATTGACGTGACTTGTAAGATAGTTACGGGTGGACAGGGATGTAAAGAGAAGTTTCAGGTTTCGTTTCAAAGTGTCTGTCTTGTTGTGTGTTTGGGTTGAGCATCTGAGGCCGGCTGGAGAGTTGCAACCTTTAACCGTTCCGAAGTAGGAGTGGGAGCAGATCTCCATGAATTTCGTTATGGTGTCTACCCAGGTTAGTCAGAGTGTGGCTCTATTCGGATTCTTATCGTCCGGTTATACTCAGTTTGCTCAGTTGTTTTTGTTAAAGTTGTGTGTTGTGTTGATTGTTGTCGGCAGTTGGGGATCGTCACTCGCCATCGTTAGGTTTCTCCTTCGATAGCTGTTATCAGGAGACACTCCAATTGGCCACCTTTAGGTTTAGGGGTTAGGTCGTGTCGATCACCAGTCTGTTGTCTTTCTGACTCTGCGTAAGTAGGACCTTGGACCCCAGCTAGTCTAGAGACTTCGGAGATGGTCCAGTTGTGTTAGGTCAGGATGGGAATTGTCCATTGCGAACTGAGGTCTTATGCCGACTGTGTTGGTCATAGACTCGAGTTCGCAGGGATAGATCATGTATTCCTACGGACTTTCCGATGAATGATGTGTTGGATTTTGGGAAGCTTGTTTCAGGATTTAGGTCCTTCTGAGATCCTATAATCGAGTTAGTTTCGTTGCCTTTAATTTGGCACTTCCGCCCAGATTATTGGATTTTCACCCCGTATTCCTTGTGATGATACTTTACAATTACCTTCTTGACCTTTCTCACATGATTTAGCACCAGACCTTTTAGCTTGACGCGATCTTTCGTTCACCAGCAGCCAATGGTATTAATGGCTCGGCAGGTGGAGGAACATCGGTCAAGGGTCTTGCTATCGGTGAAGGGTTTTTCTTGGGCGTAGCCGTATTGTGAGATAGTCACTTGGGAGGCTGCGAGCGAGATCTGGGAGTTTTAATCTTCCCTTTGAAGGTACGCGTATCGGTATATTTTTAAATTCGGGGACGAATTTCTTTTAAGGGGGGGAGATTGTAACACCTTAGATTGTGTTTTGTAGCTAATTATATTTTAATATATGGTTTTTAATAAAAAGTTTACCAATTTGGTTTTTAAATATTTTATCCTATTTTATGAGTATTTTGTTAGAATTTTCCTAGGCACACACACACTTGTGCATGTTAACTAGGGTGCTAATTGGGAGGTTAATCATGATTAGCAATCATGGTTAGCTAACCATTTTCCTTTGAGCTTGTTTTATTAATTGTTTAGGAGTTTTGGGTTTAATAATGTGTATGGTTGTTCTTTTTAAAAATGGAAAATGAATTTTAAAAAGGGTTTTATTTTGGTAAGAAATGTTGACTTTGTGAGAGGGAGAGGGTATAGTGCTACATGGAGAGAGAGCCATGCCTCATTAATGAAGTGAGAGAGAGTGAGAAGGGGGGGTTGTTTGTGTTCTCTCATTCTCACTCATTGCTCTCATTCTCTCACTCTCAAACACACACACACACACTCACCTGCAGCAGAGGCAGCAGCAGCTCCAGCATCATCATCAGCAGCAGCAGCAGCAGGAGTAGCAGGCAGCAACAGCAGTAGCAGGAGCTCCAGCAACCTACAGCAGCTCTTCTCCACTTCTTCACCTGCTCTCTAGGGTTCTTTAGGGTATATTTCTGAACCCTTTCCCTAGTTTGCTTAGCTTGTGTGTTAATTAGCTTCGATTAGTGTTAAATTAGCTAGTTTAGTGCTAATTAAGGTGATTTGTGTGGAATGTTGTTTAAGTGATGATTGTGTTAGTTAACCTGGATTATTTTAGTGTTATTAGGGTCACTTCAACTGAGAAATAACCCAGATTTCACTAAAATACCATAAGGTTTGCTTTTTGTGCAAATTAGCGTTTTTAAAGCGATTTATTGGCAATCTGAGTTCTGCTTTTGACCCGGACCCTTCAGAACAAAATTGAGGAAACTGGAACATGCTTATTAGGTCAGAACCACTCCACCAGAACACGAGCCACCCATCCCAAAACTTAGCCGCAGATTTATTCAATCTGGCCGCAATTTGCGGCCAGGAAGAGGGGTTGGGTCTTGGGGTTTTGGGTACTGTAGTCTGCTATGTTTTGTAGTGTTTTGACATGTCTAGTTTTGTGAGATTTGACCTGTAGGAAAATATGGGATCAAATATCGTATTTGGTGTTCGTTGTGTTTGCGCGATACGCGCGATACGTGAGAGGGTCTGTGATCCAGCGTATCGCGGCGTGTCGCGATGGTTTTAGACGCGTACCCATACGTTTTAGCGTATCGTGCACACGCGCGTTTAGTTCGCGACGCGAGTTTCTCGTTTGGGTTCGATATCGCGTTTCGCGGAATATTTGGCTTATATATGATTTCCATGTCTTATTTGCAGGTTTGCAGGCAGGGATTACGGACACTGCTACAGGAGGGAGCAGATGGTTGGATTCACTTAGCGTGGTGCGTTGGTGAGTAGATTTAACATCTACAGGGGAATCGCCCGCATGGCGTTATGCGTCTGGGCTATGATTCAAATACCTGTCGCATATTCTACGTCATTGTTAGAATTGCGTCTTTACCATATTTCCTTGATATAGTTGTACTGTGACTAGCAGCCATAGGACACTGCACATATTATTGACGGTTCATGTTGCACGAGCACGGATTGTATGCTACACACACACCGTCAATAATTGCCATGTCACACACAACCCCATATAAATACTATATTGCTTATCACACATGACATCTAGATTATCGGTATACTTATAGTGTATCTTACCATTAGTGATAGGTACATCTATACCTTGCGATACAGCTACAGGTATACCTTGCACATATTTTACTTATACCCAGGGGGTATACGACATCAGTTCTTATAGGTAGATACCTATACATTGCTACACCTGTATGTTACACACATATTCAGTTGCAGTTACGTATTTACCTTTACTGAAGTTACTTAGCTGTACCTTATTCGTTTCGCATACATCTGGTTTCAGCTACATATTCTCATTTATATGCTCGCATTTCAGATATATCGCATATATTTATTCCTTGATTTGCGCATTGTTATTTGGATTTCACATGATGATTTCTGGATTCGGGAACCGCGGGAGTTCATGAAATTATGCATACATTGAAAAACCCGGTTTCCTTGATATAATATTTGCGCAGCCACCATGAGATTTATCGGTTCTGATTATATACTACATACGAGGTGTGGTTGCCGTATGAGGGTACATGGTGGGGCCCGGTATAGTTCCCCTCGGCAAGAAGATCGATGGATGTTGCCGATTGAACCTGGAGGCGGGCTAGTACCTACCGGTGACAGTACTGATGACTCGGCGGGGATCATGGAGATACCATTGGGAGTCATGCACGTATGCATACGTCGAAAGGCGAGGGTCAGAGCTAGGCACTCGTGCTTTCGGGACAGCGTATGATACGTACCTATCAGGATTTCTGTATCGATGCTTGGCACATTGTTTTCATGATATTACTTTAATACCTTTGTATATATAACAGGGGATTTAGCCGTTGTTATATATACCCTTACACCAATATTAGTGGAATGGGACGCTAATATATGTGTATTGACCCCATCATATTTATTTCTGCATATATATTTATTTAGGATGTTAGAAATTTACTTGAGATTCGACTTGGGATGTAGGTGATTCATGGAGATTGGATATTGGATATGAAAGAGATTGTTGATTTGTACATTCGAGATATAGGAGAGCTATTCGATATTGTACATTGAGGCGATGTGATACTTATACGATGTGAGAGCCCAGTTTGGGGGCTGATTTGAGGATTTGGGATTTGAGTGTCTTGATGAATTGTGATCCTACCACGATGTCAGGTTTCCGTGGAAATGACATATTCCACCCCCTACCTCACACTTATCTACCTTATGCACAGTTTCATATATTGGTAGTACCTGTTAGTGTACCCTTATGATAGTTGCATATCTACATTCTCATATCCCTATTTCATGGTTATTGCATACTATTGTCATGTTACTATTGCTTCACTTATTGATTGTACTTGCTAGTGTACTTTCCTTTATTCAGCATTTGCATGACATGTTATTACTGTAATCGCATATCTTAGATTCATGCTGTACGTGCATTCCTGCGATTACCTGCATATGTTATCTACTATTCACGAGTTGGCAACTCACCCCCGTTGTGCCACAGGTGTTTCAGGTTGTTCCCCAGAGTAGTCAAGGCAGGCTATTCCGCTATTCAGCTATCATCTTTTGCTACAGATACCGCACCAGCTCACAGTACTATTTTGCTTAGGTGGGTTAGATGATTATCTGTATTTCATATTGTACATTCGTTGTATCTTGTACTCTCCATCTACTATCATGTTGTTGACCTAGAGACTTGGTGAGGACGATATTATATATTATTTGTGGATTTGTTGTCTTTTATATACATCTTTCTCTCTAGTGTCTTCATTTCTTCGCTACGGCGTCGTATATTTGTGTTGTATTCATCTTGGCTAGTTTTTACAAAAAGGGGGTGTTGCCAAAATTTTAAAGAAGAAAGTAGAACTTTTAAAGAATTTAGGTTGCGATTTCAAATGTCTCAAAAACTTATATCTTTTCCGTATTTTCTTGGTTTAGATTTCTGGGTTTTGGCTTTCTTTTACTACGTTACGTCTTTGGGCGTTGCGTAGTACTAGGGCCGTCACGGGCCAATTTCGGGTCGTGACAATTGTACATTCAAGATTTGTGAGACTTATATGATATGAGAGCCAATTTGGGGGCTGATTTGAGGAATTGGGATTTGGATTTGTCTTGATGGATTGTGATCCAACCACGATTCAGGATTCTGTAGAAATGACATATTTCATTCCATACTCCACATTTATTGTTTATGCACTGCTTCATGTATTAGTAGTACCTGTTAGAGTACCTTTCATGACTGTTGCATTTACATACCTTTATTTATATGCATTGCTTCATGTATTAGTTGTACCTGCTAGTGTACCTTTTATGATTATTGCATTCATATGACTTTTTATTGCTATTAATTGCACATGTTAGATTCACGATGTACGTGCATACTTGCGATTACCTGCATATGTTATTTACTATTCACGAGTTGGCAACTCACCCCCGTTGTGCCACAGTTGTTTTGCAGGGTGTTCCCCAGGGTAGTCGAGGCAGGCTATTCTTCTATCATCTTTTGTTACGGATAACGCATCAGTTCACAGTGTGCAGTTTGCTTAGGTGGGTTTTGTGGTTATTCGTTTGTTGTATTGTATATTCGTTGTATCCTTGTACTCTCCATCTACTATATTTTCTTGTTGACTTAGAGACTTGGTGAGGACGATATTGTATATTATTTGTGACTTATTGTCGTTTATACAGTTTCCTTTCTATCGTCTTTTATTTCTTCGCTACGGCGTCGTATATTTGTTGTGGTGGTTGTTTTCTGCCTTTGGGCGTGTATTTTCTCCCGTTTGGGGATGCTTTACTTTATATTTATGTTGTACCCATTTTTAGGGATAGCTTTTACAAAGGAGGTGCTGCCAAAATTTTAAAGGAAATAAAGTTGGACTTTTAAAGAATTTGGGTTGTGATTTCAAAGACTTTTAAACAATGTTTCTTATCTTTTCTTGTCTTTTAATGGTTTAGATTTGTGGGTTTTGGCTTTCTTTTACTGCGTTACGCCTGTAGACGTTGCGTAGTATTAGGGCCGTCATGTGCCAATTTCGGGTCGTGACAGAGTCACTGGATAAATCCATAACCACAAGCATGTCAGCGGCACTAGCTGTACGTAACGGCTATCCGGGTACCTGTCGAAAAGGAAGGCCGACAAGCAAACTCATCCGGATCCTTACTGAGCATATCTGTGATAATCTCCGTACAATCCGGTCTTTTCGTCTGAGAGTATCGCATACCGGGTCTAGGGGGTGGTAAACGTCAGACCCTAATAACCCGATAAGTCGTGCTGATGTGGCTCGGGACCAATCCGGGAAACTACTGATCAGTCTATCAGTAAATCCCAACTGCCTTGGCCAAGGTCTTATGGTTCTGACCAATCGAACACGGTGCGATATCGACTCTCTATACCGGGAGAGACGAATCCCCGACAATCTCTCACTGCCTCCATGTGGCTCGGGACTGTACCCAACCAAAACATGTTTGCATGACTCAGTAGAGCCGTGGTAGGGTAGTGATCAAAGCATGGTGAGAACTCACATGAGACAAATGCCGATCTCAGGTCTAAAGACTAACCCATACTCATGTCATTTAAGAACTTCCACCTGACGATAGGTATAGTACCATCTGGAAGTTCTCGGCGAGTCCGTCCGGTGTACTCACTCCCAGTGAGCACCTGTATACGATCTTAGGTCTAAAGAACAATGGTTGCGGGACCAAACCATCGCCCCTCGTCGGGGTCTAGAAACGCATACACTAGTCTACTCCGGAATATTGATGCCCGGTCTCGATACTCCCACGACTAGGGACCATTTAAGGATGTGCATACCGACTGCCCAGCTTCCACAAGCATGATCGCCATCACAACGCAGGTAGTCTAGCAATGATCCTACGGGCTTTATCAACATGTATAAAAGATATGTAATAGTAAGTAAAACATACACATGTTAAGATAAAGACAAACCAGATAGCATACTATCATATCGAGCAAGACTATTTTGTACATATATGTACAAGCATCCATATGTATACATATACAATAATGGCATCTAGGGCATACATATCCAACAATCTCCCACTTGCACTAAGGCCGTGTATTGGCGTACCGAGTATCCAACGTCTGCTCTAGGGCCAGCTGTTGGCGTATACCCAACATCTCAAAAAGTCTCTCGAACTGTGCTTGAGGAAGGGCCTTGGTGAATGGATCCGCAGTGTTGTCTTTTGTATCCACTCTCCGGACCTCGATCTCCTGGCGATCTACGATCTCCCTGATCAGGTGATACCGCCTTAAGATGTGCCTGGATTTCTGATGGGACCGTGGTTCCTTCGCTAAAACTATAGCCCTATTTTTATCGCAATACAAAGGTATTGGGTCAACAATGGATGGAACTGTAAGTCCATGCTACCCTTCCCCGGTACTTACGCGGTTGCGGAAGTGGTGAAAAACGATTTTAAATAGGGTGGTAACATGGACCACAAATACGGATCTTTGTTAAACAACTAACTAACAACCTAACTAGAGTTTTACCTACTCGGTTAGGGGGATATACCTTTCTTGAACTCCTTCAACTCTTCCCGGTGTACGGATCGGCCTCACCTCGTCGTCAACTTGCGCCGAAGATGGATCCACCTGAAAGCTTCTACCTTTGGCTTCTTCTTCGAACTTGAAGAAACTAGAACACTAGGTTTGCTAAACCTTGTGAACTAGGATGAGTAGAGAAGTGATTTAGGTTTTCTTTTATCTCTAAGGCAATATTTCTCAACTCATGAGAGGGTGTTGCCTTGAACTAGAGAGAGAGCAAGAGGGAGAGCTCAAGCAAGAGAGAGAAATGAAATGAGAGAATGAGAGAGTCTTTTGCCATCCAAGCTCTCATAATCCAAAACCATGATTACTAATAATAGTAATTGAGTATTATGTGTTGGTTCAAGTCAAAATGGCCATATCATTTCATGCACTCATTTTGCAAAATCAAACAAGCAAGCAAAAGTCTTTGCCATGAAATGATAGCCATTGCAATGATGATGGTCAACTAGTCCAACCTAGTCAACCGGTCAACAAAATCAACAAGTCAAGTCAACCCCTCATCTCAACCATGACACAATAATACTTAATTAATATTATCATTAATCATATTTCTTATTCTCATTAGGGTTTAGTCAAAAGTAAATAGTCAACAGTCAACAGTCAACAACCCCAATGAGAATCCTCTGCCTCTGTCTCTCTGTCAACTATGCATACACACCCGCATCCGTGTTCCGAGGAACACGAATACAAACGAGATAAAACCAATCCCAAAGCGTACACTAGGATCTGGCTTAAACTAAAGCCCGCTAGTGTTAACTGTCCGGACACTGTACGTGCACAAGTGCACGGATGTGACCGAACCCTGTCGCAAAACCATGCGACCTCTACTCTTTTGCCTAAAGGCGAATAGCTTTCTGTGTGGAACTCTAAAGACTCGACACTATGCTGGCAGTGGGTTTAACCACAGACCGCAAGCGGCACTAGCTGTGCATAACGGTCCCCAGGTAGATGCCGACAAGAAGACTGACGAGGTGAAACCCATCTGAACTCCTACTGAGCCTGAATGTGACAATCTCTATACAGTCTGGTCTGTTCGTCTGATACATCTCATGGCGGGCCTAGGGGGCGGTAAACGTCAGTCCCCTAATAGTGGTACAAGTCGTGTCGGAGTGAAGCCCAGAACACCCTGAGATAACACTGGAAACCTACCAGTATATCTCGCTTGCCCTGGCCAGGGACTACTCGTGTAATGGCTCTCCTAAACACAGCGCGATGTCAACCCCCAATACCGGGAGAGACGAATCCTGTCTAACCGTCACTGCCTCTAAGTGCTTCGGGACTGGACCCAAAAACTACCTGTTTGCACGACTCCTTTGAGCCGTGGTAGGGTAGTAATCAAAGTACAATAGGAACACACTCGAGGCGAAGTGACAGTGTCAAGTCAGTGGACTAAGCTGTACTCATGTCACCTGGGAACTGATAACTGACGATAGGTATAGTACCAACCAACAGTTCCCGACGAGTCTTGTCCAGTGTACTCGTAACCTAATGAGCACCCACATACTATCTCAAGTACGACGTACTGACGGCTGTGGGACAGACCGTCTCCCACACTGGGATGAGAAGCGCATACGCTAGTCTACTCCGGAGTATCGATGCCCTGTCTCGATAGTCCTGCGACTAGAGACCTGCATAAGGATGTGCTTATAGATTACCCAGCCCCCACGAGTGTGACTGCCATCACAACGCCGGTAATCAAGCAAAGATCCTAAAGGCTCCACTAATGTGTATAGGTGATATACAAAAATAAACACATGTACACATTAAAGCAGAAACAAACCAAGTAGCATACTACTATATTGAGCAAGATTGTCAATACAAGGTGAATATCCCAAGCTTCCATTAAGTAATATACATACTAGTATGATACAGTAATGGCCTCTAGGGCATATACACTAACAATCTCCCACTTGCACTAAGGCCATGTACTGGCGTATCGAAGACCTATCATCTCGATCAGCCGCTCGAACTGAGTCTGGGGTAAGGCCTTTGTGAGTGGATCAGCAGTGTTATCTTCAGTAGAAACTCTCCGAACCTCGATCTCCTGGCGACCCACAATCTCCCTGATCAGGTGATACCGCCTCAAGATGTGTATGGATCTCTGTTGGGACCTGGGTTCCTTCGCTAAAGCTATAGCCCCGTTGTTGTCGCAATACAGAGGTATTGGATCAACAATGGATGGAACCACCTGAAGTTCCGTTAAGAACTTCCTTATCCAGATAGCTTCTTTTGCAGCATCTGCACCAGCGATATATTCCGCTTCCATCGTCGAGTCAGCAACGGTTTCCTGTTTGGAACTCTTCCAACACACCGCCCCTCCATTGAGGGTAAAGACATAACCCGACATGGACTTGGAATCATCCTTGTCACTCTGGAAGCTGGAGTCAGCAAAGGCCTCGATCTGGAGGTCTTTTCCGCCATACACCAAGAACATCTCCTTAGTCCTTCTTATGTACTTGAGAATGTTCTTTACTGCTATCCAGTGTTTCTCCCCAGGGTTTGACTGATACCGGCTTACCACACTCAGTGCATAAGCTACATCTGGTCTGGTACACAACATCGCATACATTATAGAGCCTACCGCAGAAGCGTAGGGTATAATAGACATGCGATCCCTTTCCAAATCAGTCTTGGGAGACATCTCTTTGGAGAGGGTGATCCCGTGACAAGCCGGTAAATTACTGCGCTTGGAATCTTCCATACTGAATCTTTTCAGTATGGTGTCGATGTACCTGGACTGTGAAAGTCCTAATATCCTCTTGGATCTGTCACGATAGATCCGGATCCCCAGAATGTACGAGGCATCACCCAGGTCTTTCATGGAGAACCTGTGTGACAAGAACCCTTTGACAGATTGTAGCATGGGAATGTCATTTCCTATTAAGAGAATGTCATCCACGTATAAAACGAGGAATACTACAGTTCTCGCTACAAATCTACTATAGATGCATGGTTCATCTGGATTTTTGATAAAGCCAAATTCTTTGATCGTCTCATCAAAACAAATGTTCCAACTCCGTGATGCCTGCTTTAGTCCGTAGATGGACTTAAGAAACTTGCACACCTTTCCGCTGCTCCCACTCTGAATGAAACCCTCTGGCTGGTCCATATAGACACACTCTTCTAAATTTCCATTTAGAAAAGCGGTCTTTACGTCCATCTGCCAAATCTCATAATCGTGGAAGGCAGCAATGGCAAGAAAGATCCGAATGGATTTCAGCATAGCTACTGGAGAAAAGGTCTCGTCATAGTCCAAACCAGGTCTTTGACGAAAACCCTTTGCAACCAGTCTAGCTTTATAGGTCTCAACCTGTCCATCTACACCAATCTTCCTTTTTGAAGATCCACTTGCATCCTACGGGTTTTACCCCATCTGGAGCAACGTCCAACGTCCATACTTTGTTGGTGTACATGGACTCCATTTCGGTCCGCATTGCATCCAGCCATTTTACCGAGTCAACGCTCTGAATGGCCTGCTGGAAGCTAGTCGGCTCATCATAATCAATGATGCAATCCTCTCTATCCCCGTCTATGAGAAAACCGTAGTATCTCTCGGGCGGATGAGACTGCCTACTACTCCTGCGGAGCGGCGCAGGAATGTCATGATCTTTCGAACCCTCTGGTTCTACTAAGCTTTCAGTAATAGCTCGTGGTTCTGGAATTTCTTCCAGTTCTATTGCGCTCCCACTTATCTGATTTTCCAAAAATTCAGTTTCCAAGAAGTGGGCATGACGAGAAACATAAATCTTTTGTTCCTCTTCGGAATAGAAAAATATCCCTTGGAGTTCTTTGGATATCCCACAAACTTGCACTGTACTGAGCGTGCCTCGAGCTTGTCCGCATGCTGCTTTTTGACAAAAGCTGGACATCCCCATGTCTTAATGTGATTAAGATAGGGTCTCTTCCCACACCACATCTGATATGGGGTAGTAGACACAGTCTTAGTTGGAACTCGGTTCAAAAGGTATGCAGCTGATTCTAGTGCATATCCCCAGAATGATCGCGGTAACTCAGCATTACTCATCATGGACCGTACCATATCCAATAGGGTCCGGTTCCGTCTCTCCGATACACCGTTATGTTGCGGAGTGTATGGAGGAGTAAGCTGAGAGAGAATTCCATTCTCTTTTAAGTAGTCCAGGAACTCGGCACTCAAGTATTCACCACCTCGATCCGATCTTAGTGTCTTGATACTTTTGCCGGTTTGTTTTTCTACTTCATTCTTATATTCCTGGAATTTTCCAAAGGCTTCGGATTTATGTTTCATTAAGAAGACATAACCGTACCTTGAAAAGTCATCCGTAAAAGTAATGAAGTAAGAATAACCGCTTCGCGCATGTGTAGACATTGGACCGCACACGTCGCTGTGTACGAGTCCCAAGAGCTCGCTCGCTCTTACTCCGTGTCCAGTGAACGGAGTCTTTGTCATCTTTCCTTTGAGACAGGATTGACAAGTGGCATACGATTGATATTCGAACGGATTCAAATATCCTTCTGTATGTAACTTCGTCAACCTTCTCTCATTGATGTGACCCAGTCTACAATGCCATAAGAAAGTCTGATTTATTTCCGGAGACTTTCTTTTGTGTGTATTCTGGACATTGAAAATCTGTGGTTGGTTTAGTACGTATATACCATTGCTTAATGTACCTGACCCAATCATAACTTGATTAAGGTGAATGTTTACAACATTACTTACAAACGCAAATTCATAACCTTCTTTAGAAATCAAAGATACAGAAATGATATTACAAGTTGCGTTGGGTACAAAAAAGCAATTACGTAAAACCAAAACATGTCCATCTGACATTCCCAGGTGATAGTCCCCCACGGCCTTAGCATCCATGCTAGCTCCGTTTGCAACTTTGAGGGTCATGTCACCTGCCTTCAAAACCCTACGGTTTCTCAACGCCTGCAAAGAATTACAGATATGAGATCCTGATCCGGTATCCAATACCCAGGAAGTAGAGTTTATTGATAGACAGTTTTCAATAACATACACACCTGAAGCTGAAGCCGCAACTTGCTTCAGATCCTGTGTTCGGCTTTCCAAGCCCTGCAATCTTTCTTCCAGTGTCCACTCTTGTGACAGTAAAAGCATTCTTCCTTATCCACAAGCTTCCCCGCTACCTTTGTTGCTTTTGCCTTTCCCTTCGTATCCACCTTACTAACACCGCCTCTTGGTTTGGCGGGGGTTTTCTTCTTCTTTCCCTTGGCTTTCGCCTTGGACTTAGAAGAGGAAGATCCTCCTACAAACAAAGTGGATGTTTCCCTACCTTTCTATAGGGTGCCCTCTGCACTCCTCAGCGTGTTGAGGAGCTATGAAAGTTCAACTTCCTTTTCTTGCAAGTTGAAATTCAGGATGAACTGGGCGTAAGTTGAAGGAAGGGACTGAAGAATCAAGTCCGTATAGAGCTCATTCTCCAACGTGGTCCCAAGGTCCGCGAGCTCCTCTATGAAGCCAATCATCTTAAGCACGTGTTCCGCTACCGATGATCCGACGGCCAACTTTGCCGAAAACAGCTTTTTCGACACTTCGTATCTGGCGATACGAGGTTGCTCTCCATACAGTTCTTTTGTATGGAGAAATATGGATTCGAGGTCCATATTCTCGTGCCTCCTCTGATGTTCGTTGTCCATAGAGGCAAGCACGAGGCACTTGGCCTTCGCGTAATCGATCTCCCAAGTCTTACGGATTTCTTTATCCGCGACGCTGGAGGTGGGACCTGGGACAGGGGGAGCTTTGGTGGTAAGGAGATACCCTAACTTGTCATAAGTGATTGTCATTTTGACATTCTTGAGCCAATCTTTGTAGTTTGGCCCTGTCAGTATGTTTTTATCTAGTAATAACTTAAGTCCGGTCATGATGATTGGTCGCTGCAATTAGGAGAGAGAGAAGAAACACTTTAGCATGATGCTCTTGCAAGTTTAGAGTGGTTTTTAATTTGACTAAACAGGATGGCTCCCACTGTCTCTCGAATCCCTCCTCAAACCAAAAAGGAAGAATTAGTCAGGATCAATCTCACCGTACAATACTTGCTTAACCGTTCGGCCAGGCTGGTGTCGGTACTTCGAGGGAGGTTTTCCAACGCTTTCGTGAAGTTCCTTAACTAAATAACCTCTTTTTCCTGGGAGCGTAGCCCCGCTAACACCTTTCTAGACACCTACTTGGTTTATAGCATTGATCGTTAAGTGAGAAATTTCCCGAGGAGTAGCATATACTCACAGTAGGATCGGGATCCAAATATCATTGCGTGACAAAACTGAAGGAATCCTACCAGAATCATCACACTCCAAATGGTATGCAGCGCTAGCAAGTTTCAGTTCTTTTGAAACTCCCGATGTGGATTTTTGCCCCATGCTCTTATGACCTTGACTTTGGCCAACAAATCATAAGTCACATGTCAAGTTCTACCCGTCATTCTCCAGGTTAATTTGAGCCCACCCGCACATACCCTTGACTTTGGCCAACAAGGTAGAACGACTGCCCCAAACCAACACATCTATCTATGCTGCACATGAATACCCAATAGCTACCAATCACTATGCCTTAACTTTGGCCAACAAACATAGCTTGAAATGTGAAACGACTGAGGGCTACGAATGGTTTTGGCGAAACCGTGAACGTAGTGAACTTGATATAATCGATGGAACGAGATAGCTTTTAAAAGGAGTGGCTTAATCTCCGCGTTTAAAAGTTATTTTGAAAAGAAACCGAGTGGTTTTGAAAGTGTTCCAACGACTTTTACTTGGTTTATTTTTCTTGCATTAATTCTAATGCGTCCCATCATTTAACCCTACCATTGCAGAAAATAACCAAAATATGACGTACGCTTATGCCATTCGCATTCGCCATGGGGCCCCGTCATTACCCGTTAGGTTACTTAACTAACGACAGAGCGGGGGCTGGACTAGCGCGGATGCAAAACATAAGCAACGCCTAAATAATATCATATATAGATATATTGCAATGATAGCCATTTCAGATCACAGATGAATACATTGGATATACTAGGAATCCTCAATTCGTACGAGCCAGTAACGAAAAGCGGATTACACGGTCACGATGAATAGCCAATACCCCACCCTAGACCCCTTCGGGTGCGGCAAACTACCCGCCAAATATCCGAAGTGGAGCAACCTCCCTCAACGACGTGAGTAGGCCACTCGGCACTTCGAGATACCCGGTAGTTTGTGCACCCCACCTTGGGTCTATCCTAGGAGCAAAAACAGTAAAAAGAAATTATACAATGACGGCTACAACCCCGACCCGGTTGTGCGGCCAAAAATAATATTACATCAATTTACATATTACATGAATTGAAAGATAAAAGAAAACTCTCATCTCACAACCCCCCGGCTATTCATCCGCGACAATCCAATGAATTCATATACACATACCATCAACATTACAGATCACAGATATGTATAACCCCCACTAATCGACGTATAGCGATTAGCGGACGTTCAATACATATAACACATCACAGATATATACCCGTCAGCTTAAGTCTTTAGAAGTTCGATCAAAATACGGATTTTTAGGCCCCAAACACAAATTTTTCTTTCTGGAAAATCTGGCCAGAAAAAACATATTTTAAAAATCCCAAAACAAATCCAGAAACACACTGCAGCAAAAATGTGCCACGGCCGAGTCAACTCGGCCGCGGATCCGCGGCGGGAGCAAGCTCCTGCCGCGGTTCCGCGGCGCGTTGATGGGCTCCCTGGATCATTTTTCTACAGTGAGATGTAAAAACCCTGAGTCGAATTTTAAGCCAAGATTTATTAATTTTTGAACAGAGGAAAAATTCGACAGAAAGTATGCTTTTCGGGTTCGTTTCGAGACTTTTTCTCCGATCGAACTTCTACTTACTTCGCTAACATGTTAGATAGTATTTAACTAGGCTCTGATACCACTGTAAGTCTATGCTACCCTTCCCCGGTACTTACGGGGTTGCGGAAGTGGTGAAAAACGATTTTCAAGAGGGTGGTAACATGGACTACAAATACGGATCTTTGTTAAACAACTAACTAACAACCTAACTAGAGTTTTACCTACTCGGTTAGGGGGCTATACCTTTCTTGAACTCCTTCGTCTTCAACTCTTACCGGTGTACGGATCGGCCTCACCTCGTCGTCTCCTTGCACCGAAGATGGATCCACCTGAAAGCTTCTACCTTTGGCTTCTTCTTCGAACTTGAAGAAACTAGAACACTAGGTTTGCTAAACCTTGTGAACTAGGATGAGTAGAGAAGTGATTTGGGTTTTCCTTTATCTCTAAGGCAATGTTTCTCAACTCATGAGAGGGTGTTGCCTTGAACTAGAGAGAGAGCAAGAGGAAGAGCAAGAGGGAGAGCTCAAGCAAGAGAGAGAAATGAAATGAGAGAATGAGAGAGTCTTTTGCCATCCAAGCTCTCATAATCCAAAACCATGATTACTCATAATAGTAATTGAGTATTATATGTTGGTTCAAGTCAAAATGGCCATATCATTTCATGCACTCATTTTGCAAAAACAAGCAAGCAAGCAAAAGTCTTTGCCATGAAATGATAGCCATTGCAATGATGATGGTCAACTAGTCCAACCAAGTCAACCGGTCAACAAAGTCAACAAGTCAACAAAGTCAACCCCTTATCTCAACCATGACACAATAATACTTAATTAATATTATCATTAATCATATTTCTTATTCTCATTAGGGTTTAGTCAAAAGTCAATAGTCAACAGTCAACAGTCAACAACCCCAATGAGAATCCTCTGCCTCTGTCTCTCTATCAACTGTGCATACACACCCGCATCCGCGTTCCGAGGAACACGAATACAAACGAGATAAAACCAATCCCAAAGCGTACACTAGAATCTGGCTTAAACCAAAGCCCGCTAGTGTTAACTGTCCGGACACTGTACGTGCACAAGTGCACGGATGTGACCGAACCCTGTCGCAAAACCATGCGACCTGTCGCAAAACCATGCGACCTCTACTCTTTTGCCTAAAGGCGAATAGCTTTCTGTGTGGGACTCTAAAGACTCGACACTACGCTGGCAGTGGGTTTAACCACAGACCGCAAGCGGCACTAGCTGTGCGTAACGGTCCCCAGGTAGATGCCGACAAGAAGACTGACGAGGTGAAACCCATCTGAACTCCTACTGAGCTTGAATGTGACAATCTCTATACAGTCCGGTCTGTTCGTCTGATACATCGCATGGCGGGCCTAGGGGGCGGTAAATGTCAGTCCCCTAATAGCGGTACAAGTCGTGTCGGAGTGAAGCCCAGAACACCCTGAGATAACACTGGAAACCTACCAGTATATCTCGCTTGCCCTGGCCAGGGACTACTCATGTAATGGCTCTCCTAAACACAGCGCGATGTCAACCCCCAATACCGGGAGAGACGAATCCTGTCTAACCGTCACTGCCTCCAAGTGCTTCGGGACTGCACCCAAAAACTACCTGTTTGCACGACTCCTTTGAGCCGTGGTAGGGTAGTAATCAAAGTACAGTAGGAACACACTCGAGGCGAAGTGACAATGTCAAGTCAGCGGACTAAGCTGTACTCATGTCACCTGGGAACTGATAACTGACGATAGGTATAGTACCAACCAACAGTTCCCGACGAGTCCTGTCCAGTGTACTCGTAACCTAACGAGCACCCGCATACTATCTCAAGTACGACGTACTGACGGCTGTGGGACAGACCGTCTCCCACACTGGGATAAGAAGCGCATACGCTAGTCTACTCCGGAGTATCGATGCCCTATCTCGATAGTCCTGTGACCAGGGACCTGCATAAGGATGTGCTTATAGATTACCCAGCCCCCACGAGTGTGACTGCCATCACAACGCCGGTAATCAAGCAAAGATCCTAAGGGCTCCACTAATGTGTATAGGTGATATGCAAAAATAAACACATGTACACATTAAAGCAGAAACAAACCAAGTAGAATACTACTATATTGAGCAAGATTGTCAATACAAGGTGAATATCCCAAGCTTCCATTAAGTAATATACATACTAGTATGATACAGTAATGGCCTCTAGGGCATATACACTAACAGGAACTACCTGAAGTTCACTACTGAACTTCTTCATCCAGACCGCCTATTTTGCGGCATCACTTGCAGCAATGTATTCAGCCTCCATCGCCGAGTCTGCGACGGTATCCTGTTTGAAGTTCTTCCAACACACCGCCCCTCCGTTGAGGGTAAACACAAAACCCGACACAGACTTGCTGTCATCCTTGTCACTCTGGAAGCTTGAATCGGTAAAGGACTCGACCTTTAGGTCTCCATTACCGTAAACCAAGAACATTTCCTTAGTCCTTCTCAGGTATTTGAGAATGTTCTTTATTGCTGTCCAGTGGTCCTCACCTGGGTTTGACTGATACCGGCTCACCATGCTTAGCGCATAAGCTACATCTGGCCCTGTACATAGCATCGCATACATTATAGATCCTACCGCCGAAGCGTAGGGTATAGTGCCCATGCGAACCCTCTCCTCATCAGTCTTGGGAGACATTTCCTTAGAGAGGGTGATTCCGTGCAATGCGGGTATGTTACCGCGCTTGGAATCTTCCATACTAAATCTCTTTAGTACGGTCTCTATATACCTGGACCATGAAAGTCCCAGTAATCTCTTGGATCTATCTCTATAGATCTTAATCCCCAGAATGTACGATGCATCACCCAGGTCCTTCATGGAGAACCTTTGTGATAAGAATAGCTTGACCGAATGTAGCATAGGAATTTCATTTCCTATCAAAAGAATGTCGTCCACGTACAAAACTAGGAACACGACAGTTCGTCCTACAATCTTCTTATAAATGCAAGGCTCATCCTCGTTCTTGATGAAGTCAAATTCCTTGACCGTTTCATCAAAATTGATGTTCCAGCACCGCGATGCCTGCTTCAATCCATAAATGGATTTAAGCAACTTGCACACCTTCCCGCTGCTCCCACTGTCTACGAAACCTTCCGGATGATCCATATAAACGCACTCTTCTAAACTTCCGTTCAGAAAAGTCGTTTTTACGTCCATCTGCCAGATCTCATAGTCATGGAAGGCAGCAATGGCAAGTAGGATCTGAATGGATTTGAGCATAGCCAATGGAGAAAAAGTTTCGTCATAGTCCACACCCGGTCTTTGACGAAAACCTTTTGCAACAAGTCTAGCCTTATAGGTTTCCACCTGCCCATCTACACTAAATTTCCTTTTGTAGTTCATTTGCATCCAACGGGTTTTACCCCAGGGGGAGAAATATCCAAGGTCCACACTTTATTGGTGTACATGGACTCCATTTCAGATCGCATAGCATCCAGCTACTTATTAGAGTCCCTACTGATAATGGCCTGCCTTAAACTAGTAGGATCATCTTCTTCCAAGATGCATCCTCTCGATCCCCGTCTATGAGAAAACCTTAGTATCTCTTGGACGGATGGGAAATCCTACCAGATCTGCGGAGTGGCTGAGTTTCGTCGGGTATAACTGAATCTAGCGGTTCCACCAAATCTTCAGTTATAGTTTGTGTTTCTGGAATTTCATCCAGTTCTACCGTGCTGCCACCAATATTTTTAACAAGAAATTCTTTTTCCAAAAATGTGGTGTTCCTAGAAATAATAATCTTTTGTTCCTCTGCATGGTAGAATAGATACACATTAGAATCCTTTGGGTATCCTACAAACTTACATAAAACTGATTGTGTCTCAAGTTTGTCTGGGTTCTGCTTTTTGACATAGCAGGGAAAACCCAAATCTTAACACGTTTAAGATACAAATTCTTACCTGTAATACCCCAGGTGGAGTTGGGGCTGAATACCACCTACCCCGTGAGAAGTGAGATGTTATTCGGCATCGAGGTAGGGATGTAACCGATACGGATGCACACGGGGACCCACCAGAACAATGGGGAGTATCGAATTCCATTCCGAAAGAGGGCACGATCAGAACTATAAATGGTATGATACCACTCCTATAACACAGAGGCGCCTTTTGGATGAATCGGAACTCCGGAGTTTGAAGAACTCCGTAGTTAAGCGTGCTTGAGCCAGTGAAATTCTGGGATGGGTGACCTACTGGGAAGTAGTCCCGGGTTCATTCAAAGCGACAAAACCGTGCGGTTTCGGCCAGAGTGGACAATACCATCTGTGTTTGGGGGTGGGTCGTGACAAATATGGTATCAGAGCCGGTCCCTCAAAAGTAGATATGTGGTTCGAGGACGAACCATTGTTCTAAGTGGGGGATATGTATTACCCCAGGTGGAGTTGGGGCTGAATACCACCTACCCCGTGAGAAGTGAGATGTTATCCGGTATCCAGGTAGGTATGTAACCGATACGGATGCACACGGGGGGACCCACCAGAACAATGGGGAGTATCGAATTCCATTCCGAAAGAGGGCACGATCAGAACTATAAATGGTATGATACCACTCCTATAACACAGAGGCGCCTTTTGGATGAATCGGAACTCCGAAGTTTGAAGAACTCCGTAGTTAAGTGTGCTTGAGCCAAAGAAATTCTGGGATGGGTGACCTACTGGGAAGTAAGCCCAGGTTCATTGAAAGGGACAAAACCGTGCGGTTTCGGCCAGAGTGGACAATACCAACTGTGTTTGGGGGTGGGTCGTGACATTACCGCTCCATATTTCATACGGAGTTTTAAGCACTGATTTGGATGGAACTTGATTCAAAAGATTGTCCTGCACATACATATCCCTAGCATTCTATACAATACAGGCCTCTAGGGCATACATATCCAACAATCTCCCACTTGCACTAACGCCTATAATTGACATACCGAATACCCAACGTCTGCTCTAATGCCAGTTGTTGGCGTACCGCATACCCAACATTTCCAAAAGTCGCTCGAACTATGCTTGAGGGAGGGCTTTAGTAAATGGATCCGTTGTGTTGTCTTTCGTGTCTACTCTCCGGACCTCGATCTCCCAGCGATCTATGATCTCCCTGATCAGGTGATACCGCCTCAAGATGTGTCTGGATTTTTTATGGGACCGTAGTTCCTTCGCTAAAGCTATAGCCTCATTGTTATCGCAATACAAAGGTATCAGATTAACAATGGACGGAACCATCTCAAGTTCAGTAATGAACTTTTTCATCCAGACCTCTTCTTTTGCAGCATCATTCGCAGCAATGTATTCAGCCTCCATCGAAGAGTCTGCGACGGTGTCTTATTTGGAGCTCTTCCAATACACCGCCCCTTCATTGAGGGTAAACACAAAACCCGAGATAGACTTGTTGTCATCCTTGTCACTCTGGAAGCTTGAATCGGTAAAGGACTCGATCTGGAGTTCCTCATTACCGTACACCAAGAACATCTCCTTAGTCCTTCTCAGGTACTTGAGAATGTTCTTTACTGTTATCCAATGCTTCTCACCCGGGTTTGACTGATACCTACGTACCATACTAAGTGCGTAAGCTACGTCTGGTCTGGTACATAACATCGCATACATTATAGATTCTACTGCCGAAACGTAGGGTATAATGCTCAAGCGAGCCCTCTCTTCATCAGTTTTTGGAGACATCTCTTTGGAGAGGGTAATCCCGTGACAAGCGGGTAAATTACCACGCTTGGAATCTTCCATACTAAACCTCTTCAGTATGGTGTCAATGTACTTAGACTGTGAAAGCCCCAACATTCTTTTAGACCTATCATGATAGATCTTAATCTCCAGAATGTAGAAGGCATCACCCAAGTCTTTCATGGAGAACTTCTGTGACAAGAAGAGCTTTACCGATTGCAGCATAGGAATGCCATTTCCTATCAAGAGAATGTTATCCACGTACAGGACGAGGAATATGACAGTTCTCCCTACAATCTTCTTGTAGATATATAGTTCATCTTCGTTTTTGATGAAGTCAAATTCCTTGACCGTCTCATCAAAACAGATATTCCAGCTCCGCGACACTTGCTTTAATCCATAAATAGATTTAAGCAGCTTGCACACTTTCCCGCTACTCCCACTGTCTACGAATCCCTCCGGTTGATCCATATAAACGCACTCTTCTAAACTTCCATTTAGAAAGGTCGTTTTTACGTCCATCTGCCAGATATCATAATCATGATAGGCAGCAATGTCAAGTAGGATCTGAATGGATTTCAGTATAGCTACAGGAGAAAAGGTTTCGTCATAGTCCACTCCTGATCTTTGACGATAACCTTTTATAACAAGTCTAGCCTTATAGGTTTCCACCTGTCCATCTGCACCAATCTTCTTTTTGAAGATCCACTTGCATCCAACGGGTTTTACCCCGGGAGGAGCAACATCCAAAGTCCAAATTTTGTTTATTGTACATGGACTCCGGATTTCATAGCATTAAGCCATTTACAGAGTCCCTACTGTTAATGACCTGCTTATAACTAGTAGGATCATCTTCATCCAAGATGCAATCCTCTCGATCCCTATCTATGAGAAAACCATAGTATCTCTCGAGTGGACGAGAAATCCTCCTAGATCTGCGGAGTTACTTAGGTTCATCCAGGATTATTGAATCCTCTGGTTCTATTAAATCTTCAGTTATAGTTTGTGTTTCTAGAACTTCATCCGGGTCTACCACGCTCCCACTAATTTCTTTTTCAAGAAATAACCTTTCAAGAAAGGTGGCGTGTCGAGAAACAAATACCTTTTGTTCTTCGACATGGTAGAATAGATATCCATTCGAATGCCTGGGAAATCCCACAAACTTACATAAAACTGATCGTGCCTGAAGTTTGTCTGGATTCTGGTTTTAACATAGGCCGGATAACCCTATATCTTAACGCGTTTAAGACATGGTTTTTTACCACTCTATATTTCATATGGAGTCTTAGGCACAGATTTAGATGGAACCTGATCCAATAGGTACGCTGTTGTTTCAAGTGCAAGTCCCCAGAATGAAAGAGGCAATTCAGCATTGCTCATCATGGAGCAAACCATATCCAATAGAGTACGGTTCCTCCGTTCCGATATACCGTTGTGTTGTGGTGTATACGGAGGAGTAGGTTGAGAAAGAATACCATTCTCTTTTAGAATGTCCCGGAATTCTGTACTTAAGTACTCCCCTTCTCGATCAGATCGAAAAATCTTGATACTTTTTCCTGTCTGGTTCTCTACTTCGCTTTTAAATTCTTTGAACTTCTCAAAAGCTTCATATTTATATTTCATGAGAAACACATATTCGAACCTAGAAAGATCATCAGTGAATGTAATGAAGTATGAGAACCCACCCCTCGCATGTATAGACATCAGACCACATACATCACTGTGTATGAGTTGTTAGTGATATATGCCTTAGAGGCCATTATTGTATCATACTGGATTGTATATTACATATTGGATGCATGGGATATTTCACAGTTATAATAACAGTCTTGCTCGATATGGTAGTATGCTACTTGATTTGATTCTACCTCAATATGTGCATATGTTTCTTTTAGCATATCGCTTATACATATTGGTAGAGCCCTTAGGATCTTTGCTTGACTACCAGCGTTGTGATGACAGTCACACTTGTGGGGGCTGGGTAGTCTATAAGCACATCCTTATACAGGTCCCTAGTCGTTGGATTATCGAGATAGGGTATCGATACTCCGGAGTAGACTAGTGTATATGCTTCTCATCCCAGCATGGGATATGGTCTGTTCCACAGCCATTAGTACGCCGTACTGGAGTTGGTATGCAGGTGCTCATTAGGTTATGAGTTACACTGGACAAGACTCGTCGGGAACTGCTGGTTGGTATTATACCTATCGTCATGTAGCAGTTCCCAGGTGGCATGAGTACAGCTTAGTCCGTTGACTTGCCATCGCTACTTCATCTCGAGTGTGTTCCCACTGCACTTAGATTACTACCCTACCACGCTCAAAGGAGTCGTGCAAACAGGTAGTAGTTGGGTGTAGTTTCGAAGCACTTGGAGACAGTAGCGATCAGATAGGATTCGTTTCTCCCGGTATTGGGAATGGATATCGCACAGTGTTCGGAAAGCAATTACACAAAGTCCCTGGACAGGGCAGTCGAGAAATACTGGTAAGGTACTCCGGTAGTTTCTCATGGTGTATTGGGCTCTCCTCCGGCACGACTTATCACGTTGTTAGGGGTCTGACGTTTACCATCCCCCTAGACGGATATGCGAGTATCTCAGATGAACAGACCGGACTGTACGGAGATTGTCACAGATAGGCTCAGTAGGAGTCCGGATGAGTTTTCTCATCGGCCTTCTTATCGACAGATACTTGGGTAGCCGTTACGTGCAGCTAGTACCGCTGACGCCTTATTGTTAAACCCACTGCCAGTGTACAGTCGAGTCTTTAGAGTCCCACACAGAGGGTTTCCCTGCTTCAGGCAATTGATGTAGACGTTGTATGGTTTTACAGCAGGGCTTCGATCACATATGTGTACTTGTACACGGATGCTGATCGGGCGGACAATACTAGTAGGCTTTGGTTTAAACCAGATCCTTATATTATTGGATTGTTATCATCTCAGTGTATTCGTATTTTTCGGAATACGGATACAGGTATTTATATACGGTGAGGGGCATTCTTGTAATTTGTCAAGGTATGCTTCTAGAAGGAGCCACCTCATTATTTAGTTTTATCCATTTTCTTAATGGATTAATGAGGTGGAAATGGAGGAGACTTTGGAGGCATGGTGTAAAGAATGGCCATGGATTTGTTTATTCTTCTTAACTCACTATTGGGGTATGGGTGCTATATTGTACTGATTTTTATTCCATGGCTCAATAAGTGAGATAAGGAAATATATATGAGCCATTCTCTACACTTAGCTTTCTTGATGGTTCATTTTCTTCTCCTCATTCTCGCTCTTGAGCTTCTCCATCTCCTTCATCCTCAAGACTAAACCCTAATCCTTCACATGTGTTGTGAGCCATAGGGTTTAGTGAGACACTACAATCCATAGCGTTCTCTACATCTCCTAGGCTAGTTGGATTAGCGAACCATCTACCTTAGTTACCTAGATTAGAGGTTGGAGCTTGGAGCACATTCTCTCGCGGTGGATCATCTTTGACGCAAGGAGGCCGATGGAGCTTTCGTCATCCGATCACCGAGGAGCCATGGAAAGGAGCACTAGAAGACCCGAAGGACTCGATCTTGGAGGTATAATATTCTACCATAGTAGATAAACCTCTATAGTTAGTTGTAAGTTAAGGTTATCGAATAGATCCTGGAGTTTAGCTGGTGTTGCGTAGTTAAATATTAATCGTTTTTGAAAATTCCGCCTCCCCGCGTACCGTGGGATGCGCGACATCAGCTTACAATGGTATCAGAGCCTAGTTAACCTTAACTAACAGATTAGACGACAAAGTAGAACTACGAAACTGAAACAACTCCGAAATGCGAAACCTATAGTCCTAGTTTCTGTCGAATTTTGCAGAGCCTCCAAAAAAATTTTAAACATCTGCAAAGTGCTCTTCTTGCTATAGTTAGAACACCAAACAAAAATGAGAGCCATCCAACTTTCTTTGGCTGGCCACATTGGCTTTTTGACTGGCCTGGCCGGCCAAATCAATGAGTTGGGGCTCATTCTTTGTTTGGTGCTCTAGTACACTAGGATTTAGGGTTTCAGAGTATATTTGATTTTGCCCAAGTTGCATATTCAGTTAACTTTCTGTTGGGGCAATTTCGAAATGTTTCAAAGTCGCAGTTTTAGTGTCGTTTACAGTTTCATTTGTTATTTGTGTTTGATATCTGTCTTGAACATCTGCTAATCACTATACGTCGATTAGTGGGAGTTGCACAGATCTGTGATGTGATCAGTGATGGTTTGTGTATATGAATTTTATTGGATCTGTTGGAGATAGTGCCCTCAGAGTCAATTATTGGATCACAGGCACGTGATTGCAATGATTGAGGGAGGACCTATCCCAGGAGGACAGTGTTACTCAAGATGATAGTATGCTATCTGGTTTACCTTTATCATCGTGTACTGCTTTAGGTGACCTGACAGGTCGCTATTGCACGTTGATAGAGCCCCTAGGATTCTTGCTTGACTGCCAGCAGTATGAGGGCGATCATATACGTGGGAGCTGGTAGTCTATAAGCACATCCTTAAAAGGTCCCTAGTCGTAGGAGTTTCGAGACAGGGCATCGATACTCCATTAGTAGACTAGTGTATACAGTCGAGACCCCGACGAGGGGCGGTGGCCGGTCTCACAAGCCACTGGTGTCAGTTGGTTCACCTAAGATGTATACAGGTGCTCATTGGGTTATGAGTACAACGGACAGGACTCGCCGGGAACATGCTAGTTGGTCTTATACCAGATGTCAGATAGCAGTTCCCTGGTGACATGTGTACAGATTAGTTCATCGACCTGAGATCGTCATTTGTCTCGTGTGAGTTCCCACTGTGCTTTGATTACTACCCTACCACGGCTCAAAGGAGTCATGCAAACAGGTTTTAGTTGGGTACAGTCCCGAGCCACATGGAGGCAGTGAGCGGATCTGCAGGGGTTCGTCTCTCCCGGTATTGGGGGTGAGGTCGCGCTGTGTCTAGGAGAGCCATTACACAAAGCCCTCGGCCGAGGCAGGAGATTTACTGGTAGGTATTCCAGTAGTATCTCAGGATGTTCTGGGCTACACTCCGACACGACTTGTACCGATTTTGGGGGTATGACTTTTACCAACCCCCTAGGCCCGCCATGCGATACTCATAGACGAACGGACCGGACTGTACGGATATTGTCACTGACAGGCTCAGTAGGGTGTCAGGATGAGTTCGCTAATCGACGTCCCTTTTGGTCAATAGCTGGTAGCCCGTCACGTATGGCTAATACCTCTGACGTGCTGGTGGTTAAATCCACAGCCATAGTATTGACGAGTCTTTAGAGTCCACCACACACTCAGTTACTCAAGTTTCGGGCGAAACGCTGTTGAGGCCGTATGGAGATATGGCAGGGTCCGATCAGATACGTGCGGTATTGCACGGATCAGGATCGGACGGTTTGTAGTAGTGGTCGTATGGATATATGGCAGGGTTCGATCAGATACGTACGGTATTGCACGGATCAGGATCGGACGGATATTACTAGCCGGCTTTGGTTTAAGCCGGATCCTAGTATAGTACAGTGTAGATTTTGTCTCATTGCATTTGTATCCGGTCGGAATACAGATGCGGGTGTGTATGCACAGTATCGGGGTTTTCCTGTAATTTATTACGGGACCAGTTTTCTGGAGTTGCCAGTTTGCATTCCGTTCCGGCCGGTTTTCCTTTGTTCTTTCCCGGCCGGACTTTTCCGATGGAGGGGGTTATTTGCAAGTTTGCAAATAACATATTGTGGAGGGGTTTCTTGCATATGGATTGATTATGAAAGCATCTTTTGATACCATTCTTTTCTATCATCATTTCTTGCATTCATGGTGATTAGAGTTGATTAGGAATTGATTTGAGATGGTTATCATTGTTTTGGATGTGGTCACCCTCCACCTTTTACTACACTCACCTCCCTCATGTATTTTGTTCATCCCTCCACCATTTTCCAATTAAGGGGGCCGGCCACTTCATTAGAGGGAGAGAGAGAGAGGATCATTTTGTGAGGGTGGGAAAATTATCATTCATATCATTTTTCATTGCCACAAAAATTCACAAGTTCAATTCTCAACCTCATCCCTCCATCAAGGCAACTTCACAACCCCAAAGAGACATATATTCTACACTTGCCTACAGCAAATCTTGGACGCGTCGGCTAGCCAACTTCGCGCTCGAGTTACCTCGGTCCAGAGGTGGGAGCCCGTAAAAGATTCCGGCTACGTGGTGCCCTTTCCGACGAGGAGGAAATGAACGGAGTTTCCGCGGGAGATCGGAGTGGAGACGAAGACCGGAGGACACGGATCGCTTGGTATACTTCTCTACCCTCTTCTCTTGATAGCTAACATTAGGTTAATGGTTACGATCCGGGTTTATTGTCCGCGGTAGCGCCAGTTTAAAAGTTAAACAAAAATTTTGATTCCGCATTTTGGCCTCGGATAGACGGCCGGGACGCTGCCGTGGCGCAACATGGTATCAGAGCCACGCCATTAACCTAGTCTAGCTTGCTCTAACGTGTTTACAAGTTCGATCGAACGGATTTTCCGAAAACCCATTTTCATTTGCACAGTTTTCTGTCGAAATTTTTTTGGCTCCAAAAATTTTTCAGTACATTGCAGTGACATGTGCAGGGAATTCTAAGCATTCTGTGAAAATTTGGTAGCGTGATCTCACTATTCCACCGCGGAACCGCGGCCAAAACCACGTATTTGCGGCGGTTCCGCGGCCATTTTTACTATTCATTGGACAAAATTTTTGCAGTGAGCTCCTGGGTTGAAAATGGGGTTTTTGGAATATTCTTTTTGGGCCTAGACTCTCTTTAAGTGCTACAGTAATGCTTGGGGCCCACTTCGATAAATTTGATCGATCGAAAAATTTAAACACATTAGTTCACAGTATTTACATTATATCTGTGACCGTGAATGTCACTTGATCGGTAAATCCAGTCTATCTGCTATAGCCCGGTTAGAAGGATTTGCGAACGTGACTTTCACGTTGATGTTCTATGTATTGCTGTGTTGTTGCTGATCGGTCGTGGGGGATAGCCTGGATGCAATGCTAGTACAGTTTTTGTTGTATTATGTACATTTGATATTGCGGGGCGAGCGTCCGACATGTGGACTGCCGTCACTGCCTGTTTGTATTATTCTTTTGGGGCACGACCTGGTTGCGGTCGATGTACCCGGTGTATGTATATTTTACTTTCTGTACTAGGATTACCCCGCGGAGGGGTGCACGGATAGCCGGGTTCTAGAAGGCAACAAGCCCGCATCTCATGGCATTGAGACGGAGGGGGCTTCACTCTAGAATTGGCGGGCCATTCGCCGCACTCGTAGGGGGTACAGGTTGACCCAGGAGGGGTGCCCAAGTTACCGGATTCCGTGAAGTGCCGGGTGGTCCATTCACGTTGCTGAAGGGGGCTGCCTCGCTTCAGGTTTTGGCGGGTAACTTGCCGCGCCCGTAGGGGTCTAGGATTTCATTGCACAGGCTGTCCACACGACCAGGGGAACGTCGGGTTTCAGCAGCGGCTCTGTGAAACCCGGGGCTTCCAGATATCTGTATTGTTCTATGATGCTGTACATTTCTGTGATGTTGCATTTTATCACGCCTTGAGCGAAATATAATATATTGGTATATATATTAGTAGATGTTGTATATGTTTTGCATCCGCGCTAGTCCAGTCCCCGCTCTGTCGTTAGTTAAGTAACCTAATGAGTAATAACGGGACCCAGTGGCGAATGCGGATGGCATATACGTACGTCATATTATTTTCGTTCTTTGTGGTGTGATTAATTGATGGGACCGCGTTGATTCGGATCAACGCAAGTTATAAACAAACCTATTCTGATGTTGTTGGAACAATTTTTCAAAAAGCTGTTATTGCAAGGACGTTCACTTTTGTTTTGCACAGTGGTATTCAGTTGGAATATCCTGCTCCTCAGTCGACGAGGCAAGGGCCGAGATCCCTTCACCGGGAGTGACCCCTTGGACAGAAGTTTGCGTCAGGGCAATAACTTCACTATAGCCGATTACTTTTGCTTTGCATCGTGGTATTCAGTTGGAATATCCTGCACCTCATTCTACGGGGAAAGAGCCGAGATCCCTTCACCGGGAGTGACCTCTTTAGTAAAGGTTTTCGCTACTATATTTTTATAAAAAAAAAACTATGCAGTTCCTTCAACGATATCAAGTTCATTACGTTAAAGGTTTTTCGCCAAAAACCAGCCGTAGCCCTCCGTCATTTCCTACGGGTATTATTTAGTATTCGTGCTGCGTTTGTTGACCTAGTCAAGACGTAGTGTTCGGTAGCTAAGTGGTACTTGTTTGTTGCATAAATGGGATTGGTTAGGACAGTCGTGCGGCCTTGTTGACCTAGTCAAGGGCGCGTACGGGTGGGTTTAATGCAATCCAGAATAATGACGGGTTGAACTTGACTGGCGGTTTATGGTTTGTTGACCTAGTCAAGGTCATAAACCGCTTGGGGTAAAAATCATATCAGGAGTTTCTAAAGAAACTGAAACTTGCCAGGCATGCGCATACCTTCTGGAGTGTGGTGACGTGAGCGGATTCCGTCACGTTATCATGCGATGAGAGTTGGATACCGATTCCCATTGATGAGTTGGTTTACTCCTCGGGTGATCCCGGCTAATTCTTCTTTCAGGTTTGGAGAAGAATTTGACGTTACAGTGGGAGGTTTACTGATTAGATAAATTGGTAACCATTCTGATCTAGGTTAGAGTGCACGCTGAGTGTTTCTTTTCTCTCTCTCTTTGGCAGCGACCATTGACCCGACCCTAGACTATGGCTCAGTGACCAAGTTGACCGAACCTTCTTAACACTGGCTTTTGGATTGTCAGAGTTGCAAACCTCTTTGCCACTCCTACTTTTACCCTTTTCTCCAGGACACCCCGTATTACTACGAACGTCCACTTCCATTGGAAAAAACCATCGTATGGTTATATACGAACTCGAAGGAATTCGAGGATGGTTTCCGGTTCTGGAGAAAACGAATAAGACTATTCAGTTGTCTTTTCCTTTTACCTTCTCTCAGGTTGCGAGTACTCCTTGGTTTAGGAGATAGTACACCTATTACGCAAATTGGATAGTCTTCTTCCAAACCTTAGGCTGGTGCCGAACGGTGGGGAATGAAGAAAGCCAATTAGCCTAAACGGTGTACAGAAGGTATTAAGTTAAGACAAAGCAAGGGATTAGTAAGAGGGCAAAGTAAATTGCGACTGCTATTCACGACCAAACCAAGTATTTCTTCGCCAATCCTAAATCACCTTTGTATTTCTCCAGGACACTCCGTATCACTACGAAGATCCCAAGTTTATTGGATAATCCATCGTATGGTTATATACGAACTCGAAAGGAACTTGTTCCAGTTCGGGGATGGATCCTGGTTCAGGAGAAATAGGAATAAGGTTCATTCGGTTGTCTTTTATCTTCACCTTCTCTCGCATTGCGAGTGCTCCTAGGATTAGGACAGTACACCCTTCATGCTTATTGGATAGTCTTCTTCCAAACCATAGACTGGTGCCGAACGGTAGGGAAGGAAGAAAACCATTTGGCCTAAAGGGGTGTACAGAAGGTAATGACTAAAGACATATAAAGGGATTTGGAAAGATGGCAAAGAGATATACGGTTACAGTTGTGAATCTGGATAATGGAAGTGGCATTACTAGGAATACCGGGATACCCCATCGAAACATTTCAATATTTCAGTTTCACTGTGTACTGTTAAAAGAAAACTGATTTCCCAATTAGACACTTTCTCCAGGGTATGTATTTACCAGGTTTGATTCTCACATCTGTATGGTTTTACAGATGATGAGTGGGAGTAAGTTATTGGGAATTAGGTGATCATCCTCATTATATCGGGATTCGTTGTAATCGGTGATATTTGAGGAAGTCACCTGGGTTGGTTGCCCGACGGCAAATATTTGGTTTTGAATATCCGCTGTTATGCACCAATTTCAAATCGATATATCTGTACGTCTATTTTCATAGAGTGAGATATACCTTTTTGAAATTATGTCTACGATATTTACCTATATCAGTGGATGGT
Organism: Agapanthus africanus; assembly: GCA_030015575.1. Taxonomy (NCBI): domain Eukaryota; kingdom Viridiplantae; phylum Streptophyta; class Magnoliopsida; order Asparagales; family Amaryllidaceae; genus Agapanthus; species Agapanthus africanus. Next base: position 247,985,105 of record JASDDO010000004.1, on the reverse strand, counting down.
TAGGTAAGGAGCATTAAACAGAGGTGTAATTCTTCTTAACCATAAGTACAGTTTTCAACCTACGACACACAGTGAATGAGTTATCAGACTCAAGGGACTTATACAGAGTATTGTATGTTGTCCAGGGTCCATCAGAAAAGAGGGGATGGTCCTCGTACTATATTCGGTTTACTTATGACTTCTCTAGTTTTTAGACAGGTGTTTCGTGGAAACACAGGGTCTGAATTTTGAGAAGTTATAGGTATTTGAATAAAGTAGAGAACCAGGTATTGCAAGTATCGGGATTCTTCAAAGTGATCGAAGATGTAGATACTTGTGTATGGTATTCAGTTGATAGTAATGATTAAGAGAACTTGCTTCTCTTTCAGGTTACTCATAATTGGAAGCATTCCTAAGTTGAGTAACGCTGATCGGCATCCTTCCATTTAGTTGACATGCACTGGAAACAGCTGCATGATTTGAATCTGGTTCAATTAAATCAGTGCCTCTGGTTCTATATTGGATATAGAACAGTTCATATCTTAACGATGTTAAGGTACGGGGAGTTGTCCGGCTTATGATTAAAACCAGACACTGGACAACTCAAGGCACGTTTCTGTAATGGCTGTTTGTGGGTTGACCCAGGCTATGACGAGGGTTGACATTCTACCATCTGGAAGATCAATAGTGATATTGTTCTTGACTCGCCACAGTTTTAATAAAAATGGATTTTTTTCAGAAAACAGTAGTGGGAGTATGGTAGAACTGGAAGTAATTCCAGAACCACAAACGATTACTGAAGATTTGATAAGGAACCTAAAGATTCAATCTGGCTTGACATTCCATTAGCCACTCCGCAGATATGGTGGGTAACCTCAGGCACTCGAGAGGTACTTCGGTATGCTCAAGGACGGTGGCAGGGAGGTTCTTGTTTACCCAGACTTGCCATTGCTGTTGTTCCAGACTGTGAGACCCGGCAGGAGGATGAGTATAGCGTCGTTCTAAACTAGCTTTAGAAGTGTACGTCTATATGACTCTGCCAGAGGGTTGTCGTAGTCAGTGGGAGCAGCGGAAGCATTGGTGGAAAGATGGCTTATGTCTATTTATAGACTAAAGCAGATGTAGCAGAGATAGATCATCTATTTCTGATGTGAAGTCATAGGTTTGACTTCATCAGAATAGGGGATGGATCTGTTAAGAAGGTAGTAGGGTGTAATGTCCTGGTATTTGGATGACATACACAGAGTAGGAGGTAAAATTCCTACACTACGATCGGTCATTCTTTGGTTGTCACACAGTGATTTCTCCACACAGGACTTAGATATTATATCAGACATTCTGGTTACTAGATCTATGGTTTTAGATCTAGATTTGAGTGGTTTCCCAATCTGGGTACTTAGACAGCATTCTAAGAGTATTTAGAATGGACGACTCCTGGCACGGTAGTGTACCTGCAGGTGATGGAGTCACCCTCTCTAAAGGTGTCTTACAGACTAAAAGGGAGAGGGATACGCATGATTGACAGATCACTTGCTTAGGCAATTGAGTCAATCAAGAGATGTCAAGTACCACACCAGATGTTGTTCTTGCAGTAGATGCAATAAGTTGATATTGATCCAATCCTGGAGAAACAATCGGAAGCAGTTTTAGAACATAAGTGTATGTTCTAGGGATTTGATAACGACGGCCTCTTTAAGAGAGACAGTTATCATTCCAGGCTTCCAAGGTGACCTGGACGACAGGGAGGTTGTCAGAGTTATAGTTTTTCCTTCTGACGAGGGGCAGTATTTTGGACAGATGGTCCAAGGCAATACTGAGGGAGGCATGGCGCAGGATACTGATTAAGTTCAGTTGACGATACAGTCTAAGAAGTTTGGATTTGGAGTTCATTTATGAGATAGGTCCCATCAGATATCCAGACATTCTAAGACAGGTATTGCTCATTTCGGGAGATGGTTTTCTCCACGAACTTGAGATATAGAGAGACATAGAAAGAAACTTCAAGGCGGATCCACTCACTAAGGCTATTCCTCGAACGCAATAGTTTCGCAAACGGGTTTTGTGAGACTGACTAGTAGAGGAGTTGGGTGTTCGGTATCACACGGGCTGTGAGTATGCGACATCGCAATAATTAGCCTTGAGTGCAAGTGGGAGATTGTTGGAGATAGTGCCCTCAGAGTCAATTATTGGATCACAGGCACGTGATTGCAATGATTGAGGGAGGACCTATCCCAGGAGGACAGTGTTACTCAAGATGATAGTATGCTATCTGGTTTACCTTTATCATCGTGTACTGCTTTAGGTGACCTGACAGGTCGCTATTGCACGTTGATAGAGCCCCTAGGATTCTTGCTTGACTGCCAGCAGTATGAGGGCGATCATATACGTGGGAGCTGGTAGTCTATAAGCACATCCTTAAAAGGTCCCTAGTCGTAGGAGTTTCGAGACAGGGCATCGATACTCCATTAGTAGACTAGTGTATACAGTCGAGACCCCGACGAGGGGCGGTGGCCGGTCTCACAAGCCACTGGTGTCAGTTGGTTCACCTAAGATGTATACAGGTGCTCATTGGGTTATGAGTACACCGGACAGGACTCGCCGGGAACATGCTAGTTGGTCTTATACCAGATGTCAGATAGCAGTTCCCTGGTGACATGTGTACAAGTTAGTTCATCGACCTGAGATCGTCATTTGTCTCGTGTGAGTTCCCACTGTGCTTTGATTACTACCCTACCACGGCTCAAAGGAGTCGTGCAAACAGGTTTTAGTTGGGTACAGTCCCGAGCCACATGGAGGCAGTGAGCGGATCTGCAGGGGTTCGTCTCTCCCGGTATTGGGGGTGAGGTCGCGCTGTGTCTAGGAGAGCCATTACACAAAGCCCTCGGCCGAGGCAGGAGATTTACTGGTAGGTATTCCAGTAGTATCTCAGGGTGTTCTGGGCTACACTCCGACACGACTTGTACCGCTTTTGGGGGTCTGACTTTTACCAACCCCCTAGGCCCGCCATGCGATACTCATAGACGAACGGACCGGACTGTACGGATATTGTCACTGACAGGCTCAGTAGGGTGTTAGGATGAGTTCGCTAATCGACGTCCCTTTTGGTCAATAGCTGGTAGCCCGTCACGTATGGCTAATACCTCTGACGTGCTGGTGGTTAAATCCACAGCCATAGTATTGACGAGTCTTTAGAGTCCACCACACACTCAGTTACTCAAGTTTCGGGCGAAACGCTGTTGAGGCCGTATGGAGATATGGCAGGGTCCGATCAGATACGTGCGGTATTGCACGGATCAGGATCGGACGGTTTGTACTAGTGGCCTTATGGATATATGGCAGGGTTCGATCAGATACGTACGGTATTGCACGGATCAGGATCGGACGGATATTACTAGCCGGCTTTGGTTTAAGCCGGATCCTAGTATAGTACAGTGTAGATTTTGTCTCATTGCATTTGAATCCGGTCGGAATACAGATGCGGGTGTGTATGCACAGTATCGGGGTTTTCCTGTAATTTATTACGGGACCAGTTTTCTGGAGTTGCCAGTTTGCATTCCGTTCCGGCCGGTTTTCCTTTGTTCTTTCCCGGCCGGACTTTTCCGATGCAGGGGGTTATTTGCAAGTTTGCAAATAACATATTGTGGAGGGGTTTCTTGCATATGGATTGATTATGAAAGCATCTTGTGATACCATTCTTTTCTATCATCATTTCTTGCATTCATGGTGATTAGAGTTGATTAGGAATTGATTTGAGATGGTTATCATTGTTTTGGATGTGGTCACCCTCCACCTTTTACTACACTCACCTCCCTCATGTATTTTGTTCATCCCTCCACCATTTTCCAATTAAGGGGGCCGGCCACTTCATTAGAGGGAGAGAGAGAGAGGATCATTTTGTGAGGGTGGGAAAATTATCATTCATATCATTTTTCATTGCCACAAAAATTCACAAGTTCAATTCTCAACCTCATCCCTCCATCAAGGCAACTTCACAACCCCAAAGAGACATATATTCTACACTTGCCTACAGCAAATCTTGGACGCGTCGGCTAGCCAACTTCGCGCCCGAGTTACCTCGGTCCAGAGGTGGGAGCCCGTAAAAGATTCCGGCTACGTGGTGCCCTTTCCAACGAGGAGGAAATGAACGGAGTTTCCGCGGGAGATCGGAGTGGAGACGAAGACCGGAGGACACGGATCGCTTGGTATACTTCTCTACCCTCTTCTCTTGATAGCTAGCATTAGGTTAATGGTTACGATCCGGGTTTATTGTCCGCGGTAGCGCCAGTTTAAAAGTTAAGAAAAATTTTTGATTCCGCATTTTGGCCTCGGATAGACGGTCGGGGCGCTGCCGTGGCGCAACAGGATCGTCATGGATGAATAGCCGGGGGATGTGAGAAGAGCGTTTTCTTTTCTTTCATTCATGTAATTTGTAAAATTGATGTAATATTATTTTGCGGGGCACATCCGGGTTGAGGTTGTAACCACTGTTGTACATTATTTCTTTTTACTGTTTTTGCTCCTACGATAGACCTAAGGTGGGGTGCACAGACTATCGGGTTTTCTGAAGTGCCGAGTGGCCTACTCATTTTACTGAGGGAGGTTGCTTCACTTTGGGAATTTGGCGGGTAGTTTTCCGCACCCGTAGGGGTCTAGGGTTGGGTTTGGCTATTCATCATGACCGTGGAATCCGTCTTTCACTATAGGTTTAAACGAAACGCGGAATTCCTAGTATATCCAATATATTCATCCGTGATCTGGAATGCCTATTATTGCATAAGATGAATGCATATATATATATATATATATATATATATATATATATATATATATATTATGATATCTAGAAGGCGTTGCTTATGTTTTGCACCCGCGCTAGTCCAGCCCCCACTCTGGCGTTAGTTAAGTAACCTAACGGTGTAAGACGGGGCTCAGTGGCAAATGTCGATGGTATAAGTGTATGTTGTATTTTCGTTTCTTTTGCTGCAATGATAGGATTTGTATGATGGGACCGCATTAACAAAGATTAATGCAAGATAAAACAAACCAAAGCTTAATCGTTGGAACAATTTCAAAACCTCTCGGTTTTCTTCAAAAAGCAATTTTAAATGCGGAGATTAAAACCACTCCTTTTAAAATGCTATCTTGGTTCCTTCGATTATATCAAGTTCACTACGTTCACGGTTTTGCCAAAACCATCTGTAGCCCTCCGTCATTTCATATGAATATTCAGTAGTATTCAAGTTATGTATTTTAACCTTCGCCAAGGCATAGTGATTGGTAGCTGCTGGGTATTCATATGTAGCATAGATAGATGCGTTGGTTTCAGACAGTCGTACTACTATTTTGGCCTTCGTCAAGGATATGTACGGGTGGGTTCAAATTAACCTGGACAATGATGGGTAGAACTTGACATGTGACTTATGATATGTTGGCATTCGTCAAGGTCATAAGAGCATGGGGCAAAAATCCACATCGGGAGTTTCTAAGGAAACTGAAACTTGCTAGTGCTGCATACCATTTGGAGTGTGATAATCTTGGTAGGCTTCCTTCAAGTTTATCACACAATGATATTTGGATCCCGGTCCTACTGTGAGTATGCGCTACTCTTTGGGAGATTTTTCACTAAACGATCAATGCTATAAACTAAGTAGGTGTCTAGAACGGTGTTAGCGGGGCTACGACTCCAGGGAAAAGAGGTTATGTAATTAAGGAACTTCGCGAAAGCGTTGGAAAACCTCCCTCAAAGTACCGACACCAGCCTGGCTGAAAAGTTAAGCAAGAATTATAAAAGTGGGATTAATCTTGACTAATTCTTATTTTATGGTTTGAGGAAGGATTCAAAGAAACAGTGGGAGCCATCCTGCTTAGATAAACTAATAACCAATCTAAACTTACAAGAGCATCATGCTAAGTGTTTCTTCTCTCTCTCCTTATTACAGCAACCACAATGACCGGACATAGGTTATTAGATAATAAATTGACTGGGCTGAACTATATTGATTGGCTAAGGTATGTCCAGATGGCACTTACCTATGACAAGCTGGACTACCTCCTTACTACAAAACCCCCCGTCATCCCAGGTCCAGGTTCTACCGTCGCGGATATCGATATCCGTCAGATATGGGAAAAGGATTGTGCGAGAGCGAAGTGCCTCGTGTTAGCCTCAATGGATAGTGAACACTAGAGGCAGCACGAGAAAATGGACTTAGCTTCCATCTTCCTCCATACCAAAGTTTTATATGGAGAGCAATCTCATATCGCAAGATATGAGACCTCGAAGATATTGCTTCAAGCGAGATTGGCTGTCGGATCATCTGTAGGGGATCACGTCCTTACGATGATTTGTTATATAGAACATCTCACGGACCATGGGACCACGTTGGAGAACGAGTTATGCATTGACTTGATTCTAGAGTCCCTACCATCTACTTACGCCCAATTTATCTTGAATTGCAAAATTGAAGAGAAGAAAGTTACACTTCCAAGTCTCCTCAATTTATTGAGGAGCTCAGAGGACACTCTGAAAGAAACCAGGGAGACACCCGCTCTGCTTATTGGGGAATCTTCCTCTTCTAGATCCAAGGCAAAAGCTAAAGGAGAGAAGAAGAAAGCCTATAAAAAGCCGACAAACGGTGTCAGTAAGGTAGAGGGAAAGGGCAGGGCAAAAGTTTCGGGGCTAGTAGTAGAGAAGGAGGCATGTCTTTGTAGTCACGGGAAAGCGCATTGTCAGAAGGACTGCAGGGCTTGGAAAGCCAGAAGCTAGGATTCGAAACACATTGTGGCTTCGGCTTTGAGTGTGTTTGTAATTGGAAACTGTCTATCTATTAACTCTACTTCCTAGGTACTAAATACCAGATCGGGATCTCATATCTGTAATTCATTACAGGCTTTGAAACCATAGAGTTATCAAGGCAAGTGATATAACACTCAGAGTTGCTAACGGAATGAGCGTGGACGCTGAATCCGTAGGGGAATATCACAAAGGATTGATAAGTGGGCAAATATTGATTCTATGTAACTGTTTGTATGTATCTAGTCTATCCTGTAATATCATATCTGTATCTTTACTTTCTAAAGAAGGATATGATTTTACATTTGTAAGCGATGTGGTACACATACACCTAAATCAAAATTTGATTGGGTCAGGTACATTAGATAACAGAATATACGTACTGAATAAAGCTCGGGTTTTCAATGTCCAGAACACACTTAAAAGAAAGTCTCAAGAATTAAATCAGGCTTTCTTATGGCATTATAGACTGGGTCACATCAATGAAACACGATTGACGAAGTTACTTAAGGAGGGATATTTGGATCCGTTCGAATATCAGTCCTATGCAACTTATCAATCATGTCTCAAAGGAAAGATGGCAAAGAATCCGTTCTGTTGGCTATAGTGCCCTCAAGTCAATTATTGGATCGCAGGCATGTGATTGCAATTGTCACGACCCGAAATTGGCACGTGACGGCCCTTAAACTACGCAACGTCTACAGGCGTAACGCAATTTAAGTAAGACGAAAACTCAGCAATCTAAACCATCAAAAGTAGTAAGTGATAATAACATTTCAAAACTTTTGAAATCTCAAACCAAATTCTTTAAAGTCTAACTTTTCTTCCTTTAAAATTTTGGCAGCACCTTCTTTGTAAAAACCAGCCCCAAAAATGGGTACAACAAAAATATAAGTAAAGCATCCCCAAACGGGAGCAAATAAACTCCCAAAGGCGGAAAACAACGACCACAACAGATATACGACGCCGTAGAGAAGAAATAAAAGACGATATAAATAAAACTGCATAAAAGACCTCCAGGTCACAAAATAATATACAATATCGTCCTCGTCCTCACATCAAGTCTCTAAGTCATACATGAAATTAGTAGATGGAGAGTACATGGTACAAAGATATACAATGAGCAATATCGGATAACCGCAAAACCCACCTATAGCAAAACTGTACACAGTCAGCCGTAGCGGTATCCGCTGCAAAACATGATATGATAGATGAAAAGTAGCCCTGCCTCTGAGTACTCTGAGGAACAACCTGCAAAACACTGTGGCACAACGGGGGTGAGTTGCCAACTCGTGAATAGTAAATAACATATGTAGGTAATCGCAAGTATGCATGTACAGCGCGAATCTAACATATGCAAGCTAATAGCAATAAATGGTTATATGTATGCAACGGTCATGAAAGGTACTCTAGCAGGTACAACTAATACATGAAGCAATAATATGACAATATGTATATACAAAAGTCATGTAAAGTACTCTATCAGGTACTACTAATACATGAACAATAAATGGCAATATGTATGTAATAGTCATGTAAGGTACTCTATCAGGTACAACTAATACATGAAGCAATAATATGACAATAAGTATATGCAACAGTCATGTAAGGTACTCTATCAGGTACTGCTAAGACATGAACAATAAATGGCAATATGTATGCAACAGTCATGTAAGGTACTCTATCAGGTACTACTAATACATGAAGCAATAAGTGGCAATATGTATATGCAACAGTCATGAAAGGTACACTATCAGGTACTACTAATACATGAAGCAATGCATATAAAGTAAATGCGGAGTATGGGATAAAACATGCCATTCTCACAGAATCCTGACCTCGTGGTAGGACCAAAGTTCATCAAGACAATCCAAATCCCAATTTCCTCAAATCAGCCCCCAAATTGGCTCTCATATCATGTAAGTCTTATATATCCTGAGTATCCAATACCAAGTAAATCTCATATATCTTGAGTATTCAATATTGAGTCAATCTTATATATCATGTATCCAATATCAAGTCAATCTCATATATCCTGTATCCAATAGCAAGTCAATCTCATATATCCTGTATCCAATATCAAGTCAATCTCATATATCCTAAGTATATTTGCATGAATCATTATGATGATGTATATAAATTAGATATGTATACATATATATTAGCGTCTCATTCCACTAATATATATATATATATATATATATATATATATATATATGCATATATAACAGCGTCCCATTCCACTGTTATATATACTTAGGAGTAAAAATATCAAGAAACCAAGAGTTAAGTATCGACACATAAATACCGATCTATCAGGTGCTGTCACTACGACTGGCCCCCTAATAGGTACGAATCATACGCTATCCCGAAAACTCGAGTGCCTAGCTCCGACACTCGAAATTCAACGTATATATACGTACATGACTCCGGTCGGTATCCCCACGATAACCGCCGAGTCATGGGTACTGTCATCGGTAGGTATGGTTCCCCTGTCAGGCTCATCGGCGTGGTACATCAAAATCCCTTTCTTGCCTCGGGGTACCTCCGGGCCACACCATGTATCCTCACACGGCCCACGACTCCTCCTCGCATGGGGTATATATATATCAGAACTGATAAATCTCATAGTGGATGCTGAAATATCATATCAAGAGAAACCGAGTTTTTCAAATAATGCATAATTTCATGAAACTACCATGGTCCTCAAATCCAGAAAACATAATGAAAAATCCATATCTCAATGCGAAAATCCATGAATATAATACATGCAATATAAAACTGAAATGTGAGCATATAAAGGAAAAGCCCCTATTTAACTGCAACAAGTTAATATATATATCATGCGGTTCCTAATTTCTCCAAGTCCATATAACATCAAATAAAGGTGAACATGTAGCTATAACCAAATATATGTGTAAACATGTAGGTATAGCAAAGTGTATATATCTACCTATTAGTAATGATGTAATACCCTCCAGGTATAAGCGTAAGTATGTATGCAATATGTACATGTAGCTATGTCTCGTATGTGTATATACCTATCACTAATGGTACAATACCATATAGGTATATGGGTAACTAGCATGTAAGCATGTCAAGGAATATGTGTAAGCATGTAGGTATACAGGTATGCTATATGTCATATGCACGAAGGAAAATAGGGATCATGTCTCAATATCCTTAAATAAACAATATCATATATGTATGTGTTGTGTGTGCCATGGCAATTATTGACGGTGTGTGTGTAGCATACAATCAGCGCTCGTGCAACATAAGCCATCAATAATAGTGCAGTGTCCTAAGGGTACAAGTCCAAACACAACAGGTAATAATATGCAATGAGGTGTATGCGCAAACTCTATATATGAAATAGAATATGCGACTAATATCATATCATCACTAGCCCAGACGCATAACGCCATGCGGGGGATTCTCCTGTAGATGTTAAATCTATTCACCAACCGTCCTGGCTAAGTAAAGCCAACCACCTGCTTCTCCTTCTTCGCAGCGTCAGAAGTCCCCGCCTGCGAACCTAAAACATAAAACAATATAACAAGTATATATTAGCAATAGACCCAAAACACGTACAAACTACGTTTGACCGACGCACCAACTCAAAACATAGTCTCAAGTGTTCGTATTGTGGCTAACGTGCATAGCGACACTACGAAACCAACCCAAGAGCAAAACCACACAAAGCGCACGAACCGTGTCGTATAACGTATCGCGCATAGTCGTAACACAAGATACTAGCTATGTGATCCCAGATTTTGTATACAGAGAAAACCCAAAAATCAAATAAGACCAAACACACTTAAACCAATGCAGACACCTACCCACAAAAACCCACACCCAAACTCCAACACAAATCCGGCGTCGCCGGAATTCACCTTCTCTTCGCCGGCCGAGTTCGAGCTCCAGGGGTTCGTGCTCCAGGTGATGTCCTATGGTCTCGGTTACAACACAACTACATTGTTTGGTTTTCTAGTATACTCTCGGGGTCACAGCAGATCACAGATATCACAAATGACACTAAAAATACGATATTTGGACGAAACTTAACTTTAAACGTTCTAAACTAAAACTACAAGACTACACAACACTATAACAACATAAAGAACATATAGAGATCATTACCTACTCCCACAAGCTCAAAGATCCTAACTTTCCAAGCTCCAAGGCATCCACGAGGCAAATCAAGGCAAAAGAAGTGATTTTTGTGAGATTTAGTGAAGTTTTGTGAAGGTTTTGTGAAGAATTGGTGATGGAAAGACAAGTGTTCAGTTTGAGGAATGAGAAGTGATGAAATGATGAGAAAAAATGAAGTGAGAGAGAATGAGAGAGAGTGAGATGAAAAGATAGAGAGAGGCGAGGTTAAGGTGAGTGCACCTTGCATTAACTCTCCAATTAATGCAAGCATGACTCACATGTGCCACCTCCTCCCAAATCCAAAAGCCAAAGAAATATCTCACACAAATATCTAAAGGTTTAATCAAGGCAAGGATTAGGTTAAATCAAAGGATTGGATTAGGGTTAAGTTGTCATGGTCACTAATCTAAATTACACAAACACACCCTCACATAAACATGCACATGTGTGTGCATGCCATAACAAATAATAATAAATTATTAATTAAATATTATAAAATGTGAGGAACCCAAATTGGTAAACTTTTTACCAAAAACCCGCATTATCGTCTAAACTAACACTAACCGAAATCTAAGGCGTTACAATCTCCCCCCCTATAAAAATCCATCCCCGAATTTAAAATTCTCACTCAGCGTACCTTCAAAGAGATGAGTACAAAAACTCCCAAATCTCGCTCGCAGCCTTCCAAGTGATCACCTCACTATACGGCTACGCACAAGAAAACCCTCCACAGATGGCAAGACCCTTGACCGAAGTTTCTCCACCTGCCGAACCACTAACACAATTGGCTGCCGGTGAACGAAAAGATCGCGTCCTAAATAAATAGTCTGGTGCTAAATCATGTGAGAAAGGTCATGAAGGTATTTGCAAAGTATCGACATAAGGAATACGGGGTGAATACTTAATAATCTGGACGTAGTGCAAAATTATAGGCAACGGAACTAACTCGCTTTAAGGATCTCAAAAGGACCTACAATCCTGGGATAAGCTTCCCAAAATTCAACACGTCATTCATCGGAAAATCCGTAGGAATACATGATCTCCCACTGCGAACTCAAGTCTGTGACCACCACGGTCGGCATAAGACCTCTGTCTGCACTGGGCTGTTCTCATCCTGACCTGAATCAACTGGATCATCTCCAAAGTTTCTAGACTAGCTGGGGTCCAAAACCCTACCCTCGCGGAGTCAGAAAAATAGACTAGCGATCGATAACACCTAATAACAAGCCTAAAGGTTGCCAATTGGAATGTCTCCTGATAACAGCTATCGAAGGAGAACCCTAACAATGGAAAGTGACAATCCCAACTTCGAACAACAATAGTACGCACGCACAAGCATATCCTCCAGAGTCTGTATAGCACGCCTTCACAAACCCGCGTCCTGTGGATGGAAAAGCGGAGCTAAAACTCAACCAGTACCCAAGGCTTCCTGCTTCTACCAAAGACGGCAAGCCAACATGATGCCTCCATTGGATACAACACATGAAGGAACTCCGTGCAATGCAAAAACTTAACGAAGAACAACTGAGCAAACTGAGCATAACCGGACAACAAACACCCAAATGGAGTCACACCCTGTCTAACCTGGGTAGACACCACAACAAAATTCATGGAGATCTGTTCCCATTTCCACTCCGGAATGGTTAAAGATTGCAACTCTCCAGCCGGTCTCAAATGCTCAACCTTAGCTCACAACAAGACAGACACCTCAAAACGAAATCCGAAATATCACTCTCCATCCCTGTCCACCCGTAACTATCTCACAAGTCACGCTACAAATTGGTGGAACTTGAATGAACACTGAAAGCTGACTGATGTGTCTGCTCTAGGATTTCGCATCTCTACCCAACAGTATCAGGTACACACAAACGCATCCCTAAACGTAGCACACCCTGGTCACAAATCAAGGACTCCGAATCTTTACCCAGCCGAGTATGCTCAAGAATCTTTGACAAACGAGCATCGGCGGGCTGTGCCTCGCGAAAGCGATTAAGGAGAAATGGACGGGCGTGGACATGAGCAAGTTGTCCCCTCAGTAGAGGCAAACTTAAGGTGTACTCAACGATCGCACAAGAACTGTAAATCTGCAGAAGACTGTCTAAAAACTGCGCACAACAGGAACAAGCTAACCATGGGCCTACGACTCCAGCATCAGCTACCACAATCGCCTTTCAACGGGTATTAAAGGATCTCACAATCACAATCCTTTACAAGCTCCATCCCACGGCGCTGTCTCAACAATCAAAACTCGCTGCAGGAAGATGTACATTAAGCTCTGGTGGTCCGTGAAATCTGAAACGACTTTCCACTCAAGTAGTGTCTCCAAATCTCCAACGCACGACCACCGCGGCCATCTCCAGATCATGAGTGGGATATCCTGCTCATACTTCCCCCAACTGTCGGGAAGCAAAAGCGATAACTCTATAGTCTCACATCAGTACACAATCGAGCCCCACTCGCGAAACATCACAGTAAACAACAAAGTCGCCCGAACCAGAAAGCAAAGAAAGAACTGGTGCAATTGTCAACCGAGTCTTCAACCGCTGAAAACTCTGCACGTATGCCTCAGTCCAAGAAAAGGAACCTCCTTCCAGGTCAGTCCAGTCAACGGTGCAGCGATACATAAACAATCCTGCATGAAACGGCGGTTAAAAACCTGCTAAGCCCAAAAATCTGCGGACCTCCGTCCCGTACATAAATCTGGGCCAAAGCTGTACGGCCTCGATTTTCCTCGGGTCTATACGAAAACCGTCTCCCGTAAATACAAGACCTAGGAGTCAACACAATCAAGCCTGAAGGAACACTCCGAGAATTTAGCAAACCGCTGGAGCTCTCCCAATGTCTGCAAAGCAAATACTCAAGTGCTACCCACGTTCCTCACGACTCTTGGAAAAGACCAGAATGTCATCAATGACACAACAATAAACTGGTCGAGGAACGCCCTGAAGAAATCTGGTTCATCATATCCCCGAATGCTGCTAGGGCATCGGTGAGTCCAACGACACCACCAACACTCAATAAGCCCATAGCACGCACAAAAGCTATTTTCGGAATGTCATCACTCCGAACCCGCAACAATGATGACCTGATCCCAAACAAACTTAGAAAATGTCTCGCACCCTGGAGCTGATCAAAGAAATCGTCAATGCGAGATAAGGATACCTATCCGCACCGTAACTCGGTTCAATTGATGATCCATCAATACACAACCTCAACTGTCGTCCTTCACCTGACGAACAGAATAGGAGCTCCCCAAAGCGAAACACTCAGACGCAAAAGCCCCCCTACAAGCAACTCTGCAGCTGATCCTTAAGCTCCCTAAGCTCCGCCGGCTCATCTGGAACAACGTCGGAAAACTCTCGCACGATAGGAACCCGGTCCAACAAACCCACTGTGGCTCCGGTATCACGAATGAAAGCCAAGAATTCTCGACATCCTCTCCTCAAAAGCCGACTAGCGAAAAAGGCTGAATTCAAACTGTGAGAGGCGGCACCACTGTCCCCCTGCACAACAAGAACTGACTTGCCGGAAAAACAAAACCTGACTGTTTCCTCGCGGCAGTCTACAGACGCCTAGCACGTAGCTTGTAACAACCCTAATTTTCCTATACAACTTTCTTTACAATTTTTTTTCAAAATCCATAAAGGGTATTTATTGCCTGAGCACAAGACATAAGTAATTAATTAGCTCCATAATTACAAGAAAGAGCTTGTGGCTCATTGGTAATACCTTGCACTGCTGAACCAAGCCACAAGAGTTCAAATCCCATACCACACATTATTTTTAATATTATTTTGTTTTGAAATTTTTAGAATACCAACAGTCAACACGTGATAACTTCCAAAAAACCCACTACCCTAGGAAAAGTGAACATACCAGTGACCACATGAGACGACCCCCCACCTCCCCACTGCTTGACTCGGCCCGACTCCCGGCCGGACTCGGCCGGACGACCGAGTCCCCTGAACAAAAATTGTGGCTTTTCCTCTTCTATACCCCCTTCATAGTATAAATGTTCAAACCACTTCCAGAGACACAATTAAACCGCATTTACTCTATTTTTAATGAATTTTTAATATATTTTTACATTTTTTAATTTAAACTCTAGATCTACCCTAACCCTAGCCTAACCCTTTAAATACCACCCCTACACTCTACCCCCTCACTCCAAAACTCTGAGCAAACTCTTAAGAATAATCTAGAAAACCCTAGTGCAATCGAAGTGAGCAAGAGGCGAAGCGCCGACGAAATTCCGACGACGACTCTAAGAGCTCCCGGCGACGAAACGACGCACCGGAAGCGACGTTCATTCCATCTTTCCTCTTGTCTAGTTCGCAACCCGTAAGTCCCAATTCTATCTTCTCTATTCTTTTATATAAATACGAAATTACAAAACCCGGCGGAATCGGAACAAAACCGATTTCCGATTCGGTTTCTTCCTAAAACCTTCCTTTTCTTTAATACAATTCTGCTAAAACCAATTCATGTTGACTATTAAACACTAATCAACCATACTAATCAACCATATTGATCAAGTTTCATATCAAATGTAATTGCTATTTCCATTTTACCGTATTTTTTTCATTAAAATACCACATAGTTTCATTTCTACATTTAAACCATCAAAACCCTTGCAATACCTTTAAGTAGATCACGAGGTAATGACCTACCTCCTCACACACTCATATGCAACGTAGCACCATACCCTTGGGAACATAGATTACGGGAAAACGACACATTTTCATTTAAATACCATTTACTTAATAAAACCGTTTTCTAAAGGATTTAGTATTTATACAATCTTTGCAAAGCGCCGCTACAACCCATTTTGGGGAACCCGTTCGGGATGGTGCGGATTATCGCACATCCTCGGGCTTAGTAGTGCGAGATGCATACCTCCGCAAGGAGCCTTCGGTCTCGAAAGATTTAAAATACGAAAATCTAAAGAAAATGAGATTTCTAGAAATATTATATATATTAAAAATTATTTTCATACAAATATATGTATATATATCCTAAAAATATCTATTTTGTGATAATATAAATATTCCACCTTTTTTCTAAAAATATCACAAGAATCATTTTACGCTAAAAATACCATGAATTCCCTACAAATCAATATTACAAATAAATACCTTTATTTATGAAATTAGGATATTTTCACTAGAAATATCATAAAATAAAATCTACATTCATTACAACTCTAAAGATGATAACTAAATACTTGGGGAGTATTTTGAAAAGTATATTATAATATTTTTAAATAAAACACCCTCAAGTTCTATAAATTACCTTAAAGACCCTAGTAAACATAGGTTTAAGCGGGACCAATCTCTTGAGCCTCAGGGAGACGGAGAAGTGGGTGCTTGCCTATTTAAGGTAGACAACTTAACAACGGTGTTATCAATACGGTAATCGTCTTTGAAAAAGACACAAATCCTGCCGCCCATGTGCAGCGGTTACCGATAATATCAAAACAATAAGGACTTCAATTTACTTTTCTAATTGTCTGACTCATAGTGAGTCTCATTATAATCAGACTTGAATATGATTCAAGTACAATCTACAATCTACAATCTACAATATTACAATTCAACATGAATCCATGAATCTATTATTCCATATATTCAATCTATCAATCTATACAACTTGACTGAACCGAACCTGTTGGAGATAGTGCCCTCAGAGTCAATTATTGGATCACAGGCACGTGATTGCAATGATTGAGGGAGGACCTGTCCCAGTAGGACAGTCTTACTCAAGATGATAGTATGCTATCTGGTTTATCTTTATCATCGTGTACTGCTTTAGGTGACCTGACAGGTCGCTATTACACGTTGGTAGAGCCCCTAGGATTCTTGGTTGACTGCCAGCAGTATGAGGACGATCATATACGTGGGAGCTGGTAGTCTATAAGCACATCCTTAAAAGGTCCCTATGTAAGTCTACGCTAGCGCCCCGGCAGTCTACAGACGCCAAATGCGGAATAAAACTTTTAAACTTGGCGCTATCGTATACTTTAACCCGGATCTGCCATTATTGCTAAACTAACAAACTGTAAAGAGTGTAGAATGGTTATACCGAACGATCCGAGTCCTTCGTTCTTCAACCATCATCCCACGCTCCGTTGCGGCTGCTCCGATCTCGTCAAACTCCGATGTCCTCGTCGAGGTGGCACCACATGATTGGATCTTTAAACGGGCTCCCGCCTCTGACTCGAGGCAACTCGATCGTCAAGTTTGCTAAAAGAGACGACCAAGATTGATGTAGAGAATGAGTAGATGACTTTGTCTCACTTCGTCCAAATCCGTGGACGATCGGTTAATGAAGTTGCCGTGGAAATTGGGTGATGGAATGAAATGAACTGTGAATTCCATACACCCCAAAACTATCATATCTTTTCTAACCGAAATGAAACCTCAAGTGAGAGTGAGTGAGAGAGAGAGGGGCCGGCCATCTTATAAGGAAGAGGGAGGTGACCGTAGGAGGAGGGAGGGTAACCATATCACAATCATAGTTATCTAAACAATTATGAAAGAATGAATCACAAATTTGAACCAATTAGAACAAACCTAGTCATGCTTTAACATTAAAGAACCATTAATGCAAAGATGAGTCACTAAGCCACTTCATCACTTCTAGAACCTTCTAGAATGATGACTCACTCCATCTGAAGAAAAGATAAATCCGTCTTTAACAGAATGTTAAAAGACGGCTGATAGAAAACTGGAAACTGGCAACTTCCAAAAGTGATCCTGAAACGACTTTCAGGATAACCCCGAAACTGTATAAATATACCCGCATTTGTATTACGACCGAATACAAATGCAACTGAGACAAAGATATTATACCTACTCAATATAATACTCGGATCCGGCTTAAACCAAAGCCGACCAGTATCATCTGCCCGAAAACTGACACGTGCGTAAACGCACGTGCATTTTCCGAACCCTGCCATAAAACCATACGGCCTCTACAACGTTTCGCCCGAACTTGGGAAACTGCCTGTGGGGGACTCTAATGACTCGTCAGCACCCTGGCAGTGGGTTTAACCACAAACCGTCAGCGGCACTAGCTATGCGTAACGGCTGCCCACGGACTGACCTCAAGGGTGGCCGAGAAGCGAACTCAAGGGAGACCGATGAGCGAACTCCTCCGAAAACCCTACTGAGCCTAACAGTGACAATGTATATACAGTCCGGTCCGTTCGTCAATGAGTATCGCATATCTGCCTAGGGGGCTAGCAACGTCAGACCCCCAATAGCAGTATAAGTCGTGTCGGAGTGAAGCCCAATTACACCCTGAGATACTACTGGAGTACCTACCAGTAAATCTCCTGCCATGGCCATGGACTTTGTGTAATGGCTCTCCTAGACACAGCACGACCTCGCCCCCAATACCGGGAGAGACGAATCCCCTGCCGATCCGCTCACGTACCTCCATATGGCTCGGGACTGTACCCAAAAACTACCTGTTTGCACGACTCCTTTGAGCCGTGGTAGGGTAGAAATCAAAGCACAGTGGGAACTCACACGAGACAAATGACGATCTCAGGTCGATGAACTAACCTGTACACATGTCACCAGGGAACTGCTATCTGACGGTAGATATAATACTAACTAGCAGATTCCCGGCGAGTCCTGTCCGGTGTACTCATAACCCAATGAGCACCTGTATACATCTTAGGTGATCCAACTGACACCAGTGGCTTGTGAGACCGGCCACCGCCCCTCGTCGGGGTCTCGACTGTACACACTAGTCTACTCCGGAGTATCGATGCCCTGTCTCGAAACTCCCACGACTAGGGACCACAATAAAGGATATGCATATAAACTACCCAACTCTCACGTATATGATCGCCATCATACTGTTGGTAGTAAAGCAAGATCCTAAGGGCTCTATCAAAGTGTAACATGCAATCAGTCACCTGAACATGTACACGACTGATAAAGGCAAACCAGATAGCATACTATCATCTCGAGTAAGACTGTTCTACCGGTATAGGTCCTCCGCAATCATTGCAATCACGTACCTGCGATCCAATAATTGACTATGAGGGCACTATCTCCAACAATCTCCCACTTGCACTCAAGGCTAATATTGCGATGTCGACTACTCACAGCCCGTGTGAAACCGAACATCCAACTCCTCTACTAATCAGTATCACAAAGCCCGTTTGTAAAACTATTGTGTTCGAGAAATAGCCTCAGTGAGTGGACCCGCCTAGAAGTTTCTTTCTATGTTTCTCTTAATCTCAAGTTCGCGGAGAAAGCCATCTCCCGAATCGAGTAATACCTGTCTTAGAATATGTCTGGATATCTGATGGGACCTTAGTTCATAAATGAACTCAATATCCAAACTTCTTAGACTGAATCGATCACTGAACCTAATCAGTATCGGGCACCTTGCTTCCCACAGTATCCTCTTGGACCACCTGTCCATAATACTGTCCCTCTTCGTCAGAGGGAAAAACTAAAACTCTGACAATCACTCTGTCATCCACGTCACCTTTGAAGCCTGGAATGATAACCGTCTCCCGAAAGAGGCTGCCGTTATCAAATCCGTAGAACATGTACTAATGTTCTAAAACTGCTTCCTTATGTTTCTCCAGGATTGGATTAATACAAACTTATTGCATCTAGTGCAAAAACAACATCTGGTGTGGTACTTGACATCTCATGATTGACTCAATTGCCTAAGCAAGTGATCTGCCAATCATGCACATCCCTCTCCCCTTTAGTCTATACGACACCTTTAGAGAGGGTGACTCCATCACCTGCAGGTACACTACCATGCTAGGAGTCAACTATTCTAAAAACCATTAGAATATCTGTCAAAGTACCCACATTGGGAAACCACCCAAATCTAGATCTAAAACCATAGATCCAGAAACCATAATGTCAAATATTATATCCATATCCTGTCTGGAGAAACAACTGTGTGACGATCACAGTACAACCGATCGTAGTATAGGAATTTTACTTCCTACTCTGTGTATGTCATCCTGATACCATGACATCACACCCTACTACCTTCTTAACAGATGCATCCCTTATTCTGATTGAAGTCAAACCCATGACTGTCACATCAAAATTAGATGATCTATCTCCGCTATAACTGCTCAAGTCTATAAATAGATATAAGCATCTTGCCCACTATGCTTCCGCTGCTCCCACTGACTATGACAACCCTCATACCGGGTCTCATATCCTGGAACAACAGTAGTGTCAAGTCTGGGTAGATAAGAACCTCCCTGTCACCGTCCTTGAGGCTACCGAAGTACCTCTCGGGTGTCTGAGGTTACCTACCATACCTGCGGAGTGGCTATTGGAATGTCAAACCTGATTGAATGTATAGGTCCTATTAAATTTTCCGTAATCGTTCGTGGTTCTAGAATCACTTCCAGTTCTACCATACTCCCACTACTGTTTTCTGAAAAAGTCCATTTTTACTAAAACTGTGGCGAGTCAAGAACAATATCACTATTGATCTTCCAAATGGTAGAATATCAACCCTCGTCATAGCCAGGGTCAACCCACAAACAGCCATTACAGAAACGTGCCCTGAGTTATCCAGTGTCTGGTTTTAATCATAAGCTGGACAACTCCCCGTACCTTAATTTCTTTTAAGGTACGAGCCATTCTATATCCAATACAGAAACTTTGGCACTTATTTAATTGGAACCATATTCAAACTATGCAGCTGTCTCCAGTGCATATCAACTTAATGGAAAGAGGCTAATCAGCATTACTCAACTTAGGAATCCATCCAATTATGAGTAACCTGAAAGAGAAACACGTTTCTCAAAACCATCACTATCATCTGAATACCAATCACAAGAATCTACATCTTCGATCTCTTTGAAGAATCCCGATACTTGTGATACCTGGTTCTCTACTTTATTCTTATACCCACAACTTCTCAAAACTTAGACCTTGTATTTCTACGAAACACTCGTCTAAATACTAGAGAAGTTATAAGTAAATAGAACATAGTACGAGGACCTACCCCTTTGTCCTGATGGACACTGGACAACATACAATACTCTGTATAAGTCCGCTGAGTTAAACAACTCAAAGCTTGTGCGTTGTAGGTGGAAAACTGTACCCTGGCGATTTCCTCAAATATCACCAATTACAACGAATTCCGATATAATGAGGATGATCACCTAATTCCCAATATCTTACTCCCACTCATCATCTGTAAAACCATACAGATATGAGAATGAAACCTGGTAAATACATACCCTTGGAGTAAGTGTCTAATCGGGAAAACAGTTTTTCCTTTAACAATGCACTGAAACATGAAAATGTTTCGTAGGGGTATCCTGGTATTCATAGCAATGCCTCTTCCATAATCCAATTCATGACTTCAACCGTATATTTTATTGCCATCTCTCCAAATCCCTTTATTTGTCTTTAGTCGTTACCTTCTGTACACCATCGTTAGGCTAAATGGTTTTCTTCCTTCCCTACCGTTCGGCACCAGCCTATGGTTTGGAAGAAGACTATCCAGTAAGCATAATAGGTGTACCCTCCTAAACCAAGGAGTACTCGCAACTGAGAGAAGGTGATGATAAAAGACAACTGAATAATACCTTATTCTTTTAAAGGTGAAATAGGAGCGGCGATGAAGTACGCGGTTTTGGTCATGAATGATATCAGTCGCAATTTACTTTGCCCTCTTTCTAATCCCTTTATTTTGTCTTTACATATTACCTTCTGCACACCCTACTTAGGCTAATTGGTTTTCTTCATTCCCTACCTTTCGGCACCAGCCTATGGTTTGGAATAAGACTATCCAATAAGCGTAATAGGTGTACTCTCCTAAACCAAGGAGCTCTCGCAACCTGAGAGAAGGTGATAATAAAAGACAACTGAATAAACCAATTCTATTTCTCCTGAACCTGGATCCATCCCCGAAGAAGTCCCTTCGAGTTCGTATATAACCATACGATGGATCTATCCAATGGAAGTGGATATCCGTAGTAATACGGGTGTTCTGAGAAATTCAAAGGGTAAAAGAAGGAGTGGCAATGACTTATGCAACTTAGACAATCCAAAAGCCAGTATTTTTAAGAAGGTTCGGTCAACCTGGTCACTGAGTCATAGTCTAGGGTCGGTCAAAGGTCGCTGCCAAAGAGAGAGAGAGAAAAGAAACACTCAGCGTGCACTCTAACCTAGATCAGAATGGTCATCATTTTATCTAATCCGGAAACCTCCCACTGTCCTGTCAAATTCTCCTCCAAACCTAAAGAAGAATCAATCGGGATCACCCGAAGAGTAAACCAACTCATCAGTGGGAATCAGGATCCAACTCTCATCGCATGATAACGTGATGGAATGCATCTACGTTACTCATACTCCAGAAGGTATGCGCATACTCGGCAAGTTTCAGTTTCTTTAAAAACTCCTGATATAGTTTTTGCCCCATGCTCTTATGATCCTGACTAAGGGCCAGCAAATCATAAGTCACATGTCAAGTTCTGCCCGTCATTATCTTGTTAATTTGAACCCACCCGTACTCGCCCTTGACTAAGGGCCAACAAGGCTGTACGACTGTCCCAAACCAACTCATCTATCTATGCAACAAATGAATACCCAGCAGCTACCAAACACTATGCCTTGACTAAGGCCAACAAACATAGCTTGAATACTACTGACCATCCATAAGAAACGACGGAGGGCTACGACTGGTTTTTGGCGAAAAACCTTTAGCGTAGTGAACTTGATATCGCTGAAGGAACCTGATAGCTTTTTAAAATATAGTGGCGAAAACCTTTTGCTAAAGAGGTTTTTCCCGGTAAAGGGATCTCGGCTCTTTCCTCGTGGAATGAGGTGCAGGATATTCCACTGAATACCGCTATGCAAAGCAACTTGTAATCGACTATAGTAAAGTTATTACCCTGATGCAAACTTCTGTCCAAGGGGTCTTTCCCGGTGAAGGGATATCAGCCCTTGCCTCATCGAATGAGGTGCTGGATATTCACACCGAATACCGCTATGCATAACAAAAGGAAACGTCTTTGTAACAACACCTTTTAAAATTGTTCCAACAACTCAAACAGGTTTGTTTTACTTTGCGTTGATCAGAATCAACACAGTCCCATCAATAATCACACCAGAAAAGAACGAAAATAAAATGTACGTATATGCCATCCGCATTCGTCACTGGGTCCCGTCATCACTCGTTAGGTTACTTAACTAACGACAGAGCGGGGACTGGACTAGCGCGGGTGCAAAACATATACAACATCTAATAGTATATAAACCAATATACATAATCGCTCCAGGCGTGATAATATGCAACATTACAGAAAAGTAATAAGCATCACAGAACAATACAGATAAGCTGGGATCCCCGAGTTTCACAGAGCCGCTGCTGAAACTCGACGTTCCCCTGTCGTGTGGATAGCCTGTGCAATGAAACCTAGACCCCTACGGGTGCGGCAAGTTACCCGCCAAAACCTGAAGCGAGGTAGTCCTCCACAGCATAGTGAATGGAACACCCGGCACTTCACGGAATCCGGTAAATTGAGCACCCCTCCTTGGGTCAACCTGTACCCCCTACGAGTGCGGCGAATAGTCTGCCAATTCTGAAGTGGGGCCCCTCTGCCTCTCAAAGCCATGAGATGCGGACCCGTTGCTTTCCCGAACCCGGCTATCCGTGCACTCCGTCGCGGGGTAAAACCTAGTACAGTAATGAAAAATAGTACAATAGGTACATCGACCGCAACCTGGTCGTGCCCCAAAAGAATATTATACAACAGGCAGTGACGGCAGTCCACATGTTGGACGCTCGCCCCGCAATATCAAATGTACAAATAAACTCAAACTGTACTATCATTGCACACTGCTATCCACCACGACAAATCCGCAACAAAACAGCACAACACAGAATATCAACGCGAATGTCACGTTCGCAAACCCGTCTAAAAGAACTATAGCAATCAGACGCGGTTTACCGATCAAATGACATTCCCGGTCGGAGATATAATGTAAGCACTGTAAACTAACGTGTTTAAATTTCGATCGACCAAAGACCAAATTTCAAAAAGTGGGCCCCACTGCTTACTGGTGAACAGTAACAAAATCTGGGCCAAAACTTTATATACCAAAAACCCCAAAATCCCAAACAGAACCTACTGGCAAAATTTGGGAGCACGTGCTCCCCACGTGGCCGCGGTTGCGCGGCCAAACCATGGGTTTGGCCGCCCTTCCGCGGCGACTTGGAGGGATCACGACCCCAAATTTTGTCGTGGGTCAAAGAATTCCCTGCACGGATTTTTAAGACATCCAGAAATAATTATTGAGACCGTTTAAAAACAACAGAAACTGTCAATATAGGATTTTGTCGTTTTTGAGTTTCGGTTCGATCGATGTTTTGAACACGTTAGTACAAGTTAGTATAGCAAAATGGTTAGGCTCTGATACCACTGTAAGTCTACGCTAGCGCCCCGGCAGTCTACAGACGCCAAATGCGGAATAAAACTTTTAAACTTGGCGCTATCGTATACTTTAACCCGGATCTGCCATTATTGCTAAACTAACAAACTGTAAAGAGTGTAGAATGGTTATACCGAACGATCCGAGTCCTTCGTTCTTCAACCATCATCCCACGCTCCGTTGCGGCTGCTCCGATCTCGTCAAACTCCGATGTCCTCGTCGAGGTGGCACCACATGATCGGATCTTTAAACGGGCTCCCGCCTCTGACTCGAGGCAACTCGATCGTCAAGTTTGCTAAAAGAGACGACCAAGATTGATGTAGAGAATGAGTAGATGACTTTGTCTCACTTCGTCCAAATCCGTGGACGATCGGTTAATGAAGTTGCCGTGGAAATTGGGTGATGGAATGAAATGAACTGTGAATTCCATACACCCCAAAACTATCATATCTTTTCTAACCGAAATGAAACCTCAAGTGAGAGTGAGTGAGAGAGAGAGGGGCCGGCCATCTTATAAGGAAGAGGGAGGTGACCGTAGGAGGAGGGAGGGTAACCATATCACAATCATAGTTATCTAAACAATTATGAAAGAATGAATCACAAATTTGAACCAATTAGAACAAACCTAGTCATGCTTTAACATTAAAGAACCATTAATGCAAAGATGAGTCACTAAGCCACTTCATCACTTCTAGAACCTTCTAGAATGATGACTCACTCCATCTGAAGAAAAGATAAATCCGTCTTTAACAGAATGTTAAAAGACGGCTGATAGAAAACTGGAAACTGGCAACTTCCAAAAGTGATCCTGAAACGACTTTCAGGATAACCCCGAAACTGTATAAATATACCCGCATTTGTATTACGACCGAATACAAATGCAACTGAGACAAAGATATTATACCTACTCAATATAATACTCGGATCCGGCTTAAACCAAAGCCGACCAGTATCATCTGCCCGAAAACTGACACGTGCGTAAACGCACGTGCATTTTCCGAACCCTGCCATAAAACCATACGGCCTCTACAACGTTTCGCCCGAACTTGGGAAACTGCCTGTGGGGGACTCTAATGACTCGTCAGCACCCTGGCAGTGGGTTTAACCACAAACCGTCAGCGGCACTAGCTATGCGTAACGGCTGCCCACGGACTGACCTCAAGGGTGGCCGAGAAGCGAACTCAAGGGAGACCGATGAGCGAACTCCTCCGAAAACCCTACTGAGCCTAACAGTGACAATGTATATACAGTCCGGTCCGTTCGTCAATGAGTATCGCATATCTGCCTAGGGGGCTAGCAACGTCAGACCCCCAATAGCAGTATAAGTCGTGTCGGAGTGAAGCCCAATTACACCCTGAGATACTACTGGAGTACCTACCAGTAAATCTCCTGCCATGGCCATGGACTTTGTGTAATGGCTCTCCTAGACACAGCACGACCTCGCCCCCAATACCGGGAGAGACGAATCCCCTGCCGATCCGCTCACGTACCTCCATATGGCTCGGGACTGTACCCAAAAACTACCTGTTTGCACGACTCCTTTGAGCCGTGGTAGGGTAGAAATCAAAGCACAGTGGGAACTCACACGAGACAAATGACGATCTCAGGTCGATGAACTAACCTGTACACATGTCACCAGGGAACTGCTATCTGACGGTAGATATAATACTAACTAGCAGATTCCCGGCGAGTCCTGTCCGGTGTACTCATAACCCAATGAGCACCTGTATACATCTTAGGTGATCCAACTGACACCAGTGGCTTGTGAGACCGGCCACCGCCCCTCGTCGGGGTCTCGACTGTACACACTAGTCTACTCCGGAGTATCGATGCCCTGTCTCGAAACTCCCACGACTAGGGACCACAATAAAGGATATGCATATAAACTACCCAACTCTCACGTATATGATCGCCATCATACTGTTGGTAGTAAAGCAAGATCCTAAGGGCTCTATCAAAGTGTAACATGCAATCAGTCACCTGAACATGTACACGACTGATAAAGGCAAACCAGATAGCATACTATCATCTCGAGTAAGACTGTTCTACCGGTATAGGTCCTCCGCAATCATTGCAATCACGTACCTGCGATCCAATAATTGACTATGAGGGCACTATCTCCAACACCCTAGTCGTGGGAGTTTCGAGATAGGGCATCGATACTCCAGAGTAGACTAGTGTATACAGTCGAGACCCCGACGAGGGGCGGTGGCCGGTCTCACAAGCCACTGGTGTCAGTTGGATCACCTAAGATGTATACAGGTGCTCATTGGGTTATGAGTACACCGGACAGGACTCGCCGGGAACATGCTAGTTGGTCTTATACCTGACGTCAGATAGCAGTTCCCTGGTGACATGTGTACAGGTTAGTTCATCGACCTGGGGATCGTCATTTGTCTCGTGTGAGTTCCCACTGTACTTTGATTACTACCCTACCACGCTCAAAGGAGACGTGCAAACAGGTTTTAGTTGGGTACAGTCCCGAGCCACATGGAGGCAGTGAGCGGATCTTCAGGGGTTCGTCTCTCCCGGTATTGGGGGTGAGGTCGCGCTATGTATAGGAGAGCCATTACACGAAGCCCTCGGCCGAGGCAGGAGATTTACTGGTAGGTATTCCAGTAGTATCTCAGGGTGTTCTGGGCTACACTCCGACACGACTTGTACCGCTTTTGGGGGTCTGACTTTTACCAACCCCTAGGCCCGCCATGCGATGCTCATAGACGAACGGACCGGACTGTACGGATATTGTCACTAACAGGCTCATAGGGTGTCAGGATGAGTTCACTCATCGACGTCCCTTTTGGTCAATAGCTGGTGGCCCGTTACATATTGGCTTATACCTCTGACGTGCTAGTGGTTAAATCCACAACCAAGGTGTTGACGACTCTTTAGAGTCCCCCACATTCAGTTACTCAAGTTTCGGGCGAAAAGCTGTAGAGGCCGTATGGAGATATGGCAGGGTCCGATCAGATACGTGCGGTATTGCACGGATCAGGATCGGACGGTTAGTACTAGAGGCCGTATGGATATATGGCAGGGTTCGATCAGATACGTGCGGTATTGCACGGATCAGGATCGAACGGATATTACTGGCCGGCTTTGGTTTAAGCCGGATCCTAGTATAGTACAGTGTAGATTTTGTCTCATTGCATTTGTATTTCGGTCGGAATACAAATGCGGGTGTGTATGCACAGTATCGGGGTTTTCCTGTAATTTATTACAGGACCAGTTTTCTGGAGTTGCCAGTTTGCTTTCCGTTTCGGCCATTTTCATTTGTATCTTTCAATGGCCGAAGATTGGTGGAGGAGGGCTTATTTGCAATTGTGCAAATAAGCATTTGTGGAGGGAGGTGATTGCATATTGTTGTATCATGATAGCTCTTCTTTGACTTCTTGACTTCTTCATGATGGCTTGACTTTTTGAAGTCATCATGCTTGATGATGATGGCTTGACCATTTGGAGTCATCATGCTTGAGATGATGGATTATGTTGGTGGGGTGTGATGATTGTTGTTTGAGTGTTGGACTTTCATAGTGATCATTTCTTTGCATGATAGCTTTTTCTCTCTCTTTTGGATTATGAGAGACTCTCATTCTTTTGATTGATACACCCCCTCACTCACTCTCATTCTCCTCTCCCACATTGGCATGGCCGGCCACTTCCTCTAGTGGGCTGTCCAAATTTTTGGTGTAGGGATTTACACTCATTTGGCTTGGCAAAAATCATATTAGCTCCTCCTCCAAAAGCTTGTATCAATTCCTCCACCATATGGCAATTCCTACAACCCCAAAATGAGACATGAGTTCCACACTACATTCTACAGCAAATCTTGGGCACGTCGACTTGCCAGCTTCGTGCCCGAGTTGCCTCGGTATAGAGGTGGGAGCCCGTAAAAGAAGCAGGCGACGTGGTGCCCTTCCGGCGACGAGGTGGACACCGGAGATTCCACGGGAGATCGGGACGACGACGAGAAGACCGGAGGACTCGGATCACTCGGTATATCTCTCTTCCCCATCTTGTAGTTAGCTAGGACTAGTTAATGGTTCGATCTGGGTTCTAGTGCGCGGTGGTGCCGGTTCAAGAAAATTTAAAGTTAGCCATCGCTTCCGCATTTGGCCTCGGGATGGAGGCCGGGGCGCCGCCGTGCACTTACAGAACCATGGATATACATTCCATTTACATGATTCTCCAGTAACATCCATTTACATGATTCTCCAGTTATATCGATTTACTGATATCATGGTTTCGGCAATTCATCCAATTATACAATTTATATTACAAGACAATACAAGTTGCAATACAATTTACAATACAAACAATACAATCAAGACATCGCGGGGTTTAAGAGGTAGATTGGTACGGAAGGTGTTAAAAGTGGCACGAGACTGCAAAATTAAGACACCTAACCTAAATCCAATTTCCGTTGTTCCGGGTTGTATAACGGAGCCTTATACTTCCATTTGCCTCTAGTCTCTGGCATATAGAGACTCCTCTCGTATACACTGGCATTTTTCTGTACCAAGCTACAAACAACAGCCATAACACTAAATACAACATTATAACAATATAATACAACATTAAAAGCTACTCTCTCTCTCTCACTCTCTGTCTATTCTAATTCTCCCTTATCTTTGGGACTTACCGAGCGATTGTTCGCTGACGACATTCCTTCTCTTTCTTCTTTGGAATGTTGTCAGGTGATCAGACCTTCAGGAGATCGAGTATACCAGCGAGGACTTGGATCAGCTTGCCTATGACCCAGAGCTCTAGCTTCATTGTACACATTTTATTTGAGTACTTTTCATTTCTGTTATGCCATTGTTTAGGCATTGCTTTCATTCAGATGTATTTACTTTTCCATGCATTGTACAAAAGAATGTTAATAAATAAAGTTGTTGTTCAGTTATACCTACTGTCTTTTATCTCTTGTGCATTTTGATTTATATTGCTTAGATACGCTCAGCGCATTTACTTCAGAGTAAATACGTAGCGGCCTCGTCGCGTCCTCCGCCCGTATACTGGGAAGCGGGACGTGACAGATTTTGTTGGTGGCCCATGCAGGTCAGAGCTGTATGAAACTCAATCATATAATTCTGTTCTGCGTGAACAGCCTAAGCAATATAACATAAGAACTAGCAACTAAAATATTCTTTACAATCATGTTCCTTGAATCTTATCTTTCATATACTTTGAATCTGTCTTAACCCAAAATTCCCTCACCTCTTTTACAATCTTACCAAAACCTTCGCATTCCTTCATTCCTTCACACATTTTTCACATTTTAAAACCCTTGCACCACCTTATTATTTTTTTTCTCACACTATCAGTACTTCAGTCACTAAACTTTCTTGAATCTATTACACTTACAAATTTCGAGGACGAAATTTTTATAAGGAGGGTAGAATATAACAACCCTAATTTTCCTATACAACTTTCTTTACAAATTTTTTTCAAAATCCATAAATGGGTATTTATTGCCTGAGCACAAGACATAAGTAATTAATTAGCTCCATAATTACAAGAAGGAGCTTGTTGCTCATGGGTAATACCTTGCACTGCTGAACCAAGCCACCAGAGTTCAAATCTCATACCCGACATTATTTTTAATATTATTTTGTTTTGAAAATTTTAGAATACCAACAATCAACACGTGATAACTTCCAAAAAACCCCACTGCCCTAAGAAAAGTGAACATACCAGTGACCACATGAGACGACCCCCCACCTCCCCACTGCCTGATTCGACCCGACTCGGGCCGGCGCTGCCGGCCGAACTCGGCAGGACGGCCGAGTCCCCTGAAAAAAAATTGTGGATTTTCCTATTCTATACCCCCCTGCAAAGTTTAAATGTCCAGACCACTTCCATAGACACAATTAAACCCCATTTACTCTATTTTTAATGAATTTTTAATATATTTTTATATTTTTTAATTTAAACTCTTCATCTACCATAACCCTAGCCTAACCCTATAAATATCACCCCTACACTCTACCCCCTCACCCCAAAACACTGAGCCAACTCTCAAGAATTCTCTAGAAAACCCTAGTGTGCAATCGAAGTGAGCAAGAGGCGAAGCGCCGACGAAATTCCGACGACGACTCTAGGAGCTCCCGGCGACGAAACGACGCACCGGAAGCTACGTTCATTACATCTTTCCTCTTGTCTAGTTCGCAACCCGTAAGTCCCAATTCTATCTTCTCTATTCTTTTCTAGAAATACAGAATTACAAAACCTGACGGAATCGGAACAAAACCGATTTCCGATTCGGTTTCTTCCTAAAACCTTCCTTTTCTTTAATACAATTATGCTAAAACCAATTCATGTTTACTATTAAACACTAATCAACCATATTGATCAAGTTTCATATCAAATGTAATTGCTATTTCCATTTTACCGTATTTTTTTCATTAAAATACCACATAGTTTCATTTCTACATTTAAACCATCAAAACCCTTGCTATACCTTTAAGTAGATCACGAGGTAATGACATACCTCCTCACACACTCATATGCAACATAGCACCATACCCTTGGGAACATAGAATACGTGAAAACGACACATTTTCATTTAAATACCATTTACTTAATAAAACCGTTTTCTAAAGGATTTAGTATTTATACAATCTTTGCAAAGCGCCGCTACAACCCATTTTGGGGAACCCGTTCTGGATGGTGCGGATTAT
The DNA here is from genome assembly GCA_030015575.1 of Agapanthus africanus. Taxonomy (NCBI): domain Eukaryota; kingdom Viridiplantae; phylum Streptophyta; class Magnoliopsida; order Asparagales; family Amaryllidaceae; genus Agapanthus; species Agapanthus africanus. Next base: position 247,954,056 of record JASDDO010000004.1, on the reverse strand, counting down.
CGCACATCCTCGGGCTTAGTAGTGCGAGATGCAGACTCCGCAAGGAGCATTCGGTCTCGAAAGATTTAAAATATGAAAATCTAAAGAAAATGAGATTTCTAGAAATATTATATATATTAAAAATTATTTTCATACAAATATATGTATATATATCTTTAAAATATCTATTTTGTGATAATATAAGTATTCCACCTTTTTTCTAAAAATATCACAAGAATCATTTTACACTAAAATACCATGAATTCCCTACAAATCAATATTACAAATAAATATCTTTATTTATGAAATTAGGATATTTTCACTAGAAATATCACAATATAAAATCTACATTCATTACAACTCTAAAGACGATAACTAAATACTTGTGGAGTATTTTGAAAAGTATATAATAGTATTTTATAACATTTCAAAAAAAAAAATATTATTTTGGGAATGTTTTTTTAATTAAATAATAAATATTGAATATTTTAATAAGGCGGTATAATTAAATACCGATAAATTGGGGAAATTTTTTGAAAATTATTGAAATTACTAAAAGGGGGTGTTTTATGTGAATTATGCAAATTTTAAGTTTTTATGATTAATTATACACTAATTTTGTGCTAATCGCGATTAAAAATCGCTAATCGGATTTTAAGCGTGTTTTGTGCAAAACATGCACCATATCATTTCACACTTGTGTTATATTTTCCTACATGGTTTTATCTTCATGTTTCATTCCTTGTTTTGGGTATACTATTGAGGATAGAAGGAAATAAAAGAAAAGAAAAAGGAAAGGAAAAAGGAATAAAAAAAAGGAGGTATGGGCAAGTGAGAGAAAGTGAGGGGTCAAACGAGTGCCATGCCCATGTGTTTCTTTCTTCTTCCTCCATCAGTTTCTCCCCCCATTTCCTTAGGTGCTGCTGCCCTCTTTCCCCCCCTCCACAAACCCACTCACTTCATCTTCAAAACAACTCCAAAACCTAATCCCCACTTCACAAAAAGAGTGCACAAGCTCACAAGCTATACTATGGACCAAGAAAGTTTTCATTTTGGCGCTGTAGGGGGATTCATGAGTGTCTAATGAGGTAACCCTTTCACAATTAGTGTAGTATTTCAAGTGCTTTAGCCTCATTTCAAGTTTAAAATCGTTTTGGCGAAATTTAGTGAACTTTGAAATCTCAAGTTTGGAATTAGGGTTTGATTTGAGTAGAGATGGTGTAATAGGGCCTTAGAGATGACCTTAAACCCCTCCCAATTGATAGAAACCCAGACCAACCCAACTGAAACCCAAAATACGGAATTTCAGAACTTTTCATGTCGGTTTGTGAGGTATTGGAGTGTGCAGGGAAATCTGGGATGACCCGGGGAAATTCTGAGACAAACAAACAACTCTAGAGGCCAAATGGGACCAGTATGGGACCACCCTGACCAGACGAGACCCTAACTCCCTAGCAAAACCAGCCTGGCCTGAATTTTGGGGTATGTGGCCGGCCCCCCTGATAAATTAGGTGCCCAGGTTGCTTCAGCAGGTTATATTCACACTATATATCACCCCAGTGTTGTTTGCTCGTCTTGTTTTGGCCTGAGTCAAAATCTGGGACCACTTTCTCTAGTTGCCGCTTTGATTCGAGCAATGGTTTTCCGTATTTTAAATTCTGGATTTTTGTGTTTGTGCTTTATCTCGATCACGTGACGTTTGTACGTCTATATCGAGTGATATCGGGTTGATTTGCGGGAGTAGACCATAGGTTTTGACCTATGTGAGTTCCGCGTGTCGTTTTGGTTTCGATTTGGTTTTAATGCGATACGATGCGTATGATATGTAGGTACCCCCATGATGATTCGAGACGATGAAGAAGATGATGGCGACATCGGCATCGGCACACAAGAAGCAGAGTAGATTATATCAACGGGGGAAGTCGGGTGGATGGCGTATAGCCCCCCGCAGTTCGATGTTTAGGATACTATATATATACTATATATATATATATATATATATGATAGCGTTATGTGTGACTTGGATATTCAAGATGTGATTAGGTGTACTATGGTTAGATTAGGGTTTAGAGTAAACTAGTATAGTTTCCTAGTTGCGAACCCTAGAATAGGTTTACACCCGCACGCACACGCATGCTTACTTGTTATACTTATACCTGGATGATGAGGATAGTGGATGATATTTGGAGATGAGTCGATGATATTGGGCATAGTGCCATAAGATCGGTGATATGATGTGGTTGGTATTTGGGATACGACATGAGATTTCTAGCGGGCCTTTAGGCGTGTGATTTCATACACGCACGCACGCGCGCGCGCGCGCGCGCGCGCACACACACACAAACATATATATATATATATCGATGGTATCAGTTTGTACTAAACTTAGATCAGTACCCCAGTTCATAAGATATGATGATAAGGATACCAGATATTTGATGAGATAAATGTGAGATTCGACCCGTACCCAGATTTGGGATGCCGTACGACGGATTTACGTACGAGCTATATATATTTATGATAGATCCGCACTCTTGATTCGAGGATGTCATATTGTATATTGTATCGTATGTGATACTATTGAGGCGGGATCACCGACCATTATATTTATATATATATATATATATCGACTCAGATTTTGGTGGTTTCCATACCCCACCCGATTAGCTTGTTAGTTAGAGCTGTAGTTTGCTTAGTAGATGTTAGGCTAGACCCGAGTCATACCTATTTCAAAAACTAACGAATCGGGAGTATTTTAAAGACAGGTAAAGGGATTCTACGGATATTTTCAAAAGACGCACTTTTTCTTAAAAACACTGTAGCCCTTATTTTACTAAAAACCCCGATTCGTCTTATTTCAAATGGCAAAAACTGTATGACATTAGTATATGGATGTAGATTCTTCACTGTTGTGTTTATTAGTCGATTTCTCCATATTCTTGCTATTCGCATCGCATTGCATGTGTAAATGTGTTTATTGTTATATTAAAACCATGTTGTCAGGACACCGCACCATTATCGATGATTCGTATGTTCCACGTACACCTGCTTGCCGACTCACATACTTCATCATCGATAATTGCCATGTCACTACACAGTAGGATTATTGCATCAGGATATGAACCCTTGCATGGCATACTTGTGGACATACATATTGTACACTCATACTTGCATACATACGTATTTGCACATACATAGATGATTCTGGCTTGATTTGGAGATTTGGAAACCGCAAGATACATTTTAAAACTGATTCATTTTAATGGAGCGGTCTTCCCTCGATATGTGCTTATTACTGTTTTATGTCGCATGATATATTGATATGCTTACATTTCTTTTATATGTCACATACATCATGCTTTATGATTATATGCATTGAGATATGTTGTTTCCATGATATTTCTGGATTTGGGAACCGTGGTTATTTCAAAAGATAGTATGTATTGTTTTAAAAACCCAGTTACCCTTGATATGATATTTCAGTACGCCCACCATGAGTTTTATCGGTTCTGATGTATATATATACCCCATGCGAGGAGGAGTCGTGAGCCGTGTGCGGGTACATGGTAGGGCCCGGTATGGTACCCCGGGGCAAGAAAGGGATGCTGTGTATACAGACGGTGAGACTGGCAGAGGGACTACTACCTACCGGTGATAGTATTTGGGCTCGACGGATATCCGAAGGGTACCGACCGGAATCGAGAGATGATATGGGCCGATCCGGGCTGACGGAGCCCGTGGGCCGATCCGGACTGACGGAGCCCGATATATGAGGATTTACGTGCCGATGCTGGGCACATGTTTCATGATGTTTTTGAGTGTCGATGCTAGACACTAAGGTTCCATGATTTTGATGTGTCGCGAGGGACACGCGTTGATTTATATCCTCATACTTCCATGCATATGCTTTATGATATTACATGCATGATGTTTTATGTCATTGGGTGACACGTGGACGAGATCCACATACATACAGACATGGATTACATAGTTGGATGATATCCACACACTTATAGACTTCATGATATAGTTGACATTGATTCATGTTGATTACATTGATCATACCTCATATTTATGATATGTTGTTACCTGAGGCACTGACACGAGCACATGGGATTACACTTATGTATAGATGTTTACCCTAGCCGCCTTTTCATGCTTCAGACTTATTCATTTGAGGTTTATATATTATAACTTATCGTATTGACCTAGGATTGTGTCATGCATATGATTTCTGCTCTGTGATGTTTTCTATTCACGAGTTGGCAACTTACCCCCGTTGTGCCACAGTTCTTGCAGGTTTTTCCATACAAGTTTCATTGCGGCTTTTCTGGCACACTGCTTCCTTTCTGGGTGATTGCTTTGGTAGGTGGATTCACTTGCATCGTGACCACCCTTGTTTTTATTTTAAACAGTTGTATCTAGTAATTCCATCAACCAAACTTGTATATTGTTTCAGGCTTAAGACCGGTTGTTTATTATTCGACCTTAGAGTCGCACGTTGTAGTATTATGATTTTCATGATGTTTTGAGTTTCCTTTTGAGTTTTGATCCTCGCCCTTCGGCGTTGTATATTATATTGCTTGCATGGTTGTGACCGTCGATTGACGAAGAGCTAGCTCCCGCTTAGAGATGCCTTTTATCATTATGCATATATTATTCTTGTTGTACCCCGTTTGGGGCCAGTATTTACAAAAGAAACTCTACCGAAATTTTCAGAAAAGACTTGAGGATTAAAAAATGCATATTTGGCTTACTTATTTAAAAACCTTGTTTTTAAAACATGTTTTCTTCACTTCTTTAAAACTAGTTTTCCTTCATTTATTATTTAAAATGGTTTTGGATTTCTGGGCTTTAGCTTACTTGGATTAGATGGGGTCCTATAGACTTCATATGATTCAAGAGCCAGTCACGTGCTATTTTGGGTCGTGACAAAGTTGGTATCAGAGCGCTAGGTTAACCTTGGTTCGAGTCTAAGTTTGACTATGCGGAGCCTAGAACGTTTATATATATACGGAACTTAGGCTTGACCTTACGGAACTTAGACTTAGTCGAGGGGGTATTATACCCGAACTTTCGTCGCGTAGGATGACCCTTGGTTGAAGGAGTAGGTAGCTTGAGTAGAGTGACGTACCGTACGTATGTTCCGCGACATACTTACGATACGCTACTCCGCTTAAGAAACCTTAGGATGTACACTTCCTTGCACAGTATTATATTCATTCCTATGATCTATCCTCATCGATAGTGGTTATGACTTTGCTGCCACGATTACACGGGCAGAGAGAGCTATGGCTAGAGTTGCGTCAGCTTGAGCTCGTCACGGACGAGGACTGACCAGGGCGTGATTCCAGAGACATACGATTGCATAGAGAGGCGTCGTTTTATTGTGTTTTCGCGCCATGAGCGTTTGACGAATCGCTTTTACGAGATTACTCGGACGTGCAGATCAGCACCAGAGGAGTGAGCCACTGCTAGAGGCCAGCCAGAATGTGATGACCATTGATATATCGCTTATTCATGGTGATTGAGGCGCTGTTCATCGTACAGACGTATGAGCCAGTGGTTGCTGCAAATGACGAGATATCGCCCAGATGTTGGAGCTACTGCGGCATGAGTATATACTTAGAGATATGATGGAAGGTCGCTAGTCACCCAAGGATGAATGACTAGGACATGTGGTTCGTTCGCTTACCCCGATGCGAGGTCATCAGATTGATTGATTCCAGCTAAAGATGACTTTCGTTGGTAGTCGATAGAGACAATCGAATGTCAGGAACCCATTTCCAAGTTTAAAGTATTCGGAAGACAATGCGGGTAATGCTATGGACCCTCTAGAAGAATGAAACCCTAACTCGACGTAATGACCATGGAACGCCTTCGAACCTTAGGGTTTGCGGCAGTTTAGCGGTGCCATTTGTGAGGCTTGGGTCTGCCCTTCTACGGTTGGTCCATAGGTGCTGTGGCATGTACTGGAATACTATTAAACTGTACTCAAGATGTTGATTTCTTGGGGGATTATGAGGTTTTGACAAATCGATCGAATGTTTCGACATCATTCGGATATCATGTGATGGGATACATTGCTTGGGAGACTCCAGATACGAGTATAACCGTTGGAGCGCAGTCCATGCAGCCACGAAAAGACGAGTCTGAATCAGTCGACATTGGAACAGAGTGGAGTAAAGAGTTCGCACGAGAATTCGACGAGATGACGTTCCACTCCGCTGACATCAGAGATGTGATACGCATGCAGAGGCGTTGCATATGGATATACCTTCCAGAAGGAGTCGCGATGAGTATGCAGCCGTTCCGGAACAAGAAACAGATATAGTAAGGGTGGTAACTTCCGGGCAATTCGGCAAAAACGAGATTTGAGAGAGACCTCAACAGGACCCTTCTGGAATACTATACGACAAGACTTGGACCAGGATCAGTCATGTTACGCACACCTAGGAGACCAGTAAGCTGACCAGGTTCGGATAGAGGACCTCACCCAGATGCGTTGTGAATTGATCAAGAACGGACGAGTATGGAGTATACCTCCGCAAGTTGGGACGAGTTCTTGAGGACGTGTTCGGCTAGATATCTTCCACATAGTGATGAAGATACCGAGTTCATGATTTTGAGTCCGTGTGAGAAACTTCAGATTGACCGTAGCCGAGAACAATTGCAGTGCGCAGATAGAGACGTGACGTCGAAGTGGACGATGATACAGACAAGTGGGACAAGAGGTTCGTGCGAGATGCTGACGAGCTGTTGTTACTCCCCGTTAAGATTAAAGGTCAGATATGTCTACAGAGGCATTGGGATGCGACCAGTTTCAGAGAAAATGCTGTGCTGAGGACGCGGATGTCCAGAAAGCGAGAAAAGATTATACAAGAGTACCGGCCTCCGTACAGTTCGGCATAGGCGAGATCGGAAGAGACCTTGAGCAGGATTCCTTCTAGGACACTGCTACGATAAGATTTGCACCCAGGATCAGAGGTGTGATGTGTATTCAGAGGGCCAGAGGCCGACGCCAGTGACGTGATGCTTTACGAGTGGTCGTGAGGATTGACCGAGAGATGACCAGAGAAGTGCCAGTACGGAATCGTCCCCGTTAGCACACCTGACAGGGCCGATGAGCCGATGGATTGCGAGACTGGTAATCCACAGAGAAGATAAGGGGCCAGAGACAGAGGACGCCGGAACGTGAGCAGGAGGCAAGTAGATATCTTGCGCTGCTAGCATGGGATGCACCGACACCTTCTCGACTTTGAAGGAGGATATATCGATGACGGTATTTATGAATTGTGATTTGGTGATTCGATTATCACATATCCGTCACCTTGGATTTCGGTATTTTGGGCAACCTATTTGCATGATTTAGTCTTAATGACTGAGTTTCATGATATTTGTATTTTGTGCACCACGGTTGCACCTAACTTCGGTTTGATGTTATTTGAGATATTGATTGTGATTTCATGCCTAGGGCATGCATATGTTTTGACATTTGCTTACGATATAGTTTTCTTGCACTTTTAGTGTTTTGATTTGATTTGTGCATGCTGATGCACATGGTTGTGAGATTATATACCGCGGTATACCTGATCTGGATTGAGCTGTATTGTATACCGTCGATTTCGATTCTGATATTGATGTTGATTTCGTGATGTCATGCATGATGGATGCACCGATTTGGATTTTCGCGCATGTTGCGCGCATGTTATGAGATGCGATTTTGGTGCACACCAGATGCACTAAATCGAGATTCTTCGTACATATCAGATGCACCTGATTTTGCTGTCAGGCACACTCGTTGCCTTTGACAGATGTTTCGTGCACACCCGTTGCACCTAGATATTGTTTCTGTGCACATGTATGGCACATATATTGATTTTGATTTCCGTGCGCACCAGACGCACGTCTCATTCATATGCACATTCTGGGATTGATTTCTTATGGAGCAGTACTTTTTTATGATATTTACTATTTGTTTTCGTACTGAGCAGGACTAGTCAGAGGACAGTACCTGGATATATTTTGCATGCATTGATAATTATCGAAGGGATTTCCAAAAAGAGAGCTATAGTCTCAGTATTTACCTACGTGTCTGATATGACACGAAACGTTTAAAACAAGGAAACCCTTCTAAATTGTTTTCAAACGGCGGTACGTGCATTTAAACAAAGGATATATATATATATATATATATATATATATATATATATATATATATATATATATATATAGAGAGAGAGAGAGAGAGAGAGAGTGAGAAAGAGAGTTATTTTCTTACTCAAGACGTCCGCCAATGTGCAGTGTTATGCGCATCGCACAGCGACTTAAAAAGGATTTGGCATGCATTTTCTTCAGTTATCTACATGTATAAATTTGATGTTTACATGTATAGTTCTGATTTATATCATATTGGTTTTCGTTTTGGATTTGACATTTGTATCTTCACCATGACTCCGATGATTGCGAAATGCTTGACGGAGTTTTGATTTTGAGTTATCTGCTCATTGTTCATGCGCGTGCATTGCGCTGTGATACGTTTTATGTATTGATGATTTCGGAACCCCGAAGACTGGGACTTTTTACTGAAATGTTTTCGTATTGAGGGGTTTAAATTTAAATTCAAGGACCGAATCTCTTTAAGGGGGGAAGATTGTAACATTTCAAAAAAAAATTATTATTTTGGAATTTTTTTTAATTAAATAATAAAATATTGAATATTTTAATAAGGCGGTATAATTAAATACCGATAAATTGGGGGAAATTTTGAAAATTATGGAAATTACTAAAAGAGAGTGTTTTATGTGAATTATGCAAATTTTAAGTTTTTATGATTAATTATACACTAATTTTGTGCTAATCGCGATTAAAAATCGCTAATCGGATTTTAAGCGTGTTTTGTGCAAAACATGCACCATATCATTTCACACTTGTGTTACATTTTCCTACATGGCTTTATCTTCATATTTCATTCCTTGTTTTGGGTTTACTATTGAGGAGAGAAGGAAATAAAAGAAAAGAAAAAGGAAAGGAAAAAGGAATAAAAAAAAGGAGGTATGGGCAAGTGAGAGAAAGTGAGGGGTCAAACGAGTGCCATGCCCATGTGTTTCTTTCTTCTTCCTCCATCAGTTTCTCCCCCCATTTCCTTAGGTGCTGCTGCCCTCTTTCCCCCCCTCCACAAACCCACTCACTTCATCTTCAAAACAACTCCAAAACCTAATCCCCACTTCACAAAAAGAGTGCACAAGCTCACAAGCTATACTATGGACCAAGAAAGTTTTCATTTTGGCGCTGTAGGGGGATTCATGAGTGTCTAATGAGGTAACCCTTTCACAATTAGTGTAGTATTTCAAGTGCTTTAGCCTCATTTCAAGTTTAAAATCGTTTTGGCGAAATTTAGTGAACTTTGAAATCTCAAGTTTGGAATTAGGGTTTGATTTGAGTAGAGATGGTGTAATAGGGCCTTAGAGATGACCTTAAACCCCTCCCAATTGATAGAAACCCAGACCAACCCAACTGAAACCCAAAATACGGAATTTCAGAACTTTTCATGTCGGTTTGTGAGGTATTGGAGTGTGCAGGGAAATCTGGGATGACCCGGGGAAATTCTGAGACAAACAAACAACTCTAGAGGCCAAATGGGACCAGTATGGGACCACCCTGACCAGACGAGACCCTAACTCCCTAGCAAAACCAGCCTGGCCTGAATTTTGGGGTATGTGGCCGGCCCCCCTGATAAATTAGGTGCCCAGGTTGCTTCAGCAGGTTATATTCACACTATATATCACCCCAGTGTTGTTTGCTCGCCTTGTTTTGGCCTGAGTAAAAATCTGGAACCACTTTCTCTAGTTGCCGCTTTGATTCGAGCAATGGTTTTCCGTATTTTAAATTCTGGATTTTTTTATTTGTGCTTTATCTCGATCACGTGACGTTTGTACGTCTATATCGAGTGATATCGGGTTGATTTGCGGGAGTAGACCATAGGTTTTGACCTATGTGAGTTCCGCGTGTCGTTTTGGTTTCGATTTGGTTTTAATGCGATACGATGCGTATGATATGTAGGTACCCCCATGATAATTCGAGATGATGAAGAAGATGATGGCGACATCGACATCGGCACACAAGAAGCAAAGTGAGTAGATTATATCTATGGGGGAAGTCGGGTGGATGGCGTATAGCAACCCCGCAGTTCGATGTTTAGGATACTATATATATACTATATATATATATATATAAGATAGCGTTATGTGTGACATGGATATTGAAGATGTGATTAGGTGTACTATGGTTAGATTAGGGTTTAGAGTAAATTAGTATAGTTTCCTAGTTGCGAACCCTAGAATAGGTTTACACCCACACGCACACACATGCTTACTTATTATACTTATACCTGGATGATGAGGATAGTGGATGATATTTGGAGATGAGTCGATGATATTGGGAATAGTGCTATGAGATCGGTGATATGATGTGGTTCGTATTTGGGATACGACATGAGATTTCTAGCGGGCCTTTAGGCGTGTGATTTCATACACGCACACACATATATATATCGATGGTATCAGTTTGTAGTAGACTTAGATCAGTACCCCAGTTCATGAGATATGATGATAAGGAAACCAGATAATTGATGAGATAAATGTGAGATTCGACCCGTACCCAGATTTGGGATGTCGTACGACGGATTTACGTACGAGCTATATATATTGATGATAGATCCGCACTCTTGACTCGAGAATGTCATATTGTATATTGTATCGTATGTGATACTATTGAGGCGGGATCACTGACTATTATATTTATATATATATATATATATATATATTTAGGTGGTTTCCATACCCCTCCCGATTAGCTTGTTAGTTAGAGCTGTAGTTTGCTTAGTAGATGTTAGGCTAGACCCGAGTCATACCTATTTCAAAAACTAACGAATCGGGAGTATTTTAAAGACAGGTAAAGGGATTCTACGGATATTTTTAAAAGACGCACCTTTTCTTAAAAACACCGTAGCCCTTATTTTACTAAAAACCCCGATTCGTCTTATTTCAAATGGCAAAAACTGTATGACATTTTTATATGGATGTAGATTCTTCACTGTTGTGTTTATTAGTCGATTTCTGCATATTCTTACTATTCGCATCGCATTGCATGTGTAAATGTGTTTATTGTTATATTAAAACCATGCTGTCAGGACACCAGCACCATTATCGATGATGCGTATGTTCTACTTACACCTGCTTGCCGGCTCACATACTTCATCATCGATAATTGCCATGTCACTACACAGTAGGATTATTGCATCAGGATATGACCACTTGCATGGCATACTTATGGACATACATATTGTACACCCATACTTGCATACATACGTATTTGCACATATATAGATGATTCTGGCTTGATTTGGAGATTTGGGAACCGCAAGATACATTTTAAAACTGATTCATTTTAAAGGAGCGGTCTTCCCTCGATATGTGCTTATTACTGTTTTATGTCGCATGATATATTGATATGCTTATATTTCTTTTATATGTCGCATACATCATGCTTTATGATTATACGCATTGAGATATGTTGTTTCTATGGTATTTCTGGATTTGGGAACCGTGGTTATTTCAAAAGATAGTATGTATTATTTTAAAAACCCGATTACACTTGATATGATATTTCAGTGCGCCCACCATGAGTTTTATCAGTTCTGATGTATATATATACCCCATGCGAGGAGGAGTCGTGAGCCGTGTGCGGGTATATGGTGGGGCCCGGTATGGTACCCCGGGGCAAGAAAGGGATGCTGTGTATACAGACGGTGAGCCTGGCAGAGGGACTACTACCTACCGGTGATAGTATTTGGGCTCGGCGGATATCCGGAGGGTATCGACTGGAGTCGAGAGATGATATGGGCCGATCCGGACTGACGGAGCCCGATATATGAGGATTTACGTGCCGATGCTGGGCACATGTTTCATGATGTTTTTGAGTGTCGATGCTAGACACTCAGGTTCCATGATTTTGATGTGTCGCGAGGGACACACGTTGATTTATATCCTCATACTTCCATGCATATGCTTTATGATATTTACATGCATGATGTTTTATGTCATTGGGTGACACATGGACGAGATCCACATACATACAGACATGGATTATATAGATGATATCCACACACTTATAGACTTCATGATATAGTTGACATTGGTTCATGTTGATTACATTGATCATACCTCATATTTATGATATGTTGTTACCTGAGGCACTGACACGAGCACATGGGATTACACTTATGTATAGATGTTTACCCTGGCCACCTTTTCATGCTTCAGACTTATTCATTTGAGGTTTATATATTATTACTAATCGTATTGACCTAGGATTGTGTCATGCATACGATTTCTGCTCTGTGATGTTTTCTATTCACGAGTTGGCAACTCACCCCCGTTGTGCCATAGTTCTTGCAGGTTTTGCCGTACAGGTTTCATTGCGACTTTTCTGGAACGCTGCTTCCTTTCTGGGTGATTGCTTTGGTAGGTGGGTTCACTTGCATCGTGACCACCCTTGTATTTATTTTAAACAGTTGTATCTAGTAATTCCATCAACCAAACTTGTATATTGTTTCAGGCTTGAGACCGGTTGTTTATTATTCGACCTTAGAGTCGCGCGTTGTAGTATTATGGTTTTCATGATGTTTTGAATTTCCTTTTGAGTTTTGATCCTCGCCCTTCGGCCTTGTATATTATATTGCTTGCGTGGTTATGACCGTCGATTGGCGAAGAGCTAGCTCCCGCTTGGGGATATCTTTTATCATTATGCATATATTATTCTTGTTGTACCCCGTTTGGGGCCAGTATTTACAAAGGAAACTCTGCCGAAATTTTCAGAAAAGACTTGAGGATTAAAAAATGCATATTCGGCTTACTTATTTAAAAACCTTGTTTTTAAAACATATTTTCTTCACTTCTTTAAAACTAGTTTTCCTTCATTTATTATTTAAAATGGTTTTGGATTTCTGGGCTTTGGCTTACTTGGATTAGATGGGGTCCTATAGATTTCATATGATTCCAGGGCCAGTCATGTGCTATTTTGGGTCGTGACATATTTTTACATAAAACCCCCTCAAGTTCTATAAATTACCCTAAGGACCCTAGTATACATAGGTTTAAGCGGGACCAATCTCTTGAGCCTCAGGGAGCCGGAGAAGTGGGTGCTTGCCTATCTAAGGTAGACAACTTAACAATGGTGTTATCAATACGGTAATCGTCTTTGAAAAAGACACAAATCCTGCCGCCCATGTGCAGCGGTTACCGATAACATCAAAACAATCAGGACTTCAATTGACTTTTCTAATTGTCTGACTCAGAGTGAGTCTCATTATAATCCGACTTGAATATGATTCAAGTACAATCTACAATTTACAATATTACAATTCAACATGAATCCATGAATCCATTATTCCATATATTCAATCTATCAATCTATACAACTTGACTGAACCGAACCATGGATATATATTCCATTTACATGATTCTCCAGTAACATCCATTTACATGATTTTCAAGTTACATCCATTTACTGATATCATGATTTCGGCAAGTCATCCAATTATACAATTTATATTACAAGACAATACAAGTTGCAATACAATTTACAATACAAACAATACAATCAAGACATCACGGAGTCTAAGGGGTAGATTGGTACGGAAGGTATTAAAAGTGGCACAAGACTGCAAAATTAAGACACCTAACCTGAATCCAATTGCCGTTGTTCCGGGCTGTATAACGGAGCCTTGTACTTCCATTTGCCTCTAGTCTCTGGCATATAGAGACTCCTCTCATATACACTGGCATCTTTCTGTACCAAGCTACAAACAACAGCGTTAACACTAAATACAACATTATAACTATATAATACAAAATTAAAAGATACTCTCTCTCTCTCTCTCTCTCTCTTACTCTATGTCTATTCTAATTCTCCCTTATCTTTGGGACTTAACGAGCGATTGTTCGCTGACGACATTCCTTCTCTTTATTCTTTGGAATGTTGTCAGGTGATCGGACCTTCAAGAGATCGAGCATACCAACGAGGACTTGGATCAGCATGCCTACGACCAAGAGCTCTAGCTTCATTGTACACATTTTATTTCAGTACTTTTCATTTCTGTTATGCCATTGTTTAGGCATTGTTTTCATTCAGATGTATTTACTTTTCTATGCATTGTACAAAATAATGTTAATAAATAAAGTTGTTGTTCAGTTATACCTATTGTCTTTTGTCTCTTGTGCATTTTTATTTATATTGCTTAGATACGCTCAGCGTATTTACTTCAGAGTAAATACGTAGCGGCCTCGTCGCGTCCTCTGTCCGTATACTGGGAAGCGGGGCATGACATAGCTAACCAGTCTGTGCCCAGGAGAACGTCAAATCCAACATCTCTAGAAGGATCAAAACGACGGACGAATCTCTATCTCCTATCCGATTGGCACACGACCGAAATACGTGTCGCGTAACAAAAGAATCGCTGACAGAAGTTAACACAACAAACGACTGATCTAGCTAACATGACTCTCGGCCCAACCACGGCACAAAGTGTGTAAAACAAACAAGTTCATCAAAAGAACATACGATTTAAGAATATCTGAAAACTCTGCATTGGACGCCCGCGCGTCCCGATGAGTAGAAGCAAACTCTCGTGTCTTCCCCCTACCCGCAACTAGCTAAACTCCTCTTCTGCCAACCTGTCCCCTCTGAGAGAATCCTCCGCGACCACGACCTCTCTGAACACGAGTCTGACGCGGTGCTAAGGAACAATTCCTGATGAGGTGATGAAGGCTCCCGCACTAATAACATCCACGCGATGACGGCTGACCCTCCTAGGGATGAGAGCTGAACGACTGTCCTCGTCCTAAGCCTCTGTTACTCCCGCGACGGTCACAAAATCTGTCTCGGCGACTGAACCTCTGACTCGAGGCTGACACACCAGCACGAGTCCTCTTCTGTTCCGGAACTCCCAAAGTCTCTGGAAGACGTGCCTCGTCAACTATGGCTGCATCCACTAGTGCTGTGTAAGTGATGAAATGCTGAGTACAGACCGTAAGGAACAACTGGGTAACAGGGGTGGCAACCTCCTATCGCTGCGCTCGACTGGCCTCAACCAACGATCTCATCGTCTGGCGCAAGTCCTGCATCTCTGCCTCAAGCCTAGCGTTACGATCCGTCGAAGGCGGATCCATCTGCTCCTGTACAGCGAGCGTACCATCCTGGTCAATCCTAATCCTAAACGAGTCAACTCTGACCTCGGCCCTCGCTACACCACTCTGAGTACTCATAGTCATCAGCGGGAAAGGCTATAAATGGAGAAAGGATTCGAAAAGAACACGGAAATCGAATCACAAGGATATGTATCATCAAGAAAGGAATTTCAAGCAATTTGTACTTAGGTCACTTTAGGCGGAGTACCGTGTCGTGAGTATGCCGCGGACATACACACACTACGTTACTCTGCTTCAGCTACCTACTCCATCATACCAAGGTCATCCTACACTCCGAAAGGTAAAACCTAGCGCTCTGATACCAACTTTGTCACGAACCGAAATTGGCACGTGACGGCCCTTAAACTATGCAACGTCTACAGGCGTAACGCAATTTAAGTAAGCCGAAAACCCAGCAATCTAAACCATCAAAAGTAGTAAGTGATAATAACATTCTCAAAACTTTTGAAATCTCAAAACAAATTCTTTAAAGTCCCCGCCTGCGAACCTAAAACATAAAACAATATAACAAGTATATATTAGCAATAGACCCAAAACACGTACAAACTACGTTTGACCGACACACCAACTCAAAACATAGTCTCAAGTGTTCGTATTGTGGCTAACGTGCGTAGAGACACTACGAAACCAACCCAAGAGCAAAACCACACAAAGCGCACGAACCGTGTCGTATAACGTATCGCGCGTAGTCGTAACACAAGAAACTAGCTATGTGATCCCAGATTTTGTATACAGAGAAAACCCAAAAATCAAATAAGACCAAACACACTTAAACCACTGCAGACACCTACCCACAAAAACCCACACCCAAACTCCAACACAAATCCGGCGTCGCCGGAATTCACCTTCTCATCGCCGGCCGAGTTCGAGCTCCAAGGGTTCGTGCTCCAGGTGGTGTCCTATGGTCTCAGGTACAACACAACTACATTGTTTGGTTTTCTAGTATACTATCAGGGTCACAGCAGATCACAGATATCACAAATGACACTAAAAATATGATATTTGCACGAAACTTAACTTTAAACATTCTAAACTAAAACTACAAGACTACAAAATACTATAACAACATAAAGAACATATAGAGATCATTACCTACTCCCACAAGCTCAAAGATCCTAGCTTTCCAAGCTACAAGGCATCCAAGAGGCAAATCAAGGCAAAAGAAGTGATTTTTGTGAGGTTTAGTGATGTTTTGTGAAGGTTTTGTGAAGAATTGGTGATGGAAAAACAAGTGTTCAGTTTGAGGAATGAGAAGTGATGAAATGATGAGAAAAAATGAAGTGAGAGAGAATGAGAGAGAGTGAGATGAAAAGATAGAGAGAGGTGAGGTTAAGGTAAGTGCACCTTGCATTAACTCTCCAATTAATGCAAGCATGACTCACATGTGCCACCTCCTCCCAAATCCAAAAGCCAAAGAAATATCTCACACAAATATCTAAAGGTTTAATCAAGACAAGGATTGGATTAGGGTTAAGTTGTCATGGTCACTAATCTAAATTACACAAACACACCCTCACATAAACATGCACATATGTGTGCATGCCATAACAAATAATAATAAATTATTAATTAAATGTTATAAAATGTGAGGAACCCAAATTGGTAAACTTTTTACCAAAAACCCGCATTATCGTCTAAACTAACACTAACCGAAATCTAAGGCGTTACAATCTCCCCCCTTATAAAAATTCGTCCCCGAATTTAAAATTCTCACTCAGCGTACCTTCAAAGAGATGAGTACAAAAACTCCCAAATCTCGCTCGCAGCGTTCCAAGTGATCACCTCACTATACGGCTACGCACAAGAAAACCCTCTACATATGGCAAGACCCTTGACCGAAGTTTCTCCACCTGCCGAACCACTAACACAATTGGCTGCCGGTGAACGAAAAGATCGCGTCCCAAATAAATGGTCTGGAGCTAAATCATGTGAGAAAGGTCATGAAAGTATTTGCAAAGTATCGACACAAGGAATACGGGGTGAATACTTAATAATCTGGACGGAAGTGCAAAATTATAGGCAACGGAACTAACTCGCTTTAAGGATCTCAAAAGGACCTACAATCCTGGGATAAGCTTCCCAAAATTCAACACGTCATTCATCGGAAAATCCGTAGGAATACATGATCTCCCACTGCGAACTCAAGTCTGCGACCACCACGGTCGGCATAAGACCTCTGTCTGCACTGGGCTGTTCTCATCCTGACCTGAATCAACTGGATCATCTCCAAAGTCTCTAGACTAGCTGGGGTCCAAAATCCTACCATCGCGGAGTCAGAAAAACAGACTGGCGATCGATACCACCTAACAACAAGCCTAAAGGTTGCCAATTGGAATGTCTCCTGATAACAGCTATCGAAGGAGAACCCTAACAATGGCAAGTGACGATCCCAACTGCCAACAACAATAGTACGCACGCATAAACATATCCTCCAGAGTCTGTATAGCCCGCCCTCACAAACCCGCGTCATGCGGATGGAAAAGCGGAGCTAAAGCTCAACCAGTACCCAAGGTTTCCTGAAGCTTCTGCCAAAGACGGCAAGCGAACAGGTGCCTCCATTGGATACAACACATGAAGGAACTCCGTGCAATGCACAAACTTAACGAAGAACAACTGAGCAAACTGAGCATAACCGGACAACAAACACCCAAATGGAGTTACACCCTGTCTAACCTGGGTTGACACCACAACAAAATTCATGGAGATCTGTTCCCATTCCCACTCCGGAACGGTTAAAGATTGCAACTCTCCAGAGTGTCTCAAATGCTCAACCTTAGCTCACAACAAGACAGACACCTCAAAACGAAATCCGAAACTTCACTCTCCATTCCTGTCCACCCGTAACTATCTCACAAGTCATGCTACAAATTGGTGGAACTTGAATGAACACTGAAAGCTGACTGATGTGTCTGCTCTAGGATTTCGCGTCTCTACCCAACAGTATCAGGTACACACAAACGCAACCCTAAAAGTAGCACACCCTGGTCACAAATCAAGGACTCCGAATCTTTACCCAGCCGAGTATGCTCAAGAATCTCTGACAAACGAGCATCGGCGGGCTGTGCCTTGCGAAAGCGATTAAGGAGAAATGGATGGGCGCGGACATGAGCAAGCTGTCGCTTCAGTAGAGGTGAACTTAAGGTGTACTCAACGATCGCACAAGAACTGTAAATCTGCAGAAGACTGTCTCAAAACTGCGCACAACAAGAACAAGCTAACCCCGGGCCTACGACTCCAGCATCAGCTACCACAATCGCCTTGCAACGGGTAATAAAGGATCTTACAATCACAATCCTTTACAACCTCCATCCCAGAACGATGTCTCAACAATAAAAACCCGCTGCAGGAAAATGTACATTAAGCTCTGGTGGTCCGTGAAAATCTAACACGACTTTCCACACAAGTAGTGTCTCTAAATCTCCAACGCACAACCACCGCGGCAATCTCCAGATCATGAGTGGGATATCCTACTCGTACTTCCCCCAATCGAGCCCCACTCTATAGTGTCACATCAGTACACAATCGAGCCCCACTCGCGAAACATCACAGTAAACAACAAAGTCGCCCAAACCTGAAAGCAAAGAAAGAACTGGTGCAACTGTCAACCGGGTCTTCAACGGCTGAAAACTCCGCACGCATGCCTCAGTCCAAGGAAAGGAACCTCCTTCCCGGTCAGTCCAGTCAACGGTACAACGATACACAAACAATCCTGCACGAAACGGCGGTTAAAAACCTGCTAAGCCCAAAAATCTGCGGACCTCCGTCCCGTACACAAGTCTGGGCCAAAGCTGTACGACCTCGATTTTCCTCGGGTCCATAAGAAAACCGTCTCCCGTAACTACAAGTCCTAGGAGTCAACACAATCAAGCCTGAAGGAACACTCTGAGAATTTAGCAAACCGCTAGAGCTCTCCCAATGTCTGCAAAGCAAATACTCAAGTGCTGCCCACGTTCCTCACGACTCTTGGAAAAGACCAGAATGTCATCAATGACACAACAATAAACTGTTTGAGGAACGGCCTGAAGAAATCTGGTTCATCATATCCACGAATGCTGCTAGGGCATCGGTGCGTCCAACTACACCACCAACACTCAATAAGCCCGTAGCACGCACAAAAGCTGTTTTCGGAATGTCATCACTCCGAACCCGCAACAATGATGACCTGATCCCAAACAAACTTAGAAAATGTCTCGCACCTTGGAGCTGATCAAAGAAATCGTCAATGCGAGGTAAGGATACCTATCCGCACCGTAACTCGGTTCAATTGATGTTCCATCAATACACAATCTCAACTGCCGTCCTTCTCCTGACAAACAGAATAGGAGCTCCCCAAAGCGAAACACTCAGACGCACAAGCCCCCCTACAAGCAACTCTGCAGCTGATCCTTAAGCTCCCTAACCTCCGTCGGCTCATCGGGAACAACGTCGGAAAACTCTCGCACGATAGGAACCCGGTCCAACAAACCCACTGTGGCTCCGGTATCACGAATGAAAGCCAAGAATCCTCGACATCCTCTCCTCAAAAGCCGACTAGCGAAAAAGACTAAATTCAAGCTGTGAGAGGCGGCACCACTGTCCCCCTGCACAACAAGAACTGACTTGCCGGGAAAACAAAACCTGACTGTTTCCTCACGGCAGTCCACAGACACATAACACGTAGCTTGTAACAACCCTAATTTTCCTATACAAATTTCTTTACAAATTCTTTTCAAAATCCATAAAAGGGTATTTATTGCCTGAGTATAAGACATAAGTAATTAATTAGCTCCATAATTACAAGAAGGAGCTTGTGGCTCATTGGTAATACCTTGCACTGCTGAACCAAGCCACCAGAGTTCAAATTCCATACCACACATTATTTTTAATATTATTTTGTTTTGAAATTTTTATAATACCAACAGTCAACACGTGATAACTTCAAAAAAACCCACTACCCTAGGAAAAGTGAACATACCAATGACCACAAGAGATGACCCCCCACCTCCCCACTGCCTGACTCGGCCCGACTTGGGCCGGCGATGCCGGCCAGACTCGGCCGGACGGCCGAGTCCCCTAAACAAAAATTGTTGCTTTTCCTCTTCTATACCCCCCTGCATAGTTTAAATGTTCAGACCACTTCCAGAGACACGATTAAACCTCATTTACTCTATTTTTAATGAATTTTTAATATATTTTTACATTATTTTAATTTAAACTTTTCATCTACCCGAACCCTAGCCTAACCCTATAAATACCACCCCTACACTCTACCCCCTCACCCCAAAACTCTGAGCCAACTCTCAAAAATTCTCTAGAAAACCCTAGTGTGCAATCGAAGTGAGCAAGAGGCGAAGCGCCGACGAAATTCCGACGACGACTCTAAGTGCTCCCGGCGACGAAACGACGCACCGGAAGCTACGTTCATTCCATCTTTCCACTTGTCTAGTTCGCAACCCGTAAGTCCCAATTCTATCTTCTCTATTCTTTTCTAGAAATACGGAATTACAAAACCCGACGGAATCGGAACAAAACCGATTTCCGATTCGGTTTCTTCCTAAAACCTCCTTTTTCTTTAATACAATTATACTAAAACCAATTCATGTTAACTATTAAACACTAATCAACTATATAGATCAAGTTTCATATCAAATGTAATTGCTATTTCCATTTTACCGTATTTTTTCATTAAAATACCACATAGTTTCATTTCAACATTTAAACCATCAAAACCCTTGCTATACCTTTAAGTAGATCACGAGGTAATGACCTATCTCTTCACATACTCATATGCAACCTAGCACCATACCCTTGGGAACATAGAATACGGGAAAACGACACATTTTCATTTAAATACCATTTACTTAAAAAAAAGTTTTCTAAAGGATTTAGTATTTATACAATCTTTGCAAAGCGCCGCTACAACCCATTTTGGGGAACCCATTCGGGATGGTGTGGATTATCGCACATCCTCGGGCTTAGTAGTGCGAGATGCAGACCTCCGCAAGGAGCCTTCGGTTTCGAAAAATTTAAAATACGAAAATCTAAAGAAAATGAGATTTCTAGAAATATTATATATATTAAAAATTATTTTCATACAAATATATGTATATATATCCTTAAAATATCTATTTTGTGATAATATAAATATTCCACCTTTTTTCTAAAAATATCACAAGAATCATTTTACACTAAAATACCATGAATTCCCTACAAATCAATATTACAAATAAATACCTTTATTTATGAAATTAGGATATTTTCACTAGAAATATCATAATATAAAATCTACATTCATTACAACTCTAAAGACGATAACTAAATACTTGGGGAGTATTTTGAAAAGTATATAATATTATTTTTACATAAAACCCCCTCAAGTTCTGTAAATTACCCTAAGGACCCTAGTAAACATAGGTTTAAGCGGGACCAATCTCTTGAGCCTCAGGGAGCCGGAGAAGTGGGTGCTTGCCTATTTAAGGTAGACAACTTAAAAATGGTGTTATCAATACGGTAATCGTCTTTGAAAAAGACACAAATCCTGCCGCCCATGTGCAGCGGTTACCGATAACATCAAAACAATCAGGACTTCAATTTACTTTTCTAATTGTCTGACTCAGAGTGAGTCTCATTATAATCAGACTTGAATATGATTCAAGTACAATCTACAATCTACAATATTACAATTCAACATGAATCCATGTATCCATTATTCCATATATTCAATCTATCAATCTATACAACTTGACCGAACCGAACCATGGATATACATTCCATTTACATGATTCTCCAGTAACATCAATTTACATGATTCTCCAATTACATCCATTTACAGATATCATGGTTTCGGCAAGTCATCCAATTATACAATTTATATTACAAGACAATACAAGTTGCAATACAATTTACAATACAATCAAGACATCGTGGGGTTTAAGGGGTAGATTGGTACGGAAGGTGTTAAAAGTGGCAGGAGACTGCAAAATTAAGACACCTAACCTGAATCTAATTGCCGTTGTTCCGGGTTGTATAACGGAGCCTTTTACTTCCATTTGCCTCTAGTCTCTGGCATATAGAGACTCCTCTCGTATACACTGGCATCTTTCTGTACCAAACTACAAACAACAGCGTTAACACTAAATACAACATTATAACAATATAATACAACATTAAAAGCTACTCTCTCTCTCTCTCTCTGTCTATTCTACTTCTCCCTTATCTTTGGAACTTACCGAACGATTGTTCGCTGACGACATTCCTTCTCTTTCTTCTTTGGAATGTTGTCATTGTTTAGGCATTGCTTTACAATCTTGTTCAGATGTATTTACTTTTATTTCAGTACTTTTCATTTCTGTTATGCCATTGTTTAGGCATTGCTTTCATTCAGATGTATTTACTTTTCCATGCATTGTACAAAAGAACGTTAATAAATAAAGTTGTTGTTCAGTTATATCTACTGTCTTTTATATCTTGTGCATTTTTAATTATATTGCTTATATACGCTCAGCGTATTTACTTCAGAGTAAATACGTAGCGGCCTCGTCGCGTCCTCTGCCCGTATATTGGGAAGCGGGGCGTGACAGGTTTTGTTGGTGGCCTATGCAGGTCAGAGCTGTATGAAACTCTATCATGCTGTTCTGTTCTGCGTGAACAGCCTAAGCAATATAACACAAGAACCAGCAACTAAAACATTCTTTACAATCATATTCCTTGAATATTATCTTTCATATTCCTTGAATCATATACTTTGAATCTGTAACAACCCTAATTTTCCTATACAATTTTCTTTACAAATTTTTTTCAAAATCCATATAGGGGTATTTATTGCCTGAGCACAAGACATAAGTAATTAATTAGCTCCATAATTACAAGAAGGAGCTTGTGGCTCATTGGTAATACCTTGCACTGCTGAACCAAGCCAGCAGAGTTCAAATCTCATACCCCACATTATTTTTAATACTATTTTGTTATGAAAATTTTAGAATACCAACAGTCAACACGTGATAACTTCCAAAACCCCTACTACCCTAAGAAAAGTGAACATACCAGTGACCACATGAGATGACCCCCCACCTCCTCACTGCCTGACTCGGCCCGACTCGGGCCGGCGCTGCCGGCCGGACGAGTCCCCTGAACAAAAATTGTGGCTTTTCCTCTTCTATACCCCCTGCATAGTTTGAATGTTCAGACCACTTCCAGAGACACAATTAAACCCCATTTACTCTATTTTTAATGAATTTTTAATATATTTTTACATTTTTTAATTTAAACTCTTCATCTACCCTAACCCAAGCCTAACCCTATAAATACCACCCCTACACTCTACCCCCTCACCCCAAAACTGTGAGCCTTCCACCCTCAAGTTCAAGTCCAACCAATATGGGTAACTCTCAAGAATTCTCTAGAAAACCCCAGTGTGCAATCGAAGTGAGCAAGAGGCGAAGCGCCGACGAAATTCCGACGACGACTCTAGGAGCTCCCGGCGACGAAACGACGCACCGGAAGCTACGTTCATTACATCTTTCCTCTTGTCTAGTTCGCAACCCGTAAGTCCCAATTCTATCTTCTCTGTTCTTTTCTAGAAATACCGAATTACAAAACACGACGGAATCGTAACAAAACCGATTTCCGATTCGGTTTCTTCCTAAAACCTCCCTTTTCTTTAATACAATTATGCTAAAACCAATTCATGTTTACTATTAAACACTAATCAACCATATTGATCAAGTTTCATATCAAATGTAATTTCTATTTCCATTTTACCATATTTTTTTCATTAAAATACCACATAGTTTCATTTCTACATTTAAACCATCAAAACCCTTGCTATACCTTTAAGTAGATCACGAGGTAATGACCTACCTCCTCACACACTCATATGCAACATAGCACCATACTCTTGGGAACATAGAATACGGGAAAACGACACATTTTCATTTAAATACCATTTACTTAATAAAATCGTTTTCTAAAAGATTTAGTATTTTTACAATCTTTGCAAAGCGCCGCTACAACCCATTTTGGGGAACCCGTTCAGGATGGTGCGGATTATCGCACATCCCCAGGCTTAGTAGTGCGAGATGCAGGCTCCGCAAGGAGCATTCGGTCTCGAAAGATTTAAAATACGAAAATCTAAAGAAAATGAGATTTCTAGAAATATTATATATATTAAAAATTATTTTCATACAAATATATGTATATATATCCTTAAAATATCTATTTTGTGATAATATAAATATTCCACCTTTTTTCTAAAAATATCATAAGAATCATTTTACACTAAAATACCATGAATTCCCTACAAATCAATATTACAAATAAATACCTTTATTTATGAAATTAGGATATTTTCACTAGAAATATCACAATATAAAATCTGCATTCATTAGAACTCTAAAGACGATAACTAAATACTTGTAGAGTATTTTGAAAAGTATATAATAGTATTTTTACATAAAACCCCCTCAAGTTCTATAAATTACCCTAAGGACCCTAGTAAACATAGGTTTAAGCGGGACCAATCTCTTGAGCCTCAGGGAGCCGGAGAAGTGGGTGCTTGCCTATTTAAGGTAGACAACTTAACAACTGTGTTATCAATACGGTAATCGTCTTTGAAAAAGACACAAATCCTGCCGCCCATGTGCAGCGGTTATCGATAACATCAAAACAATCAGGACTTCAATTTACTTTTCTAATTGTCTGACTCAGAGTGAGTCTCATTATAATCTGACTTGAACATGATTCAAGTACAATCTGCAATTTACAATATTACAATTCAACACGAATTCATGAATCCATTATTCCATATATTCAATCTATCAATCTATACAACTTGACTGAACCGAACCATGGACATACTTTCCATTTACATGATTCTCCAGTAACATCCATTTACATGATTTTCCAGTTACATCCATTTACTGATATCATGGTTTCGGCAAGTCATCCAATTATACAATTTATATTACAAGACAATACAAGTTGCAATACAATTTACAATACAAACAATACAATCAAGACATGGCGGGGTCTAAGGGTAGATTTGTACGGAAGGTGTTAATGTTAGTGTATATGACCTAGAGGCCATTACTGTATCATACTAGCTTGTATTTTACTTGATGGAAGCTTGGGATATTCACAGTTGTATAGACAATCTTGCTCAAAATGGTAGTATGCTACTTGGTTTGTCTCTACTTCAATATGTGCATGTGTTTCTTTTAGCATATCGCTTATATACATATTAGTAGAGCCCTTAGGATCTTTGCTTGATTACCAGCGTTGTGATGGCGCTCACACTCGTGGGGCTGGGTAATCCATAAGCACATCCTTATACAGGTCCCTAGTCGTAGGACTATCGAGACAGGGCATCGATACTCCAGAGTAGACTAGCGTATGCGCTTCTCATCCCAGCGGGGGAGACGGTCTGTCCCACAGCCGTCAGTACGTCGCACTTGAGATAGTATGCGGGTGCTCGTTAGGTTACGAGTACACTGGACAGGACTCGTCGGGAACTGTTGGTTGGTATTATACCTATCGTCAGTTATCAGTTCCTAGGTGACATGAGTACAGCTTAGTCCGCCGACTTGACACTGTCACTTCGCCTCGAGTGTGTTCCCACTGTACTTAGATTACTACCATACCACGGCTCAAAGGAGTCGTGCAAACAGGTAGTAGTTGGGTGCAGTCCACTTGGAGGCAGTGACGGTTAGACAGGATTCGTCTCTCCCGGTATTGGGGGTTGACATCGCGCTGTGTCTAGGAGAGCCATTAAACAAGTAGTCCCTGGCCAGGGCAAGCGAGATATACCGGTAGGTTTCCAGTGTTATCTCAGGGTGTTCTGGGCTACACTCCGACACGACTTGTACCGCTATTAGGGGACTGATGTTCACCGCCCCATAGGCCCGCCATGTGATGTATCAGACGAACGGACCGGACTGTACGGAGATTGTCACATACAGGCTCAGTAGGAGTTCGGATGGGTTTACCTCATCGGCCTTCTTATCGACATCTACCTGGGGACCGTTACGTACAGCTAGTGCCGCTTGCAGTCTGTGGTTAAACCCACTGCCAGCGTAGTGTCGAGTCTTTAGAGTCCCACACAGAGAGTTTCCCTGCATTGAGCGAAACGTGTAGAGGCCGTATGGTTTTACGGCAGGGCTACGATCACTTACGTGCACTTGTGTGCGTATGCTGTTCGGGCAGGCAATACTAGTGGGCTTTGGTTTAAGCCAGATCCTAGTATTGCACAGATGGATTTGATTTGTCTTCCGTGCATTCGCATTCTACGGAATGCGGATGCGGGTGTGTATGCACAGTTTTGAGGAGCGATGAAGGAGGAGGTGCCCCATTAGGGTTTTGGCAGTTGGTTCGGCCAAAACCGTAATGCGGCACACTCATTAGGGTTTTGACAATTCATTTGGTCAAAACCGTTATGAGCCGGAGACATTGTTTACTAATCCTTTTAGTGATAGATTAGTGATGGCTAATTGCATTGACCATTTGACTACTTAGACCTCTCTTGACTTTGTTGACCCGTTGACCGTGTTGACCATTGACCTTCAAGAGAGATCTACACTCTTCTTTCATTTTCTTTTTAATTCTTGAGTTATGATAATGGTCAATTCAATGTGCCATCAACTTTATCATGATAGGATTAGTAATGATGATTTTAGTGTATTATTGCAACCATGGTTCATTTCATTTGGGTTAATCCTTTCATTATTCTCTTCTAATTCTCTCTCTTAAAGTGAGAAGAAAAAGAAAAGCTCCATGGTTGCTAAGTTTCTCCTTCTTCTTCCTCCTCTTGATCTCATCTTTTGATCTCATCTTTTGATATCATGTGTTGAGAGAAAAAGATCCCACAAAGACAAACACATCCATACATCTCCTCTACACATCCTAGGGCTTCTTGACTGGCAATCTCTTTGCCCAAGTTGCCTCGGCTCGAGGTGGAGCTCGGTGTACATCTCTCGGGTGGATCGTCTTCGACTCAAGAAGGCCGCGGAGGTGCCCAAGGTCCGGATCGACGCTTGGAGCTTGGATGGACGAGCGGGACAGCGGAATGAAGACCCGAAGGACCGGTTCTGTGAGGTATACTTTCTACAGCATAGTAGCTAAAACCTCTAGTAGTTTACTAGTTTCTAGTTTAGCCAAGATCCTTGCTTTTGAGTCCATGTTGCCTTGAGCCAAAATTATTGTTTTTCGCCGTTTCCGCCTCCCCGTAAGAACCGGGGTGAGCAACGTGGACTTACAGTTAAAAGTGGCACGAGACTGCAAAATTAAGACACCTAACCTGAATCCAATTGCCGTTGTTCCGGGTTGTATAACGGAGCCTTGTACTTCCATTTGCCTCTAGTCTCTGGCATATAGAGACTCCTCTCGTATACACTGGCATCCTTCTGTACCAAGCTACAAACAACAGCGTTAACACTAAATACATCATTATAACAATATAATACAACATTAAAAGCTACTCTCTCTCTCTCTCTCTCTCTGTCTATTCTAATTCTCCCTTATCTTTGGGACTTACCGAGCGATTGTTCGTTGACGATATTCCTTCTCTTTCTTCTTTGGAATGTTGTCAGGTGATCGGACCTTCTGGAGATCGAGCATACCAGCGAGGACTTGGATCAGCTTGTCTACGACCCAGAGCTCTAGCTTTATTGTACACATTTTATTTCAGTACTTTACATTTCAGTTATGCCATTGTTCAGGTATTGCTTTCATTCAGATGTATTTACTTTTCCATGCATTGTACAAAAGAATGTTAATAAATAAAGTTGTTGTTCAGTTATACATACTGTCTTTTATTTCTTGTGCATTTTTATTTATATTGCTTAGATACGCTCAGCGTATTTACTTCAGAGTAAATACGTAGCGGCCTCGTCGAGTCCTCTGCCCTTATACTGGGAAGCCGGGCGTGACAGGTTTTGTTGGTGGCCCATGCAGGTCAGAGCTGTATGAAACTCTATCATGCAGTTCTGTTCTGCGTGAACAGTCTAAGCAATATAACACAAGAACCAGCAACTAAAACATTCTTTATAATCATGTTCCTTGAATTTTATCTTTCATATTTCTTGAATCATATACTTTGAATCTGTCCTAACCCAAAATTCCCTCACCTCTTTTACAATCTTACCAAAACCTTCGCATTCTTTCATTCCTTCACACATTTTTCACATTTTAAAACTCTTGCACCACTTTATTATTTTTTTTCACACACTATCAGTACTTCAGTCACTAAACTTTCTTGAATCTGTTACACTTTCCTTTTACAAATTCCGAGAACGAAATTTTTATAAGGAGGGTAGAATGTAACAACCTTAATTTTCCTATACAACTTTCTTTACAAATTTTTTTCAAAATCCATAAAGGGGTATTTATTGCCTGAGCACAAGACATAAGTAATTAATTAGCTCCATAATTACAAGAAGGAGCTTGTGACTCATTGGTAATACCTTGCACTGCTAAACCAAGCCAGCAGAGTTCAAATCCCATACCCCACATTATTTTTAATATTATTTTGTTTTGAAAATTTTAGAATACCAACAATCAACACGTGATAACTTCCAAAAACCCCACTACCCTAGGAAAAGTGAACATACCAGTGACCACATGAGACGACCCCCCACCTCCCCACTGCCTGACTCGGACCGGCGCTACCGGCCGGACTCGGCCAGACGGACGAATCCCCTGAACAAAAATTGTGGCTTTTCCTCTTCTATACCCCCCCTGCATAGTTTAAATGTTCAGACCACTTCCAGAGACACAATTAAACCCCATTTACTCTATTTTTAATGAATTTTTAATATATTTTTACATTTTTTAATTTAAACTCTTCATCTACCCTAACCATAACCTAACCCTATAAATACCACCCCTACACTCTACCCCCTCACCCCAAAACTATGAGCTAACTCTCAAGAATTCTCTAGAAAACCCTAGTGTGCAATCTAAGTGAGCAAGAGGCGAAGCGCCGACGAAATTCCGACGACGACTCTAGGAGCTCCTGGCGACGAAACGACGCACCGGAAGCTACGTTCATTCCATCTTTTCTCTTGTCTAGTTCGCAACCCGTATGTCCCAATTCTATCTTCTCTATTCTTTTCTAGAAATACCGAATTACAAAACCCACCGGAATCGGCACAAAACCGATTTCTGATCGGTTTCTTCCTAAAACCTCCATTTTCTTTAATACAATAATGCTAAAACCAATTCATGTTTACTATTAAACACTAATCAACCATATTGATCAAGTTTCATATCAAATGTAATTGCTATTTCCATTTTTCCGTATTTTTTTCATTAAAATACCACATAGTTTCATTTCTACATTTAAATCATCAAAACCCTTGCTATACCTTTAAGTAGATCACGAGGTAATGACCTACCTCCTCACACACTCATAAGCAACATATCACCATACCCTTGGGAACATAGAATACAGGAAAACGACACATTTTCATTTAAATTCCATTTATTTAATAAAACCGTTTTCTAAAGGATTTAGTATTTATACAATCTTTGCAAAGCGCCGCTACAACCCATTTTGGGGAACCCGTTTGGGATGGTGCGGATTACCTCACATCGTCGGGCTTAGTAGTGCGAGATGCATACCTCCGCAAGGAGCATTCGGTCTCGAAAGATTTAAAATACGAAAATCTAAAGAAAATGAAATTTCTAGAAATATTATATATATTAAAAATTATTTTCATACAAATATATGTATATATATCCTTAAAATATCTATTTTGTGATAATATAAATATTCCATCTTTTTTCTAAAAATATCACAAGAATTATTTTACACTAAAATACCATGAATTCCCTATAAATCAATATTACAAATAAATACCTTTATTTATAAAATTAGGATATTTTCACTAGAAATATCACAATATAAAATCTACATTCATTACAACTCTAAAGACGATAACTAAATACTTGTGGAGTATTTTGAAAAGTATATAATGGTATTTTTACATTAAAAAAACCCTCAAGTTCTATAAATTACCCTAAGGACCCTAGTAAACATAGGTTTAAGCGGGACCAATCTCTTGAGCCTCAGGGAGCCGGAGACGTGGGTGCTTACCTATTTATGGTAGACAACTTAACAATGGTATTTTCAATACGGTAATCGTCTTTAAAAAAGACAAATCCTGGCGCCCATGTGCAGCGGTTACCGATAACATCAAAACAATCAGGACTTCAATTTACTTTTCTAATTGTCTGGCTCAAAGTGAGTCTCATTATAATCCGACTTGAATATGATTCAAGTACTATCTACAATTCAACATGAATCCATGAATCCATTATTTCATATATTCAATTTATCAATCTATACAACTTGACTGAACCGAACCATGGATATACATTCCATTTACATGATTCTCCAGTAACATCCATTTACATGATTTTCCAGTTACATCCATTTACTGATATCATGGTTTCGGCAAGTCATCCAATTATACAATTTATATTACAAGACAATACAAGTTGCAATACAATTTACAATAAAGCAATACAATCAAGACATCGCGGGGTTTAAGGGGTAGATTGGTACGGAAGGTATTAAAAGTGGCACAAGTCTGCAAAATTAAGACACCTAATTTGAATCCAATTGTCGTTGTTCCGGCTTGTATAACGGAGCCTTGTACTTCCATTTGCCTCTAGTCTCTAGCATATAGAGACTCCTCTCGTATACACTGGTATCTTTCTGTAACAAGCTACAAACAACAGCGTTAACACTAAATACAACATTATAACAATATAATACAACATTAAAAGCTACTCACTCTCTTACTCTCTGTCTATTCTACTTCTCCCTTATCTTTGGGACTTATCGAGCGATTGTTCGCTGACGACATTCCTTCTCTTTCTTCTTTGGAATGTTGTCAGGTGATCGGACCTTCAGGAGATCGAGCATACCAGCGAGGACTTGGATCAGCTTGCCTACGACCCAGAGCTCTAGCTTCTGTTAGTTTTATGTATGCCCTAGAGGCCAGTATTGTACAGATTATGTATATTATATTGGATGCTTGGACATATATAGAGATGACTTTCTTGCTCGACATGATAGTATGCTATCTGGTTGCTCTTTATCTTAACATGTACACTTGTCTCTTTATACTGTCTTATAGTTACATGTTGGTAAAGCCCTTAGGATGTGTACTTGACTACCTGGACTATGATGCAGATCATACTAGTGGGGGCATGGTAGTCCATAAGTACATCCTTCAAGGTCCCTAGTCGTGGGTGTATCGAGACGGGGCAACGATATACCAGTGTAGACTAGCGTATACGCTTCTCGACCCATGTGATGGGCGATGGATGATCCCATATCCATTGGTGTTTGACATCAGAGATGGTATACGGGTGCTCAGTGGAGACTGGGTACACTGGACGGACTCGCCGAGAACTCCCAGATGGTATTATACCTCACGTCAGATGGCAGTTCTCAGGTGACACTTATACAGGTTAGTCTGTAGACCCGAGATCGTCATAGAGTCTTCTGTGATTCCCACTGTGCTTTGATCTCCACCTTACCACGTCCATGAGGGCGTGCAAAACGATGGTCTTTGGGTACAGTCCCGAGTCACATGGAGGCAATGAGTGATAGGAGGGGTTTCGTCTCTTCCGGTATTGGGGGTTGATGTTGCGCTGTGCTCGATTGGCTGTAACAGGGAAGTCCCTGGCCAGGGCTGATCAGAGATTTGCTGGTAAGTGTTACCAGTAGTTTCTCGACCCGTTATGAGCCTCACATCGGCACGACTTATCGAGTATTGGGGTCTGACGTTTACCACCCCTAGACTTAATATGCGACGTATCAGACGAACAGACCGGACTGTACGGTAAGTGTTACTGGTTGGATTCACAGGAGTGTGAGCGGGCTAGCTCGTCGATCTTCTGATCGCTCAATACCCGGATGGCCGTTACGTTTAGCAGACCGCTTGCGGCTTGTGGGTGCTTGATATGATCATCATCTGCTACCGGCGTATTGACGAGTCTTTAGAGTCCTACACAGAGGTTTCCTGGCTCAAGCGAAACGAAATAGGAGCGCATATGAGATATGTGCAGGACCGAGAATAATGCGTATATGTGATACCGTATTTCATTCTCGCAATTAATGTTTCGATTGGTTATATTCGATATGACCTAGTTATCGAATCATTGATTCGATAAATCGATACATTGGATACTAGTCGGTTATGTGCGACATGACCGGATCGTTGAATCAAATGTTGATTTAATGATTTAATGTATAATTATATATTTGATATATTACTTTACATTAACTAGTATTGGTTCACTTTAAATGGGTTTTCTCACTTGATGTGCACATTGTATATGTGATATACTTTTGTACACTAGTTTGTATCATGTTTGATGATACTTGCTCACTTGGGTTTGTGTAAAGATTAGACCATGGTTATATGAATGGTTAGGGTTTTGTTTATTCACTTATTTATTTATTTATTTATTCATTTTGGATATTAGTAAGGATGGTGGCTTATTTTGTCTTTATGTTGAAGCTTCTTGAAGCTTTGATTAAGTCAACCATTCTTATCTCATCCTTAACCCTAACCATTCCCACTAACCTTAGTTTAATCTCTACACTTGACTATGGTCAAGATATGATAAGTATTCATATTAGTTTCATTTTTAAAAAGACTTATGATATTCTTTTTCTTCTTGATCATCTTCTTCTTCAAGAAAAGCTTAAGGTCCATCAATGGCAACTTGAGCTAAAGTGAGAGAAATCCAATTCTAAAGTGAACCCACCTCCTATTTCTTCACCCTCTACCTCTTGCCAAGTTGTTTTGGGTGTTTTCTTCACAAGTTTCACAACTTGGTGAAGTTGGAGCTTGAACTTGCGATGCCTCGACGTAGATCATCTTTAGCTCGCCCGTTTCTCCGATGAAGCCGACGAATGAGTTCGGGATTCATGATGGACAGTGAGAGGACACCCACGTGGAGCTAAGGAAGTGGAGAACGTGATCTACAAAGGTTGTAGCATCTAACTTTTAGTTAAGTAGTTAACTAGATTACCTTTTCGCCTATACATCTAGCCGACGATCCGTATTAGGGTTTCTCGGCACCCATAAAATTTTAAATTGGCATGTTCGATACCTTGTGAGACCTCTATAGTGTGCCTAGAAACCCTTCAGTGGTATCAGAGCCTAGCTAGAGCCTTAGGCGAAGTCTAGACGACGTTTGAAGTCCGAACGAACCCGAAACCCTAAACCAAACTTGCTCTCTGGACTTTTTCTAAAATCTGGGATTTTTCCACATTAAAAATGCTTAAAAAATTCAGCAGGGAAATCTAAGAATTACGGTGCAAAAATTTTCCCATGAACTGTTCATTGTGCGGCGGAACCGCGGCAGAAGCCTGGCTTCTGCGGCGGTTCCGCGGCCAAAGTATGACATCATCATCCCCTGTTTGCACAGTAACTCCTATTTGATTATGTTGGATTCTCTGGGAATTTTTAATATTTATTCAAGAGTTGAATTTTCTGGAATTGTTTTGGGGATTCGGTGTTTCGATCGGAGTATCAGATTTTGTCTATGTGGCTTTTCGGATAAATTTTAGAATATGTTAAAAAGTTCGACCGGATATAAATACCCAATTTTTCCCCTGTCGGAAAATTTCCAAGTGTTGGACTTTTCCGTAGTTTAACGACGTTCTAAGTAGTGCAAGTAACGCGATGGACCCTCTAGAAGACAACAAACCTTAACTCGATTATGTGACCGTCTTGAACTGCCCTTTGAACCTTCGGGTTTGGGGCAGTACGGCATGCCACATGTGAGGCGTTGGCTTGACCCTTCTACGGCTGGACCGTTGGTACTGAGGCACGAACTGAATGTTGTTAGACTTATTTCATGTATTGAGCTGTATCGGAAAACTTGGGTATTCGACTGTTCGATCGGAAAGTTTAACATTTTCTGTTTATCTGGAATGTGATACAATAATTGGAATTCACAAACAGTTATGAGATAACTGAATGAATGTTTTAAATCTAGCAGTTTGGTTTCACTTGATATTGAAAAGAGTTTTCGATAATGAGACTAAAATATGGGGTTTATAACTGTTAGGCATGTGATGTCTAAGTATTTCATTTGTTTAGGCATGCGATGTCTAAAGAAGTTGCGGATTCCAATTGTTGTAGTTTTACACTTTCTTTTCTGTGACCGTAAGTGTAATATGTGATATCGCCGGTTTCGTTGCTATATGTCAACGACAATTGGGATGCGCATATTTACTTACGTTGATGACATGTGTTGTTATGTGTTGCTGGATATGTTATATTGGATCGTCGTGTTTGAATAGCCGGGGGTTTTTATGTGAGATGAGTGTTTTTCATTTTCATTCATGTAAAAACTTGTATGTAATATTCTTTTATTTGGGGCACTTCCAGGTAGCGGAAGTTGTCACCTTTTGTATATTATTTACTTTTCCGCATTAGGATAGACCCAAGGAGGGGAGCACAAGTAACCGGGTTCTGGGGTCCAGTGGGAGACCAACTCGAGGAGTCGAGTCCGGGTCTCCTAACCCTAGAATTGGCAGGGTTGCTTGCCGCTCTCGTAGGGGTCTAGGGGTGTGGGATTGGCTATTCATCACGACCGTGGAATCCGTGTTTTATACTGGCTCGTATTGAAAACACGGACGTCCTAGTATATCCAATGTTTCATATGTTTCTTCTGCTGCGATATCTGTGATGCGATCATGTGATGTTCTGTGATAGATACTTTATATAGTATATATGATATATTATATAGACGTTACTTATGTTTTGCACCCGCACTAGCCCTGCCCTACTCTGTCGTTAGTTACCTAACCTAACGGTGCACGAGGGGACATCGAGGCGAATGCGGATGGCATAAGTGTACGTCGTATTTATCTGTGATGTTTAGGTATTTAAATGATGGGACTTCATTAATGTGATTAATGAATGGAAAGAAACCTAAGATGTTGTAGAATCAAATTTTTAAATAAAACAGGTAGCTACAGTTCTTGCTTTGCATAGCGGTATATATGATATACCCTGCACCTTATTCGATGAGGAAAGGACCGAGATCCTTTCACCGGGAGTGACTCCTTTAGCAATAACTGGCAGATGCTACACACTCGGTTTGACTTTTGATTGCTTCTATAGTTTCTGCTTTGCACAGCGATATATATGATATATCCCGCACCTCATTCGACGAGGAAAGGGCCGACGATCCCTTCACCGGGAGTGACCCCTTTAGCAACACTAGAAAAGCCTCAAAATCACTCCATTTCTAAACTTCATTCGATTCTACAACGATATCAAGTTCATTACGCTCATGGTTTTTTCTGAAAGAACCCGCATAGCCCTCCGTCATTTCAGATAGATATTATTTAGTATTCGTGCTATATTTGTTGACTCAGTCAAGGCATAGTGTATGGTAGCTAAATTATGTTTATCTGTAACAACATGAGATGTGATTGGATTAGAGCATTCGCACGGCCTTGTTGACTCAGTCAAGGGTCGTACGGGTGGGTTTAAATTCAATCGGGAAATGTACGGGTTGAACTTGACTTGCGATTTATGGTTTGTTGACTTAGTCAAGGTCATAGATCGCTAGGGGCAAAAGCATTATCGGGAATTTCAAGTGTTGAAATTTGCAATGAGATTGCATACCTTCTATGAGATAGTTGGATCCCGATACCCACTGCGAGTAAGAGTTACTCCTGGGAGAGTTTTACACATTACAATTAGCCGATCAAGTATGTGTCTAGAAAGGTGTTAACGAGGTTACGCCTCTGGGAAAACGAGGTTTACATTAATTAGGTTCGTGCGAAAGCACGGGGGACCTCCCTCAAAGTACCGACACTGGCCTGGCTGAAAGATTGGCGAACTTGTAGTGTGTAATTAATCCCGGCTAGTCTTTCCTTTTAGGGTTTGAAGGAAGATTTGATAAAAAGCAGTGGGAGCCATCCTGATTAGATAAGATAATAACCAATCTGATCTTGCACGAGCATACGCTAATGTGTTTTCTTCTCTCTCTCTCCAGGTAGCGGCCATTTCATGCCCTAATGAAGATAATAATATGGATGTATTGACCGAACCCGCATGTTATACTGTGCAGGGAAACGTTGGACCCGTTCTATCTTATAAATGTTATAAGACTGAACAGGAAACAGGAGAATATCTGGATTCTCACACCGCCCAAACGGAGAACATGCATGTTGATGCATCATCTTCGGGAGTGTTTGTCATTGAGAACTGTTTCTCAGTTCACCCTACGTCCTGGGTATTAGATACCGGGTCAGGATCCCACATATGTAAGATGTTACATGGGCTGCGAAAAGGTAGAAAACTGAGAAAAGGTGATCATTCCGTTCATGTAGGGAATGGGGCAAATGTTGCAGCCGAAGCAGTTGGCATATATCACCTGGTATTACCAAATGGTGAAACACTAGTCCTGAATGAGTGCTATTATATACCGAACATGATGTGCAACATTATATCAGTTTCTTTATTAAGTAAAGAAGGATATAATTTTGTAGTAAAGGATAATGTTATAAACATATTCCTGGATCAAAAGTTGATTGCATCAGGCTCGCTACATAATGGCATATTCATTCTCAATCAAAATACAGTCTTCAATATACAAAACACACACAAAAGGAAAAGCTCAGAAATGAACGAATCCTTCTTGTGGCACTGTAGACTTGGCCATATCAATGAGACACGGCTAGCTAAGTTGCATAAGAATGGATATCTGAATTCATTCGAATTATCATCTTATGACACTTGTCATTCATGTCTCAAAGGAAAAATGACCAAAACTCCGTTTACGGGACACGGAGAAAGAGTTACTGAACTCTTGGGACTGGTGCATGGTGATGTATGCGGTCCAATGTCTACACACGCCAGAAATGGTTCTTCCTACTTCATTACATTCACTGACGATCTCTCTAGATACGGGCATGTGTTCCTGTTGAAACACAAGTCTGAAGCTTTTGAGAAATTCAAAGAATATAAGCACGAGGTAGAGAACCAAACGGGCAAAAGTATTAAGGTTCTTCGATCTGATCGAGGAGGTGAATACTTAAGCAGTGAATTCCTGGATTATCTAAAAGAGAATGGGATTCTCTCTCAGCTTACTCCTCCTTATACACCACAGTACAACGGTGTATCGGAACGAAAGAATCACACCCTATTAGATATGGTGCGTTCAATGATGAGTAATGCTGAGTTACCTATTTCCTTTTGGGGGTATGCGCTTGAGACAGCCATATACCTATTGAATCTGGTTCCGTCTAAATCTGTACCTACCACACCATATGAGATATGGAGTGGGAAGAGACCGTATTTTAAAAGAATTAAGATATGGGGTTGTCCGGCCTATGTCAAAAAGCAAAATCTGGACAAACTCGAGGCACGATCAGTCCTTTGCAAGTTTGTGGGATATCCTAAGAATTCTCAAGGATATTTTTTCTACCAAGCTGAGGAACAAAGAGTGTTTGTTGCTCAACATGCCACCTTTTTGGAAAGGGAATTTCTTGCAAAAGAAATTAATGGCAAAGAGGTAGAGCTGGAAGAGGTTCCAGCACCACAAACTGCAACTAACGATTTAGTAGAAACAGAGGATTCAGTGGTGCCCGACGTACCCCAGCCTCTCCGCCGATCTAGTAGGGTTTCTCGTCCACCTGAGAGATACTATGGTTTTCTCATTGATGGTGGCAGTGAGGATTGCATCATGGAGGATGATGACCCAACTAGCTTCGAGCAAGCCATCACGAGTGGGGACTCAGTGAAATGGCTGGATGCTATGAGGTCTGAGATGGAATCCATGTACACCAACAAAGTATGGACTTTGGACGTTGCTCCTGAAGGGGTAAAACCCATTGGGAGCAAGTGGATCTTCAAGAAGAAACTTGGTGTAGATGGGAAAGTGGAGACTTTCAAAGCTAGACTTGTAGCAAAGGGTTTTCGTCAAAGACCAGGTGTGGACTATGACGAAACCTTTTCTCCAGTGGCTATGCTTAAATCCATCCGGATCATGCTTGCCATCGCTGCATATCATGATTACGAAATCTGGCAAATGGATGTTAAGACCGTCTTTCTAAACGGTGATTTAGAAGAGTGCGTGTACATGACTCAGCCAGAGGGCTTCGTAGACAGTGGGAGCAGCGGAAAGGTGTGCAAGCTGCTTAAATCCATTTATGGATTAAAGCAAGCATCGCGGAGTTGGAACATCTGCTTTGACGTCGTTATCAAAGAGTTTGATTTCGTCAAAAATTCAGATGAACCTTGTATCTACAAGAAGGTGGCAGAGAGTAAGGTTGTCTTCCTCGTATTGTACGTGGACGACATACTCTTGATAGGAAATAATATTCCTATGCTGCAATCGGTCAAGCTCTGCTTATCACAAAGATTCTCAATGAAAGATCTTGGTGATGCCTCCTGCATATTGGGAATTAGGATCTATAGAGATAGATCCAAACGGATTTTGGGATTGTCCCAATCCAGGTACATTGACACCATACTAAAGAGGTTTAGTATGGAAGAGTCCAAGCGTGGGAATTTGCCCACGATCTCTGGAGTCACTCTCTCCAAAGAGATGTCTCCCAAGACTGATTTGGAGAGAGCTCGCATGCAAGGGATACCCTATGCTTCGGCAGTAGGCTCTATCATGTATGCGATGCTATGTACCAGACCCGATGTAGCATACTCACTAAGTGTAGTGAGCAGGTATCAAGATGATCCTGGAGAGAGTCACTGGACAGCTGTGAAGAGCATTCTTAAGTACTTACGAAGGACTAGAGAAATGTTCTTGGTGTATGGTAACGGAGAGCTCCAAGTGGAGTCCTTTACCGATTCGAGCTTCCAGAGTGATAAGGACGACTCTAAGTCGCAGTCGGGCTTTGTCTTTACCCTTTACGGAGGGGCGGTTAGCTGGAAGAGTTCCAAGCAGGAAACCGTGGCAGACTCGACGATGGAGGCTGAATACATCGCTGCCAACGATGCTGCCAAAGAGGCTGTCTGGATCAAGAAGTTCATTACTGAACTTGGTGTGGTTCCATCCATTGAGCATCCAATACCTTTGTATTGCGATAACAATGGAGCGGTGGCTTTGGCCAAGGAACCCAGGTCCCATCAGCGATCCAGGCATATTCTGAGGCGGTATCACCTGATCCGGGAGATAGTTGATCGCCGGGAGATCGAGGTCAGGAGGGTTGACACGAAGAACAACACGGCGGATCCACTCACGAAGGCCATTCCCCAAATACAGTTTGAGAGACTCTTCGGGATGCTCGGTATCCGATACTACAGCAGCTGGCCCTAGAGCAAGTGGGAGATTGTTAGTTGTATGTATGCCTTAGAGGCCAGTATTGTACAGATTATGTATATTATATTGGATGCTTGGACATATATAGAGATGACTTTCTTGCTCGACATGATAATATGCTATCTGGTTGCTCTTTATCTTAACATGTACACTTGTCTCTTTATACTGTCTTATAGTTACATGTTGGTAAAGCCCTTAGGATGTGTACTTGACTACCTGGACTATGATGCAGATCATACTAGTGGGGACATGGTAGTCCATAAGTACATCCTTCAAGGTCCCTAGTCGTGGGTGTATCGAGACGGGGCATCGATATACCACTGTAGACCAGCGTATACGCTTCTCGACCCATGTGATGGGCGATGGATGATCCCATATCCATTGGTGTTTTACATCAGAGATGGTATACGGGTGCTCAGTGGAGACTGGGTACACTGGACGGACTCGCCGAGAACTCCCAGATGGTATTATACCTCACGTCAGATGGCAGTTCTCAGGTGACACTTATACAGGTTAGTCTGTAGACCCGAGATCGTCATAGAGTCTTGTGTGATTCCCACTGTGCTTTGATCTCCACCTTACCACGTCCATGAGGGCGTGCAAAACGGTGGTCTTTGGGTACAGTCCCGAGTCACATGGAGGCAATGAGCGATAGGAGGGGTTTCGTCTCTCCTGGTATTGGGGGTTGATGTTGCGCTGTGCTCGATTGGCCGTAACAGGGAAGTCCCTGGCCAGGGCTGATCAGAGATTTGCTGGTAAGTGTTACCAGTAGTTTCTCGACCCGTTATGAGCCTCACATCGGCATGACTTATCGAGTATTGGGGTCTGACGTTTACCACCCCTAGACTTGATATGCGACGTATCAGACGAACAGACCGGACTGTACGGTAAGTGTTACTGGTTGGATTCACAGGAGTGTGAGCGGGCTAGCTCGTCGATCTTCTAATCGCTCAATACCCGGATGGCCGTTACGTTTAGCAGACCGCTTGCGGCTTGTGGGTGCTTGATATGATCATCATCTGCTACCGGCGTATTGACGAGTCTTTAGAGTCCTACACAGAGGTTTCCTGGCTCAAGCGAAACGAAATAGGAGCGCATATGAGATATGTGCAGGACCGAGAATAATGCGTGTATGTGATACCGTATTTCATTCTCGCGATTAATGTTTCGATTGGTTATATTCGATATGACCTAGTTATCGAATCATTGATTCGATAAATCGATACATTGGATACTAGTCGTTATGTGCGACATGACCGGATCGTTGAATCAAATGTTGATTTAATGATTTAATGTATAATTATATATTTGATATATTACTTTACATTAACTAGTATTGGTTCACTTTAAATGGGTTTTCTCACTTGATGTGCACATTGTATATGTGATATACTTTTGTACACTAGTTTGTATCATGTTTGATGATACTTGCTCACTTGGGTTTGTGTAAAGATTAGACCATGGTTATATGAATGGTTAGGGTTTTGTTTATTCACTTATTTATTTATTAATTTATTCATTTTGGATATTAGTAAGGATTGTGGCTTATTTTGTCTTTATGTTGAAGCTTCTTGAAGCTTTGATTAAGCAACCATTCTTATCCCATCCTTAACCCTAACCATTCCCACTAACCTTAGTTTAATCTCTACACTTGACCATGGTCAAGATATGATAAGTATTCATATTAGTTTCATTTTTAAAAAAGACTTATGGTATTCTTTTTCTTCTTGATCATCTTCTTCTTCAAGAAAAGCTTAAGGTCCATCAATGGCAACTTGAGCTAAAGTGAGAAAAATCCAATTCTAAAGTGAACCCACCTCCTATTTCTTCACCCTCTACCTCTTGCCAAGTTGTTTAGGGTGTTTTCTTCACAAGTTTCACAACTTGGTGAAGTTGGAGCTTGAACTTGCGATGCCTCGACGTAGATCATCTTTGACACGAAGCCGACGACCTAGCTCGCCCGTTTCTCCGATGAAGCCGACGAATGAGTTCGGGATTCATGATGGACAGTGAGAGGACACCCACGTGGAGCTAAGGAAGTGGAGAATCGGATCTACAAAGGTTGTAGCATCTAACTTTTAGTTAAGTAGTTAACTAGATTACCTTTTCGCCTATACATCTAGCCGACGATCCGTATTAGGGTTTCTCGGCACCCATAAAATTTTAAAGTGGCATGTTCGATGCCTTGTGAGACCTCTATAGTGTGCCTAGGAACCCTTCAGCTTCATTGTACACATTTTATTTCAGTACTTTTCATTTCTGTTATGCCATTGTTTAGGCATTGCTTTCATTCAGATGTATTTACTTTTTCATGCATTGTACAAAAGAATGTTAATAAATAAAGTTGTTGTTCAGTTATACCTACTGTCTTTTGTCTCTTGTGCATTTTTATTTATATTGCTTAGATACGTCCAGCGTATTTACTTCAGAGTAAATACTTAGCGGCCTCGTCGCGTCCTCTGCCCGTATACTGGGAAGCGGGGCGTGATATAGCTAACCAGTCCGTGCCCAGGAGAACGTCAAATCCAACATCTCTAGAAGGATGAAAACGACGGACGAATCTCTATCTCCCATCCGATTGGTACACGACCGAAATACGTGTTGTGCAACAAAAGAATCACTGACAGAAGTTAACACAACAAACGACTGATCTAGCTAACACGACTCTCGGCCCAACCACGGCACAAAGTGTGTAAAAGAAACAAGTGCATCAAAAGAACATACGAATTAAGAATATCTGAAAACTCTGCATTGGACGCCCGCGCGTCCCTTGAGTAGAAGCAAACTCTCATGTCTACCCCCTACCCGCTACTGGCTGAACTCCTCCTCTGCCAACCTGTCCCCTCTGAGCGAATCCTCCGCGACCACGACCTCTCCGAACACGAGTCTGACGCGGTGCTAAGGAACAATTCCTGATGAGGTGATGAAGGCTCCCGCATCAGAAACATCCACGCGATGACTGCTGACCCTCCTGGGGATGAGAGCTGAACGACTGTCCTCGTCCTAAGCCTTTGCTACTCCCGCGACGGTCACAAAATCTGTCTCGGCGACTGAACCTCTGTCTCGGGGCTGACACGCCTGCACGAGTCCTCTTCTGTTCCGGAACTCCCAAAGTCTCTGGAAGACATGCCTCGTCAACTATAGCTGCATCCACTGGTGCTGTGTAAGTGACGAAATGCTGTGTACTGACCGTAAGGAACAACTGGGTAACAGGGGTGGCAACCTCCTATCGCTGCGCTTGACTGGCCTCAACCAATGACCCCATCGTCTGGAGCAAGTCCTGCATCTCTGCCTCAAACCTAGCGATACGATCCGTCGAAGGCGGATCCATCTGCTCCTGTACAGCGAGCGTACCATCCTGGTCAATCCTCATCCCAAACGAGTCAACTCTGACCTCGGCCCTCGCTGCACCACTCCGGGTCCTCATAGTTATCGGCGGCAAAGGCTATGAATGGAGAAAGGATTCGATAAGAACACGGAAATCGAATCACAAGGATATGTATCATCAAGGAAGGAATTTCAAGCAGTTTGTACTTAGGTCACTTTAGGCGGAGTACCGTGTCGTGAGTATGCCGCGGACACACACACTACGTTACTCTGCTTCAGCTACCTACTCCATCATACCAAGGTCATGCTACACTCTGAAAGGTAAAACCTAGCGCTTTGATACCAACTTTGTCACAACCCGAAATTGGCACGTGACGGCCCTTAAACTACGCAACGTCTACAAGAGTAACGCAATTTAAGTAAGCCGATAACCCAGCAATCTAAACCATCAAAAATAGTAAGTGATAATAACATTTTCAAAACTTTTGAAATCTCAAACCAAATTCTTTGAAGTCCAACTTTTCTTCCTTTAAAATTTTGGCAGCACCTTCTTTGTAAAAACCAGCCCTAAAAATGGGTACAACAAAAATATAAGTAAAGCATCCCCAAACGGGAGCAAATACACGCCCAAAGGCGGAAAAAAACCACCACAACAGATATACGATGCCGTAGCGAAGAAATCAAAGACGATATAAATAAAACTGCATAAAAAACCTCCAAGTCACAAAATAATATACAATATCGTCCTCACATCAAGTCTCTAAGTCATACATGAAATTAATAGATGGAGAGTACATGGTACAAAGATATACAATGAGCAATATCGGATAACCGCAAAACCCACCTATAGCAAAACTGTACAAAGTCAGCCGTAGCGGTATCCGCTGCAAAACATGATATGATAGATGAAAAGTAGCCCTGCCTCTGACTACTCTGAGGAACAACCTGCAAAACATATTGGCACAACGGGGGTGAGTTGCCAACTCGTGAATAGTAAATAACATATGTAGGTAATCGTAAGTATGCACGTACAGCGCGAATCTAACATATGCAAGCTAATAGCAATAAATGGTCATATGTATGCAACAGTCATGAAAGGTACTCTAGCAGGTACAACTAATACATGAAGCAATAATATGACAATATGTATATGCAACAGTCATGTAAGGTACTCTATCAGGTACTACTAATACATGAACAATAAATGGCAATATGTAAGCAACAGTCATGTAAGATACTCTATCAGGTACAACTAATATATGAAGCAATAATATGACAATATGTATATGCAACAGTCATGTAAGGTACTCTATCAGGTACTACTAATACATGAAAAATAAATGGCAATATGTATGATAATATGACAATATGTATATGCAACAATCATGTAAGGTACTCTATCAGGTACTACTAATACATGAAAAATAAATGGCAATATGTATGCAACAGTCATGTAAAGTACTCTATCAGGTACTACTAATACATGAAGCAATAAGTGGCAATATGTATATGCAACAGTCATGAAAGGTACTATATCAGGTACTACTAATACATGAAGTAATGCATATAAAGTAAATGCGGAGTATGGGATAAAACATGTCATTCCCACGGAATCCTGACCTCGTGGTAGGACCAAAGTCCATCAAGACAATCCAAATCCCAATTTCCTCAAATCAGCCCCCAAATTGGCTCTCATATCATGTAAGTCTCATATATCCTGAGTGTCTAATACCAAGTAAATCTCATATATCCTGAGTATTCAATATCGAGTCAATCTCATATATCCTGTATCCAATATCAAGTCAATCTCATATATCCTGTATCCAATATCAAGTCAATCTCATATATCCTAAGTATATTTGCATGAATCATTATGATGATGTATATAAATTAGATATGTATACATATATATTAGCTTCCCATTGCACTAATAT
The DNA here is from genome assembly GCA_030015575.1 of Agapanthus africanus. Classification (NCBI taxonomy): domain Eukaryota; kingdom Viridiplantae; phylum Streptophyta; class Magnoliopsida; order Asparagales; family Amaryllidaceae; genus Agapanthus; species Agapanthus africanus. The sequence continues at coordinate 247,909,250 of JASDDO010000004.1, read as the reverse complement.
ATATATATATATATATATATATATATATATATATAATTATATATATATATAATAGCGTCCCATTCCACTGTTATATATACTTAGGAGTAAAAATATCATGAAACCAAGTGTCAAGCATCGACACATAAATACTGATCTATCAGGTGCTGTCACCACGACTGGCCCCCTGATAGGTACGTATCATACGCTATCCCGAAAACTCGAGTGCCTAGCTCCGACACTCGAAATTCGACGTATCTGTTTCCCCCAATCAGAGCAAAGCTCTGCTGGAAATTCAAAATTCAAATTTTGAAGCAACGCTTCAAATCCCGGGCGCAACGCGCCACGTGTCAGGCGCAGACGCATCAGCGCCGCGCCCAAGGCAGCGCACCCAATCAGAGCAAAGCTCTGTGTTAAACAAAGCAACGCTTCAGTTGCGCAAGCACTGCGCTGCGCGACACGTGTCAGCGCAGATGCGCTAGCGCAGTTGCGCTGCGCTGTGCTCTGCGTGACACGTGTCACGCGCTGGGGCATCTGCGCCAAACAGAATTAAAATTCTAAAGAAATCTTTTCTTTTCTTGTTAAAACAAGAAGATTTTCTTCTGTAAAACAGAAGCCCTTGGATCAAAGATCCAACGGTGGGGAAAATTCCCCAAATCACTCAGAGAAAGATCTCTTTAACAAATTTAACTAATTTATGGGCACTATAAAAAGGACTCTAGGCCTCAATTCAAAGGATCAACATTTTTCTTGAAAAAAATTCAAGAGCTTCAAATAGAGAGAGAACTCTGAGAAAATTTCAAAGAAAAAGGTAAAAACCTTCACGAGAGAGAAGAAATCTCTTTTAATAAATCATTGATCTAAAAACCAGATCAAGGATCTTCACATAATAAACAGTGTTTTGCACTTATTATGAACCACTGGTTCTTTAAAACAAGAAAACAACAAAATAAAAAAAATAGTGCTTTGCACTTTTATGAACCTCTGGTTCTTGAAATAAAAAGAAAAACTTGTTTTTCTTTGATCTAAACTAGATCAAGAAATCAAATAGTACTTTGCACTTCTGTTCTTGAATCTAAAAGATTCTTAGTGCTTTGCATTTGTAAACTGCGCTGTTGCGCTCTTGGGAGAGCGCCACGTGTCAGCATCTGAACCACTTGCGCCATGCGCTTTAAGATAGAGCTTTGCTCTCTGTGATTGGCGCAACTCACCAGAGTGCGCCACGTGTCAGCAGCGCAAGCGCAGCGCACCACGCTTGCGCGACACATGTCAACACTACAAGCGCTTGCGCTCTCTGATTGGCGCAAAGCGCCTGAAAATACAATGCATTTCTTTTGCTAAAGGGCCAGGCCCAAGTCAAAAAGACCTAACAGGCCAAATTAAATTACAAAGCAATAAAAGGCGGAGCCCAAGTAAAATTAATGTTACGTATCATTTATAAACGGGCAGAGCCCAAAACAAATTGATGCTCTGCATCCTTTATGGGCAGAGCCCAAATAAAAATGCAATGCAAAAGCAAATAAAATGTTGAACATTTTCAACTGGACTTAGCCCAATTTTGGCCGTAAGTCCTCAAATTAAATTGACTGAGCAAGATTGCTCCCTTAAATAAATTTATATCCGGTTCGAGGGTACATCTTCGAGCTCCTCTGACACCTATCGTTGTAATCCTTCAACGACGTCAGAGAGGTGACGGGTCCCGACGACCACACATCAATATGGACTGCGGGGTCCTTAAACTCGTGGACCGAAACGTCCTTAAACTAATATTGGACCGAAACGTCCTTAAACTAATATTCGTCCCAAAATGGGAATATTGGACCGAAACGTCCTTAAACTAATATTGGACCGAAACGTCCTTAAACTAATATTCGTCCCAAAATGGGAATATTGGACCGAAACGTCCTTAAACTAATATTGGACCGAAACGTCCTTAAACTAATGTCGGACCGAAACGTCCTTAAACTAATGTCGGACCACCACGTCCCTAAACTGGAATATAGACCACCACGTCTTCAAACTGGAATATAGACCACCACGTCCATAAACTGGAATACGGACCATCATGTCCCTAAACTGGAACATGGACCACTACGTCCCTAAACTGGAACAATAGAGCCTCCAAATGCTCTTTTGCCGGATCTAAACGGTCCCGTTTAAGTTGATCTTAGCCCCAAACACGGCTAACGTATCCTTAAACATTCAAATGGACTATAAAACCCTAAATCAACTTCGGTTCGAGGGTACATCTCCGAACTCCTCTGACACATGTTGTTGTAATCCTTCAACGTCGTCAGAGAGGTGACGGGTCCCGACGGCCATATATTAAAATGGACCACTACGTCCTTAAACTGGAAATGAATCTAGACGATCCCGTTAAGTTGATCTTAGTCTCAAATCAGACTAACGTATCTTTAACGAACGTTTAAGTTGATCTTAGTCTCAAATGCGGCTAACGTGTCCTTAAACTAAAAACACCAAACCCAAATCTAAGTAAATACGGATTTGGACTAATCCACGCCCTACGGGCGACGGCATTACTCGGTCTCCGTATACAATCCACGGGCAACCACAAACAAAACAAACACCCACGACACGAAGTGAAATTCTGGAGAAGGAGAAAGTTGTTACCGCGATGCGGTAGCGTAATTAACTGCAGGGGCTTGCGCCTGCAGGGAAGAGCGTCCCCACAATCAAAAACCCCTCAAGCGAGGGGGAATCTGACGAAGTCTGCTACATCGGCCGCATCCGTCTAAAACTCCGATACACGGTGCCATAAATCAACTTAGCATCTTCGGAGAGGTGGACGGATAAAACCATATAGCATCTGCCCCGAATCCCAGCGTCAAGACGTCCTCACGTCGTCGCCGTCTTTCGGAGGGGAACAGATTCTGGCACGCCCGGTGGGACATTTTTCTCTTTCCACTCCACACTTCGTGTGTCGTCTTCGCAAACCAATCCCGGTTTGTTAATGGTTGCCTTCGGATTTCAAGTTGCTAAGATTTCGTCTTTTGCCTATCGCAGAACTCAAGATTCAATGGCCTCTAATTGCACCAACTGCTCAAAGTGCCACTGCAGCGGACGCTCCACCTCCCCCGGAGGTGTAGCATATGGGCCCCAAGCGGCCTCCTTCCTCGCTCTGCCGGTAGACCAGGTGACCCAGGCCACCACCGGCCTGTTTTTCGGGACCATGATCCCGCCTACAAGCTTCTCTACGCCAATACCTGCACCGGAAGTGAACAAAAAGTCGGTCTTCGACCGGCTCACTGCCACGACGGTCCCTGTCAACGGGTCGCCCGCTACCAAACCGACAGCCTCTGTTTTCACCAGGCTAAATCAGAACTCTAAACTGGCTGTCCCAAGGAAAGAAATAACTGCTGCTCCAGAAGTCGTCAAGGCGGCTTCCCCTGTCAAAGAGTCAGTCGTTTCAAGACTGACAATTCCTGCTCCTGCCCCTGCTCGAGGATCGGTCTTCGACAGGTTGAATATCACCCCTCAAAAGACAACCTCAGTCTTTAAGAGGTTAACACCGGTGGCACCTCATTCAGACAGGGGGCAAAAAGAAGATGTCTCAATCTCCGAGCCAGTCCCAACGGCTCGTCATGCTCGACGTCGCCATTGGCAACGAGTGAGGAAGGCATGGGGAAACTCCCCCTCAGGGCTAACTCCACCGGCTCCAGTGGTAGAAGTCAACGCTGCTGTTCCAACTGGGAACAGCTTTGAACTGCTGAGAAGGGTACGGAAGAACTCTCCCACCGCTACACTGAAGAGATCTCCTCCACCTGCGGAGAGAGCTCCAGAAACGAAGCAAGAACAGCCCCCTCAACGGCTGTCCTCAAAAATACACAAGGTTTGGCGAAGGGTTCAAGACTCCGTGATCGACCCTGATCACTCTCGTCAACAAAAGAAAATGAAAGTGCAAAAAGAAAAAGGCCGTCCTATTAAACAGCAGGGGACAACAATCGCTAGAGCGCTCACTGCAACGGCCCCTTCAACTTCAACGGCCCACAAAAGAAGAAGGCCAGAGAAAACCCCCGCGCCGGCGACAAATGTCAGAGGTGGTGCACCCAAACACCCTAAGTCAGGGGGCATCGTAGTGTACACCGTCTATGTGACGTCTGGTAAAGAAGACAGCCGCATATCTACGGGTCATCGACCGCTTACCCGATCAGTGACCAAGGCGCAGGAGCAACAGCAAAAGCTTCAAGAAATGAAGAACGCTATGGCCGCACTTACAGGGCCAAAAGAAAATCCTGAAACGTCCTCAGATGAGCGCCAGGAGGAAGAAACCGACGCTGAATTCCTTCGTCGGATATTGGAGAAGAAGGACAAAGAGGCTGCTGAACAAGCAGCCAACATACAGCGTATGTGCCTCCACTTCCAAGACATGATAGGGATAATGATACAACAAGATCCTCCGGCTGAAGAGCCCCCGATCGTCCTTGGAGACGATAGGGGAGAAACATCAAATCCTCCACCAGCTCTGTCGATGGCTAAGGAGGATACAATCTCCAAAGCTGATTTGGATGAGTACATCGCCCAGCAAATACGGGTTCATCATGCGACCGAAGCGGCCGGTCAGGTCGTAAAAATGGGGCGGCCATATCCAAGTTGGTACGATCAAATCAAGTACCCACCCGGTTATACAATTCCTAAGTTCCATGTCTACAAAGGGACGGGCAATCCTCATCAACACGTTGCCCAGTTCAGGGCACTCTACGGAAACACCGGCGGTGACGACAAGCTGTTGCTTCGCCAGTTCGTTGGAAGCTTATCAGATACGGTGTTCGAATGGTACTCTGAGCTCCCGAACGACTCTATTAAAACCTTCACGGAGATGGAGCTGCTGTTTACTCAGCGTTTCGCGAGTGCCAGCGAGCGCACCCCGATAACGGCATTAATTAATGCCAGAGTAAAGCCGGGCGAAACATGGGTCCAATACGCTATACGGTGGCGTAATTTATGGTCAAAATGCGAGCAGCGTATAGAAGAAGCTCCTGCGGTGGGAATGTTTGTGGGAACCCTCGATCCGCAAGCAACCATCTCGCAATTTATGATGTTCTTCAAGCCGACCACCTTCCAGGCGCTAATCGACAAGCTGGCGCAAATGGATCAAATGGGCCATAAACCTCCTCTTCCAAAGCCGGACTCCCGAAACGAGAAGGGAAAGGGGAAAGCGATTATTGTCGCTAATGCTCAGCAACAGCCAAACAACCCGAAGCCGGTCATTCGTCAAAATAATATGCGCCCGTACGTACCCCTTGAGGATAGGATGGGACGTTCTTACTCGTTCCCCCAAGATAAGACGAGAAGGTTATTCGAGCTGGCGTTGCGCAACCGACTCATAAACCTGCCAGAGCCAAAACGTCCGTCGCAACCAAGTGACGTCAATGAGCCCAACTACTGTCCTTATCATCGGGTATTGGGTCACCCGATCGAGGATTGCTACGTCTTCAAGAATTGGCTTGAAGACCAGTACCGACAGGGCAAGTTTGCATTGTCCGACAAATGGAAGGTGAATCCACCGCAGCCCAATACCTCTAAGGGAATGAATGCACCGGGGGCAACATGCTCTGTCGTTGAAGAAGCTCCTTGGGAGGTTGTATTATCAGCCAAGACGAAGAGGATGCTAAATGATCTTCAATTCTGCCCAGCAATCAAGTGGAAGAGCTCGTTGGAGCCGCAGATCATTGAAGGAATGTTGAAGCCTCGTCCGACTCAAAAGATCGATGGAAGTGGCCCAAACATTCACAACCAGCCGTCGAAATATTCAAAGAAGAAGAAAAAGAAGTCAAAGAAGCCCGTGAAGCCTGGCGACAAGCGCACAGACTTGCAAAAACAAATTGACGCGCTGGAGGAATACAACCAGAAGGCACGGACTCCCATTACATTCCAAGAATTCCTCAACCACGTCTTTCAAGAGGAAGATGAGGGAGATAGTTCGTCGGATGAATCCGAGGAATATGTGGCAAGCTGTCATGTGATTTCCCATTCGTTCGTAGACGATGAGGAGATTCTTTGTACTGAAAAGCTGGGGGCAGATCCTGAACCAAAAGTTCTGGGGCCATCAGATGAAGTAATTGACGCATTTCTTAATGAAGCTCGGTTGAAAAGTAAAGCTGATCGGGAGCGCGAGGCGGCTATATTTGAAAGGGCCAAGCGCCAGCGACTTGATAAAGGAGCTGAGACGATCCCATTGGAGCTAAACACCTCCGCTACCGACAAAAGCTAATTCAAGATGAGGAAAAAGTTTGCTATGGCCATATCAATGGGCATGAAGCTACCATCCTCTGAAGGGAACATCACTGGTGAAATGGAAACGCACCCCTCCTATTGCTTATATCATCAAAATATTTTGCACCCCACTCAAGAGTGCAAAGCTTTCGATAGATGGTGGCAAGGATATGTTGCTCATCGACAACGCTTTAAGCGGGAAAAGCGTAAAACTCGTCGAGAGCAAAGAAATACGACCGAAGGGCTTAAAAGAACTGCTGGCGATTGTTGCATGGTTAACACCGGTAGATCACAAGTGCCTACATTCGGGAGTGATTCTGATGAAGAGCTAGAACTTGCCCCTCTCTTTAAAGAGTCCGCTTCGAGAAAAGAAGAAGAACCGAAGGATTGCGAAAATATCCGGCTACGTAATCGCACGCTGCCCGAAAAGAACCTCGGACCCTCGAACAAAAAAGATAAAGGGAAAGAAAAGGCCTCTGAAGATATCGTCTTAGATGACCATGTGGTGGAAGAGCTAGCTGCCAAAGACCCGCCAAAGAAGAATAAGGTGGATTACAACGTTTTAGCACATCTGAGAAAGCTGCCCTCACAGCTCAGCATTCTTGACGCTCTTTTGCTATCAAAAGAGGCGAGAGATTCGTTGATTAAGGCGCTCCAAGACCCAGAACAATTCCAAGCATGCCTGGCCGAGGAAAAGATGAAGGATGAATTGGAGGAAGTGCACACGGCCGATGTTACTTTTGGCGATGAAGACCTTCTACTTGGGACGTACGAACACAATCGCCCTCTCTATGTCTCGGGATACTGCCATGATATAAAGATAGGCAAAATCCTGATCGATAACGGGTCGTCTGTTAACCTACTCAACGTGCGGGTGTTAAAAGAAATCTACATGAGTGTCCAGCACCTTGCTCGTGACAAGATCACCATCTCCGGGTTCGACTCCCAGTCATCAAGAACTCTTGGGTCTGTGATACTGACGCTATGCTTCAGACTACTCGTCACGGACGTTAAGTTCCACGTCATAGACGCCAAGACATGCTACAACGATTTGCTCGGCCGACCATGGTTACACGTGTACAACATCATCCCTTCAACACAACATCAGTGTATGAAGTATTTTAAGGATGGTTTCGAGTATACCGTGACGGGAGAACTGAACCCGTTCTCTGTCAATGAAGTCCGCAAATATGAAGATGCCAAATACTTCTTACCGGATTTCGAAGACACAGAAAGGTGTCACAAGCCGGAGAATAAAGCTAACGCCACCATCCCTGTCTTTGGCAGTGATACCGAGGAGGAAGAGGAGATAGTGTATTCGGGTCTGCCCCAACACAACAAGCCAGGACCGTCCACTCCTACGTTGATCTTTGGTAGCGACTCGGAAGATGAGATCCATGTCGTATTCTCTGCTCGACCTTCCATACGAACATCCGCTGACGAAGAACAAAGTCTACAAGTCGCCATGGTGCCGCTTAAACACCATAAAGAACTGGATGCACTTAATATTTACAATGTAGAAGAGCTGCAAATGTTCTATATCCCTCCCAGGCGAGAAAGCGAGAAAGCAATTCTGTTCTACCGCTCTGAAGAAACCAAGGTGGAAAAAGAAATCTGGCATGGCGCGGATCCTACGCTCGACAGGCTTCAGCCTATCCGTCTTCCCAGATATTATACAGAGGGTTTGAAAAAGCTGCTGAAACGCCAGGGGATATCCTTCAAGCAGACCGTTCGAAAAGCCAAGTTCTATGACAAAGTCTGGAACGTTCCCGGGACTCAACGCAAACTGCCTAATGGGAGAATGGAAACAAAAGGGCTTGGATACATCCGGTCAAAGAAACGAGAGTTACTACCCGGCTGCTACGTCGTGTATGACCTTGATGAAGAAGCAGATGCTCAATGGGAGGACGCTAATCCTAAGCCAGTGAAAATTCCGGATGCAAAAGTGCCCAGTCCATCGTTCGAAGAACAAATGGACAAGCTTATAAAGGAAGCGGGTCAAAAAGTCCGAGACGATCATAACCGCGAAATGGTCATCTATGAGAAAGCCAAGACGCAACGCCTTCTCCAACAGGCCGTGAAAGATGAAAAGGCCGCTCCATGTCAACCTGTTATAAAGAAGGCTCGGCGCAAAAGCAGAAATAAGTCGAAAGGCCAAAAAGGCGCTCAACAACAACAAAGCAGGGCTAAGAAGCCACGCAAACGGGAGTCGAGCGTCATTGATCTATCCCTCATGAAGAAAATGGGTCGAGCATACTCTTTTCCTCGGGACAAGACGAAGAAGATACTTGATCTTGCTCTAAGACATCAAATGCTTACACTGCCGGAGTCCAAAAACCCAGAACAAGCAGGCGAAGTCTCTGACCCAAACTATTGCTCTTACCATCGAGTAATAAGGCATCCTCTTGAAGATTGCTTCACCTTCAAGAATTGGGTTGAAAATCAGTATCAGCTTGGCAAGTTCACTCTGTCCGACAACTGGAGGGTAGCACCGCCACAAAAGCACGAGCCCAAGGCCACGAAAGAAGAACCGGTTCCACATTGGGATTGGAAGCGAATTCGCACCTGTCACATGATTACAATATTAAAAGAAGAGCCCGAGGACATAGATGAGCTCCCTTGGTGCTTCGAAAACAGCAGCAACGAGATAATCTCAGAATTCCCACCAGCGCCAAAAGAGCTGGAAGATGGAATCCATACCACTGCAGATAACCTCAAGAAGATTGAGTTGGGGACGGCAAACGATCCACGACCGACATTCATCAGCGAGTTACTATCTGAATAAAGGGTAGCCGCGTTAAAGGACGTGCTTCTACAGCATAGAGATTGCTTCGAGTGGAACTATTCCGAAATGCCGGGACTAGATCCAGAAATTGCTGTACACAGATTGGCGATATCTCCGGACGTCAAGCCGGTCAAACAGGCGCCGAGAAGAATGCGGCTCGAGCTTGAGATGAGTATCAATGCTAAAGTCAAAAAGCTGATCGACTCTGGCTTCATCCAGGAAGTTCAATACCCTGAATGGATCGCCAACATCGTCCCGGTGATGAAGAAAAATAGGACTGTGCGCATATGCGTAGACTTCCGGGATCTTAATAAAGCTTGCCCGAAGGATGATTTTCCAGTGCCAGTCACCGAACTGATGATAGACAATACGTCCACTCATGAGGTTTTCTCCTTCATGGATGGCTCATCAGGGTATAACCAGATAAAGATGCATCCAGAAGACCAGAAGCACACCGCCTTCAGGACTCCTCTGGGTATATTCTGCTACAAGGTGATGCCCTTCGGTTTAAAGAATGTCGGTGCCACCTACTAAAGGGCCATGACAAAGATCTTCGATGACCTTATACACGAAATCGTCGAATGCTATATCGACGATCTCGTGGTTAAAAGCAAATCATACGAAGAACATCTCGAGCATTTGAAGACTGTATTTCAACGCCTTCGGCAATACAACTTGAAGATGAACCCGCTCAAGTGTGCATTTGGAGTTTCCTCAGGCAAATTCCTGGGATTCATTGTTCGACACCGAGGTATTGAAATAGATCTGTCAAAGATCCAAGCGATCATGGAAATGCCTCCGCCGAGAACTCTCAAACAGTTGCGATCTCTCCAAGGGAAGCTCGCATACATACGGCGATTTATAGCCAATCTTTCAGGCAAGTGCCGTCCCTACAGCCACCTGATGAAGAAGGGGACCCCGTTCGTCTGGGACCAAAGATGCCAAAGTGCGCTAGACGAGATCAAACAGTACCTACAGAACCCGCCGGTGTTGGCTGCTCCGGTCAAGGGAAAGCCCCTCATTCTTTATACAACCGCCCTCGAAGGTTCCTTAGGCGCATTATGGGCACAAGAGAACGATCAAGGGAAAGAAAGAGCACTCTACTACTTAAGTCGAGTTCTGCTGGGGGCAGAAACCAACTACTCCCCCATTGAGAAACACTGCCTGGCGTTGATCTTTGCGATAACAAAGCTCATGCACTATGCGTTGGCGCATGAAGTCTGTCTTATTTCAAAGGTGGACCCCCTTAAATACTTGATATCAAAGGCCATACTGACGGGACGACTCGCTAAATGGGCCCTGCTCTTGATGGAGTTCTCGATAATATATCAACCTCTCAAGGCAGTGAAAGGCCAGGCCATCGCCGACTTCCTCGCTGAGCATCCGATACCCGCCGATTCTCCTCTGAATTGCGATCTTCCAGACGAACATGCGTTTGATGCGATCGACGGTGATGATACCCGATGGGAGCTTTATTTCGACGGAGCATCTTCCGTGAAGAAGCGCAAACAAAGTACCCCTATAATCAAATCAGGGGTAGGCCTCATCTTCGTGACTCCACAAGGAGGGATAATGCGTTTCGCTTTCTCCTTAACAGAGCCAAGGACAAACAATGAAGCCGAATACGAAGCTCTGATAGCGGGCCTCGAGTTCTCCATTGACATGGGAATTGAAAACCTCCTCATATACGGGGATTCTCAACTGGTCGTTAGTCAAGTAAACGGCGACTACCAAACGTGCAAACCGGAATTGGTGAAATACGGTGAAAAGGTGCAACAACTGTTGACCCAAATTCCCTCTTATACTTTGGAGAACATACCGCGCGCGGAAAACAGCAAAGCGGACGCATTGGCCAAACTTGCTAAAGAACTGGCTGACGAGAACCTCGATGACGTTAGAATCGTGGTACAAAGCCGTCGAGTGTTTGCCCCAGCAGAAATATCTCCGGAATCATCCGAAGAAAAAGGAGCGAACGAGCAGACAACCCTGCAAGTAAAAGATTGGGAAAATACCGAGGATTGGAGGGAAGTCTTCATAGATTACTTTAAATCCCACTGAATGCCTGAAGAAGCGTCCGCAAGACATCAGCTCATGAAACGAGCTCTGTCTTTCGCCTTTGTCAACGATACTCTGTACAAGAGGTCATTTGATTCTCTATGGCTGAGATGCTTAGGACCTGACGAAGCGAAAAGGGTCGTCCAGAAAGTTCACGACGGACTCTGCTGTTCTCACCAAGCAGGCCCGAAGATGAAGTTGAAGATAAAACGGATGGGCTACTACTGGCCCACGATGATTCAGGACTGCCTCGAATATGTGAAGCAATGCCACTCATGCCAAATTCATGGGGACTTCATCCACCAGCATCCAAATCCACTACATCCAACGGTGGCTAGCTGGCCATTCGAAATGTGGGGGACTGATATAGTCGGCCCCATCGAACCAGCATCGTCTAGAGGACATCGTTTCATCCTAGCAACGACTGACTACTTCTCTAAATGGGCAGAAGCAGTACCGTTAAGAGAAGTGAAGACGGAAAATATCCTCCACTTCTTCAAGACGCACGTCATATATCGGTTTGGAACGCCAAGACGAATCATCTCCGATAACGGGCCATCCTACAGAAGCCACAAAATCAGTCGCTTCGCGCAACAGCATAATATAGACTGGAGATATTCCTCAGTTTATAATCCGCGAGCTAACGGTCTAGCTGAGGCCTTCAACAAGACCTTGACGAAGATCATGAAGAAAACGGTGTCACGAAATAAGAAAGACTGGCATGAAAGACTGCAAGAAGCTCTCTGGGCGTATCGAACTACGTTTAAAACAGCCACGAACGCAACGCCATATGCGTTGGTATTCGGTACAGAAGCAGTACTCCCTCTCGAGATAGAATTACCCTCTCTACGAGTGGCAGTCCACTACGAGCTGACGGACGAAGAAAATGCTCACCTTCGACTTGAGGAGCTTGACGCCCTTGATGAAACCCGACTCATAGCACAGCAAAATCTGGAAGCTTATAAAGCAAAGATGACACGCTCATATGAAAGACTGACCCGACCGAGGACATTTCGCCAAGGTGAACTCGTGCTAGTGGTCAAAAGGCCTATAATCCCCAATCGCGCCAAGCGAGGAAAATTCGAGCCAAACTATGAAGGCCCGTACATCATAGATAAGGTCTACCAGGGTGGGGCCTATCTACTCATGGACATGCACGGTGAAAGGCCTTTCAGGCCAATAAACGGTCGCTTCCTAAAGAGATACTACGCTTAATGAGCCATGGCCTAGGTCAATGATAGATGACGACCACTATGTCTGCTCGCTATCTTCCTAAGCTCAAGCTTTATAAGCAGTAGCCGGCCTTCTCCATGATGGACCGAAATGTCCTTAAACTAATAGCGGACCGAAACGTCCTTTAAACTACTACCGCAGCATCTTTAAGCTGATGAGATATAAAAAATAATAATATAAAAATAGAATAAAAAAAACGGTATGTCCATAAGCAAAAAGGGCACGGATGAAAACCCGAAAGGGCTCCGTGAGTAAAAACAGCAGGGCTACCGGCGAGTGTTCGTGAAAACCCGAAAGGGCGCGACCTCGTAAAAAATATAAAAAAAAAACGGTATGTCCATAAGCAAAATGGGCACAGATGAAAACCCGAAAAGGCTCCGTGAGTAAAAACAGCAGGGCTACCGGGGAGTGTTTGTGAAAACCTGAAAGGGCGCAACCTCGTTAAAGGACACTTATAGGGTCCTCTCGACCTTGTAAGGAGAAACCACCCGCGTGAGATCCTTACGACTCACAAGGGAGCAACACGCTTAGGGATCCCCACGATTCCTAAGGAGAAAATACACTTGCGAGATTCTCACGACTCGTAAGGAGAACTCTCTTATGGGACCCTCACGGCTCATAAGAGTTGAAAGTCTTAAGTTACAGAGACCTAAACCTGTGCTTAAGCAATCCCCGCAACTTCCGATATTGTCCTACAAGTGGCTCAATACTGACCCTTGTATACAATCCACGGGCGCGAATAAACATTTCCCTAACCAAGTCTCATCCGTGACTGGGGATATGTTCGCATGGTAAACAACCCTTGTAAATCCTCTCGATTTATGAGGAGAAAACCCTCCTGTAGGATCCTTACGACTTACAGAGGAAACGAACACTTAGGAATCCTTACGAGTCCTAAGGAGAAAATACACCTATAAGATCCTCATGACTTATAGGGAGAAATAACTTTGTGAGACCCTTACGACTCATGAAGTCAAAGCCTTAGTCGACAGGACCCTAACCCTGTTCACTAAGCCACCTTCGTTCGACATCGACGGAAGCAGATGATGATTCGCTCCTGGTAATATCCCAGTTGTAGGAGTGCTGATGCCGAAATCGGCTTACGGCGAAAAGCCAGTAGGCCGCACATGCATACGAAATAGCCGAAATGATGGGGCAACTTGCAATAAAAAAACAGCAAGTAAAAATGTATGCATGCAAAATAGCCGAAATGATTGGGCAACTCGCAATAAAAAGCAGCGGGTAAAAATAAAATAAATAGCCGAAATGATTGGGCAACTCGCAATAAAAAGCAGCGAGTAAAAATATAAAAAAATAATAATAAAATAGCTGAAATGATTGGGCACCGCGAAAAATAGCCGAAATGATTGGGCAATCGCGACCTTCGCGATATAAAAGCTGAAATGATAGAGCATCGCGGAGATAAAACAAAAAATGATGATAAAACTTTGGCCCTACAGTTAAGATCACATCGATCCCTGTATACAATCCAAGGGCGTAAACAAATAGGGAACCATACTTTCTCAACAGTCTCCGCCAGAAGACGAAGCCAAATCTCGACGGTTCAGTCCAACTCTGAAGAAACCAGTGTCTTCAGCAGATACCTCGACTCACGGATACAAACACTCCTTGACGAGAGCTTCCTGACCCGCGTCGACTCGCAGAGCCACCAGTGCCTCCGTGGGAAATCCTCGACTCGTTTCAAACCCCAAGGAAACAAATAATCTTTGGCGCTAGGGAAACAAATAATCCCTAGCAAATTCCTCGACTCACGGATACAAACACTCCTTGACGAGAGCCTCCTGATCCGCGTCGACTCGCAGAGCCACCAGTGCCTCCATGGGAAATCGTCGACTCGTTTCAAACCCCAAGGAAACAAATAATCCTTGGCGCTAGGGAAATAAATAATCCCTAGCAAACTCCTCGACTCACGGATACAAACACTCCTTGACGAGAGCCTCCTGATCCGCGTCGACTCGCAGAGCCACCAATGCCTCCGTGGGAAGTCCTCGACTCGTTTCAAACCCCAAGGAAACAAATAATCCTTGGCACTAGGGAAACAAATAATCCCTAGCAAATTCCTCGACACACGGATACAAACACTCCTTAACGAGAGCCTCCTGATCCGCGTCGACTCGCAGAGCCACCGGTGCCTCCGTGGGAAATCGTCGACTCGTTTCAAACCCCAAGGAAACAAATAATCCTTGGCGCTAGGGAAAAAAATAATCCCTAGCAAACTCCTCGACTCACGGATACAAACACTCCTTGACGAGAGCCTCATGATCCGCGTCAACTCGCAGAGCCACCAATGCCTCCGTGGGAAATCCTCGACTCGTTTCAAACCCCAAGGAAACAAATAATCCTTAGCCCTAGGGAAACAAATAATCCCTAGCAAATTCCTCGACTCACGGATACAAACACTCCTTGACGAGAGCCTCCTGATCCGCGTCGACTCGCAGAGCCACCAATGCCTTCGTGGGAAATCCTCGACTCGTTTCAAACCCCAAGGAAACAAATAATCCTTGGCGCTTGGGAAACAAATAATCCCTAGCAAATTCCTCGACTCACGGATACAAACACTCCTTAACGAGAGCCTCCTGATCCGCGTCGACTCGCAGAGCAACCAGTGCCTCCGTGGGAAATTCTCGACTCGTTTCAAACCCCAAGGAAACAAATAATCCTTGGCGTTAGGGAAACAAATAATCCCTAGCAAACTCCTTGACTCAAGGAAACAAACAATCCTTGACGGGAGCCTCCTGATCCGCGTCGACTCGCAGAGAAACCAGTGTCTTCGCGGGAAAATTCCCGATTCGTCTCAACTTGCAAGATGAAGCCTCAGGCAGCAAGGACTAAAAAGCTTGCTTCCTGAACAATGGGACCCTACAAGTCGATCTAAAATGGTCTCTTGCATACTATTCACAGGTCTCACTCTCCAAAGTCGAGTTTCGACGAGGAGGGAAACAACCGCTTACGAGTCCTCTCGACTCGTAAGAGGGAAAAATTCTCTTATAGGATCCTTACGACTTATAAGAGAAAACCACACTTAAGAATCCTCATGATTCCTAACGAGAAAAACCCACCTACAAGATCCTCTCGATCCGTAGGGAGAAAAATCTCTACGAGACCCTCACGGCTCATGGAGTTGAAAAGTCTTAGGCAGCAGATCTGAACCTGCGGCCTAAGCCATCGCTATTTCTTAAGAAAGTCAAGATGCTTACTCTACTACCGGCTAATTGTGACAGCGTGCTGATAATAAAAGAAAGAAAAGGCGGAGAAATGACACAAGAAATTACAGAAAATGTGTATCTTTTATTCATAAACTTGATTAGGTACAGAATACATTGTGTTAAAGAATAAAAAATATATATATACACATTCTTTCATCTACAAGCACAAATGATACAAAAGAGGGATAGCTACTGAGGAGGAAGTGTCTTTAGTAAATCCACAAGTTGCTCTCGCACTTCCTTCAGCGCCTCCTCCTGAGCGGCTGCCGCGGCCACCTCCGCTTCCACCAGGGTCCGCTGCTGCAAAAAGGATGAAAGTTGCTCCTCGGCCGCCTTCTGGGCCGCTTCTTGGCTGGGTGCATCCCGTTCAACAACGTCAAGCTGTTGCCTTAAGGATAACCCTTCAGAAAGACATTGCAGAAGACCCTCAAAGGCAGCCTTCAGCCATACAGCATTGGCCTCTACCTGAACACGCAGCTGGGCAGACTTGCTCGAGGTCTCACCGCACTCCTTACGCCTTGAAATAACTTCTTGTTCGAGATGGCGGAAGTAAGAATCGCTCCTCTCAATCCACGATGTTCTTTGATTGCTGGTAGCCAAGGTCTCGGGAGCGGGACGTAGCGACTC
This sequence comes from Agapanthus africanus, assembly GCA_030015575.1. Classification (NCBI taxonomy): domain Eukaryota; kingdom Viridiplantae; phylum Streptophyta; class Magnoliopsida; order Asparagales; family Amaryllidaceae; genus Agapanthus; species Agapanthus africanus. Next base: position 247,893,110 of record JASDDO010000004.1, on the reverse strand, counting down.
CAACTGATACAGGCGGGCCTCGATCTCCCTGCAATGGTTAACCCAAGATGCGATGAGGCCCTCATCATGAAAGTTAACGAGTATTGCCAGCATCGGGTTAACCACCGTAACGAAGTCTGTGGCAGATGTAGGAGTTTCAACGTTGAGTTCCTCGACATGGTCACTCAACATGCGTAGACTATTTGCGGCGCCTTTTGAAGACGGACTCCTCAGATAAGGACCCGCCGACATTATAATACGAGGCTCGAAAGGCGCCGAGGCCGGAACGACAGCTGAAAAGAAACAGGATGCAATCAGATAACAGTACAGAAAATAAAGAGAGGGAAGTTATCAATGTGATAGTCGTTGTACCAGTTGAGATAGGTGGCAAGGCTGGAAGGACCGGTGGCACAGCCGATCTTATATCCCCTCCTTCAATCTGTAACGCTGCAGTCGGGATAAAAAAAAGGGTTAGAAGTAATTCCATCAATAAAAAAGAATGATATCAATGGAAATCATACTCACCAGCACCGCCAGAGGAAGAAGCAAGTTCAGATGGGAAGGAGAAGTGTGGGAGCAGCATCTGATATACATGATCAAAGAGCACTCCGGAAAAGACACAACAATCTGACTTTAGTACACAAATTATATGTCTGAAAAGTGAGATTAATAAGTTGCGAACCCATACCTTCCAACATCTTTGACGGTATGAGAGAAGGCTGAGAGGTGACCACCACTAAAGCAGTAGTCGGGGGCGCTCCCGTGAGCAACGGGGCATCAGCACTGGTTGCACCTGTGTTACGAACAAATGTGAACTTGTCAGAAAGGATGGTAAGATAAAGAAGATAGCAACTTCGGATTTACCTGATGAGCTGCCAGCTGAAATGGAGGCGATTCCTTCCTCTGTTGACATGAGGCCATCGCCCGTGGCCTCATCACCCGACTCAATGGGAACCGTTGTCGTGCTCGTGAGACCGGGAGACGGCGGAGGACTATAGACAGGGAGGGCTATGACTGGAGCATTGCCAGACTCCATGGAAGGAGCGGTTGGCTCATCCTCGGGAATCATGGCCAGCTCACCCACTACTCCCTCAGGTTCAGTAGTCGCGGTCGTCTCGTCCACCGTCACCGCGAGGTCGCCAGCCTCAAGTGCCTCGTCCGTCACCATCCTGGGCTCAGTTATAATGATCATTTCATCTGCCGCCACTTCAGGCTGGGCATCAATGACCTTCTCGGCTATAGGCCCCTCAACCTCCGCATCAGGCTCCAAGGCCTCAACGATGTTGCCTACTGTCGGCTCGGGTTCGGCAGGCACCGCCTCCTCTATTCCCCTGGGTTCAATGGTCTCCGCCTCACCCTCGGTCGGACTCGGCCCTGCAAAATAATATATATAAGAACCGTTGGCATTATAACTCTCACAATAAAAATTCTGAAAGAAATGTTACCTGAAGTGGACTTATCATTTGCGCTTCGAGCGGCGCGCGCCACTTGTCTGCGAGCAGTGGATAGGGCGACAGGGGCCTCTTCGGAAGGAGTATCTGCCCGAGGGTTGTTTATCACATAATATTGCATTTTGTATGCCCCATTCTTATGCATTTAAGAATAAAAACAGGTGCTTTTGACCCATGTCTGCTACATGTTACAGGTTACAGGTTCTTGGCACGAAAACAGTGAAAAACACAAAAGACGACACAAAAGAAGGATTTTTGACCAACAAATAGGAAGATCTTAGTAAAGCTCAGCAGAAGAACGGTTCACCATCAACAAGACAACAAAAGATCCAAATTTACAAGAAAGACGGTTAAAAGATCCATTGCAAAGTGTTCGTTGAAAATCTGGTATCACTGTAGAAGCCCATATGATAATCTGAATACAGAACCTGGAAGCCCAGAGAAATACCAAGCAACCCAGAAAAATTGAGCAAGTGACCTCATCATTGGGCCGCGGAACCGCGGCCCAAAGCCCACCCAGACCGCCCTTCCGCGGCTGAAAGAAGCCCTAATGCGCAGAAATTTTACCAAAATGTGTGGCGGCTCTGGAAAGATCTTTTTAGGGGTATATTTGTAACTTTAGACATGCGGTGCAATCTGTAGCCCTAGGGTTTCTATGTCCTATAAATAGAACCCAAGACCTTGTATTTTCTTATGCCTCTTTCTCATGAATAAAATTCTATTTTCTTGAAGTTAGAGTGCATCAAAAGTAAGTAGGTTATTTTCCTTGCAATAATTTTAGTTTTTCATATCTGTTCTTATTTTCTCGCCTTAGTTTAGTTTTTATTGCAATCGATGTCTTCTTTCTTTAATAAATTCTTGTTTTCTTTCATCCCCTCAATGAGCGAGTAGTTTCCTCGCTTGTTAGGGTTAGGAATAGGGAAGGATTTGAGAGATGAAGATCTCTCATCTCTTTTCATTGCTAAACTTTTATGAAAATTAGAACTCCATGCATACCTTTTGATTCCGCTCCCTACGGCACTTTTACCCTCAAGGTAACGGTGAACTCCGTAGTCTAAAGGCCCGGATCTTAAGGTTTTCCATGGAGGTTAGGGTGAAGATTAAGAAAGGAAGGACAAGGATCTAGAGGAAGAATCAATCTTCCCAATCATCCTAATCCCCTTTGTTAATATTTACCATAACTCTAATATGATTGATTTAATTGATGGCAATGGAAAGAGATGTAAATCTTTATTTACCAAATTTTCCCTAAACCTAATTCTAGCAAGTTTCTAATTCTACTTTCATACAACTTCGATTTTTAGATTTAATTAAACTTCCAAACACCATTTGGAATTAACTCGTAAGAACTTAAAGAAGATTTACACATCCCTGTGGACCGACCCGTATTCACCGGCTAGCTTCATGCGACGCCGTTCTTGATTGCGGTAATTATTTTTGATCGACAAAACCTCTCTTAATCAAATGGCGCCGTTGCCGGGGATGGCGTAAAATTTTCTTTTTGTAATTTCGGGTTAATCTAAAACATAAAAAATCATAAAAATCTGAAAAAAAAAAATCAAAAATATAAAAAAATATATCATCTTTTATTGTTTGAAGGGTTCTCTTTGTGAATCTTTGCAGGTTTGACGGATCTGAAACAACACAGGAAGGGAAACAGAGAACAATACATCAGAACAGGAGGAGATTGGAAGTACAGAGCAGCTGAAGAAATCCAGAGACCTGAAGCCTCCAACCCGCCGCTCTTCCGCCGCATCACCCTACCTCGAGCCGCGCTTCCGCCGCAACCTGGAGCCTTCTCTGCGAAATTTTTGCACTGTTTGTTTCCTTATTCTTCCCCTCTACAAATCTCCATATATCTTCTGTCAAATCTTCTGCAGGATTCTTTGCGCTAAAAATCTTCTTCCCCCTTCCAATAATTGATTTTCTGCAGGATTCTTTGCGCCGCGCTAAAAAGCAAATTGATTGCAAGTGATTTACTGCTTTGCATACTTTAATCTGACTTTAAGGGGCTATTGACCAATTCAGATTGGGTGGGGATTTCATTACCCTTCCCAGGACCCCAGAAATCACTTAAAGCATCTGCATTGACCACTTTTAATCTAAAAAATATTAGACTCAGCCCTAAGGACGTCGAGCTCAATAGGACAGAGGACTAGTATAGGCATCGGCCGTTTATCCTAACCGACATTGCGGTGACTAGGCTAGTGGTTTTTAATTAGGCCCACTATAGTGGTGGTTCCTTCCCACTTACCTGGCCGTACTTGTCCGTGAAGAGGCGGTTTGAGGTCCTATCTCTAGCCCTTTGGAACAGTTAGGAGCTGTCTAGCTGACCTAGGCAACCCTAGACTTAGGCCTGATTGTGCATGTGTGGTTAATTGCAGTTGTGTCACTAGTCTCTTTTCAAAATCTTTTTGCAAACGCACACTTAAAAAGAAAAAGGAAAATCTTTTCAAAACTTACAACTTGTCGCTAAAGAATCTTTGCACTCACATTCTCTTTCGACTACACTAACCCTTTTAGTGTATGTCCGGTTGGACTAGGGACCCTAGCACCCGATTAGTCCGTGTTTCGTTGGTACCGACCGACGAACCTTTCGACTCCGAAGTCGAAACCTTGTCCACTTCTTCACTTTCACCATCACATTCTTTCGAAGGTATGTCGGGATACGATCCTAACAACACCTTACAGACGGGAAGGATTCCACCTCCGCCAGGTGCGAATAACCCGAATCTTCCGCCTGTCGAAGCGCCCACACGAGTCGCGCTCCAGGATCTTTTCTACCCCATCCGCACCGCCCTTCCTACTTGTATTTCCCTTCCACCGGCTAATGGGGACAACTTTGAGATCAAACCCCATTTTATCAACATGCTGCCTAAGTTTCATGGCTTGGAATCCGAAGATGCATATATCTTTATTAACAAATTCCAAAACGTTTGCGCCATGATGAAAACTACCCAATTAAGTGATGACGCTATAAGGCTAAGGGTCATTCCTTTCACCTTATGTGACCTAGCCGAGAAGTGGCTATACAGCACTGCATCATACTCAATTAGAAATTGGGACGAGTTTGTGAAAGCTTTTCTTAAAAAGTTCTATCCTCATCACAAAACTGCAAAAATCCGTAATGAAATCATTCAATTTTCACAGCTTCCTGCCGAACCATTTTGGAAATGTTTTGAAAGATTCAAAGACCTTCTCGTTCAATGCCCTCACCATGGAATCGAAAGATGGCAACTTTGCCAAACATTATACGAGGGATTGAACCCGGCAACGAAGCAGTTGCTAGAAACCATTAGTCAAGGTCACTTTCTGTCCAAATCTAGTGATGAAGCGTGGCAGTTTCTTGAGGATCTTAGTGAGCAAACGATTCAGTGGGAGAGCACGAAGACCACATCATCATCTTCTTCTATTGGTCAACCTAGGGCAGGCATACATCAAGTAGAGATGTCAATTGCTATGAAGGCCGAGATGGCCGCTCTTATGAAAAAGCTCGAAGCGCTTGAGACCAAAATCTCAGCACCTTCCCCTGCCCCTATTGTGCCTCCACGAACTATTTGTGCGTGTTGTTCGGATCCATCACATCTCACTGAAGAGTGTCCTTACACTGCATCCACTCAAGGACAAGATCAAGTCAATGCTGCCTTTCAGCAACGACAAAGAAATGATCCATACTCTTCAACATACAATCCGGGTTGGAAGAGCCACCCTAATTTCGCTTGGAACCAAAATCAACAAGTCCAAGGAAACAACAATTTTCAAAGAGCTCCTCCTCCACAACAACAACAAGCACCTCCACAAACTCAATTTCAGCAGCCGCCCCAACAGCAACCTTACCCTAATCAGATGAACAATTTTGTTCCCAACAATTTTGTTCCCCCTCAAAATGCTGTTAGCTCGCTCGAAAGAAATCTAGAAGCATTCCTAAAGCAATCTGCACAATCTTTGGTGCAATCACAACAATCCACAGCTAGGATAGAGACTTCTGTTCAATCTTTGGTGCAAAACAGTGCCTCACACGATCAAAGCATCAAAGCTATTGAGGCACAAATTGCACAACTCAACGCAGCATTGAAAGAGCGAGAGAAAGGAAAGCTTCCGTCTCAACCACTCCCAAATCCCGGTCACGCACATGTTGCACATGAACAGCAGAATCATAACGTGAATGCTGTGACCACGTTGAGATCCGGAAAAGTGCTGCAAAACAATGTGGGTATGCACCGTGACACCTCTGCCGGTGGTTCTTCATCTTCTTCTTCTTCTTCTTCTTTAGAGCCTATTCTCCATCCTTCACATGGCTCTACTTCTTCTAGCTCGAACGGACCCTCTTCTCACAACACGAACACATCTACACGGGGTTCCGTTCCAACTCAACAATCTGATCCACAAAAATTGGACTCAACAACTTTTCAAACTGTTCCTTTTCCAAATCGGTTGAGATCCAATAAACCAACTCCACAAATGGAGAAGATTGTAGAGTTATTCAAACAGGTTAGCATAAATATCCCTCTTTTGGATGCAATCCAACAAGTTCCTTCATATGCAAAAATCTTAAAGGACTTATGCACCAAAAAGAGGAAGTCACAAGTACCAAAGAAAGTTTTCGTGGCTAGTGCTGTTAGTGATGCTCTTGTCAATTCTTTGCCCCCAAAGCACAAGGACCCCGGTTGTCCTACTATTTCGATCACAATTGGGAACAAGACCATCAATAGAGCACTATTAGATCTTGGTGCTAGTGTCAATTTGCTACCTTACTCGGTGTACGAACAATTAGGCGTTGGAGAGCTTAAGCCCACTCATTGCACTCTCCAAATGGCCGACCGATCAATCACCCACCCTAGGGGAGAGTTGGAGGATGTGTTAATTAAAGTTGGGGATTTCATTTTTCCCGTGGACTTTATTGTTATGGATACACAGCCTGTCGCTAACCCCCGTAATCAAATTCCGGTGATACTTGGTCGACCATTCCTCGCGACTTCTAACGCGGTAATCAACTGTCGTAATGGTTCAATGAATCTATCTTTTGGCAAGATGACAGTTGAACTTAACATTTTCAAGTTAGGAAGTCAGCCTTGCGAGCCTAATTCTAGCGTCCTTGATGTGTGCTCGATCGATGAGATCGCGGAGGAGGACTGTGAGTTCGAGAATTTCATGTTTGATCACAGTATTATTGACGACACTAGTGCGTTCCTCCTAGAATCCGACACAGCTTTCACGTCGGACAAAGATTATGAGTGTTTCACCTTTGTTGATGATCTTGAAGACTCTCCCCTCGAGTTTGAGTCTTTTGCTTTTTCGGATGAGTTAGTTGAACCATCCGACTCGGTAGCGTACACTCAATTTGAACCTTTGATGGAATCCTTCGAGTTTGAAACAGTTACTCCATTGTTACCATCTATTGTTTCACCACCTAAACTCGAACTAAAGCTTTTGCCGTCGCACCTAAAATATGCTTATCTAGGTGAAGATGAGACCTTGCCCGTTATCATATCGGCCTCTCTAGCTCTTGAGCAAGAGAAGGCTCTTTTAACGGTCTTATACAATAATCGGCAAGCTTTCGGCTGGTCTATGGCGGACATCAAGGGGATTAGTCCCCTCATAGTCGAACATCATATACACTTGATGGATGATGCCAAGCCGGCAAGGGATCCACAAAGACGCCTCAACCCTATCATGAAAGAGGCGGTCAAGAAGGAGATTGTTAAGTGTCTTGATAGCGGTATCATTTACCCTATCTCGGATAGCCAATGGGTTAGCCCCATTCATGTCGTGCCAAAGAAATCGGGCATCACGGTCATCACCAATGAGGCAAATGAGTTAATTCCCACTCGCACCCAAACTGGGTGGCGAGTTTGCATCGACTACCGAAAACTCAATGCCGCGACAAGGAAGGACCACTTTCCTTTACCATTCATTGACCAAATGCTAGAACGATTGGCGGGGCACGAATTCTACTGCTTTTTAGATGGCTATTCCGGTTATAACCAAGTCCCCATAGCCAAAGAGGATCAAGACAAGACTACATTTACTTGTCCCTTTGGCACCTTTGCTTATCGTCGCATGCCCTTTGGGTTATGCAACGCACCCGCTACATTTCAGCGGTGTATGATGGGGATCTTTTCGGACATGGTGGAGAAGTTTTTGGAAATCTTTATGGATGATTTCTCCATTTTTGGTGACTCCTTCGATGAGTGTTTACGACATCTTGACGCAGTTCTCACCCGCTGTAGGGAAAAGAACCTAACTTTGAATTGGGAGAAATGCCACTTTATGGTACGAGAAAGCATTGTCTTAGGACATGTGATCTCGCAAAACGGCATAGAGGTTGATAGAGCTAAAATCGAAGTCATTTCTAATCTTCCTCCTCCTAAATGCGTCAAAGATATCCGAGCTTTCCTTGGCCATGCCGGTTTTTATAGACGGTTCATCAAGGACTTTAGCAAGATTGCTAGACCCTTGACTCTCTTGTTGGCCAAGGACACTACTTTTGTTTTTGACTCAACTTGCATGAAAGCGTTCGAGTTTTTGAAACACTCACTCATTTCTGCGCCCATTCTTTCATCTCCAGACTGGACGCACCCTTTTGAAATTATGTGCGACGCATCAGATTTTGCCATTGGTGCTGTTCTTGGACAGCATATTAACAAGATGCCACATGTAATTTACTATGCTAGCCGAACATTAAATGAGGCCCAATTAAACTACACAACAACAGAAAAAGAGTTTTTGGCGGTTGTGTTTGCACTTGAAAAATTTCGGCCTTATTTAATCAGCTCTCCAGTTATAGTGTACACGGATCACTCAGCTCTTCGCCACCTTTTTGCGAAGAAGGATGCTAAGTCTAGGCTAATACGTTGGATCCTTTTGCTGCAAGAATTTGACCTTGTTATAAGGGACAAATAGGGATGTGAAAACGTAGTGGCCGATCACCTTTCACGACTTCCTTCTTCACCTACACTTGAACTGCCTATCACTGATGCTTTCCCCGATGAGCAACTCTTGACCGTTTCTTGCGAACCATGGTTCGCCGATATTGTAAACTACTTAGCCACCGGCTTGATACCTAACGATTGGTCGAAACAAGACAAATTACGATTTTTGTCCCAAGTAAAGCACTTTTACTGGGATGAACCTTATCTTTTCAAATATTGTCCCGACCAAATCATTCGCCGATGTGTACCTGAGAATGAGGTTAAGAGTGTGCTGTCTTTTTGCCACGATCAAGCATATGGCGGGCACTTTGGCCCAAAGAAGACAGCCGAGAAAGTTTTGCAGTGTGGTTTCTATTGGCCACGACTCTTCAAAGATGCATTTGAATACTGCAAAACTTGCTCCCGGTGCCAACACTTGGGCCGGATATCGCGGAGAAACGAAATGCCGCTCCAACCGATTTTGGTTGTAGACATTTTTGATGTTTGGGGTATAGACTTCATGGGACCATTTCCTAACTCTTTTGGAAATGTGTATATTCTTTTGGCTGTTGACTATGTTTCAAAATGGGTCGAGGCTGTGCCTAGTCGAACGAATGATAACAAGGTTGTCGTTCGATTTCTTAAAGATCACATCTTTTCTCGATTTGGGCATCCTCGCGCGATAATAAGTGATAATGGTTCTCACTTTTGCAATCGGACTTTCGAGTCCTTAATGCGCAAATACTCTATCACACATAAGCTGTCAACACCATACCACCCCCAAACATGTGGGCAAGCCGAGGTCTCGAATCGGCAAATTAAGTAAACTTGGAGAAAACGGTTTCTAAAAACCGTAAGGATTGGTCACTAAAATTGATAGATGCACTATGGGCTTTCCGTACTGCATACAAGACCGATCTTGGCATGTCTCCATACCGGCTTGTTTACGGGAAGGCCTGCCACCTTCCAGTAGAAATTGAGCACAAGGCATTTTGGGCCATTAAGGAGCTGAATTTATCTTTAGGAGATGCGGGCAGCAATCGAAAGCTGCAGTTGAATGAATTGGAGGAGCTGCGGGATGAGGTATATGATAATGCCGTGATTGCTAAGAACCGAGCTAAAGTATTTCATGATAAAAACCTTTTGCGAAAGACATTTAAACTGGGTCAACAAGTTTTATTATATGATACTCGGTTACACTTTCATCCCGGCAAGCTCCGTTCTAGATGGAGAGGACCTTTTGTAGTCCGCACCGTTTATCCGCACGGTGCGGTTGATCTTGAGAATCCAGAAGACGGTACTTTATTCAAAGTAAATGGACATCGTTTGAAACCGTTCTTCTCAGCGGACCCTTCGGAGGAGGTCCTGTTTTTGCAGGAGCCGATTTACACCGATTGATTTTCCTCCACCTTCACCCTCGAATTTCTTTTTTTTTTCAAAACTTTATTTCAAATAAGTTTGGGGGTGTGTATACTATGTCAATATTATAATAAGCAGGAACTCGCCGATATTATCAACCCATTTGGTGCAGCATGACAGTGAGGACACTGTCCATTATAAGTTTGGGGGTATGTTCGGTAAGTTTTCCTTTTGCATTCATATGTATATTTCTGCATTGCATCCTTATATAAAAAATCATAAAAATTTGAAAATTTTGAAAAAATAAAAAAAATTAGAAAATAGAAAAACCCATAAAAATTGAAAATTTTCAAAAATTATAAAAATTAATGTATTCAATTCTGGTTAATTGACTTGAGTTTGATAAATAGGTTAACTGGCTAGGAAAAACTAAATCCTAGACTTAGCAAATTAAAAACCCTAAAAATAACCTTCCTTAGAGTTTAACTGTGGAAAGCATATGTCTTTGTAGGTTATTTAGAAATAGGCAAATTTTGGGTTCAGTTCTTGGGCTAAGTCGAAACGAAGGAAAAGTATTAAAACTTTTATTAGAGTATAAGTTTGAAAAATAGTTCCTAGCTTAAGTCTAGATTCTGAAAATGTATACCCTACAAATTGCACAAACACGCACCTTGAAACTTGGATTAGTAGAAGAGACCTTGAAATACTCTTGTATAACGTCCTTAGCACAATGAAAAAGAAAAAAGTGGATAAAGAAAAAATGGACACTGGTTTTTGTGATTACTTAAGGCTAAAAAAAAAGAAAAATAGAAAAATATTTAGCAAAGGTGCTACTGCTAAAAACCTTGGGTGTTGCAAAACTAGGAAGTACGCCTTAAAGTGCTCAATCATCTGGTAATCGGTTGTTGGTACCTCAAGAAGTATTAACAGTCGCATGAAGGATGTGAAAGCGAAGTCTCACAAGTGCTTTGGACAATGGGCGGGGGTACGATTGCTTGATTTGAATTTCCAAGTGTAGGGGTGATATTTACACACACGTGGGGATATGTGATTAGAATTTAGATAAGAGAAAGGAATGAAGAATAGAACTTGTGTCTTTAATAGAGTTGATAGAAATTCTTAAGTGAAGATGGAACTCTAGAAGGAAAACTTAAGAAATGCCGAAAGCTAGGTAATTCTACAGGATATATGTAATCTTAAGTTAAATAATGAGGAAGCGTGAAGAATATGGGTGGATAATTTGCGGGTCGACGATAATAGATTTCCTTGTTAGAAAACCTAAATGGAGAACAAAAGTCGAGAAACCAAGTTGATAGGATTTTGTGGGTAGTATCCGCTGAAAACCCTCAGGAGACAACACTCCTCCTACTAGGGACACCTAGAGGTTTAACGGCTTGTTGCACGAGCTCAGTGCAATCGCGTTTCCCTGCGAAAGTGTGGCTAGGTTAGATTTTTAAATAATAAGTTTGCTCGAGGGCGAGCAAAAGATAAGTTTGGGGGTATTTGTTTATCACATAATATTGCATTTTGTATGCCCCATTCTTATGCATTTAAGAATAAAAACAGGTGCTTTTGACCCATGTCTGCTACATGTTACAGGTTACAGGTTCTTGGCACGAAAACAGTGAAAAACACAAAAGACGACAAAAAAGAAGGATTTTTGACCAACAAATAGGAAGATCTTAGTAAAGCTCAGCAGAAGAACGGTTCACCATCAACAAGACAACAAAAGATCCAAATTTACAAGAAAGACGGTTAAAAGATCCATTGCAAAGTGTTCGTTGAAAATCTGGTATCACTGTAGAAGCCCATATGATAATCTGAATACAGAACCTGGAAGCCCAGAGAAATACCAAGCAACCCAGAAAAATTGAGCAAGTGACCTCATCATTGGGCAGCGGAACCGCGGCCCAAAGCCCACCCAGACCGCCCTTCCGCGGCTGAAAGAAGCCCTAATGCGCAGAAATTTTACCAAAATGTGTGGCGGCTCTGGAAAGATCTTTTTAGGGGTATATTTGTAACTTTAGACATGCGGTGCAATCTGTAGCCCTAGGGTTTCTATGTCCTATAAATAGAACCCAAGACCTTGTATTTTCTTATGCCTCTTTCTCAGGAATAAAATTCTATTTTCTTGAAGTTAGAGTGCATCAAAAGTAAGTAGGTTATTTTCCTTGCAATAATTTTAGTTTTTCATATCTGTTCTTATTTTCTCGCCTTAGTTTAGTTTTTATTGCAATCGATGTCTTCTTTCTTTAATAAATTCTTGTTTTCTTTCATCCCCTCAATGAGCGAGTAGTTTCCTCGCTTGTTAGGGTTAGGAATAGGGAAGGATTTGAGAGATGAAGATCTCTCATCTCTTTTCATTGCTAAACTTTTATGAAAATTAGAACTCCATGCATACCTTTTGATTCCGCTCCCTACGGCACTTTTACCCTCAAGGTAACGGTGAACTCCGTAGTCTAAAGGCCCGGATCTTAAGGTTTTCCATGGAGGTTAGGGTGAAGATTAAGAAAGGAAGGACAAGGATCTAGAGGAAGAATCAATCTTCCCAATCATCCTAATCCCCTTTGTTAATATTTACCATAACTCTAATATGATTGATTTAATTGATGGTAATGGAAAGAGATGTAAATCTTTATTTACCAAATTTTCCCTAAACCTAATTCTAGCAAGTTTCTAATTCTACCTTCATACAACTTCGATTTTTAGATTTAATTAAACTTCCAAACACCATTTGGAATTAACTCGTAAGAACTTAAAGAAGATTTACACATCCCTGTGGACCGACCCGTATTCACCGGCTAGCTTCATGCGACGCCGTTCTTGATTGCGGTAATTATTTTTGATCGACAAAACCTCTCTTAATCAAGGGTCGGTGCTTGGGCCCGCTCCCGTAGCCAAAGCAGTCCGGCGTGCCTTCGCCTCGCGCCTCAGCCGCTTTCTCTCCTCCTTGGCCGTTGAGACGGACCTCACCAGAGCCTCTCTCATTGAGGCGTCATCGTCTGTATACAGGGATGCCTCCAAGCTCTTCAAGGCATCCCTCGTCGACTTGTCAAGTCGAGGTTCTTGCAGCAGCCCAAACGAGACCGGAACTCCGGTGACGGGTTCCGGAAGGATCTCTTCGTCGACTGGTATAACCCCTAGAAAGAAACAAGGGAAGAAAGTCAGGTTGATCCTCGAAAAGAATGACGAAATTTGTTAAAAAAAGGGGGTAGGATATACCGGCGCCCGCTAAAGCGCGTTTCTTTTCCTCCTCCTGGAAGGTTTTCAAAGAGGCAGCAATAGCTTCTTCGGTAGAAACACCTGTTGAAAATGAGGAAAGGTGTTAGCCAAGAATGATAACAAAAACGCGATGAAATGGTGAAGAAAACAACTAGTAATTACCTTACTCAGCGAGTTTACTCAACCATGCTTCAAGCCTCGCTGATCGCTCAGAAGCCGTAATGGCGGCCGCCATGTCGGTGTCTGCGGGGTCTACCATAAAGCCCTTATTGCTGCCATATTCACTTATTCCCTTGGTAAGAGGGGCCCTTGGCTCTAAGCCAAGAATTGCATAAAGGGAAAGGAGTGAGTTCTTTTTCTTCTGCCCGCCAGCCCTAGGTGAACACGGGATCGACTTACGCTTAGCAGCCACCTTGGGATGGCGGGTCCCAATGTCCGCACCCACGCCAGACTCTGGCGAAACTACAACCACTGTCTCCACGGGAGCACAGGACGCTGCAGGTGCATCTGTGATATCAGGGAGCGGCAATCCACGTGGAGGGCTTTGCGCACGCGGTGGCTCGGTTCTAACCTCTTTTAGAGGAGCGATTACTGGAGTCCTAGGAACCAAAGGAGCGTTGCGATCGGCACCTGGAGGCGCACCCTTACGATCGACCAGCCGTCGCCTTTCCTCCTTTATAACTGCTCCGGTTGCATGACTATACCAGTCTTTGTACACATTGAGGAGTCGCGGAGCGTAAGCCGGCGCACTAATAAAAAAATTAGAGCTTGTATTCAGGCGCATGAAATGGTGCAGCGCGTTCTCCATCCCTTCTTCAGTGGCAGCGGGTTCCAGCAAAAAGGCTTCCAAGGGGACCCCTTGATCGTAGCCCAGTTGTTGAGCAAAACGATGCGGGTTGTATCTCATAAAAATTGCCACACCATTCTGCCTAAAAACTAGGAAGCCCGGTCTAATGGAATATAAGTGAAGGGTCTCCCGGGCCGTCAAAACCGAGGCTCCATCCTTAAAGACATCTTGCAATGGCCGCATTGCAGTGGTAGACACCTTTCCAATGGTCAATACCTTATCGACGAAGGACATCCCGGCTCCAACGGTATGAGGGCGAAGGAGTAAACCTCTGGCGCTCCGCGGTGATGGGGTCACAATTGATGCGCCGATCAGCTGTATAATTTGAGGAAAACCGCACTTGTCAAAGAACGAGGGCCTTTTATGCATGCCGAAGACACCCGCCGTGTGTAGTTTGAGCCACGATGCAAAGTAGTGCATCGGGAAGACCACGTGCAGCACCCCAGGCTCGTTAGCATCCGCCGCTCGACTGAGGCCATGATATAAGTGCGCCAAGCCGGCGATCCCCACAGCCACCTTTACCCTGATGACCATTCGGTGGGCTGGGTAAAAGACGGAAGGCCGCATGCGATGAGAGTGCATTGGGATCGCGAACCAACTCAGCCACAGTCCGTGAAATCCTAAGAAAAAGGCCTCCTCGTCCATCCCGGGGGCTGCAATTTCTGCAAAAGATATAGTAGGGAAGTCCGGAAGGAAGAAAACCTTTTGGTCTATCTCCTTCGCCGGCAGGTTATCCAAACCTAGGCCGAAAGGATCATCCAGGATAGCAGACTTGGCAGCTTCTGATGAAATGACGCCTGGGCGAAGGAAACGAGCAATGAAGTCCTCAAAATTAACTCCTCGGCTCCCATGTTCGATAAAAAGGGACTCGTAGATATTCAACACCTTGATCAGGCTCGGGAATTGGTGTTGAACAGCATTTTCCGGCGTGATCCCCCTTACCATCGGCTTAGCACCGAAGACGTACTCATCTGTCGGGAGCAGCTCTTCATAGTGTTCCCCCATGACTGGTAGGCCGGATACCTCCGCGAATTCCTCCAAAGAGATGGACACTTCCCGATCCATGGTAAGGAAAGTGTGGGTAGGAATATTCCACTGCTCCAGGAAAGCCTTGAACCACCAGGTGGGGAGCGTGGGATACTGGAAAAGAGAGACGTAGACCGCGGTGTACAGTCCTAATCTTATCAACTGCGACTTCTTCGTCGACAGGATGTACCGGGCCCACGGCAGGAAGCCGATCGGGTGGCGGGGAATTAGACCAAGGTTATATGATTGCCCCCAGGGTCGTGCTTCACCTTGACAGATACGGCGCCCTAGGATGTCCAAAACCATGGGACGCTGAACCGGTATCGCATCTATGGCGGGATGTAGGAAGCCCTTTGACATCCAATCCGCCAACTCCACGGCATACTGCACCGAGGGTGGGGTAGCGTAGTGAATCGCCGTGATAGGCTCTGACGACACTGAGCATGTGAAGCTGATTCGACCCATAATGATATGGTTATACCACGACCCCCAAAGATGGAGACTCTTGTATTCTGGGTCGTATTCCTTGATCATAGCCAGAACTTCACGGTCCAAGGGCGCCTCGGGAAATCCCTCCTCCGAGCGGACGAACGGGAATGAAGTGTCTAGAGACATGATCGCTGCAAAAGAACAATTTAGTCGTTAGTGTTGTAATTCCAACGCTTGGCATTTAAAAAAGAAAATGCATTAATTAAATTAAAATTATTTAATTACACCACACAGCAGTGCAGTGGGTAGGAGACCGAAGGAGGACCCACAAAATCTGGATAACAATACGTCAGTTAATAAGACAACCTCATCATTGGATGAGATTGTCAGTTGGTCCCCAGGAAAACGTTCCCATTAATAAAAAAAAAAGGGAAAGAATCCCTAGAGACAAGGAGAAAATCTTCTCTTTCAGAGCAAAGCTCTGTCACAGAGTGACACTTGTCAAACTCTGGTCTCAGGGGAGTAAGATTCCTTAAAAAGAGCATAGCTCTATAGTAATAGTGGAAAGGTCCATCAGAAAATGTTTACACCTAAAAGAATTAAAAATTTTGGAATCTTGAAAAATCCATGAAAAACTTATGAAAATTTCTTCATTTATCTGATCTAAAAGATCTGCAGATGATTCAAAGAGCAAGGCTCTGTCCATGGGTTAGAACCCATGAACAAGATCTCTGCAGATCTATAAGTTTTTTAGAGTAAAGCTCTGTTTATGAAACCCCAATAGGGATCTCTTTAGATCAAAAGATCTGTAAGATCAAAGCTCTTTGGTTAAGGTTAATTTAAATTAATTTTACCTAAAGTTTCTAACTTTGGAAATGAGCAAAGCTCTGAAATTCTCAAGCAAGAGCAAAGCTCTGGTAATTAAAATCTTGAAGATGGTGAAGATTTTCTAAAGGACCATAGGTCCTATTTATAAGGCGCTTGCGCCCCTTCAGCTCACCCCTTGATCCAACGGTCAGGGGCTTGCACCGCTGCACTCACGTGCGCGCCACGTGAGCGCAACGGTGGGGGGCATTTGTTTCCCCCAATCAGAGCAAAGCTCTGCTGGAAATTCAAAATTCAAATTTTGAAGCAACGCTTCAAATCCCGGACGCAACGCGCCATGTGTCAGGCGCAGACGCATCAGCGCCGCGCCCAAAGAAGCGCACCCAATCAGAGCAAAGCTCTGTGTTAAACAAAGCAAAGATTCAGTTGCGCAAATACTGCGCTGCGCGACACGTGTCAGCGCAGATGCGCTAGCGCAGTTGCGCTGTGCTGTGCGCTGCGCGACACGTGTCAGCGCAGTTGCGCTGCGCTGTGCGCTGCGTGACACGTGTCACGCGCTGGGGCATCTGCGCCAAACAGAATTAAAATTCTAAAGAAATATTTTCTGTTCTTGTTAAAACAAGAAGATTTTCTTCTGTAAAACAGAAGCCCTTGGATCAAAAATCCAACGGTGGGGAAAATTCCCCAAATCACTCAGAGAAAGATCTCTTTAACAAATTTAACTAATTTATGGGCACTATAAAAAGGACTCTAGGCCTCAATTCAAAGGATCAACATTTTTCTTGAAAAAAAGTCAAGAGCTTCAAATAGATAGAGAACTCTGAGAAAATTTCAAAGAAAAAGGTAAAAACCTTCACGAGAGAGAAGAAATCTCTTTTAATAAATCATTGATCTAAAAGCCAGATCAAGGATCTTCACATAATAAATAGTGCTTTGCACTTATTATGAACCACTGGTTGTTTAAAACAAGAAAACAACAAAATAAAAAAAAATAGTGCTTTGCACTTTTATGAACCTCTGGTTCTTGAAATAAAAAGAAAAACTTGTTTTTCTTTGATCTAAACTAGATCAAGAAATCAAATAGTGCTTTGCACTTCTGTTCTTGAATCTAAAAGATTCTTAGTGCTTTTCACTTGTAAACTGCACTGTTGCGCTCTTGGGAGAGCGCCACGTGTCAGCATCTGAACCATTTGCGCCATGCGCTTTAAGATAGAGCTTTGCTCTCTATGATTGGCGCAACTCACCAGAGTGCGCCACGTGTCAGTAGCGCAAGCGCAGCGCACTAGCGCAACGCAGCGCGCTTGCGCGACACGTGTCAACACTACAAGCGCTTGCGCTCTCTGATTGGCGCAAAGCGCCTGAAAATGCAATGCATTTCTTTTGCTAAAGGGCCAGGCCCAAGTCAAAAAGACCTAACAGGCCAAATTAGATTACAAAGCAATAAAAGGTGGAGCCCAAGTAAAATTAATGCTGTGTATCATTTATAAACGGGCAGAGCCCAAAACAAATTGATGCTCTGCATCTTTTATGGGCAGAGCCCAAATAAAAATGCAATGCAAAAGCAAATAAAATGTTGAACATTTTCAACTGGACTTACCCCAATTTTGGCCGTAAGTCCTCAAATTAAATTGACTGAGCAAGATTGCTCCCTTAAATCAATTTATATCCGGTTCGAGGGTACATCTCCGAGCTCCTCTGACACCTATCGTTGTAATCCTTCAACGACGTCAGAGAGGTGACGGGTCCCGACGACCACACATCAATATGGACTGCGGGGTCCTTAAACTCGTGGACCGAAACGTCCTTAAACTAATATTCGTCCCAAAATGGGAATATTGGACCGAAACGTCCTTAAACTAATATTGGACCGAAACGTCCTTAAACTAATATTCGTCCTAAAATGGGAATATTGGACCGAAACGTCCTTAAACTAATATTGGACCGAAACGTCCTTAAACTCATGTCGGACCGAAACGTCCCTAAACTAATGTCGGACCGAAACGTCCCTAAACTAATGTCGGACTGAAACGTCCCTAAACTGGAATATAGACCACCACGTCTTCAAACTGGAATATAGACCACCTCGTCCATAAACTGGAATACGGACCATCATGTCCCTAAACTGGAACATAGACCACTACGTCCCTAAACTGGAACAATAGAGCCTCCAAATGCTCTTTTGCCGGATCTAAACGGTCCCGTTTAAGTTGATCTTAGCCCCAAACACGGCTAACGTATCCTTAAACATTCAAATGGACTATAAAACCCTAAATCAACTTCGGTTCGAGGGTACATCTCCGAACTCCTCTGACACATGTCGTTGTAATCCTTCAACGTCGTCAGAGAGGTGACGGGTCCCGACGGCCATATATTAAAATGGACCACTACGTCCTTAAACTGGAAATGAATCTAGACGATCCCGTTAAGTTGATCTTAGTCTCAAATCAGACTAACGTATCCTTAACGAACGTTTAAGTTGATCTTAGTCTCAAATGAGGCTAACGTGTCCTTAAACTAAAAACACCAAACCCAAATCTAAGTAAATACGGATTTGGACTAATCCACGTCCTACGGGCGACGGCATTACTCGGTCTCCGTATACAATCCACGGGCAACTACAAACAAAACAAACACCCACGACACGAAGTGAAATTCTGGAGAAGGAGAAAGTTGTTACCGCGATGCGGTAGCGTAATTAACTGCAGGGGCTTGCGCCTACAGGGAAGAGCGTCCCCACAATCAAAAACCCCTCAAGCGAAGGGGAATCTGACGAAGTCTGCTACATCGGTCGCATCCGTCTAAAACTCTGATACACGGTGCCATAAATCAACTTGGCATCTTCGGAGAGGTAGACGGATAAAACCATATAGCATCTGCCCCGAATCCCAGCGTCAAGACGTCCTCACGTCATCGCCGTCTTTCGGAGGGGAACAGTATCCATACGTACATGACTCCGGTCGGTATCCCCACTATAACCGCCGAGTCATAGGTACTGTCACCGGTAGGTATGGTTCCCCTGTCATGCTCATCGACTAGTACATCGAAATCCCATTCTTGCCCCGGGTACCTCCGGACCCCACTATGTACCCTCACACGGCCCACGACTCCTCCTCGCATGGGGTATACATATATCAGAACCGATAAATCTCATGGTGGATGCTGAAATATCATATCAAGAGAAACCGGGTTTTTCAAATAATGCATAATTTCATGAAACTACCACGGTCCTCAAATCCAGAAAACATCATGAAAAATCCATATCTCAATGCGAAAATCCATGAATATAATACATGCAACATAAAACCGTAATGTGAGCATATAAACGAAAAGCCGCTATTTAACTGCAACAAGTTAATATATATATCATGTGGTTCCTAATTTCTCCAAGTCCATATAACATCAAATAAAGGTGAACATGTAGCTATAACCAGATATATGTGTAAACATGTAGTTATAGCAAGGTGTATGTATCTACCTATCAGTAATGATATAATACCCTCCAGGTATAAGTGTAAGTATGTATACAAGATGTACATGTAGCTTTGTCTCGTATGTGTATATACCTATCACTAATGGTACAATACCATATAGGTATATGGGTAACTAGCATGTAAGCATGTCAAGGCATATGTGTAAGCATGTAAGTATACAGGTATGCTATATGTCATATGCACGAAGGAAAATAAGGATCATGTCTCAATATCCTTAAACAAACAATATCATATATGTATGTGCTGTGCGTGTCATGGCAATTATTGACGGTGTGTGTGTAGCATACAATCAGTGCTCGTGCAACTTGAGCCGTCAATAATAGTGCAACGTCCTAAGGGTACAAGTCCAAACACAACAGGTAATAATATGCAATGAGGTGTATGCGCAAACTCTATATATGAAATAGAATATGCGACTAATATCATATCATCACTAGCCCAGACGCATAACGCCATGCGGGCGATTTCCCTGTAGATGTTAAATCTACTCACCAACCGTCCTGGCTAAGTAAAGCCAACCACCTGCTTCTCCTTCTTCGCAGCGTCCGAAGTCCTCGCCTACGAACCTAAAACATAAAACAATATAACAAGTATATATTAGCAATAGACCCAAAACACATACAAACTATGTTTGACCGACGCACCAACTCAAAATATACTCTCAAGTGTTCGTATTGTGGCTAACGTGCGTAGAGACACTACAAAATCAACCCAAGAACAAAACCACACAAAGCGCACGAACCGTGTCGTATAACGTATCGCGCGTAGTCGTAACACAAGAAACTAGCTATGTGATCCCAGATTTTGTATACAGAGAAAACCTGTCACGCCCCGCTTCCCAAAATACGGAAACGAGGGATGACTAGGCCAGCCATGCTCCTACGGTCAAGGAATCATCCCGCCGTAGTCACACTTCGGCTTCTAGCATTACATGGTAATCAGTAAATAAAGCACAGTATTAAAGGAATCACATCACTAATTTATTACATTAAAATTTCATTGTTCACAAATTACAGATAATAAGAACAATAACTAACCAAGTTCAATCTCACGATCGCTTTTATGGAAAGCAGTAAAAGAAGAAGGTACACCAAACTATATCTCCGTGAACTCAAAGGGTAGATCCGTCTCCTGTGCTGGTCCTCCCGCGAGATCTGAGCATGCATACTCAGGTCGTCAGAGCGACATAACAACAATATTATGATAATAAGATAGAACAGGTATATGAGGTAATACTGGTATAAGAACAATGCAAGTAATCACGGTGTCACTATATGATGCAGAATATATTATGTGTCCCTATCAGTCTCTAAGTCATGTTTGAAATCACATAGTGGAAGGAGGATCATGTTTAACAGAAGTCCCGTACATACCCGAGACAACGGCCCACATGCCCGGGACATAACCCTGTCAGCCGGATCGCTAGATCCTACCCTACATGTATCAGTATCACAGTTCGAATGATCATCCTCTAAACACGGTCCCGCTAAATACGATACTCTTTCCACTTTGATTTCCCCTTTTTCCCCAGGTTACACTATTTATGATCTTGATTTAGTCGTGTACAAGTATACCAATGGCACGGTTTTATCACTGTTCACTGTATCAATCACTGTCACGAATATTCACTTTCCATTGGTGTACTCGTCACTCCTAAACCAACATCTATCACGCACGATAATGCAATGTCCACACGCACTAACACTGAATATATGGCAAGGGTATGATATATGTATTGTATACTACCAATAAGCTCTATTTGTTATGAATCAACATGCATGTCATTAACTAAAATAATTTGCATAAATTAATATGTTAAGAATTCAGCAAAATGATACAAGTAAGATAATTAGAACACTCAGTCAGCAACCCGTTAAAATTTGTTTCAGTTCAATCGGAATTCCGGTTTTCAAGATATAGCTATTTCAGTTTAAGTGCTCGCGGCTGGAAATTCAGTTTCAGAACTGAACGTCCGTTTTACGACCCAAATTGCACCCAGTTGGGCTCAGAATTTAGCGATGTCACAGTTAAATGAAATCTAGGGTTTTCAATAAAGTATTAAACGCAATAGGCGGATCCTCAATCGCATCTTTACGTTGAAAGTTATACACAGTTTAACCTCAGGGTGTCATTTCAGAATCTGATCTGGACAGTTATACGTTCTGCCCTTTTAAATACAGTTTAAAATAGAAAACGGCGATGAATCGGAATGGAACCACCAGTTTTGTTTAGCTCACAGAGTTACCTTTAATCTACTGTAGGGTTCCGTAACATACGACTTCAAGAAACACAGTGGCGCAGGTCTTTGAACAGAACACAATAATCAGAAACGCTCTGGACTGCAGTCCAGAGTCGCGTTCCGACCCAGTTATCATCATGAATACAGAACAGAAATCATTAGGATTTTCCATAGGGTTAAAGTTCGTCGACTCGGCTTCGATTTAAGCCCTCGAACGTATCATTCCAGTATGTATATGATTTATGGTGGTTTTATTCGTTTTCAGGTACGAGGAAATTCTAGTTTTAATAGCATATTTGGGGGTATCAATTTTTTGTCACGAACAATCGTATTTTCCAGCGAGATTCCTACACTGTATTTATCATCCTATGGGCCAATGGAAAATATCAGTTTCCGTCAAAATAAACAATCATTTTCATGGGAGATTAGCATCGAGCACAGAGGTCATATTATGTATCGGTATTCGGCAAATCCGTAAACTAGATATTTAGGTTTATACCACTAATATATTAGCATGAAGCAAGTAAACACTTGCCTGGAAACGTCTCGGGGTCGTACGGCAGCAGTGGCGTCACGGACGCGTGACGTACGCCGTGTAACGGATTCTCACGAGCTTAGTTCGAAACACAGGTTTTACGTCGGAGTTTCCCGGAGTCGTCTTGCGCGCGCTGGAAGCTTAGGGGGTGCTCTCTGGTTCGCCTGAGAAGTGTTGGGGTTGCCGACGGTCGACGGCGTCACTCCGGCGATGGGCCGCAGTGAAATTCACAGTGAGGGAAAAATATTTGAAAATGGGTTGTGGAATTTTGAAGAGGGGATAGGTTGAGCAGTGGGGCTGGAGATTGTTGTGATGGTAATGATGCTGAGGAGATCTTAGGGAGATCGGCGACGTGGTGGGGGTCGCCGGCGTCGAGGGGTGTAGGGTGGCCGAGCTCGGTTGCAATTGGGTTATGTGCAGGGGAGTTGGGTGTGCAAGCTGGAGGCGAAGGTGGTTGTGTAGGGAGCTCAGTTGGTGGAGGGAAGTGAGCGAGTGAGAACGGTGGGGTCAACGAGAAGGTTCGCCGTCATCGGAGGGAGTCGAGTGCAGTGGGTTCGTGAGTTTTCGAGAGAGAGATATGAGGAATTTTTGGAAAAATGAGAGGGGAGTGAGATGTGAGGGGGATAATGGAGACGAGGTTGAAAACGTGGGGGTAACGGCAGGAGCGTGGGCGTGAGGCGTGAGCGACGGCGGAGGAGGCGGGTCGCGCGCGTAAATTTTGGGAGGTTACCGTTGGGATTTTAAGAAGATGAACAGTAGAGGGTGAGTGAGGGAAATGGAAAATTGGGCTTGGTTAAATTTTTAAAACGATTCCCTTTTAAATATTTCGTGGGCTGCAGGCGAGGAAACGGACCGGTTCAAAACTTGGGTTAAGGAATTATTTAGAAAAATAGGATTGGGCTGAGGGCAGCGGCTGGGAAAAATTTATCAAAGGATTTATATAAAAATGTGGTCTGAGTAAGGAGTTTGGGCCAAGGGATTAAAGGATTTATTTAAATCCTAGTGGGCTGAGGAAAATAGAGAGGGGCCGGCTTGGGTTTTATATTTAGGAATTTATTAAAAATTTTGAATGGGCTGAAGGTATAGTTTATGGTTTTAATTTATTTTAGCCTTGGTTTTAATTCGGCTTTGGTTTTAGGTTTTAAGTCTTGGGTTTTAACTTTTAGGGTTTGGGAAAAATATAAATATTAAGCTTAATACCCAAATCGAAATATGAAGGAAAATAAGAGAAACTACTGAAAATCGGAGAATAGGAAACTTTTATTAGAATGGAAACGGGGATTTACAAAACCCAAAAATCAAATAAGATCAAACACACTTAAACCACTGCAGACACCTACCCACAAATACCCACACCCAAACTCCAACACAAATCCGGCTTCGCCGGAATTCACCTTCTCGTCGCCGGCCGAGTCCGAGCTCCAGGGGTTCGTGCTCCTGGTGATGTCTTATGGTCTCAGGTACAACACAACTACATTGTTTGGTTTTCTAGTATACTCTCGGGGTCACAGCAGATCACAGATATCACAAATGACACTAAAAATACGATATTTGCATGAAACTTAACTTTAAACGTTCTAAACTAAAACTACAAGACTACACAACACTATAACATAAAGAACAGATAGAGATCATTACCTACTCCCACAAGCTCAAAGATCTTAGCTTTCCAAGCTCCAAGGCATCCAAGAGGCAAATCAAGGTAAAAGAAGTGATTTTGGTGAGATTTAGTGAAGTTTTGTGAAGGTTTTGTGAAGAATTGGTGATGGAAAGACAAGTGTTAAGTTTGAGAAATGAGAAGTGATGAAATGATGAGAAGAAATGAAGTGAGAGAGAATGAGAGAGAGTGAGATGAAAAGAGAGAGAGAGAGGTGAGGTTAAGGTGAGTGCACCTTGCATTAACTCTCCAATTAATGCAAGCATGACTCACATGTGCCACCTCCTCCCAAATCCAAAAGCCAAAGAAATATCTCACACAAATATCTAAAGGTTTAATCAAGGCAAGGATTAGATTAAAGTAAAGGATTGGATTAGGGTTAAGTTGACATGGTCACTAATCTAAATTACACAAACACACCCTCACATAAACATGCACATGTGTGTGCATGCCATAACAAATAATAATAAATTATTAATTAAATGTTATAAAATGTGAGGAACCCAAATTGGTAAACTTTTTACCAAAAACCCGCATTATCGTCTAAACTAACACTAACCGAAATCTAAGGCGTTACAGCAATGATTGAGGGAGGACCTATACCGGTAGAACAGTCTTACTCGAGATGATAGTATGCTATCTGGTTTGTCTTTATCATCGTGTATATGCTTCAGGTGACATTACAGATCATTATTACATGTTGATAGAGCCCATATGATTCTTGCTTGACTACCAGCAGTATGATGGCGATCATATACGTGAGAGCTGGGTGGTCTATAAGCACATCCTTATAATGTCCCTAGTCGTGGGAGTTTCGAGACCGGGCATCGATATTCTAAGAGTAGACTAGTGTATACTGATCGAGACTCCGATGAGTGGCGGTGGCCGGTCTCACAAGCCATTAGTGTTAGTTTGTTCACCTAAGATGCATACAGGTGCTCATTGGGTAATGTGTACACCGGACGGTCTCGCCGGGAACATGCTAGATGGTATTATACCTATTGTCAAATAGCAGTTCCCTGGTGACATGTGTACGGGTTGGTCTATCGACCTGGGATCGTAATTTGTCTCGTGTGAGTTACCACTGTGCTTTGATTACTACCCTACCACGGCTCAAAGAAGTCATGCAAACAGGTTTTAGTTGGGTACAGTCCCAAGCCACATGGAGGCAGTGAGCGGATCGTCAGGGGATTCGTCTCTCCCGGTATTGGGGGTAGATGTCGCGGAGTGCACGGGTGGCCATCACCAAAAATCCTTGGACAAGATAGTCGAGAATTACTGATTCGGATCAGTAGTTTCTTAGGTGGTGATTGGCTTCATACCGACACTAAATGTCGCGTTATTAGGGGTCTGACTTTATCCACCCCTAGACTCGATATGCGATACTCATAGACAAATGGACCGGACTGTACGAATATTGTCACTGTCAGGCTCAGTAGGGATTTCAGGATGAGTTTGCTCGTCGTCCTCCCTTTCGCTCAATACCTGGGTAGCCGTTATGTACAGCTAGTGCCGCTGACGTGCTTGTGGTTAAACCCACTGCCGGCGTATTGACGAGTCTTTAGAGTCCCACACAGAGGGTTTCCCTGCTTCGGGTGAAACGATGTAGAGACCGTATGGTTTTACGGCAGGGTTCGATCACATACGTGTACTTGTGCACGGATGATGTTCGGACGGATAAAACTAGTGGGCTTTGGTTTAAGCCGGATCCTAGTATTATATTGTTGGATTATTTTCGTCTCATTGTATTCGTATTCTTCGGAATACGGATGCGGGTATGTATATACAGTTGAGAGGTATTCTTGTAATTTATTACAAGATTACTTTTAGAAGATTACACCTCATCATAGTTTAGAACTTTTTGGATTAAAATGTTATTGAGGTGTAGGATGAGGTGTTTATTGTATTTTTTATGGCATGGCTAATTAGTGACCCATGGTTACTATTCTGCTTAGGGTTTTTGTTTGTTGTGAGATTTTGTTGACTTGAGATATTTTTGTTGAGGATTAATTAAGGTAAGAATTTGTAAAACAAGTTAGGAATTGCTTTCATGCCCCCAAAAGATTAAAAGAAGGACTCTAACTTGATAGGAATAGCCACCAAAAGAAGAAACTAGCTTGAAGGAACTCTTAAAGAGGTTTGGATTGCATCATTGGAGTGATTAGTGGTGGATTAGTAGAGATTTGTGTTGATTTGGTTAGGGTTTAATTGAGGTAGAGAGGATTTTACAAAGGAGAAAGGGAGAAGAAGATGAAGAAGAGAAGAAAGATCTAGAGAATGAGAGAATCCCTAGCCATGGCTTGCATTTAATGCAACATGCTAGAATTTTCCATTTTTTTAACTTTCTTTTAAAAAAGAAATCTAGAACCATCTACATTTTAAAAGGAAAGAACATGCTAACAAAATGTGCTTAAGTTGTCATGATTGCAGTAACATGATTAACATATTGTTAACCTAGGATTAATACAAGATTAGTATGTGCATGCATGTTTAAAATAAATTTTTATAATTAATGCATAAGGAAATATAATAGTAAACTTGTAATTAAATAAATAACTAATTAAATACCAATAATTAAGCAATTACATAAGTAAATAAGAATATGTATATCTATGTGGAAAATAATTATTAACT
Organism: Agapanthus africanus; assembly: GCA_030015575.1. Lineage (NCBI taxonomy): Eukaryota > Viridiplantae > Streptophyta > Magnoliopsida > Asparagales > Amaryllidaceae > Agapanthus > Agapanthus africanus. The sequence continues at coordinate 247,866,505 of JASDDO010000004.1, read as the reverse complement.
AGGTTTTTATAGAAAAACATAAATCATATCACTTAATTAACATATAATTAAGCTAAACGATTTCTAAAGTGTTACAATCTCCCCCCTAAAGAAATTCGGTCCCCGAATTTAAAATCTAACGATGCGTACCTTCGAAGAGATGGGGAATTTCTTCCGCATCCCGTCCTCGGCTTTCTAGGTGACCTCTTCGCTGCTCGAGCCACGCCAAAGAACCTTTACGGACGGTAAGACCTTTGACATCAGTTTCTTCACTTTCCGATCCTGAAAGAGTATCGGCTGCTCGCTGAAGGAAAAATCACGCTCCAGCTGGATCGTCTGAGAAGGATCATAAAGGTACTTGCAAAGTATCGATACATGAAATACGGGATGAACATCCGGAAAACTGGATGGAAGAGCCAAACGATAAGCAACTGTACCGACTCACTCGAGAATCTCAAAGGGACCCACATATCTGGGACTAAGCTTCCATTTTTTACCGAACCTCATCACTCCCTTCATCGACGAAACCCGCAAGAAAACATAATCACCCACGGCGAACTCAAGTCTGCGACGACGTCTATCCGCATAAGATTTCTGCTTGCTCTGGGCCGCTCTCATCCTATCCTGAATCAACTGGATCTTTTATGTCATCTTCTGCACAAGCTGCGGTCCCAAAATACTGCTCTCACTAAGCTCTGTCCAACAAACTGGCGATCAACAACTCCTCCCATACAATGCCTCGAAGGGTGCCATCTGAATCGTCTCCTGGAAGCTGTTATTGTAGAAGAATTCTATCCAGGGCAAGTGATGACCCAACTGCCACCGAAATCAAGAACGCACGCTCGGAGCATATCCTCAAGAGTCTGTATGTCCGTATTCATACCAGAATATTGCATTTAATACCGCTCATTCTTCTGTTCATTTGTTTATAGGAAGGTGCTTTTAATCCGTGTTTGCTACATATTTACAGGTTACAGGTTCTCAGTCCAAAATAATGCAAATCATACAAAATCTCCACGGTTATGCCAAAATCCAGAACATCTGTCACAAACAGATAAAATCCGGGTTCCGGCCATCCGCATCCGTCCAGTGCCGCTTACCAGTTTAAGAGACAAGACAAATAACAGTGGTCATTCGTGTCTCGGACAAGCACAGAGCACGAGAGGGGCAGCACAAGATTCAATGGGTGCGCGGAGCTCGAGAGAGATATAGGTCAAATGAATTAAAAGTGAAGCCATTTTGGACGGTTGCAAATCTGAATAAATTTTGGAAGCTATTTGAAATTTGGGACATGTAGAACAACAGAAGAAAGCAACACAAGAAACCATGCAAAATACGACAAATCAATTCCCCCAAATGGCCACAGAACTGCGGTCAATAGCCCACTTATGCGGTGGTTCCGTAGTCGAGTTGACTCAGTGCCAGATCGGGTTTCGGGGATATTTTTGTAATTGTATTTGGGCTCAGATAATTGCCTTAGGGTTTCAGCTCTCTGCCTATAAATACTCCAGTTTTGTGCCCAAGTGAGGATGCTTCTTTTAAGTTAGATTTTAGTGTAGATTAGTTTATTTTTCTTCTTCTTCATCATCTTTCCTCCATGAAATTGTAGTGAGAGCTCTTGAGTGGAAGATCAATGAAGACGTGGGTTTTTTTTATTATCCTGTATCTTTAATTTTCTTGTATTGTAATTTCATTTCTTGTCTTGTAATTTTAATTCCTAGTGTAATTTTATTTCTTCTTGTTAAGTAGTTATTGTTATTTTTTGTTTTATTTTCCTTTTCTTCTTATCCGCATTTTCAAGCCATGATACTCGACGGAGTTCCTTGCTTAGGTGAGGACCCAAATAGTTAGCTTGCTATCATTTGTAAAACCGTAATTTTACCTTTCTTTCTTTTCTTGTTTTCTTTTCCTTTTACATATGTGAATAAATTCCATACTTGTTAGGGGCTAAGGAAGGTTAGTATGAGGGACGGAAAAATCCCTTGTGCTTCTCTTCGCCAAACATCCTAAAACGAATCTAGACCAAACAAACGCAACGCCCTCACTGAGGTGCGCTATACGTGACATATAGCCGCGACTTAAGTCGAGAAGTCCTTTGGGCGCACTACAACGTGACATGTAGTTGTGACTTAATTGGATACATGGTTGCGGGTGTTTGGCTTAGAGTTGGAAATAAGCGCACGTAGCGGAAGGACAAGGGGCACTAGGAATGGATTTAACGTTGGAAAGCTTGCTTAAATTCGCAAATCTCATTACTATGTCCTCCTAATCTCCGCTACTTTCTATTATCCCAACTTCATTTTAAAATTGGTAAAACAAAAGCACAAGACTAATTCTAACTCTACTAACCAATTTTAACCCTAACAAACTTACTTGAATATACATACGATCACTTAGGATAGTTTTGAACATACACTTATACATTCTTTCATTAACTCGTCTAAGACAAGAACGAACATACAACTATCTCCCTGTGGATCGACCCGTACTCAACCGGCTAACTACAAAATGACACCGTCATGATTGCGGTAAGTAGAGAACAGAGGCGGGACGCATATCGTAAAACGTATCGCGTTTCCGCTATATCAATCAAGCGATGTACAAGAAAAACTGCGCCGACCCCGGATAATCTGACTATACCATGACCCCCACAGGTGAAGAGATTTTTGCTCTGGGTCATGATCCTTAATAAGCGCAAAGACTTCCTGATCCACGGGCGCGTCGGCAAAAGCGCTCTCTGAACGTACGAAAGGAAAGGAGGAATCGAAAGCCATATAACCCGCACAAAAGGAGAAGGGTTAGCTATCGACACTATGTTCAGAACTCTAACACTCTTTGGTACTTAAAAATTGTACTGCACCGCAGTTCAAAAGGAAGGGACAAGAGACCCCACAAAATCAAGGTGACGCCCCGTCAATGTTGGGGCAGTCACTCATTAAAAATAGAATCCAAAAGGATTCTCATCATTGGACTCGGGAGTTAAACTCCCTCGAGAACTGTGTTCTGTAAACAGATTTCAAATCTGTTAAGAAAATTAAGAAATGAATAGAATTCCCCAAAAATTTTCAGAGCCAAGCTCTATAGAACAATGGGATAACATCCCAGAACCTTCAAAAGCAAAGCTAAATCGTAAGATCTTCAAGATCTGCAAGAAAAATCTTAGAACTCTAAAAGATCATTATAAAAAAAGAGCAAAACTCTGATTAACGGGTTAAGAAATCCTAAAACATATTTTAAGATTTACGATCTAATCACTATAAAAGAAGAGCAAAGATCTGTTAACGGATTAAAGCCCTAAAACATAAAGAGATTCCTCAGACATTAGGACTTGTCATAATTCTTACCAAATTTTGACAGAATTTTGACTCTAAAAGAGTTTTCTTGGACAGAGATCTGAGCTCTAGAAAGAGAATTAAATTCTCAGAGAAAGAAGAACGGTAGGGAAGATGAACATCAGTCATCACAAGGGCCAAATGCTCTACTTATAGGCACAGGAAGACGGTTCAACTTTCAAGAAGATCAAACGGTGGAACAGTTGTCACCGTTACACTCACGTGTGAGCCATATGAGCGCAACATTGGGGGGGCATTTGTTTCACCCAATAAAAGTGCAAAGCTCTGTTTAAAATTCAAGAGGCAACGCCTCACGTGCCTTCCACGAGGGCGCCAGCGCTAGAGTTAAAAACTCTTATATGAGCAGCGCCCGTATGCAAAGCAAACAAAAATCTTAATCAGCGCCCGCGCCAGAGTTAAAAACTTTTATATTGGCTTCGTACGTGCTCCTCACGTGGACGGCAATGTGCAAAGCACACAAAAATCTTAAGTAGCGCCCACGTGCACAACACGTGAGCGCCGACACCCGGTAGAATTAAATTCTATTCTCTGTTAAACAGAGCCGTTGGATCAAAAGTCTAACGGAGACGATAAATTATCAGGATGCAGAATTAAATTCTGTTTAGAAGAAATATTCCTCAAATCTTTCTAAACAAGAAAGATTTCCCTCTGTAAAACAGGGTACCGTTGGATTAAAAATCCAATGGTGATTAAAGAATCACCGATCTACAAAATAAATTCTGTAAGGGTAAATATTTTCCTAATCTTGTTAAAAACAAGAAAATATTTTCTGTAAAACAGAAGTTCTTAGATCAAAGATCCAACGGTGGGTAAAATCCCCAAATCATTTGGGATCTCTTAATGGGAGATTTCTTCGGAGCTAACCAACAAACTGCCCCTACTATATAAAGGACCCAAGACTTCAAGTCTAAAAAGGAGAACCCCCCATAAACTTTAAAAAAAAAAGAAAACTTCATAAAGAACAGAGAATTAAATTCTCGAGGAAGAACCCTCTTCTTGGAAAATTAGGTAAATAAAAATAAAATAATGCTTAGCACTCAGTGACTGGCGCCCAGCGCCCCACGTGCCTCTCACGCGGACGCTACAAAATAAATGAGTGCTTAGCACTCAGCGACCAGCATCCCACATGCCTCTCATGTGGGCGCTACAAAATAAAGGAGCACTTAGTGAGTGGCGCTCAGCGCCTAGCTCCTCACGTGCTTCACATGTGGGCGCCATAAAGAGTGCTTAGCACTCCATATAAAGACAAAAAGGGTAAAGTGTTTAACACTTATTGGGCAAATCCCCATGACTGAAAACCTCATATGGTTATGTGTGAGCGTCAGAACTTACATAAGTGCTCAACACTTTTTGCATAAAAAAAGGGACTGAGCTCAAACAAGTATTTAACATTCTTTTTCTTAAAAAAATAAAAAGTAAACTGGGTGGACCAAGCCCAGGCTAGTTAGGCCCATTGAGAGTAGAAACTCCCTAATTCAGATTAACCGAGCCCGTGTACTCAAAATGATTTTAGTCCCAAATACGACCATTGATCTTCCGACTGATGATATCCCAAAATGATATTCATCCTACATTCCCCTGAGAAAATCTTAGTCTCAAAATACGACTAATAATTCATGGGTTTACCATTAATCCATTTTCTCTCAATTACGGGAATTGATTTAAGGGTACATCTCTCTACACCTCTAATACATGTCGTTGTAATTCCTTAACGTCTTCAGAGAGGTGGTGGGTCCCGACAACCAACTGCTTTTTGGTGCACTTTCCAAACTGACGTGCACATCCAAATCAAACCACATCCCAAATGCATCCCATATCATCGTTGCTCATCCCGTCACGTAATAAATATACGTGCACACAGGATGAACAATAAACCGAGATGTCCCTAAATTAACAATGGACCGAAACGTTCTTAAACTAACCGTTGCCTCCAAAATGGCAACAACGGACCGAGACGTCCTTAAACTAAAATCTCACCCCTAAATGAAGATTGACGGACCGTAACGTCCTTAAACTAAAATCTCACCCTCAAAAGGTGATCAACGGGCCGTAACGTCCTTAAACTAAAATCTCACCCTCAAACGGTGATCAACGGACCGTAACGTCCTTAAACTAAAATCTCACCATTTTTGATGATCTTTGGCCATCGAATCAAAGGCGAAAGATCAACTTTTTTGGATGGAAAATGTTGTTTCCACAGACGGCGCCAACTGATAGAGGATGAGGTGGCATTTGTGTTTGGTTGAGGACATGTAGAGAGTCATGGCTTTATTTGTTTATTTGAAAATGGTGAGATATTTTATTTTGATGGATGTAAAAAAAAGGATCATGAAGCCATTCTCTCTCTCTCACGTTCTTTGAACACTTGGCTCATTTTGTTATGGCTAGCCTCTTCACCTCCTACTCCTTCTTTATTGCTCTCTTGAGCTTAAATATTAGAGAGAAATTGATGGTGGAAAATTCATACATCCCCACTCTCCATTCCTAGAGAGCTTGGAGCATCGGTTGTTTCACTAGATGAAACTAGATTTTGAATCGGTTCTTTCGGATGGATCATCTTCGATAAGGGCGGTCGTCTCTCAAACTTGTTCCCGACGGCCTAAGAGAAGTTTGGAGGGGTCTTACACGATTGGGTGGACACACATCAAAAGTTGTAATCTCTAAACCTTGCATACTTATTTTCTAGTTTAGTGTTTAGATCGATGGTTAGGGATTAGTTTCTAATGCTCTTCTTGAAATTTTTGTTTTTCGATTCCGTATTGGCCGCGGTAATAGCGGTAAGGGCACTAGAAATTTTCAATCTATATATAAAAAAACATGATAAGACGATCCATGGAACGAAAATATATTCTAAATTAAAAAGACCCTTAAAAGGATATATTGTCAAAAGCTTGATTTCAATTTAATACTAGCTAGCTATTAATCTTTATTATTAATTACTAGTATTTTGCACTGGGGAAAGCAGGTGGAATAAAATGTTCTGTGCTACATTTAAAAATAAAAAATGGTTTTATTTTATAAAGCAGGCATACAAAAGTCATATATGGATTTCATTGGTTATGAAAATAAAAAATTAATTACATTTATTTTAGTTGTATAATGTTAAATTTGATATTTTTTTATATATCATAATTTAAGTATAATAATATTGGTATACATTACTACTTTTCTATTAAAATTCCTTATACTTTTTTAATTATAGTAATATAGCTTTTCCGCTACTTTTGAGGGTAATTTAGTGAAATAAATTCCCTTGAAATACTAGTTCAAGGTATTTTAATATAATAATTAGTTTAAGGTATTTTCTGAGAAACCATTATAGTTACGGGAATTTTAGTGTAATTTACCCTATTTTTAGTGAGCTTTATTACTGTTCTAAATATTTATATAAATTTGTATGCATTTGTAAATGAAAATTGCTAAGGTGGACGGTCTACAATGGAGATATATATGAGAGGGTTTTTCCTTCTTTATTTTATAACTATTTGCAATAAAAGTATATGCCAACTGCATGTACTCAAAAAGAAAAGATTCCTTTAGTGAACAAAAGAGTTTGGATCATAATATTAGAGATAATGCAGATTCGAAAGGTGTAGCTCCTTTCAATCAATTGAATGTCCATTTTTTGAAAAATAAAAGAAGTCAAAGGGCAAGAAATATTTATCAATATATTCTCTCATTCAAAAAATTAACATCTATCACATTTAGATTTTCTTTATGCCTCATTAAAATTCAAAATAAACAATACCCCAACCCCAGGCCACCCCCTGCCCAACCCCCACCCCACCCAACACACCCCCAACACACAAAAATACAAGGCACAATTATCCAAGCTATCCGTTATAATTTCTAGAATTAAATATAAAACTTTATCTTAAAAGCTAATATTCGAATCATATATCCATGTGAATCGCTCGTGAGAAAAAAACTAAGTACCGGCTTGTTTTAAAATACTAGTCTCTTTTTGCACTTTCGTTTTTCCTCAAATTACTTGTTTCTTTATAATACTATAAAAATGTTTGCTTCATGTTCTGAAACTAATGCAGCTTAGATATGGAGTTTCAAATCTATCTCCAAAACTTAATAGTATAGATACAATCCGCTTCATGCTTATTCAAGTTTTAAGAGAAATAAGAGTTAAATTAGGGATTCACGTGTAAGATTCTTTAGGTTTCAGAGATGTTTTATCTCTTTGTTGACTGATATTATGAAACGGAGAAAGTAATAACCAAAGCCTCATTTCTTCCTCAGCTCAGAGTACAGATATATAATGTCCAACTAAAGAACTTATTCCTTCCTCACAATAAAATTGGCACATATTATATTGTACGGGATCTCAAGAACAGCTGATCTGAGAGCTAACAGGGGTGAAATGAAACTGTGGGTCCCATGCATAGTTGAACTTGATTGGAGAGTTTTGGAAGATGGGCTGGCCATTGTTGATGGTGCAGGTGCTGCCATTCTGTTGGAAGATGGTTGGATCAATAGCCAGGGTGCTTTGGAATCCTTCACATGAGACCACAAGTGATGATTGGCCACAGATGCAGCTGTTGCTCACCACCACCTCATATTCAGTCCTGCCATGGATTGATCCTCCTGTTGCTGATTGAGTGATGCTGATGTCTGATAGGGTGCATTCTCCCAAAGCTGCCAACATATATAGATATATATATATATACATATCTCTCCCATCATAATCGAAACTCAACCAATTACTGCATACAAATTTGGTTTTACCAAATAACTTTTTCCCCCTATTTGATTCTAGGACATGTGAATTTTAGAATTTTCAAGAAAAGATAAAATATAAAAAATACAGGGAGAGAGAAAAACCTTGGTGAAAGAAGCAAATAACGGCCAGAGAGAAGAACAAAATCTTGACAATGGCAGCCATCTCCTCAAGTCTATATTGTCTTGATTTTTCTAAGCAGGGGTATGAGAAAAATTTATGATGTTGGTGAAGATTTATATAAGACTTTGACATCTAAAAAATCTAGCATTTTAAGAAAGTCTTAATTTATATTAATTTTATGAATGTATCTTCCTAAATTTATTTCAGAGTACCATATCTTCCTTGATATATTTGTCATTTCTGGCTTCAAATGCAATATACTCCTGTTAAGTATAATCCCTTCACCATCCTATTAAACAAAGAAAATTTGCAGAATAAATGTGGAGATTACTTTATTCTTAATTAGCTGTTTGCACATTTAATATTTGCATATTACCTTCTATTTGAAATTTAAGAATTTTTTTTATTTATAATCCTATATATATTGCATAATGAAAGGGGTTTATAATTTGAAATCAATTTGATGATGTGGCATTCTTATTTGCAAGAGAAATCAACTAAAAAATCTAAAAACTCAAATCAAATTTTATAACGGTAACTACCATATTTAGTGGATGTAATTTATTTTTTTTCCTCCTAATAAAACTCTTCCCAATAATCCTTCTCTCCCTCTCTCTTTACAGAAACCGTTCTCATTATTTAAATTAACTAATTGGATCTATCGAAAATCTAACTTAGTAAATACATGCAGAACACGGGTGAATATATATATATATATATATATATATATATATATATATATATAAAAGTAATGATCCAGTCACACAATGTTTATATGAGACAATGAGACTGCCAATCTCATCCATTGCATTGAAGAGAAAATGAATGGATGGTTCATGTAATTAAATCCAATTAGTTATTAAAAATCCTTAAAAGATATCAAATATTCTCTTTCCTAATATATCAATTCCAAAAATTAGACGTTCTTCTGCTCAGTTTGTTCTTCCAACTGCATCTCCCTCCATTCATTAACCAAGACACATAAGTCTTAGAATGTAATATTTAGCAATATATACCCATTTCTGAAAAGAAAAAAGTCTACAACTCTCAATTTCAACTTTGATAAATGTGAAAAAGGCTAGGTATTACATCCATATTTGGGATAAATTCATCAGCCCATAGAAAGAGAAGAAGAGATTGATGAATAAGGGTACCGAAGAGAAGATGAAATTTTTGGAAAGATATATTTAAGGATTATTAATAACTAATTAGATTTAACTTCATCTAATCAAGAATCATCCATTCATTTTCCTTTCAATCCAACAGATGATCATCGTCTCATGTAAACATTGTGTCTCATTGATAGAGCTCCTTTTCGGGCCTCCGTCAGATGTTGTCTTCCGTTGATCTCACGGTGAGCTTAGCTGATTATCCTTCGTTGTGTGTGGGTCTCAATGGGTTTTTGGAGAAAGAGGTGAAGTGAGGAAGTTGTTGCCGAGTACCTGTAAAGAAGTCCCGGGATGGTTTGGTACCACCGAGGACCCTCCGACGCTCAAGTTAGTGATGAGATCCGAGCAGAGTAACAGCATAAAAGTGTCAAAAAGAGCTTACTTGACCCCTCTGCGGTGGGGGTTTATATAGCGGTGGAGCACGCAGCAGCGGGCGCGAGAATCTCTCCGGCAGTTACGCTCCAGACGTCGCACCCGCGTAGAGAGCGGATCGCCCATTAATAGGGATCGTGAAGGCGTGGAACGTGGGACGTTACTGGCGTAAAATCCGCGTATGACGAGATTAGCGGAGCGGCGGTTACGCCTGGGAGTAGGTCGGAGGGCCGAGGAAGACGTCCTCGGCGGGAGCTCTGGGACGAGCAAGGAGGCCGAGGAGTCTTGGTCCTGGGATAGCTCGGGAGCGAGCTGAGAGGCCGAGGAAGCCAATTTGCAGGGGTCCCGAGGGGGGGCCAGTTTGTGCTTGCTGGTCGGGTACGGGGTGACTTGATCGGCCCCCGCAGGCCCTTTGTTCTGAGTTCTGGGGCACGTCACCTGCCATGTGTCATGATCTTGGGAATCGCCAATATCGAGCACTATCATTAGCCCCCCACTCTTGTCCCGACCAGTTAGTGGTCGGGTCAGGAGTGGACTGCCGGGCCTCCCGAGGTGAGATCCCTTCTATGATTTTGTCGGGGCGAGCCCTCGGGCCGTCGGTTGTCTTTTCCGCTAGCGAATCAAGGCGAGATCTTTGCATTTAAAGGAGGTGCGCCGGTTCATGCACTCTGCAGTCGAAGGGACGGTCCACGTGTCGAGCGTCGATTAGCCGATGCGACGTGCGCAGGTCTGCGGCGTCTGTTGGGACGCGGTCCAGCGCTGGGCTGCAACGTGGAACGATCGAAGCCGCTGGGCGCGAGGAGCCGTTTCGTCGGGAGACGATAGGCGCCGTTGGATGAGGCCGTATGCGGCAATAAATATGGGTGGGGTCCGCCCTAGGGCCCTTACTCTTTCATATTTTCCTCTCTCAAGCCTCAGCTGCTCGGCCCTCGTCCCCCCCATTTCCTTTCCAACCTTTGGAGAATTTCTTTCCCAGGTTAGATGTCTTCCTCTGTAGAATCAGTAGACGTTGTAGGAGTAAATGCTAGGGTCCCTTTAGATGTGTCTGAGTCTTCTCGGGGAGCAGAGGCTGGGCCCTCTGTAAGTCCACGTTACCTCTCCCGGTTCTTTCGGGCTTGCGGAAATGATGAAAAACGATTTTTCTTTTGGTGGTAACATGGACTCAAAATACGGATATTTGTTAAACAACTATCTAACAACCTAACTAGGAGTTTTATCTACTCGGTTAGGGGTTATACCTTAACTTGAACTCCTTCTCTTGGACTCCTTGTGGTGGTCGGATGGTTCTCTCCTCGTCGTCTCTTTGTGCCGAAGATAGATCCACATGAATGCTTCTACCTTTGGCTTCAACCTCAAACTAGAGAAAACTAGAACACTTGGCTTGCTAGACTTTGTGTACTAGGATGAGTAGAGAAGTGTTTTGGATTTTTATCTCCAAGGCAAATGATTCTCAACACATGAGAGGTTTTTGCCTTGAACTAGAGAGAGAGCAAGAGGAAGAGGGAGAGCTTGAGGATGAGAGAGCTTTCATGAGAGAGAAAACAAATCAAAGAATGAGAAAGACTTTTCTCACCCTTACTCTCATAATCCAAAGCAATCATAACTCATAATAGTAATTGAGTATTATGTGATGGTTCAAGTCAAAATGGCAATATCATTTCATGCACTCATTTTGTGAAGAATAACAAGCAAGAAAAAGTCTTTGCCATGAAATGATAGCCATTGTAATGATGATGGTCAACTAGTCCAACCTAGTCAACCGGTCAACATAGTCAACAAAGTCAACCCTTCAACCCAACCATGACACAATAATACTTAATTAATATTATCATTAATCATATTTCTTATTCTCATTAGGGTTTAGCAAAAGTCAACAGTCAACAACCTTAATGAGAATCCTCTGCCTCTGTCTCTCTGTCAACTATGCATACACACCCGCATCCGCGTTCCGAAGAACACGAATACAAACGAGATAAAACCAATCCCAAAACATACACTAGGATCTGGCTTAAACCAAAGCCCGCTAGTGATAACTGCCTTGACACTAAACGTGCATAAGTGCACGGATGTGACCGAACCCTGTCGCAAAATCATGCGACCTCTACTCTTTTGCCTAAAGGCGAATAGCTCTCTGTGTGGGACTCTAAAGACTTGACACTACGCTGGCAGTGGGTTTAACTACAGACTGCAAGAGGCACTAGCTGTGCATAACGGCCCCCAGGTAGATGCCGATAAGAAGACGGACGAGGTGAAACCCATCTGAACTCCTACTGAGTCTGAATGTGACAATCTGCGTACAGTCCGGTCTGTTCGTCTGAGAATATCGCATGGCGGGCCTAGGGGGCGGTAAACGTCAGTCCCCTAATAGCGGTACAAGTCGTGTCGGAGTGTAGCCCAGAACACCCTGAGATAACACTGGAAACCAACCAATATATCTCGCTTGCTCTGGCCAGGGACTTTGTGTAATAGCTCTCCTAGACACACGCGATATCAACCCCCAATACCGGGAGAGACGAATCCTATCTAACCGTCTCTACCTCCAAGTGCTTCGGGACTGCACCCAACTACTACCTGTTTGCACGACTCCTTTGAGCCGTGGTAGGGTAGTAATCTAAGTACAGTGGGAACACACTCGAGGCGAAGTGACGGTGTCAAGTCAGCGGACTAAGCTGTACTCATGTCACCTGGGAACTGATAACTGACGATAGGTATAGTACCAACCAAAAGTTCCCGACGAGTCCTGTCTAGTGTACTCGTAACCTAACGAGCACTCGCATACTATCTCAAGTACGACGTACTGACGGCTGTAGGACAGATCATCTCCCCTGCTGGGATGAGAAGCGCATACGCTAGTCTACTCCGGAGTATCGATGCCCTGTCTCGATAGTCCTACAACTAGGGACCTGCATAAGGATGTGCTTGTGGATTACCCAGCCCCCACGAGTGTGACTGCCATCACAATGCTGGTAATCAAGCAAAGATCCTAAGGGCTCCACTAATGTGTATAGGTGATATACTAAAATAAACACATGTACACATTAAAGTAGAAACAAACCAAGTAGCATACTACTATTTTGAGCAAGATTGTCTATACAAGGTGAATATCCGAAGCTTCCATTAAGTAATATACAAACTAGTATGATACAGTAATGGCCTCTAGGGCATATACACTAATAATCTCCCACTTGCACTAAGGCCATGTACTGGCGTATCGAAGACCTATCATCTCGATCAGCCGCTCGAACTGAGTCTGGGGTAAGGCCTTCGTGAATGGATCAGCAGTGTTATCTTCCGTAGAAACTCTCCGAATCTCGATCTCCTGGCGACCCACGATCTCCCTGATCAGGTGATACCGCCTCAAGATGTGTCTGGACTTCTGATGGGACCTGGGTTCCTTCGCTAAAGATATAGCCCTGTTGTTGTCGCAATACAGAGGTATTGGATCAACAATGGACGGAACCACCTAAAGTTCTGTCAAGAAAATCCTTATCCAGACGGCTTCTTTTGCGGCATCTGCAGCAGCGATATATTCCGCTTCCATCGTCGAGTCAGCAACGGTTTCCTGTTTGGAACTCTTCCAACACACCGCCCCTCCATTGAGGGTAAAGACATAACCCGACATGGACTTGGAATCATCCTTGTCACTCTGGAAGCTGGAGTCAGCAAAGGTCTCGATCTGGAGGTCTTTTCCGCCATACACCAAGAACATCTCCTTAGTCCTTCTCAGGTACTTGAGAATGTTCTTTACTGCTATCCAGTGCTTCTCCCCGGGGTTTGACTGATACCGGCTTACCACACTCAGTGCATAAGCTATATCTGGTCTGGTACACAACATCACATACATTATAGAGCCTACCGCAGAAGCGTAGGGTATAATAGACATGCGATCCCTTTCCAAATCAGTCTTGGGAGACATCTCCTTGGAGAGGGTGATTCCATGACAAACCGGTAGATTACCGCGCTTGGAATCTTCCATACTGAATCTTCTCAGTATGGTGTCGATGTACCTGGACTGTGAAAGTCCTAATATCCTCTTGGATCTGTCACGATAGATCCGGATCCCCAGAATGTAAGAGGCATCACCCATGTTTTTCATGGAGAACCTGTGTGACAAGAACCCTTTGACAGATTGTAGCATAGGAATGTCATTTCCTATTAAGAGAATGTCATCCACGTACAATACGAGGAATACGACAGTTCTTGCTATAAATCTACTATAGATGCATGGTTCATCTGGATTTTTGATAAAGCCAAATTCTTTGACCGTCTTATCAAAACAGATGTTCCAACTCAGCGATGCCTGCTTTAGTCCATAGATGGACTTAAGCAACTTGCACACCTTTCCGCTGCTCCCACTCTGAATGAAACCCTCTGGCTGGTCCATATAGACACACTCCTCTAAATTTCCATTTAGAAAAGCGGTCTTTACATCCATCTGCCAAATCTCATAATCGTGGAAGGCAGCAATGGCAAGAAAGATCCGAATGGATTTCAGCATAGCCACTGGAGAAAAGGTTTCGTCATAGTCCAAACCAGGTTTTTGACGAAAAGCCTTTCCAACAAGTCTAGCTTTATAAGTCTCAACCTGTCCATCTACACCAATCTTCCTTTTGAAGATCCACTTGCATCCTACGGGTTTTACCCCATCTGGAGCAACGTCCAACGTCCATACTTTGTTGGTGTACATGGACTCCATTTCGGCCCGCATTGCATCCAGCCATTTTACCGAGTCAACGCTCTGAATGGCCTGCTGGAAGCTAGTCGGCTCATCACTATCAATGATGCAAACCTCTCTATCCCCGTCTATGAGAAAACTGTAGTATCTCTCGGGCGGATGAGACTGCCTATTGCTCCTGCGGAGCGGCGCATGAATGTCCTGATCTTTCAAACCCTCTGGTTCTACTAAGCTTTCAGTAATAGCTCGTGGTTCTGAAATTTCTTCCAGTTCTATTGCGCTCCCACTTATCTGATTTTCCAAAAACTCAGTTTCTAAGAAGTGGGCATGACGAGAAACAAAAACCTTTTGTTCCTCTTTGCAATAAAAGAAATATCCCTTGCAGTTCTTTGGATATCCCACAAACTTGCACTGTACTGAGCGTGCCTCGAGTTTGTCCGCATGCTGCTTTTTGACAAAAGCTGGACATCCCCATGTCTTAATGTGCTTAAGATAGGGTTTCTTCCCAGACCACATCTGATATGGTGTGGTAGGCACAGTCTTAGTTGGAACTCGGTTCAAAAGGTATGCAACTGATTCTAGTGCATATCCCTAGAATGATCGCGGTAACTCAGCGTTACTCATCATGGAACGTACCATATCCAATAGGGTGCGGTTCCGTCTCTCCGATACACCGTTATGTTGCGGAATGTACAGAGGAGTAAGCTGAGAGAGAATTCCATTCTCTTTTAAGTAATCCAGGAACTCGGCACTTAAGTATTCACCACCTCGATCAGATCTCAGTGTCTTGATACTTTTTCCTGTTTGTTTTTCTACTTCATTCTTATATTCCTGGAATTTTCCAAAGGCTTCGGATTATTAGTTATATGTATGCCCTGGAGGCCATTGCTATACATAGGATGTATATTGTAGTGGATGCTGGGACATATATAGGGAGGACTTTCTTGCTCGACATGATAGTATGCTATCTGGTTACACTTTACCTTGACGTGTATGTTTCCTGATTTAAAATCAGAAAAGCTTATGGAAAAAGCTTCAGAAGAGGGTCACGTGCTTACACGTGACCAGCAGTCACGTGTTGGCACGTGACACCTAAAAGTATCGGCAAGGCAAGTTCAGTTTCCCAACTACATCAAAGAAAAGGGCTTCAGAAAGGGTCACGTGCTCCCACGTGACCTGAGTCACGTGTTGGCACGTGACAATTAAAAGCGGCTTCAAAGGCAAACCGGTTCCCTGATCAGATCAAGGAAAAGGCTTCAGAAGAGGTCACGTGCTCCCACGTGACCAGGGTCACGTGTTGGCACGTGATAATCAAAAGCAGCAGATTTGTTCTCCCGCTAAACCAATAAAAAGAGTCCAGACAAGGGTCACGTGCTCACACGTGACCAGGGGTCACGTGGTGGCACGTGACGGTTAAGCAGCAACCAGAAGACAGAGCGCAAAAAGAAAGAGGAAGACTCGTTCCAAGGGGGTCACGTGCCCACACGTGACCAAGGGTCACGTGGCCACACATGACCGACTTCAAAGCCCATTTGTTAACAGAATTAAATTCTGAGAAAGACCTCTCAAATCTTTCCAAAAGCAATCGATTGAATTAAAGATTCAGAGGTGATTAAATATCATCTATCTATGGAAAAATCTCGAATTTGGAAAGATCTCCCCTTCAAATCTAACAGAAATAACAAAGGAGAATCCCTGGATTTGAAATCCAAGGGTGAATAAAATTCACCTAATAATCCAAAGGTCCAAAACGAATGATGGATGCAAATTAAATCTCTCAATGAAGATTCGTCAAAAAACTAATTGACTCGGCTGCTTCTCCTATAAATAGGAGCCAAGAGACAAAAAAAGGGATATATACGCAGAGGGAAGAAAAGGGAGAGAGCCTTGGTACTTTGAGGAATTTGGATCTTCTGCAAAAGAAAACCATAAGTAAGAAAGGGAAGGCTTTTTGAAAGAAAGAGAATTTAATTCTCAACAGAGTTTAACTCTGATATAAAACAGAAGGACACATTCCTTCTCTCTTGGATGGAGGATCTGTAAAGTGCACATCTCCCCTTAAAGTAGAGAATTTAATTCTCAATGGGTTGAGATCCTGCCATGCAGATCCAAAGCATAGAGAGGGAATGCAAGCACGAAAATTTAATTCTCACAGAACTATAGGAATTTAATTCCTTTAAAATAAAATTAGGGTTTGACCCTGTTTAACCCTAGTTAAGAACTTAATTCTGTTAAAACACCAGGAATTTAATTCCCTTAATCTTACTCCCCAGAATAATTCTCTAACAGAGAGTGGGAGTTTAATTCCCTAAAGCTCTTATTAGGGTTTAACCCTATTCAGTTCTTCATATATATGAGGAATTTAATTCCTACAGAAAATTCAGAGTTCAACTCTTCAAAAGAAACTAGGAATTTAATTCCTTTGAAATTATTGTCAGGGTTCAACCCTACGAGGAATTTAATTCCTGAAAGGGATTAACAGATCTTCTAACAACTACAGAAAAGAAGGGTCACATGTCACCACGTGACCCTCCCCAAAAGATCTACAGAAAGCCCTTTGAGGCAGTGCCTCACGTGACCCACGTGACCCTTGGCAGAAGCTTTAACATACCTCATTTAGACACCCGTCACGTGATGACACGTGATGCTCCAAAAAAATGCGATCTCCTCAGAAGAACAAATGAAGGGAGGGCGCTCTCACGTGTTGCCACGTGACCCCTCTTGCCTTAGTGTTTAACACTAAATTGGAACTCCCGAATCCAGTGTTAAAACACTGTTGGGCCTTAGTGTTCAACAATAATCAAAGAACTTTATTTGCAGTGTTCAACACTGATTACCTTAGTGTTTAACACTAATTTGAGATCTCCATTGCCAGTGTTTAACATTGATCTAATTTGAAAGCCTTGTTGCTGGTGTTTAACACCAATTGTCTTTTAGTGTTAAACACTAACTTGTCAATCTCATTCCCAGTGTTCAACGATGATTGGTCTGTAGTGTTAAACACTAGGCATTGGCCCAATTGGCTAAATGGCCAGAAACAAAGTCTCTCCTTCAATGGACCAACAGGAAGCCAATATTCTAGACATGATTGGACTTAGCTCAAGCTGGCCATAAGTCCTCAATTCGTAATTAACTGGGCTAATGGGCTCATAACATAATTAATTGGTCTTGATCCCAAATTGGGCCAAGGACTATTTAATCCAGTCCGGTTCCAGGGTACATCTCTTCACTCCTTTGATACTTGGCATTGTAATCCCTCAATGTCTTCAAAGAGGTGACGGGTCCCGATGACCACATATTGATATGGACTGTGGGGTCCTTAAACCCATGGACTACGACGTCCTTAACCTTGACCGAGATGTCTTAAAACTAATAATGGACTGTGGGGTCCTTAAACCCATGGACTACGACGTCCTTAACCTTGACCGAGATGTCTTAAAACTAACAATGGACTATGGGGTCCTTAAACCCATGGACTACGACGTCCTTAACCTTGACCGAGATGTCTTAAAACTAACAATGGACTGTGGAGTCCTTAAACCCACGGACTACGACGTCCTTAACCTTGACCGAGATGTCTTAAAACTAACAATGGACCGCAATGTCCTTAAACTACCCATGGACCGCAATGTCCTTAAACTACCCATGGACCGCAATGTCCTTAAACTACCTATGGACCGCAATGTCCCTAAACTGGAACAATAGAGCCACGCATGCTCTCTTGCCGGATCTAAACGATCCCGTTTAAGTTGATCTTAGCCTTAAATATGGCTAACGTATCCTTAAACCTTCAAACAGACTGGGCTATGAATCTCCCCCAATTAACTCTGGTTCGAGGGTACATCTCTGAACTCCTCTGACATCTGTCGTTGTAATCCTTCAACGTCGTCAGAGAGGTGACTGGTCCCAACGGCCATACATACGATGGACCACTATGTCCCTAAACTGGAACAATGGAGCCCAAATGCTCTTTTGTTGGATCTAAACGATCCCGTTAAGTTGATCTTAGTCTCAAGTTAGACTAACGTATCCTTAACAAACGTTTGAGTTGATCTTAGCCTCAAGTATGGCTAACGTATCCTCAAACCAAACCCCCAAACCCAAATCTAAGATAATACGGATTTGGACTAGTCCACGCCCTACGGGCGACGACATAACTCGGTCTCCGTAAACAATCCACGGGCAACAAAACATAAAATAAACACACACGACACGAAGTGACCATCTGGAGAAGGAGAAAGTTGTTACCGCGACGCGGTAGCGTAATTAACTGCAGGGGCTTGCGCCTGCAGGGAAAAGCGTCCCCACAATCAAAAAGCCCTCAAACGAGGGGGAATCTGACGAAGTCTGCTACATCGGCCGCATCCGTTTAAACCTTCGATACATGGTGCCATAAATCAACTTGGCATCTTCAGAGAGGTGGACGGATAGCACCAATTAGCATCTGCCCCGAATTTCAGGCGAGACGCCATGTCGCGCCGTCCTTCGGAGGGGAACAGATTCTGGCACGCCCGGTGGGACCTTTTCCTCTTTCCACTCCACACTTCGTGTGTCGTGATTCGCGAACCAATCGCGGTTCGCTAATGGTTGCCCTTGGGTTTCAAGATACTAAGAATTGGCGTCTTGCTTATTGCAGAAAGCAAAGGATCGATGGCTTCTACTTCTGTGAAATTCTCCAACTGCTCAGACTGCAATTGCGACCAACGCTTTGCCTCGCCAGGAGGTATAGCCTACGGACCCCAAGCTGCTTCGTTATTCACAATGCCGGTGGACCAGGTGACTCAGGCTACTACCGGATTGTTCTTTAGGACTATACTCCCACCAACAAGCTTCGCGGCGCCAGTGCTGACAAAGGAAGCTCTCAAGAAGTCGGTCTTTGATCGTCTTATCCCTGCCGCGGCTCCTCTCAACGAGTCGCCCAACGTCAACGCCTCGGTCTTCTCTAGATTGGGCCAGAAATCCTGCGAACTCATCATGGGGCCTACAATCTCAGAGAAGGCTGCTTCTAAGAAAGTGGCCGCTCCTGCTCCCGAAATCGCCAAGGCGGCTTCTCTGGCCAAAAAGTCGGTCTTTACAAGATTGACGGCTTCAGCTCCCGCTCCTGCTGCCCAAAGGACATCGGTCTTTGACAGGCTAACACCAACAGCGACCCCCCACCCACACAGGGGGCAAGACGAAACCATTCTTACCGCTGACCCAACGCCGTCCGCTCGACACGCTCGACGTCGCCAATGGCGCCAAGTAAGGAAGGCTGGGGGCAACTCCCCCTCCGGGTTGACCCCATCAGCCCCGATGGCAGAAGTTAATGCTGTTGTTCCAACTGGGAACAGCTTCGAAATGCTAGATAAGGTGCGAAGGAATTCCCCTACTGCAGTGCTAAAGAGGTCTCCTCCCCCATTAAAAAAGGTTGTGGAAATAAAATCAGAACAGCCCCGATCCCCTCAACGGCTGTCTTCCAAAATCTATAAGGTTTGGCGGCAGGCCCGAGACTCGATCATCGATCCAAACTTCTCCCGCCAGCACAAGAAGCTGAAAATCTAACCGGAAGCTGGTCACCAGGCTAAACCCCAAAAGGCTGTCTGGACGCCCACCTCAACGGCCCCCTCAACCTCCATGGCTCATAAAAGGAGGAGGCCAGAGAAGATCCCCCAGCCTGCAACGACGGCTAAAAGCACTGAGCCCAGACGCCCGAAGTCTGGGGGCATGGTGGTGCACACTGTTTATATGGCTTCTGGAAAGGAGGAAAGCCGCACTTCTACGGGCCACCGACCGCTAACCCGATCCGTGACGAAAGCCCAGGTGCAACAACAAAAGCTTCAGGAAATGATGAATGCTATGGCCGCACTTACCGGGCCAAAAGAAAACCCAGAAACGTCCCCAGACGCACGCTAGGAGGAAGAAACCGACGCTGAATTCCTTCGCCGGATACTGGAGAAGAAAGACAAAGAGGCTGCCGAACAAGCAGCCAACATACAACGTATGTGCCTTCTCTTCCAAGATATGATAGGAATGATGATCCAACAGGACTTACCCGCCAAGGATCCCCCAATCGTTCTTGAAGACGACCGAGAAGAAACGTCAAATCCACCACCAGTCCTCTCAACGGCCAAGGAGGAGGCAATCTCTAAGGCTGACTTGGTTGACTACATAGCCCAGCAAATCCGGGTTCATCATGCGACTGAAACAGCTGGTCAAATCGTAAAAACGGGGCGGCCATATCCAAGCTGGGGCGGCCATATCAAATACCCGCCAGGCTATACGATACCAAAATTCCACGTGTATAGGGGACCGGCAATCCCTATCAACATGTTGCCCAGTTCCGGGCCCTTTGCGGTAACACCGGCGGTGATGATAAACTGTTGCTTCGCCAGTTCGTGGGCAGCTTATCAGAAACAGCGTTCGAATGGTATTCGGAACTCCCGAACGATTCTATCAAGACGTTCGCTGAAATGGAGTTGCTATTCACTCAGCGATTCGCAAGCGCCAGCGAACGCACTCCAATAACGGCATTGATTAACGCCAGGGTAAAACCAGGCGAAACTTGGGTCCAGTATGCTATATGCTGGCGGAATTTGTGGTCGAGATGCGGACAACGCATTGAGGAGGCACCCGCAGTGGGCATGTTCGTGGGAACCCTAGACCCCCACGCAACTATCTCCCAGTTTATGATGTTCTTTAAGCCAACCACATTCCAGGCTTTAATCGACAAGTTGGCTCAGATGGACCAGATGGGTCATAGACCACCTCCCCCGAAGTCAGAACCTCGGAATGACAAGGGTAAAGGAAGGGCAACCTTTGTCGCGAATGCCCAACAGCAACCTAACGCCCCGAAACCGGCAGATCAACTGGAAGAAAGACGCCGGTATTATAATGAGAAGATGAAGCATCCCTACTCGTTCCCACGAGACAAGACGAAATGGTTATTCGAGCTGGCAGCACGTAACAGACTTATAAACCTACCAAATCTAAGGCGACCGCCACAACCCACCGAGGTGAATAACCCTAACTATTGCCCTTACCATCAAACGGTAAGTCATCCGATTGAAGATTGCTTCGTCTTCAAAGGATGGATTGAAGATCAATACCTCCAGGGGAAGTTTATACTATCCGAAAAGTGGAAGGTAAACCCACCACAGCCGCATACTCCTAAGAAAGCAGATACACCGGGGGCAACCTGTTCCTTTATTGAAGAAGCTCCATGGGAGGTCGTGCTATCAACTAAAACCAAAAGAATGCTGAGAGACCTTCATGCGTGCCCTGAGATCGAATGAAAGGACCCTCTTGAACCTCAGATTATCGAAGAAATGTTGAAGCCCCGCCCAACTACGAAGACTCGCAATAAGGGCCCAAATACTCACGCCCAACCGTCAAAATCTTCGAAGAAAAAGAAGAAATCCAAGAAGCCCGTGAAGCTTGGAAACGAGCACACGAACTTGCAGAAGCAAATCGACGCGCTGGAAGAATACAATCAAAAGGCGCGAACTCCTGTCACACTGCAAGAGTTCCTCAACCACATCTTTCAAGAGAAAGATGATGGAGAGAGCTCGTCGGATGAATCCGAAGGATATGTGGCGAGTTGTAACGTAATCTCCCACTCGTTTGCCTATGATGGGAAAACTCCTGGCACTAAGAAGCTGGAGGCAGAGCCTGAACCAGAGCGTGCGTGGCCGACAAATGAAATGATCAATGCCTTTCTAGACGAGATTCGTCTAAAGAGTAAAGCGGATCAGGAGCGTGAGATGGCAGCGTCAGAAGGAACCAAATGCAGGCGACTGAACGGAAGAGTTGAACTACCCCTGCCAGAGCGAAAGGCATCCGAAGTAGACAAGAAGATATTCAAGACGAGGAAAAGGTTTGCCAAAGCCATGTCAATGGGGATGAAGCTACCACCCTCGGAAGGAAACACACACGATGGGGTGGAGAAGCGCCCTGATTATTGCGCATATCATCGGAAAATCTCACACCCCATGGAGGAGTGCGACGCCTTTAAGATATGGTGGCAAGGATATGTTGCTCGTCGGCAACATGTTAAGCGCATGAAACGCAAGATCCGTCGGGAGCGAAGAAGTACTGTCGATGGGCACAACAGAACTACTGGCAACTGTTATATGGCTCACGCCGGGGGGTCACAAGTTCTCACCTTTAGGAGCGACTCTGATGAAGAAATGGCTCTGGGCCCTCACTTTAAAGAATCCGTTTTAGGGAAAGAGGAGAAATCGGAGGCCTGCGAGAACATTCAGCTGCGCAATCGCACACTCCCAGAAAAGAATCTCGGGCCCGTGAGTAGAAAAGATAAGGGAAAGGAAAAGGTCACTGAAGATATTACTTTAGATGACCAAGTCATAAGAGAGCTGGCTGCCAAAGACCCTCCTAGGAAGGGTAAGGTGGACTATAACATCCTCGCGCACCTAAGGAAGCTACCTTCTCAGCTTAGCATTCTCGATGCCCTCCTATTATCAAAAGAAGCGCGAGACTCGCTAATTAAGGCGTTACAAGAACCTGAGCAATTCCAAGCCTTCCTCGCCACTGAAAGGATGAAGGATGAACTGGAGGAAGTGCATACGGCCGACATCACTTTCGGTGACGAAGACCTCCTTCTCGGGACGTGCGACCACAACCGTCCCCTATATGTCTCTGGATACTGCCATGATATCAAGATAGGCAAGATCCTGGTGGATAATGGATCCTCCGTCAATCTCCTTAATGTTCGGGTGTTGAAGGAAATCTGCATGAGTGTGCAACACCTCGCTCGTGACAAAATTACTATCTCCGGTTTCGATTCACAATCATCACGGACTCTCGGATCTGTGATACTAACATTACGCTTTGGACTTCTCGTCACAGACATCAAATTCCATGTCATTGACGCCAAGACCGGCTGCAACGCCTTGCTCGGTCGTCCTTGGCTACACGAGTACAACATCATCCCTTCTACACAACATCAGTGTATGAAGTACTTTAAGGATGGTTTCGAGTATACCGTAACAGGAGAGTTAAACCCATTTTCCATGAACGAAGTCCGCAAATACGAAGATGCGAAGTACTTTTTGCCAGATTTCGAGGATACAGAAAGGTGTCGCAACCCGGAGAACAAAACCGCCGCCACCATCCCTGTTTTCGGGAGCGATACCGAAGAATAGGAAGAGATAGTTTATGCCGGGCCATCCCAACGCAACAACCTGGAGACGTCCGCCCCCATGTTGGTCTTCGGAAGTGATTCAGAAGATGAAGTTAATGCCGTGTTCTCCAATCGGCTGTCAATACAAGCACACCCTAGCTATGATCTTAGTTTGCAAATCACCATGGTACCGCGAGAACACTACAAGGATCTCGACACGCTTCAAGCTCACAATGTGCAGGACCTGCAAACATTTTACGTCCCTCCCAGGAAAAGGGGTGAGAAGGTGATCCTATTCTACCGATCCACAGAGTCGAAAATAGAGAAAGAGATCTGGCATGGCGCGGATGCTACACTCGACAGGTTCCAACCCATCCGTCTGCCCAGATACTATACAAATGGATTAAAGAAGCTATTGAAGCGCCAAGGAGTACCCTTAAAACAGACTGTTCGGCAGGCTCGGTTCTACAACAAGATTTGGGATGTCCCTGGGACTCAACGCAAATTGCCCAACGGGAAAATGGAAACACTTGGGCTTGGATACGCGAGAACCGGAAAACGGGAACGGGCTCACAGCAGCTACGCTATATATACCTTTGATGAAGAAGAGGACGCCCTCTCAGGAGATGCCAACCCCTCATCAAAACTAGACCCCGCGATTGAAGCGCCGAGTCCGTCGTTTGAAGAACGAATGGACAAGCCTATCAGGAAAGTGGGTCAGAAAGCTCGGGAAGACCACAACCGCGAAATGGCCATCTACGAGAAGGCCAGGACGCAACGTCTATTTCAACAGGCTGCAAAAGACAAAGATGTTCGTCTTTGTCAACCCGTTGTACGAAAGGCCCGATGCGGAGACGGAAATAAATCAAGAAGCGGAAAGAGGAGCCGACAACAACGACGCAGGATTAGAGGGTTACGTGATCGGGTATTGCACGGCTCGGATTTGTCCCTCATGAAGAAGATGAGTCGAGCGTACTCCTTTCCCCGAGACAAGACGGAGAGGTTACTCAAGCTAGCTTTAAAACATCAAATGATCGCGCTTCCAGAGTCTAGACACCCTGAGCAAGCTAACAAGGCTTCTCATCTGAGCTATTGCTCTTATCACCGAGCCATAGGACATCCTACCGAAGACTGCTTCACCTTCAAGAACTGGGTCGAGGACCAGTACCAGCGGGGCAGATTCGCTTTATCCGACGGCTGGAGGGTAACGCCGCCACAAAAGCACGAACCCAAAGCCGCAAGAGCAGAACCGGATCCACCTCGGTCCTGGGAGCGGATTCACACCTGTTATGCGATTATGATATTAAAAGAAGAGCCCGAGAACATGGATGACCTTCCCCGGTGCTTTGAGAACAGCGATGATGAGGTGATCTCAGAATTTCCGCCCGCTCCGAAAGAACTGGAAGATGGTATACATACTACTGCAGATAACCTCAAGAAGATTGAGTTGGGATCGGCAGATGACCCGCGACCGACATTTGTCAGCGAGCTGCTATCTGAAGAAAGGGTGGCTGCGTTAAAGAACGTGCTTCTACAACACAAAGATTGCTTTGCGTGGAACTATTCCGAGATGCCAGGACTAGATCCAGAAATCGCTGTGCATAGATTGGCGATATCCCCGGATATCAAGCCAGTCAAGCAGGCGCCGAGAAGGATGCGACTCGAGCTTGAAATGAGCATCAACGCCGAAGTCAAGAAGCTGATCGATTCTGGATTTATCCAAGAAGTCCAATATCCCGACTGGATCGCCAATATCATCCCGGTAATGAAGAAGAATGGGACGGTACGCATATGCGTGGATTTCAGGGATCTCAATAAAGCCTGTCCAAAGGACGATTTCCCAGTACCAGTAACCGAGCTAATGATAGATAACACGTCCACTCACGAGGTTTTCTCCTTTATGGACGGTTCGTCAGGATACAATCAGATAAAGATGCATCCCGAAGACCAGAAGCACACCGCTTTCCGGACCCCTTTAGGTATATTCTGCTATAGGGTTATGCCCTTTGGTCTAAAGAACGCTGGCGCTACCTATCAAAGGGCCATGACAAAGATCTTCGACGACCTCATACATGACATCGTCGAGTGCTATATCGATAACCTCGTAGTAAAGAGCATGTCATACGAAGAGCATTTAAAGCATCTGGAGACTGTATTTCAACGCCTTCGGCAATATAATTTGAAAATGAATCCCCTCAAATGCGCGTTTGGAGTCTCCTCGGGCAAATTCCTGGGATTCATCGTTCGACACCGAGGTATTGAAATAGATCCGTCAAAAATTAAAGCGATCATGGAAATGCCTCTGCCAAGAACCCTCAAACAGTTGCGGTCTCTCCAAGGGAAGCTCGCATACATCCGGCGATTTATCGCCAATCTTTCAGGCAAATGCCGTCCTTACAGCCACATGATGAAAAAGGGAACTCCATTCGTTTGGTATCACAAATGCCAAGGTGCACTAGACGAGATCAAGCAGTACCTGCAGAACCCTCCGGTGTTGGCTGCGCCGGTCAAGGGAAAACCCCTCATTCTTTATACGACCGCCCTCGAAGGTTCCTTGGGCGCATTATGGGCACAAGAGAACGATCAGGGGAAAGAGAGAGCACTCTACTACTTAAGTCGAGTTCTACTGGGGGCAGAAAGCAACTACTCTCCCATTGAAAAACATTGCTTGGCGTTAATCTTCGCGATAACAAAGCTCAGGCACTATGCGTTGGCGCATGAAGTCCGTCTCATTTCAAAGGTGGATCCCCTTAAATACTTGATGTCAAAAGCCATATTGACGGGACGACTCGCTAAATGGGCCCTGCTCTTGATAGAGTTCTCGATAACGTATCAACCTCTCAAGGCAGTGAAAGGCCAGGCCATTGCCGATTTCCTCGCTGAGCACCCGATACCGGCCGATTCTCCTCTGAACTGTGATTTGCCGGACGAGCATGCATTTGATGCGATTGGCAGCGGTAGCACCCGATGGGAACTCTATTTCGATAGAGCGTCCTCCATAAAGAAACAGAAACAAGGTATCCCAATGATCAAATCGGGGATAGGCCTCGTCTTTGCAACTCCACAAGGAGGGATAATGCGCTTCGCCTTCTCCTTAACAGAGCCGAGTACAAACAATGAAGCTGAATACGAAGCTCTGATAGCAGGCCTCGAAATCGCCATCGACCTGGGAATTGAAGACCTCCTTATATACGGGGATTCTCAACTGGTCGTTAGTCAAGTAAATGGTGACTACCAAACGTGCAAACCGGAATTGGTGAAGTACGGCGAAAAGGAGCAACAACTATTGACCCAAATTCCCTCCTATACTTTGGAGAACATACCGCGCGCGGAAAACAGCAAAGCAGACGCGTTGGCCAAACTTGCTAAAGAGCTGGCGGACGAAAACCTCGATGATGTAAGAATCGTGGTACAAAGCCGTCGAGTGCTCGCCCCGGCAGAAATACCTCCGGAATTATATAAAGAAAAGGGGGCGACTGAGCAGACGACCCTACAAATAAAAGACCGTGAGAAGGCTGAGGACTGGAGGGAAGTCTTCATAGACTACTTTAAGTCCCACCGAATGCCCAAAGAAGCGTCCTCAAGACATCAGCTCATGAAACGAGCTCTATCTTTCGCTTTCGTCAACGATACTCTATACAAGAGATCGTTTGATTCTCTATGGCTGAGATGCTTAGGACCTGACGAAGCAGAAAGAGTCATTCAGGAAGTTCACGATGGACTTTGCGGTTCTCACCAAGCAGGCCCAAAGATGAAGTTAAAAATTAAACGGATGGGTTACTACTGGCCCACGATGATCCAGGACTGCCTCGAGTATGCGAAGCAATGCCACTCGTGCCAGATTCATGGAGACTTTATCCACCAACATCCAAATCCACTACACCTAACGGTGGCTAGCTGGCCTTTCGAAATGTGGGGGACTGACATAGTCGGCCCCATCGAGCCAGCATCGTCCCGGGGACATCGTTTTATCCTGGCGACAACTGATTACTTCTCCAAATGGGCAGAAGCAGTACCACTGAGGGAAGTGAAGACGGAGAATATCCTCCATTTCTTCAAGACGCACGTCATCTATCGGTTTGGAACCCCACGGCGGATTATCTCCGATAATGGGCCAGCCTACCGAAGCCATAAGATTAGCCGCTTCACGCAGCAGCACAATATAGACTGGAGATATTCTTCAGTTTACAACCCACGAGCTAACGGTCTGGCCGAGGCCTTCAATAAGACCTTGACGAAGATCATAAAAAAGATTGTTTCCCGGAATAAGAGAGACTGGCACGAGAGGCTGCAAGAAGCCCTTTGGGCTTATCAAACTACATTCAAGACGGCCACGAACACAACGCCGTACGCGTTGGTATTTGGGACGGAAGCAGTGCTCCCCCTCGAGATAGAGTTACCCTCTCTACGAGTAGCAGTCCACCACGAGCTGACGGACGAACAAAATGCTCACCTTCGGCTTGAGGAGCTTGAGGCCCTCGACGAAACCCGGCTCATAGCGCAACAACATCTAGAAGCCTACAAAGCAAAGATGACGCGCTCGTACGAAAGATTGACCAGGCCGAGGACATTCCGCCAAGGCGAACTCGTACTAGTGGTCAAAAGACCTATGATCCCCAATCGTGCCAAGCGGGGAAAATTTGAGCCAAACTATGAAGGCCCGTACATCATAGAGGTCTACCAGGGTGGAGCCTATCTACTCATGGACATGCACGGTGAAAGGCCTTTCAGGCTAATAAACGGCCGCTTCTTAAAGAAATACTATGCTTAATGAGCCACAGCCTGGGTCAATGATAGATGACGACGACTATGTCCGCTCGCTATCTTCCTAAGCTCAGACTTTACAAGCAGCAGCCGGCCTTCCCCTAACAATAGACCGAAACGTCCTTAAACTAACGATGGACCGAAACGTCCTTAAATTAATGATGGACCGAAACGTCCTTAAACTAACGATGGACCGAAACGTCCTTAAACTAACGACGGACCAAAACGTCCTTAAACTATCGATGGACCGAAATGTCTTTAAACTAACGACGGACCGAAACGTCCCTAAACTACTACCGCAGCATCCTTAGGCTGACGAGATAAAAAAAAAAGAGAAAAAGAATAAAAAACGGTGTGTCCACAAGCAAAATGGGCACGGATGAAAACCCGAAAGGGCTCCGTGAGTAAAAACAGCAGGACTACCGGTGAGTGTTTGTGAAAACCCGAAAGGGCGCAACCTCGTTAAAAGACACTTATAGGGTCCTCTCGACCTTGTAAGGAGAAACCACCTGTGTGAGATCCTTACGACTCACAAAGGAGCAACACACTTAGGGATCCTCACGATTCCTAAGGAGAAAATACACTTACGAGATCCTCACGACTCGTAAGGAGAACTCTCTTAAGGGACCCTCACGGCTCATAAGATTTGAAAGTCTTAAGTTACAGAAACCTAAACCTGTTCTTAAGCAAATCCTCCACAACCTTCGATATTGCCCTACAAGGGACTCAATACTGACCCTTGTATACAATCCACGGGCGCGAATAAACATTTTCCCAGCAAAGTCCAACCCTTGTAGGTCCTCTCGACCCATAAGGAGAAAGCCCTCTTGTAGGATCCTTACGACTTACAGAGGAACACACACTTAGGAATCCTCACGATCCCTAAGGAGAAAATACACCTGCAAGATCCTCACGACTTGTAGGGAGAAATACCTTTGTGAGACCCTTACGGCTCATGAAGTCAAAAGCCTTGGTCGACAGGACCCTTAACCCTGTTTGCTGAGCCATTTTTGTTCAACATCGACAAAGGCAAATGATGATTCGCTCCCGGCAACATTCCAGTTGTAGCGGTGCTGATGTCGAAATCGGTGTCTAAAATCCAAGCTTGCGGCGAAAAAGCTAGCAAGCCACACATGCCTACAAATTAGCCGAAATGATGGGGCAACTTGCAATAAAAAGCAGCAAGTAAAAATGTATGCATGAAAAATAGCCGAAATGATGGGGCAACTCGCAATAAAAAGCAGCGAGTAGAGAATAATTAAATAGCCGAAATGATTGGGCACCGCGAAGAATAGCCAAAATGATAGGGCAATCGCGTCCTCCGCGATGTAAAAGCTGAAATGATAGAGCATCGCGGAAAAAGAAATAAAATATAAAAAAAAGGGCGTAAACAAAAAGGCAACGTACCTCCCCCCCAGGTTTCACCAAAGAAAGAAGCTAAATCTCGACGGGCCACAAGCGACCTAGAGATCACCCCAACATTCGTCTCGTAACGACGGACACAACTTCAAGCTAAGCGGAACATCGGCAACTCCCAGTTCCATGGCTCGGTGGTATACATATCGCCAACAGTCAAACCCCCATCCCATGAAATGCGGATACAATCAGCAAAATTCCTGGTTACGTGGAACGCAGATAACGTCACTCTTTGACCCCGTAGAAAACGTCCAGAGCAGATCCCGGTCCTTGCAGAGCACGGCAGTGAACCCGTGTGAAGCATCCAGAGCGGAGCCTAGTCCTCGCCTAACGCGGCAGTAAACCCGTGTGAAGCATCTAGTGCAAAATTCCTGGTCACGTGGAACGCGGATAACGTCACTCTTTGACACCGTGGAAAACGTCCAGAGCGGATCCTGGTCCTCGCAGAGCACGACAGTGAACCCGTGTGAAGCATCCAGAGCGGAGCCTAGTCCTCGCCTAACGCGGCAGTGAACCCGTGTGAAGCATCTAGTGCAAAATTCCTGGTCACATGGAACGCGGATAACGTCACTCTTTGACACCGTGGAAAACGTCCAGAGCGGATCCTGGTCCTCGCAGAGCACGGCAGTGAACCCGTGTGAAGCATCCAGAGCAGAGCCTAGTCCTCGCCGAGCACGGCAGTGAACCCGTGTGAAGCATCTAGTGCAAAATTCCTGGTTACGTGGAACGCGGATAACGTCACTCTTTGACCCCGTGGAAAACGTCCAGAGCAGATCCTGGTCCTCGCAGAGCACGGCAGTGAACCCGTGTGAAGCATCCAGAGCGGAGCCTAGTCCTCGCCGAGCACGGCAGTGAACCCGTGTGAAGCATCTAGTGCAAAATTCCTGGTTACGTGGAACGCGGATAACGTCACTCTTTGACCCCGTGGAAAACGTCCAGAGCGGATCCTGGTCCTCGCAGAGCAAGGCACTGAACACGTGTGAAGCATCCAGAGCGGAGCCTAGTCCTCGCCGAGCACGGCAGTGAACCCGTATGAAGCATCTAGTGCAAAATTCCTGGTTACGTGGAACGTGGATAACGTCACTCTTTGACCCCACGGAAAACGTCCAGAGCAGAGCCTGGTCCTCGCCAAGCGCGGCAGTAAACCCGTGTGAAGCATCCAGAGCAAATACCGGACTGTGGAGTTCTTAAAATCCACGGACTATGACGTCCTTAACCTCGACCGTGATGTCTTAAAACTAACGATCAACCACCCCGATTCCCTACGGATTTTTCCTTGGTTTAAGGGTACATCTCTTCACTCCTTTGATACCTGGCGTTGTAATTCCTCAACGTCTTCAAAGAGGTGACGGGTCCCTGCAACCAAACATCGGACTGTGGAGTCCCTAAATCCCCGGACTATGAGGTCCTTAACCTTGACCGTGATGTCTTAAAACTAACATCGGACTGTGGAGTCCCTAAATCCACGGACTATGAGGTCCTTAACCTTGACCGTGATGTCTTAAAACTAACATCGGACTGTGGAGTCCCTAAATCCACGGACTATGAGGTCCTTAACCTTGACCGCGATGTCTTTAAACTACAATACCTGGAGAAACCCCTGACTCCGTAAAACACGGACAAGGGTGACCGCATCCAGCACTTACAAGTCCTCACGACCTGTAAGGAAGAAAAACTCTCTTGTAAGATCCTTACGACTCTCAAGGGAAAACCCGCTTAAGAATCCTCACGATTTTTAAGAAGAACTTACACCTATGGGATCCTCTCGACCTATAGGGAGAAAAACTCTTTGTGAGACCCTCGTGGCTCATAAAATGCAAAAGCCTTAGGAAGCAGATCCTAACCCTGAGTCCTAAGCCATCGCCGTCCTGCAAGGAGATCAAGATAGAATATCCGCAGAATACATTCAATGAAAAGAGGACACGCCAGTGAGAAGAAAAAAAATGTATCTTTTATTCATAAACCAAAATGGATACAAAGTACAATTCATGAAAGAAACAAAAAAAAAAGATGCACTCATCGATGAGTATGTACAAAAAAAAAGGAGAAAATATACAAGTCCTCAAGCCGGCGGGCGATACAGTAATTTTACCAGCTCATCGTTCTGTTGCTGAGCCACGGCTTCATGACGCAAGATCTCCAGAAGACGAGCCTCCGCCTGAGCCTGCTGAGCCTGATACGAAGCAAGCCGAGCTTCGAGCTCTTTCTCAGTGGCTTTATGAGCCTCGACCCTCCCACGAGTGAACGTGGCAGCTTTATCGAGAGCCACCACCTCTTTTATGGACTCCTGGAGCACTTGCCAAAGTTCGTACGCTTTGTTGGCCTTGGCCGTGAGGCTGGCCTGAAGCTCGCTCAGCGCCTTAGAAGCCAATTCCCTCTCTGAGAACTTGCGGCCAAGCCTCTTCTCGCATGACGTCATGTTGGCCGCACAGCGTGCTATCAGACCCCGCAGATCCGCTTTTGCAGCCACTGCTTCCGAGGAAAGGCGAGAACATTCAAGAGCGTACAAACAAGCCTCCACCTTCCTACAAAACTCCACCCAGACCTGCACCACCTCCTCGCTATGATAGGTGGCGAGAAAAGGAAGAGAGCTGTTAGCTTCAGCGGCAAACCCTTCGGCTGTGGTCGTGCTACCAGCACGGAGCTCCTCGATGAAAGATGATAGGGAGACAAGGCTCAATTGGGCCAAGCGTTCTGAAGCCCGCAACGCATAAGGGCCGGGCGGCATCACGATGCGCGATTCCAAAGCAATGGAGACTGGCAGGGCTGTTCAAATTTGGGAAGTGTTAGTAAAACTCTTAAACGCAGAACGAACGGGACTATAATAAAAAGTCACTCACCGACAGTCATGCAAGTGGGAGCTGAAGGTTCCCCTGGCCCTTCAACGACCTCGACCTCATCGTCAGCTTCCAAAACTATAAGAGACATCAACGTCATTTCGCGAAATAGTAACAATGCTATGGTGAAAAATGGCGAATGACACTAACCTTGCCCAGAGAAAAGGACAATACGCTGAGGGGAGATCGCCTGCGGAGCTGCCATCTCCAATAAACGCTGAAATGACTGTCGAGGCGACAGATCCGCAATAGTGGCCTCCAAACCACGCAATTCTGGGAAAGATAAAAGAGTTCAGACTATGAAGGGGTTGCTAAATTAAAACGCAGAGGGATACCTTGAACACTCCTCCCATTCTGAGCCGGGGGGATAGCGGCTTCAACGGTCTCCGCCGTGACCTCAGGCTCCAACAAAGGAAGAGTAGTCCCGACTACCTTTTTTCCAGCCTCTGGGCCGCCCTCAGTAAGAGTCATTGGGGCAACGACCTCCAAAGGAGCCTCCCCCAAAGGGGCACGTGCTCCCTGATCAAGAACCGCCGCTGGAGGCTCCACCATGAGAGGAGCAGCCTCATCAGCCCCCTCCACATCAAGCAAGGCTTCATTGAGAATTTCGGCGGGCTTTAGCGTTAATGGGCCCGTAGGGAGCTCTCCCAGCGTCGAAGATTCTGCACGATTCAAATAAAAATGATGATACATATGCGCGGGCATAAATAATCGGAAAGACTACAAAAGAAGCACAACGTACCTATGCGCAAAGAAGCCCTCAATATGGCTTCTTCAAGCCGCTGCTCCTTCTCAAGGAGGTGGGCTCGCCGGGGTTCAAGGGTAGACTCATGACCGCCGGTCCATAAAGAAAGTGCATCAGCTGCGTCCTCTGAAGCGGCCTGCTTCAAAGCCCTTTCCCCCCATTCCTCCAAAGGACCGATAAATCGCCGCCGAATCCACGAAGGGTCTTCGTAAAAAATTACAGCGGGATAAGACTTCTTCGGAACCTTGGCGTTATGGGACGCATCTTTTGAACGCCGTATGGCCTCAGCCAACTGTGCGGCCTCCTCATCAGCCGAACCCGGGAAGAGAAGTACAGCGTCCGACTCTTGCAGGGCCAATGGTTCATCTTCAAGAATAGGCTCAGACTCCGCCACAGAATCGAGCAGGGTGGTGGCCGCTTCCCTCCGCCGTTTAGACCCAGAGCCGGTCGCTGAGGATGACCGCTTCCTCCCTCGAGAAGCCTTAGGGCGGCGCTGGCCCACATCGCCCTCAGAGCCCTCATCCCTGTTACTCTCGCTCGGTGCCACAACCGAGGATGACATCGCCATTGTCGACGCCACAGGGGGCGGTGCCGCCACCGGCAGGGGTGCTACTACTGGGGCCCGTTTACCCCGCGATCGAGAACCCAAGGGCATACCAGCTGTTGGAGTAAGGTCTACCCCTGACTCCCCCGGAATGAGCGCGGTGCCAATCTCCCTCAAAGGGAAGCGGACTGGAACCCTCGGTCGTAGCTTAGCTCCCGAAACCTGAGGAGGGGCGTCGTGACCAAGAAGCACCCTTCTTTCTTCAAGAATAATTGGGCCGATCCGATGAAGATACCAGCCCGTAAATGCACCCACACATCGGGGCATGTACTCGGCTTCAGGGACCATGAAACGGGAGCCGGTGTTCAGCCTCATGAAATGATGAGCGGCATCACGAACAGCATCGAGCGAAGGGATCGGGGCGACTATAAAAGCCTCGAAAGGAACGCCCTGGTCGTATCCGAGCTGCCGGGCGAATCGATGCGGATTGTACCTCATAAAAAGAGCTGCACTGTCCTGGCGAAACACCAAGTAGCCCGGTCTAATTGTATACAAATGCGCGGCCTCCCGGGGCTTCAAAGAAGGTGCGTTGTCCTTCGACTGGTCCCAGAGTTGTTGAACGGGACCCGAAGGAGTAGACAAAACCCGATCATTAAAAACCAACCCGTCAGCGGTGGCATGAGGAGAAATCAGCACCCGAATATCCCCAAATTGAGTCGGGTCAGCAGCAGAAGCACCCACCAGTCGCATAAGTCGCGGGAAGGGATAGGCGTCGTAAAAGGCAGGCCTCTGATGCATAGCGAAAGCCCCCAGCACATGCATTTTGACCCAAGATGTGAAATAATGAAGCGAAAAGTTCACTACATCCACGCCGGGTGTAGAGGTGTTAGCTGCGGTGCCCAATCCATGATAGAGGTGCGCCAAGGCCGGGATGCCAATGGCCAACCGCGTCCCCTCAGCAATACGATGGGCCGGGTAGATTACCGAAGCTCTCATGAAGCGGCGGTGCATGGGGATAACGAACCAACTGAGCCAAACACTAACAAACCCCACAAAGAACGTCTCCTCATCCATGCCTGGGACAGCAATGGATTCAAAAGATATCGGCGGTATAATAGGGATGTAGTATTGAGGTAAATCTGATTCGGTGGTCGGCAACCTCTTCGGACCGAACCCAAAGGGGTCCCCAATGTTGGAAAACTTCGGGGCTGTCTTCGATAAGGCGTCCTCACGAAGGAAACGAGCAATGAAGCTCTTGAAAGTAACACCCTGCTCTTCCGATTCGGTGAATAATCGGTCAAAGATGCCTAGCGCCTTGATTAAACTGAGGCGCTTGTGGCGAACGACATTCTCAGCAGACAGGCCGTCAACCGGGGCGGGCTCGGGTTCAAAAACGTACTCGTCAGAAGGCAACAACTCCTCATACAGACTACCCCTTATCGGCAACCCCGAGATATCATAAAATTCGGCCAGAGAAATCGAGACCTCGCGATCTCCTAGAATGAAAGTATTGGTGGGAAGATTCCATTGGTTTAAAAACGCCTTAACCCACCAGACATGCGGGGACTTATAATGGAATAGTGACGCGTATATGGCCTGATAAAGCCCGACTTTCTGCAACCGCGCACGATGGGCAGAAAGGATGTAGCGAGCCCAGAGAAGGTAGCCCGTAGGATGCCTAGGAGTGAGCCCTATCTTATAAATTTGCCCCCACGGGTGGGCCTCACCCTGGCAGATACACCGTCCCAAGATGTCTATGGCCGGGATTGGATGGTTCGGAATACCGGTCGTCGAAGGTTCGAGCCTCCCCGTTGGAGTCCAGTTGGGCATTTCCACAGCAAAAATCGTCCTCGGAGGATCCATCGGTAAGAATGGGAAAGTGGGCTCCGTCGGTACCGCGCAAAGAAAACTCCGGCGACCCTGAACAATCTGACTATACCAAGATCCCCATTGAAGAAGGTTGGTACAGTTCGGGTCATGGGCCCGAATCATCGCCATCGCTTCCTCATCAGATGGTGACTGAGGAAAAGCAGCCTCCGAGCGAGAAAAGGGAAAGCGTGGAACAGAAGCCATCGCACCTGAAATCCAATAAAGGAAGACCGTTAAAAGAAAAGTCAGCAATATATATATTCATGCATGAACAAGAAGACTAGTTAAAGAAAGCAACAGCAGAGTTTCCTGGGACCATTGGCTACAAAACACATGGGCCCCACAGAATCCGGATGACGGCTCATTAATAATGAGACCAAATAGTTACAATAAAACAAAGGGAATATCCTCATTTAATAAAGAATGATGACCATGCACATTCCCTCCAACAGGATCTGTCTCGGGCTCTACAATGAATCCAACAAGATCAAAGGAATTAAATCCCCACAGAAGACACCATTACAAAACCCCTATTTCATTAATTGCAGAAGAACAACCTCAGGCCAAGAGACCCCAAGAAGCCTCCGTGTGAAGAAATCGAGT
The DNA here is from genome assembly GCA_030015575.1 of Agapanthus africanus. NCBI lineage: Eukaryota > Viridiplantae > Streptophyta > Magnoliopsida > Asparagales > Amaryllidaceae > Agapanthus > Agapanthus africanus. Next base: position 247,830,209 of record JASDDO010000004.1, on the reverse strand, counting down.
CCTTCATTGGAATTAAATTCCTAATTGAGAAAAGGGAATTAAATTCCCAGAAAGCATTTTTGGGATGGAATTGAATTCCATGGAGTTGAACCGCCATCATCATCTCCCCAAGGATCATCCGACCCTAAGAGATCTACTGATGGAGGTTAAAGAAATTAAAAAAAAATGGGTTCTTTGTGAAATCCTTAATGTGGATTTAAAATCCAGAAAGTTCTTTTAAAACGAAGGTGCATCAGCCGTTCAACACTATTACCCGAGGAAAAGGGATCCTTCAACAGAGTTAAACTCTAGAAAATGTCTGAGGCAGATAACTAAGCTCTGGAAACGAGAATTAAATTCTCAAAGGAAAAAGCTCTCGAGGGAAGAAGATGAGCAAAGTGAAGGCTCTTCTGAAGGGACATGGGTATTTATAGAAGGAGATGGAGACGTTTCATCTCCCCAGATCCCTAGAGGAATCCAACGGTCACAAAAGGTGACAGCGTTGCATTCACGTGCGAACACGTGAGAACAACGCTGTGGGGGCATTTGTTTCCTGATTTAAAATTAGAAAAGCTTATGGAAAAAGCTTCAGAAGAGGGTCACGTGCTTACACGTGACCAGCAGTCACGTGTTGGCACGTGACACCTAAAAGTATCGGCAAGGCAAGTTCAGTTTCCCAACTACATCAAAGAAAAGGGCTTCAGAAAGGGTCACGTGCTCCCACGTGACCTGAGTCACGTGTTGGCACGTGACAATTAAAAGCGGCTTCAAAGGCAAACCGGTTCCCTGATCAGATCAAGGAAAAGGCTTCAGAAGAGGTCACGTGCTCCCACGTGACCAGGGTCACGTGTTGGCACGTGATAATCAAAAGCAGCAGATTTGTTCTCTCGCTAAACCAAGAAAAAGAGTCCAGACAAGGGTCACGTGCTCACACGTGACCAGGGGTCACATGGTGGCACGTGACGGTTAAGCAGCAACCAGAAGACAGAGCGCAAAAAGAAAGAGGAAGACTCGTTCCAAGGGGGTCACGTGCCCACACGTGACCAAGGGTCACGTGGCCACACGTGACCGACTTCAAAGCCCATTTGTTAACAGAATTAAATTCTGAGAAAGACCTCTCAAATCTTTCCAAAAGCAATCGATTGAATTAATGATTCAGAGGTGATTAAATATCATCTATCTATGGGAAGATCTCGAATTTGGAAAGATTTCCCCTTCAAATCTAACAGAAATAACAAAGGAGAATCCCTGGATTTGAAATCCAAGGGTGAATAAAATTCACCTAATAATCCAAAGGTCCAAAACGAATGATGGATGCAAATTAAATCTCTCAATGAAGATTCGTCAAAAAACTAATTGACTCGGCTGCTTCTCCTATAAATAGGAGCCAAGAGACAAAAAAAAGGGATATATACGCAGAGGGAAGAAAAGGGAGAAAGCCTTGGTACTTTGAGGAATTTGGATCTTCTGCAAAAGAAAACCCTAGGTAAGAAAGGGAAGGTTTTTTGAAAGAAAGGGAATTTAATTCTCAACAGAGTTTAACTCTGATATAAAACAGAAGGACACATTCCTTCTCTCTTGGATGGAGGATCTGTAAAGTGCACATCTCCCCTTAAAGTTGAGAATTTAATTCTCAATGGGTTGAGATCCTGCCATGCAGATCCAAAGCATAGAGAGGGAATGCAAGCACGAAAATTTAATTCTCACAGAACTATAGGAATTTAATTCCTTTAAAATAAAATTAGGGTTTGACCCTGTTTAACCCTAGTTAAGAACTTAATTCTGTTAAAACACCAGAAATTTAATTCCCTTAATCTTACTCCCCAGAATAATTCTCTAACAGAGAGTGGGAGTTTAATTCCCTAAAGCTCTTATTAGGGTTTAACCCTATTCAGTTCTTCATATATATGAGAAATTTAATTCCTACAGAAAATTCAGAGTTCAACTCTTCAAAAGAAACTAAGAATTTAATTCCTTTGAAATTATTGTCAGGGTTCAACCCTACGAGGAATTTAATTCCTGAAAGGGATTAACAGATCTTCTAACAACTACAGAAAAGAAGGGTCACATGTCACCACGTGACCCCCCCCCCCAAAAGATCTACAGAAAGCCCTTTGAGGCAGTGCCTCACGTGACCTACGTGACCCTTGGCAGAAGCTTTAACATACCTCATTTAGACACCCGTCACGTGATGACACGTGATGCTCCAAAAAAATGCGATCTCCTCAGAAGAACAAATGAAGGGAGGGCGCTCTCACGTGTTGCCACGTGACCCCTCTTGCCTTAGTGTTTAACACTAAATTGGAACTCCCGAATCCAGTGTTAAAACACTGTTGGGCCTTAGTGTTCAACACTAATCAAAGAACTTTATTTGCAGTGTTCAACACTGATTACCTTAGTGTTTAACACTAATTTGAGATCTCCATTGCCAGTGTTTAACATTGATCTAATTTGAAAGCCTTGTTGCTGGTGTTTAACACCAATTGTCTTTTAGTGTTAAACACTAACTTGTCAATCTCATTCCCAGTGTTCAACGCTGATTGGTCTGTAGTGTTTAACACTAGGCATTGGCCCAATTGGCTAAATGGCCAGAAACAAAGTCTCTCCTTCAATGGACCAACAGGAAGCCAATATTCCAGACATGATTGGACTTAGCCCAAGCTGGCCATAAGTCCTCAATTCGTAATTAACTGGGCTAATGAGGTCATAACATAATTAATTGGTCTTGATCCCAAATTGGGCCAAGGACTATTTAATCCACTCCGGTTCCAGGGTACATCTCTTCACTCCTTTGATACTTGGCATTGTAATCCCTCAATGTCTTCAAAGAGGTGACGGGTCCCGATGACCACATATTGATATGGACTGTGGGGTCCTTAAACCCATGGACTACGACGTCCTTAACCTTGACCGAGATGTCTTAAAACTAACAATGGACTGTGGGGTCCTTAAACCCATGGACTACGACGTCCTTAACTTTGACCGAGATGTCTTAAAACTAACAATGGACTGTGGGGTCCTTAAACCCATGGACTACGACGTCCTTAACCTTGACCGAGATGTCTTAAAACTAACAATGGACTGTGGGGTTCTTAAACCCACGGACTACGACGTCTTTAACCTTGACCGAGATGTCTTAAAACTAACAATGGACCGCAATGTCCTTAAACTACCCATGGACCGCAATGTCCTTAAACTACCCATAGACCGCAATGTCCTTAAACTACCCATGGACCGCAATGTCCCTAAACTGGAACAATAGAACCACGCATGCTCTCTTGCCGGATCTAAACGATCCCGTTTAAGTTGATCTTAGCCTTAAATATGGCTAACGTATCCTTAAACCTTCAAACAGACTGGGCTATGAATCTCCCCCAATTAACTCTGGTTCGAGGGTACATCTCTGAACTCCTCTGACATCTGTCGTTGTAATCCTTCAACGTCGTCAGAGAGGTGACGGGTCCCGACGGCCATACATACGATGGACCACTATGTCCCTAAACTGGAACAATGGAGCCCAAATGCTCTTTTGTCGGATCTAAACGATCCCGCTAAGTTGATCTTAGTCTCAAGTTAGACTAACGTATCCTTAACAAACGTTTGAGTTGATCTTAGCCTCAAGTATGGCTAACGTATCCTCAAACCAAACCCCCAAACCCAAATCTAAGATAATACGGATTTGGACTAATCCACGCCCTACGGGCGATGACATAACTCGGTCTCCGTAAACAATCCACGGGCAACAAAACATAAAATAAACACACACGACACGAAGTGACCATCTGGAGAAGGAGAAAGTTGTTACCGCGACGCGGTAGCGTAATTAACTGCAGGGGCTTGCGCCTGCAGGGAAAAGCGTCCCCACAATCAAAAACCCCTCAAACGAGGGGGAATCGGACGAAGTCTGCTACATCGGCCGCATCCGTTTAAACCTTTGATACATGGTGCCATAAATCAACTTGGCATCTTCGGAGAGGTGGACGGATAGCACCAATTAGCATCTGCCCCGAATTTCAGGCGAGACGCCATGTCGCGCCGTCCTTCGGAGGGGAACAGTGTACACTGATTGTCTCTCTGTTACATGTTGGTAAAGCCCTTAGGATGTGTACTTGACTACCTAGACTATGATGCGGATCATACTAGTGGGGACATGGTAGTCCATAAGTACATCCTTCAAGGTCCCTAGTCGTGGGTGTATCGAGACAGGGCATCGATATGCCAGAGTAGACTAGCGTATACCTTCTCGACCCATACAGATGGGCGATGGATGATCCCATATCCATTGGTGTTTGACATCAGAGATGATATACGGGTGCTCAGTAGAGACTGGGTACACTGGACGGACTCGCCGAGAACTCCCAGATGGTATTATACCTTACGTCAGATGGCAGTTCTCTGGTGACACTGGTACAGAGTAGTCTGTTGACCCGAGATCGTCATAGAGTCTTGTGTGGTTCCCACTGTGCTTTGATTTCCACCTTACCACGTCCAAGAGGGCATGCAAAACGGTGGTTTTGGGTACAGTCCCGAGTCACATGGAGGCAATGAGCGATAGGAGGGGATTCGTCTCTCCCGGTATAGGGAGTTGATGTTGCGCTGTGTTCGATTGACTATAACCGGAAATCCCTGGCCAGGGTTGCTGAGATTTACTGGTAAGTGTTACAAGTAGTTTCTCGAACTGTTATAGACCTCATATCGACACGACTTATCGAGCTATTGGGGTCTGACGTTTACCACCCCTAGGCGAGATATGCGACATATCAGACGATCAGACCGGACTGTACGGTAGTGTTACTGGTTGGATTCACTGGAGTCTGAGCGGGCTTGCTCGTCGATCTTCTGATCGCTCAATACCCGGATGGCCGTTACGTTTAGCAGACCGCTTGCGGCTTGTGGGTGCTTGATATGATCATCATCTGCTGCCGGCGTATTGACGAGTCTTTAGAGTCCTACATAGAGGTTTCCTGGCTCAAGCGAAACGAAATAGGAGCGCATATGAGATATGTGCGGGACCGAGAATGATGCCAGTATGTGATACTGTATTCGATTCTCGCGATATGTGACATTGATCGGTTATATGCGATATAGCCGGGTTATCGGATCAAGTGTTGATTCGATAAGTTGTTACTGTTGATATTAGTCGGTTATATATACGATATGACCGGATCATTGAATCAAGTGTTGATTTAATGATTTAATGCATAATTATATATTTGATATATTACTTTGCATTAACTAGTATCGGTTCACTTTAAAAGGATTTTCTCACTTGATTGTATCATGTTTGATGATGCAAGATTGCTAGGGTTTGTGCAAAGAGTTAAACCTTGGTTAAGTGAATGGTTAGGGTTTTATTTCTTATTCATTCATTCATATATCTATTTATTTTGGATTAAAAGAAATGAGAAATGAAAGCATAAGGGTTGCTTTCATTCATGATGCTTCTTGAAGCCTCATGCAACTTTGACCAAAGTGACTCTTTTGTCTTCATCTCCTAAACCCTAACCATTCATTTAACCTTAGTTATTTCTCTACACATTACCATGGTTAATATTATGATAAGAATCATTTTATTATTCTTTTCATAACACTAATCATAAAATTCATCATATGCTTGCTTCTTCTTCTTCTTCTTCACTTGAAGAAAAAGCTTGTCTTCATTAATGGCAAGTTGAGCATATAAGTGAGAAATCCAATTCTAAAGTGAACCCACATCCTATTTCTTCATCCTCTACCTCTTGCCAAGTAGTATAGGGTGTTTCTTTCACAAGTTTTCTTGACTTGGTGAAGTTGGAGCTTGATCTAGCGATTCCTCGACGTAGATCATCTTCGGCATCGTCGTCGATGACCTAGCCCGCTTTTTCTCCGATGAAGCCGACGCTAGAGCCCAAGATCCGATTTGTACAGCGAGGAGACTTCATCGCAGAGCCATGGAGGTGGAGAACCGGATCTACAAAGGTTGTATTTCCGTTTACCATTTTGTTAAGTTGTTAACTAGTTTCTTTTTCGCCTAAACTTCTAGCCAACGATCCGTATTAGGGTTTCTCGGCACCGTAATTTTTGAAATTGGCATGGTTGATGCCTTGTGAGACCTCACTAGTGTGCCTAGGAACCTTTCATTGGTATCAGAGCCTAGCTAGAGCCTTAGGCAATGCGTAGACGAAGTTTGAAACCCGAACGAACCCGAAACCCTAAAATTTCACCCTCTCTGGACTTTTTTCAAAAACTGGGTTTTTTCCAGATTAAAAATTCTTAAAAAATTCAGCAGGGAATTCTAAGAATTACGGCGCAAAAATTATCTCATGATCCCTCTAATGAGCGGCGGAACCGCGGCATAAGCCTAGCTTATGCGGCGGTTCCGCGGCAAAAGTGTGACGTCATCCTCCCAATTTTGCACAGTAATTCATGTTTTCAGGTGTTGAGTTTTCTGGGAATTTTTAATATTTATTCAAGAGTTGAATTTTCTGGGGTTGTTTTGGGGATTCGATAGTTCGATCGGATTATCTGATTTTGTCTATGTGGCTTCCGGATATTTTTAGAATATGTTAAAAAGTTCGACCGGATATAAATACCCAATTTTTCCCCTGCCGGGAAATTTCCAATTGTTGGATTTTTCCGTAGTTTAACGACGTTCTAAGTAGTGCAAGTAACGCGATGGTCCCTCTAGAAGACAACAAACCTTAACTCGATTATGTGACCGTCTTGAACTGCCCTTTGAACCTTCGGGTTTGGGGCAGTACGGCGTGCCACATGTGAGGTGTTGGCTTGACCCTTCTACGGCTGGACCGTTGGTACTGAGGCACGAACTGAATGCTGTTAGACTTATTTCATGTGTTGAGCTGTATCGGGAAAACTTGGGTGTTCGATTGTTCGATCGAAAAGTTTAGCGTTTTCTATTTATCCGGAATGTGATACAATAATTGGAATTCACAAGTAGTTATAAGATAACGGAATGAATATTATAAACATAGCAGTTTAGTCTCACTTGATCGGTTGCCACGGAGTTTTGATGTGATCAAAAGTCCGTCGCAATCACGTAGCGTACGCGGATACTCGCCGGGTAAACTTAATAGACAGCCTCACCCCATAGCCCCGACCAAGTGACTGTAGGAGAACCCCGTCGCCGAAAGCATCCATTTGGGTGCTCGCGGTAGCGGTGTTCCGCCTTGGTGCACTTCGTCGACGGTATCGGGGATGCGACCGTCTACTAAAGTTTGCGACGAGTATTCGATCAAAATGTCGGGAATCCTGTTGAATTGCCCGACTTGGTATTGAAAAGTGTTTTCGATAATGAGACTAAAATGCGGGGTTTATAATTGTTAGGCATGCGATGTCTAAAGAATTCATTTGGTCAGGCATGCGATGTCTGAGGTGGTTGCGGATTCCAACTGTTGTAGTTTTACCCTTTCTTTTCTGTGACCGTAAGTGTAATATGTGATATTGCCGGTTTCGTTGCTATATGTCAACGACAATTGGGATACGCATGTTTGCTTACGTTGATGACATGTGATGTTATGTGTTGCTGGATATGTTATATTAGATCGTCGTGTTTGAATAGCCGGGGGGTTTTTTTTTTGTGAGATGAGTGTTTTTTCATTTTCATTCATGTAAAATACTTGTATGTAATATTGTTTTATTGGGGCACTTCCAGGTTGCGGAAGATGTCACCGTTTGTATATTATTTACTTTTCCGCACTAGGATAGACCCAAGGAGGAGGGCACAAGTAACCGGGTTCTGGAGTCCAGTGGGAGACCAACTCGATGTAGGGTTACTATGCACGCGCACAAGGGTCTACGAGGCATCAACCATGCCCGATTAAAAATTTAGCCGTGCCGAACAACCCGAATACGGATCTTTAAACTAGAGATTAGGCGAAAACTAACATGTTAACATCTTTAACACTAAGTGAGAGGGATTACAACCTTTGTAGATCCGGTCCTTCACTTCATATGCTCCGTGTTGTGGTCCCTTCGCTGCGATCATCGGGTTCCGGACTCTCGAGAGGTTCCACGAAGAGAAAGATGCAACCTTTGCTTCCGATCTTCGATACTAAGATGATCTATCTTGAAGTTCCGTTAACACAAGCTAACACTCATGAAATGATGTAAACACCCTCATCTAAATGGAAAGGGAAGATGAGGATGATGAAGTAGGATTTTTGCTCTCTTTATTTATCTTTTTCTCATATTTATTCATCACTTTTGAAAAATTCTAGAAAGCTTTTTCATGAAAGAAATGAAGGAAGAAGAAGAATGGTGATCCATTTTCTTTTGTGATGAATAATGAAAGGATTAATATGAAGAATAATGCAACCATGGTTGACTTAACCATTGTAGAGAATTAACCAAGGGTTAGGGTTTGGGTTGAGTTAAGAATGAGTCACTTGTAAATATCTTTTCCAAAACAAAAAGAAAACCTTCTAGAAACATCTAGAAAGCTTAACCCTAATCCAAACCCTAATCATGTTTAAACTCTACTAAACAAGTTGCATTAGTTATCATATCATGTTACAATATTATATATCACATATATAATATTTATCGTAACAAAATAAAATAATACAATTAACATATATCGCATATATATCAATGTATTATCCGAGTGAGAAAAAGAATCTTTTAGTGAGCAAATATTAGTTAATGTAATTTAATATATCATATATATTATTATACATTAAATTATCGAATCAACACTTGATCCGACAATCCGGTTATATCGCATATAACCGACTAATATTTATCCGTACCGATTCATCGAATCAACTCTTGATCCGATGACCCGGCTGATATCAAATATCGCGAGAATACAATACGATATCACATACCGCATTATCCTTGGTCCCGCACATATCACATATGTGCTCCTACTCCGTTTTGCCTGAGCCAAGAAACCTCTGTGTAGGACTCTAAAGAATCGTCAATACGCCGGCAGTAGGTGATGATCATATCAAACACCCACAAGCTGCAAGCGGTCAGCTAAACGTAATATCTACCCAGGTATTGAGCGCTCAGAAGATCAACAAGCAAGCCTATACATTCTCCTGTGAATCCAAACAGTAACACTCCCGTACAGTCCGGTCTCGTCGTCTGATATGTTGCATATCTCGCCTAGGGGTGGTGAACGTCAGACCCCAGTAGCTCGATAAGTCGTGTCGATATGAGGTCTAAAACAGTTCGAGAAACTACTGATAACACTTACCAGTAAATCTCAGCAACCCTGGCCAGGGATTTCCGGTTATAGCCAATCGAACACAGCACAACATCAACTCCCTATACTGGGAGAGACGAATCCCCTCCTATCGCTCATTGCCTCCATGTGATTCGGGACTGTACCCAAAAGCCATCTTTTTGCACGCCCTCTTGGACGTGGTATGATGGAAATCAAAGCACAGTGGGAATCACACAAGACTCTATGACAATCTCGGGTCAACAGACTACTCTGTACCAGTGTCACCGGAGAACTGCCATCTGACATATGGTATAATACCATCTGGGAGTTCTCAGCGAGTCCGTCCAGTGTACCCAGTCTCCACTGAGCACCCGTACACCATCCTTGATGTCAAACACCGATGGATATGGGATCATCCATCGCCCATCATATGGGTCAAGATGCGTATACGCTAGTCTACTCTGGTGCATCGATGCCCTGTCTCGATACACCCTCGACTAGGAACAGTTATAGGATGTACTCGTCGACTACCGTGGCCCCATTAGTATGATCTCATCATAGTCCCAGTAGTCGAGTACATATCCTAAGGGCTTTATCAACATGTAATATAGAGACAATCAGAGTACATGTTAAGATAAAGTACAACCAGATAGCATACTATCATGTCGAGCAAGAAAGTCCTCCCTATATATGTCCTAGCATCCACTACAATATACATCGTATGTACAGTAATGGCCTCTAGGGCATACATATAACTAACAATCTCCCACTTGCACTAGGGCCATCTGTTATGGTATCGCATACCCAACAATTAGCTGCGGTTGTAGTATCTCATACTCAACCATCCCATAAAAGTCTCTACTGGGGAAAAAGGCCTTTGTGAGTGGATCCGCGCTGTTGTCCTCTGTGTCTACTCTCCTAACCTCGATCTCCCTGGAGATCAACCATCTCCATGATCAGGTGATACTGCCTAAGAATTATATCTGGATTTCTGATGGGACGGTAGTTCCTTGGTTGAAGCCACAACTCCATTGTCACACAATGGTAGGAACGAAGTTCATCTTATGAACTTATATATATCCAGACTGCCTCTTTGGTAGCATCCTTGGTAACGATGTATCTTGCCTTTAATCGTCTAGTAAGTCACGGTATCTAGCTTAGAACTCTTCCAACATACCGTCCCTCCACTGAGGGTATAGACAATGCCTGCGACTGACATTCAGTCGTCCTTATCACCCTGGAACCTTTCCAGTGATTCTCCCCAGGATCGATTGATACCATCTCACTACAACTAGTAAGTATCCTAACATCCAATTAGATCTATCTCATAGATCCAAAACCCAGGATTTAGGAGGTATCATTTTGATCCTATATGGAGAATCCTTGTGATAAGCGGAGATTGACCGAGCGTAGCATAGGAAACTCCTTCCCTATCAAGAGTATGTCATCCACGTACTCTACGAGGAACACCGCCATACTCTCTACTAACTTTTCGTATATACAAGGTTCATCTACCATTTTGATGAAGTCAAACTCTTTGACTACCACATCAAAACAGATGTTCCAACTCCGCGATGCCTGTTTTATCATATAAAACATCTTGCACACGTTTCGGCTGCTCCCACTGTCTACGAAGCCCTCTGGCTGTGTACTTATAGACGTTCTCTTCTAAAACATCACTTAGAAAAGCAGTCATGACACCCAACCACCAGATATCGTAGTCATGGTATGTAGCCGTGGGAAGTAGGATCTGGATGGACTTAAGCATAGCTTTGAAAGTCTCAACTTTTCCATGTACACCAAGTAATCTTCTCAAGATATGCTTGCTCCTGATGGGGATTTAACCCTTCAGATAAAGCAACCAAAGTCCATACTTTGTTGGTGTATAAGGATTCCATCTTAGATTGATAAGCACCCAGCCATTCTTATAGAGTCCCACTCCTGATGACCAGCTCGAAACTAGTTGGGTCATCATCTCATGATGTAATCCTCGCTCCCACTGTCATAGAGAAACCGAAGTATCTCTCAGGTGGGTGAGGAACCCTACTAGATCGGCGGAGAGGCTGAGGTTCGTTGGTAACTATTGAATCCTTTGGTTCTATCAAATCATCTGCTGTAGTTTGTATAGCTGGAACATTTCCAGTTCTACATAACAGACCTTGCCTCGAGCTTGTCCGGATTTTGCTTTTAGACATAGGCCGGACAACCCCAAATCTTAACAAGCTTAAGATATGGGCTCTTCCCTTTCCATATCACATATGAAGTGGTAGGCAACTGATTTGATTTGAACCCTATTCAATAGGTATGCAGCTTCTCAAGCGCATAACTCCCTAAAGGAAATAGGAAACTCAGTAGTACTCATCATAGAGCACACCATATCACATAGGGTGCTATTGCTCCGCCCCGATATACCATCGTGCTATGGTGTGTACGGAGGAGTAATGCTGAGAGAGAATCTCATTCTCCTTTAGAACAGTCCAGGAATTCCGTGCTCAAGTATTCTCCTCCTTGATCACATCAAAGGACATAATACTTTTACCCGTATTTTGGTTCTCTACTTCTAATTTATATTCTGTGAATATCTCAAAAGGTTCGGACTTGTGTTTCAGCAGGAACATATGTCTGAATCTTAAGAGATCATCAGAGAATGTAATGAAATACAAAGAACCAGTCTTGGCATGTGTAGACAGGAGACTTTCATACATCAGCATGTATCAATCCCAAAAGTTCACCAACGCTTTCTCTGTTTCCAACAAACAGAGCTGTGGTCATCTTATCTTTGTGGCATGACAGGCCAGTTTCACAAGATGTAAATTCAAACTAATTTGAATATGCATCTTTATGTAACTTCAGCCAGTCGGGTCGCATTGATATGACCTAGTCTACAATACCTCAAGAAGGATTCATTCATTTCTGAACTCTTCCTCTTGTGTGTGTTCCGTATACTAAGAACTGTAGTTTGATTTAGAACGTCAATGCTTTTAGATAACGTGCCTGAACCGATCAACTCTTGATATAGGAAATGTTCAAAACATTATCCAACAATACAAAATTATATCCTTTCTTTACTAATAAAGAGACTGACATGATTTTGTATATCAGGTTCGGTATCTAATAACATTTGTTCAGAATCAATGTATTCTGGTAATACAGGGTGATAGTGACCAACAGACTTGGCTGCAACACTTGCATCGTTTTCTGTCTCATGAAACTTATCACCCGTTCTCAGTTCTCTACCTTTCTGTAGCCCATGTAACAGATTACATATACGGGATCCTGATCCGGTATCACATACCCAGGACGTAAAGGACACTGAGAAACAGTTCTGTGTAATGAACACACCCGAAGATGATGAATCAACATGCACTTTCTTCGTTTGGGCGGCACGGGAAATCTGGTATTCCCCAATTTCCTGCTCTGTCTTTTAACAATTATAAGTTGGAGCGAGACCAACGTTCCCCGGCTCAGTATAACAAGCGGGTTCGGTCAATATATTCATATTATTATCTTGATTAAGGCGTGATATGGTCGCTACCTGGAGAGAGAGAGAAGAAAACACTCAGCGTATGCTCTTGCAAGATTAGATTGGTTATCTAATATATCTAATCAGGATGTCTCCCACTGTTTTAATCAAATCTTCCTTCAAACCCTAAAAGGAAAAACTAGCCGGGATTAATTACACGCTACAAGTTCGCCAATCTTTCAGCCAGGCCAGTGTCGGTACTTTGAGGGAGGTACCCCGTACTTTCGCACGAACCTAATTATAGTAAACCTCGTTTTCCCAGGGGCGTAACCCCGTTAACACCTTTCTAGACACCAACTTGATCGGCTAATTGTAATGTGTAAAACTCTCCCAGGAGTAACTCTTACTCGCAGCGGGTATCGGGATCCAACTATCTCATAGAAGGTATGCAATCTCATTGCAAATTTTAACACTTGAAATTCCCAATAATATTTAACCCCTAGCGTCCTATGACCTTGACGAAGGCCAAACTATCCATAGTCCGCTAGTCAAGTTCAACCCGTTCATTTCTTGATTGAATTAAACCCACCCGCACGATCCTTGACGAAGGTCAAACTACGCCGTACGAATACCCTAATCCAATCGCATCGTATGCTAGCAGATAAGCACTAGTTAGCTACCGTACACTACGCCTTGACGAAGGCCAAACTACCGCAGCACGAATACTAACTAGTACTTATCTGAAATGACGGAGGGATACGACAGGTTTTTAAGAAAACCTTTTGCGTAATGAACTTGATATCGTTGTAGAATCGAGTGATTTTAAATGGAGTGTTTTTTAGGCTTTTCTAGTTTTGCTAAAGGGGTCACTCCCGGTGAAGGGATCGTCGGCCCTTTCCTCATCGAATAAGGTGCAGGATATTTCACAAATACCACTATTCAAAGCAGAAACTATAGAAGCAATCAAAAGACAAACCGAGTTTGTAGCATCTGCCAGTTATCGCTAAAGGAGTCACTCCCGGTGAAGGGATCTCGGTCCTTTCCCTATCGAATAAGGTGCAGGATGTTCTACAAGGAACACCGCGATGCAAAGCAAGAACTGTAGCTACCTGTTTTAATTTTGAAATTCGATTCCACAACATCTTAGGTTTCTTTTATTTCATCAATCTCGTTAATGAAGTCCCATTTTATTATGCTTCACAAGCATCTCTTTTGAAACGAAATCTGCAATATAACATATATCTCATATATATAATATAAACATTCGTCTCAGGCAGTAATATGATCTCATCACAGAACATTGCAGCAGAAGAACATATATGAAATATTGGATATACTAGGACGTCCGTGTTTTCAATACGAGCCTGTATAAAACACGGATTCCACGGTCGCGATGAATAGCCAAACCCACATCCCTAGACCCCTACGAGAGCGACAAGTAACACTGCCAATTCTAGGGTTAGGAGACCCGGTCTCGACTCCTCGAGATGGTCTCCTACTGGACCCTAGAACCCGGTTACTTGTGCTCCCCGCCTTGGGTCTACCTAATGCGGAAAAGTAAATAATATACAACGGTGACATCTTCCGCTACCTGGAAGTGCCCCAATAAAAGAATATTACATACAAATGAATTTTACATGAATGAAAAAGAAAAACTCTCATCTCACATAAAAACCCCGGCTATTCAAAACGCGACGATCCAATATAACATATCACAGCAACACATAATATCTCATATCATCAACGTAAGTAAGTATGCGTATCCCGATTGTCGTTGATGTATAGCAACGAAGCCGGCGATACACCACATACTACGCTTACGGTCACAGAAAAGAAAGTGTAAAACTACAACAGTTGGAATCCGCAACCTATTTAGACATCGCATGCCTAAGCAAATGAATTCCTTAGACATCGCATGCCTAACAATTATAAACCCCGCATTTTAGTCTCATTATCGAAAACTCTTTTCAATATCAAGTCGGACAATTCAACAAGATTCCCGACAACCTGATCGAATGCTCGTCGCAAACTTTAGTAGACAGCCGCACCCCCAGATGCCGTCGACGAAGTGCACTAAGGCGGAACACCGCTGCCGCGAGCACCCGAATGGATGCTTTCGGTGACGGGGTTCTCCTATAGTCACTTGGTCGGGGCTTTGGGGCGTAGCTGTCTATTAAGTTTACCCGGCGAGTATCCGCGTACGCTACGTGATTGCGACGGACTTTTGATTACATCAAAATTCCGTAGCAACCGATCATCTGAGACTAAACTGCTATGTTTATAATATTCAAATTAGTTATCTCATAACTACCTGTGGATTCCAAATATTGTATCACATTCCAGATAAATAGACAAAGTTAAACTTTCCGATCGAATCATCAAACACCCAAGATTTCCCCAATATATCTCAACACTTGAAAACAGTTTAAAAACATCCATCACATGCCACAGTACCAATGGTCCAGCCGTAGAAGGGTCAAGCCAACGCCTCACATGTGGCACGCCGTACTGCCCCAAACCCTAAGGTTCAAAAGGCAGTTCAAGACGGTCACAGAATCGAGTTAAGGTTTGTTGTCTTCTAGAGGGTCCACCGAGTTACTTGCACGACTTAGAACGTTCTTAAACACGAGAAAAAATCCAACTTTTGAAAAATTTTCCGACAGGGGAAAAAGTGAGTTATTGATATCCGTTCGAACTTTTTAACAGTGTCTAAAATTTATCCGGAAAACACATAGACAAAATCTGATAATCCGATCGAATCATCGAATCCCCAAAACAACCCCAGAAAATTCAACTCTTGAATAATATTTAAAAATACCCAGAATAATAAAATAGGAGTTACTGTGTAAACAGGGGATGATGATGTCATCATTTGGCCGCGGAACCGCCGCAGAAGCCATGCTTCTGCCGCGGTTCCGCCGCCATTTTAACAGATCATGGAAAATATTTTGCACCGTAATTCTTAGAATTCCCTGCTGAATTTTTTAAGCATTTTTAATCTGGAAAAAACCCAGTTTTTAGAAAAAGTCCAGAGAAGGGTTCGTGTCGGGGTTTTCGGGTTCGATCGGACTTTAAATTTCGTCTAGACTTCGCCTAAAACTCTAGCTTGGCTCTGATACCACTGTAGGGTTGCTATGCACGCGCACAAGGGTCTACGAGGCATCAACCATGCCCGATTAAAAATTTAGCCGTGCCGAACAACCCGAATACGGATCTTTAAACTAGAGATTAGGCGAAAACTAATATGTTAACATCTTTAACACTAAGTGAGAGGGATTACAACCTTTGTAGATCCGGTCCTTCACTTCATATGCTCCGTGTTGTGGTCCCTTCGCTGCGATCATCGGGTTCCAGACTCTCGAGAGGTTCCACGAAGAGAAAGATGCAACCTATGCTTCCGATCTTCGATACTAAGATGATCTACATTGAACTTCCGTTAACACAAGCTAACACTCATGAAATGATGTGAACACCCTCATCTAAATGGCAAGGGAAGATGAGGATGATGAAGTAGGATTTTTGCTCTCTTTATTTATCTTTTTCTCATATTTATTCATCACTTTTGAAAAAGTCTAGAAAGCTTTTTCATGAAAGAAATGAAGGAATAAGAAGAATGGTGATCCATTTTCTTTTGTGATGAATAATGAAAGGATTAATATGAAGAATAATGCAACCATGGTTGACTTAACCATTGTAGAGAATTAACCAAGGGTTAGGGTTTGGGTTGAGTTAAGAATGAGTCACTTGTAAATATCTTTTCCAAAACAAAAAGAAAACCTTCTAGAAACATCTAGAAAGCTTAACCCTAATCCAAACCCTAATCATGTTTAAACTCCACTAAACAAGTTGCATTAGTTATCATATCATGTTACAATATTATATATCACATATATAATATTTATCGTAACAAAATAAAATAATACAATTAACATATATCGCATATATATCAATGTATTATCCGAGTGAGAAAAAGAATCTTTTAGTGAGCAAATATTAGTTAATGTAATTTAATATATCATATATATTATTATACATTAAATTATTGAATCAACACTTGATCCGACAATCCGGTTATATCGCATATAACCGACTAATATTTATCCGTACCGATTCATCGAATCAACTCTTGATCCGATGACCCGGCTGATATCAAATATCGCGAGAATACAATACGATATCACATACCGCATTATCCTCGGTCCCGCACATATCACATCTGTGCTCCTACTCCATTTTGCCTGAGCCAAGAAACCTCTGTGTAGGACTCTAAAGAATCGTCAATACGCCGGCAGTAGGTGATGATCATATCAAACACCCACAAGCTGCAAGCGGTCAGCTAAACGTAACATCTACCCAGGTATTGAGCGCTCAGAAGATCAACAAGCAAGCCTATACATTCTCCTGTGAATCCAAACAGTAACACTCCCGTACAGTCCGGTCTCGTCGTCTGATATGTTGCATATCTCGCCTAGGGGTGGTGAACGTCAGAACCCAGTAGCTCGATAAGTCGTGTCGATATGAGGTCTATAACAGTTCGAGAAACTACTGATAACACTTACCAGTAAATCTCAGCAACCCTGGCCAGGGATTTCCGGTTATAGCCAATCGAACACAGCACAACATCAACTCCCTATACTGGGAGAGACGAATCCCCTCCTATCGCTCATTGCCTCCATGTGATTCGGGACTGTACCCAAAAGCCACCTTTTTGCACGCCCTCTTGGACGTGGTATGATGGAAATCAAAGCACAGTGGGAATCACACAAGACTCTATGACGATCTCGGGTCAACAGACTACTCTGTACCAGTGTCACCGGAGAACTGCCATCTGACGTATGGTATAATACCATCTGGGAGTTCTCGGCGAGTCCGTCCAGTGTACCCAGTCTCCACTAAGCACCCGTACACCATCCTTGATGTCAAACACCGATGGATATGGGATCATCCATCGCCCATCATATGGGTCAAGATGCGTATACGCTAGTCTACTCTGGTGCATCGATGCCCTGTCTCGATACACCCTCGACTAGGAACAGTTATAGGATGTACTCGTCGACTACCGTGGCCCCACTAGTATGATCTCATCATAGTCCCAGTAGTCGAGTACATATCCTAAGGGCTTTATCAACATGTAATATAGAGACAATCAGAGTACATGTTAAGATAAAGTACAACCAGATAGCATACTATCATGTCGAGCAAGAAAGTCCTCCCTATATATGTCCTAGCATCCACTACAATATACATCGTATGTACAGTAATGGCCTCTAGGGCATACATATAACTAACACTCGAGGAGTCGAGTCCGGGTCTCCTAACTCTAGAATTGGTAGGGTTGCTTGCCGCTCTCGTAGGGGTCTAGGGGTGTGGGTTTGGCTATTCATCACGACCGTGGAATCCGTGTTTTATACTGGCTCGTATTGAAAACACGGACGTCCTAGTATATCCAATATTTCATATGATTCTTCTGCTGCGATATCTGTGATGTGATCATGTGATATTCTGTGATAGATACAGTATATAGTATATATGATATATTATATAGGCATTACTTATGTTTTACACCCGCGCTAGCCCTGCCCCGCTCTGCCGTTAGTTACCTAACCTAACGGTGCACGAGGGGACATCGAGGCGAATGCGGATGGCATAAGTGTACGTCGTATTTATCTGTGATGTTTAGGTAACTTAAATGATGGGACTTCATTAATGAGATTAATGAAATAAAAGAAACCTAAGATGTTGTAGAATCGAATTTCAAAATAAAACAGGTAGCTACAGTTCTTGCTTTGCACAGCGGTATATATGATATATCTTGCACCTTATTCGATGAGGAAAGGACCGAGATCCCTTCGCCGGGAATGACTCCTTTAGCAATAACTGGCAGATGCTACACATTCGGTTTGTCTTTTGATTGCTTTTAAGTGTTTTTGCTTTGCACAGCGGTATATATGATATATCCTGCACCTTATTCAATGAGAAAAGGACCGACGATCCCTTCACCGGGAGTGACTCCTTTAGCAAAACTAGAAAAGCCTAAAAAACACTCCATTTTAAAATCATTTGATTCTACAACGATATCAAGTTCATTACGCAATAGGTTTTCAGAAAAACCTGTCGTAGCCCTCCGTCATTTCAGATAAGTTGTATATAGTATTCGTGCTGCATTTGTTGGCTTTCGTCAACGTGCAGTGTGCGGTAGCTATATGCTGCTTATCTGCCAGCATACGATGCGATTGGATTAGGGTAGTCGTGCGGCTTTGTTGGCTTTCGTCAAGGGTCGTGCGGGTTGGTTTAATTCAATCAAGAAATGTACGGGTTGAACTTGACTAGCGGGCTATGGTTTGTTGGCTTTCGTCAAGGTCATAGCACGTTAGGGGCAAAATATTATCGGGAATTTCAAGTGTTGAAATTTTCAATGAGATTGCATACCTTCTATGAGATAGTTGGATCCCGATACCCACTGCGAGTAATTGTTACTCCTGGGAGAGTTTTACACATTACAATTAGCCGATCAAGTAGGTGTCTAGAAAGGTGTTAACGAGGTTACGCCTCTGGGAAAACGAGGTTTATATTAATTAGGTTTGTGCGAAAGCACGGGGGACCTCCCTCAAAGTACCGACACTGGCCTGGCTGAAAGATTGGCGAACCTGTAGTGTGTAATTAATCCCGGATAGTCTTTCCTTTTAGGGTTTGAAGGAAGATTTGATAAAAACAGTGGGAGCCATCCTGATTAGATAAAATAATAACCAATCTATTCTTGCAAGAGCGCACGCTGAGTGTTTTCTTCTCTCTCTCTCCTGGTAGCGACCATATCACGCCTTAATCAAGATAATAATACGGATTATTGACCGAACCCGCTTGTTATACTGAGCTGGGGAACGTTGGTCCCGCTCCAACTTATAATTGTTATAAGACAGAGCAGGAAATTGGGGAATACCAGATTTCCCGTGCCGCCCAAACGAAGAGAGTGCATGCTGATGCATCATCTTCGGGTGTGTTCATTACAAAGAACTGTTTCTCAGTATCCTCCGCATCCTAGGTATATGATACCGGATCAGGATCCCAGATATGTAATCTGTTACATAGGGCTGCAAAAGGGTAGAAAAACTGAGAACGGGTGATAAGTTTCATGAGGCAGAAAACGGGGCAAGTGTTGCATCCAAGTCTGTTGGTCACTGTCACCCTGTATTACCAATACATTGATTCTGAACGAATGTTATTAGATACCGAACCTGATATACAAAATCATATCAGTCTCTTTATTAGTAAAAAAATGATAAAATTTTGTATTGTTGGATAATGTTTTAAACATTTCCTATATCAAAAGTTGATCGGATCAGGCACGTTATCTAAAAGCGTTGATGTTCTAAATCAAACTACAGTTCTTAGTATATGGAACACACACAAGAGGAAGAGTTCAGAAATGAACGAATTCTTCTTGAGGTATTGTAGACTAGGTCATATCAATGTGACCCGACTAGCTAGAGTTACATAAAGATGCATATTTAAATTAGTTTGAATTTACATCTTGTGAAACTCGCCAGTCATGTCACAAAGATAAGATGACCATAGCTCCGTTTACTGGAAACAGAGAAAGAGTTAGTGAACTCTTGGGATGATACATGTTGATGTATGTAGGTCCCCTGTCTACACATGCCAGGATTGATTCTTTATACTTCATTATATTCTCTGATAATCTCTCAAGATTCAGTCATATGTTCCTGTTGAAACATGAGTCCGAACCTTTTCAGATATTCACAGAATATAAGCGAGAAGTAGAGAACCAAGATACGGGTAAAAGTATTATGTCCTTTGATGAGATCAAGGAGGAGAATACTTGAGCACGGAAATTCCTGGACTATTCTAAAGGAGAATGAGATTCTCTCTCAGAATTACTCCTCTGTATACACCATAGCACGATGGTATATCGGGGCGGAGCAGATACACCCTATTTGATATGGTGTGCTCTATGATGAGTACTACTGAGTTACCTTTTTCCTATTGGGTGTTATGCACTTGAGAAGTTGCATACCTATTGAATAGGGTTCCAATCAAATCAGTTGCCTACCATTTCATATGTGATATGGAAAGGGAAGAGCCCATGTCTTAAGCTAGTTAAGATTTGGGGCTGTCCGGCCTATGTCTAAAAGCAAAATCCGGACAAGCTCGAGGCAAGGTCTGTAATGTAGAACTGGAAAGGTTCCAGCTATGCAAACTACAGCAGATGATTTGGTACAACCAAAGGATTCAATAGAAACCAACGAACCTCAGCCTCTCCGCCGATCTAGTAGGGTTCCTCACCCACCTGAGAGATACTTCGGTTTCTCGATGACAGTGGGAGCGAGGATTGCATCATGAGATGGTGACCCAACTAGCTTCGAGCTGGCCATCAGGAGTAAGACTCTGTTAGAATGACTGGATGCTTAGTGATCTGAGATGGAATCCATGTACACCAACAAAGTATGGACTTTGGTTGCTATATCTGAAGGGTTAAATCCCCATCAGGAGCAAGTATATCTTGAGAAGATTACTTGGTGTAGATGGAAAAGTTGAGACTTTCAAAGCTAGACTTGTTAAAGGTTTTCGTCATCGACCAGGCGTGGATAATGATGAAACCTTTTCCAGTGGCTATGCTTAAGTCCATCCAGATCCTACTTGTCACGGCTACTGTTCATCACAGAAAACTGCATTTTATACCGCCCATTCTTATGCTCGTTTGTTTATAGGTAGGTGCTTTTAATCCGTGTTTACTACATATTTACAGGTTACAGGTTTCCAGTCCAAATAATGCAAATCAACACAAAATCTCCACAGTTACGCCAAAATCCAGAACATCTGTCACAGACAGATAAAAGCCGGGTTCCAGACATCCGCATCCGTCCAGTACCGCTTACCAGTTCAAAAGACAGGACGAAAACAGTCGTCATTTTTGGTCAAGCGTGGGGCCCGATAAAGATATTCAAAGATGTGTGGGGCCGGATAAAGATATTCAAAGATGCGTGGGGCCGGATAAAGATATTCAAAGATACGTGGGGCCCGATGAAGATATTCAAAGATGCGTGGGGCCCGAGGGAGATAAATTCAAATAAGTTGAAAATAAAAGCCACCATTGTTGACTGCTGGAAATTGAGGAAATCATGGAAGAATCTTGACATTTTGGACCTGTTAAACAGAAGACAAAAGCAGCACAAGAAAACCCACAAAACACTACTCCCCAACTCCTCCACATGGCCGCGGATCCGCGGCCAATAGGGCGACTCGGCCGCGGATCCGCGGCCGAGTTGACTCGGTAGCACATGGTTTTCTGGGGGTAGTTGGCACATGGTTTTCTGGGGGTAGTTGGCACATGGTATTTGCCCTAGGGTTTCAAATCTCAGCCTATAAATAGCCCAGAGTGAGCCAGAGAAGATATGTAAATTCTTATACCTCTTTAGTGTAGTTTGGTTTCTTTCTTCTTCTTCCCTCTTGAAGCTCTCTTTGGAGAGCTTCATTAAGGAGGTTGAATAAGTTACCAAACATTGTATCTTGATCCAAAGTGTTTATATAATTGTTGCTTTGTTTTTGTTTAGCTTGAGGGTGAGTGTGCTTCATCTTGGTTTCTTTCTTCTTCTTCCCTCTTGAAGCTCTCTTTGGAGAGCTTCACTAAGGAGGTTGAACAAGCTACCATAATCTTGTAACTCTTCATCAAGTGTTTATATATAATTTCTTTCTTTTATTTGCTTTCTTTCTTTTCATTATGGTTAACTAATTCTTTTTGGTTGTGGTGTGGGTGAGGAAGTAAGATGGAAGGCTTTGCCTCCTACCTCTTGTTTATGTTTCATTGCTTAACTTATGATTCTAACCTAAATATTGTTTATGTATTGATATGATACGGTATTTTGATACATGGTTATTTGTAACCTCCTCATATGCCGTATTCATTCCCTTTCCCCATTTTCAATGTTTAAGTTAAAATCCATTTGGTGTTAAGTTTGCTAAGATAGGATATGGTATTTTGTGATAAAGAGCTTGACAAACTCTTTGTTTCATATGCTATATACCTTCACAAATACTTAGCAAACTCAACACCAATATCATTTGCTCTCACTAACCTCTTTGTGTTTTCATTGTTGCGGTATGCTTGCGAAACCCCGTGTTTAGCGTTGATACCCCAAGCTCGGACATACAAATGGTAAGTGACCAAAAGGGACTCGTTTCGTGCCTCGCGGCGAATGTCGGACTTTGACGGTTTGTGCTCCGCAACCGCGTTGACAAGTCGTGCTTCATGCCGGAATCAAGGTAAGGCCGGGCAACTCATAACCAAGGGAGTGTAGAGGTAAACGCCGCGATTCAAGCTTCTGAACCAAGCCACAACCATTCTTTCCTCAACACCTTTTCTTGCTTTTTCCTTGTTTTTATTCTTTTATATATTTTTTGTGACAACCACCCAATTCATTGATTTGTTAACCTTAAACAACGATACCTAATACACAATTCCCTGCGGATCGACCCGTGCTTGCCGGCTCGCTACAACGCGCCGTGCACTTGCGGTTATAAATAGTAAAACGAGAACGATCTCGTGCGCGCATTCCGTTTTCCACCAAAACGCATCCATTTCCAAAACACACGCGTTTGCGCGCGCGGGAGGATTCCCAACAAGTTTTTGGCGCCGTTGCCGGGGAGTTGTAGTTATTAGGTGTTGTTATTTCTGGTTCTACTAACAAAACTAACTTTCTAACTCAATTATTTTTTTAAAAAACAAAAAAAAACTAACATAACACAAATTCTTTTCTTTTTGTGCATCTTGTTAATATGGGCGATACACAATACAATTCATTTTTTCACTATTCTTATTCTTTTGTTTATACTCAGTCCCCATCAATTTGTTTAAATTGCCACGATTCTTCCCACGTTCATGATAATTGTCCTTTTCTGAGGGGTGGCCAACCGTCCCAAATTTTTGATAACAGTCACCCACCTAACACTCCTGAACTCAGTCCCACTTCAAACATTGACCAGATGATTGAAGATTTAGAGAGAGAGGTCGACAGAATGACTGCTCTAGCATCACCACCATCACAACCCCTTCAACCCGAAACAATTGAACCATCTTTAGGGAGGGATAGTGAGATGGATGCTAGGTTGACCGCTTTAGAGTTAGGTATTGAAGTGATAACTGCAGTCGAGAATCAATCAGCTTCTACGTTAGCCCTATTCATACAACAGTCTGAGCAATTATTTCTTGCGCAGGCCCAATCTTTGGCTAACATAGAGGAACAAGTGAAACATTTAGCTGTAAAGATTCTAGGGAGTGAGCACAGTCAATCGGAACCCAATAATGTGAATGTCTGTCATCTAGGAAGTCACCCGAGAGAGTTAAACGATCAACCAAATTTTGATGATTTCATAGATGATGATACGATTGAATTGACTGAGTGTTGCCAGGACACACAAGCAAACCCTCTAAGTCAGTCCACCACTAGCCTTCAGGTATCCACTGAGCTTCTTGTCACTTGTGATTTAGATATTGATTTAACTGAAATAATACTTGATGAGGAAATTCTTGAACCGGCTGATTTTTGCTTTCCAATTTCAGATGAGGGGGCTTGTGAATTTAACGGGTATGGTTGGGATAGATTAGAAGAAATCAATGATCAGGAACCCACAATTTTTGTATCACCTTTTGATATTGTTTCGGAAGAAACGTTAGTGTGGGAACCTACTTTTTTAGATGATATGAACCTACCCAGTTATGAATGTGAAAAGGAAAAAATCTTTTTGGGAGAGAGTGTAAATAATGAGAGTAGGATTGTGAAAAGTAATAGGGAGGAAGACGGTGTTGAAAGTTATTCTTTTATACAGAGTTTTGAGGAAATTTTTTCTGATGAACTTGATATTCTTGGTGAGTTTGGGTCAAGATCATTTTGGGATCATCCTTTGAACCTTTCTTTTTCAGAACTTTTTGCGGATGAACTCCAGTTCTTACACGAACCTGACTTCGAATCTCAACATATACTTATTGAAAATTCAATTCATTCAGAAAACAATACTTTGACCGCTTCAAAACTTCATTTCCACCTTCAACATTTTTTGCTCCCTACTTTTACACGCCCATGCCCTTTACTAACATCTAACCATTTTTTGTATATTCTCCTTTTCTTTTTATTATACCTATTCTTTTGCCATCCATGGCACTATATAGACAAAATCTTTATGTGGCTGGTATTAATTTCTGCACTAACCCAGTCTTTTAACTTGTATATGTTGTAATTAATCTTAGTTTTTTTTTCTTTTTGTTTTAATAAAATGATCACCCTGATATCTAAGTCTAGCAACCGGAGATGGGGGCAACGATGAGGACATCGTAAAACTTAGGTTTGGGGGTGAGCGCTGCATCATGTGTATATTCTGCATTACATACATATTAAAAAAAACCCATAAAAAATGAAAAAAATTCCGAAAAATATAAAAACTTTGTCATCAAGTTAGCTAATGGGGTAACTTAGATTTTATTCCGAAAGTTTAGTTGATACGTGAGAAGTAACTAAATCCTAGACTTAGGAATTGAAAACCCTATAAATAACCCTCATTCTGTTTAACCTTGGTAAGTATACGTCCTTACAATGTTTGAGTTCAGTTCTTGAGTTAAGTCAAGATGAAGAGAAAGTATTGAAGCTTTACTGGAGGATAAGTCTGAAAAATAGTTTCTTTTCTTGAGTTCAAATTTAGAAAGTATATACCCTACAAACTGCACTTACACGCACCTTGAAACTTGGGATAGTAGAGGATACCTAGAAATATTCTTGCTTGAAAACCTAGTATGAAAGAAAAAACGGTATTTAAAGCTAAACACCAAAAGAGCATGTCGAAAAAAATATCCGGTCTTGAAAAAGAAAAAAAAAGAAAAGAAAAAGAAAAAGAAAAAAAAATAGAATAAAGTCAAGACCTGGAAACTGCTATTTACGTTTTAAAGTTCACACATTCAGTAATCGGCCGTTAGTACCTCAAGAAGCATTAATAGTCGCATGAAAGGTGTGTGAGCAAATCCGTCCATCCTTAATGAAAAGAAGTAGTATTAGGTATTAGGGCAATGGTACTATAGCTTGAATTGAATTCTTAAGTGTAGGGGTGCAAATATACACACACGTAGGGGTATACAATCGATGTTTGAATAAAAGATAGAAATGAAGAATAAGACTTGTGTTTTCAGTAAAGTTGATAAAAAATTCCTGATTTGAGGTTGCACTTTAGATGGAAAACTCAGGAGATCTGAGGTTAAATAGATAGTAGGTGTGAAGCATAAGGGTTGGATATTTCTAACTTAGGATGATAGAGTTTCTAACGTAAATACTAAACTGTAAGAGTAGAATCGATGTTAACTTATGAAACTAGCTTGACGGGATTTTGTGGGTAGTATCCGCTGAAAACCCTCAGGAGACAACACTCCTCCTACTAGGGACACCTAGAGGTTTAACGGCTTGTTGCACACGCTCAGTGCAATCGCGTTCCCTGGGAAAATGCGGTTAAGATTGTCTTTTGTGAATAAATGGTTTTGCTCGGGACGAGCAAAAGTTAAGTTTGGGGGTATTTGTTCATCACAGAAAACTGCATTTTATACCACCCATTCTTATGCTCGTTTGTTTATAGGTAGGTGCTTTTAATCCGTGTTTACTACATATTTACAGGTTACAGGTTTCCAGTCCGAATAATGCAAATCAACACAAAATCTCCACAGTTACGCCAAAATCCAGAACATCTGTCACAGACAGATAAAAGCCGGGTTCCAGTCATCCGCATCCGTCCAGTACCGCTTACCAGTTCAAAAGACAGGACGAAAACAGTCGTCATTTTTGGTCAAGCGTGGGGTCCGATAAAGATATTCAAAGATGCGTGGGGCCGGATAAAGATATTCAAAGATACGTGGGGCCCGATGAAGATATTCAAAGATGCGTGGGGCCCGAGGGAGATAAATTCAAATAAGTTGAAAATAAAAGCCACCATTGTTGACTGCTGGAAATTGAGGAAATCATGGAAGAATCTTGACATTTTGGACCTGTTAAACAGAAGACAAAAGCAGCACAAGAAAACCCACAAAACACTACTCCCCAACTCCTCCACATGGCCGCGGATCCGCGGCCAATAGGGCGACTCGGCCGCGGATCCGCGGCCGAGTTGACTCGGTAGCACATGGTTTTCTGGGGGTAGTTGGCACATGGTTTTCTGGGGGTAGTTGGCACATGGTATTTGCCCTAGGGTTTCAAATCTCAGCCTATAAATAGCCCAGAGTGAGCCAGAGAAGATATGTAAATTCTTATACCTCTTTAGTGTAGTTTGGTTTCTTTCTTCTTCTTCCCTCTTGAAGCTCTCTTTGGAGAGCTTCATTAAGGAGGTTGAATAAGTTACCAAACATTGTATCTTGATCCAAAGTGTTTATATAATTGTTGCTTTGTTTTTGTTTAGCTTGAGGGTGAGTGTGCTTCATCTTGGTTTCTTTCTTCTTCTTCCCTCTTGAAGCTCTCTTTGGAGAGCTTCACTAAGGAGGTTGAACAAGCTACCATAATCTTGTAACTCTTCATCAAGTGTTTATATATAATTTCTTTCTTTTATTTGCTTTCTTTCTTTTCATTATGGTTAACTAATTCTTTTTGGTTGTGGTGAGGGTGAGGAAGTAAGATGGAAGGCTTTGCCTCCTACCTCTTGTTTATGTTTCATGTGCTTAACTTATGATTCTAACCTAAATATTGTTTATGTATTGATATGATACGGTATTTTGATACATGGTTATTTGTAACCTCCTCATATGTCGTATTCATTCCCTTTCCCCATTTTCAATGTTTAAGTTAAAATCCATTTGGTGTTAAGTTTGCTAAGATAGGATATGGTATTTTGTGATAAAGAGCTTGACAAACTCTTTGTTTCATATGCTATATACCTTCACAAATACTTAGCAAACTCAACACCAATATCATTTGCTCTCACTAACCTCTTTGTGTTTTCATTGTTGCGGTATGCTTGCGAAACCCCGTGTTTAGCATTGATACCCCAAGCTCGGACATACAAATGGTAAGTGACCAAAAGGGACTCGTTTCGTGCCTCGCGGCGAATGTCGGACTTTGACGGTTTATGCTCCGCAACCGCGTTGACAAGTCGTGCTTCATGCCGGAATCAAGGTAAGGCCGGGCAACTCATAACCAAGGGAGTGTAGAGGTAAACGCCGCGATTCAAGCTTCTGAACCAAGCCACAACCATTCTTTCCTCAACACCTTTTCTTGCTTTTTCCTTGTTTTTATTCTTTTATATATTTTTTGTGACAACCACCCAATTCATTGATTTGTTAACCTTAAACAACGATACCTAATACACAATTCCCTGCGGATCGACCCGTGCTTGCCGGCTCGCTACAACGCGCCGTGCACTTGCGGTTATAAATAGTAAAACGAGAACGATCTCGTGCGCGCATTCCGTTTTCCACCAAAACGTATCCATTTCCAAAACACACGCGTTTGCGCGCGCGGGAGGATTTCCAACAAGTTTTTGGCGCCGTTTCTGGGGAGTTGTAGTTATTAGGTGTTGTTATTTCTGGTTCTACTAACAAAACTAACTTTCTAACTCAATTATTTTTAAAAAAAACAAAAAAAAACTAACATAACACAAATTCTTTTCTTTTTGTGCATCTTGTTAATATGGGCGATACACAATACAATTCATTTTTTCACGATTCTTATTCTTTTGTTTATACTCAGTCCCCATCAATTTGTTTAAATTGCCACGATTCTTCCCACGTTCATGATAATTGTCCTTTTCTGAGGGGTGGCCAACCGTCCCAAATTTTTGATAACAGTCACCCACCTAACACTCCTGAACTCAGTCCCACTTCAAACCTTGACCAGATGATTGAAGATTTAGAGAGAGAGGTCGACAGAATGACTGCTCTAGCATCACCACCATCACAACCCCTTCAACCCGAAACAATTGAACCATCTTTAGGGAGGGATAGTGAGATGGATGCTAGGTTGACCGCTTTAGAGTTAGGTATTAAAGTGATAACTGCAGTCGAGAATCAATCAGCTTCTACGTTAGCCCTATTCATACAACAGTCTGAGCAATTATTTCTTGCGCAGGCCCAATCTTTGGCTAACATAGAGGAACAAGTGAAACATTTAGCTGTAAAGATTCTAGGGAGTGAGCACAGTCAATCGGAACCCAATAATGTGAATGTCTGTCATCTAGGAAGTCACCCGAGAGAGTTAAACGATCAACCAAATTTTGATGATTTCATAGATGATGATACGATTGAATTGACTGAGTGTTGCCAGGACACACAAGCAAACCCTCTAAGTCAGTCCACCACTAGCCTTCAGGTATCCACTGAGCTTCTTGTCACTTGTGATTTAGATATTGATTTAACTGAAATAATACTTGATGAGGAAATTCTTGAACCGGCTGATTTTTGCTTTCCAATTTCAGATGAGGGGGCTTGTGAATTTAACGGGTATGGTTGGGATAGATTAGAAGAAATCAATGATCAGGAACCCACAATTTTTGTATCACCTTTTGATATTGTTTCGGAAGAAACGTTAGTGTGGGAACCTACTTTTTTAGATGATATGAACCTACCCAGTTATGAATGTGAAAAGGAAAAAATCTTTTTGGGAGAGAGTGTAAATAATGAGAGTAGGATTGTGAAAAGTAATAAGGAGGAAGACGGTGTTGAAAATTATTCTTTTATACAGAGTTTTGAGGAAATTTTTTCTGATGAACTTGATATTCTTGGTGAGTTTGGGTCAAGATCATTTTGGGATCATCCTTTGAACCTTTCTTTTTCAGAACTTTTTGCGGATGAACTCCAGTTCTTACACGAACCTGACTTCGAATCTCAACATATACTTATTGAAAATTCAATTCATTCAGAAAACAATACTTTGACCGCTTCAAAACTTCATTTCCACCTTCAACATTTTTTGCTCCCTACTTTTACACGCCCATGCCCTTTACTAACATCTAACCATTTTTTGTATATTCTCCTTTTCTTTTTATTATACCTATTCTTTTGCCATCCATGGCACTATATAGACAAAATCTTTATGTGGCTGGTATTAATTTCTGCACTAACCCAGTCTTTTAACTTGTATATGTTGTAATTAATCTTAGGTTTTTTTTTCTTTTTGTTTTAATAAAATGATCACCCTGATATCTAAGTCTAGCTACCGGAGATCGGGGCAACGATGAGGACATCGTAAAACTTAGGTTTAGGGGTGAGCGCTGCATCATTTGTATATTCTGCATTACATACATATTAAAAAAAAACCATAAAAAATGAAAAAAATTCCGAAAAATATAAAAACTTTGTCATCAAGTTAGCTAATGGGGTAACTTAGATTTTATTCCGAAAGTTTAGTTGATACGTGAGAAGTAACTAAATCCTAGACTTAGGAATTGAAAACCCTATAAATAACCCTCATTCTGTTTAACCTTGGTAAGTATACGTCCTTACAATGTTTGAGTTCAGTTCTTGAGTTAAGTCAAGATGAAGGGAAAGTATTGAAGCTTTACTGGAGGATAAGTCTGAAAAATAGTTTCTTTTCTTGAGTTCAAATTTAGAAAGTATATACCCTACAAACTGCACTTACACGCACCTTGAAACTTGGGATAGTAGAGGATACCTAGAAATATTCTTGCTTGAAAACCTAGTATGAAAGAAAAAACGGTATTTAAAGCTAAACACCAAAAGAGCATGTCGAAAAAAAATATCCGGTCTTGAAAAAGAAAAAAAAAGAAAAAAAAAAGAAAAAGAAAAAAAAATAGAATAAAGTCAAGACCTGGAAACTGCTATTTACGCTTTAAAGTTCACACATTCAGTAATCGGCCGTTAGTAACTCAAGAAGCATTAATAGTCGCATGAAAGGTGTGTGAGCAAATCCGTCCATCCTTAATGAAAAGAAGTAGTATTAGGTATTAGGGCAATGGTACTATAGCTTGAATTGAATTCTTAAGTGTAGGGGTGCAAATATACACACACGTAGGGGTATACAATCGATGTTTGAATAAAAGATAGAAATGAAGAATAAGACTTGTGTTTTCAGTAAAGTTGATAAAAAATTCCTGATTTGAGGTCGCACTTTAGAAGGAAAACTCAGGAGATCTGAGGTTAAATAGATAGTAGGTGTGAAGCATAAGGGTTGGATATTTCTAACTTAGGATGATAGAGTTTCTAACGTAAATACTAAACTGTAAGAGTAGAATCGATGTTAACTTATGAAACTAGCTTGACGGGATTTTGTGGGTAGTATCCGCTGAAAACCCTCAGGAGACAACACTCCTCCTACTAGGGACACCTAGAGGTTTAACGGCTTGTTGCACATGCTCAGTGCAATCGCGTTCCCTGGGAAAATGCGGTTAAGATTGTCTTTTGTGAATAAATGGTTTTGCTCGGGACGAGCAAAAGTTAAGTTTGGGGGTATTTGTTCATCACAGAAAACTGCATTTTATACCACCCATTCTTATGCTCGTTTGTTTATAGGTAGGTGCTTTTAATCCGTGTTTACTACATATTTACAGGTTACAGGTTTCCAGTCCGAATAATGCAAATCAACACAAAATCCCCACAGTTACGCCAAAATCCAGAACATCTGTCACAGACAGATAAAAGCCGGGTTCCAGTCATCCGCATCCGTCCAGTACCGCTTACCAGTTCAAAAGACAGGACGAAAACAGTCGTCATTTTTGGTCAAGCGTGGGGCCCGATAAAGATATTCAAAGATGTGTGGGGCCGGATAAAGATATTCAAAGATGCGTGGGGCCGGATAAAGATATTCAAATATACGTGGGGCCCGATGAAGATATTCAAAGATGCGTGGGGCCCGAGGGAGATAAATTCAAATAAGTTGAAAATAAAAGCCACCATTGTTGACTGCTGGAAATTGAGGAAATCATGGAAGAATCTTGACATTTTGGACCTGTTAAACAGAAGACAAAAGCAGCACAAGAAAACCCACAAAACACTACTCCCCAACTCCTCCACATGGCCGCGGATCCGCGGCCAATAGGGCGACTCGGCCGCGGATCCGCGGCCGAGTTGACTCGGTAGCACATGGTTTTCTGGGGGTAGTTAGCACATGGTTTTCTGGGGGTAGTTGGCACATGGTATTTGCCCTAGGGTTTCAAATCTCAGCCTATAAATAGCCCAGAGTGAGCCAGAGAAGATATGTAAATTCTTATACCTCTTTAGTGTAGTTTGGTTTCTTTCTTCTTCTTCCCTCTTGAAGCTCTCTTTGGAGAGCTTCATTAAGGAGGTTGAATAAGTTACCAAACATTGTATCTTGATCCAAAGTGTTTATATAATTGTTGCTTTGTTTTTGTTTAGCTTGAGGGTGAGTGTGCTTCATCTTGGTTTCTTTCTTCTTCTTCCCTCTTGAAGCTCTCATTGGAGAGCTTCACTAAGGAGGTTGAACAAGCTACCATAATCTTGTAACTCTTCATCAAGTGTTTATATATAATTTCTTTCTTTTATTTGCTTTCTTTCTTTTCATTATGGTTAACTAATTCTTTTTGGTTGTGGTGTGGGTGAGGAAGTAAGATGGAAGGCTTTGCCTCCTACCTCTTGTTTATGTTTCATGTGCTTAACTTATGATTCTAACCTAAATATTGTTTATGTATTGATATGATACGGTATTTTGATACATGGTTATTTGTAACCTCCTCATATGTCGTATTCATTCCCTTTCCCCATTTTCAATGTTTAAGTTAAAATCCATTTGGTGTTAAGTTTGCTAAGATAGGATATGGTATTTTGTGATAAAGAGCTTGACAAACTCTTTGTTTCATATGCTATATACCTTCACAAATACTTAGCAAACTCAACACCAATATCATTTGCTCTCACTAACCTCTTTGTGTTTTCATTGTTGCGGTATGCTTGCGAAACCCCGTGTTTAGCGTTGATACCCCAAGCTCGGACATACAAATGGTAAGTGACCAAAAGGGACTCGTTTCGTGCCTCGCGGCGAATGTTGGACATTGACGGTTTGTGCTCCGCAACCGCGTTGACAAGTCGTGCTTCATGCCGGAATCAAGGTAAGGCCGGGCAACTCATAACCAAGGGAGTGTAGAGGTAAACGCCGCGATTCAAGCTTCTGAACCAAGCCACAACCATTCTTTCCTCAACACCTTTTCTTGCTTTTTCCTTGTTTTTATTCTTTTATATATTTTTTGTGACAACCACCCAATTCATTGATTTGTTAACCTTAAACAACGATACCTAATACACAATTCCCTGCGGATCGACCCGTGCTTGCCGGCTCGCTACAACGCGCCGTGCACTTGCGGTTATAAATAGTAAAACGAGAACGATCTCGTGCGCGCATTCCGTTTTCCACCAAAACGCATCCATTTCCAAAACACACGCGTTTGCGCGCGCGGGAGGATTCCCAACAAGTTTTTGGCGCCGTTGCCGGGGAGTTGTAGTTATTTGGTGTTGTTATTTCTGGTTCTACTAACAAAACTAACTTTCTAACTCAATTATTTTTAAAAAAAACAAAAAAAAAACTAACATAACACAAATTCTTTTCTTTTTGTGCATCTTGTTAATATGGGCGATACACAATACAATTCATTTTTTCACGATTCTTATTCTTTTGTTTATACTCAGTCCCCATCAATTTGTTTAAATTGCCACGATTCTTCCCACGTTCATGATAATTGTCCTTTTCTGAGGGGTGGCCAACCGTCCCAAATTTTTGATAACAGTCACCCACCTAACACTCCTGAACTCAGTCCCACTTCAAACCTTGACCAGATGATTGAAGATTTAGAGAGAGAGGTCGACAGAATGACTGCTCTAGCATCACCACCATCACAACCCCTTCAACCCGAAACAATTGAACCATCTTTAGGGAGGGATAGTGAGATGGATGCTAGGTTGACCGCTTTAGAGTTAGGTATTGAAGTGATAACTGCAGTCGAGAATCAATCAGCTTCTACGTTAGCCCTATTCATACAACAGTCTGAGCAATTATTTCTTGCGCAGGCCCAATCTTTGGCTAACATAGAGGAACAAGTGAAACATTTAGCTGTAAAGATTCTAGGGAGTGAGCACAGTCAATCGGAACCCAATAATGTGAATGTCTGTCATCTAGGAAGTCACCCGAGAGAGTTAAACGATCAACCAAATTTTGATGATTTCATAGATGATGATACGATTGAATTGACTGAGTGTTGCCAGGACACACAAGCAAACCCTCTAAGTCAGTCCACCACTAGCCTTCAGGTATCCACTGAGCTTCTTGTCACTTGTGATTTAGATATTGATTTAACTGAAATAATACTTGATGAGGAAATTCTTGAACCGGCTGATTTTTGCTTTCCAATTTCAGATGAGGGGGCTTGTGAATTTAACGGGTATGGTTGGGATAGATTAGAAGAAATCAATGATCAGGAACCCACAATTTTTGTATCACCTTTTGATATTGTTTCGGAAGAAACGTTAGTGTGGGAACCTACTTTTTTAGATGATATGAACCTACCCAGTTATGAATGTGAAAAGGAAAAAATCTTTTTGGGAGAGAGTGTAAATAATGAGAGTAGGATTGTGAAAAGTAATAGGGAGGAAGACGGTGTTGAAAATTATTCTTTTATACAGAGTTTTGAGGAAATTTTTTCTGATGAACTTGATATTCTTGGTGAGTTTGGGTCAAGATCATTTTGGGATCATCCTTTGAACCTTTCTTTTTCAGAACTTTTTGCGGATGAACTCCAGTTCTTACACGAACCTGACTTCGAATCTCAACATATACTTATTGAAAATTCAATTCATTCAGAAAACAATACTTTGACCGCTTCAAAACTTCATTTCCACCTTCAACATTTTTTGCTCCCTACTTTTACACGCCCATGCCCTTTACTAACATCTAACCATTTTTTGTATATTCTCCTTTTCTTTTTATTATACCTATTCTTTTGCCATCCATGGCACTATATAGACAAAATCTTTATGTGGCTGGTATTAATTTCTGCACTAACCCAGTCTTTTAACTTGTATATGTTGTAATTAATCTTAGTTTTTTTTTCTTTTTGTTTTAATAAAATGATCACCCTGATATCTAAGTCTAGCAACCGGAGATGGGGGCAACGATGAGGACATCGTAAAACTTAGGTTTGGGGGTGAGCGCTGCATCATGTGTATATTCTGCATTACATACATATTAAAAAAAACCCATAAAAAATGAAAAAAAATTCCGAAAAATATAAAAACTTTGTCATCAAGTTAGCTAATGGGGTAACTTAGATTTTATTCCGAAAGTTTAGTTGATACGTGAGAAGTAACTAAATCCTAGACTTAGGAATTGAAAACCCTATAAATAACCCTCATTCTGTTTAACCTTGGTAAGTATACGTCCTTACAATGTTTGAGTTCAGTTCTTGAGTTAAGTCAAGATGAAGGGAAAGTATTGAAGCTTTACTGGAGGATAAGTCTGAAAAATAGTTTCTTTTCTTGAGTTCAAATTTAGAAAGTATATACCCTACAAACTGCACTTACACACACCTTGAAACTTGGGATAGTAGAGGATACCTAGAAATATTCTTGCTTGAAAACCTAGTATGAAAGAAAAAACGGTATTTAAAGCTAAACACCAAAAGAGCATGTCGAAAAAAAATATCCGGTCTTGAAAAAGAAAAAAAAAAGAAAAAAAAAAGAAAAAGAAAAAAAAATAGAATAAAGTCAAGACCTGGAAACTGCTATTTACGCTTTAAAGTTCACACATTCAGTAATCGGCCGTTAGTACCTCAAGAAGCATTAATAGTCGCATGAAAGGTGTGTGAGCAAATCCGTCCATCCTTAATGAAAAGAAGTAGTATTAGGTATTAGGGCAATGGTACTATAGCTTGAATTGAATTCTTAAGTGTAGGGGTGCAAATATACACACACGTAGGGGTATACAATCGATGTTTGAATAAAAGATAGAAATGAAGAATAAGACTTGTGTTTTCAGTAAAGTTGATAAAAAATTCCTGATTTGAGGTCGCACTTTAGAAGGAAAACTCAGGAGATCTGAGGTTAAATAGATAGTAGGTGTGAAGCATAAGGGTTGGATATTTCTAACTTAGGATGATAGAGTTTCTAACGTAAATACTAAACTGTAAGAGTAGAATCGATGTTAACTTATGAAACTAGCTTGACGGGATTTTGTGGGTAGTATCCGCTGAAAACCCTCAGGAGACAACACTCCTCCTACTAGGGACACCTAGAGGTTTAACGGCTTGTTGCACATGCTCAGTGCAATCGCGTTCCCTGGGAAAATGCGGTTAAGATTGTCTTTTGTGAATAAATGGTTTTGCTCGGGACGAGCAAAAGTTAAGTTTGGGGGTATTTGTTCATCACAGAAAACTGCATTTTATACCACCCATTCTTATGCTCGTTTGTTTATAGGTAGGTGCTTTTAATCCGTGTTTACTACATATTTACAGGTTACAGGTTTCCAGTCCGAATAATGCAAATCAACACAAAATCCCCACAGTTACGCCAAAATCCAGAACATCTGTCACAGACAGATAAAAGCCGGGTTCCAGTCATCCGCATCCGTCCAGTACCGCTTACCAGTTCAAAAGACAGGACGAAAACAGTCGTCATTTTTGGTCAAGCGTGGGGCCCGATAAAGATATTCAAAGATGTGTGGGGCCGGATAAAGATATTCAAAGATGCGTGGGGCCGGATAAAGATATTCAAATATACGTGGGGCCCGATGAAGATATTCAAAGATGCGTGGGGCCCGAGGGAGATAAATTCAAATAAGTTGAAAATAAAAGCCACCATTGTTGACTGCTGGAAATTGAGGAAATCATGGAAGAATCTTGACATTTTGGACCTGTTAAACAGAAGACAAAAGCAGCACAAGAAAACCCACAAAACACTACTCCCCAACTCCTCCACATGGCCGCGGATCCGCGGCCAATAGGGCGACTCGGCCGCGGATCCGCGGCCGAGTTGACTCGGTAGCACATGGTTTTCTGGGGGTAGTTGGCACATGGTTTTCTGGGGGTAGTTGGCACATGGTATTTGCCCTAGGGTTTCAAATCTCAGCCTATAAATAGCCCAGAGTGAGCCAGAGAAGATATGTAAATTCTTATACCTCTTTAGTGTAGTTTGGTTTCTTTCTT
Organism: Agapanthus africanus; assembly: GCA_030015575.1. Taxonomy (NCBI): domain Eukaryota; kingdom Viridiplantae; phylum Streptophyta; class Magnoliopsida; order Asparagales; family Amaryllidaceae; genus Agapanthus; species Agapanthus africanus. Next base: position 247,793,466 of record JASDDO010000004.1, on the reverse strand, counting down.
CTTCTTCCCTCTTGAAGCTCTCTTTGGAGAGCTTCATTAAGGAGGTTGAATAAGTTACCAAACATTGTATCTTGATCCAAAGTGTTTATATAATTGTTGCTTTGTTTTTGTTTAGCTTGAGGGTGAGTGTGCTTCATCTTGGTTTCTTTCTTCTTCTTCCCTCTTGAAGCTCTCTTTGGAGAGCTTCACTAAGGAGGTTGAACAAGCTACCATAATCTTGTAACTCTTCATCAAGTGTTTATATATAATTTCTTTCTTTTATTTGCTTTCTTTCTTTTCATTATGGTTAACTAATTCTTTTTGGTTGTGGTGTGGGTGAGGAAGTAAGATGGAAGGCTTTGCCTCCTACCTCTTGTTTATGTTTCATTGCTTAACTTATGATTCTAACCTAAATATTGTTTATGTATTGATATGATACGGTATTTTGATACATGGTTATTTGTAACCTCCTCATATGCCGTATTCATTCCCTTTCCCCATTTTCAATGTTTAAGTTAAAATCCATTTGGTGTTAAGTTTGCTAAGATAGGATATGGTATTTTGTGATAAAGAGCTTGACAAACTCTTTGTTTCATATGCTATATACCTTCACAAATACTTAGCAAACTCAACACCAATATCATTTGCTCTCACTAACCTCTTTGTGTTTTCATTGTTGCGGTATGCTTGCGAAACCCCGTGTTTAGCGTTGATACCCCAAGCTCGGACATACAAATGGTAAGTGACCAAAAGGGACTCGTTTCGTGCCTCGCGGCGAATGTCGGACTTTGACGGTTTGTGCTCCGCAACCGCGTTGACAAGTCGTGCTTCATGCCGGAATCAAGGTATGGCCGGGCAACTCATAACCAAGGGAGTGTAGAGCTAAACGCCGCGATTCAAGCTTCCGAACCAAGCCACAACCATTCTTTCCTCAACACCTTTTCTTGCTTTTTCCTTGTTTTTATTCTTTTATATATTTTTTGTGACAACCACCCAATTCATTGATTTGTTAACCTTAAACAACGATACCTAATACACAATTCCCTGCGGATCGAGCCGTGCTTGCCGGCTCGCTACAACGCGCCGTGCACTTGCGGTTATAAATAGTAAAACGAGAACGATCTCGTGCGCGCATTCCGTTTTCCACCAAAACGCATCCATTTCCAAAACACACGCGTTTGCGCGCACGGGAGGATTCCCAACAAGTTGACGCTCCACCAAAAACTTGTTCGAAACCCACGGTGACGTGCTATTTGGAAAACAAGGTCAATATCGGATATGTCGGTTTTTGTCGGAAAATAGTGCACGACGTGAGTATCGAGTTTTAAAAATACCGCAAGTGCACGGTGCGTTGAAGCAAGCCGGCAAGCACGGGTCGAACCACAAGGAGTGGATATCACGACATCAAATTGAGTTATGGATCAAAGGTTGGAAGATGGTGTTTTGTCACGTTTAGTGTACTGTCTAAAAAGGAACAAGGTGTAATGAGACGAAAACTTGGGCTGAGGTTCAGTAGGAATGATATATGACATTTACCCCCAACTCTTCATTTTGATTCAAGATTCATTCTTTTGGTTTCCATTTGAGTATCGAAAGTATGCCGTATTTATCCGAAACGTGTCTCGGGATGAAATACGATATCAAGGGTAGAAAAACAGAAACTCACAAGAATGCGGTTTATAATGGAATGGATATGGAATTAGTTAAGTGAAGTATCAAGTATAGACTATATGCAAGAGTGCTATATACCCTATCTAGCTAATTTCAACAAGTAACTTAATTCCGTATTCACGCCGTCTTCAAGTCGTAACATAGCAACAATAAAATATGACGAAAGGATAGAATATATGTTAAAAATTGATTTGCAATCATTCAAAACAATATACCCTATCAATCAAAACATAATAAATTTGCGATGTTAAGAAGAGAAGTGAAAAGATGCAAGAATCAAAAAGGAAATAATTGGAGGTTTAGTCATTCCACATCCTACCTCCCCGTAGCCCAAGAGCAACTACTCACACATTATCATACCCATACACAACTGAATAATGAGAAGAAGTGACATAATTAAGAAAAAGAGATACAAGGTCAAACTTGATAATAGAGATTTATTGCAACACTTCAAAATACATGTGATGAGTTCAAATACTAAAATCTAATCTTGCAAGCTCAAAATTAGAGGTTGCAAGACCAGAGGAGAGCAAAGAACTCAACCAAAATCCAAGAGCAAGAATTTTAACAAAGGGGCACAAATATATCACAAATATCAGAATTTCTTCTCTCAAAAAATTACATATATCTACTTCTCAGATCTGCTATTTATAGGAAACTCAAATTACAAAAATAGAACCACAGGTGGACCAAATGCACCATGGGGGACCCATGAAAAGAAAACGAGCCACTTTGCCAGAGTCTGGGACGCAAATTGCGGCCATTTTGGCAATATCTGTGGCCAGCTTGAAGAGTGTGGGGCCCACCTTGTTACATTAGTCTTCTAGTTAGTTGAGTGTCTCCCAGTAATCACAATTTTGTCTATTTCTCACATGGGTGGATTCTGTAGTGATGAACAGAGAGCATCTCATGTTAAAGTCCATGTTTACACTTGGTTTCACAATATTTCTGTTGCAACCTTGATCTGTATTCTGCCCGTCTGCAGTTATGGTTAAAAACCGTCGTTTTTGTTCATGTTGTGTACTAGCTCCCGTGTTTTTGCCTGTGTACCTGTGTTCTGTACTATTGAGCAGAAAGAGATTAATAGCACTGTTTATTGATAAAAATGATAGGAATTGAGTGGTATTAAAATGTAATAAATCGTGTCGATCAAATACCCCCAAACTTATCTTTTGCTCGTCCCGAGCAAAACCATTTATTCACCAAAGAGAATCCTCACAGCACTTTCGCAGGGAACGCGATTGCACTGAGCGCGTGCAATAAGCCTTTAAACCTCTAGGTGTCCCTAGTAGGAGGAGTGTTGTCTCCTGAGGGTTTTCAGCGGATTACACCCACAAAATCCAGTCAAGTTAGTTTTGCTAGAAAATAGTTGATTCAAACCTAAAGTTTAAGTCTCAAAGCTAGAATTTCCATCACTCAAGTTAGAAATATTAAACCCTATCTTTCACTCCTCGCAATTTGTTTAACAAGCTGATAGGCGTCTCTTCGTGTTAGTGCGTTGGTGTCGTCGTGTTTTTAAGAATTTGATCATGTCAAAAGTTTCAGACCAAGGTAAACATACAAAGGATCATACAAGTTTGAAAAGAGTTATGATTTTCTTAAGTTTTTATTCTCCAGTTAGGTTTTCTCAAGTTTTTATTCTCCAGTTAGGTTTCAAGTCAGAATATATATCAATTTTAACAGAGTACCATAGTCGTAATGTTCACACCTATCTTTTACCAGTTTTAGTTCATACACACCCTCTAATATTGTACAAAACGTCTTAGTAAATACTGTTAGTTATATGTATGCCCTAGAGGCCATTACTGTACATAGGATGTATATTGTAGTGGATGCTGGGACATATATAGGTAGGACTTTCTTGCTCGACATGATAGTACGCTATCTGGTTGCTCTTTATCTTAACATGTATACTTTCTGTCTCTCTGATTACATGTTGATGAAGCCCTTAGGATGTGTACTCGACTTTCAGGACTGTGATGAAGATCATACTAGTGGGGCCTGGGTAGTCAATGAGTACATCCTTCATTGTTCCTAGTCGTGGGTATATCGAGACGGGGCATCGATATACCAGAGTAGACTAGCGTATACCTTCTCGACCCATACAGATGGGCGATGGATGATCCCATATCCATTGGTGTTTGACATCAGAGATGATGTACGGGTGCTCAGTAGAGACTGGGTACACTGGACGGACTCGCCGAGAACTCCCAGATGGTATTATACCTCACGTCAGATGGCGGTTCTCTGGTGACACTGGTATAGAGTAGTCTGTTGACCCGAGATCGTCATAGAGTCTTGTGTGGTTCCCACTGTGCTTTGATTTCCATCTTACCACGTCCAAGAGGGCGTGCAAAACGGTGGTTTTTGGGTACAGTCCCGAATCACATGGAGGCAATGAGCGATAGGAGGGGATTCGTCTCTCCCGGTATAGGGAGTTGATGTTGCGCTGTGTTCGATTGGCTATAACAGGAAATCCCTGGCCAGGGTTGCTGAGATTTACTGGTAAGTGTTACCAGTAGTTTCTCGAATTGTTATAGACCTCATATCGACACGACTTATCAAGCTATTGGGGTCTGACGTTTACCACCCCTAGGCAAGATATGCGACATATCAGACGATCAGACAGGACTGTACGGTAGTGTTACTGGTTGGATTCACAGGAGTGTGAGCGGGCTTGCTCGTCGATCTTCTGATCGCTCAATACCCGGGTGGCCGTTACGTTTAGCAGACCGCTTGCGGCTTGTGGGTGTTTGATATGATCATCACCTGCTGGCGGCGTATTGACGAGTCTTTAGAGTCCTACACAGAGGTTTCCTGGCTCAAGCGAAACGAAATAGGAGCGCATATGAGATATGTGCGGGACCGAGAATAATGCGTGTATGTGATACCGTATTTCATTCTCGCGATCAATGTGTCGAATGGTTGTATGCGATATAACCTAGTTATCGATTCAAGCGTTGATTCGATAAGCCGATACATTGTATACTAGTCGGTTGTGTGCGGCATGACCGGATCATTGAATCAAGTGTTGATTTAATGATTTAATGCATATTTATATATTTGATATATTACTTTGCATCAACTAGTATCGGTTTACTTAAGATGGATTTTCTCACTCGGTTGTGCGCATTATATATGTGATATGATTTTGTGCACTTGCTTATATCATGTTTGATGATGCATTCTTTTTGGTTAAGTGTAAAGTATTAAACCTTGGTTAATGAAATGGTTAGGGTTTATTATTTGTTATTCATTTATCTTATTTAGTTATCCATTTATTTTTGATAAATGAATAAAAGAATGAGAAAAGAATGGTGGCTTCTTTTGTTGTTTAGTTAAAGCTTCATGAAGCTTTGACTTAGTCCACCATTCTTATCTCATCCTTAACCCTAACCATACCACTCAACCATGATTAATTCTCTACACTAAACCATGGTTCTAAGATGATAAGAATGGATTATTCTTTTCATTTTAGAATTATCTTATCATAACATTTCTTCTTCTTCTTCCTTGAACTCAAGAAGAAAAAGCTTTCTTCATCAATGGTGAATTGAGCAAAAAAGTGAGAAATCCAAAACTAAAGTCTACCCACTTCCTATTTCTTCATCCTCTACCTCTTGCCAAGTAGTAGAGTGTGTTTCCTTCACAAGTTTTCAAGACTTGGTGAAGGTGGAGCTCGATCTAGTGATGCTTCGACGTAGATCATCTTCGGCATGGACATCGACGACCTAGCTCGCCTATTCTTCGACGATGCCGACGCTAGAGCCCGGGAGTTCACTTGGACAGCGAAGGCACTTCGTTGCGGAGCTATGGAGGTGGACAAACGGATCTACAAAGGTTGTATTTCCGATATCCCATTAGTTAAATTGTTAACTAGTTTATCTTTCGCCTAGAAATCTAGCAAACGATCCGTAGTCGGGTCCCCCGGCACCGTATTTTTGAAATTGGCATGATCGATGCCTTGTATAACCTCATTAGGGTGCCTAGGAACCTACAGTGGAATCAGAGCCTAGCTAGAGCCTTAGGCGAAGTTTAGACGGAATTTGAAACCCGAACGAATCCGAAAACCAACTCAAAAATGCTCTCTGTCCTTTTTTCAAAACTGTGCATTTTTCCACATTAAAAATATTCAGAAAATCAAGCAGGGTTTTATATGAATTACTGTGAAATACGGGGGTCTAATTCTAATAATCCACCGCGGAACCGCGGCACGAGCTATGCATGTGCGGCGGTTCCGCGGTAGTTTGGTCTCCTCCTGCGTTGACTTTTGCACAGTAATCCCTATTTAACAGTTCTTTGTTCTCTGGGTATTTTTAAGTTTTATTCAAGAGTTGAATAATCTGGGATGTTTTGGAGCTTCGATAATTCGATCGGGTTTATCAAATTTTGTCTATTTGTGTTTTCCGGATATTTTTAGAATATGTTAAAAAGTTCGACCGGATATAAATACCCAATTTTTCCCCTGTCGGGAAATTTCCAAGTGTTGGATTTTTCCGTAGTTTAACGACGTTCTAAGTAGTGCAAGTAACGCGATGGACCCTCTAGAAGACAACAAACCTTAACTCGATTATGTGACCGTCTTGAACTGCCCTTTGAACCTTCGGGTTTGGGGCAGTACGGCGTGCCACATGTGAGGCGTTGGCTTGACCCTTCTACGGCTGGACCGTTGGTACTGAGGCACGAACTGAATGTTGTTAGACTTATTTCATGTGTTGATCTGTATCGGGAAAACTTGGGTGTTCGATTGTTCGATAGGAAAGTTTGACATTTTCTATTTATCCGGAATGGGATACAATAATTGGAATTCACAAGCAGTTATGAGATAACTGAATGAATGTTATAAACATAGCAATTTAGTCTCACTTGATCGGTTGCCACGGAATTTTGATGTGATCAAAAGTCCGTCGCAATCACGTAGCGTACGCGGATACTCGCCGGGTAAACTTAATAGACAGCCTCACCCCATAGCCCCGACCAAGTGACTGTAGGAGAACCCCGTCGCCGAAAGCATCCGTTCGGGTGCTCGCGGTAGCGGTGTTCCGCCTTGGTGCACTTCGTCGACGGTATCGGGGGTGCAGCCGTCTACTGAAGTTTGCGACGAGCATTCGATCAGGATGTCGGGAATCTTGTTGAATTGCCCGACTTGATATTGAAAAGTGTTTTCGATAATGAGACTAAAATGCGGGGTTTATAATTGTTAGGCATGCGATGTCTAAGTAATTCATTTGGTCAGGCATGCGATGTCTGAGGTGGTTGCGGATTCCAATTGTTGTAGTTTTACACTTTCTTTTCTGTGACCGTAAGTGTAATATGTGATATCGCCGGTTTCGTTGCTATATGTCAACGACAATTGGGATGCGCATATTTACTTACGTTGATGACATGTGATGTTATGTGTTGCTGGATATGTTATATTGGATCGTCGTGTTCGAATAGCCGGGGGTTTTTATGTGAGATGAGTGTTTTTCATTTTCATTCATGTAAAAACTTGTATGTAATATTCTTTTATTGGGGCACTTCTAGGTTGCGGAAGTTGTCACCCTTTGTATATTATTTACTTTTCCGCACTAGGATAGACCTAAGGAGGAGGGCACAAGAAACCGGGTTCTGGAGTCCAGTGGGAGACCAACTCGAGGAGTCGAGGCCGGGTCTCCTAACTCCAGAATTGGTAGGGTTGCTTGCCGCTCTCGTAGGGGTCTAGGGGTGTGGGTTTGGCTATTCATCACGACCGTGGAATCCGTGTTTTATACTGGCTCGTATTGAAAACACGGACGTCCTAGTATATCCAATATTTCATATGATTCTTCTGCTGCGATATCTGTGATGTGATCATGTGATGTTCTGTGATAGATACAGTATATAGTATATATGATATATTATATATACGTTACTTATGTTTTACACCCGCGCTAGCCCTGCCCCGCTCTGTCGTTAGTTACCTAACCTAACGGTGCACGAGGGGACATCGAGGCGAATGCGGATGGCATAAGTGTACGTCGTATTTATCTGTGATGTTTAGGTACTTAATTGATGGGACTTCATTAATATGATTAATGAAATAAAAGAAACCTAAGATGTTGTAGAATCGAATTTCAAAATAAAACAGGTAGCTACAGTTCTTGCTTTGTACAGCGGTATATATGATATATCCTGCACCTTATTCGATAAGGAAAGGACCGAGATCCCTTCACCGGGAGTGACTCCTTTAGCAATAACTGGCAGATGCTACAACCCCGGTTTGTCTTTTGATTGCTTTTAAGAGTTTATACTTTGCACAGTGATATATATGATATATCCCGCACCTCATTCGACGAGGAAAGGACCGACGATCCCTTCACCGGGAGTGACTCCTTTAGCAAAACTAGAAAAGCCTCAAAAACACTCCATTTCAAAATCCATTCGATCCTATAATGATATCAAGTTCATTACGCAATAGGTTTTCAGAAAAACCTGTCATAGCCCTCCGTCATTTCAGATAAGTACTAATTAGTATTCGTGCTACGTTTGTTGACTATGTTAAGGCGTAGTGTGCGGTAGCTAATTAGTGCTTATCTGTATAAGCATATGATGCGATTGGATTAGGGTAGTCGTACGACTTTGTTGACTATGTTAAGGGTCGTGCGGGTGGGTTTAATTCAATCGGGAAATGACGGGTTGAACTTGACTAGCACTTATGATTTGTTGACTATGTTAAGGTCATATAGTTGCTAGGGGCAAAATATTATCGGGAATTTCAAGTGTTGAAATTTGCAATGAGATTGCATACCTTCTATGAGATAGTTGGATCCCGATACCCGCTGCGAGTAATTGTTACTCCTGGGAGAGTTTTACACATTACAATTAGCCGATCAAGTAGGTGTCTAGAAAGGTGTCAACGGGGTTACGCCTCTGGGAAAACGAGGTTTACATTAATTAGGTCCGTGCGAAAGCACGGGGCACCTCCCTCAAAATACCGACACTGGCCTGGCTGAAAGATTGGCGAACTTGTTGTGTGTAATTAATCCCGGCTAGTCTTTTCCTTTTAGGGTTTGAAGGAAGATTTGATAAAAAGCAGTGGGAGCCATCCTGATTAGATAAAATAATAACCAATCTGATCTTGCTAGAGCGCACGCTGAGTGTTTTCTTCTCTCTCTCTCCAGGTAGCGACCATATCACGCCTTAATCAAAATAATAATACGGATTATTGACCGAACCCGCTTGTTATACTGAGCTGGGGAACGTTGGTCCCGCTCCAACTTATAATTGTTATAAGACAGAGCAGGAAATTGGGGAATACCAGATTTCCCGTGCCGCCCAATCGAAGAGAGTGCATGCTGATGCATCATCTTCGGGTGTGTTCATTATACAGAACTGTTTCTCAGTATCCTCCGCATCCTGGTATATGATACCGGATCAGGATCCCAGATATGTAATCTGTTACATAGGGCTACAAAAGGGTAGAAAAACTGAGAACGGGTGATAAGTTTCATGAGGCAGAAAACGGGGCAAGTGTTACAGCCAAGTCTGTTGGTCACTGTCACCCTGTATTGTAATACATTGATTCTGAACGAATGTTATTAGATACCGAACCTGATATACAAAATCATATCACTCTCTTTATTAGTAAAGAAATGATATAATTCTGTATTGTTGGATAATGTTTTGAACATTTCCTATTTCAAAAGTTGATCGGTTCAGGCACGTTATCTAAAAGCGTTAATGTTCTAAATCAAACTACAGTTCTTAGTATACAGAACACACACAAGATGAAGAGTTCAGAAATGAACGAATTCTTCTTGAGGTATTGTAGACTAGGTCAGATCAATGCGACCCGACTGGCTGAAGTTACATTTAGATGTATATTTAAATCAGTTTGAATTTACATCTTGTGAAACTTGCCAGTCATGTCACAAAGATAAGATGACCATAGCTCCGTTTACTAGAAACAGAGAAAGAGTTATTGAACTCTTGGGATGATACATGTTTGATGTATGTAGATCCCCAGTCTACATATGCCAGGACCGGTTCTTTGTACTTCATTACATTCTCTGATAATCTCTCGAGATTCAGACATATGTTCCTGTTGAAACACAAGTCTGAACCTTTTGAGATATTCACAGAATATAAGTTAGAAGTAGAGAACCAATACGGATATAAGTATTATGTCCTATGATGAGATCAAGGAGGAGAATACTTGGGCACGGAAATCCTGGACTATTCTAAAGGAGAATGAGATTCTCTCTCAGCATTACTCCTCCGAATACACCATAGCACGATGGTATATCGGGGCGGAGCGATCACACCCTATTTAATATGGTGTGCTCTATGATGAGTACTACTGAGATACCTATTTCCTTTTGGGAGTTATGCACTTATGAAGCTGCATACCTATTGAATTAGGGTTCGAATCAAATCAAAGCCTACCATTTCATATGTGATATGGAAAGGGAAGAGCCCATATCTTAAGTTAGTTAAGATTTGGGGTTGTCTGGCCTATGTCTAAAAGCAAAATCCGGACAAGCTCGAGGCAAGGTCTGTAATGTACAACTGGAAAGGTTCCAGCTATACAACTTGCAGCCGATGATTTGATAAAACCAAAGGATTCAGTAGATTCCAACGAACCTCAGCCTCTCCGCCGATCTAGTAGGGTTCCTCACCCACCTGAGAGATACTTCGGTTTCTCTATGACAGTGGGAGCGAGGAATGCATCATGAGATGATGACCCAACTAGCTTCGAGCTGGCCATCAGGAGTGAGACTCTGTAAGAATGGCTGGATGTTTATCGATCTGAGATGGAATCCTTATACACCAACAAAGTATGGACTTTGGTTGCTATATCTGAAGGGTTAAATCCCCATCAGGAGCAAGTATATCTTGAGAAGATTACTTGGTGTACATGGAAAAGTTGAGACTTTCAAAGCTAGACTTGTTAAAGGTTATCGTCATTGACCAGGCGTGGATAATGATGAAACCTTTTCCAGTACCTATGCTTAAGTCCATCCAGATACTACTTGCCACGGCTACATACCATGACTACGATATCTGGCGGTTGGGTGTCATGACAGCTTTTCTAAATGATGTTTTAGAAGATAGCGTCTATAAGTACACAGCCAGAGGGCCTCGTAGACAGTGGGAGCAGCGGAAACGTGTGCAAGATGCTTTATAGGATAAAGCAGGCATCGCGGAGTTGGAACATCTGTTTTGATGAAGTAGTCAAAGAGTTTGACATCATCAAAATGGTAGATGAACCTTGTATAAACAAAAAGGTAGTAGGGAGTATGGTGGTGATCCTCGTAGAGTACGTGGATGACATACTCTTAATAGGAAAGGAGTTTCCTATGCTACGCTCGATCAATTTCCGCCTATCAAAAGGATTCTCTATATAGGATCAAAATGATGCCTCCTAAATCCTGAGTTTTGGATCTATGAGATAGATTTAATTGGATGTTAGGATTCTCACTAGTTGTAGTGAGATGGTATCAATCGATCCTGGGGAGAATCACTGGAAGTGTTCCAGGGTGATAAAGACGACTGAATGTCAGTCGCAGGCATTGTCTTTACCCTCAGTAAAGGGACGGTATGTTGGAAGAGTTCCAAGTTAGATACCGTGGCATACTAGACGATAAAGGCAGGATACATCGCTACTAAAGATGCTACCAAAGAAGCTGTTTGGATGTATATCGGTTCATGAGATGAACTACGTTCCTACCATTGTGAGACAATGGAGTTGTGGCTTATGCCAAGGAACGCCGGTCCCATCAGTGATCCAGACTTATTCTAAGGCAGTATCACCTGATCATGGAGATGGTTGATCTCCAAGGTGATTGAGGCAAGGAGAGCAGACTTAGAGGATAACGCAGCGGATCCACTCACGAAGGCCTATTCCCAGAGAGAGACTTTCATGGGATGGTTGAGTATGAGATAATACGACCACTGCTACAGATGGCCCTAGTGCAAGTGGGAGATTGTTAGTTATATGTATGCCCTAGAGGCCATTACTGTACATAGGATGTATATTGTAGTGGATGCTGGGACATATATAGGGAGGACTTTCTTGCTCGACATGATAGTATGCTATCTGGTTACCCTTTACCTTAACGTGTACACTGATTGTCTCTCTGTTACATGTTGGTAAAGCCCTTAGGATGTGTACTTGACTACCTGGACTATGATGCGGATCATACTAGTGGGGACATGGTAGTCCATAAGTACATCCTTCAAAGTCCCTAGTCGTGGGTATATCGAGACGGGGCATCGATATACCAGAGTAGACTAGCGTATACCTTCTCGACCCATACAGATGGGCGATGGATGATCCCATATCCATTGGTGTTTGACATCAGAGATGATGTACGGGTGCTCAGTAGAGACTGGGTACACTGGACGGACTCGCCGAGAACTCCCAGATGGTATTATACCTCACGTCAGATGGCGGTTATCTGGTGACACTGGTACAGAGTAGTCTGTTGACCCGAGATCGTCATAGAGTCTTGTGTGGTTCCCACTGTGCTTTGATTTCCATCTTACCACGTCCAAGAGGGCGTGCAAAACGGTAGTTTTTGGGTACAGTCCCGAATCACATGGAGGCAATGAGCGATAGGAGGGGATTCGTCTCTCCCGGTATAGGGAGTTGATGTTGCGCTGTGTTCGATTGGCTATAACAGGAAATCCCTGGCCAGGGTTGCTGAGATTTACTGGTAAGTGTTACCAGTAGTTTCTCGAATTGTTATAGACCTTATATCGACACGACTTATCGAGCTATTGGGGTCTGACGTTTACCACCCCTAGGCAAGATATGTGACATATCAGACGATCAGACCGGACTGTACGGTAGTGTTACTGGTTGGATTCACAGGAGTGTGAGCGGGCTTGCTCGTCGATCTTCTGATCGCTCAATACCCGGGTGGCCGTTACGTTTAGCAGACCGCTTGCGGCTTGTGGGTGTTTGATATGATCATCACCTGCTGCCGGCGTATTGACGAGTCTTTAGAGTCCTACACAGAGGTTTCCTGGCTCAAGCGAAACGAAATAGGAGCGCATATGAGATATGTGCGGGAACGAGAATAATGCGTGTATGTGATACCGTATTTCATTCTCGCGATCAATGTGTCGAATGGTTGTATGCGATATAACCTAGTTATCGATTCAAGCGTTGATTCGATAAGCCGATACATTGTATACTAGTCGGTTGTGTGCGGCATGACCGGATCATTGAATCAAGTGTTGATTTAATGATTTAATGCATATTTATATATTTGATATATTACTTTGCATCAACTAGTATCGGTTTACTTAAGATGGATTTTCTCACTCGGTTGTGCGCATTATATATGTGATATGATTTTGTGCACTTGCTTATATCATGTTTGATGATGCATGCTTTTTGGTTAAGTGTAAAGTATTAAACCTTGGTTAATGAAATGGTTAGGGTTTATTATTTGTTATTCATTTATCTTATTTAGTTATCCATTTATTTTTGATAAATGAATAAAAGAATGAGAAAAGAATGGTGGCTTCTTTTGTTGTTTAGTTAAAGCTTCATGAAGCTTTGACTTAGTCCACCATTCTTATCTCATCCTTAACCCTAACCATACCACTCAACCATGATTAATTCTCTACACTAAACCATGGTTCTAAGATGATAAGAATGGATTATTCTTTTCATTTTAGAATTATCTTATCATAACATTTCTTCTTCTTCTTCCTTGAACTCAAGAAGAAAAAGCTTTCTTCATCAATGGTGAATTGAGCAAACAAGTGAGAAATCCAAAACTAAAGTCTACCCACTTCCTATTTCTTCATCCTCTACCTCTTGCCAAGTAGTAGAGTGTGTTTCCTTCACAAGTTTTCAAGACTTGGTGAAGGTGGAGCTCGATCTAGTGATGCTTCGACGTAGATCATCTTCGGCATGGACATCGACGACCTAGCTCGCTTATTCTTCGACGAAGCCGACGCTAGAGCCCGGGAGTTCACTTGGACAGCGAAGGCACTTCGTTGCGGAGCTATGGAGGTGGACAAACGGATCTACAAAGGTTGTATTTCCGATATCCCATTAGTTAAATTGTTAACTAGTTTATCTTTCGCCTAGAAATCTAGCAAACGATCCGTAGTCGGGTCCCCCGGCACCGTATTTTTGAAATTGGCATGATCGATGCCTTGTATAACCTCATTAGGGTGCCTAGGAACCTACAAATACAAGTCTTCATATCTCCGCGAAATACTGTTTTACTAGAAAATTTGTCACCGCCAAGATTATACTCCCACTAAGAACCATAAGGACTTTTAACTTGGAGAGGACACTTGCTTAGCTTGTTTTATCAGGCGATTGGAAACTTAGCGAGCTTTGGGTCAATAACTCCCAAACCAGATGATTTTAGGGTATTAGGTGTTGAGACATCCCAAGGACTTAATTACCCAAGTTACCAAAACCACAAAACAAAAAGACTCATTTTAAATTTTTAGCACATTAGTACGACGGAGATATAGCAATTTTTTTATGACGTTTACATGTGATAAGGTGCGTAACTACTTCACCAGGTTCCAGATGGGTTATTTTTCGGACTTGTAGCTTCTATCAAAACTTCTATAAAATTCTTCATATCTACTTTCTTGTATGAATTATTCTTGATATTACTTAACTCAGCCAAACCTATTTGATCTTAAGGATGTTTTAACACTTAAGAGTTTTTACAGACATGTCAGACATTCAATTGAAAAAAAAATACGACACATGTAAGTGATATAAAAGACGTGTATCAGCTAAGATTAAACACATAGACGGGTTATTTTTCAGGTCGTCAATCTCAATTCTTGAATTAGTTATTTCTATTTTCTCAATTTAACCATTAGATTTTGAATCACCATCCCCTGCTAGAAAGTCTGACAAAAAAATTTTATTTTTTATTTTTTTATTTTTTTAATATTTTTTTTTAATGCAGTACAAAAGCAGATATGAAATGCAACTATATGCAAAAGAAAAGAAAAATACAATAAGTAAATGCTGAAATGCAGGAAATATGCAAATGCAGTCTATATGCTACCTCCCCTGAGCTTCAGCTCCACCCCCAAACTTGAGATAGACGATGTCCTCATTGTCGCTTTGCTTTTCCTTTCCCTTTCTTGCTTCCGCTGGCCTCATCTTGCAATTCCCGTTGAGTAGCTTCAATCCTGTCAAGCTGCTCCTGCATCTTTTGTTGTTTCTTGAGTATATGGCGAATACTCCTAAATGTCAGGCGCTGCAGGTCCTTCTCGTTATCTGGCTCTGGCTCATTCAAGAGTGCCTCCGTCGAGCTTTCCGGACCCGGATGTTCTCTTGGGTCCTTCCTTGACCAGACTTTTTGCTCGTAGTGGCTACCGGTATAACCATGTGAAATTCTCTCTATTTCGACCGGCCAGTGTGTGTAAACAGTCGCATATCCTTCAAACTCAATAATATCAATATAGTACTTTGCGAGCTGGGTGACTAGTACTGGCAACAGGAGTTTGTTTTGCGTCACCCCTTCCATGATTGTGTTGAATAATTGTCTTACAACACAGAAATACTGTTCCCTTTCCATTAAACAATGCGCAATATGACCCACCCCAGCCGGGAAGGAAGAAACACGGCTCTTTCCCCTGATGTTGCGATTTGCCCATCGGCAAACCGCAAGAACGTTTCGGTACATCTGTGCTGGATTCAACCCCTTATCTTTCAATTCCACAAAGTCCCCCATCAATGATCTATAAGCCGCCAGTTCTTGCGGTTCTTGATTCCCGGGTCTCATGGGGATACCTGTTACCCTAGAAATGGTCTTGGCCTGAAAGATCCTACGTCGTCCTTGGAAAAATAATTCTATGAAATTCTCTTCCTGTTTGCCATTTCTTAAAGCTTCATAAAAATCCTCGACCAATTCTCTCACAGCAAATAAATTATTTCCTCTGTAAACCAGATATTCCCACCCTCTTTGACAGATTTCATTGTAGAAATACTGTCCATAGGTTTCGTCGGAGAAAATCTCGAAGAAATTTTTCTCACAATCGAAAGCTACCATTGTAGATCTGAAATTCTAGATTGAAATTGAACCAGGGGAGATGAAATCTTACAGAGTGAAAAGAAGATCGGGGCTGTTGGGTCTGATCAGGCCGCAATTTGCGGCTGCCTGGGGATTATTGGCGGCCGGAGTTGTGGATCTGGGGCTGAGTCTTTGAGATTGGGTTTCTGATGAAGAGAGGGATTTGGGGTTTTGTCAAAATCAGAAATGAAGTCTCGGGTTGGGATTGGGAGGGTTATAAAGGGTTATTTACAAAAACACCCCTTTATAAAAAGAATTAGCAAAAGAAAACTAAAATTACAAAAGAAAACATATATACAAGAGAACATGGGGGTGTTTTAAACGATGTAACTCGGCTCATGCAAAAACATGAGCTCCCCCGTTTCCGCGGGCAATTCTAAGAATGGTTTTAGCCGTTGGCCATTAACCTTGAATGTGCGCCAGTTTGCTGATTTTCAATTTCGACAGCACCGTGCGGAAAAACGGTGCGCACAAGAAATGGGCCTGTCCATCGTGATTTCAATTTCCCGGGGAACAGATGAAGTCGGGAGTCGTAGAGCAGAACCTTTTGCCCTACGGTGAATGTTTTTCTGAGAATCGCTTTGTCATGAAAGACTTTCGTCTTTTCCTTGTACAGTTTGGCATTCTCGTACGCATCGTTGCGTATTTCATCAAGTTCATTTAATTGAAGTTTACGCTCTTCGCCGGCTTTTTCCAAATCGATATTGAACTGTTTGATTGCCCAGAAAGCACGGTGTTCTAATTCAACAGGCAAGTGACATGCCTTTCCAAAGATGAGTCGGTATGGGGACATACCTAGGTTCGTTTTGAAGGCGGTGCGGAATGCCCAGAGCGCGTCACTTAACTTCAACGACCAATCCTTGCGGTTATTGTTGACAGTCTTTTCCAAAATTTGTTTAATTTGTCTGTTGGAAATTTCAACCTGACCGCAAGTTTGAGGATGGTAGGGTGTTGACAATTTGTGGCTGATGGAATACTTTTTCATCAGTGATTCAAAAGATCTGTTGCAGAAATGCGTTCCATTATCACTAATGATGGTGCGAGGCGTACCGAACCGGGAAAAAATGTTCTCTTTCAAGAATTTCACGACAACCTTGTTGTCGTTGGTTCGACAAGGGATGGCCTCCACCCACTTGGACACATAGTCCACAGCCAGCAAAATGTACATATTCCCGAAAGAGTTTGGGAATGGTCCCATGAAATCAATGCCCCAGACATCAAAAATTTCTACAATCAGAATGGACTGTAGGGGCATTTGATTCCTTTTTCCAATCTTGCCCATGTGTTGACATCGATTGCAGGTTTTGCAATATTCGAAAGCATCCTTAAAAAGCGTCGGCCAGTAGAAGCCGCTCTGCAAAACCTTTTCCGTTGTTTTTCTGGGTCCGAAATGGCCCCCGCAAGCTTGATCATGGCAGAAGGACAAAACACTTCTTGTCTCAGAATTAGAGATGCACCGTCTAATGATCTGATCAGGACAGTATTTAAACAGGTATGGTTCATCCCAGTAGAAGAATTTGACCTGGGAGAAAAATTTATACTTGTCCTGATTTGACCAAAAAGATGGTGTTTCTCCGGTGACTAGAAAGTTCACGATATCAGCAAACCATGGTTCGCTTGATACGGAGAGAAGTTGTTCGTCCGGAAAATGCTTATTGATTGGAATTTCCTCATTTGGTGCATTTGGTATGCGAGACAGATGATCGGCTACAACATTGTCGGTCCCCTTCTTATCTTTGATGGTTAAGTCAAATTCCTGAAGAAGGAGGATCCAACGTATCAATCTGGCCTTGGCATCCTTTTTTGCAAAGAGATGCTTAAGCGCAGAATGATCCGTGTAAATAGTGACGTGGGTTCCGATCAAGTAAGGACGGAATTTCTCAAGTGCGAACACAACAGCTAAGAGTTCTTTTTCAGTCGTGGTGTAATTTAGCTGTGCGTCATTCAACGTCCTGCTCGCATAATGGATAACATGCGGCTTCTTTTCAAATCGCTGTCCTAAGACAGCTCCTATTGCAAAGTCAGAAGCATCGCACATTAGTTCAAAAGGTTCGCTCCAGTCTGGTGCGCTTAAAATCGGAGCGGAAGTGAGTTCCGATTTTAAAAGCTTGAACGCGTGAAGGCACTCAGAGTTGAAGTCAAAGGGTGTTTCTTTGGCCAGCAAAGAAGTCAAGGGTCTAGCCAGTTTGCTAAAATCCTTGATGAAACGCCTGTAAAACCCGGCGTGGCCTAAGAATGCCCTAATATCACGGACAGTTCGTGGAGGTGGGAGGCTTGAGATAACGTCGATTTTTGCTTTATCGACTTCGATTCCTTTTTCAGAAATGATATGGCCAAACACGATGCCGTGTTTGACCATAAAATGACACTTCTCCCAGTTGAGTGTGAGGTGCTTTTCTCTACATCGTAGCATTACTAGCTCTAGATGCCTCAAACACTCAGAAAATGAATCTCCAAAGACGGAGAAATCATCCATGAAAACCTCTAAAAATCGCTCTACCATATCAGAGAATATGCTCACCATGCACCGCTGAAATGTCGCGGGTGCATTGTGTTGGAGATAGTGCCCTCATAGTCAATTATTGGATCGCAGGTACGTGATTGCAATGATTGCGGAGGACCTATCCCGGTAGGACAGTCTTACTCGAGATGATAGTATGCTATCTGGTTTGCCTTTATCAGTCGTGTACATGTTCAGGTGACTGATTGCATGTTACACTTTGATAGAGCCTTTAGGATCTTGCTTTACTACCAACAGTATGATGGCGATCATATACGTGAGAGTTGGGTAGTTTATATGCATATCCTTAATTGTGGTCCCTAGTCGTGGGAGTTTCGAGACAGGGCATCGATACTCCGGAGTAGACTAGTGTGTACAGTCGAGACCCCGACGAGGGGCGGTGGCCGGTCTCACAAGCCACTGGTGTCAGTTGGATCACCTAAGATGTATACAGGTGCTCATTGGGTTATGAGTACACCGGACAGGACTCGCCGGGAATCTGCTAGTTAGTATTATATCTATCGTCAGATAGCAGTTCCCTGGTGACATGTGTACAGGTTAGTTCATCGACCTGAGGTCGTCATTTGTCTCGTGTGAGTTCCCACTGTGCTTTGATTTCTACCCTACCACGGCTCAAAGGAGTCGTGCAAACAGGTAGTTTTTGGGTACAGTCCCGAGCCATATGGAGGCACGTGAGCGGATCGGCAGGGGATTCGTCTCTCCCGGTATTGGGGGCGAGATCGTGCTGTGTCTAGGAGAGCCATTACACAAAGCCCACGGCCGTGGCAGGAGATTTACTGGTAGGTACTCCAGTAGTATCTCAGGGTGTTATTGGGCTTCACTCCGACACGACTTATACTGCTATTGGGGGTCTGACGTTACTAGCCCCCTAGGCAGATATGCGAAACTCATAGACGAACGGACTGGACTGTATATACATTGTCACTGTTAGGCTCAGTAGGATTTCTGGATGAGTTCGCTCATCGGCCTCCCTTGAGTGCGCTCATCGGTCTCCCTTGAGGTCAGTCCGTGGGCAGCCGTTACGCATAGCTAGTGCCGCTGACGGTTTGTGGTTAAACCCACTGCCAGGGTACTGACGAGTCATTAGAGTCCCCCACAGACAGTTTCCCAAGTTCGGGCGAAACGTTGTAGAGGCCGTATGGTTTTATGGCAGGGTTCGGAAAATGCACGTGCGTTTACGCACGTGTCAGTTTTCGGACAGATGATACTCATCGGCTTTGGTTTAAGCCGGATCCGAGTATTATATTGAGTAGGTTTAATATCTTTGTCTCAGTTGCATTTGTATTCGGTCGTAATACAAATGCGGGTATATTTATACAGTTTCGGGGTTATCCTGAAAGTCGTTTCAGGATCACTTTTGGAAGTTGCCAGTTTCCAGTTTTCTATCAGCCGTCTTTTAACATTCTGTTAAAGACGGATTTATCTTTTCTTCAGATGAGGTGAGTCAGTGTTCTAGAAGATTCTAGATGAGGTGACTAGGCTATTTGGTGTAGTGTTCTTATTGGATGCATTAAAGACTTGATGACTAGGTTAATATGAGTCATCATTTTCATTATGCTATTTTGTTTTCCTTAAGATCTTTTCATATGATATTTTCCCTTAAGGTTACCTCCCTCCTCCTACGGTCACCTCCCTCTTGCATATAAAATGGTCGGCCCTCTCTCTCCTCCTCACTTCAATTTGATGTTTCATTATGGTTAGAAAAGATATGATAGTATTTGGGTGCATGGAAATTTCATTACCTCATTTCATTCCATCACCCAATTCTCTCGGCAACTTCATTAACCGATCGTCCACGGATTTGGACGAAGTGAGACAAAGTCATCTACTCATTCTCTACATCATTCTTGGTCGTCTCTTTTAGCAAACTTGACGATCGAGTTGCCTCAAGTCAGAGGCGGGAGCCCGTTTAAAGAATCGGTGATGTGGTGCCACCTCGACGAAGGAATCGGAGATCGACGAGATCGGAGCAGCCGCAACGGAACGTGGGATGATGGTTGAAGAACGAAGGACTCGGATCGTTCGGTACAACCTTTCTACACTCTTTACTATTTGTTAGTTTAGCAATAATGGCAGATCCGGGTTAAAGTATACGATAGCGCCAGTTAAAAAGTTTTGTTCCGCATTTTGGCGTCTGTAGACTGCCGGGGCGCTACCGTAGACTTACAGTGGTATCAGAGCCTCACCATTTTGCTATGCTAACTTGTGCTAACGCGTTCAAAACGTCGATCGAACCGAAAATCGAAAAACACAATTTTCTAGCCTGACAGTTTCTGTTGTTTTTAAACGGTCTCAAAAATTAATTCTACATGTCTTAAAAATCTGTGCAGGCTTTTTTAAGAACCACGTAGAAATTTGGGCGCGCAATTCGATGATGTAGCCGCGGAAACGCGGTCAAACCTATGGTTTGACCGCGCATCCGCGGCCATACAGTGAAGTCGTGTCTCCAAATTTTCACAGTGGGTTCTCTGATGGATTTTGTGGTTTTTGGTAAATATCGTTTTGGCCCAGATTTTGTTACTGTTCACCAGTAAGTCGAGGGGCCCACTTTTTGATATTTGGTCTTTGGTCGATCGAAATTTAAACACGTCAGTTTACAGTGCTTACATTATATCTCCGACCGGGAATGTCATTTGATCGGTAAACCGCGTCTGATTGCTATAGTTCTTTTAGACGGGTTTGCGAACGTGACATTCGCGTTGATGTTCTGTGTTGTGCTGTGATGTTGCGGATTTGTCGTGGTGGATAGCAGTGTGCAATGGTAGTACAGTTTGAGTTTATTTGTACATTTGATATTGCGGGGCGAGCGTCCAACTTGTGGACTGCCGTCACTGCCTGTTGTATAATATTCTTTTTGGGGCACGACCAGGTTGCGGTCGATGTACCTATTGTACTATTTTTCATTACTGTACTAAGTTCTGCCCCGCGACGGAGTGCACGGATAGCCGGGTTCGGGAGGGCAACGGGTCCGCATCTCATGGCTTTGAGAGGCAGAGGGACCCCACTCTAGAATTGGCAGACTATTCGCCGCACTCGTAGGGGGTACAGGTTGACCCAAGGAGGGGTGCCCAAGATTACCGGATTCCGTGGAGTGCTGGGTGGTCCATTCACTATGCTGTAGGGGGCTGCCTCGCTTCAGGTTTTGGCGGGTAACTTGTCGCGCCCGTAGGGGTCTAGGTTTCATTGCACAGGCTATCCACACGACTGGGGAACGTCGAGTTTCAGCAGCGGCTCTGTGAAACTCGGGGATCCCAGATATCTGTATTGTTCTGTGATGCTTATTACTTTTCTGTAATGTTGCATACTATCACGCCTGGAGCGATTATTGTATATTGGTTTATATACTATTAGATGTTGTATATGTTTTACACCCGCGCTAGTCCAGCCCCCGCTCTGTCGTTAGTTAAGTAACCTAACGAGTGATGACGGGACCCAGTGACGAATGCGGATGGCATATACGTACATTTTATTTTCGTTCTTTTCTGGTGTGATCGAATGATGGGACTGCGTTGATTCTGATCAATGCAAAGTATAACAAACCTGTTTACAGTTGTTGGAACAATTTTAAAAAGTGTTATTGCAAAGACGTTTTCTTTTGTTATGCATAGCAGTATTCAGTGGAATATCCTGCACCTCATTCGACGGGGCAAGGGCCGATATCCCTTCACCGGGACTGACCCCTTGGACAGAAGTTTGCGTCAGAGTAATAACTTCACTATAGTCGATTACAAGTTGCTTTGCATAGCGGTATTCAGTGGAATATCCTGCACCTCATTCCACGAGGAAAGAGCCGAGATCCCTTTACCGGGAGTGACCTCTTTAGCAAAAGGTTTTTGCCACTATATTTTAAAAAGCTATCAGGTTCCTTCAGCGATATCAAGTTCACTACGTTAAAGGTTTTTCGCCAAAAATCAGCCGTAGCCCTCCGTCATTTCTTTTGGGTATTCAGTAGTATTCAAGCTACGTATTTTGACCAACGCCAAGGCATAGTGTTTGGTAGCTGCTGGGTATTCAATTGTTGCATAGATAGATGAGTTAGTTTGGGATAGTCGTTCTGCCATTTTGGCCAACGTCAAGGGCATGTGCGGGTGGGTTCAAATTGGCAAGATAGTGACGGGTAGAACTTGGCATGTGACTTATGACATTTTGACCAACGCAAAGGTTATAAGAGCATGGGGCAAAAATAATATCAGGAGTTTCTAAAGAAAATGAAACTTGCCGAGTATGCGCATACCTTCTGGAGTATGAGTAACGTGGATGCATTCCATCACGTTATCATGCGATGAGAGTTGGATCCTGATTCCCACTGATGAGTTGGTTTACTCTTCGGGTGATCCCGATTGATTCTTCTTTAGGTTTGGAGGAGAATTTGACAGGACAGTGGGAGGTTTCCGGATTAGATAAAGTGATGACCATTCTGATCTAGGTTAGAGTGCACACAGAGTGTTTCTTTTCTCTCTCTCTATTTGGCAGCGACCTTTGACCGACCCTAGACTATGACTCAGTGACCAAGTTGACCGAACCTTCTTAAAATACTGGCTTTTGGATTGTCTGAGTTGCATAAGTCATTGCCACTCCTTCTTTTACCCTTTGCATTTCTCAGAACACCCGTATTACTACGGATATCCACTTCCATTGGATAGATCCATCGTATGGTTATATACGAACTCGAAGGGACTTCTTCGAGGATGGATCCAGGTTCAGGAGAAATAGAATTGGTTTATTCAGTTGTCTTTTATTATCACCTTCTCTCAGGTTGCGAGAGCTCCTTGGTTTAGGAGAGTACACCTATTACGCTTATTGGATAGTCTTATTCCAAACCATAGGCTGGTGCCGAAAGGTAGGGAATGAAGAAAACCAATTAGCCTAAGTAGGGTGTGCAGAAGGTAATATGTAAAGACAAAATAAAGAGATTAGAAAGAGGGCAAAGTAAATTGCGACTGATATCATTCACGACCAAAACCGCGTACTTCATCGCCGCTCCTATTTCACCTTTAAAAGAATAAGGTATTATTCAGTTGTCTTTTATCATCACCTTCTCTCAGTTGCGAGGACTCCTTGGTTTAGGAGGGTACACCTATTATGCTTACTGGATAGTCTTCTTCCAAACCATAGGCTGGTGCCGAACGGTAGGGAAGGAAGAAAACCATTTAGCCTAACGATGGTGTACAGAAGGTAACGACTAAAGACAAATAAAGGGATTTGGAGAGACGGCAATAAAATATACGGTTGAAGTCATGAGTTGGATTATGGAAGAGGCATTGCTATGAATACCAGGATACCCCTACGAAACATTTTCATGTTTCAGTGCATTGTTAAAGAAAAAAAAACTGTTTTCCCGATTAGACACTTACTCCAAGGGTATGTATTTACCAGGTTTCATTCTCATATCTGTATGGTTTTACAGATGATGAGTGGGAGTAAGATATTGGGAATTAGGTGATTATCCTCATTATATCGGAATTTGTTGTAATTGGTGATATTTGAGGAAATCGCCAGGGTACAGTTTTCCACCTACAACGCACAGGTTTTGAGTTGTTCAACTCAGCGGACTTATACAGAGTATTGTATGTTGTCCAGTGTCCATCGGGACAAAGGGGTAGGTCCTCGTACTATGTTCTGTTTACTTATAACTTCTCTAGTATTTAGACAAGTGTTTCGTAGAAATACAAGGTCTAAGTTTTGAGAAGTTGTGGGTATAAGAATAAAGTAGAAAACCAGGTATCACAAGTATCGGGATTCTTCAAAGAGATCGAAGATGTAGATTCTTGTGATTGGTATTCAGATGATAGTGATGGTTTTGAGAAACGTGTTTCTCTTTTCAGGTTACTCATAATTGGATGGATTCCTAAGTTGAGTAATGCTGATTAGCCTCTCTCCATTAAGTTGATATGCACTGGAGACAGCTGCATGATTTGAATCTTGGTTCCAATTAAATTAGTGCCAAAGTTTCTATATTGGATATAGAATAGTTCGTACCTTAAAAGATATTAAGGTACGGGGAGTTGTCCAGCTTATGCTTAAGACCAGAATCTGGATAACTCAGGGCACGGTTCTGTAATGGCTGTTTGTGGGTTGACCCTGGCTATGACGAGGATTGATATTCTACCATTTGGAAGATCAATAGTGATATTGTTCTTGACTCGCCACCGTTTTAGTAAAATGGATCTGTTTTAGAAAACTAGTAGTGGGAGTATGGTAGAACTGGAAGTAATTCCAGAACCGCAAACGATTACGGAAAATTTAATAGGACCTATAGATTCAATCAGGTTTGACATTCCAATAGCCACTCCGCAGGTATGGTAGGTAACCTCAGACGCCCGAGAGGTACTTCGGTAGCCTCAGAGACGGTGACAGGGAGGTTCTTATCTAGCAAGACTTGACACTACTGTTGTTCCAGGATATGAGACCCGGTAGGAGGGTTGTCGTAGTCAGTGGGAGCAACGGAAGCATGGTGGGCAAGTAGCTTATGTCTATTTATAGACTAGAGCAGTTATAGAGGAGATAGATCATCTAATTTTGATGTGACAGTCATGGGTTTGACTTCAATCAGAATAAGGGATGGATCAGTTAAGAAGGTAGTAGGGTGTGATATCATGGTATCTGGATGACATACACAGAGTAGGAAGTAAAATTCCTATACTACGATCGGTTGTACTGTGGTCGTCACACAGTTGTTTCTCCAGACAGGATATGGATATAATATTTGACATTCTGGTTTCTAGATCTATGGTTTTAGATCTGGATTTGGGTAGTTTCCCAATGTGGGTACTTTGACAGATATTCTAATGGTTTTTGGAATAGTTGACTCCTAGCATGGTGGTGTACCTGCAGGTGATGGAGTCACCCTCTCTAAAGGTGTCTTACAGACTAAAGGGGAGAGGGATGTGCATGATTGGCAGATCACTTGCTTAGGCAATTGAGTCAATCATAAGATGTCAAGTACCACACCAAATGTTATTTTTGCACTAGATGCAATAAGTTTGTATTAATCCAATCCTGGAGAAACATAAGGAAGCGGTTTTAGAACATAAGTACATGTTCTACGGATTTGATAACGGCAGCCTCTTTCGGGAGACGGTTATCATTCCAGGCTTCAAAGGTGACATGGATGACAGAGTGATTGTCAGATTTTTAGTTTTCCCTCTGACGAGGGACAGTATTATGGACAGGTGGTTCAAGAGGATACTGTGGGTGGCATGGTGCCGGATACTGATTAGGTTCAGTGATCCATACAGTCTAAGAAGTTTGGATATGGAGTTCATTTATGAACTAAGGTCCCATCAGATATCCAGACATATTCTAAGACAGGTATTACTCAATTCGGGAGATGGCTTTCTCCGCGAACTTGAGATTAAGAGAGATACAGAAAGAAACTTCTAGGCGGATCCACTCACTGAGGCTATTTCTCGAACACAATAGTTTTACAAACGGGCTTTGTGAAACTGATTAGTAGAGGAGTTGGATGTTCGGTTTCACACGGGCTGTGAGTAGTCGACATCGCAATATTAGCCTTGAGTGCAAGTGGGAGATTGTTGGAGATAGTGCCCTCATAGTCAATTATTGGATCGCAGGTACGTGATTGCAATGATTGCGGAGGACCTATCCCGGTAGGACAGTCTTACTCGAGATGATAGTATGCTATCTGGTTTGCCTTTATCAGTCGTGTACATGTTCAGGTGACTGATTGCATGTTACACTTTGATAGAGCCCTTAGGATCTTGCTTTACTACCAACAGTATGATGGCGATCATATACGTGAGAGTTGGGTAGTTTATATGCATATCCTTAATTGTGGTCCCTAGTCGTGGGAGTTTCGAGACAGGGCATCGATACTCCGGAGTAGACTAGTGTGTACAGTCGAGACCCCGACGAGGGGCGGTGGCCGGTCTCACAAGCCACTGGTGTCAGTTGGATCACCTTAGATGTATACAGGTGCTCATTGGGTTATGAGTACACCGGACAGGACTCGCCGGGAATCTGCTAGTTAGTATTATATCTATCGTCAGATAGCAGTTCCCTGGTGACATGTGTACAGGTTAGTTCATCGACCTGAGGTCGTCATTTGTCTCGTGTGAGTTCCCACTGTGCTTTGATTTCTACCCTACCACGGCTCAAAGGAGTCGTGCAAACAGGTAGTTTTTGGGTACAGTCCCGAGCCATATGGAGGCACGTGAGCGGATCGGCAGGGGATTCATCTCTCCCGGTATTGGGGGCGAGATCGTGCTGTGTCTAGGAGAGCCATTACACAAAGCCCACGGCCGTGGCAGGAGATTTACTGGTAGGTACTCCAGTAGTATCTCAGGGTGTTATTGGGCTTCACTCCGACACGACTTATACTGCTATTGGGGGTTTGACGTTACTAGCCCCCTAGGCAGATATGCGATACTCATAGACGAACGGACCGGACTATATATACATTGTCACTGTTAGGCTCAGTAGGGTTTCTGGATGAGTTCGCTCATCGGCCTCCCTTGAGTGCGCTCATCGGTCTCCCTTGAGGTCAGTCCGTGGGCAGCCGTTACGCATAGCTAGTGCCGCTGACGGTTTGTGGTTAAACCCACTGCCAGGGTACTGACGAGTCATTAGAGTCCCCCACAGACAGTTTCCCAAGTTCGGGCGAAACGTTGTAGAGGCCGTATGGTTTTATGGCAGGGTTCGGAAAATGCACGTGCGTTTACGCACGTGTCGGTTTTCGGACAGATGATACTCATCGGCTTTGGTTTAAGCCGGATCCGAGTATTATATTGAGTAGGTTTAATATCTTTGTCTCAGTTGCATTTGTATTCGGTCGTAATACAAATGCGGGTATATTTATACAGTTTCGGGGTTATCCTGAAAGTCGTTTCAGGATCACTTTTGGAAGTTGCCAGTTTCCAGTTTTCTATCAGCCGTCTTTTAACATTCTGTTAAAGACGGATTTATCTTTTCTTCAGATGAGGTGAGTCAGTGTTCTAGAAGATTCTAGATGAGGTGACTAGGCTATTTGGTGTAGTGTTCTTATTGGATGCATTAAAGACTTGATGACTAGGTTAATATGAGTCATCATTTTCATTATGCTATTTTGTTTTCCTTAAGATCTTTTCATATGATATTTTCCCTTAAGGTTACCTCCCTCCTCCTACGGTCACCTCCCTCTTGCATATAAAATGGTCGGCCCTCTCTCTCCTCCTCACTTCAATTTGATGTTTCATTATGGTTAGAAAAGATATGATAGTATTTGGGTGCATGGAAATTTCATTACCTCATTTCATTCCATCACCCAATTCCCTCGGCAACTTCATTAATCGATCGTCCACGGATTTGGACGAAGTGAGACAAAGTCATCTACTCATTCTCTACATCATTCTTGGTCGTCTCTTTTAGCAAACTTGACGATCGAGTTGCCTCAAGTCAGAGGCGGGAGCCCGTTTAAAGAATCGGTGATGTGGTGCCACCTCGACGAAGGAATCGGAGATCGACGAGATCGGAGCAGCCGCAACGGAGCGTGGGATGATGGTTGAAGAACGAAGGACTCGGATCGTTCGGTACAACCTTTCTACACTCTTTACTGTTTGTTAGTTTAGCAATAATGGCAGATCCGGGTTAAAGTATACGATAGCGCCAGTTAAAAAGTTTTGTTCCGCATTTTGGCGTCTGTAGACTGCCGGGGCGCTACCGTAGACTTACAGATTGCACAGCCCAAAGGGCATGCGGCGGTAGGCGAAGGTACCAAAAGGACAAGTGAAGGTTGTTTTGTCCTGATCCTCTGGATCAATCGGGATCTGATTATAGCCGGAATACCCATCTAAGAAGCAATAGTAGGCGTGTCCGGCTAGGCGTTCAAGCATTTGATCAATGAAGGGCAGCGGGAAATGGTCCTTGCGAGTTGCTGCGTTGAGCTTTCTGTAATCAATACAGACTCTCCACCCTGTTTGTGTACGGGTTGGGATGAGCTCATTTGCTTCATTCGTGACAACGGTGAGTCCCGATTTCTTTGGTACTACATGAATGGGGCTTACCCATTTGCTATCAGATATGGGATAGATGATCCCATTGTCCAGACACTTCAGCATTTCATTCCTTACCGCTTCTTTCATTACCGGGTTAAACCGGCGTTGAGGATCTTTGAAGGGTTTGGAATCATCAGTCATATGGATTCTGTGCTGGCAGATAGCAGGGCTGATTCCTTTGATATCAGCCATTGACCACCCTATCGCTTCCATGTTCTTTCTCAGAACATCCATGAGGGCCGACTCTTGCTCAGGCGCAAGGTCGGTTGAAATTATTACGGGAAGCGTTTCATCATTTCCCAAGTATGCATACTTGAGGTGGTCAGGAAGAACTTTGAGGTCAAGTTTCGGTGGCACCTCTATAGATGGTCGCACTTCAGGGGCTGCTTCGTTGCGAAGTGGTTCAAATTGGGGCCCCCAATGTGCGTAGGATGCCTGTTCGGGATTTAGCTTGTCAAGGAAAAGAAGCTCCTCAGAAAACAGTTCTTCAAAAGTCTCGTCCAAACACTCATTTTTGAAGTCAAATGTCCCCTCCTCGGACATATCGTATACAGCGTTGACTTCAAAAGTATCATCGTGTTTTTCACTCGCCTGGTTTCCTAGCGTGAAAATGTTGAGGTCTACTGTCGTGTTCCCAAAAGAAAGTTTCATGGACCCATTACGACAGTTTATCAACGCGTTGGATGTGGCTAGGAATGGCCGCCCCAGTATGACTGGAATTTGTCCGCTGGGATTGGTGACGGGCTCAGTCTCCAACACAATGAAGTCTACGGGGAATATGAATTCCCCGACCTTGATTAGAACATCATCAATTTCTCCCCTTGGTACTTTTGTCGAACGATCTGCCAGTTGCAGAGTCACTCTGGTCGGCTTGAGCTCTCCCAATCCCAGTTGTTTGTAAACTGAGTAGGGAAGGAGGTTCACACTTGCCCCTAAGTCTAACAAGGCTCGGTTAATTTGTTTGTCCCCAATGGTGCAAGAAACAGTTGGACAGCCTGGGTCCTTATATTTCACAGGAATGGACTTGGGCAAAACATCGCTCAGAGTGGCAGCCAAGAAGACGGTTTTGGGGACATTTGTGCGTCGTTTTTGGGTGCACAAGTCCTTCAGAAATTTTGCGTATGCTGGAACTTGTTGGACAACGTCCAACAAAGGAATGTTGACCTCACAGCGTTTAAAAACTTCCAACACCTTTTCCATGTTTGCAGAAGGCTTCTTTGATTTTAACCTATTAGGATAGGGAGCCTTAGGTCCAAACACTGAGTTTGGCAAAGCTGCAGATGGAATAGGTGCAGAAGACGGAAATGTTCTTGCTGGATCATCAATGTGGTCGTGTGGAGAATTCTCATGTTGGTTTGAAGGATGTGCAGCAGATGACGAGGAAGAAGAAGAAGAAGAAGGTGATGAAGATGAAGACGGATCACAAAGAGGGGCAGGAGATGAACTACGTGCTGGCAAACTGACAACCGCACACTTGGATGATTCGCTGGGGTTGACAACCTTGTTGTCAAGTATTCGTCCTGATCTGAGGACAGTGACGGAGTTCGCATTCTCAATATTGTTCGTCTGAACAATATGAGCGTTGTTGTTTCTCTGTTCTCTTGGGTTTATCACAGGTTGAGAGGGAAATGTTCCCTTCTCACGTTCATTAACTGCTGCAGCCAGTTGACTGATTTGGATTTCTAATCTGGCTATCGCTTGAATGTTAGCGCTATGCAACTGACCGGATGTTTGCATAAAAGTAGCCAGACTAGATGAAGTCTGCGCAGAAGTTTTAATCAAAGCTTCCAACCCTTTTTCGATGGATGTTACCCTCTTGTCGTCTTGGGCGAACCCAGGGGGTGTAAAGGTTGGGTTGTGTTGATTCGGCTGTTGGTGCTGCTGGGGCTGCTGGGGCTGGTTAGTTGAATATCCCAATTTTTGGTTTTGAAATTTTGAATTTTGAAATTGTTGGAAAGGCGGGTTTGAATTGTTGTTTTGAAAAGGAGCCTGATTCCAAGCAAAATTGGGATGATTCTTCCAACCAGGGTTGTACGTAGGTGCAAAAGGGTCGTTCCTGGGGCGCTGGTTCTGATACAGCGCATTAACGTTTTCAGGTCCCTGGGACCCAACGAGAAACGGACATTCCTCCGTTATGTGGCTAGGATGCTGACAGTTAGCGCACAAAGTTGGAGAAATTTGATTGACTGGTAGCGGTGAGTTTTTCCCCTCTAAAGCTTCCATTCGCCGTACAAGAGCGGCGATTTTGGCTTCGGCAGCTATAGAGGTGTCAACTATGTGTGCACCACTCCTAGTCACGGATGGTTTCTCACTCACACTCTCCCACTGGATGGTTTTGTCAGCCAGTTCTTCCAAAAAGTTCCATGCGTCCTTAGCACCATAGCTCAGGAATTTGCACTGACACATGGATTCTAGCATCATACGTGAACTGGAATCTAACCCCTCATAGACAATCTGACATAACCTCCATTGTTCTAACCCGTGGTGGGGACATTTGATTAAGATGTCTTTGAATCTTTCTAAGCATTTCCAAAAAATTTCCCCCTCTTTTTGTTTAAAATTGTGGAGTTCGTTGCGAATTCGCACGGTTTTATGAATAGGGTAAAAAATTTTAAGAAAAACTTTCACAAAGTCATCCCATGTCATGATCGATCTAGCTGGTAAACTGTTTAACCAGCTTTTCGCATTATCCTTAAGCGCAAAGGGAATGACTTTGAGCTTAACGACATCCTCTCCACTCCTTGAATCTTCATCATTGCACATACTCCTTCAAATTCACTGATTAACAGGTATGCATCCTCGGACTCGAGTCCGTGGAATTTTGGGAGTAGTGGTATGAATTGCGGTTTGATCTCATAGTTGTTTGCCGCAATGGTGGGCAGTACTATGCATGAAGGAAGGGATGAACGGTGTGGGTAACATCTGTCCTATAATGCCGCCTCCTGTTGCTCAACTATTGTTTGCTCCGTCATTGTTGGTGGTGCGGGAGAAGAAAGAGAAGGTGAAGAATCGGACGGCTCCGATGAGGCAGAAGGTAAGGTCTCAGAAGGTTCCGAGGAGTCAGAAAGTGAAGAAGAATCGGAAGATATAGGCACAAACCGGACTAATCGAGATTTTGAATCTCTAGTCCAAGCTGACATGCACTATTCGAAAGTGGTAGGAAAAAGACTGAGAGAGAAAAATGTTTTTCAACCAAAATATTTACAACCACAAATATCACACTAAAGGTATAATAAGATCACAAACAAGACACACTGCACACACCTAATCAGTCTAGGGTCACCTAGGTCACTAGACCTGCTCAAAAAAATTGCTTTTTGAAGTAAAAATGTACTGCGAAACGGGCCCAAGATAGACTGATCGAGAAGCCAGGTAAGTGCAGAGAGGAAGGGAGGTTTTCCCTCGCTTTCGCGAGGTTCCTTAATTAGAGTAACCTTCTCTCTTTCGGCGGTTGCGCCTTTCACACTTTCCTAGACACTTCAAGAACAATATACCGATCGACGGTGTTCGAAATACACTTAACTTTCCCTATTGAGCGCGAAGTCCTTAGAGGCTGAAAGTCTAATTTCTTTTAAAGTTAATGAGGGTGTGAAAATGCTCGTTCTTTGTGGTTTGTGGGCCACGGAGAAGGGTGATGAAATCCCTTACCGTATCTTGTTGGGGTTCTTTGCCCTTAAGTCCGTATTAAATTCATGCAATGCGCAAACAATAAAAGTTGTTCAAATCATCAATCAATCGTTTTTTATGTTATAAGCGGTGCGCTGCAAAAAATACGGTTAATTTCTTTTGGCAGTTGTGCTTGGCACTTGTGCAGCGGAGTTTGCGAAAGAAATCCTGCACAAAATTGAAGTATTGGAGCGTCGGGTTTGAGGAGAAGGGGTTCGGAAAAATACGTACCTTGATTTTATGAAGTTAGAAACTTCCGTTGGCTTGATCCGTGATCACTTGAGTGTTCGCTTGTACGGGTCGATCTACCCGGATCTTTGGCACTGTTAACCTCGTAACGCCTTTCTCCAAAATTCCAATCTCAGCTCCGCACACTCGTAGTTCGTATTTCAGTTGCAATCTGGAATTTGAGAGAAAATACGATATTTAGTGCAAAATACGATATTTATGGCCAAATTTCTGTAGATATATAATTAAATAATTTTAAATATAGAAATGGACTAGAAACAGAAATTTAGAGGTGTGACAGAAAATTTGGGGCAAAACATCAGGTTCAGGCCGCAATTTGCGGCTGTTTTGAGAATATTTGCGGCCAGTTCTTGGTGTTATTGCTCCATCTTCTCTGTGTACTCTTTATTTCTGTTAGTAAACCTTTTCTGTATCCAAAATAATTTTAGCACAACTATATCTACAGCAGAAAAGAAAATACAGAGAGCAACGAGTCGGATATTTGAGGTGTTTTTGGTGATTTGTTTTTTTTTATGTTTTATACAAAGTATATACAGAGATAACTCAAAATAATTTTCGTGGTGTTGCCACTCCCCGGCAACGGCGCCAAAAACTTGTTCGAAACCCACGGTGACGTGCTTTTTGGAAAACAAGGTCAATATCAGATATGTCGGTTTTTGTCGGAAAATAGTGCACGACGTGAGTATCGAGTTTTAAAAATACCGCAAGTGCACGGTGCGTTGAAGCAAGCCGGCAAGCACGGGTCGAACCACAAGGAGTGGATATCACGACATCAAATTGAGTTATGGATCAAAGGTTGGAAGATGGTGTTTTGTCACGTTTAGTGTACTGCCTAAAAAGGAACAAGGTGTAATGAGACGAAAACTTGGGCTGAGGTTCAGTAGGAATGATATATGACATTTACCCCCAACTCTTCATTTTGATTCAAGATTCATTCTTTTGGTTTCCATTTGAGTATCGAAAGTATGCCGTATTTATCCGAAACGTGTCTCGGGATGAAATACGATATCAAGGGTAGAAAAACAGAAACTCACAAGAATGCGGTTTATAATGGAATGGATATGGAATTAGTTAAGTGAAGTATCAAGTATAGACTATATGCAAGAGTACTATATACCCTATCTAGCTAATTTCAACAAGTAACTTAATTCCGTATTCACGCCGTCTTCAAGTCGTAACATAGCAACAATAAAATGTGACGAAAGGATAGAATATATGTTAAAAATTGATTTGCAATCATTCAAAACAATATACCCATCAATCAAAACATAATAAATTTGCGATGTTAAGAAGAGAAGTGAAAAGATGCAAGAATCAAAAAGGAAATAATTGGAGGTTTAGTCATTCCACATCCTACCTCCCCGTAGCCCAAGAGCAACTACTCACACATTATCATACCCATACACAACTGAATAATGAGAAGAAGTGACATAATTAAGAAAAAGAGATACAAGGTCAAACTTGATAATAGAGATTTATTGCAACACTTCAAAATACATGTGATGAGTTCAAATACTAAAATCTAATCTTGCAAGCTCAAAATTAGAGGTTGCAAGACCAGAGGAGAGCAAAGAACTCAACCAAAATCCAAGAGCAAGAATTTTAACAAAGGGGCACAAATATATCACAAATATCAGAATTTCTTCTCTCAAAAAATTACATATATCTACTTCTCAGATCTGCTATTTATAGGAAACTCAAATTACAAAAATAGAACCACAGGTGGACCAAATGCACCATGGGGGACCCATGAAAAGAAAACGAGCCACTTTGCCAGAGTCTGGGACGCAAATTGCGGCCATTTTGGCAATATCTGTGGCCAGCTTGAAGAGTGTGGGGCCCACCTTGTTACATTAGTCTTCTAGTTAGTTGAGTGTCTCCCAGTAATCACAATTTTGTCTATTTCTCACATGGGTGGATTCTGTAGTGATGAACAGAGAGCATCTCATGTTAAAGTCCATGTTTACACTTGGTTTCACAATATTTCTGTTGCAACCTTGATCTGTATTCTTCCCGTCTGCAGTTATGGTTAAAAACCGTCGTTTTTGTTTATGTTGTGTACTAGCTCCCGTGTTTTTGCCTGTGTACCTGTGTTCTGTACTATTGAGCAGAAAGAGATTAATAGCACTGTTTATTGATAAAAATGATAGGAATTGAGTGGTATTAAAATGTAATAAATCGTGTCGATCAGCTACATACCATGACTACGATATCTGGTGGTTGGGTGTCATGACAGCTTTTCTAAATGATGTTTTAGAAGAGGGGGTCTATAAGTACACAGCCAGAGGGCCTCGTAGACAGTGGGAGCAGCAGAAACGTGTGCAAGATGCTTTATAGGATAAAGCAGGCATCGCGGAGTTGGAACATCTATTTTGATGGATTAGTCAAAGAAGTTGACATCATCAAAATGGTAGATGAACCTTGTATAAACAAAAAGGTAGTAGGGAGTATGGTGTCGATCCTCGTAGAGTACGTGGATGACATACTCTTGATAGGGAAGGAGTTTCCTATGCTACGCTCGGTCAATCTCCGCTTATCACAAAGATTCTCCATATAGGATCAAAGTGATACCTACTAAATCCTAAGCTTTGGATCTATGAGATAGATCTAAAAGGATGTTAGGATACTCACTAGTTGTAGTGAGATGGTATCAGTTGATCCTGGGGAAAATCACTGGAAGTGTTCCAGGGTGATAAAGACGACTGAATGTCAGTCACAGGCATTGTCATTACCCTCTATCGAGGGACGGTATGTTGGAAGAGTTCCAAGCTAGATACCGTGGCTAACTAGACGATAAAGGCTGGATACATCGCTACTAAAGATGCTACCAAAGAGGCGGTCTGGATGTATATTGGTTCATGAGATGAACTACGTTCCTACCATTGTGAGACAATGGAGTTGTGGCTTATGCCAAGGAACGCCGGTCCCATCTGTGATCCAGACATATTCTAAGGCAGTATCACCTGATCATGGAGATGGTTGATCTCTAAGGGATCAAGGTAAGGAGAGTAGACTCAGAGGACAACACGGCGGATCCACTCACAAAGGCCTATTCCCAGAGAGAGACTTTTATGGGATGGTTGAGTATGAGATACTGCAACCACTGCTATCAGATGGCCCTAGTGCAAGTGGGAGATTGTTAGTTATATGTATACCCTAGAGGCCATTGCTATACATAGGATGTATATTGTAGTGGATGCTGGGACATATATAGGGAGGACTTTCTTGCTCGACATGATAGTATGCTATCTGGTTACACTTTACCTTGACGTGTACACTGATTGTCTCTCTGTTACATATTGGTAAAGCCCTTAGGATGTGTACTTGACTACCTGGACTATGATGCGGATCATACTAGTGGGGACATGGTAGTCCATAAGTACATCCTTCAAGGTCCCTAGTCGTGGGTGTATCGAGACAGGGCATCGATATGCCAGAGTAGACTAGCGTATACCTTCTCGACCCATAAAGATGGGCGATGGATGATCCCATATCCATTGGTGTTTGACATCAGAGATGATATACGGGTGCTCAGTAGAGACTGGGTACACTGGACGGACTCACCGAGAACTCCCAGATGGTATGGCAGTTCTCTGGTGACACTGGTACAGAGTAGTCTGTTGACCCGAGATCGTCATAGAGTCTTGTGTGGTTCCCACTGTGCTTTGATTTCCACCTTACCACGTCCAAGAGGGCATGCAAAACGGTGGTTTTTGGGTACAGTCCCGAGTCACATGGAGGCAATGAGCGATAGGAGGGGATTCGTCTCTCCCGGTATAGGGAGTTGATGTTGCGCTGTGTTCGATTGGCTATAACCGGAAATCCCTGGCCAGGGTTGCTGAGATTTACTGGTAAGTGTTACCAGTAGTTTCTCGAACTGTTATAGACCTCATATCGACACGACTTATCGAGCTATTGGGGTCTGACGTTTACCACCCCTAGGTGAGATATGCGACATATCAGATGATCAGACCGGACTGTACGGTAGTGTTACTGGTTGGATTCACTGGAGTGTGAGCGGGCTTGCTCGTCGATCTTCTGATCGCTCAATACCCGGGTGACCGTTACGTTTAGCAGACCGCTTGTGGGTGCTTGATATGATCATCATCTGCTGCCGGCGTATTGACGAGTCTTTAGAGTCCTACATAGAGGTTTCCTGGCTCAAGCGAAACGAAATAGGAGCGCATATAAGATATGTGCGGGACCGAGAATGATGCCAGTATGTGATACTGTATTCGATTCTCGCGATATGTGACATTGATCGGTTATATGCGATATAGCCGGGTTATCGGATCAAGTGTTGATTCGATAAGTTGTTACTGTTGATATTAGTCGGTTATATATACGATATGACCGGATCATTGAATCAAGTGTTGATTTAATGATTTAATGCATAATTATATATTTGATATATTACTTTGCATTAACTAGTATCGGTTCACTTTAAAAGGATTTTCTCACTTGATTGTATCATGTTTGATGATGCAAGATTGCTAGGGTTTGTGCAAAGAGTTAAACCTTGGTTAAGTAAATGGTTAGGGTCTTATTTCTTATTCATTCATTCATATATCTATTTATTTTGGATTAAAAGAAATGAGAAATGAAAGCATAAGGGTTGCTTTCATTCATGATGCTTCTTGAAGCTTCATGCAACTTTGACCAAAGTGACTCTTTTGTCTTCATCTCCTAAACCCTAACCATTCATTTAACCTTAGTTATTTCTCTACACATTACCATGGTTAATATTATGATAAGAATCATTTTATTATTCTTTTCATAACACTAATCATAATATTCATCATATGCTTGCTTGCTTCTTCTTCTTCTTCACTTGAAGAAAAAGCTTGTCTTCATTAATGGCAAGTTGAGCATATAAGTGAGAAATCCAATTCTAAAGTGAACCCACCTCCTATTTCTTCATCCTCTACCTCTTGCCAAGTAGTATAGGGTGTTTCCTTCACAAGTTTTCTTGACTTGGTGAAGTTGGAGCTTGATCTAGCGATGCCTCGACGTAGATCATCTTCGGCATCGTCGTCGATGACCTAGCCCGCTTTTTCTCCGATGAAGCCGACGCTAGAGCCCAAGATCCGATTTGTACAGCGAGGAGACTTCATCGCGGAGCCATGGAGGTGGAGAACCGGATCTACAAAGGTTGTATTTCCGTTTACCATTTTGTTAAGTTGTTAACTAGTTTCTTTTTCGCCTAAACTTCTAGCCAACGATCCGTATTAGGGTTTCTCGGCACCGTAATTTTTGAAATTGGCATGGTTGATGCCTTGTGAGACCTCACTAGTGTGCCTAGGAACCTTTCACGGATTTATGTTTCATTAAGAAGACATATCCGTACCTTGAAAAGTCATCCGTAAAAGTAATGAAGTAAGAATAACCGCTTCGTGCATGCGTAGACATTGGACCGCACACGTCGCTGTGTATGAGTCCCAAGAGCTCGCTCGCTCTTACTCCGTGTCCAGTGAACGGAGTCTTTGTCATCTTTCCTTTGAGACAGGATTGACAAGTTGCATATGATTGATATTCGAACGGATCCAAATATCCTTCTGTATGTAACTTCGTCAACCTTCTCTCATTGATGTGACCCAGTCTACAATGCCATAAGAAAGCCTGATTTGTTTCCGAAGACTTTCTTTTGTGTGTATTCTGGACATTGAAAATCTGTGGTTGGTTTAATACGTATATACCATTGCTTAATGTACCTGACCCAATCAAAACTTGATTAAGGTGAGTGTTTACAACATTGCTTACAAATGCAAATTCATAATCTTCTTTAGATAATAAAGATACAGATATGATATTACAAGTTGCATTGGGTACAAAATAACAATCACGCAAAACCAAAACGTGTCCATCTGACAATCCCAGGTGATAGTCCCCCACAGACTCAGCATCCATTCCAGCTCCGTTTGCAACTCTGAGGGTCATATCACCTGCCTTCAAAACCCTACGCCTTCTCAGTGCCTGTAAAGAATTACAGATATGAGATCCTGATCCGGTATCCAATACCCAGGATGTAGAGTTTATTGATAGACAGTTTTCAATAACATACACACGTGAAGCTGAAGCCGCAACTTGCTTCAGATCCTGGTTTCTGGCCTTCCAAGCCCTGCAATCCTTTTTCCAGTGTCCACTTTTGTGACAGTAAAAGCATTCTTCCTTTCCCACAAGCTTTCCCGCTACCTTTGTTGCCTTTGTCTTTCCCTTCGTATCCACTTTACTAACTGAAGGGTCCCGGCAGCGCCCCGGCCGACAAAACGCGGCCAAAATGCGGAACGAAAATTTTCTAAACCGACGCTACCGGTACCCGATTTCCGGATCGACCTTAAACCCTATACTAGCGAGCTAACTAAGAGTTAGAATCTTTATACCGAGATGATCCGAGTCCTTCGGTCTTCATTCCAAGCTCCTAGCGATTCCTTGATGTCGTTTGATTGCCGGTCTTCCTTCGTCTCCGATGATCCACCCGAGGGAAACGGCGCAAGCTCCAACCTCGACAAACGAGGTAACCGACGCTCCAAAGTCGCTAGCGATGGAGAGTGGGGGTGCACTAGTGTGTCACTATGATTTTCTATCATCCCTTGAGCTCAAGAGAGCATCAGGAAGATGAATGAAGGTGGTGAAGCTTTTGGCATGAGCATAAGAAAATGGCTAAGTTTCTTTGTGTGAATAATAAAGTGAGAGAGAGAGAGCTAGCATGTTAATTGAATCATACCCCAAAGATGAAATGAAACACCCCACCTTCATCATGTGGCCGGCCCCCCCTCCCTCTCTCATTTCCAAAAAGAAAACATTTCCAATTTTCTAATTACAATAAACAAATCCATTAAACAAATGTGCACCATACTTTGCACCATGCCTCAAAACCATACCTCCTTTCCACCTCATTTCCCAAATAATTTTCAATATAGAAAATCATTAATGAGGTGGCACCTTCTAGAAGCTATTCTGTATAAAATACGGAATACTTCCGGTACATGTACCGAAATACATATACGCGTATTCGTACCAAAATACGAATAGCCGAGAGAGAAAACGAATAGTGAACAATAATACTAGAATACGTATATTCAAATACATATATCAATTATTAAATCAAAACCTGATTTAATAAACTGGCTTAATCCTAAGCCGCTAGTATTATCAACCGTCCAATTAAAGTCTGCGCAGCAAGTGCACATATTTAATCGGACATCTGTATGTATCAGCATACCTCATGTACACCATATCGCCAGAACCGTGAAAACCCTCTGTGTGGGACTCTAAAGACTCGTCAATACGCTGGCAGTGGGTTTAACCACAAGCACGTCAGCGGCACTAGCTGTACGTAACGGATACCCAGGTATTGAGCGAAAGGGAGGCCGACGAGCAAACTCATCCTGAACCCCTACTGAGCCTGACAGTGACAATATCCGTACAGTCCGGTCTGTTCATCTAAGAGTATCGCATATCGAGTCTAGGGGGGTGGATAAAGTCAGACCCCCAACAACGCGATATTTAGTGCCGGTATGAAACCCATCACCACCTGAGAAACTATCGATCCTGGATCGGTAATTCTCGTCCACCGTGGCCACGGATTTATGGTGATGGCCATCCGTACACAACGCGACATCAACCCCCAATACCGGGAGAGCCGAATCCCCGACGATCCGATCACTGCCTCCATGTGGCTCGGGACTGTACCCAACTAAAACCTGTTTGCACGACTCCTTTGAGCCGTGGTAGGGTAGTAATCAAAGCACAGTGGGAACTCACACGAGACAAATGACGATCTCAGGTCGACAGACTAACCTGTACACATGTCACCTGGGAACTGCTATCTGACAATAGGTATAATACCAACTAGCAGGTTCCCGGCGAGTCCGTCCAGTGTACTCATAACCCAATGAGCACATGTATACTATCTTAGGTGAACAAACTAACACCAATGGCTTGTGAGACCTGGCCACCGCCCCTCGTCGGG
Organism: Agapanthus africanus; assembly: GCA_030015575.1. Classification (NCBI taxonomy): domain Eukaryota; kingdom Viridiplantae; phylum Streptophyta; class Magnoliopsida; order Asparagales; family Amaryllidaceae; genus Agapanthus; species Agapanthus africanus. The sequence goes on along the minus strand of JASDDO010000004.1, from coordinate 247,753,383 downwards.
GTCTCGATCAGTATACACTAGTCTACACTGGAGTACCGATGCCCGGTCTCGATACTCCTACGACTAGGGACATTTAAAGATGTGCTTATAGACCCCAAGCTCCCACGTATGTGATCGCCATCACAATGCTGGCAGTCAAGCAAGAATCCTATGGGCTCTATCAACATGTATATGATGATAAAGACAAACCAGATAGCATACTATCATCTTGAGTAAGACTGTTTTATCGGTATAGGTCCTCACTCATTCATCATAATCACAAGTCCACGACTATGATAATTGCCTTGAGGGCACTATAGCCAACAATCTCCCACTTGCACTTAAGGACAATTATTGCGATGTCACATACTCACAGCCCGTATGATACCGAACACCCAACTTCTCTACTAATCAGTTTCGCAAAGCCTGTTTGCGAAAATGATTGCGTTCGAGAAATAGCCTCAGTGAGTGGATCCGCTTTAATGTTTCTTTCCGTATCTCTCTTAATCTCAACTTCGCGGAGAAAACTATCTCCCGAAATGAGCAATACTTGTCTTAGAATTTGCCTGGATATCTGATGGGACCCAGTTCACAAATGAACTCCAAATCCAGCAAACTACTTAGACTGTATTGTCCACTGAATTTAATCAGTATCCCGCGCCATGCCTTTCCTCAGTATCCGCTTGGACCACCTGTCCAACAAACTGTCCCTCAAAAGAGAGAAAACTATAACTCTGACAGTCACTCTGTCATCTAGGTCACCTTAGAAGCCTGAAATGATAACCGTCTCCTGAAGGAGGCTGCCGTAATCATTTCTCGAGAACATCCATTTATGTTCATAAACTGCTTCCCAATGTTTCTCCACAATTGTATTGATATATCTGCTTATTGCATCTAGTACAAAAACAATATCTGGTGTGGTACTTGACATTTCATGATTAACTCAATTGCCTAAGCAAGTGATATGCTAATCATGCAGATCCCTCTCCCCTTTAGTCTGTAAGACACCTTTAGAGAGGGTGACTCCATCACCTGCAGGTACACCACCATGCCAGGAGTCATCCATTTAATGTCAAAGTACCCAGATTAGGATACTTCCTAAATCTAGATCTAAAACCATAAATCTAGTAACCAGAAAACCTGATATTATATCCATATCCAATGTGGAGAAACAACTTTGTGACAACCATAGTATAACCGATCGTAGTATAGGAATATCCTTTCCTATCAAGTGCATGTCATCCCAATACCTGGACATCACTCTCTACTACCTTCTTAGCAGATCCATCTCCTATTCTGATGAAGTCAAAGCCTATGACTGTCTCATCAAAATTAGATGATCTATTTCCGCTATAGCTGCTTTAGTCTATGAATAGACATAGGCTACTTACCCACTATGCTTCTGCTGCTCCCACTGACTACAACAACCCTCTGGCAGAGTCATATACACGTGCACTTCTAAAGCTAGTTTAGAACGATGCTATACTCATCCTCATGCCTGGTCTTATAGTCCAGAACAACAACAATGGCAAGTCTGGGTAAACAAGAACCTCCCTGTCACCGTCTCTGAGAAGACCGAAGTACCTCTCGGGTGCCTGAGGTTACCCACCAAAATCTGCGGAGTGGCAAATGGAACATCACATCCAATTGAATCCTTTCTATTAAATTTCCAGTAATCGTTTGTAGTTCTGGAATAACTTCCTGTTCTACCATACTCCCACTTGTGTTTTCTGAAAAAGTCTATTTTATTAAAACAGCGGCGAGTCAAGAACAATATAAATATTGATCTTCCTGATGGTAGAAAATTATCCCTTGTCAAAGCCAGGGATAACCCACAAACAGCCATTACTGAAACGTGCCTTTAGTTTATCCGGATTCTGGTTTTAAGCATCAGCCGAACAACTCCCTATACCTTAACATCGTTAAGATATAAATTGATTCTATATATACCTAATATAGAAACAAAAGCACTAATCTAATTTGAACTAGATTCAAAATTATGCAGCTGTCTCCAGTGCATATGAACCAAATGGAAAGAGGACAATCAACATTACTCATCTAGGAGTACATCCACATATGAGTAACCCGAAAGAGAAGCAAGTTCTCAAAACCATTACTATCAGCGGAATACCAAACACAGGTATCTACATCTTCGACTTCATCGAGGAATCCTGATACTTCCAACAAATGGTTCTTTACTTTATTCTTATACCTATAACTTCTCAAAATCTGGACGATGCATTTCAACGAAATACTTGTCCAGAACTGGAGAAGTCACAAGTAAACAGAATATAGTATGAGTACTTACCCCATTGTCGTAATCGACACTGGACAACATACAATACTTTGTACAAGTCCACTGAGTTCAATAACTCAAACTCTGTGCGTTGTAGGCTGAAAAACTGTAATATGGTTAAGAAGAATTACACCGCTGTTGAATGCACCTTACCTAATCACCAACTGATATAGATAAATGCCATAGACACAATATCAAAAAGTTATATCTCACTTTATAAAATAAATGTACAGATATATCAGTTTGAAATTGGTGCATAACAACGGATATTCATAACCAAATATTGGCCATCCAGCAAAATCCAGATGATTTCCTCAAATATCACTAATTGCAACGAATTCCGATATAATGAGGATCTAATCACCCAATTCCCAATATCTTACTCCCACTCAGCATCTATAATATCATGCAGATGTGAGAAACTGATCTGGTAAATACATACCCTGGAGTTAGATTCCAACTGGGAAAACAGTTATTAATTAACATCGCACAGTGAAACTGAAACATGAAAATATTTCAAAAGGGTTAACCTGGTATTCCTGGTAACGCCTCTTCCATTATCCTGATTCATGACAGTAACCATATACTCACCTGCCCTCACTCCAATCCCTTTATTATGTCTTTACTTATTACCTTCTGTACACCTCCTTTACGCTAATTGGTTTTCTTCATTCCCTACCTTTCGGCACCAGCTTAAGGTTTGGAAGAAGACTATCCAATAAGCGTAATAGGTGTACTCTCCTAATCCTAGGAGCCCTCGCAACCTAAGAGAAGGTAAAGAGAAAAGACATCTGAATAATCTTATTCAATTTCTCCTGAACCAGAATCCATCCTCGAAAAAGTTCCTTCGAGTTCGTATGTAACTATACGATGGATTTATCCAATGGAAGTGGATATCCGTAGTGATACGGAGTGTCCTAGAGAAATGTAAAGTAGATGTAGGAGTGGCAGGGGTATACATGGTCTTTGTCGTGAATGATGGTGATCGCATTTTCCTATGCCATTATTCTAATCCCTTTATATGTCTTTACTTATTACCTTCTGTACACCACCGTTAAGCTTGTCGGTTTTCTTCCTTCCCTACCATTCGGCACCTGCCTATGGTTTGGAAGAAGACTATCCAATAAGCTCAATAGGTGTACCCTCTCCTAATCCTAGGAGCCCTCACAACCTGAGAGAAGGTAAAGAGAAAAGACAACCGAATAATCCTATTCAATCTCTCCAGAACCGGAATCCATCCTCGAAAAAAGTTCCTTCGAGTTCGTATATAACCATACGATGGATTTATCCAATGGAAGTGGACGTTCGTAGTGATACGGGGTGTTCTGGAGAAATGCAAAGGTGATATAGAAGTGGCAATGATGTATGCGACACCGTGACATTCCAAAAGCCAAAGTGTTTTAAGAAAGTTCGGTCAATTTGGTTTCATGAGTTTTAGTCAAAGGTCGGGTCATGGTCGCAGCCAGAGAGAGAGAGAGAGAGAGAGAAGAAACACTCAGCGTGCACTCTAACCTAGATCAGAATGGTTAATCATTTTATCTAATCAGGATGGCTCCCACTGTTTCCTCGAATTCTCCTCCAAACCTAAAAGGAGAACTAGTCGGAATCACCCGAGGAGTAATCCTACTCATCAGTGGGAATCGGGATCCAACTATCATCGCATGATAACTTGATGGAAGCCACTCAAGTCACCACACTCTAGAAGGTATGCGCAAGCCCGGCATGTTTCCTGTAAGTTTGAAACTCCCGATATGATTTTTACCCCTAACGACCTATAACATTGACGCTTACCAACAAATTATAGGTCACTAGTCAAGTTCAACCCATCATTGTCCTGGATTAACTCGAACCCACCCGCACAAGCCCTTGATGCTTGCCAACAAAGCTGTACGACTGTCCCGATCAATCGCATATCCAAGCTACAGATAAGTATTATTCAGCTACCGCACACTATGCCTTGAGATGCGGACCAGTTGCCCTCTAGAACCCGGCTATTCGTGCACTCCACCTCGGGGTAATCCTAGTACAGAAAATAAAATAATATACAAGGGTGACATCGACCTCAGCCCGGTCGTGCCCCAAAAGAATAATATACAAACGGGCAGTGACGGCAGTCCACATGTCGGACGCTCGCCCCGCAATATCAAATGTACAAATAAAATGAAGTTGTACTATCATTGCACCATTGCTATCCACCACGACGATCCAACCAACATCACAGCACATCACAGAACATCAACGTGAATGTCACGTTCGCAAACCCGTCTAAAAGACATATATCAATTAGACGAGTTTACCGATCAAATGACATTCACGGTCGCAGAATATAATGTATGTACTGTTAAACGCACGCTTAAATTATCGATCGACAAAGTTCCAAATTGGCCCCAATAGCAAAACAACGCTTCACTGAAACCTGGGCCAAAACAGAATATGAAAAAAAATCACAATTCCAAGTCTCTGTGCTACAGAAAAAATTTGAAGGCCCGTAGCCAAAAAGTGGCCGCGGATCCGCCGCACAAAGGGGGTTAGTGCGGCGGATCCTCGGCACTTTAGTGGCTTCACGAGCTCAAATGTTTTCTGTAGCTTTGTATTTGCCTGCACGGATTTTTAAGATGTGTGAAATAATTTTTTGAACACTTTTGAAAATCGACAGAAACCAGAGAAATGAAAACGTGATTTCGGTAAAATCCGTCGATCGATCTTTTAAGCACGTCTAGACAAGCTAGTAAGGGGTTTAAAGGGTGGCTCTGATACCATGAAGGGTCCCGGCAGCGCCCCGGCCGACAAAACGCGGCCAAAATGCGGAACGAAAATTTTCTAAACCGACGCTACCGGTACCCGATTTCCGGATCGACCTTAAACCCTATACTAGCGAGCTAACTAAGAGTTAGAATCTTTATACCGAGATGATCCGAGTCCTTCGGTCTTCATTCCAAGCTCCTAGTGATTCCTTGATGTCGTTTGATTGCCGGTCTTCCTTCGTCTCCGATGATCCACCCGAGGGAAACGGCGCAAGCTCCAACCTCGACAAACGAGGTAACCGACGCTCCAAAGTCGCTAGCGATGGAGAGTGAGGGTGCACTAGTGTGTCACTATGATTTTCTCTCATCCCTTGAGCTCAAGAGAGCATCCATGGAAGATGAATGAAGGTGGTGAAACTTTTGGCATGAGCATAAGAAAATGGCTAAGTTTCTTTGTGTGAATAATAAAGTGAGAGAGAGAGAACTAGCATGTTAATTGAATCATACCCCAAAGATGAAATGAAACACCCCACCTTCATCATGTGGCCGGCCCCCCTCCCTCTCTCATTTCCAAAAAGAAAACATTTCCAATTTTCTAATTACAATAAACAAATCCATTAAACAAATGTGCACCATACTTTACACCATGCCTCAAAACCATACCTCCTTTCCACCTCATTTACCAAATAATTTTCAATAAAGAAAATCATTAATGAGGTGGCACCTTCTAGAAGCTATTCTGTATAAAATACGGAATACTTCCGGTACATGTACCGAAATACATATACGCGTATTCGTACCAAAATACGAATAGCCGAGAGAGAAAACGAATAGTGAACAATAATACTAGAATACGTATATTCAAATACATATATCAATTATTAAATCAAAACCTGATTTAATAAACTGGCTTAATCCTAAGCCGCTAGTATTATCAACCGTCCAATAAAGTCTGCGCAGCAAGTGCACATATTTAATCGGACATCTGTATGTATCAACATACCTCATGTACACCATATCGCCTGAACCGTGAAAACCCTCTGTGTGGGACTCTAAAGACTCGTCAATACGCTGGCAGTGGGTTTAACCACAAGCACGTCAGCGGCACTAGCTGTACGTAACGGCTACCCAGGTATTGAGCGAAAGGGAGGCCGACGAGCAAACTCATCCTGAACCCCTACTGAGCCTGACAGTGACAATATCCGTACAGTCCGGTCTGTTCGTCTAAGAGTATCGCATATCGAGTCTAGGGGGGTGGATAAAGTCAGACCCCCAACAACGCGACATTTAGTGCCGGTATGAAACCCATCACCACCTGAGAAACTATCGATCCTGGATCGGTAATTCTCGTCCACCGTGGCCACGGATTTATGGTGATGGCCATCCGTACACAACGCGACATCAACCCCCAATACCGGGAGAGCCGAATCCCCGACGATCCGATCACTGCCTCCATGTGGCTTGGGACTGTACCCAACTAAAACCTGTTTGCACGACTCCTTTGAGCCGTGGTAGGGTAGTAATCAAAGCACAGTGGGAACTCGCACGAGACAAATGACGATCTCAGGTCGACAGACTAATCTGTACACATGTCACCTGGGAACTGCTATCTGACAATAGGTATAATACCAACTAGCAGGTTCCCGGCGAGTCCGTCCAGTGTACTCATAACCCAATGAGCACCTGTATACTATCTTAGGTGAACAAACTAACACCAATGGCTTGTGAGACCTGGCCACCGCCCCTCGTCGGGGTCTCGATCAGTATACACTAGTCTACACTGGAGTACCGATGCCCGGTCTCGATACTCCTACGACTAGGGACATTTAAGGATGTGCTTATAGACCCCCGGCTCCCACGTATGTGATCGCCATCATAATGCTGGCAATCAAGCAAGAATCCTATGGGCTCTATCAATATGTATATGATGATAAAGACAAACCAGATAGCATACTATCATCTTGAGTAAGACTGTTTTATCGGTATAGGTCCTCACTCAATCATCATAATCACAAGTCCGCGACTATGATAATTGCCTTGAGGGCACTATAGCCAACACTAACACCGCCCCTTGGTTTGGCGGGGGCTTTCTTCTTCTTTCCCTTGGCTCTCGCCTTGGACCTAGAAGAGGAAAATCCTCCTACAAACAAAGTGGATGTTTTCCTACCTTTCTGAAGGGTACCCTCTGCACTCCTCAGCATGTTGAGGAGTTCTGAAAGTTCAACTTCTTTTTCTTGTAAGTTGAAGTTCAGGATAAACTGGGCGTAAGTGGAAGGAAAGGACTGGAGAATCAAGTCCGTATAGTGCTCGTTCTCTAACGTGGTCCCAAGGTCCGCGAGCTCCTCAATGAAGCCAATCATCTTAAGCACGTGTTCCGCTACCGATGATCCGACGGCCAATCTCGCCGAAAATAGCTTTTTCGAGACTTCGTATCTGGCGATACGGGATTGCTCTCCATACAGTTCTTTTGTATGGAGAAATATGGATTCAAGGTCCATATTCTCGTGCCTTCTCTGATATTCATTGTCCATAGAGGCAAGCACGAGGCACTTGGCCTTCGCGCAGTCGATTTCCCAGGTCTTACGGATTTCCTTATCGACGACGCTGGTTTTGGGACCTGGGACAGGGGGAGCTTTGGTGGTAAGGAGATACCCCCAACTTGTCATAAGTGATTGCCATTTTGACATTCCTGAGCCAATCTTTGTAGTTTGGCCCTGTCAGTATGTTTTTATCTAGTAGTAACTTAAGTCCAGTCATGATGTTTGTGAAAGGTTAGCCTAGCACCTCATAAAGGGTTTGGAAGCATCACATGAACCAAAGATTGAATTTTTAGGGTGCTAAGTTAACGAACATAGGATCGTTCCTAGAAAAATTAAGGTTTCAAAATTTTTCACATCATCTCATGAAAGAAAAGCTAGGGTTTAGAGAGTACAACCTTTGTAGCTCCCTACGCTAGACTCCTCGGCTACTTGGGGTTTGAAAAAACTCCGCTTGAACTCCTCTAGGTCACCAATGATCTCCAAGCTTGCAACTTCACCCGATCAAGAGAATGAAATGAAGCTAACACTCCAAACAAGTGGGCTAGACTTGTGTAGAATGGTGTTTTGGTTCTCTTTCTCACTTCAAAATCCTAACTTGATGAGTATTATGCTCACTTGAAAAATCTAGAGAGCAATGGAAGAAGGAGGAAGAAGATGGTGGCCCTTTTTGAACAAGAGAAGAAAAACCTCTGGTTGAAAAATAGAAAATATATCTTTATATATTTTTTATCTCTCATCTCAAACCATGGTTGAATCATTATTGAACTTGAGTTAAAATCTAAAAGGAAAAGTAATCCATGGTTAAATGGTGGGTGAGCATGGTTAGGTCAAGAAGAGTGTAGAAAGCTTCCATGAATTATCCTTTCCTTTTCTTTTGTTTTAAATCAAATTCAATAATAATTTATATAATTAAAACCATGGTGTGAGTCTTATATTGCCACCATTTTCTTTGTATAAGCAACCATGATAGATGAGGTATGTATGTATGTATGTATACACATCCATATGTGCATGAAACTAGAAAGAAAGAAAAACATACATGCATTCATACATCCATCCAACACAAGAAATGATTTCTAGTGAGAAACTAATGGTTAAATGATAAATCAACACTTGATTTATCAATCCGGCCATATCACATACGACCCCACCAAAATCAAGCTGCCCGATCAATATACGGTATCCTATACGCGCATTTTAATCGGGTCCATGCGCATATCGCATACGCGCACTACAACATTTCGCCTGGACTAGGTAACTCCTTTGTGGGACTCTAAGACTCGTCAATACGCCGGCAGTGGGTGATGATCATATCAAGCACCCCCAAGCCACAAGCGGTCAGCTAAACGTAACGGCCACCCGGGTATTGAGCGATCAGAAGAAAACAAGCGAACCTGCTACAACTCCCGTCGAGCCAACCGGCAACACTACCGTACAGTCTGGTCTCCTCGTCTGATATGTCGCATATCAAGTCTAGGGGTGGTAAACGTCAAACCCCAATAACCGATAAGTCGTGCCGATGTGAAGCTCATAACGGGTCGAGAAACTACTGGTAACACTTACCAGTAAATCTCCAATCAGCCCTGGCCAGGGACTTCCCTGTTACGGCCAATCGAGCACAGCGCAACATCAAACCCCAATACCGGGAGAGACGAAACCCCTCCTATCGCTCATTGCCTCCATGTGACTCGGGACTGTACCCAAAAACCACCGTTTTGCACGCCCTCATGGACGTGGTAAGGTGGAAATCAAAGCACAGTAGGAATCACACAAGACTCTATGACGATCTTGGGTCTACAGACTAACCTGCACAAGTGTCACCTGAGAACTGCCATCTGACGTGAGGTATAATACCATCTGGGAGTTCTCGGCGAGTCCGTCCAGTGTACCCAGTCTCCACTGAGCACCCGTATACCATCTCTGATGTCAAACACCAATGGATATGGGATCATCCATCGCCCATCTCATGGGTCGAGAAGCGTATACGCTAGTCTACACTGGTATATCGATGCCCCGTCTCGATACACCTACGACTAGGGACCTTGAAGGATGTACTTATGGACTATCATGTCCCCACTAGTATGATCTGCATCATAGTCCAGGTAGTCAAGTACACATCCTAAGGGCTTTACCAACATGTAACTATAAGACAGTATAAAGAGACTAGTTTACATGTTAAGATAAAGAGCAACCAGATAGCATACTATCATATCGAGCAAGAAAGTCATCTCTATATATGTCCAAGCATCCAATATAATATACATCATCTGTATAATACTGGCATCTAGGGCATACATACAACTAACAATCTCCCACTTGCACTAGGGCCAGCTGCTGTAGTATCGCATACCGAGCATCCCGAAGAGTCTCTCAAACTGTATATGGGGAATGGCCTTCGTTAGTGGATCCGCTGTGTTATTCTTCGTGTCAACCCTCCTGACCTCGATCTCCCGTCGATCAACTATCTCCCGGATCAGGTGATACCGCCTCAGAATATGCCTAGATCGCTGATGGGACCTGGGTTCCTTGGCCAAAGCCACCGCTCCATTGTTATCGCAATACAAAGGTATTGGATGCTCAATGGATGGAACCACTCCAAGTTCAGTAATGAACTTCTTGATCCAGACAGCCTCTTTGGCAGTATCATTGGCAGCGATGTATTCAGCCTCCATCGTCGAGTCTGCCACGGTTTCCTACTTGGAACTCTTCCAGCTAACCGCCCCTCCGTAAAGGGTAAAGACAAATCCCGACTGCGACTTAGAGTCGTCCTTATCACTCTGGAAGCTCGAATCGGTAAAGGACTCCACTTAGAGTTCTCCGTTGCCATACACCAAGAGCATCTCTTTAGTCCTTCGTAAGTACTTGAGAATGCTCTTCACAGCTGTCCAGTGACTCTCTCCAGGATCAGCTTGATACCTGCTCACTACACTTAGTGAGTATGCTACATCGGGTCTGGTACATAGCATCGCGTACATGATAGAGCCTACAGCCGAAGCATAGGGTATCCCTTGCATGCGAGCTCTCTCCAAATCAGTCTTGGGAGACATCTCTTTGGAGAGAGTGACTCCAGAGATCGTGGGTAAGTTCCCATGCTTGGATTCTTCCATACTAAACCTCTTTAGTATGGTCTCAATGTACCTGGATTGGGACAATCCCAATATCCGTTTGGATCTATCTCTATAGATCCTAATTCCCAATATGCAGGAGGCATCACCAAGATCTTTCATCGAGAATCTTTGTGACAAGAAGGGCTTGACCGATTGCAGCATAGGAATGTCATTTCCTATCAAGAGTATGTCGTCCACGTACAATACGAGGAAGACAACCTTACTCTCTGCCACCTTTTTTGTAGATACAAGGTTCATCTACGTTTTTGACGAAATCAAACTCTTTGATAACGACGTCAAAGCAGATGTTCCAACTCCGCGATACTTGCTTTAATCCATAAATGGATTCAAGCAGCTTGCACACCTTCCCGCTGCTCCCACTATCTACGAAGCCCTCTGGCTGAGTCATGTACACGCACTCTTCTAAATCACCGTTTAGAAAGGCGGTCTTAACATCCATTTGCCAGATTTCGTAGTCATGATATGCAGCGATGGCAAGCATGATCCGGATGGATTTAAGCATAGCCACTGGAGAAAAGGTTTCGTCATAGTCCACACCTGCTCTTTGACGAAAACCCATTGCAACAAGTCTAGCTTTGAAAGTCTCCACTTTCCCATCTACACCAAGTTTTTTCTTGAAGGTCCACTTGCTCCCAATGGGTTTTATCCCTTCAGGAGCAACTTCCAAAGTCCATACTTTGTTGGTGTACATGGATTCCATTTCGGACCGCATAGCATCCAGCCATCTCACTGAGTCCCCACTCGTGATGGCCTGCTCGAAGCTAGTTGGGTCATCATCCTCCATGATGCAATCCTCGCTCCCACCGTAAATGAGAAAACCATAGTATCTCTCAGGTGGACGAGAAACCCTGCTAGATCGGCGGAGCGGCTGGGGTTCGTCAGGTACTACTGAATCCTCTGGTTCTACCAAGTCTTCTGTTATAGTTTGTGTCGTTGGAACCTCTTCCAGTTCTACCTCAATGCCACTTGTCTGTTTCATAAGAAAACCTTTTTCTAAGAAAGTGGCATGTCGAGAAACAAACACCTTTTGTTCCTCGGGGTGGTATAAGATATACTCTTGTGAATTTTTGGGATATCCTATAAACTTACATAAGACTGATCTTGCCTCGAGTTTGTCCGGATTTTGTCTTTTGACATAGGCTGGACAACCCCATATCTTAATGTAATTAAGATGTGGTCTCTTCTCTTTCCATATCTCATATGGAGTGGTAGGCACTGATTTGGTAGGAACTCTATTCAATAGGTCCATGGCTGTCTCAAGCGCATATCCCCAGAAGGAAATAGGTAACTCAGCTGTACTCATCATTGAGCGCACCATATCTAATAGGGTGTGGTTTCTCCGTTCCGATACACCATTGTGCTGTGGTGTATAAGGAGGAGTAAGCCGAGAGAGAATCCCATTCTCTTTTAAATAATCTAGAAAATCATTGCTCAAGTATTCTCCTCCTCGATCAGATCAAAGGATCTTAATACTTTTGCCCGTTTGGTTCTCTACTTCGTGCTTATATTCTCTGAATTTCTCAAAAGCTTCAGACTTATATTTTATCAGGAACACATGTCCGTATCTAGAGAAATCGTCAGTGAATGTAATGAAGTAGGAAGAACCGTCCCTGGCATGTGTAGACATGGGACCGCATACATCACTATGTATCAGCCCTAAGAGTTCCGTAACTCTTTCTCCGTGTCCCGTAAACGGAGTTTTGGTCATTTTACCTTTGAGACATGACTGGAAAGTGTCATAAGATGAAAATTCAAACGGATTCAAATATCCATCTTTATGCAACTTAGCTAGTCGTGTCGCATTTATGTGACCTAGTCTACATTGCCACAAGAAGGATTCGTTCAGTTCTGAACTCTTCCTCTTGTGTGTGTTTTGTAAATTGAGGACTGTATTTTGATTGAGAATGAATATGCCATTATGTAACGAGCCTGATGCAATCAACTTTTGATCTAGGAAGATGTTCATAACATTATCATGTACTACAAAATTATATCCTTCTTTACTCAGTAAAGAAACTGATATAATGTTGCACATCATGTTCGGTATATAATAGCACTCATTCAGAACCAGTGTATTACGACTTGGTAATACAAGGTGATATTCGCCAACTGCTTTGGCTGCAACACTTGCACCATTCCCTACTTGAACGGAATGATCACCCTTTCCCAGTTCTCTACCTTTCCGTAGCCCATGTAATTGTTTACATACGTGGGATCCTGATCCGGTATCTAATACCCAAGACGTAGGGTGAACTGAAAAACAGTTCTCAATGACAAACACACCCGAAGAAAGTGCATCAACATGCATGTCCTCTGTTTGGGCGACGTGAGAATCCAGAAATTCTCCTGTTTCCTGTTCAGTCTTATAACTCTTATAAGAAAGAACGGGTCCAACGTTCCCCTGCACAGTATAACATGCGGGTTCGGTCAATACATCCATATTATTATCTTGATTAAGACATGACATGGTCGCTACCTGGAGAGAGAGAGAAGAAAACACTTTAGCGTATGCTCTTGCAAGATCAGATTGGTAATTATCTTATCTAATCAGGATGGCTCCCACTGGTTTTATCAAATCTTCCTTCAAACCCTAAAAGGAAAGACTAGCCGGGATTAATTACACCCTACAACTTCGCCGATCTTTCAGCCAGGCCAGTGTCGGTACTTTGAGGGAGGTTCCCCGTGCTTTCGCATGGACCTAATTAAAGTAAACCTCGTTTTCCCAGAGGCGTAACCCCGTTGACACCTTTGTAGACACCTACTTGATCGGCTAATTGTCCTGTATAAAACTCTCCCAGGAGTAACAATTACTCGCGGTGGGTATCGGGATCCAACTATCTCATAGAAGGTATGCAATCTCATTGCAAATCTCAACACTTGAAATTCCCGATAATATTTTGCCCCTAGCGTGCTATGACCTTGACGCATGCCAAACAACGCATAATCCGCTAGTCAAGTTCAACCCATACAATTCGTGATTGAATTAAACCCACCCGTACGGCCCTTGACGCATGCCAAACAACGTCGTACGAATACCCTAATCCAATCGCATCTCATGCTACAGATAAGTAATAATCAGCTACCGTACACTACGCCTTGACGCATGCCAAACAACCGTAGCACGAATACTAAATATTACATATCTGAATTGACGGAGGGCTATGCAGGTTTTTCTGAAAACCATGAGCGTAATGAACTTAATATCGTTATAGAATCAAGTGAAGTTTGAAATGGAGTGATTTTGAGGCTTTCATTAGTTTTGCTAAAGAAGTCACTCCCGGTGAAGGGATCTCGGCTCTTTCCTCATCGAATAAGGTGCGGGATATATCATATATATCACTGTGCAAAGTAAAACTCCAAAAGCAATCAAAAGCAAACCGAGTGTTGTAGCATCTGCCAGTTTCGTTAAAGAGGTCACTCCCGGTGAAGGGATCTCGGCTCTTTCCTCATCGAATAAGGTGCAGGGTATATCATATATACCACTGTGCAAAGCAAAACTGTAGCTATCTTTTTATTTGAAAATTTGATTCTACAACATCTTTTAGGTTTCTTTTCTTTCATTAATCACATTAATGAAGTCCCATCATTTAATTCACCTAAACATCACAGATAAATACGACGTACACTTATGCCATCTGCATTCGCCTCGATGTCCCCTCATGCACCGTTAGGTTAGGTAACTAACGGCAGAGCAGGGCAGGGCTAGCGCGGGTGTAAAACATAAGTAACGCCTATATAATATATCATATATACTGTATACTGTATCCATCACAGAACATATCTAATGATCACATCACAGATATCGCAGCAGAAACATAGATATAATGTGGGATGTACTAGGACGTCCGTATTTAGTATTTAGCCAACAATAGAAAATACGGATTCCACAGTCGCGATGAATAGCCAAGCCCACACCCTGGACCCCTACGAGAGTGGCAGGCGACCCTACCAATTCTGGAGTTTAGGAGACCCGGTCTCGACTTCTCGAGATGGCCTCCCACTGAACCCCAAAACCCGGTCACATGTGCTCCCCTCCTTGGTTCCATCCTAATGCGGAAAAGTAAATAATATACAACACTGGTGGCATCGACCTCAATCCGGAAGTGCCCCAAATAAAAGAATATTACATTTGAATTTACATGAATGAAAATATAAAACTCTCATCTCACATAAAACCCCCCGTCTATTCTATCGCGACAATCCTACACATCATCTCAGCAACACATAATATCATATATCATCAACGTAAGTAAGTATGCGTACCCCAATTGTCGTTGATGTATAGCAACGAAACCGGCGATATCGACATACTACACTTACGGTCACAGAAAAGAAAGTGTTAAACTGCAATATTTGGAATCCACATTCTCTTTAGACATCGTAAATGCGAAATATCACATACTTCGTATTTCATGTCCAACTATATGAATTCCACATATTGCATCACATTCCAGATAAATAGACGGTATTAAAGTTTTCGAACGAACGATCAAATACCCAAGATTCGCTAAAGCTCAACACTTGAGCGGAGTTCAAAAACCCGGAGTGTCACACAGTGGTAGCGGTCCAGCCGTAGAAGGGTCAAGCCAACGCCTCACATGTGGCACGCCGTACTGCCCCAAACCCTAAGATTCAAAAGGCAGTTCAAGACGGTCACATAATCTAGTTAAGGTTTGTTGTCTTCTAGAGGGTCCACCACAAACAAACTTGCACGTATTTCCGAAAGATTTTAAACCCCGTGAAAAGTGAGCAAATGATACTCGTTCAAACACTTCAATACATTCTAATTTATCCGGAAAAGTCACGAAATCAAAATTCCGATCGAATCGACGAGTCCAAAACCATCTCCAGAATTTACAGAACTAAATTCAGATTAAAAATACTCCAAAACAATATACAATCAGTGTAATTAGTTACTGTAAAAAAACCACACCATGATTCAACAGAACGGCCGCGGAACCGCGGCCTAAGCAGGCTATTGCCGCGGTTCCGCGGTCGAATTAACAGATCATGGCCTCGTTTTTTACAGTAACTCTTATATTTACCTGCTGGAGTTTTTTGCATATTTTTAATTCTGAAAATAACCACTTTTTGAAAAATGTCCAGAGAGCACTAAAAAAACCGTATTTTCCGGTTCGATCGGAGTTTTAACTTCGTTAAAGTGTCGCCTAATGTTCTAGGTTGGCTCTGATACCAATGAAAGGTTAGCCTAGCACCTCATAAAGGGTTTGGAAGCATCACATGAACCAAAGATTGAATTTTTAGGGTGCTAAGTTAACGAACATAGGAACGTTCCTAGAAAAATTAGGGTTTCAAAATTTTTCACATCATCTCATGAAAGAAAAGCTAGGGTTTAGAGAGTACAACCTTTGTAGCTCCCTACGCTAGACTCCTCGGCTACTTGGGGTTTGAAAAAACTCCGCTTGAACTCCTCTAGGTCACCGATGATCCACCCGGAGTCCGCTTTGTCCAAGCTTGCAACTTCACCCGATCAAGAGAACGAAATGAAGCTAACACTCCAAACAAGTGGCTAGACTTGTGTAGAATGGTGTTGTGGTTCTCTTTCTCACTTCAAAATCCTAACTTGATGAGTATTATGCTCACTTGAAAAATCTAAAGAGCAATGGAAGAAGGAGGAAGAAGATGGTGGCCCTTTTTGAACAAGAGAAGAAAAACCTCTAGTTGAAAAATAGAAAATATATCTTTATATATTTTTTATCTCTCATCTCAAACCATGGTTGAATCATTATTGAACTTGAGTTAAAATCCAAAAGGAAAAGTAATCCATGGTTAAACGGTGGGTGAGCATGGTTAGGCCAAGAAGAGTGTAGAAAGCTTCCATGAATTATCCTTTCCTTTTCTTTTGTTTTAAATCAAATTTAATAATAATTTATATAATTAAAACCATGGTGTGAGTCCTATATTGCCACTATTTTCTTTGTATAAGCAACCATGATAGATGAGGTATGTATGTATGTATGTATGCACATCCATATGTGCATGAAACTAGAAAGAAAGAAAAACATACATGCATTCATACATCCATCCAACACAAGAAATGATTTCTAGTGAGAAACTAATGGTTAAATGATAAATCAACACTTGATTTATCAATCCGGCCATATCACATACGACCCCACCAAAAGCAAGCCGCCCGATCAATATACGGTATCCTATACGCGCATTTTAATCGGGTCCATGCGCATATCGCATACGTGCACCACAACATTTCGCCTGGACTAGGTAACTCCTTTGTGGGACTCTAAGACTCGTCAATACGCCGGCAGTGGGTGATGATCATATCAAGCACCCCCAAGCCGCAAGCGGTCAGCTAAACGTAACGGCCACCCGGGTATTGAGCGATCATAAGAAAACAAGCGAACCTGCTACAACTCCCGTCGAGCCAACCGGCAACACTACCGTACAGTCCGGTCTCCTCGTCTGATATGTCGCATATCAAGTCTAAGGGTGGTAAACATCAGACCCCAATAACCGATAAGTCGTGCCGATGTGAGGCTCATAACGGGTCGAGAAACTACTGGTAACACTTACTAGTAAATCTCCAATCAGCCCTGGCCAGGGACTTCCCTGTTACGGCCAATCGAGCACAGCGCAACATCAACCCCCAATACCGGGAGAGACGAAACCCCTCCTATCGCTCATTGCCTCCATGTGACTCGGGACTGTACCCAAAAACCACCATTTTGCACGCCCTCATGGACGTGGTAAGGTGGAAATCAAAGCACAGTGGGAATCACACAAGACTTTATGACGATCTCGGGTCTACAGACTAACATGCACAAGTGTCACCTGAGAACTGCCATCTGACGTGAGGTATAATACCATCTGGGAGTTCTCGGCGAGTCCGTCCAGTGTACCCAGTCTCCACTGAGCACCCGTATACCATCTCTGATGTCAAACACCAATGGATATGGGATCATCCATCGCCCATCTCATGGGTCGAGAAGCGTATACGCTAGTCTACACTGGTATATCGATGCCCCGTCTCGATACACCTACGACTAGGGACCTTGAAGGATGTACTTATGGACTACCATGTCCCCACTAGTATGATCTGCATCATAGTCCAGGTAGTCAAGTACACATCCTAAGGGCTTTACCAACATGTAACTATAAGACAGTATAAAGAGACTAGTATACATGTTAAGATAAAGAGCAACCAGATAGCATACTATCATATCGAGCAAGAAAGTCATCTCTATATATGTCCAAGCATCCAATATAATATACATCATCTGTACAATACTGGCCTCTAGGGCATACATACAACTAACAGTTTGGTCGCTGCAATTAGGAAAGAGAGAAGAAACACTTTAGCATGATGCTCTTGCAAGTTTAGAGTGGTTTTTAATTTGTCTAAACAGGATGGCTCCCACTGTCTCTCGAATCCCTCCTCAAACCAAAAAGGAAGAATTAGTCAGGATCAATCTCACCGTACAATACTTGCTTAACCGTTCAGCCAGGCTAGTGTCGGTACTTCGAGGGAGGTTTTCCAACGCTTTCACGAAGTTCCTTAATTAAATAACCTCTTTTACCTGTGGGCGTAGCCCCGCTAACACCTTTCTAGACACCTACTTGGTTTATAGCATTGATCGTTAAGTGAGAAATTTCCCGAGGAGTAGCACATACTCACAGTAGGATCGGGATCCAAATATCATCGCGTGACAAAACTGAAGGAATCCTACCGGAATCATCACACTCCAAATGGTATGCAGCGCTAGCAAGTTTCAGTTTCTTTTGAAACTCCCGATATGGATTTTTGCCCCATGCTCTTATGACCTTGACTTTGGCCAACAAATCATAAGTCACATGTCAAGTTCTACCCGTCATTCTCCAGGTTAATTTGAACCCACCTGTACCTACCCTTGACTTTGGCCAACAAGGCAGTACGATTGTCCCAAACCAACACATCTATCTATGCTGCACATGAATACCCAATAGCTACCAATCACTATGCCTTGACTTTGGCCAACAAACATAGCTTGAATACTATTGACTATCCATGTGAAACGACGGAGGGCTACGAATGGTTTTGGCGAAACCGTGAACATAGTGATCTTGATATAATCGATGGAACGAGAAAGCTTTTAAAAGGAGTGGCTTAAGCTCCGCGTTTAAAAGTTGTTTTCGAAAAGAAACCGAGTGGTTTTGAAAGTGTTCCAACGACTCAACTTTGGTTTATTTTCTTGCATTAATTTAATGCGCCCCATCATTTAATCCTACCATTACAGAAAACAACGAAAGTATGACGTACGCTTATGCCATCCGCATTCTCCACGGGGCCCCGTCATTACCCGTTAGGTTACTTAACTAACGACAGAGCGGGGGCTGGACTAGCGCGGATGCAAAACATAAACAACGCCTAAATAGATATCATATATAGATATACACATTCGTCACATGCAATGATAGCCATTCCAGATCACAGATGAACACATTGGATATCCTAGGAATCCGCAATCCGTACGAGCCTGTAACGAAGAGCGGATTACACGGTCGTGATGAATAGCCAAGACCCTACCCTAGACCCCTACGGGTGCGGCAAACTACCCGCCAAGTACCCGAAGCGAAGCAACCTCCCTCAACACCGTGAGTGGGCCACTCGGCACTTCGAGATACCCGGTAGTTTGTGCACCCCACCTTGGGTCTATCCTAGGAGCAAAAATAGTAAAAGAAATTATACAATGATGGCTACAACCCCATCCCGGTTGTGCGGCCATATAAATAATATTACATCAATTACAAATTACATGAATTGAAAGAAAAAAAAAACTCTCATCTCACAACCCCCGGCTATTCATCCGCGACAATCCAATGAATTCATATACATATACCATCAACATTACAGATCACAGATATGTATAACCCCCACTAATCGACGTATAGCGATTAACAGACGTTCAATACATATATCACATTACAGATATAACCCGTTAGCTTAAGTCTTTAGAAGTTCGATCAAAATACGGATTTTAAACCCCAAAAACAAATTTTGCTTTCTGTAAAATCTGGGCAGAAAAAACATATTGTAAAATCCCAAAACAGCCACAGAAAAACACTGCAGGAAAATTGTGCCACGACCGAGTCAACTCGGTCGCGGATCAGCGGCGGGAGCATGCTCCTGCCGCGTTTCCGCGGCGCTTTGATCGAGTCGGTGGACCAATTTTCTTGTGTGGGTCTTAAAAAGCCTGAGCCGATTTTTAGTGTAAGATTAATTATTTTTTGAACAGAAAACAGAATCGGCAGAAACTTGATATTACGGGCATGTTTCGCGACTTTTTCTCCGATCGAACTTCTAGTTACTTTCCTAACATGTTAGATAGTGTTTAACCTGGCACTGATACCACTGTAAGTCCACGTTACCTCTCCCGGTTCTTTCGGGCTTGCGGAAATGATGAAAAACGATTTTTCTTTTGGTGGTAACATGGACTCAAAATACGGATATTTGTTAAACAACTATCTAACAACCTAACTAGGAGTTTTACCTACTCGGTTAGGGGTTATACCTTAACTTGAACTCCTTCTCTTGGACTCCTTGTGGTGGTCGGATGGTTCTCTCCTCTTCGTCTCTTTGTGCCGAAGATAGATCCACATGAAAGCTTCTACCTTTGGCTTCAACCTCAAACTAGAGGAAACTAGAACACTTGGCTTGCTAGATTTTGTGTACTACGATGAGTAGAGAAGTGTTTTGGGTTTTTATCTCCAAGGCAAATGATTCTCAACACATGAGAGGTTTTTTCCTTGAACTAGAGAGAGAGCAAGAGGAAGAGGGAGAGCTTGAAGATGAGAGAGCTTTCATGAGAGAGAAAACAAATCAAAGAATGAGCAAGACTTTTCTCACCCTTGCTCTCATAATCCAAAATAATCATAACCCATAATAGTAATTGAGTATTATGTGATGGTTCAAGTCAAAATAGCAATATCATTTCATGCACTCATTTTGTGAAGAATAACAAGCAAGCAAAAGTCTTTGCCATGAAATGATAGCCATTGTAATGATGATGGTCAACTAGTCCAACCTAGTCAACCGGTCAACAAAGTCAACAAGTCAACAAAGTCAACCCTTCAACCCAACCATGGCACAATAATACTTAATTAATATTATCATTAATCATATTTCTTATTCTAATTAGGGTTTAGCAAAAGTCAACAGTCAACAACCCTAATGAGAATCCTCTGCCTCTGTCTCTCTGTCAACTGTGCATACACACCCGCATCCGTGTTCCGAGGAACACGAATACAAACGAGATAAAACCAATCCCAAAACGTACACTAGGATCTGGCTTAAACCAAAGACCGCTAATGATAACTGCCCGGACACTAAACGTGCACAAGTGTACGGATGTGACCGAACCCTATCGCAAAACTATGCGACCTCTCCTCTTTTGCCTAAAGGCGAATAGCTCTCTGTGTGGGACTCTAAAGACTCGACACTACGCTGGCAGTGGGTTTAACCACAGACCGCAAGCGGCACTAGCTGTGCGTAACGGCCCCCAGGCAGATGCCGATAAGAAGACGGACGAGGTGAAACCCATCTGAACTCCTACTGAGTCTGAATGTGACAATCTGCGTACAGTCCGGTCTGTTCGTCTGAGAATATCGCATGGCAGGCCTAGGGGGCGGTAAACGTTAGTCCCCTAATAGCGGTAAAAGTCGTGTCGGAGTGTAACCCAGAACACCCTGAGATAACACTGGAAACCTACCAGTATATCTCGCTTGCCCTGGCCAGGGACTTTGTGTAATGGCTCTCCTAGACACGGCGCGATATCAACCCCCAATACCGGGAGAGACGAATCCTGTCTAACCGTCACTTCCTCCAAGTGCTTCGGGACTGCACCCAACTAATACCTGTTTGCACGACTCCTTTGAGCCGTGGTAGGGTAGTAATCTAAGTACAGTGGGAACACACTCGAGGCGAAGTGACAGTGTCAAGTCAGCGGACTAAGCTGTAGTCATGTCATCTGGGAACTGATAACTGACGATAGGTATAGTACCAACCAACAGTTCCCGACGAGTCCTGTCCAGTGTACTCGTAACCTAACGAGCACCCGCATACTATCTCAAGTACGACGTACTGACGGCTGTGGGATAGACCGTCTCCCCTGCTGGGATGAGAAGCACATACGCTAGTCTACTCCGGAGTATCGATGCCCTGTCTCGATACTCCTATGATTAGGGACCTGCATAAGGATGTGCTTGTAGATTACCCAGCCCCCACGAGTGTGACTGCCATCACAACGCTGGTAATCAAGCAAAGATCCTAAGGGCTCCACTAATGTGTATAGGTGATATACTAAAATAAACGCATGTACACATTAAAGTAAAAACAAACCAAGTAGCATACTACTAGTTTGAGCAAGATTGTCTATACAAGGTGAATATCCCAAGCTTCCATTAAGTAATATATAAACTAGTATGATACAGTAATGTCCTCTAGGGCATATACACTAACACCCTCTTCTTGGGGCCATGAGGCGGGGGCTGCCTCCAGAGAGGAGGCGGAAGATGTGTCCCCCAGCACCTCGTGCTGGGTGAGGCATGAGGACGAGCTCGCCAACGCTCGGGCTCGCTTCCACATTCCCCCACGCTACACGCTCCGTCTACCCGAGGAGGGAGAGAGGGCAGACCAGGTACGGGGTAGGAAGATAGCCCTGTATTTGGAAGCTTTTTGGTGCGGAATGCGCCTGCCCTTCTCTCCTGAGGTCATCGCCGCTCTGAATTTCTTCGGTTTGGCCCCCGGCCAGTTAGTGCCGAACGCGTGGAGGATCCTCCTTGGGTTCTTGATCCGCCTGAGGCTGCAGGCGGTTCCTTTCAGTCTTTCCCTTCTCGAGTCCTCCCTCGTTTTCAAGAGTCACCCTGGCGGTCGAGCTGGCGACCCGAGATGGGTTTACTTTACTTTTAGGAAGCGGCCCGGGGTCGCTGCTGGGACCGGGGTCGTGGCCTTGCCCTCCTCCATTCACAATTGTAAAAAGAAATTTTTCTTCGTTTCCCCTCCCGAGGGCGAGGACTAGCCAGTGCCCACCAAATGGTCGAAGGAGAAGTGTCTGCCGGGGAACCTGTCCGATGACCCCGCCGCGGTAAGAGTGGCGTCATGGGAGCCCATCCCTCGACATGACGTGCTGCTGTCCGAGAGGGTTTTGAGCTAGGCTGGGCTTAGCCTCGTCGAGTTCGTCGGTAAGTTAGGCTTGCTTTTTGGGTTTACATTTTACTCATGTTGCTGATCTGTTAGGTGTTCGTTTCATACAGGATCCATGGACTTCGGCTCTCTCCGAGATGCTATGCGCCAGCCGAGGCAGCCTACTAGGGCCGGTGGCGTCAGCTCTTCTCGGGCGCAGCCCGCTCCGGCCCCTGCTGCCCCGGAGGCGACGCCTCGAGGACGCTCGGTGGCGGATCCCGCCCCGGGACCCAGAAGAACATCGGGTTGGAAGCGGACCCTGATTCTGGAGGACACGGCTTCGGAAGAGGAGATCAGCTCTCCCTCGGAGCCGCTCAGGAAGAGTTCCCAGAGACCTTCCTAGGGCCGGTCCTCGCCGACCGTAGTAGAGGAAGGGGGCTCCGGTTCGCGGTGCCGTCGGGACTGTGGTCGCAGACAGCCTCCTGCACGAAATAGAGACCTCGGCCGGGGGTCGAGTTCCTGGAGGGACCCTCAGGGCCCAGCTGGCGTCGATCGTCCAGGAGTCCGTGCAGGTAAGCCCCCGGTTCATCGTGAGATTTGGTGCCCTTTTCTTTTTCTGATCTTTTTTAAGTCCTCCAGCACGTGGCCCTTGCCCTTCGCATGGAGACCGAGGTGGTATCCCCATCGGTGGAGGCCGCGGGCCAGCTCGCCGCGCTGCAAGAGAGCTCCAGGCAAGAGCAGGAGGCGATGTCGGTGAAGATCGCCGCCCTGGAGGGTGAGGTGGATGTCGGGAAGAGGGAGGTCGCCCGGCATCGCGAGGCCACCGTGATCGCCGAGGGCAAGCTCGAGGACTCCCAGGTGCTCGCCGGGAACCTGAAGAGGATGGCGAAGGCCCTCCGAAAGGAGCTGGGGGCGGCGGCTGAGGCGTTTAAGTTGGCCAAATCGAGGGCCGTGGCGAGCTATAAGGGGTCGAAGGACTTTTATAACGACCTGGCCGTAGCCAAGACCCGCATTTGGCATGACGCCCTCGATGCCGTTAAGTCTCGGATGCCAGGGTTCGACGACGTGGACCTCCGGGCTGAGTTCCCCCTCGTGGGCGCCGACGAGCAAGGGGAAAAAGTTCCCGGCGAGGAGGTGGCCGGGGACCCAACGCCCCAAGTGGTGGAGGTCGAAGACCTTGAGGTCGCGCCCGGTCCCGAGGTGTAGAGCCCCCATTCTCCTCTCTTCATTTTGTTTTCCTTTTGAATTTTGTAAGGCTGGGGAGCCAAAAAATACCCTTTGTAAAAAAACTTTTGTCTTTGGCAGTAGTAATAAAGTTTTACAAAAGTTATTTCTCAGCTCCATAGAATTGTGTTCTGCCATCTGTTTGTGAAGAATGCTCGTGGAATATTTTTGCCTGTATCGTTGTGCTTTTACGTCAGGTTGGCCATCTGTCTAGTGATCGTCTGTCGAGTTGTCTGCAATCACTTGCCGACGAGCGCTTCTGAGGAGGTATCTCCCTGGGCTCCGGAGTTGAGGGAAGATCGTTTAGAATTGGACAGACCTGACGCCCCTCACTGGGGTCTCGGGTCTACGGCCACAGAGCATCTCTGATTCCGACCATTAGTCGCCATCCGGGGTTGACTGGGCAGGGTAGCTGCCCTGTCACCTCTTGCAAAGGCTTTATGCTTCCTGGCATGGTGGTAGGGGAGTTTCCCACCAAGGATGGCCGAGCAGTGTAGCTTCTCCTTTGCCCCTTGCGAGGGCTTGGCTTTCTAGCGCTTGAGGGGTTGTACGAAGCCCATTAAGGATGTCCGGGCAGTGGAGCTGCGCGGCGGCCTCTGGGCGAGGCTTTGACCTCTGGCGTCGTAGGTAGGCAACTACCAGCCGGAGTTTTTACCGAGCAAGGTAGCTTCTCGGTTGCCTCTTGCGAGGGCTTTGATCCTTCAGGACGGGGACCGAGCAGAGTTACTGCTCGGTGCCACTTGGCGAGGACTTTGATCCCTGTCGGTTGTGGTAGGAAGCTACCAGCCGGGGATAGCCGAGCGAGGGCCCGACTGCCTAAGGGAGGACTTTGGTCCTGGGCGCGGGAAGAGCTATAAGGCTGTAAGAAGCCTACCAAGGACCCTTGGCCGGGTAGGGTTACTGCCCGGTGCCTCTAGGCGATGGCTTTTGTCCTGAAAGATAGCCGAGCGAGGGAACCTCGGGCTCGACTGCCTCTGAGAGGGCTTTTTGATCCCCGGCGTTGCGGCAGGGAAGCTTCCAGCTGGGGATAGCCGAGCGAGGGAACCTCGGGCTTGACTGCCTCTGAGAGGGATTTTTGATCCCCGGCGTTGCGGCAGGGAAGCTGCCCGCTGGGGATAGCCGAGCGAGGGGACCTCGGGCTCGACTGCCTCTGGGAGGGCTTTTTGATCCCGACGTTGTGGCAGGGAAGCTGCCCGCTGGGGATAGCCGAGCGAGGGAACCTCGGGCTCGACTGCCTCTAAGAGGGCTTTTTGATCCCCGGCGTTGGGGCAAGGAAGCTGCCCGCTGGGGATAGCCGAGCGAGGGGATCTCGGGCTCGACTGTCTCTGGGAAGGCTTTTTGATCCCGGCGTTGCGGCAGGGAAGTTGCTCGCTGGGGACGACCGAGCAGGGATGCTGCTGGGCTAAATCTTGTTGTGGTGTATCCCGACCGTTCAGCTGCAGGTGCGGGGAATTGGAACGGTCGGGACAACGGCGCGCGTAGCTAGCCTATTGAATGCGGGGGAAGGCGAAGCGCTAGGGGCGCGCCGCTTCGATTCCACCGGAGAAGGATCGATGGCCGCCGCGTGGAAGCGACTCCCTGGGCGAAAGCGTACGACGGTTGGGCTGCGCAGTGGGCTATGTAAGGCTGAAGGAGTACTGGTCCTTTCACCCTTCATAAACAGGCCGCCGAGAATGCAGGACTTCCCGTTCACCATCCCCGACATCGTTCACTTTGAAGACGTGTACCTCTATGACCCGTACTGCACCGAGGACACGGTGCAGCTGGTCTACGGGAGCATCGAGGACCATTTTGCCGGCTGCTCCCCCGACGCTCCTCCCTGCTGCAGCTGCTGATGTACTCCATCTGGAGGGCATCGCCAGGGCTTTACAACCCGCTGTCTGAGCTGCTCTTTGATAAGGTCGTGGGCAAGCTGCGGTCTTTGAGGCGCTTCGGCTTAATCTCCGTGAACCGGCTGGCCCGCTCAGAGGCGCTCGTCCGCGAATGCTACGAGCTGAGGCTCGGGGTCGATGCCCGTGGGGGGAACCAGGGACAGAGGCTGGAACTGGCGAGGCCTCGGTTGGGGGAGATTTTTACCGAGCACCACGAGCAGTGCTCGCTGCACCTCCTCCCCCTACTATTGTAATTTTCTTTTCTTTTTGCATGTATGGATGAGGAGCCCATAATACCCTTTGAATAAACAAAGCCTTTTTTTCGCAATGCCCCATTGATCTTTATTAAATTAACAATAGATCCTAGGAAGAATTTACATTGCTTTAAAGGAAAGGTACAGGCTAGTAGACGACTTTATTGGCTCGGGCCGAGCTCCTTGAAGGATCGCTGGCCCCCGTGCTCGGCGCAGGGCTCCCAGTTCCCCGAGTTCCAGGCTGGCCGTCTGCTGAAACGAGCATGATCTGACCAATTGTCAGGTCAGTGGGAGGGCAAGGCTGCTCTTGCTCACGGTCGGCCTGCCGTTTGCCCCTCAGGTATGCAGCGAGATGCCCGAATCGGATGAGCTCTTCGATGTAATCCCTAAGTTGCTTGCAATCCTCTGTGGCGTGGCCTAGCACCCGGTGGAAAGCGCAGTAGGGGCCCCGGGTCCGCTTTGCGGCCTGACGCGGGATCGAAGGGAACTTGAAGAACCCCTCGTTCTGGGCCTCCTCCAGCAACACCGCGAGGGAAATGTTGAGGGGGGTATACTCCTGGAACTTAGGGTGGTAGGGCTGTTGACGCTCCGAACTCTCCTCCCGAGCCCTCTTCTTCTGGTCGGGCCGTTCTGCCCGGGGAAGGTTAGCATTCATCTTAGATTCCAGCCGGACCTCACGCTCGGTCCATGCCTTGACCTCGTCCATGGTCTTAGGTTGCGCCAGTGCGAAGGAGCGTAACCATTCCTTGTGCCTCAGGCCAGATCTGAGCGCCGTTATGACGGTTTCGTCCCGGTGCTCGGGTACCTTGAGAAGGGTGATGTAGGCCTTCAACGTTTCCTTGTCCCCACTCTTAACCGTAAAGAGGTAGTCGACCGTGCTCTTCTGTCGACGGTTCCCCACGAAATGGCCAAGGAACTGAGTAACCAGCTCGTCGAAGATCGAAATCGAGTGGGGCTTGAGCCCCCGGAACCAGTCCCGACTTGCGCGGATGAGGGTGGCCGGGAAGGCTCTGCACTGGGCGGCGTCGGAGTGGTCCCGGAAGCTCATCCCCACGGTGAAAGCGTTCAAGTGGTCCTTCGGGTCGGTTTTCCTGTCAAACAGAGAGACCTTTGGGGTCTTGTTACGCGAGGAGACGCGCATAGCGAGCAGTTCCTCGGTGAACGGCTTCATGAGCGATTCGGAGGCATACTTAGCCCCGTCACTCGAGAGGTGAGCTTCTCGGCGCATGCCCTCGATCTTCTTCTCGAGGGCGTCGAGCTGACCGTGGTACCCCGAGGAATCGGCGCCTCGGGATCCCTGGCCCCCGCTGCGGGTGACCTGCGTCTGGGAGCGGCCCCGGTTTCTCTCGATGAGGTACCTCAAGTCCCGGGATGAGGTAGCTCTTGAGTTGCCGGGGTGGACCCCTTCTGTGCGGCCCCGCCGATGGTGGTGAGATCGACCATGCCCGTGGATAGGCGAGGTGACCGATATCTCCTCAGGGGGATAGGGGTCGCGAGGAGGCTCGGGGCGAAGCGCCCTGGCGGCGAATCTCGGTGTAGAGCCCTGGGGCGCCCAACGGGCCTCAGGGAGCACCGGTTCGAGAGACTGGCGGCCAGGGGACGCGGCCTGTTGGTGGTCGGCCGTCCAGACAGGGGCAGAGCCTTATGGAGGCGGTGGAACGGCGATCTGGGGCCCGGACACGGCCGTTTGGACGCGGACGAAGGCCTCCACGAGGGATTGCAGGCGATCTATCCGGCCTGCAAGGGCGTTGATGACTGTCAGGGGAGGAGGTTCATCCCCGCCTTCAGTGAGTGGAGGACGGCAGCTGGTACCGGGATCCCCAGGGTGGTCGCCTGCCATGAGGGTGGAGATAGGAAGGCCAACTTTGTATTTTGTGGAGTTAGGTTCCCACAGACGGCGCCAACTGATGGAGCTCCTTTTCGGGCCTCCGTCAGATGTTATCTTCCGTTGATCTCGCGGTGAGCTTAGCTGATTATCCTTCGTTGCGTGTGGGTCTCAATGGGTTTTTGGAGGAAGAGGTGAAGTGAGGAAGTTGTTGCCGAGTACCTGCAAAGAAGTCCCGCGGTGGTTTGGTACCACCGAGGACCCTCCGACGCTCAAGTTAGTGATGAGATCCGAGCAGAGTAACGGCATAAAAGTGTCAAAAAGGGCTTACTTGACCCTCTCTGCGGTGGGGGTTTATATAGCGGTGGAGCACGCAGCAGCGGGCGCGAGAATCTCACCGGCAGTTACGCCCGCGTAGAGAGCGGATCGCCCATTAATGGGGATCGTGAAGGCGTGGAACGTGGGACGTTGCTGGCGTAAAATCCACGCATGGCGAGATTCGCGGAGCGGCGGTTACGCCTGGAAGTAGGTCGGAGGGCCGAGGAAGACGTCCTCGGCGGGAGCTCGGGGACGAGCAAGGAGGCCGAGGAGTCTTGGTCCTGGGGTAGCTCGGGGGCTAGCTAAGAGGCCGAGGAGGCCAATTTGCAGAGGCTCCAACGGGGGGGAGGGCAGTTTGTGCTTGCTGGTCGGGCACGGGGTGGCCTGATCGGCCCCCGCGGGCCCTTTCTTCTGAGTTCTGGGGCACGTCACCTGCCACGTGTCATGATCTTGGGGATCGCCAATATCGAGCACTATCACTCATTGAATCACATTCACACATAAGTATACAACACACGCACTTGCACCAAAGGAATCCACGAATTTATCTCAAAAGTGTTAATTTGTGGTCACCTCCTCTCCCTTCCTAAGGTTCCTGGAGTTCGAACGCCGCAATCTTCCCGAGAGGGGAAGTGCCCATACCAACCGAGCTATAGCTCTTGTATATGCAAAAACTGGTTAAGATTTAGGCGGATATTTTACTGGGTACGCCGTGGATAATTTTCACCCCATTTTTGAATATCTATCCATTTGTATATGCAATTTTTATTATTGCTTTATTTTGGAGGAAAATGCGTATCAAGAACTTGTAAATTAAAAAAGACTTTTTTGGAATATCATTTAGGAAAATTGTATCTGAATAATTGAAATATGTGATTATCTTCAATTTTGGGGAAAAAAAAAGAAGAAGGATATATATTTTGGAAACTTATGTTGCTGTTGCCTTTGAAAATATATAGATTATTCAAAGCAAATCAAAATATAAGGTTCAGAAGTTCTTTCATTTGTAAAAAATTAAGGAAGAATCCAATTTTCTTATAAGTAATTTTAATTTATAATCTAGAATTTAATTTTATCAACAAGTAATAATCATATTAAAGCTAGTGTCTTGTAATATTACTACATTGCATTAGGATTGTAATGATTTGTTTTCCAAAAGTATTTGCTAAGATTTAATTAGGTCCATATCTACTAGGTTTCAATATTATTTGGCAAGGATTAGAGAGAAGAAGTGAGATTTTTGTGAGCTTTATAGCAAAATATATCTTTCAGAATAATTATATAACAACAGCATGCCCCAAGAACTTAACTGACAGAGTCTCAGTTGATATAGCTTTTCTCTCCAAAATGGAGGGTCGCCAGTTCGATTGCAAATGGGGCCGCATCACCCAAAAAACCAAGAACAAGTTTGGTGCTGAACTCTACAAAAGGCCTGAGAAATATGTGCTCTTGGACAAATATATCAAACATCTTGTGTACCCAAACCAAATTAAAAGTGTATACAAAATATATAACAAATCATGGTATCGATAACGAAATCACAGAAACAATGTATTGATGACATTTACCGATACAAAATTTGCTAAATTTAACACTTTAATCTCACATAACCAAAAATAAAGAAAAAGAAGAAGATAGCGTCAAAAGCAGTTGATATCGGAACTGACGTAAGAAAAATCGAAAGGAGGGCTCCACGCATATTTAATCTTGACAGGGTAACCACTTTTGATCGGCTTGCCATTGTTGATCAAGAAAGTGTCATTGCCAGCAGATTTCATAACCTTCGGATTTGTAGGTGAAGCACTTGTGAAATTTTTGCAGTATAGTATCAGATTTGCTTGAGGGCAATGGCATTCATTGCTCACTGTGAATTGATATTCCGGCTGCCCTTTGATGATTTTTCCCGTCTCTGATTGACTAAATGACAAATCTGTTGGTCCACATATCCCGGCTTGAGCTGCAAAAAATAATAATAGATAGATAGATAGATAGAGAGATATAATATTTTTTAAAAAAAAATAGACCAGATAACAAAAAAACTCCAAGAAATAATGGAGACGCAAAAGGAAAATATAAGAAGGTACAAAGAGCTAGAGAACAAAAGCCAATCAATCTTTCTATTGGATCACAAAAATTTGATATTGAAATAAATTATGGTGATGGAATATTTGTACGAATATCTGTACGTGACAATTGCATTTTCTAATAAATTGGCCAATTATTCTGGCTAGAAGACACTTCTCATAAAGTTGTGATGAATAAATCTAATTCAGAATCACAGCACTTGTTAATTGCATTGTTAGCTGTATTTAGTAGTATTTTAGTTAGTTTCTAATATTTACAGCAACACAATATAATTAGGAACAAAGACCTTCTCAACAAAACGAAGGAAAGATGTCATGGGAGAGAATTTACTTTCATGGCGTCAAAAATATATTTCCTCCATTATTTTTTCGACGGTCGGCATCCATCATCATCATCATTATCATATAAGATGTGGATACACTAAATTTTATGTGATTCCATCACAGTTATCCGTTGATTCAGTGGATGCAAAATTAAGGATTTACTAACAATAGAACTTTTTACATTGTCAATTCAATGGTGAAAATGTGGTGGAATCATATGAAATTTGGTGTATCCACATCTTACATGATAAAGATGATGATAGTGAGTACCGATCGTCAAAAAAAATTGTGCAGGATATAGATATTTGACGCCACCTAACGAAAAAGCCCCATGAGCCTCTTTTCTTCATTATTCACACACACACACACACATATATACAGAGAGATGGACTATGATCCAATCAGAAGAATTTAAAAACAAATACTTCCCGCTTTTTACCATTACATTAACTTTGGGATGTGTACTAATAATTATGAATAAAAGCATTCATTTATTACCAAACATAACATAATTGAATGCACAAATCCCAAAATTAATTTAATGGTGAAAAGGTGAGAAGAATTTGTTTCCAAATTCTTCCGATAGGATTTTAGTCGAAATATATATATAAGTGCTCCATTGCAAACCGGTCCTTGTTTTTAAAAAGGGAACTCCGGTTTTTTAAAAACGGGAACTCTACGGCATATTTTGACGATCCGATCCATTAAACTTGATCACCCCACCCTCAAATGCATGTGTATGAAAATTCAAGGGATTTTAAGAGCTCTAACTTATGTATCGGAGAAAGTTTATGTTGTATTATCGAAAGAAGTTCATTTTTGCACCCATTGGTTAGAGGTTTTCAAATTTCTTGAATTTTCATACACATACATTTGAGAATAGAGTGAGCAACTTGAACGGATCATAACGTCAAAATATGTCGTAGATCGAGAGTTCCTGTTTTTAAAAAACGCAAACCGGTTCGCAATAGAGCACGCGCGGACTCTCTCTATATATATATATAGAGAGAGAGAGAGAGAGTCTTTAGGATGCCTTTTCGTCAGATGACGTCAAAAAACTACACCTTCCACCGTTTTATTAGACGGTTGGCTTCATCATCTTCATCTTCATCTTTATCATCTAAGATGCGGATACACCGAATTTCATATGATGTTACCACTTTTCACCGTTGAATTAGTGGGTGCAAAATTAACGGTTTACCGACAATATAAGTTTTTACATTGCTAATTCAACGGTGAAAAAGTGGTAAAATCGCCTGAAATTCGGTGTATCCACATCTTAGATGAGAAAGATAAAAATGATGGGTGCCGTTTATCGAATAAAACGGTGAGGGTGTAGCTTTTTTACGCCACTTGACGAAAAAGCCTTCTAAAGACCCTTCAACGTAAGCGTGTCAGTTCAGATTTATTAATCATATCGGAGCAGGATTAAATGCAATTGGATCGGATCGAATCTGAACGGACACGAATCTGATCTGATCCAATAGACAATATAGGTAGGCTGCTTCACACAATTGTTTTTCCTACTTTGTTGAAAAGAAATTCTTTTTACTTTCTCTAGATGAATGTGAATTTGTAAATTTAGTACAAGACTCCATAGCCAAAAATCTTTAATAATACAACTACTTACAACTATAAACTTAAAGATGAAGAATATATAGAGAAAAAGAGAGATGAAGAATATATAGAGAAAAAGAGAGAGACCTTCACGTAAGAAGCAAAGAATGGCAAGTGAGAGGATGAACTTCATAATGGCAGCCATCTCTGCAGTTTGGTTGTCTTGAAATTTTCTTCGAGCCTGAGAAGAATGTTATGGGATCAGTGAACATTCATGCAAGGACAGATAAAAATACAGCTTTTCAGGAAAGTTATTAGCAATTTTGTGAGATTTGTTCCCTGGTTAAAGATTCTTCGCATGTGGCGTTTATATTTTTCCTTCCCCAATCAAATAATAGACCTTATTTTCTTTCACCCACTTGCCTTTTATAAAATGCAATGCAATCCTATTAGGAAGAAGGAAGATTTGCACAAGAAAAGAAGGGAGAAGTATTTCTTTTTTTGGTGGTTTGCATCTAATATCTTGCCGATTCAGATTCCATATACAAATTGAATAAAAATGTGTTGATAAGCATTTTAAAGCAGAAGTTTCTGTTTGTCAATTTGTCTTTGTTTTAAGCGCCCCCGATATGTCAAAATTGTCGCAATGGACACTACGGCATACAGTATAAATAATATGCCATTGATGTCTCGGTATGTCGGTGAAGACATGTTTTTGAACGACATATCGCTTATCTTGGGACTTGTGAACATGAATCAATATAGGGGTTTTTGCTAAACGGGCGTTCAAAACTTTGTTGATTACTAGAACACCCAAATACTTGATAATTACTATTTACTCCCCCAAAACTCTAAATGATTTCTAAAAAGTCCCCTTACTTGCTAAAAAGATTCTTTCTTTCATTCTGTTAGGCATCTAATATACGGATGTAGGGGCAAAGGTTTGAAACCCCAAACCCTTCTCCTATATCTAAAATCCCCAAGTTTGGCCCCGAATCAAAATTAAGGTTAGGGATTTACTTTATCAAAACTCAATCCGTCATGAAAACAAGATCTTCTTTCTCAACATTCTCTACACATGCATTAGTGGAATGCAAATATGGTCAAATTCGCAAATTAAGGATTAGTGAAAATTTTAAATCGAATGGAGACAAGTCGAGTTAATTAGGGAGGGGCTTTGAACTAGAAAAAATATTGATTCTCGAATGAAGTCGAGGTAATGAGGAGGTAACCGGTCACAGCGTAAGTCGCGCTCTTACCTTACGAAATTCGTGACACGGCGATATTATTTTTGGATGGAAATTTTGGAGTAAAAAGTAACAACTTGGAAGGTTTTTGGGAGTAAATAGTAATTTCAAGTATTGGGGTATTGTTTAGTAATTACCGAAGTTTGGAAGGACCATTCAGTAAAAAACCCATCAATATATTGCTATATTACTCATTTCTTACTCCAGTATTTTTCCCTAATATATAGCGATGTGATAGCAAGACATTAAGGACTGAAGATATATCTGGAATATGTTCCAGCATCCACCATCCAGCATGAACATTACAGCATTTAGAGCTCGTTATCATGTAAATTACACAACTGTGATCTCACTATCAATCAGGGCCCTAGTAATTTTCACCATGATGAATTAGCAATGTGTTTGTGTTTTAGTTTGGAAGAAAAACATATCCAAATATGATATACTTAAATTCTAAATTGAAAAATGTGGGTATCCAAGTTATAGGAGTCTCTCCCCAACAGTCCTATATATATTGGACAAGAAGTCAATTTTCCAAACAATTTTGATGATTTGATTCGTCCATATTGATCTTCAAGGCCCAAAACATATCCACACCAATTTCCGTGTGATTTTGAGACTCTTTGATGGTTGATTGGGTTATGAAATATATTCTATTATCGGTAAACCGTTAAACTTGTGAGCCTTGGATGCGAGTGCAAGAATTATCAAATTCATATAAATTTTGTATGTACATACCTTAGAATATCTTGATTAAGTTGAACCAAACCGATTACTGAAAAATAGTTTATTTTTAACTAAATTGGGGAGTTTTTTTCCCTCCCATGCCCTTGACCCCCCACCCCCACCCCCTGGACCCCACCCCAAAAAAAATCCTCTTATAAATCTAGGGGTGACCCTAGCCTATACTATATGAGCCTCTTAGTGCCAATGGATTGAGAAACGATATTCTATCAATCAAACAAAATACTGAACTTCTCAAAAAGGTCTAAATCCTTAAATGAGAAATGTTCACTAGCAGAAATAAATTCTGTTGTAAACAGAGTGTTAGAAGAATTCATGCAATGGAAATAACAGGTAATTTAAATCTAGAAATATGACACTCCACGCCATTTTCAGAACATGGATACAAAAAATGTCACGGGTGAGCTCCTCGTAAAAAAAATTTAGTACTTGTATATAGACCATCAAACCTAATTGAGAACGATATTAGGGGCATACTATGTGTGTGGGTTTGAGGCAGGAATGTAAAAGAGGTTTATTTCCCCAACAGGAAAGAAGGGAGTGCGTGAAGAATAATAAAGCAAGCAACCAGGATGATGATGATGATGATGCTGATGCATGGATGCAAATACCAATTGGGCATATAGCTCACACGGTATAATTTCCCTCTCCAAAGTAAGAGGTTGCCAGCTTGATGGAGGTCCTTTTCAGGTGTCCGTCAGATGTTGTCTTCCGTTGATCTCCCGGTGGGTTTTGGTGGTGATCTTCTGTCGCGTGTAGATCTCAGTGGGTTTTGGTGAGAAAGATGATATGAGGAGTTTGGCGCCGAGTACCTGCAAAGAAGTCTCGGGATGGTTTGGTACCACCAAGGACCCTCCGACGATCAAGTTAATAATGAGATCCGAGCAGAGTAACGGCTTAGTAGAGTAAAGAATGGCTTACTTGATCCCTCTGTGATAGGGGTTTATATAACGTTGATGGCATGCAGCAGCAGGCGCGAGAATCTCGCCAGCTGTTACGCTCCCGACGTCACGCCCGCGTAGAGAGCGGATCGCCCATTAATGGGGATCGCGGGGGTGTGGAACGTAGGATGTTGCTGGCGGAGAAGCCGCGCATGGCGAGATTCGCGGAGCGGCGGTTAAGCCTGTGAGCGGTGGAGCTGGTCGGAGGACCAAGGGAGACCTCCTCGGCTGGGGGGCTCGGGGACGAGAGAGAAGGCCGAGGAGTCTTGATCATGTGGTAGCTCGGGGCAAGCTGAGAGGCCGAGGAGGCCAGTTTGCAGGGGGCCCCGAGGAGGGCCAGCTTGTGATTGCAGGTCGGGTACAAGGTGGCCTGGTCGGCCCTTGTAGGCCCTTTCTTCTGAGTCCTGAGACATGTCATTTGCCATGTGTCCTGATCTTGGAGATCACCAATATTGAGCATCATCATTAGCCCCCCACTCTTGTCCCGACCAGCTAGCGGGTCGGGTCAGGAGTGGACTGCTAGGCCTCCCGAGGCGGGCTCCTTCCCAGGGCTTTTGTCGGGACGAGTTCTCGAGCCATCTGTTGTCTTTTCTGTTAGCGAATCAGGGCGAGATCTTTGCATTTAAAGAAGGTGCGCCGGTTCGTGCACTTCGCCACTGAAGCGACGGTCCACACATCAAGCGTCAATTGGCTGACGCGACGTATGCAGGTCTGCGGCGTCTGATGGGACGCGGTCCAGCGCAGGATCGACACGTGGAGCGATCGGAGCCGCTGGGCGTGAGGAGTCGTTTCGGCGGGAGATGACGGGCGCCGTTGGATGAGGCCGTTTGCAGCAATAAACAGGGGTGGGGTCCGCCCTTGGGCCCTTACTCCTTCATATTTCCCTCTCTAAAGTCTTGGTTGCTCGTCTCCTTTCTCCCGCTTTCGGCCCCTGAAGATTCCCTTTTCCAAGGTTAGATGTCTTCCTTTGTAGAGTCAGTAGATATTGTAGGAGTAGGTTCTAGGGTTCCTTTAGTTGCGTCTGAGTCCCCTCGGGGATCAGGGGTTGGATCCTCTCCCCGGGATCGTGAGGCGGGGGCAGCCCCCAGGGAGGAGGCGGCAGATGTGGCCCCTGGCTCCTCGTGCTGGGTGAGGCATGAGGACGAGCTCGCCAATGCTCGGGCTCGCTTCCACATTCCCCCGCGCTACACGCTCCGACTGGCCAAGGAGGGAGAGAGAGCGGATCAAGTACGGGGTAGGGAAATCGCCCTGTACTTGGAAGCTTTTTGGGACGGAATGCGTCTGCCCTTCTCTCCCGAGATTGTCGCTGCGCTGAATTTTTTTCGGTTTGGCCCCCGGCCAGTTAGTGCCGAACTCTTGGACGATCCTTCTCGGGTTCTTGATCCGCCTGAAGTTACAGGCGGTTTCCTTTAACCTTTTCCTTCTCGATTCTTCTCTTATCTTCAAAAGTCACCCTGGTAGTCGAGCGGGCGACCCGAGATGGATTTATCTCTCTTTCAGGAAGCTGCCGTGACCAGGGTCGTGGCCTTGGCCTCTTCTATTCATGATTGGAAAAAGAAATTTTTCTTCGTTTCCCCTCCCGAGGGCGAGGACTGGCCCGTACCTACCAAGTGGTTGAGGGAGAAATGTTTGCCGGGGAATCAGTCCGATGACCCCGCCGCGGTTAGAGTGGCGTCGTGGGAGCCCATCCCCCGACCTGACGTGCTGATGTCTGAGAGGGTCCTGAGCTGGGCCGGGCTTAGCCCCATCGAGTTCGTCGGTAAGTTAGGCTTGCTTTTTTGGCTTGTGTTTTGCTCGTGTCACTGATTCGTTAGGTATTTGTTTTGTGCAGGATCCATGCACTTCGACTCGCTTAAAACCTCCATGCGCCAGCCGAGG
Organism: Agapanthus africanus; assembly: GCA_030015575.1. Taxonomy (NCBI): domain Eukaryota; kingdom Viridiplantae; phylum Streptophyta; class Magnoliopsida; order Asparagales; family Amaryllidaceae; genus Agapanthus; species Agapanthus africanus. The sequence goes on along the minus strand of JASDDO010000004.1, from coordinate 247,716,293 downwards.
AAGGCTACGAAGGCTGGGGGCGCCAGCTCTTCTCGCGCGAAGCCCGCCCGGCTCCTACTGCTCCAGTAGTGGTGCCCCGCAAGCACTTGGGGGCGAACCCCGTCCCGGGTCCCAGCAGAGTGTCGGGCCGGAAGCGGGCCCTGATTCTGGAGGACCCGGCCTCGGAGGAGGAGATCGGCTCTCCCTCGGAGCCGCTTAAGAGGAGCTTCCGGGGACCTTCCCGGGGCCGGTCCTCGCCGACCGTGGTGGAGGAAGGGGGCCTCCGGTTTGTGGTGCCATCAGGGCTGTCCGTTGCGGACAGCCTTCTGCATGAGATAAAGACCTCGGCAAGGGGTAGAGTCCCCGGGGGACCTTCAGGGCTCAGTTGGCGTCCATCGCCTAGGAGTCCATCCAGGTAAGTTTTTTGGTTCATTGTGAGATTCAGTGCTTCCTTCATCATTCTGATCTTTTTCGTGTCTCCCAGGTTCTCCAGCATGTAGCCCTCGCCCTGCATATGGAAGCCGAGGTGGTAGCCCCGGCGCTGGAGGCTGCGGGACGGCTCGCCTCGCTGCAAGAGAGCTCCAGGCGGGAGCTGGAGGCGATGACGGCGAGGGTCGCCGCCTTGGAAGGCGAAGTGAAGGCCGGGAAACGGGAGGTAGCCCGGCACCGCGAGGCCACCGTGATTGCCGAGGTCAAGCTCGAGGATGCCCATGTATCGCCGGCAACCTGAAGAGGACGGTGAAGACCTTCCGAAGGAGCTGGGGGCGGCGGCCGAGACGGCCAAGTCGGATGAATCGAGGGCGGTGGAGGGCTATAAGAAGTCGAGGGACTTCTATAACGACTTGGCCGTGGCTACGACCTGTATTTGGCATGACACCCTCGATGCCGTTAAGGCCCGGATGCCGGAGTTTGCCGACGGAGATCTCCGGGCCGAGTTCCCCCTCGTGGACGCCGATGAGCAGGAGGAAGAGGTTCCTGGCGAGGAAGCCGCCGAGGACCCCGTGCGTCACGTGGTAGAGGTCGAGGACCTCGAGGTCGTACCTGGCCCCGAGGTGTAGAGCCCCGTCTTCCTCCTTTTATTTTGTTTTTGAATTTTGTAAGGCTTGGGAGCCCTAAAAAATACCCTTTGTAAAGCTTTTGTCTTTGGTAGTAATAAAAATTTTCTTTGGCTTCATCGAATCGTGCTCTACCATCTGTTTGTGAAGAATGCTCGTAGGATATCTCTGCTTGCACCGTTGTGTTTTCATGTCAGGTTTGCCGCTTGTCTAGCAATCGCCCGTCGGATTGATTTCGATCACTTCGCCGACGAGCATGCCAAGCGCTGCCGAGGAGGTATCCCCATGCGCCCCGAAGTCAAGGGGAGATTGCTTAGACCTGGATAGATCTGATGCCCCTCACTGGGGTCTCGGATCCTCTGTGGGTGACGGGCAGAGCGCTGTTCACCGTACTTGAGCCGAGCGTGAGTGGGCGCCTGCTCGGTGGCTCTATAGGGGGTGCCATCTTTTGACCTCTGTCAATGCGAGCGTCGACCACCGGCCGGGGGTGACTGAGCAGGGTAGCTGCTCAGTTGCCTCTTGCGAGGGCTTTCTGATCCCTGGCGTTGGAGGGGCTGTAAGAAGCCCACTAAGGATGACTGGGCAGTGAAGTTGCGCGGTTGCCTCTTGGAGAGGGCTTTGATCCCTGTCGGTTGTGGTAGGAAGCTACCAGCCGGGGATAGCCGAGCAAGGACTCGACTGCCTCTGGGAGGACTTTGGTCCTTAGCGCTGGAGGGGCTGTAAGAAGCCCACTAAGGATGACCGGGCAGTGAGGCTGCGCGGTTGCCTCTTGGCGATGGCTTTGACCTCTGACGTCGTGGGTAGGCAACTTCCAGCCTGAGATGAACGAGTAGGGTAGCCGCTCTGGTGCCTCTTGTGAGGGCTTTTGATCCCTGGCGTCGTGGGTAGGGAGCTACTAGTCGGAGTTGACCGAGCAAGGTAGCTGCTCGGTTGCCTCTTGCGAGGGCTTTGATCCTTCAGGACGGGGACCGAGCAGGATTACTGCCCAGTGCATCTTGGCGAGGACTTTGATCTCTGTCGGTTGTGGTAGGAAGCTACCAGCCGGGGATAGCTGAGCGAGTACTCGACTGCCTCTGAGAGGACTTTGGTCCTCAGCACAGGAGGGGTTGTAGAAGCCTACCAAGGACCTTTGGCCGGACGGGGTTACTGCCCGATGCCTCTTGGCGAGGGCTTTTGTCCTGAAGGATAGCTGAGCGAGGGAACCTCAGGCTCGACTGCCTTTGGGAGGGCTTTTTAATCTCCGGCGTTGAGGCAGGGAAGCTGCCCGCTGGGGATAGCCGAGCGAGGGATCCTCGGGCTCGACTGCCTCTGGGAGGGCTTTTCGGTCCTTGGCGTTGCGGTAAGGAAGCTACCCGCCACTGTTGTAATTTCCTCTTCCTTCTTGCATGTGCGTCCGAGGAGCCTATAATACCTTTTGAATAAACAAGGTTTTTCCTTCTTTTCCGCAATGTTCCATTGATCTTTATTAAATTAACAACAGACCCTGGGAAGAGTTTACATTGCTCTAAAAGAAAAGTACAGGCTAGTAGATGACTTTATTGGCTCGGCCCGAGCTCCCTGAAGGACTGTTGGCCCCCGTGCTTGGCACAGGGTACGGGGTTCTCTGAGTTCCGGGCCGACCGGCCGCTGAAACGAGCATGATCTGACCAATGGTCAGGTCGGCGGGAGGGCGGTGCTGCTCTTGCTTGTGGTCGGCCTGCCGTTTGTCCCTCAAGTATGCGGCGAGGTGCCCAGATCGGATGAGCTCTTTGATATAGTCCCTGAGTTGCTTGCAATCCTCCGTGGCGTGGCCCAGTACCCGGTGGAAAGCGCAGTAGGGGCCCCGGGTTCGCTTTGCAGCCTAACGCGGGATCGGAGGGAACTTGAAGAACCCTTCGTTCTGGGCCTCCTCTAGCAATACTGCAAGGGAGACGTTGAGGGGGGTATACTCCTGGAACTTCGGATGGTAAGGCTGCTGACGCTCCGGCCTCTCCTCCCGAGCCCTCTTCTTCTGGTCGGATCATTCTGCTCAGGGGATGTTAGCGTTCACCTCAGATTCCAGTTGAACCTTGCTCTCGGTCCACGCCTTGATCTAGGCCATGGTCTTGGGTTGCGCCAACGCGAAGGAGCGTAACCACTCCCTATGCCTCAGACCAGATCTAAGCGCCGTGATGACGGTCTCGTCCCGGTGCTCGGGTACCTCAAGAAGGGCGTTGTAGAAACGGGTAATGTAGGCCTTGAACGTTTCCTTGTCCCCACTCTTAACCGTGAAGAGCTAGTCGACCGTGCGCTTCTGTCGACAGTTCCCAACGAAATGGCCGAGGAATTGAGTAGCCAGCTCGTCGAAGGTCGAGATCGAGCGGGACTCGAGCCCCCGAAACCAGTCCCGACCTGCGCGGATAAGGGTGGCCGGGAAGGCCCTGCACTGGGCGGCGTCGGAGTGGTCCTGGAAGCTCATCCCCGCGGTGAAAGCGTCCAAATGGTCCTTCGGGTCGTTTTTCCCGTCGAACAGAGAGACCTTTGGGGGCTTATTGCGCGAGGAGATGTGGACGGCGAGCAATTCCTCGGTGAACGGCTTTGTGAGCGAATCGGAGGCGTACTTAGCCCCGTCACTCGAGAGGTGAGCCTCCCGGCGCATGCCCTCGATTTTCTTCTCGAGGGCATCGAGCCGACCGTGGTATCCCGAGGAATCAGCGCCTTAGGTGTCCTGGCCTCCGCTGCGGGTGGCCTGCGTCTGGGAGCGACCCCGGTTCCTCTCGATAAGGTACCTCAGATCCTTGGACGAGGTGGCTCTTGAGCCACAGAGGTGAGCCCCTTCTGTGCGGCCCCACCGAGGGTGGTAGTGTCGACCATACCTGTGGATAGACGAGGTGACTGACATCTCCTCAGGGGGATAAGGGTCATACGGAGGCTCGAGGCGAGGTGTTCTGGCGGCGGACCTCGGTGTGGAGCCATGGGGCGCCCAGCGGGCCTCGTGGGGTACCGGCTCGAGAGATCGGTGGCCAGGAGACGCAGGCCGCTGGTGGTCAACCGTCCAGATGGGGGCAGAGCCCTCCGGAGGCGGTGGAGCGGCGATCTGGGGCCGGGCCCGGCTGCTTGGACGCGGACGAGCGTCTCCACGAGGGATTGTAGCCGATCTATTCGGCTGGCGAGGGCGTTGATGAGGGTCGCTGGAGGAGGTTCATCCACGCCTTCTGTGAGGGGAAGGCGGCGACTGGTGCCGGGATCTTCGGGATGGTTGCTCGCCATGCGGGCAGAGATCGGAAGGACAACTTTGTTTTTTTGGAGTTTGTGCTTCCTACAGACGGCGCCAACTGATAGAGGTCCTTTTCAGGTCCCCGTCAGATGTTGTCTTCCGTTGATCTCTCGGTGGGTTTTGGTAGTGATCTTCTGTCGTGTGTGGATCTCAATGGGTTTTGGTGAGAAAGGTGATATGAGGAGTTTGGCGTCGAGTATCTGCAAAGAAGTTCCGGGGTGGTTTGGTACCACCAAGGACCTTCCGACGATCAAGTTAGTAATGAGATCCGAGCAGAGTAACGGCTTAGTAGAGTAAAGAATGGCTTACTTGATCCCTCTGTGATTGGGGTTTATATAACGTTGATGGCACGCAACAGCAGGCGCGAGAATCTCACCAGCAGTTACGCTCCCGACATCACGCCCGCGTAGAGAGCGGATTGCCCATTAATGGGGATCACGGGGGCGTGGAACGTGGGATGTTGCTGGAGGAGAATCCGCGCATGGCAAGATTCGCGGAGCGGCGGTTACACCTGTGAGCGGTGGAGTTGTTCGGAAGACCAAGGGAGACCTCGGCTGAGGGGCTCGGGGACGAACGAGAAGGCCGAGGAGTCTTGGTCTTGTGGCAGCTCGGAGCGAGCTGAGGGGCCGAGGAGGCCAATTTGCAGGGGCCGAGGAGGCCAATTTGCAGGGGCCCCGAGGAGGGCCAGCTTGTGATTGCAGGTCGGGTACAGGGTGGCCTGGTCGGCCCTTTCTTCTGAGTCCTGGGACACGTCATTTGCCACGTGTCCTGATCTTGGAGATCGCCAATATTGAGCATCATCACAGCTCGATTCTCTAAGGGGCCGCATCCAAAAAAAAAATGATGCGTGCAAATACCAATTGGGCATAGCTTATGTGGTATAATTTTTCTCAGCAATTTGATTCGTGAAGCGGTCGCATCCAAAAAATGGTTCATGCAAACCCTGGATTGCTAAATCTACTATCTCAAAACAAAGGAAAAAGAGATGCAAGTTATAAACTAGATGCAAACCACACACAAAAGAGATCTAACATATGATGATTGTGCTAAGCAAATAATATAAACTTCAAGCATAATATTGGTAATTGAATTTAGGATTTATAGAAATTGATTTTGTTATAAAATATGGCCAAAGAACATAAATCAACTACAACAGTACAACCTCGTTGTAGAGATCAAATGTGTCATATCTTAGAAAGAACTAAAGTCAAATAAACCTGGCTCTAGATATCAAGAGGTGTAACTTACGATATCCAATCAATTGCCTAGTCAATTGCAACTATCAAACCAAAGAAAATTAAGAATATTACCACTTAGATAGTTGTTTGCTGCTGGTTCTTTCCGGAGACTGACTCATGCTTTGATACATTCTGTTAGCCTCATGTGATCTTCAAGTCTAGTTTAAACAGTACTCCTCAGATATACGTTGTTGACCGCTGCTTGTCGGGGTACTGTTGGATTGCAATATATTGGTATTTACTGGTTCCCTGTAAAACAGAGCCCATTGGTTTCTAATTTGGAGAAGAAGGGGACTGCCTAGTATTTTTCTGGTCTAGATTTGAATAAGAGATTATCCAGCATGAACACCAAGTCCCAAGCAGAACTTTTTGATGCACCAGATTTTACTGGTCCTGATCTTGATATGAAAGAGCGAGAATATGATTAAGTGGGATTCGGCAGGATGACGCCGAAGCTTGGATGGCAGAGAACCAGCGGATGTTGGCTTTGAATAGAGGATGTATTTGAAGCTTGTCCCTATGTTTTGAATCTGAAACGATGGATCGAGCTGCGACTGTGTTGTTTATGAACCTGATGCTGTTGACGAGAGTGAATTGAGAAGATTGAATGACCAAATCGATAACCGGTGATAATCCAAGATAACAATGGAAGTTCCAGCAACAGCTGGAGATTAGTTGATTGACCGCAGCCAAGATTTCAACCGCATCTGGAAAAAGTTGTCTGCAGCCTGAATCAGGATAAGCAACGCCCAGAGATACTCTCCATATATATATAGAGAGAGAGAGAGAGAATAATGGAGAAAAGAGGTCATAGGAAGGGATTTCCTCCTATGGCGTGGAAAAAATACAACCTCCGCCATTTTTTCCGACGATCGGCCCTCATCATCTTCATCGTTATTATCTAAGATGTGGGTAAACCAAATTTCATATGATTCTACAACTTTTTCACCGTTGATTTAGCAATGTAAAAAGTTCTATTGTCGGTAAACCGTTAATTTTGAACCCACTAAATCAACGGTGAAAAAGTTGTGGAATCACATGAAATTTGGTGTACGCATAACGATGATGATGATGGGTGCCGATCGTCGGAAAAAATGGCGGAGGTTGTATTTTTTCCACGCCATAGGAGGAAATCCCCTCCTATGGCCTCTTTCCTCCATTAATCTCATATATATATATATATATATATATATATATATATATATATATATATATATATATAGAGAGAGAGAGAGAGAGAGAGAGAGAGAGGGAGGGAGAGGGGATAATGGAGGAAAGATGCCATAGAAGGGAATTTCCTCCTATGGCGTCGAAAAAATACGCCCTCCGTCGTGTTTTCCGACGATTGGCACCGATCGCCTTCATCGTTATCATCAAAAGATATGGGTACGTCAAATTTCATGTGATTCTACAACTTTTTCACTGTTGAATTAGTGGGTTCAAAATTAACGGTTTACCGACAATAGAACTTTTTACATTGCTAAATCAACGGTGAAAAAGTTGTAGAATCACATGAAATTTGGCGTATCCACATCTTAGATGATAACAATGAAGATGGTGGGTCCCAATCGTCAGAAAATACGATAGAGCGCGTACTTTTTCGACGCCATAAGAGGAAATTCCCTCCTATGGTCTCTTTCCTCCATGATATATAAATATTACTCCATGATATATATATATATATATATATATATATATATATATAAAAGTTTTTATTCAGATATCAAAATATGGTGTGCCTTCTCATAAAGAAAACCGGCCTAAGTATAGGCTAATAGAAGACACTCAACAACAACAAACAACAACCGAGCATTTTATTCCAAGCATATAGGGTAGGCTACATGAACCAACATGAAAATCACGCCGGGTCCAGCACATGAATCCTCCGCCTCCACTCACTCCTATCGAACAATATATTTTCATTGAGGTCTTTGGCAACCATATCTTTTCGTATCGCCTACATCCATGTTTTCTTCGGTCTCCCTTTCGTCCTTTTGACATTACCTATATCGATAGTATCCATTCATCAAACCGGTGCTTTCATAGGTCTGCGTCACACATGACCAAACCATCTTAGCTGGTTTTCCCGCATCTTCTCCTCTACAGGTGCTATACCAACTTTTGCATGAATATCCTCATTCGCACTAGTGTTACCACACAACCAACAAAACATTTGCATCTCCGCTACATGCATGTTCTGTGTATAATGCTTCTTAGAAGCCCGGTATTCTGTACCATATAATAAGACAGGCCGAATAGCGTTCCGATAAAACTTCTCTTTCAACCTTAACGGAAAGTTGCGATCGCACAAAATCCCTATTGCACCCCTCCATTTCAACCAACCAGCTTGGATCATTTAATTAACATCGCTATCGATCTTCTCATCCTTTTGAATGATAGAACCTAGATATCTAAAGTGATCGTTCGGTGATATCTCTTGTCCTTCCAGTATTATACCAATGTGCTCTCGACTTCTCTATTTGCTAAATTTGCAATGCATATATACTGTCTTGGACCTGCTCAATCTAAACCCCCGAGTTTCCAACGTTTACCTCCATAACTCCAATTGTCATTAACCCCTGCTTTCGTCTCATTTACTAGAACAATAACATCAGCGAATAGTATAGACCAAGATACCTCGTCTTAGATAGTTCTAGTAAGCTCATCCATCACGATGGTAAATAGGAAAGGACTTAATGCGGCTCCTTAATGTAAACCAATTGTAATCGGAAAATCACTCGTTAGGCCGCCGCAAGTTTTGACATTTGTTGGATATGTATGCCCTAGAGACCATTATTGTATATATATATGTGGATGCTTAGACATATGTATGTAGAGAACAATCTTGCTCGATATAATAGTATGTTATTTGGTTTGTCTTTATCTTAACATGTGCATATATTTTACTTGTTATTACGTATCATTTATACATGTTGATAAAGCCCGTAGGATCATTACTTGACTACCGGCGTTGTGATGGCGATCATACTTGTGTGAGATGGGTAGTCGATAAGCACATCCTTAAAATGTCCTTAGTCGTGGGAGTATCGAGACTGGGCATCGATATCCCGGAGTAGACTAATATATAGACCCCAACGAGGAGCGATGGTTGGTCCCACGGCCATTGGTCTTTCGCACCTAAATCGTATATGTTGGGGTCAGAAATTACACCCCGGTTGACCAAGCCAAAGTCAAAGTAAACCCCAAGTAAGCGGGCCCAAGCCCAGGTGAAGTGGGCCCATTCCCAAGTCGAACCCCGCCTCTCCCATACCAAAATGAAAATTATGTAATAAATAATTTTGATCTAATTTTTATGAATAAATGTAAGAAAAATGGGCATAAAGCCAAATTTTTGTAAAGCCCGTGGCTCATGTGCAAAAGAAATGAGCACATGAGGCATGAGATGGGAAAATGTCATTTTGTAAAGCCCAAAAGGCTGTGTGTAAATTTGTAAGCCTATATAAGGCAACATGATAATGAAAAAATAATAATAATTCATTCCTCTCAAAATCTAGAGTTTATGTGCCTCCTCCTTCCTCAAAGTTTTAAACCTTCTTCCTTTTTTTTGAATTAAATCAAGAGTCGAACTCTTTTTTTTCCAAAAAGAAACAATTTTCACCATAAAACCCTTGAAGGGGGCTCGGATCTTTCCATCAAATCCCCAAAAGTGGTGAATTTTAAGTCTCGTTCATTTTTTCTCCAAAATCTAGCCAACAGAGAGGAGAAAGAAAGACACATCTTCAAAAACCCCACTTTAGGAAGATCTAAGGCTCAAGAGAAGATATAGGGCTCAATGGAGAACAAAAGGGTCCCCTTTCATCATCTCCGAAAATCTCTTGGGAGAAAAAAAAATGCTTTTCTTTTTAAGAGTTTAACTTCAAAAGTCAATTGGGAGTGCAACTCTCAGTACAGGGCTAAGCCCATTGTCCTTCTTTTAAGAGTTTAACTCCAAAAGTCAATTGGGAGTATAACTCCCAGTACAGGGGCTAAGCTCCTTTTCCACAGGCGCCCAGCGCCCACGTGCCAGGCGCCCAGCGTCCGCGTGCCGGGCACGTGTGGCGCCCAGTGCGCAGCGCCTAGCACCCACGTGCCGGGCACGTGTGGCGCCCAGTTGGCAGCGCGCAGCGCCCGGCGCCCGCATGCTGGACACGTGAGGCGCTGGCGCCCACACGTCCATAGAACGCTATTCACCTTATACACACACACACTCAACAACACTTTCCCTATTAAAAAATTCTAACGGGACGCTGCCCCGCATCCCGCAAGGGGGCTGCTAGCCCCCTTGACCCCAACTCGCTATCCGGGTAGCGGGACCCCCGTAAATTCTGCGTGGCCTCCGATATATCCAAAAACCCCTCAAAACACACATACGCACACTGCACATTAAGTTCGCATGACCAGTTTGACCCGTTAATCGGAGGTTCTCTCGCTCCAAAAACGATGGGTAATTAACGGCAGCTTAGTCCACGACTGCCGAAAATTCGGATCCCCACAATCAATAAACCCCGGCCTATCCTGGACAGGGGAAATCTGTAATGCGCATGACAATCAACGCGTAAATCCCATCTCAATGGCATGACGAAAAGCACCCCACAGATTCTGGCACGCCCGGTGGGACGTTATCTCTCCTCCCATATTTCAGGTGAAGTATTCATGCGAGCTCAATTAATATATGTTGATTGTTTATACTGAAATCCCGTTTCTTTGCATAGATTAACAACCTTCAATCTCAATCTTCGGACGCAACTAAGATGTGTCCAAGGAAAAGCTCAGCTCTCGACACAATTCACATCTCCTGCACGATGAAGATGGACACCAAAACGGTCCTCCCGGTCAGTCTCGGGCGACAGTGGGAGGAGCCGCTGCTGCAGTTCGGCTCTATTCTATTCATGACAGCTAACACCATCCCAGCTTCTCAAGCTCCAGTGATAGACAAACCGGCCTCGAAAGGCAAGAGGCCAAATGTGGTGGTCTCGAGGGCGCCCCAACCCAAACGCTAGTCATTATTTGAACTACTTTCCTTGGCCCCAGCAGGGGGCAAGGCCATCAACACCAACAAAGCAACAAAGCATCTCAGGCAAGCTCCAGCAATGCCCCTGACAACTGCTCAATCGGGTATCTTCTCTAAGCTCCCCGTCAATCGACTCACGATGGCTTCCTGGACGACGGATGCCCGTCAAGCCCTCAAAATCGAGAAGATAAGACAAAAAGGCTCAGATACAGAGCCAACAAAAGGGCTAGGGCTCCTGCCAGGCTGAATTTCATAAGGTTCCAAGTACAGGGCTAACCCGCAACAACAGCTAAATCGGCTGTAAAGCTCGCAAACTCTTTTGAACCACTAAAATTGGTCCAGAAGAATGCCATGACCTCAACAGTCAAGAAAGCTGCGATCCGGACAGCACCACCCAAGGATCCAGTCAAACCAACCGTCTTCAGTCGCATGTCCTTTCCAGAAGTGGAATGGCTACAACGATGGTCCGAAAAATCAGCCGCCAAAGATAAAAAGACGGTTGGATATGTGGTCCACACTGTCTACATGGTGGACACGAGCAGCAAGAGCAAGGACGGGGCCATCACATCTTAAATCCAAACTGGTGTAAATATGGCTGCCACTTCCCAAGACCAGCTTCCTCTGGAAGGTAATGAAAATCCTTCCAGTAGGGCTGATAATCAGATAGATCCCTCGGTTCATGAGGAGTCAGGCTCGGAAAGCGAAGAGGAGCCAATCTTCCGTCCCAAGACCGCAGAGCAGAAACTTCTCCAAGAGCTCCAGAAGCAACTCAGAAACAAAGATTAGGAGATGGCCAAGCTCTGCTCAAAGATTGATGACTTGACAAACGTCGTCTTACATCTCACGGCCCAACTTGCCTCCCAGCCGTACAATCAAGCGTAGGGCTCTACTCATGAACCGGGAAACGATGTCCCGAGACAGCCGACGTCTATTCCCTCAAATCTAAAGATGGGCAAGCTGCATGAAAGTCGGCCGCATCCTATCTCAGGAAATGTCTTGACTGCCGATGACAGCAACATGCTAACGCAAGATCAAATCATGGATTTGGTCGCCAACAAAATCAAAACATTGGTAGCCGAAGCCGAAGCGCAAAAGGATATCAGCAGCAGTGGGAGACCATATCATGCTCGGTATGATCCGGTAGAGTTTCATGGCGGCTATGTCATCCCCAAATTCGGAAGATTTGATGGGACGGGAAATGCGAATCGACACATCGCCCACTTTAAAGACTCATACGGGAATAATAGGGGCAATGATGCACTTCTCCTCCGCCAGTTCGTTAATAGCTTAACCGATGTCGCTTTCGACTGATACGCTAGCATACCGGATGGCTCCGTTACTACTTTCATACAAATGGAATCTCTATTTTGACAAAGGTTCATGAGTGTCAGCGATAGGATCACCATTGCCGATCTCGTAAGGACCAAGTCAAAAAACAATGAAAGCAGCACAGATTTTATAACCCGATGGCGCAATCTCTCTGTCAAATGTGAGCCACCGATGGAACAGGACCAATCTGTCAGCCTCCTCGTCGGAAATCTCAACAATTGGATGGTCCCGTTTCTATGCACCGCGGGTCTCAAAACATTCCAAGAGCTGACCAGGAAAGTTTAGATATTGGAGCACTCAAAGAAGGAGTCCTCCTCTGATTCCTAAAATAACAATAGGTACTGAAGAAACCGAAAGGACGATAATCGCAAAGGCGGAAATTCCGACGATGCTGAATCTTTTAACTCTTCGGGTAACCGAAATAAGCAAGGGATGAGCGGGCCTAATGTCAATCAGCCTCAGAAGCCAATGTTCGGAGAGCGGGGAGAATCTCCACTGAAAGAGAAGCTGGATAAGGTTTATTCCTTCAGAAGGGACAAAGTGTTGGTGTATATGCCCTAGAGGCCATTACTGTATCATATTAGTTTGTATATTACTTGATGGAAGCTTGGGATATTCACAGTTGTATATACAATCTTGCTCGAAATGGTAGTATGCTACTTGGTTTGTCTCTACTTCAATATGTGCATGTGTTTCTTTTAGCATATCGCTTATATACATATGAGTAGAGCCCTTAGGATCTTTGCTTGATTACCAGCGTTGTGATGGCGCTCACACTCATGGGGGCTGGGTAATCCATAAACACATCCTTATACTGGTCCCTAGTCGTTGGACTATCGAGACAGGGCATCGATACTCCGGAGTAGACTAGCGTATGCGCTTCTTATCTCAGCGTGGGAGACGGTCTGTCCCACAGCCGTCAGTACGTCGTACTTGAGATAGTATGCGGGTGCTCGTTAGGTTACGAGTACACTGGACAGGACTCGTCGGGAACCGTTAGTTGGTATTATACCTATCGTCAGTTATCAGTTCCCAGGTGACATGAGTACAGCTTAGTCCGCTGACTTGACACTGTCAGTTCGCCTCGAGTGTGTTCCCACTGCACTTTGATTACTACCCTACCACGGCTCAAAAGAGTCGTGCAAACAGGTAGTTTTTGGGTGCAGTCCCGAAGCACTTGGAGGCAGTGACGGTTAGACAGGATTCGTCTCTCCCGGTATTGGGGGTTGACATCGCGCTGTGTCCAGGAGAGCCATTACACAAGTAGTCCCTGGCCAGGGCAAGCGAGATATACTGGTAGGTTTCCAGTGTTATCTCAGGGTGTTCTGGGCTACACTCCGACATGACTTGTACCGCTATTAGGGGACTGACGTTCACTGCCCCCCTAAGCCCGCCATGCGATGTATCAGACGAACAGACCGGACTGTACGGAGACTGTCATATACAAGCTCAGTAGGAGTTCAGATGGGGTCACCTCATCAGTCTTCTTATCGCATCTACCTGGGGACCGTTACGTACAGCTAGTGCCGCTTGCGGTCTGTGGTTAAACCCACTGCCGGCGTAGTGTCGAGTCTTTAGAGTCCCACACAGAGAGCTATTCGCCTTTAGGCAAAATGAGTAGAGGTCGCATGGTTTTACGACAGGGTTCGTTCACATCCGCGCACTTGTGCACGTTTGATGTCCGGACAGCTTATACTAGCGGGCTTTGGTTTAAGCCAGATCCTAATATATGATTTGGGATTGGTTTTATCTCTTTGTATTCGTGTTCCTCGGATCACGAATACGGGTGTGTATGCACAGTTGCTTGAGACAGAGGGAGAGGACTTTGATTAGGGTTAATGACCATTGTCATTTTATTAACCCTAATGCTTATGTGTGTATTATGGTTAATTGATATTAGTTTAATATAATTGTGCATGGTTATGGTTGTTGACCATTTGACATTCTTGACTTGTTGACCTAGGTTGACACTTTGACCATCATCATTTCATTTGGAAGATGCTCTTTGATTCTTGCAATTTGCATTAAAAATGAAATGATAATTGTCATGTCTTGATTAAGCCATGACAATTATCTCACTAATTATCAATTCACAATAATTCACGCAAATATGTGAGAATGCTTCATAATTCTCTCAATTCTATCATATACTTTCTCTCTCTTGCTCTTCCTCTTCCTCAAGCTCTCCCCTCTCATGTGTTGAGAAACACTTGAGCTTGAGAAAAACCATTCCATAGTAATCTCTACTCCATCTAGGGTTCTAGGATTAGCACTTCTAGCATCCTAGTTACTTCTAGCTTGAAGTTGAAGCCAAAGGTTGAGGCTTTCGGGTGGATCCTTCTTCGACGTGAGAAGACGACAAAGGTGATCCCTTTCTACTACTCCAAGGAGCAAGGAGAGAAGGACATAAAGCCCTAGGTATAACCATTCTACCATTTAGCTAGTTTCTAGTTAGCTTTAGCTAGTCTTTGTTTAGCAAAGATCCCGACTTTGTCTAGTCCATGTTGCCTAGAGTAGTAAAAATCCGATTTTTATTCCGTTTTCCGCCTCCCCGCAAGCACCGGGGTGGGCAACGTGGACTTACAGTGATATCAGAGCCTAACTAAACATAAACTAGCTAGGTAGTAAAGTGTATAGAAGTTCGATCGGAAAAATCGCAAAATTACGACATGCAAAACCCAAGTTTCTGTTAAAATTTTTTCTGCTCTAAAAATAAAAAGTCATACTCCAAAAATCATCTCAGGGTTTTGTGAAGAAGCCCACCAAAAACGGTCGAGTGATCCCTTCAAAGCGCCGCGTTTCCGCGGCAATGGGTATACTTTTGCCGTGGAACCGCCGCCGTTTTGACTCGGTTCATGACCGAGTTTGGTGCAGTGTTTTTAGGTTGTGGTTTTGGGATTTTTAAGATGGTTTATATCAGCCCAGATTTTCCAGAAAAGAAATTTGTATTTGGGGGCCTATAAATCCGTATTTTTGATCGAACTTCGCTATACTTTGACTAATCGGTTATATCTGTGATGTTTTTATGTATTGAACGTCGGTTAATCGCTATATGTCGATTAGTGGGGGTTATACATATCTGTGATCTGTGTTTGATGATGGTATGTGTATATGAATGCGTTGGATTGTCGCGGGTGAATAGCCGGGGTGGATGTGAGACGAGTGTTTCTTTTTCTTTCATTCATTGTAATATGTAAATTGATGTATTATTATTTGTATGGCCGCACAACCGGGTCGGGGTTGTAGCCGTCATTGTATAATTCTTTTTACTGTTTTTGCTCCTAGGATAGACCTATGGAGGGGGTGCACAAACTACCGGGTATCTCGAAGTGCCGAGTGGCCTACTCACGGTGTTGAGGGAGGTTGCTTCGCTTCGGGTACTTGGCGGGTAGTTTGCCGCACCCGTAGGGGTCTTGGGTGGGGTATTTGGCTATTCACCGCGACCGTGTAATCCGCTTTTCGTTGCAGGCTCGAACGGATTGCGGATTTCTAGTATATCCAATGTATTCATCTGTGATCTGTAATGTCCATCATTACTATATATTTATATACTATAACTATTTAGGCGTTGCTTATGTTTTACAGCCGCGCTAGCCCAGCCCCCGCTCTGTCGTTAGTTAAGTAACCTAACGGGTGATGACGGGGCCCCGTGGCGAATGCGAATGGCATAAGCGTACGTCATATTTTGGTTGTTTTCTGCAATGGTAGGATTAAATGATGGGACGCATTAAAAGAACTAATGCAAGAAAATAAACCAAGTAAAAGTCGATTGGAACACTTTGAAAACCACTCGGTTCTTTTCAAAACTAAACTTTTAAACG
This sequence comes from Agapanthus africanus, assembly GCA_030015575.1. Lineage (NCBI taxonomy): Eukaryota > Viridiplantae > Streptophyta > Magnoliopsida > Asparagales > Amaryllidaceae > Agapanthus > Agapanthus africanus. Next base: position 247,700,625 of record JASDDO010000004.1, on the reverse strand, counting down.
CGGAGCTTGAACCACTCCTTTTAAAAGCTATCTCGTTCCATCGATTATATCAAGTTCACTACGTTCACGGTTTCGCCAAAACCATTCGTAGCCCTCCGTCATTCCACATGAATGGTCAAAAGTATTCAAGCTATGTATTTTGGCCAAAGTCAAGGCATAGTGATTGGTAGCTATTGGGTATTCATGTGCAGCATAGATAGATGCGTTGGTTTGGGACAGTCGTGCTGCCATTTTGGCCAAAGTCAAGAATAGGTACGGGTGGGTCCAAATTAACCAGGAGAATGACGGGTAGAACTTGACATGTGACTTATGATATTTTGGTCAAAGTCAAGGTCATAAGAGCATGGGGCAAAAATCCACATCGGGAGTTTCTGTTGGAGATAGTGCCCTCATAGTCAATTATTGGATCACAGGTACGTGATTGCAATGATTGCGGAGGACCTATACCGGTATCACAGTCTTACTCGAAATGATAGTATGCTATCTGGTTTGCCTTTATCAGTCGTGTACATGTTCAGGTGACTGATTGCATGTTACACTTTGATAGAGCCCTTAGGATCTTGCTTTACTACCAACAGTATGATGGCGATCATATACGTGAGAGTTGGGTAGTTTATACGCATATCCTTAATTGTGGTCCCTAGTCGTGGGAGTTTCGAGACAGGGCATCGATTCTCCGGAGTAGACTAGTGTGTACAGTCGAGACCCCGACGAGGGGCGGTGGCCGGTCTCACAAGCCACTGGTGTCAGTTGGATCACCTAAGATATATACAGGTGCTCATTGGGTTATGAGTACACCGGACAGGACTCGCCGGGAATCTGCTAGTTAGTATTATATCTACCGTCAGATAGCAGTTCCCTGGTGACATGTGTACAGGTTAGTTCATCGACCTGAGGTCGTCATTTGTCTCGTGTGAGTTCCCACTGTGCTTTGATTTCTACCCTACCACGGCTCAAAGGAGTCGTGCAAACAGGTAGCTTTTGGGTACAGTCCCGAGCCATATGGAGGCACGTGAGCGGATCGGCAGGGGATTCGTCTCTCCCGGTATTGGGGGCGAGATCGTGCTGTGTCTAGGAGAGCCATTACACAAATCCATGGCCATGGTATGAGATTTACTGGTAGGTACTCCAGTAGTATCTCAGGGTGTTATTGGGCTTCACTCCGACACGACTTATACTGCTATTGGGGGTCTGACGTTACTAGCCCCCTAGGCAGATATGCGATACTCATTGACGAACGGACTGGACTGTATATACATTGTCACTGTTAGGCTCAGTAGGGTTTCTGGATGAGTTCGTTCATCGACCTCCCTTGAGTTCGCTCATCAGCCTCCCTTGAGGTCAGTCCATGGGCAGCCGTTACGCATAGCTAGTGCCGCTGACGGTTTGTGGTTAAACCCACTGCCAGGGTACTGACGAGTCATTAGAGTCCCCCACAGACAGTTTCCCAAGTTCGGGCGAAACGTTGTAGAGGCCGTATGGTTTTATGGCAGGGTTCGGAAAATGCACGTGCGTTTACGCACGTGTCGATTTTCGGATAGGTGATACTGGTCGGCTTTGGTTTAAGCCGGATCCGAGTATTATATTGAGTAGGTATAATATCTTTGTCTCAGTTGCATTTGTATTCGGTCGTAATACAAATACGGGTATACAGTTTCGGGGTTATCCTGAAAGTCGTTTCAGGATCACTTTTGGAAGATGCCAGTTTCCAGTTTTCTATCAGCCGTCTTTTAACATTTGGTTAAAAGCGGATTTATCTTTTCTTGGATGAGAGTGAGTCGTGCTTCTAGAAGGTTCTAGAAGGTTCTAGAATTTGTGACAAGGCTAAGTGACTCATGCTTTGATTTCATTACATTCTTGTTTTGCTTAAGATTTTTATGCAAGATATTTAGTTTGTGTTCACATATGATATTTTCTTAAGGTCACCCTCTTTGCTCCTACGGTCACCCCCCTCTCTTTATAAGAGGCCGGCCCCCTACTCTCTCTCTCATGGTTGTTGATTTCATTTGTAGAAAAGATATGACAGTATTTGGGGTGCATGGAATTTTACAGTTCATTCCATCACCCGATTTCCACGGCAACTTCATTAACCGATCGTCCACGGATTTGGACGAAGTGAGACAAAGTCATCTACTCATTCTCTACATCATTCTTGGTCGTCTCTTTTAGCAAACTTGACGATCGAGTTGCCTCAAGTCAGAGGCGGGAGCCCGTTTAAAGAATCGGTGATGTGGTGCCACCTCGATGAGGATATCGGAGATCGACGAGATCGGAGCAGCCGCAACGGAGCGTGGGATGATGGTTAAAGAACGAAGGACTCGGATCGTTCGGTATAACCTTTCTACACTCTTTACAGTTTGTTAGTTTAGCAATAATGGCAGATCCGGGTTAAAGTATACGATAGCGCCAGTTTAAAAGTTTTTGTTCCGCATTTGGCGTCTGTAGACTGCCGGAGCGCTAGCGTAGACTTACAGTGGTATCAGAGCCTCACCATTTTGCTATACTAACTTGTGCTAACGCGTTTAAAACATCGATCCGACCGGAAATCAAAAATCATAAAATTACAACTTGACAGTTTCTGTTGTTTTTAAACGGTCTGATAAAATTATTCTACACATCTCAGAATACCGTGGAGGCTTTTATTAGAATGACGTAGAAATTTGGGCACGTGATTCGATGGGACAGCCGCGGAAACGCGGTCAAACCTATGGTTTGACCGCGCATCCGCGGCCACACAGTGAGCTCGTGGCCCCAAATTTTCACAGTGGGTTCTTGGTTTGATTTTGGGGTTTTTGGTAAATATCGTTTTGGCCCAGGTTTTGTTACTGTTCACCAGTAAGCAGTGGGGCCCACTTTTTGATATTTGGTCTTTGGTCGATCGAAATTTAAACACGTTAGTTTACAGTGCTTACATTATATCTCCGACTGGGAATGTCATTTGATCGGTAAACCGCGTTTAATTGTTATAGTTCTTTTAGACGGGTTTGCGAACGTGACATTCGCGTTGATGTTCTGTGTTGTGCTGTGATGTTGCGGATTTGTCGTGGTGGATAGCAGTGTGCAATGGTAGTACAGTTTGAGTTTATTTGTACATTTGATATTGCGGGACGAGCGTCCAACTTGTGGACAGCCGTCACTGCCTGTTGTATAATATTTTTTTTGGGGCACGACCAGGTTGCGGTCGATGTACCTGTTGTACTATTTTTCATTACTGTACTAGGTTTTGCCCCGAGACGGAGTGCACGGATAGCCGGGTTCTGAGAAGCAACGGGTCCGCATCTCATGGCTTTGAGAGGCAGAGGGGTCCCACTCTAGAATTGGCAGACTATTCGCCGCACTCGTAGGGGGTACAGGTTGACCCAAGGAGGGGTGCCCAAGATTACCGGATTCCGTGAAGTGCCGGGTGTTCCATTCACTATGCTGTGGGGGACTGTCTCGCTTCAGGTTTTGGCGGGTAACTTGCCGCACCCGTAGGGGTCTAGGTTTCATTGCACAGGCTATCCACACGACAGGGGAACGTCGGGTTTCAGCAGCGGCTCTGTGAAACTCGGGGATCCCAGATATCTGTATTGTTCTGTGATGCTTATTACTTTTCTGTAATGTTGCATACAATCACGCCTGGAGCGATTATTGTATATTGGTTTATATACTATTAGATGTTGTATATGTTTTACACCCGCGCTAGTCCAGTCCCCGCTCTGTCGTTAGTTAAGTAACCTAACGGGTGATGACGGGACCCAGTGACGAATGCGGATGGCATATACGTACATTTTATTTTCGTTCTTTTATGGTGTGATCGATTGATGGGACTGCGTTGATTCTGATCAACGCAAAGTAAAAACAAACCTGTTTGCAGTTGTTGGAACAATTTAAAAAGTGTTATTGCAAAGACGTTTCCTTTTGTTATGCATAGCGGTATTCAGTGGAATATCCTGCACCTCATTCGACGGGGCAAGGGCCGATATCCCTTCACCGGGACCGACCCCTTGGACAAAAGTTTGCGTCAGGGTAATAACTTTACTATAGTCGATTACAAGTTGCTTTGCATAGCGGTATTCAGTGGAATATCCTGCACCTCATTCCACGAGGAAAGAGCCGAGATTCCTTTACCGGGAGTGACCTTTTTAGCAAAAAGGTTTTCGCCACTATATTTTAAAAAAGCTATCAGGTTCTTTCAGCGATATCAAGTTCACTACGTTAAAGGTTTTTCGCCAAAAACCAGCCGTAGCCCTCCGTCGTTTCTTATGGATGGTCAGTAGTATTCAAGCTATGTTTGTTGGCATACGTCAAGGCATAGTGTTTGGTAGCTGCTGGGTATTCATTTGTTGCATAGATAGATGAGTTGGTTTGGGACAGTCGTATTACCTTGTTGGCATACGTCAAGGGTATGTACGGGTGGGTTCAAATTAACAAGATAATGACGGGCAGAACTTGACATGTGACTTATGATTTGTTGGCATACGTCAAGGTCATAAGAGCATGGGGCATAAAAACTATATCGGGAGTTTCTAAAGAAACTGAAACTTGCCAAGTATGCGCATACCATCTGGAGTATGAGTAACGTGGATGCATTCCATCACGTTATCATGCGATGAGAGTTGGATCCCGATTCCCACTGATGAGTTGGTTTACTCTTCGGGTGATCCCGATTGATTCTTCTTTAGGTTTGGAGGAGAATTTGACAGGACAGTGGGAGGTTTCCGGATTAGATAAAGTGATGACCATTCTGATCTAGGTTAGAGTGCACGCAGAGTGTTTCTTTTCTCTCTCTCTTTTTGGCAGCGACCTTTGACCGACCCTAGATTATGACTCAGTGACCAGGTTGACCGAACCTTCTTAAAATACTGGCTTTTGGATTGTCTGTGTTGCATAAGTCATTGCCACTCCTTCTTTTACCCTTTGCATTTCTCAGAACACCCGTATTACTACGGATATCCACTTCCATTGGATAGAGCCATCGTATGATTATATACGAACTCGAAGGGACTTCTTCGAGGATGGATCCAGGTTCAGGAGAAATAGAATTGGTTTATTCAGTTGTCTTTTATTATCACCTTCTCTCAGGTTGCGAGAGCTCCTTGGTTTAGGAGAGTACACCTATTACGCCTATTGGATAGTCTTATTCCAAACCATAGGCTGGTGTCGAAAGGTAGGGAATGAAGAAAACCAATTAGCCTAAGTAGGGTGTGCAGAAGGTAATATGTAAAGACAAAATAAAGGGATTAGAAAGAGGGCAAAGTAAATTGCGACTGATATCATTCACGACCAAAACCGCGTACTTCATCGCCACTCCTATTTCACCTTTAAAAGAATAAGGTATTATTCAGTTGTCTTTTATCATCACCTTCTCTCGAGATGCGAGTACTCCTTGGTTTAGGAGGGTACACCTATTATGCTTACTGGATAGTCTTCTTCCAAACCATAGGCTGGTGCCGAACGGTAGGGAAGGAAGAAAACCAGTTAGCCTAACGATGGTGTACAGAAGGTAACGACTAAAGACAAATAAAGGGATTTGGAGAGATGGCAATAAAATATACGGTTGAAGTCATGAATTGGATTATGGAAGAGGCATTGCTATGAATACCAGGATACCCCTACGAAACATTTTCATGTTTCAGTGCATTGTTAAAAGAAAAACTGTTTTCCCGATTAGACACTTACTCCAAGGGTATGTATTTACCAGGTTTCATTCTCATATCTGTATGGTTTTACAGATGATGATTGGGAGTAAGATATTGGGAATTAGGTGATCATCCTCATTATATCGGAATTCGTTGTAATTGGTGATATTTGAGGAAATTGCCAGGGTACAGTTTTCCACCTACAACGCACAGGTTTTGAGTTGTTCAACTCAGCGGACTTATACAGAGTATTGTATGTTGTCCAAGTGTCCTTCAGGACAAAGGGGTAGGTCCTCGTGCTTTGTTCTGTTTACTTATAACTTCTCTAGATTTTAGACAAGTGTTTCGTAGAAATACATGGTCTAAGTTTTGAGAAGTTGTGGGTATAAGAATAAAGTAGAGAACCAGGTATCACAAGTATCGGGATTCTTCAAAGAGATCGAAGATGTAGATTCTTGTGATTGGTATTCAGATGATAGTGATGGTTTTGAGAAACGAGTTTTCTCTTTCAGGTTGCTCATAATTGGATGGATTCCTAAGTTGAGTAATGCTGATTAGCCTCTTTCCATTAAGTTGATATGCACTGGAGACAGTTGCATGATTTGAATCTGGTTCCAATTAAATTAGTGCCAAAGTTTCTGTATTGGATATTGTCACGACCCGAAAGAGCACGTGACTGGCCCTTGAACCATATGAAGCCTATAGGACTCCATCTGATCCAAGTAAGCCAAAAGCCCAGAAATCTAAAACCATTTTTGAGAATAAGTAAAAAAAACTGGTTTAAAGAAGTGAAGAAATACAGGTTTGAAATCAAGGTTTTTAAATAATTAAGCCGAAGGTACGTTTTGAAAACAATAAAGTCTTTTCTAAAAATTTCAGCAGAGTTTCTTTTGAAAAACTGACCCCGAATGGGGTACAACAAGTATAACAATATGTATGCAATGATAATGGCATCCCCAAGCGGGAGCTAGCTCTTCGTCAATCGACGGTCACAACCACATATGCAGCAATAATATACAACGCCTAGTGGCGAGGATCAAATCCAAAGAAAACTCAAAAGCAATAAGAAAAAAACGCAATACTACTAAGCGCGACTCTAAGGTCGAAATAATACATCACTAGTCTAGGTCTGAAACAATACAAGTTTTGGTTGATGGAAATTCTAGATACAATGAAATAAATAAATACAATGGTGGTTCTTGATGCGAAAGAATCCACCTACCAAAGCAAGTCACCCGCAAAAAGAAAGTGTGCCAGAAATGCCGCAATAGAACCTGCAAGAACTGTGGCACAACGGGGGTGAGTTGCCAACTCGTGAATAGAAACATCTACAAGCAGAAACCGAATGCAAGACATAAACCTAAGTCAACGATCAATAATATAATCCACAAGAGTACATCTGAGTGTAATAGGGTGGCAAGGTAACATCTAATCATGTATGTAGTGCCAGGTACTCAGGTAATCACATGTCATCAGTGTAAGGTATGTCTGCATGAAGTAACCATGAAGAAATATCAATGATATCAATACACATATATTAGCGTCCCATACCACTAATATTGGTGTAAGGGTATATATAACAGCGCCCTCATACCCTGTTATATATACAAATAAAGTATGATCAATGTAAAACCAGTCTGTATATGATCCAAGTCTGTATATAATCCATGTCTGTATGTATGTGGAACCCGTCCACTCGTCACCCACTGACGATAAGCATCAAGTATGCAAGTATGAGGATATAAACAATATCATGGAAAAACATCATGAAAACCCGTGCCTAGCATCGACACGTAAATCCTCATCCATATGGGGCTCCGTCGGCGGTATCGGCCCTCGGCCCCCGGCAGTACGAGTCAACCCATGTCCATCTCTGGGCTCCGTCTGCGGTATCGGCCCTCGGCCCCCGGCAGTACGGGTCAGCCCATCTCTCGACTGCGGCCGGTATCCTCCAGATATCCGCCGAGCTCAAATACAATCACCGGTAGGTACTCGCCCGCCTCCAGGCTCAATCGGCAAACCCATCGATAATCTCGCCGAGGGGAACCATACCGGGCCCACCACGAACCCGCAAACGGATCATCACCTCCTCGAATCGGGTTTCAAGCACACGTCTCAGCACCGAGAAAACGCGTGGTGGACGCACCGAAATATCATATCACGAGGTACCGGGTTTTCATAAAAGTGCCTCTTTTCTTAAATAACCCCACGGTCCTCAAAAACCAGAAATCACATGAAAATCCAACATCAGGAAGTAAATCCAATGCGATGTGCTATGCAGTCAATCCATGACGTATGCGACATGTAAAGAACAGTAATCATATCGGAAATCATGCAACATGGAATAGTAATGTGCATATGTCGAAGGAAGAATCATCTCATGAATGCAATAGTACTACAGTGTAGTGGCATGGCAATTATCGATGATGAAGTGTGTGAGCCGGCAAATAGTGTACGTGGAACATACGCATCATCGATAATGGTGCTGGTGTCCTAACAGCATGATAATAATATAGCAATGAACATATGCCAGCAATGCGAATAGCATGAAGATGCAGAAATCTAGTAGTCAACACCACAGTGAAGTATCTACTATGCAACTACACCTAAGTATCAGGTCAAACAGGAGGGGTAGGTGTGGAAACCACCTAAATCTGAGTCGGTATATATATAAAGATATATAGTCGGTGATCTCGCCTCAATGTCATATCATAAGATATCCTCGAGTTATGAGTGCGGATCTATCATCAATATCGGCACGTACGGTAAATCATCGTACGGCATCCCCAAAAGCTGGGTAGGGGTCAACATCTCACTGTCTCATCACATAACAGATATCACCATCATCAGAACATATAGTCTGGAGTACTACTCTATGTCTAGTACAAAACGGTAACATCAGTAAGGTATGCATGCGGGGGTAAACACATATCCCAAGCCCGCAAGAATCACAAGTCATATCCCACATATGAATCGTATCACATCACCGATCCCAGGGCACCAAGCCCACATCATCGACTCATCTCCAAAGTCATCACATATCATCAATCATAGTGCAAGTACAAGTGATAAGCAAGGGTGTGTGTATAGGTGTAATTCTATCCTAGGGTTCGCGACTATGAACTGCACTAGTCACTTCTAACCCTGTACTATCCATAATACACCTAATATCACGATAACTACATAATAATCTATTTACGGACTGCGGGGGTGTTATACGCCATCCACCCGACTTCCCCCTGTAGATATAATCTACTCACCTTGCTTCTCGTGTGCCAAAGCCGATGTCGCTATCTTCACCTCCTTTGCCTCAACATCACGCGGGGTACCTACAAGTATATCACAATGCTAAAGCACATGAAAATCACATCGGAAACCAAAATAGCACACGCTACCCGCATAGGTAAAAACCTATCGACTCGCATGTAAACACAATCAAAATCCACTTGTCGTTGACGTCCAAATGCCACCCGACAGGAATGAATCACCAAATACCAAAATCCATGCTAAAACAAGTCTCAAATTATACACCAACATAGGAAAATCAACCCAGATTTCACCCTAGATGGAATCAGTCAAAACTAGACATACTCAGGGTCAAAACTAGAGGAAATGGGGGCATGCACAGAAAACGAGGCAATTCCTTAAAATACCTTATTTTAGAATTTTCCATAATTTTTCCCCATTTATCTGTATTTAATTATACCAGAATATTAAAATATTCATTAAAATAATATTAAATTATAAAATTTCCCAAAAATCATATTTTATTATTTTGAAGACGTTACAATCTACCCCCCTTAAAGAAATTCGGTCCCCGAATTTAAATTTAAACCCCCAAATGCTAAAATATTTCAATACAAATTCCAAGTCATCGGGGCTCCGAAATCATCTATACATAAAACATCATAGCGCAATGCATGCGCATGAGTACTGAGCAGATAACTCAAAAGCAACACTCCATCAAGCATCCGCAATCATCGGAGTTATGGTAACGACACAATGTCAAATCCAATACAAAATCAATATGATATGGACCAAGACTATACATGTAGACACCCAATCTATACATGTAATTAGCTGATGCAACTGTATGCCAAATCTTTTTAAGTCGCTGTGCGATGCGCGTAACACTGCACAGTGGCGGACGTTTCTCATAAGAAAATAACTATATATGTGTATATATATCCTTTGTTTAATAAGCACGTTCCACCATTTTGAAAATAATCAGAAGGGTTTCCTTGTTTTTAAAACGTTTTGTGTCATATCGGACACGTAGGTATATACTGAGACTATAGCTCGCTTTTCGGAAATCCCTTCGATAACTATCGATGCATGCAAAATATATCCAGGCACTGTCCACTGACTAGTCCTACTCAGTATGAAAGCAAATATCCCACGTCATAAAAATGTACTGCTCCAAAAGGAATAAATTCCAAAAATGCACATAACACCACCCTGTGCGTCTGACGCGCACGGAAATCAAAATCCATATATGCGCTAAACATGTGCACAAAACAACATCTAGGTGCAACGGGTGTGCACGAAGCATCTGTCATAGACAACATGTGTGCCTGACAGCCAAAACAGGTGCATCTGAAATGCACGAAGAATCTCGATTTAGTGCATCTGGTGTACCCCAAAATCGTATCTCAAAACATGCGCCCAACATGCGCGAAAATCCAAATCGGTGCATCCATCATGCACGAATGAAAATCTAGACCCTGCGCACTCAATATGCACGGAATCACAAAATCCAATAGCAACGTCAAATATGCGTAAGTCAAACCCCAAAGCACGGAGTGCAAGAATCCACATCAATATCACAATCAAAATCGACATACCGAAAGGCATCAAATCGAAGTCAGGTGCAATCGTAATGCACAAAATATAAATCCGGTGCAACAAAGGCACGAAATATAAATCTGATGCGATAAACGCAAGAAACATAAAACTGGTGCGACAAATGCACGAAGTATAGAACTGGTGCATCCCATGCACAAATACCAAGCAATAACTCAAATACGTAAGCAGCAACACCAAGTGTATCCAGATATGAAGAAAATCATAAACGTGTGCAGCTGCGGGCACAAAACACATATCGATGCACTACAAGTACATATAAGCTATACCGAGTGCAAAATCAAAACACTAAAATTACATGAAACTCTGCTGGAAACGTAAATCAAATCACCAGCATAAAATAGGCATGAAATCGCAATCAACAGCTCAAGAGTAATAACTATGTACAAGGTATAAATACCCAGTAGGTGCAACCATGGTGCACAAAATCAAATATCATGAAACTCAGTCATCAAAACTAAATCATTCAAACAGAACGCCCAAAATACCGAAATCCAAAATGACGGATACGTGATAATCGAATCACAAAATCACAAATCATAAATACCGTCGTCGGTAGTTCCTCCTTCAAGGTCGAGAAGGAGTCGGTGCAATCCACTGCTAGCAGCGCAGGATATCTACCTGCCTCTTGCTCACGATCTGGCGTCCTCTGGCTCTCTGGGTCCTTATCTTCTCCGTGGATTTCCAATCTCACAGTCAACCGGCTCATCGGCCCTGTCAGATGTGCTAACGGGGACGATTCCGTTCTGGCACTTCTCTGGTCACCTCTCGGTCAAACCTCACGACCACTCGTAAGGCAGCATATCACTGGCGTCGGCCTCTGGCTCTCTGAAAGCACGTCACACATCTGATCCTGGGTGCAATCATCATGGCAGCAATGTCCTGGAAGGGATCCTGCTCAAGGTCTCTTCCAAGCATGCCTATGCCGATCTGTACAGAGGCTGGCCTTCCTGCACAACCTCTTCTCGCTCAAAAGACACCTGTGTCCTCAGCACAATATTTTCTCAGAAACTGGTCACATCCCAACGTCTCTGTAAGCATATCAGGTCTCTAATCTCGACGGGAAGCAATGACAGCTCGTCAGTATCTCACACGAACCTCTTGTTCCACCTGTATCTATCGCCGTCCATTATGGCGTCATGCTAAGCTACGATGCACCGCACTGTTCTCGGCCGCAGTCAATCTGAAGTCTCTCGTACGGACTCGAAATCGCGTACTCTGTAGCTTCATCATTCCGTAGAAGATGTCAGGCCGAACTGGTCCTCGGGAACACGTCCCAACCATCGGAGGAATACTTATCACTCGTCCGTCCTTGGTCAATCCGCAACGCATCTGGGTAAGTTCCTTTATCCGAACTTAGTCGACTACCCCGTCGACAATGCCGAACTCTGTCCTGCTGGGTGTGCGCAATACGACCACTCCTGGTCTAGGTCTTCTCGTATCGTACTCCAGAAAGGTCCTGTCGAGGTTCCTTCTCAAATCTCAAACCTGCCGAAATGCCCGGAAGTCGTCATCCGATGCTGAAGCTAAAGCTCATTCCGGAACGGCTGCATACATATTGCGCTTCTTTCTAGAAGATCTATCTACATACCACGCCTCGGGGTGCGTATCACATCTCTGATGTCAGCGGAGTGGGACGTCATCTCGTCGAAATATCTTGCGAACTCTTTTCTTCACTCTGCGTCAATGTCGACTGATTCGGACTCGTCTCATCATGGCTGCATGTACTGTGCTCCAACGGCTATGCTCGCATCTGGAGTCTCCCAAGCAGTGTCCCATCACGATATCCGAAGATGTCGAACCATCCGATCGACTCGCCAGATCCTCATAATCCCCCAAGAGCTCACATCTCGGGTACAGTTTAATAGTATCGAGTACATGCCACAGCGTCGGTGGTCCAGCCGTAGAAGGGCAAACCCAAGCCTCACTAATGGCGCCGAGGAACCGCCGCAAACCCGAAGGTTCAAAGGCTTTCACACGGTCATTAAGTCGAGTTAGGGTTTCATTCTTCTAGAGGGTCCATAGAATCACCTGCATGTCTTTCCGTATACTTTAAACTTGGAAAATAGGTTCCTGACATTCGATCGTCTCTATCGACTCTCAACGAACCTGCGTGAAGTCGTCTCTATCTGGAATCGATCCACCTGATGACTCGCATCGGGTAAGCAAACTCACCACACGTCCTAGTCATTCATCCTCGGTGACTAGCGACTCGCTATCATAACTCCAAGAACATGCTCATGCTGCAGTAGCTCCAACCATCTGGGCGATATCTCGTCATTTGCAGTAGCAACTGGCTCATACGCCTGTACGCCGAACAACGCCTCAATCCTCCAGGAAAGGCAATACATAAGCGGTCATCTCTGAGTCGGTCTGCTCTAGATCTGAGTAAGACTCTCCACACTGGAAATCTTCAACTCATCTGGGCCCGCTCTGGCGCAAAATCGGACGAATCACCTTCGTCTCTCAAATCGGGTAGACTAGCTATCATCAGTCGCATGACTGCCCGAAAGCTCCGGCAATCTCAGCTCGTAAGCTCCGAAAGCAACATCCTGTCAATCTCAGCCACAGCTGGTCCATCTGTCTGCACGGTAGGCGACATCACAATCTCTGAGGTATGCTGTACATCAACAGTCTTCTCTCAACTGGCAGCTCTAACAATGGCCCGATCATCCGGTGCAAGACCAAGCACTCGCCTCCACTAGAGGTCACAATCACCAACACTAACTCGAGACGTTCCCATGTCACCAGAAAACACAATGGTCGGCCCTCGTACCAAACGAGCTCACACCGGCCGTAACCCTAGCAGCAGCCCAAACTGCGCTCAAACATGGCGACAGGAACCTCAGTCGAGTATCAAAGAGAGCACATCAATGGCAAGAAAGGAAACAACAGATCCAAAGTGGATACATGATCATAGGAAGGAACAGCATCAATGGAGGTATGATCATGAAACTAATAGAATCGGGGATCTCAAATGGATGTATAATCCAGGATATGAAGAGAATCACTGATCTCGAAAGTATGTACATCCTATGGTTCCTTAAGCGGAGTGGCGTGTCGTAAGTATGCCGCGGAACATACCAACGGTACGTCACTCTACTTTAGTCACCTAATCCATCAACCAAGGGTCATCCTAATACGACGAATGTTCGGGTCGAATACCCCCTCGACCAAGTCTAAGTTCCGTAAGGTCAAGCCTAAGTTTCGTATATAAACAACGCCCTAGGCTCCACATAGTCAAACTCAGACTCGAACCAAGGTCAACCTAGCGCTCTGATACCAACTTTGTCACGACCCGAAAGAGCACGTGACTGGCCCTTGAACCATATGAAGCCTATAGGACTCCATCTGATCCAAGTAAGCCAAAAGCCCAGAAATCTAAAACCATTTTTGAGAATAAGTAAAGAAACTGGTTTAAAGAAGTGAAGAAATACAGGTTTGAAATCAAGGTTTTTAAATAATTAAGCCGAAGGTACGTTTTGAAAACAATAAAGTCTTTTCTAAAAATTTCAGCAGAGTTTCTTTTGAAAAACTGACCCCGAATGGGGTACAACAAGTATAACAATATGTATGCAATGATAATGGCATCCCCAAGCGGGAGCTAGCTCTTCGTCAATCGACGGTCACAACCACATATGCAGCAATAATATACAACGCCTAGTGGCGAGGATCAAATCCAAAGAAAACTCAAAAGCAATAAGAAAAAAACGCAATACTACTAAGCGCGACTCTAAGGTCGAAATAATACATCACTAGTCTAGGTCTGAAACAATACAAGTTTTGGTTGATGGAAATTCTAGATACAATGAAATAAATAAATACAATGGTGGTTCTTGATGCGAAAGAATCCACCTACCAAAGCAAGTCACCCGCAAGAAGAAAGTGTGCCAGAAATGCCGCAATAGAACCTGCAAGAACTGTGGCACAACGGGGGTGAGTTGCCAACTCGTGAATAGAAACATCTACAAGCAGAAACCGAATGCAAGACATAAACCTAAGTCAACGATCAATAATATAATCCACAAGAGTACATCTGAGTGTAATAGGGTGGCAAGGTAACATCTAATCATGTATGTAGTGCCAGGTACTCAGGTAATCACATGTCATCAGTGTAAGGTATGTCTGCATGAAGTAACCATGAAGAAATATCAATGATATCAATACACATATATTAGCGTCCCATACCACTAATATTGGTGTAAGGGTATATATAACAGCGCCCTCATACCCTGTTATATATACAAATAAAGTATGATCAATGTAAAACCAGTCTGTATATGATCCAAGTCTGTATATAATCCATGTCTGTATGTATGTGGAACCCGTCCACTCGTCACCCACTGACGATAAGCATCAAGTATGCAAGTATGAGGATATAAACAATATCATGGAAAAACATCATGAAAACCCGTGCCTAGCATCGACACGTAAATCCTCATCCATATGGGGCTCCGTCGGCGGTATCGGCCCTCGGCCCCCGGCAGTACGAGTCAACCCATGTCCATCTCTGGGCTCCGTCTGCGGTATCGGCCCTCGGCCCCCGGCAGTACGGGTCAGCCCATCTCTCGACTGCGGCCGGTATCCTCCAGATATCCGCCGAGCTCAAATACAATCACCGGTAGGTACTCGCCCGCCTCCAGGCTCAATCGGCAAACCCATCGATAATCTCGCCGAGGGGAACCATACCGGGCCCACCACGAACCCGCAAACGGATCATCACCTCCTCGAATCGGGTTTCAAGCACACGTCTCAGCACCGAGAAAACGCGTGGTGGACGCACCGAAATATCATATCACGAGGTACCGGGTTTTCATAAAAGTGCCTCTTTTCTTAAATAACCCCACGGTCCTCAAAAACCAGAAATCACATGAAAATCCAACATCAGGAAGTAAATCCAATGCGATGTGCTATGCAGTCAATCCATGACGTATGCGACATGTAAAGAACAGTAATCATATCGGAAATCATGCAACATGGAATAGTAATGTGCATATGTCGAAGGAAGAATCATCTCATGAATGCAATAGTACTACAGTGTAGTGGCATGGCAATTATCGATGATGAAGTGTGTGAGCCGGCAAATAGTGTACGTGGAACATACGCATCATCGATAATGGTGCTGGTGTCCTAACAGCATGATAATAATATAGCAATGAACATATGCCAGCAATGCGAATAGCATGAAGATGCAGAAATCTAGTAGTCAACACCACAGTGAAGTATCTACTATGCAACTACACCTAAGTATCAGGTCAAACAGGAGGGGTAGGTGTGGAAACCACCTAAATCTGAGTCGGTATATATATAAAGATATATAGTCGGTGATCTCGCCTCAATGTCATATCATAAGATATCCTCGAGTTATGAGTGCGGATCTATCATCAATATCGGCACGTACGGTAAATCATCGTACGGCATCCCCAAAAGCTGGGTAGGGGTCAACATCTCACTGTCTCATCACATAACAGATATCACCATCATCAGAACATATAGTCTGGAGTACTACTCTATGTCTAGTACAAAACGGTAACATCAGTAAGGTATGCATGCGGGGGTAAACACATATCCCAAGCCCGCAAGAATCACAAGTCATATCCCACATATGAATCGTATCACATCACCGATCCCAGGGCACCAAGCCCACATCATCGACTCATCTCCAAAGTCATCACATATCATCAATCATAGTGCAAGTACAAGTGATAAGCAAGGGTGTGTGTATAGGTGTAATTCTATCCTAGGATTCGCGACTATGAACTGCACTAGTCACTTCTAACCCTGTACTATCCATAATACACCTAATATCACGATAACTACATAATAATCTATCTACGGACTGCGGGGGTGTTATACGCCATCCACCCGACTTCCCCCTGTAGATATAATCTACTCACCTTGCTTCTCGTGTGCCAAAGCCGATGTCGCTATCTTCACCTCCTTTGCCTCAACATCACGCGGGGTACCTACAAGTATATCACAATGCTAAAGCACATGAAAATCACATCGGAAACCAAAATAGCACACGCTACCCGCATAGGTAAAAACCTATCGACTCGCATGTAAACACAATCAAAATCCACTTGTCGTTGACGTCCAAATGCCACCCGACAGGAATGAATCACCAAATACCAAAATCCATGCTAAAACAAGTCCCAAATTATACACCAACATAGGAAAATCAACCCAGATTTCACCCTAGATGGAATCAGTCAAAACTAGACATACTCAGGGTCAAAACTAGAGGAAATGGGGGCATGCACAGAAAACGAGGCAATTCCTTAAAATACCTTATTTTAGAATTTTCCATAATTTTTCCCCATTTATCTGTATTTAATTATACCAGAATATTAAAATATTCATTAAAATAATATTAAATTATAAAATTTCCCAAAAATCATATTTTATTATTTTGAAGACGTTACAGATATAGAATGGATCGTACCTTAAAAGAAATTAAGGTACGGGGAGTTGTCCAGCTTATGCTTAAAACCAGACTCTGGATAACTCAGGGCACGTTTCTGTAATGGCTGTTTGTGGGTTGACCCTGGCTAGTATGAGGGTTGATATTCTACCATTTGGAAGATCAATAGTGATATTGTTCTTGACTCGCCACAGTTTTAGTAAAATGGATCTTTTTCAGAAAACAGTAGTGGGAGTATGGTAGAACTGGAAGTGATTCCAGAACCGCGAACGATTACGGAAAATTTAATAGGACCTATACATTCAATCAGGTTTGACATTCCAATAGCCACTCCGCAGATATGGTAGGTAACCTCAGACACCCGAGAGGTACTTCGGTAGGCTCATGGACGGTGACAGGGAGGTTCTTATCTACCAAGACTTGACACTACTGTTGTTCCAGGTTATGAGACCCGGTAGGTGGGTTGTCGTAGTCAGTGGGAGCAGCGGAAGTATAGTGGGCAAGATGCTTATATCTATTTATAGACTTGAGCAGTTATAGCGGAGATAGATCATCTAATTTTGATGTGACAGTCATGGGTTTGACTTCAATCAGAAAAGGGGATGGATCAGTTAAGGAGGTAGTAGGGTGTGATGTCATAGTATCTGGATGACATACACAGAGTAGGAAGTAAAATTCCTATACTACGATCGGTTGTACTGTGGTCGTCACACAGTTGTTTCTCCAGACAGGATATGGATATAATATTTGACATTCTGGTTTCAGATCTGGATTTGGGTAGTTTCCCAATGTGGGTACTTTGACAGATATTCTAATGGTTTTTGGAATAGTTGACTCCTAGCATGGTGGTGTACCTGCAGGTGATGGAGTCACCCTCTCTAAAGGTGTCTTACAGACTAAAGAGGAGAGGGATGTGCATGATTGGCAGATCACTTGCTTAGGTAATTGAGTCAATCATGAGATGTCAAGTACCACACCAAATGTTGGTTTTGCACTAGATGCAATAAGTTTGTATTAATCAAATCCTGGAGAAATATAAGGAAGCAGTTTTAGAACATAGGTACATGTTCTACGAATTTGATGACGGCAGCCTCCTTCGGGAGACGGTTATCATTCCAAGCTTCAAAGGTGACATGGTTGACAGAGTGATTGTCAGAGTTATAGTTTTTCCCTCTGACGAAGAGGGACAGTATTATGGACAGGTGGTCCAAGAGGATACTGTGGGTGGCTTGGTGCCCGATACTGATTAGGTTCAGTGATCGAAACAGTCTAAGAAGTTTGGATTTGGAGTTCATTTATGAACAAGGTCCCATCAGATATCCAGACATATCCTAAGACAGGTATTACTCGATTCGGGAGATGGCTTTCTCCGCGAACTTGAGATTTAGAGAGATATAGAAAGAAACTTCTAGGCGGATCCACTCACTGAGGCTATTTCTCGAACACAATAGTTTTACAAACGGGCTTTGTGATACTGCTTAGTAGAGAAGTTGGGTGTTGGTTTCACACGGGCTGTGAGTACGCAACATCGCAATAATTAGCCTTGAGTGCAAGTGGGAGATTGTTGGAGATAGTGCCCTCATAGTCAATTATTGGATCACAGGTACGTGATTGCAATGATTGCGGAGGACCTATACCGGTATCACAGTCTTACTCGAAATGATAGTATGCTATCTGGTTTGCCTTTATCAGTCGTGTACATGTTCAGGTGACTGATTGCATGTTACACTTTGATAGAGCCCTTAGGATCTTGCTTTACTACCAACAGTATGATGGCGATCATATACGTGAGAGTTGGGTAGTTTATACGCATATCCTTAATTGTGGTCCCTAGTCGTGGGAGTTTCGAGACAGGGCATCAATTCTCCGGAGTAGACTAGTGTGTACAGTCGAGACCCCGACGAGGGGCGGTGGCCGGTCTCACAAGCCACTGGTGTCAGTTGGATCATCTAAGATGTATACAGGTGCTCATTGGGTTATGAGTACACCGGACAGGACTCGCCGGGAATCTGCTAGTTAGTATTATATCTACCGTCAGATAGCAGTTCCCTGGTGACATGTGTACAGGTTAGTTCATCGACCTGAGGTCGTCATTTGTCTCGTGTGAGTTCCCACTGTGCTTTGATTTCTACCCTACCACGGCTCAAAGGAGTCGTGCAAACAGGTAGCTTTTGGGTACAGTCCCGAGCCATATGGAGGCACGTGAGCGGATCGGCAGGGGATTCGTCTCTCCCGGTATTGGGGGCGAGATCGTGCTGTGTCTAGGAGAGCCATTACACAAATCCATGGCCATGGTATGAGATTTACTGGTAGGTACTCCAGTAGTATCTCAGGGTGTTATTGGGCTTCACTCCGACACGACTTATACTGCTATTGGGGGTCTGACGTTACTAGCCCCCTAGGCAGATATGCGATACTCATTGACGAACGGACCGGACTGTATATACATTGTCACTGTTAGGCTCAGTAGGGTTTCTGGATGAGTTCGTTCATCGGCCTCCCTTGAGTTCGCTCATCAGCCTCCCTTGAGGTCAGTCCATGGGCAGCCGTTACGCATAGCTAGTGCCGCTGACAGGTTGTGGTTAAACCCACTGCCAGGGTACTGACGAGTCATTAGAGTCCCCCACAGACAGTTTCCCAAGTTCGGGCGAAACGTTGTAGAGGCCGTATGGTTTTATGGCAGGGTTCGGAAAATGCACGTGCGTTTACGCACGTGTCGATTTTCGGACAGGTGATACTGGTCGGCTTTGGTTTAAGCCGGATCCGAGTATTATATTGAGTAGGTATAATATCTTTGTCTCAGTTGCATTTGTATTCGGTCGTAATACAAATGCGGGTATACAGTTTCGGGGTTATCCTGAAAGTCGTTTCAGGATCACTTTTGGAAGTTGCCAGTTTCCAGTTTTCTATCAGCCGTCTTTTAACATTTGGTTAAAGGCGGATTTATCTTTTCTTGGATGAGAGTGAGTCGTGCTTCTAGAAGGTTCTAGAAGGTTCTAGAATTTGTGACAAGGCTAAGTGACTCATGCTTTGATTTCATTACATTCTTGTTTTGCTTAAGATCTTTATGCAAGATATTTAGTTTGTGTTCACATATGATATTTTCTTAAGGTCACCCTCTTTGCTCCTACGGTCACCCCCCCTCTCTTTATAAGAGGCCGGCCCCCTCCTCTCTCTCTCATGGTTGTTGATTTCATTTGTAGAAAAGATATGACAGTATTTGGGGTGCATGGAATTTTACAGTTCATTCCATCATCCGATTTCCACGGCAACTTCATTAACCGATCGTCCACGGATTTGGATGAAGTGAGACAAAGTCATCTACTCATTCTCTACATCATTCTTGGTCGTCTCTTTTAGCAAACTTGACGATCGAGTTGCCTCAAGTCAGAGGCGGGAGCCCGTTTAAAGAATCGGTGATGTGGTGCCACCTCGACGAGGATATCGGAGATCGACGAGATCGGAGCAGCCGCAACGGAGCGTGGGATGATGGTTAAAGAACGAAGGACTCGGATCGTTCGGTATAACCTTTCTACACTCTTTACAGTTTGTTAGTTTGGCAATAATGGCAGATCCGGGTTAAAGTATACGATAGCGCCAGTTTAAAAGTTTTTGTTCCGCATTTGGCGTCTGTAGACTGCCGGAGCGCTAACGTAGACTTACAGTTTCATAAGTACTGAAACTTGCTAGCGCTGCATACCATTTGGAGTGTGATGATTCTGGTAGGATTCCTTCGGTTTTATCACGCGATGATATTTGGATCCCGATCCTACTGTGAGTATATGCTACTCCTCAGGAAAACTCTCACTTAACGATCAATGCTATAAACCTAGTAGGTGTCTAGAAAGGTGTTAGCGGGGCTACGCCCCCAGGGAAAAGAGGTTCTTAAATTAAGGAACTTCGCGAAAGCGTTGGAAAACCTCCCTCGAAGTACCGACACTGGCCTGGCTGAACGGTTAAGCAAGTATTGTACGGTGAGATTGATCCCGACTAATTCTTTCTTTACGGTTTGAGAAGGGATTCGAGAGACAGTGGGAGCCATCCAGTTTAGACAAACTAAAAACCACTCTAAACTTACAAGAGCATCATGCTAAAGTGTTTCTTTTCTCTCTCCTAATTGCAGCGACCATTCAACATGACCGGACTTAAGTTATTACTAGATAAAAACATACTGACAGGGCCAAACTACAAAGATTGGCTCAGGAATGTCAAGATGGCAATCACTTACGACAAGTTGGGGTATGTCCTTACCACCAAAGCTCCCCATGTCCCAGGTCTCACCTCCAGCGTCGCGGATAAAGAAATCCGTAAGACATAGGAGATCAATTGCGCGAAGGCCAAATGTCTCGTGCTTGCCTCGATGGACAACGAACATCAGAGGAGGCATGAGAATATGGACCTGGAGTCCATATTTCTCCATACAAAAGAACTGTATGGAGAGCAGTCTCGTATCGCAAGATACGAAGTGTCGAAGAAGTTAGAAGTTATTTTCGGCAAGATTGGCCGTCGGATCATCGGTAGCGGAACACGTGCTTAAGATGATTGGCTACATAGAGGAGCTCGCGGACCTTGGGACCACGTTGGAGAATGAACTCTATACTGATTTGATTCTCCAGTCCCTTCCTTCCACTTACGCCCAGTTTATCCTTAACTTCAACATGCAAGGAAAGGAGGTTGAACTTTCCGAACTTCTGAACATGTTGAGGAGTGCTGAGGGCACCCTACAGAAGGGTAGGGAGACATCCACTTTGTTTGTAGGAGAATCTTCCTCTTCTAGATCCAGGGCGAAAGCCAAGGGTAAGAAGAAGAAATCCCCCGCCAAACCAAGAGGCGGTGTCAGTAAAGTGGATACGAAAGGAAAAGGAAAGGCAACAAAGGTAGCGGGAAAGCTAGTGGGGAAGGAAGAATACTTCTACTATCACAAAAGTGGTCACTGGAAACAGGATTGCAAGGCTTGGAAGGCCAGAACCCAGGATCTGAAGCGAGTTGCAGCTTCGGCTTCAGGTGTGTATGTTATTGAAAACTGTCTATCAATAAACTCTACATCCTGGGTATTGGATACCGGATCAGGATCTCATATCTGTAATTCTTTGCAGGCGTTGAGAAAGCGTAGAGTTTTGAAGGCAGGTGACATGACCCTCAGAGTTGCAAACGGTGCTAGCATAGATGCTGAGGCCGTGGGGGACTATCACCTGGGATTGTCGGATGGACACTTTTTGGTTTTGCGTAGTTGTTATTATGTACCAAATGCAACCTGTAATATCATTTCTGTATCTTTATTATCTAAAGAAGGTTATGAATTTGCATTTGTAAGTAATGTAGTGAACATTCACCTTAATCAAGTTTTGATTGGGTCAGGTACATTAAACAACGGTATATACGTTTTAAACCAACCACAGATTTTCAATGTCCAGAATACACACAAAAGAAAGTCTCCAGAAATCAATAAAACTTTCTTATGGCATTGTAGACTGGGTCACATCAATGAGAGAAGGTTGACTAAGTTACATACAGAAGGATATTTGGATCCGTTCGAATATCAATCGTATGCAACTTGTCAATCTTGTCTCAAGGGAAAGATGACAAAAACTCCGTTCACTGGACACGGAGTAAGAGCGAGCGAGCTCTTGGGACTCGTACACAGCGACGTGTGCGGTCCAATGTCTACACATGCGCGAAGCGGTTATTCTTACTTCATTACTTTTACGGATGACTTTTCAAGGTACGGTTATGTCTTCTTAATGAAACATAAATCCGAGGCTTTTGAAAAATTCCAGGAATATAAGAATGAAGTAGAAAAACAAACAGGCAAAAGTATCAAGGCACTGAGATCTGATCGAGGTGGTGAATACTTGAGTGCCGAGTTCCTGGGTTACTTAAAAGAGAATGGAATTCTCTCTCAGCTTACTCCTCCATACACTCCGCAACATAACGGTGTATCGGAGGGACGGAACCGAACCCTATTGGATATGGTACGGTCCATGATGAGTAACGCTGAGTTGCCGCGATCGTTCTGGGGATATGCGCTAGAATCAGCTGCATACCTTTTGAACCGAGTTCCAACTAAGACTGTGCCTACTACACCATATCAGATGTGGTGTGGGAAGAGACCCTATCTTAATCACATTAAGACATGGGAATGTCCAGCTTTTGTAAAAAAGCAGCATGCGGACAAGCTCGAGGCACGCTCAGTACAATGCAAGTTTGTGGGATATCCAAAGAACTCCAAGGGATATTTCTTCTATTGCGAAGAGAAATAAAAGATTTTTGTTTCTTGCCATGCCCACTTTCTAGAACACCAGTTCATAGAAAAAGAAATAAGTGGGAGCGCAATAGAACTGGAAGAAATTCCAGAACCACGAGCTATTACTGAAAGCTAGTAGAAAGCTTAGTAGAACCAGAGAGTTCGAAAGATCAGGACATTCCCACGCCACTCCGCAGGAGTAGTAGGCAGTCTCATCCGCCCGAGAGATACTACGGTTTTCTCATTGACGGGGATAGAGAGGATTGCATC
This sequence comes from Agapanthus africanus, assembly GCA_030015575.1. Lineage (NCBI taxonomy): Eukaryota > Viridiplantae > Streptophyta > Magnoliopsida > Asparagales > Amaryllidaceae > Agapanthus > Agapanthus africanus. The sequence goes on along the minus strand of JASDDO010000004.1, from coordinate 247,677,203 downwards.
ATAGATTGTGATGAGCCTACTAGCTTCCAGCAAGCCATTCAGAGCGTCGACTCGGTAAAATGGCTGGATGCAATGCGGACCGAAATGGAGTCCATGTACACCAACAAAGTATGGACGTTGGACATTGCTCCAGATGGGGTAAAACTCGTAGGATGCAAGTGGATCTTCAAAAGGAAGATTGGTGTAGATGGACAGGTTGAGACATATAAAGCTAGACTGGTTGCAAAGGGTTTTCGTCAGCGACCTGGTTTGGACTATGACGAAACCTTTTCTCCAGTAGCTATGCTAAAATCCATTCGGATCCTTCTTGCCATTGCTGCCTTCCACGATTATGAGATTTGGCAGATGGACGTAAAGACGGCTTTTCTAAATGGACATTTAGAGGAGTGTGTCTATATGGACCAGCCAGAAAGTTTCATTCAGAGTGGGAGCAGCGGAAAGGTGTGCAAGTTGCTTAAGTCCATTTATGGACTAAAGCAGGCATCGCGGAGTTGGAACATCTGTTTTGATGAGACGGTCAAGGAATTTGGCTTTATCAAAAATCCAGATGAACCATGCATCTATTGTAGATTTGTAGCGAGAACTGTAGTATTCCTCGTTTTATACGTGGATGACATTCTCTTAATAGGAAATGACATTCCTATGCTACAATCTGTCAAGGGGTTCTTGTCACATAGGTTCTCCATGAAAGACCTGGGTGATGCCTCATACATTCTGGGTATCTGGATCTACCGTGACAGATCCAAGAGGATATTAGGACTTTCACACTCCAGGTACATCGACATCATACTGAAGAGATTCAGTATGGAAGATTCCAAGCGCGGTAATCTACCGGCTTGTCACGGGATCACCCTCTCCAAAGAGATGTCTCCCAAGACTGATTTGGAGAGGGATCGCGTGTCTATTATACCCTACGCTTCTGCGGTAGGCTCTATAATATATGCGATGTTGTGTACCAGACCAGATGTGGCTTATGCACTGAGTGTGGTAAGCAGGTATCAGTCAAACCCTGGGGAGAAACATTGGATAGCAGTAAAGAACATTCTCAAGTACCTGAGAAGGACTAAGGAGATGTTCTTGGTGTATGGCGAAAAAGACCTCCAGATTGAGGCCTTTGCTGACTCCAGCTTCCAGAGTGACAAGGATGATTCCAAGTCCATGTCGGGTTTTGTCTTTACCCTCAATGGAGGGGCGGTGTGTTGGAAGAGCTCCAAACAGGAAACCGTTGCTGACTCGATTATAGAAGCGGAATATATCGCTGCATCTGATGCCGCAAAAGAAGCTGTCTGGATGACGAAGTTCTTAAAAGAACTTCAGGTGGTTCCGTCCATTGTTGACCCAATACATCTGTATTGCGAAAACAACGGGGCTATAGCTTTAGCGAAGGAACCCAGGTCCCATCAGAAATCCAGACACATCTTGAGGCGGTATCACCTGATCAGGGAGATCGTGGATCGCCAGGAGATCGAGGTTCGAAGGGTGGCTTCAGAAGATAACACTGCAGATCCATTCACCAAGGCCTTGCCCCAGACTCAGTTCGAGCGGCTGATCGAGATGATAGGTCTTCGATACGCCAGTACATGGCCTTAGTGCAAGTGGGAGATTGTTAGTGTATATGCCCTAGAGGCCATTACTGTATCATACTAGTTTGTATATTACTTGATGGAAGCTTGGGATATTCAAAGTTGTATATACAATCTTGCTCGAAATGGTAGTATGCTAATTGGTTTGTCTCTACTTCAATATGTGCATGTGTTTCTTTTAGCATATCGCTTATATACATATGAGTAGAGCCCTTAGGATCTTTGCTTGATTACCAGCGTTGTGATGGCGCTCACACTCGTGGGGGCTGGGTAATCCATAAGCACATCCTTATACTGGTCCCTAGTCGTTGGACTATCGAGACAGGGCATCGATACTCCGGAGTAGACTAGCGTATGCGCTTCTCATCTCAGCGTGGGAGACGGTCTGTCCCACAGCCGTCAGTACATCGTACTTGAGATAGTATGCGGGTGCTCGTTAGGTTACGAGTACACTGGACAGGACTCGTCGGGAACCGTTGGTTGGTATTATACCTATCGTCAGTTATCAGTTTCCAGGTGACATGAGTACAGCTTAGTCCGCTGACTTGACACTGTCAGTTCGCCTCGAGTGTGTTTCCACTGCACTTTGATTACTACCCTACCACGGCTCAAAAGAGCGTGCAAACAGGTAGTTTTTGGGTGCAGCCCCGAAGCACTTGGAGGCAGTGACGGTTAGACAGGATTCGTCTCTCCCGGTATTGGGGGTTGACATTGCGCTGTGTCCAGGAGAGCCATTACACAAGTAGTCCCTGGCCAGGGCAAGCGAGATATACTGGTAGGTTTCCAGTGTTATCTCAGGGTGTTCTGGGCTACACTCCGACACGACTTGTACCGCTATTAGGGGACTGACGTTCACCGCCCCCCTAGGCCCGCCATGCGATGTATCAGACGAACAGACCGGACTGTACGGAGACTGTCACATACAGGCTCAGTAGGAGTTCAGATGGGGTCACCTCATCAGTCTTCTTATCGGCATCTACCTGGGGACCGTTATGTACAGCTAGTGCCGCTTGCGGTCTGTGGTTAAACCCACTGCCAGCGTAGTGTCGAGTCTTTAGAGTCCCACACAGAGAGCTATTCGCCTTTAGGCAAAATGAGTAGAAGTCGTATGGTTTTGCGACAGGGTTCGTTCACATCCGCGCACTTGTGCACGTTTGATGTCCGGACAGCTTATACTAGCGGGCTTTGGTTTAAGCCAGATCCTAGTATATGATTTGGGATTGGTTTTATCTCTTTGTATTCGTGTTCCTCGGATCACGAATACGGGTGCGTATGCACAGTTGCTTGAGACAGAGGTAGAGGACTTTGATTAAGGTTAATGACCATTGTCATTTTATTAACCCTAATGCTTATGTGTGTATTATGGTTAATTGATATTAGTTTAATATAATTGTGCATGGTTATGGTTGTTAACCATTTGACATTCTTGACTTGTTGACCTAGGTTGACACTTTGACCATCATCATTTCATTTGGAAGATGCTCTTTGATCCTTGCAATTTGCATTAAAAATAAAATGATAATGGTCATGTCTTGATTAAGCCATGACAATTATCTCACTAATTATCAATTCACAATAATTCACGCATATATGTGAGAATGCTTCATAATTCTCTCAATTCTATCATATACTTTCTCTCTTGCTCTTCCTCTTCCTCAAGCTCTCCCCTCTCATGTGTTGAGAAACACTTGAGCTTGAGAAAAACCATTCCATAGTAATCTCTACTCTCATCTAGGGTTCTACGATTAGCACTTCTAGCACCCTAGTTACTTCTAGCTTGAAGTTAAAGCCAAAGGTTGAGGCTTTCGGGTGGATCCTTCTTCGACGTGAGAAGACGACAAAGGTGATCCCTTTCTACTACTCCAAGGAGCAAGGAGAGAAGGACATAAAGCCCTAGGTATAACCATTCTACCCTTTAGCTAGTTTCTAGTTAGCTTTAGCTAGTCTTTGTTTAGCAAAGATCCCGACTTTGTCTAGTCCATGTTGCCTAGAGTAGTAAAAATCCGATTTTTATTCCGTTTTCCGCCTTCCCGCAAGCACCGGGGTGGGCAACGTGGGCTTACACAAAGTTCGTAAAATATTCAAGGATGCCCCAAGAATCGGTCTACAATTGCCAGAATCAAAAAGATCTCAAGAAGTGAATGTAACTGACGATCCCAAATATTGCCCCTATCACAGAGTGATAAATCATGTCATTGAGGACTGCTTCGTCTTGAAAGATTGGGTTGAGAAACAATACAAGGCAGAAGAGATAGAACTGTCTAAAGGAGTGTTAGCAAACAATCAAGCCGCGGCCGCCTATTTCATACAAACAGAGACCAAAGCCTTTCAGAAACCTGATTCTCTCGGACATTTTCCTTTCTCTGGAAAAAAGTGGGCCAAGGCAACAAGCTAAAAGCCCAATGAGCAACATTACCAATGAAGAAGCGGTAGATGGAGACAAAACCCATACGGTCTACATGGTGGAGCCCAGAGGAACAAGTCCTCCTACGCCTTATAGCCATGACAATAACGCGGTTGTTGCCATCCAACACCGGCTCGATCCAAATGATGAAGAGCCCGCTCGGGCCATTAAGCAAAAAGAGCCCGTGGTTCCTGCGGAATCAAGCTCGGGCAATGAAGATGACCCGGTTATCATACCCGGAACTATAGAGCAAGCATTATTCTAATGGCTTCAAAAGCAGCTTCAGGGACGAGAAGATGGCCAAGGTCCATTCCAAAGTCGACGAGCTGGCAAACGTCGTGGCAAATCTCACGACCCAAGTCGCCCGATTGCAATTACAGCAAAATCAAATTTTGGTTCATGAGCCAGGAATTAATATCCGGATGCAGCCAACCGATACTCCTTCCAACCCAAGAGCGGAATACTTTTGCGAAAAATGGCCGCGATCAGCTTCCAGTCTCTCCGATACGTATACTGAATGGGCTAAGCGGACAACAGACGAACCAAAGACCGATCGGCCTCAAGGTCCAACATCATGAAAGGCACCTACTCTAATGGAGAAAGAAGAAACTTCTTCTTCGGGAGGGACGAAGTCCGCAAAATATTCAAGAACACCTTAAACTACGGTCTGCAATTCTGCTTATTCCAAAGAGACCACATGAAATGAACATGACCAGCGATCCCATATACTGCCCATATCATAGAATGGTGAGTCATACCATTGAAGACCTTTATGTTTTCAAAGATTGGATGGAGAACCAATACAAGCTTGGGAAAACCTCAATGTCCTCGGATGTACCGACAAGCCACAAAGCTACAATCATCAACACAGCTCCGCCAAGATCAAAATTCGAGGAGATGAGATAAGCAAGCACACAGGACCACCATGTCGTTAAACTGGGAACATACGACCCCTAAGTCGTTAAACTGGGAATGTAAAAAAATGTATAAATAAAAAATGTGTAAATAAAAATAAATAAAATAAAAATAAGCCGAAATAGTAGGGCAACTCGCAATAAAAATCAGCGAGTAAAATAAAGCAGAAATGATGGAACAACCGCGAATAAATAGCCGAAATGATAGGGCAATCGCGAACTTCGTGATAAGAAAAGCTGAAATGATTAAGCAATCGCGGTAAAAAAACCTCCAAACGGCGAATGATGAGTCGCTCCCGGTACCATATCCCATTGCAACGATGCAGACATCAAGCAAAATCCAAATCCCCAAACGGCGAATGATGAGTTACTCCTGGTACCATATCCCGGTGCAGCGATGCAGATACCAACCAAAATTCTCCCCGTCCTACGGTTGGTCCCTAAATTGACTACCGTATACAATCCATGAGCTCAAATAATTCTCATCACACATGCCTAACTGCAATCACCAATCACGCGGCCGATCTCCGCCATCGGAATTATGCTCCATTTGGGAAGACCCGCTCATGTGTCCTCACGATACATGAGAACAAAACTTACGAGATTCTCTCGACTCGTAAGAAAACACTTTCGTAGAATCCTTACGACTCATAAAGGAAGAACACATTTGGGGGTCCTCACGACTCCTAAGGAGAAAATACACCTACGGGATCCTTTCAACTCGTAGGGAGAAAATGCTTTTATGGGACCTTTACGGCCTCTAAGTCGTTATACTGGTAACAGATAACCTCTAAGTCGTTAAACTGGGAATATATGACCCCTAAGTCGTTAAACTGGGAATAAGGGATGACAAACCAAAACCAAGATCCTCAAATCCTCTCATGGCTAATGATGATTCGCTCCTGGTACCATTTTCCAGTGTAGCGATGTTGATGTCAAACCAAAACCAAGATCCTCAAATGCTCTCATGGCAAATGATGATTCGCTCCTAGTACCATTTTCCAATGTAGCGATGCTGATATCAACACAAATCCCATGTTCTCCACGGCAAATAATGATTCGCTCCTGGTACCATATTCCAGTATAGCGATGTTGACGCCGAACAAAAACCCAAATTCCAAATCCCAGGCTCAAAAGCCCCGCTAGACGGATAAGAAACTCCCAAATCAAATCAAGTCAACCAACGACCTTCCTATCGGAATTATACTTTGTCTCGGAATCAAGTCGACCAACGAACTCTCTGTGTGAATTATGCTCGCCTCGGAATCAAGTTGAATTATGCCCTGCTTCGGAATCAAGTCAACCAACGACCTCCCTGTCGGAATTATGCTCCGTCTCGGAATCAAATCAAATCAACAATCTCTGCGTCGGAATCATGTTTCGTCTCAGAATGTACCCCGTGTCGAAATCATGTTTCGCCTCGGAGTATCTGCCTTCCATGTCGGAATTATACTCCGTCTCGGAATCAAATCAACAATCTCTGCATCGGAATCATGTTTTTTCCCAGAATGTGCCCCGTGTCGAAATAATTCTTCGCCTCAGAGTGTCTGCCTTCTCTATCGGAATTATGCTCCATCTCGAAATCAAGTCAACCAACGATCTTCCCGTCGGAATCAAGCTCCGCCTCAAAATCAAGTCGACCAACGACCTCCCCGTCGGAATCAAGCTCCTCCTCGGAATCAAGTCAACCAACAATCTCTGCGTCGGAATCATGTTTCTTCTCAGAATGTGCCCCGTGTCGAAATCACGCTTCGCCTTGGAATATCCACCTTCCCTGTCGGAATTATGCTTCGCCTGGGAATCAACCTCTACATCGGAACTTTGTTCCATTCAGAATACCAACCTCTGCGTCGGAATCACGTTTCGTCTTAGAATTTATCCCGTGTCGAAATTAAGCTTCGCCTCGGAGTATCCACCTTTCCTGTCGGAATTATACTTCACCTAGGAATCAACCTCTACATCGGAACTATATTTCATTTAGAATACTATCCTCTGCGTCGGAATCATACTTCGTCTCAGAATGTATACCGTGTCGAAATTATGCTTCGTCTCGGAGTATCTGCTTTCCTTATCGGAATTATACTTCGCCTGGAAATCAACCTCTGCATCGGAGCCATGCTTCGTTCAGAATGTCTACCTCGTTCAGAATGTCTGCCCTGCGCCAGAATTAAGCTTCGTCTCAGGATACACTTGCCCCATGTCGAAATTATGCTTCGTCCTGGAACCTTGCGTCGAAACTATATTTCGTCTCAGAATATATCCTCCCGCCGGAATTATGCTCCGACCGCCGGAATTATGCTCCGCTCTTCGGAATGATGCTCTGATCCTAGAATTATGCTCCGCAAATCGGAATGATGCTCTGACCCCAGGAAACAGGCTCCCAGAAGGATGCTCCGCCCCCGGAATGATGCTCCACCACAAAGTCAAACTTTTGCAGAACAAGATCCATCAATTTCATGTACACAACTCATATACACGGTGTGCATTTATTGATGAGAGGCACTTTGTTAGGGTCAGAAATTACACCCCGATTGACCAAGTCAAATTCAAAGTAAACCCCAAGTAAGCGGGCCTAAGCCCAAGTCAAGTAGGCTCATGTCCAAGTCGAGCCCTGCGGCCAGCCTCTCCCATGCCAAAATAAAAATTATGTAATAAATAATTTTAATGTAATTTTTATGAATAAATGTAAGAAAAATGGGCATAAAGCTAATCTTTTGTAAACCCCATGGCTAATGTGCAAATGAAATGAGCACATGAGGCATGGGATGGACAAAATGCCATTTCGTAAAGCCCAAGGAGCTATGTGTAAATTTGTAAGCCTATATAAGGCAACATGATAATGAAAAAATAATAATAATTCAATCCCCTCAAAATCTAGGGTTTCTGTGCCTTATTCTCCTTCCTCAAGATTCTATACCTTCCTTCTCTTTTTTGAATTAAAACAAGAGTTTTTAACTCTTCTTTTTCCAAAAAGAAATAGTTTTTCACCATAAAACTCTTGAAAGGGCTTGGATCTTCCATCAAATCCCCAAAAGGGGTGATTTATAAGTCCCACCCTCTTTTCCTCCAAGATCCAACCAACAGAAAGGAGGAAGAAAGAGACTCATCTCTAAAAAACTCACTTTAGGAAGATCAAAGGCTCAAGAGAAGATTTAGGGCTCAAGAGAGAAAAAATGGTCCATTTTCATCATCTCCGAAAATATCTTAGGAGAAAAAAAAGAATAAAAAAACGCCTTTCATTTTAGGAGTTTAACTCCAAAAGTCAATTGGGAGTACGACTCCCAGTACAGGGGCTAAGCCCCTTTTTCCTTCTTTTAGGAGTTTAACTCCAAAAGTCAAATGGGAGTACAACTCCCAGTACAGGGGCTAAGCCCCTTTTTCCATAGACGCCCAGCGCCCACGTGTCGGGCGCGCTAACGCCCAGTGCCTGTGTGCTGGGACGTGAGGCGCTGGCGTCCAGCGCCCACGTGCCGGATGCACCAGCGCCCACGCGTCCTTTAGACACTATTCACCTTTTTTTTTATATATACACTCCACAACGCTTTCCCTATTAGAAAAAAATTTCTAACGGGACGCTACCCCGCAACCCGCAAGGGGGCTGCTAGCCTCTTGACCCCCAACCCGCTATCCGGATAACGGGACCCCCGTAAACTCTGCGAGGCCCCCAATATATCCAAAATCCCTCAAGACACACATACTCACACTGCACATTGAGTTCACATGACCAGTTTGACCCGTCAATCAGAGGTTCCCTCACTCCAAAAGCGGGGGGTAATTAACGGCAGCTTAGTCTGCGGCTGTCGTAGATTTGGATCCCCACAATCAATAAACCCTGGCCTATCCTGAGCAGGGGGAATCTGTTATGCGCCTGACAAGCGAAGCGTAAATCACATCTCAATAGGATGACGAAAAACACCCTACAGTATACAGGTGCTCACTGAGGGTGAGTACACTGGACGGACTCGCCGAGAACTTCTAGATGGCACTATACCTATCGCCAGATAGCAGTTCTCAGGTGACATGAGTACAGATTAGTCTTCAGACCTGAGATCGTCATTTGTCTCGTGTGAGTTCCTACTGTACTTATATTACTACCACGGCTTTATTGAGTCGTGCAAACAGTTTTTATTTAAGTACAGTCCCGAGCCACATAGAGACAGTGAACGATTGTTGGAGATTCGTCTCTTCCGGTATAGGGAGTCGATATTACATTGTGTTCGATTGGCCAGCACAATAAGATCTTGGCCAAGGCAATTAGGATTTACTGATAGTTAGATCAGTAGTTTCCCGGATTGGTCTTGAGCCATATCAGCATGAATTATCATGTTATTAGAGTCTGACGTTTACCACCCTCTAGACCCGGTATGCGATACTCTCAGACGAAAAGACCGGACTGTACGGAGATTGTCACAGATAGGCTCAGTAGGGATCCAGATGAGTTTGCTCGTCGGCCTTCCTTTTCGACAGGTACCCAGATAGTCGTTACATACAGCTAGTGTCGCCGACGTGCTTGTGGTTATGGATTTATCCAGTAACTCACTGCCGGCGTACTGTCGAGTGTTTAGAGTCCCGCATAAAGAGTTTTCCTAGTTCAGGCGAAATGATATTGTAGCAGTATTTTGATACGTGCAGGGTTCCGATCGAATGATTGTACTAATTATCTGGACTTTCGATCGGACGGTTGATAATACTAGCCGGCTTAGCATTGAGCCGGATTATTAAATTAGGTATTGATCTAATAATTTACGTATATATATTTCGATATGTATATTATAGTATTATGTTCTTTGTGTTATTCTATCTCTTTAGGTATTCGTATTTTGATACGAATATGGATATGTATATATGGTAGAGTGTATTCCGTATTTATACGGAAAACATTTTAGAAGGTGGACACCGCATTTTAGATTTATTCATTTATTTTTAAATAGAAAATGATGTGTAAAGGTTGTGAGGTGGACACCTAAGTTCGTATACAGGTGCTCACTGGGGGTGAGTACACTTGACGGACTCGCCGAGAACTTCTAAATGGTAATATACCTGTCGTCAGATAGCAGTTCTCAGGTAACATGAGTACAGGTTAGTTTTCAAACCTGAGATCGTCATTTGTCTCATGTGAGTTCCCACTGTACTTAGATTACTACGCTACCACGGCTCTATTGAGTCGTGCAAACAGGTTTTAATTGGGGACAGTCCCGAGCCATATGGAGGCAGTGAGCGATTGTTGGGGATTCGTCTCTCCCGGTATAGGGAGTCGATATCGCACTGTGTTCGATTGGCCAACACCATAAGATCTTGGCCAAGGCAGTTGGGATTTACTGATAGTTAGATCAGTTGTTTCCCGGATTGGTCCTGAGCCTTATCAGCACAAATATCAGGTTATTAGGGTCTGACGTTTACCACTCCCTAGACCTGGTATGTGATACTCTCAGACGAAGAGACCAGACTATACGAAGATTGTCACATATAGGCTCAGTAGAGATCCGGATGAGTTTGCTCGTCGGCCTTTCTTTTCGACAGGTACTCGGATAGTCGTTACGTACAGTCAGTGCCGCTGACGTGCTTATGGTTATGGATTTATCCAGTAACTCACTGTCGGCGTATTGTCGAGTCTTTAGAGTTCCACACAGAGGGTTTTCCTGGTTCAGGAGAAATGATGTAGTAACCGTATTTTGATACGTGCAGGGTTCCGATCGAATGATTGTACTAGTTACCCGGACTTTCGATCGGACGGTTGATAATACCAGCCGGCTTGGGATTGAGCAGGATTATTAAATCAGGTATTGATTTAATAATTTACGTATATATATTTCGATATGTATATTCTAGTATTATGTTCTTTGTGTTATTCTATTTCTTTGGGTATTCGTATTTTGATACGAATACAGGTATGTATATACGGTAGAGTGTATTCCGTATTTATACGGAAAACATTCTAGAAAGTGGACATCTCATTTTAGATTTATCCATTTATTTTTAAATGGAAAATGAGGTGTAAAGGTAGTGAGGTGAGTATAGTGAGAACCATGCTTCAATAGTGTAGACAAATGAATTGAATATTCATTTGTGCAAACTATTCAAGCATGGTTGTGTTTTAATATTGGAAAAATGTTTTTACAAAACTATGGTTTGTGTTTTTCTCTCATGGAAGAATTCATTCTCACCATTTTGCTTCTCTCTCTTCACTGGCCTTTCTTGAGCTCTTCCTCCTTCATGACTTTCCTCTCTACAATCTCATGAGTTGAGAATCAAGAGAGGAAGTGAGATAGATATACACCAAGAACCACTCACTATATTCTAGACACTTTAGATTAGCAACCTAGAGTCTCTAATTGCTCCACTAGACTTTTAGTATGGAGCTTGAGCCATGAACTGCATCCCTCGGGTGAATCATTTTCGACGGAGGAAGACCGGCGGTCAAGGAGATCTCAAGGAGCAAAGGAAGAAGATAGAAGACCGAAGGACATGGATTTTTTGGTAAAATAATTCTATCATAGCAGTTAAGATCTCTTTTGTTAGCTAGTTTCGGTTTATGGTTAGATTTTAGGGTGGGTTTTTTAGCGCCGGATTTTTTAAACACCAAAAATTTTGTTCCGCAACGGCCACGGTCGAGGTCGGGGCTTTAGGAAACCAAACATGGTATCAGAGCCACTCCATAAACCTTTACTAGCTAGTTTGCATAAGTTTAAAGTCTGGATCGACGAAATTTTCCGAACCGTGTTTCCATTTTCATGCCTGATGTTCGATTTTGAAAGTTGCTCAAAAAAACATTCAGATTACCTTAAAATTACGTGCAGGCATTTGAAGAAGCCCTGAAGAAATTTGGGCACATGAGCCCAACAAACGGCCGCGGAACCGCCGCCTAACATGCCTGTTAGTCATGGTTCCGCAGTCGAAATGTGACTGTTGTGCTCCAAATTTCTTCTGGCACTCTGTAATATGGAAATGTGATTTTTAGGATGTATGATTTTGGCCCAGATTTGTTTGAGTACCGGTTTGCACTTGAGGCCCATGCGGAAAAGCTTTAGTCGATCGAAATTTTGAATACGTGTTTATCGGTGCATGTGTTAGTATCTGCGACCGTGAATATCATTGAACGGTATAACCCGACTAATTGCTATATGTACAATTAGACGGGTTTACAAACATGATATTCACGTTGATGTTCTGTGTTGCGCTGATGTTGTGAATGGATTGTCGTGGTAGATAGCCTACAGTGCAATGGTAGAAGTACAATTCAGATTCATTTGTATATTCATTATTGCGCGGCGAGCGTCCGACATGTGGACAGCCGTTTCTGCCAGATTGTATATTCTTTTATTAGAGCACGACCGGGTTGAGTTCGATGTCACTATTGTTTACATATTTTTCTTTTCTGTACTAGGATTACTCCGCGGTGGAGTGCTCGAGTAGCCGGGTTCTAGAGGGCAACGGGCCCACATCTCATGGCGTTGAGACGGAGAGGGCCTTACTCTAGAATTGGCGGGCTATTCGCCGCACTCGTAGGGGGTATAGGATGACCCACAGAGGGGTGCTTAAGTTACCGGATTCCGTGAAGTGCTGGGTGACCCATTCACTTTGTTGATTGGGGTTGCCTCGCTTCTGGGATTGGCGGGTAACTTGCCGCGCTCGTAGGGGTCTAGGTTTTTCATTGCATGGGCTATCCACACGACTGGGAACGTCGGGTCTCATTTGCGGCTCAAATGAAACCCGAGGCTCCAAGATTATCTGTCATTCCATGTTGCTTATTGCCGTTCTGTGATGTTGCTTATATCATGCCTGAAACGAATATTATATATATACGTATATATACTAGTAGACGTTGTATATGTTTTGCACCCGCGCTAGTCCAGCCCCCGCTCTGCCGTTAGTTAAGTAACCTAACGGTGTATGACGGGTCCCCGTGGCAAATGCAGAAGGCATATACGTACATTATATTTTTGTTCTTTTCTGATGTGATAGGGATTAATTGATGGGACCGCATTAATTGTGATTAATGCAAGAAAAGAAACCTAAAAAATATTGGAACAAATCTCAAAAAACTATAGTCATACTCTTTCGCTTTGCATAGTGGTATACGTTTAGGAATATCCAGCACCTCATTCGAGAAGGCAAGAGCCTAGATTCCTTCGCGGGGAATGACCTCTTGAGCAAAATTTTATACTGTAAATTACTCGGTTTTCTTCAAAATCGCTGGTTTTTAAAAGCGGGGCCTAAACCACTCCTTTTCAAAACTATTTGATTCCTTCAACGATATCAAGTTCATTACATTAAAGGTTTTCGCCAAAAACCAGTCGTAGCCCTCCGTCATTTCCTACGAGTAGTACTTAGTATTCGTGCTACGTTTGTTAACTCCGTCAAGGCGTAGTGTACGGTAGCTAAGTGGTGCTTGTTTGTAGCATTAGATGCGATTAATTAGGACAGTCGTGTAACCTTGTTGACTCCGTCAAGGGTTATGTGGGTGAGTGTAATACAATCAAGATAATGACGGATTGAACTTAACTGTGACTTTTTGATTTGTTGACTCCGTCAAGGTCACTAGGGTCATAGAGGCAAAAACCACATTGGGAATTTCAAATATAAAGGAAATTTGCTAATGTTACATACCTTCTGAAGTGTGGTAACTAGAGTGGCTTCCATCTAAGTTATCATGCAATAATAGTTGGATCCCGATCCCACTGATGAGTAGGACTAGTCTTGGGAGATATTTTTCACTTCATAATTAGCTGACCTATTAGATGTCTAGAAAAATGTTAACGAGGCTACGCCTCTGCGGAAACGAGTTTTATTTTAATTAGGTCCGTGCGAGAGCACGGAGAACCTCCTTCGGAGTACCAACACCAACCTGGCTGAACGGTTAGCGAACTTGTAAGGTGTTAATGATCCTAACTAATTCTCCTTTTAAGGTTTGAAGGAGAATTCGAAGAAACGGTGGGAGCCATCCTGATTAGATAAACCAATAACCAATCTAATCTAGCAAGAGCGCACGCTGAGTGTTTTTTTTTTGTCTCTCTCTCCAGACAGCAATCAATTCATGCCTTAATCAAGATAATAAAATGTATCGCTTGACCGATCCGGATTCTTATTCAGAGCTGGAGAACGTTGGTTCGGCTCTAACTTATGACAACTGTCATGAAAATGAGCAAAAGAAAGAGGATTGCATGAATTCCTTGATGACCCTAACAAAGAAGAAGCATATTATTGCGTCTCCTTTAGGTGTTCTTGTTATTGAAAACTATTTTTCGGCCAGTCCTACATCGTGGGTACTAGATACCGGATCAGGATCTCATATCTGTAATTTATTGCAGAGACTGAGAAAAACTAGGATGGTTGGACCTGGTAATGTCCCTCGAAGTAGGGAACGGAACACAAGTTGATACTGCTGCCGTCGGTGAATATCACCTGGCATTGCCAAGTGGCAATACTATGATTTTGAACAATTACTACTATGTACCTTCCATACTTTGCAACACCATATCAGTTTCTTTACTTAATAAAGATGGATATAATTTTGTTCTAGATAAAATATTATGAACATTTACCTTGATAAGGTATGGTTGCAGAAGGTACACTATGTAATGGTATCTATGTTCTAAATCAAAACACAGTTTTCAATATACAAAACATACGCAAGAGGAAGAGTTCAGAAGTGAACGAATCATACTTGTGGCATTGTAAACTTAGTCATATCAATGAGAAAAGATTATCTAAGTTACATAAAGATGGATATTTGAATCCGTTCGAATTTTCATCTTATGAAACTTGTCAATCTTGTCTCAAAAGAAAAATGACCAAATCTCCGTTCACCGGACACGGAGAAAGAATAACAAAGCTCTTGAGATTTATACACAGTGATGTATATGGTCTAATGTTTATACATGCAAGGGGTGGATTCTCATACTTCATAACATTCACCGACGGTCTCTCTAGGTTCGGATATGTGTATCTTTTGAAACAAAAATCTGAAGCTTTTGAGAAATTAAAAGAATACAGAAACGAAGTAGAGAACCAGACTGGAAAAAGTATCAAGATACTCCGATCTGACAGAGTAGGAGAGTACTTAAGCACGAAATTCCTAGAATACCTAAAAGAGAATGGAATTCTCTCTCAGCTTACTCCTCCGTATACACCACAGCACAACGGTGTATCGGAGCGGAGGAATCGTATCCTAGTGCTGAGTTGCCTCTTTCATTCTGGGGTTATGCGCTTCAGACAGCAGCATACTTACTGAATTATGTTCCATCCAAATCTGTGCCTGAGAATCCATATCTTAAGCGGTTTAGAATATGGGGCTGTCCGGCCTATGTGAAAACACAAAAACCGGACAAACTTGAGGCACGATCAGTTCTATGTAAGTTTATGGGATATCCTAAGAATTCACTAGGATATCTGTTCTACCACACTGAGGAACAGAAGGTGTTTATATCTCGCCACGCCAACTTTTTGGAAAGGGAATTTCTTGCAAAAGAAATTAGTGGAAGTATGGTAGAACTGGAAGAAATTCTTGAACCACAAACTGAAACTGAGGATTTGGTAGAACCTCAAGATTTAGTAGTCCCAGACGAACCTCAACCACTCCGCAGATCTAGTAGGATTTCTTATCCGCCCGAGAGATACTACGGTTTTCTCATAGACGAGGATCGAGAGGATTGTATCTTGGAAGAAGATAATTCTACTAGTTTCAAGCAGGCCATTACCAGTAGGGACTCTGATAAATGGCTGGATGGTATGCGATCCGAAATGGAGTCCATGTACACCAATAAAGTATGGACCTTAGATATTGCTCCATCTGGGGTAAAACCCGTTGGATGCAAATGGATCTACAAAAGGAAGATTGGTGTAGATGGACAGAAGGAAATCTATAAGGCTGGACTTGTTAAAAAAGGTTTTGGTCAAAAACCAGGTGCGGAATATGACGAAACCTTTTCTTCAGCGGCTATGCTCAAATCCATTCAGATCCTACTTGTCATTGCTGCTTTCCATTACTATGAAATCTGGCAGATTGACGTAAAAACGGTTTTTCTAAACGGAAGTTTGGAAGAGTGCGTTTAGATAGATCAGCCGGAGGGATTCGTAGACAGTGGAAGCAGAGGGAAGGTGTGCAAGTTGCTTAAATCCATTTATGGAGTAAAGCAGGTATCACGGAGCTGGAACATCTGTTTTGATGAAACAGTCAACGAATTTAACTTCATCAAAAATGAGGATGTGCCTTGTATAGATAAGAAGATTGTAGAACGAACTGTCGTATTTCTAGTCTTGTACGTGGACAACATTCTTTTGATAGGAAATAGCATTCCTATGCTATAATCGGTCAAGCTGTTCTTGTTACAAAGGTTCTCCATGAAAGACCTGGATGATGCCTCGTACATTCTGAGGATTAAGATCTACATAGAGATCCAAGAGATTGTTGGGACTTTCACAGTCCAGGTACATAGAGTCCATAATAAAGAGATTTAGTATGGAAGATTCCAAGCACGGTAATATACCCGCATTGCACGGAATCACCCTCTTCAAAGAGACGTCTTCCAAGACTGATGAGGAGAGGGTTCGCATGAGCATTATACCCTACGCTTCGTCGGTAAGATCTATAATGTATGCGATGCTATGTACCAGACCAAATGTAGCTTACGCGCTTAGCGTGGTGAGCCGATATCAATCAAACTCAGTAAAGAACTACTGGACAGCAGTGAAAAACATTCTTAAGTACCTGAGAAGGATTAAGGAACTGTTCCTGGAATTCGGTAATAAGGACCTCCAGGTAGAGTCCTTTACCGACTCGAGCTTTCAGAGTGACGAGAATGACAACAAGTCTATCTCGGGTTTTGTGTTTACCCTCAACGGAGGGGCGGTCTGTTGGAAGAGCTCCAAACATGACACCGTTGTAGACTCGACAATGGAGGTTGAATACATTGCTGCCAACGATGCCGTAAAAGAAGCGTTGTGGATTAAGAAGTTCATTACTGAACTTAAGGTGGTTCCATCCATTGTTAATCCAATACCTTTATATTACGACAACAATGGAGCTATGGTTTTAGCGAAGGAACCACGGTCCCATCAAAAATCCAGACACATCTTGAGGCGGTATCACCTGATCAAGGAGATCGTCGGGAGATCGAGGTACGGGAGTAAACACAAAAGACAACACGACGAATCTATTCACCAAGACCCTCCTTCAAGCACAGTTCAAGAGGTTATTTGAGATGTTGGGTATGCGATACGCCAACAACTGGCCCTAATGCAGATATTGGATACTCGATACGTCAATATATGGCCTTAGTGTAAGTGGGAGATTGTTGGATATGTATGCTCTAGAGGCCATT
Organism: Agapanthus africanus; assembly: GCA_030015575.1. NCBI lineage: Eukaryota > Viridiplantae > Streptophyta > Magnoliopsida > Asparagales > Amaryllidaceae > Agapanthus > Agapanthus africanus. The sequence goes on along the minus strand of JASDDO010000004.1, from coordinate 247,659,982 downwards.
ATTGTATATGTATACATGTGGATGCTTGGACATATGTATGTATAGTACAATCTTGCTCGATATGATAGTATGCTTTTTGGTTTGTCTTTATCTTAACATGTATATGTTTTACTTGTTATTACGTATCATTTATACATGTTGATAAAGTCCGTAGGATCATTGCTTGACTACCGGCGTTGTGATGGCGATCATGCTTGTGGGAGCTGGATAGTCGATAAGCACATCCTTGAAATGTCCCTGGTCTTGAGAGTATCGAAACTAGGCATCGATATTCCGAAGTAGACCAGTGTATACGTTTCTAGACCCCGACGAGGGACGATGGTTGGTCCCACAGCCATTGATCTTTCGCACCTAAGTTCGTATACAGGTGCTCACTGGGGGTGAGTACACTTGACGGACTCGTCGAGAACTTCTAGATGGTAATATACCTGTCGTCAGATAGCAGTTCACAGGTAACATGAGTACAGGTTAGTTTTCAAACATGAGATCGTCATTTGTCTCATGTGAGTTCCCACTGTACTTAGATTACTACGCTACCACGGCTCTATTAAGTCATGCAAACAGGTTTTAGTTGGGTACAGTCCCGAGCCATATGGAGGCAGTGAGCGATTGTTGGGGATTCGTCTCTCCCGGTATAGAGAGTCGATATTGCACTGTGTTCGATTGGCCAGCACCATAAGACCTTGGCCAAGGCAGTTGGGATTTACTGATAGTTAGATCAGTAGTTTCCCGGATTGGTCACGAGCCTTATCAGCACGAATATCAGGTTATTAGGGTCTGACGTTTACCACCCCCTAAACCCGGTATGCAATACTCTCAAACGAAGAGACCAGACTATACAAAGATTGTCACATATAGGCTCAGTAGAGATCCGGATGAGTTTGCTCGTCGGCCTTTCTTTTCGACAGGTACTCAGATAGTCGTTACGTATAGTCAGTGCCGCTGACGTGCTTGTGGTTATGGATTTATCCAGTAACTCACTGTCGGCGTATTGTCGAGTCTTTAGAGTTCCACACAGAGGGTTTTCCTGGTTCAGGAGAAATGATGTAGTAACCGTATTTTGATACGTGCAGGATTCCGATCGAATGATTGTACTAGTTACCCGGACTTTCGATCGGACGGTTGATAATACTAGCCGGCTTGGGATTGAGCAGGATTATTAAATCAGATATTGATTTAATAATTTACGTATATATATTTCGATATGTATATTCTAGTATTATGTTCTTTGTGTTATTCTATTTCTTTGGGTATTCGTATTTTGATACGAATACAGGTATGTATATACGGTAGAGTGTATTCCGTATTTATACGGAAAACATTCTAGAAAGTGGACATCTCATTTTAGATTTATCCATTTATTTTTAAATGGAAAATGAGGTGTAAAGGTAGTGAGATGAGTATAGTGAGAACCATGCTTCAATAATGTAGACAAATGGATTGAATATTCATTTGTGCAAACTATTCAAGCATGGTTGTGTTTTAATATTGGAAAAATGTTTTTACAAAACTATGGTTTGTGTTTTTCTCTCATAGAAGAATTCATTCTCACCATTTTGCTTCTCTCTCCTCACTGGCCTTTCTTGAGCTCTTCCTCCTTCATGACTTTCCTCTCTACAATCTCATATGTTGAGAATCAAGAGAGGAAGTGAGATAGATATACACCAAGAACCACTCACTACATCCTAAACACTTTAGATTAGCAACTTAGGGTCTCTAGTTGCTCCACTAGACTTTTAGTGTGGAGCTAGAGCCATGAACTACATCTCTCGGACGGATCATCTTCGACGGAGAAAGACCGGCGATCAAGCTCGATCAAGGAGATCTCAAGGAGCAAGGGAAAAAGATAGAAGACCGAAGGACACGGATCTTTTGGTAAAATAATTCTATCATAGTAGTTAAGATCTCTTTTATTAGCTAGTTTCGGTTTATGGTTAGATTCTAGGATGGCTTTTTCAGCGCCGGATTTTTAAAACACCAAAAATTTTGTTCCACAACGGCCGCAGTCAACGGCCACGGCGTTAGGAAACCCAACAACATTTGCCATTACTCCATCGTACATACCCTTGATTATGTCAATGTACTTGACGGAGACCCCTTTCTTCATCATTGTCTCCCATAATACCTCTCTAAGTACCTTATCGTACGCTTTCTCTGAAAATCAATAAAAATATCATATGCAAATCTCTTGTTCTCTCTCGAAAACACTCAACAAGTTGACGAAGCAAATGAATAGTCTCTGTCGTCGATCGTCCAGACATGAATCCAAACTGGTTCTCTGTTATTTTAACATCCTTTCTTAACCTGTGTTCAATCACTCTCTTCCAAAGGTTCATGGTGCGATACATAAGTTTTATTCCACGTTAATTTGAGCAACTTTGAATGCCACTCCTGTTCTTGTAGATAGCTACAAGGGTACTTTTCCTCCACCCATTTGGCATCTTTTTGGTCTGCCAAATTTTATTAAATAGATTTGTCAACCATTTAACGTCTATTTCTCCTAAATATCTTCAAATCTCGATAGGAATCTCGTCTAAACCAACCGCTTTTCTTGATCTCATTCTCTTCAAAACCTTTTTAACCTCTGGTATTCTTATTTTACGCATGAAATCACGATTTATATTTTTAGATTGAATGACAAGTTCATCTAGATTCTTAGTAAATCTCATTGAACAATTTGCCAAAATAATCTCTCCATCTTTGCTTGATATTTTCATCTTGAACTAAAACCTTCTAATCTTCATTTTTGACATACTTCACTGCACATAAGTCTCTGGTCTTCTTTTCCCGCATCCGAGCAATCCGGTATATATCATTTTCAGCCTCCTTAGTGTCCAACTTCTCATACACCTCTTTATAGATCTTAGCTTTAACTTCCCAAACAACTTTCTTAACTTTCTTTTTAGCCATCTTATATTTTTCAAATCTCTCTGCGTCTCTGTTTTTCTTCAAATCTTTATAAGAATCTCTCTTGATTTTAATAGCAGCCTTTACTTTTTCGTTCCACCATGATGTGTCCTTAGATGATGGAGCACCACTTTTCGACTCACCAAGTAGATCTTTAGCTACCTCTTGATACAACTAGTCATCTTGTTTCATGTTCTGTCTAAATCATCTTCAGACTGCCAATCCGTCTCTTAAACTACACGATCTATAAAAGTCTTTTGGTTAGGTTTCTTCAGTCGCCACCATTTAATTTTCGGTTCTACCTTACGTCTATCTTTCTAGATCCTCTTCTAAATCGAAAATCTATAACTAAAAGTCTATATTGCGTGGTTACACTCTCACGGTCTCACCTGGCACTACCTTACAGTTGATACAATAATCTCTATCCTTCTCGTCAAAAAAAAGAGTCAATTTGACTTGCACTTGATCCACTCCTAAAGGTGATAAGCTGAGACTCTCTTTTTCTAAACCAAGTGTTTGCTAAGGTCAAGTCATAAGACAAAACAAAATCTAGAATCGAGCTACCTGCTTCATTATTTTGTCCCAAACCAAATCCTCCATAGATAGTATCAAACCCACTACGACTAGTATCTACAAGTCCATTGAGATCACCACCAATAAATAACTTCTCTCCACTAGGTATTCTTTACACCATCTCGTCTAAATCCTTCAAGAATACACACTTACTAGCGGCGTCAAGACCTATCTGTGATGCATAAGCACTAATAACATTAAAGATCTCCCCACCTAGAATAAACTTAACCAGTAAAATTCTATCACCTTTTCTCCTAATCTCAACTATATTCTCAAGCAACCGTCTATCAATGATTACGCCTATCCCATTACGATTTTTATCCATACCCGTATACCAAAGCTTATAATCCTAAGACTAATACAAAACACTCGAACTTCATAATCTCCGGTTAAATAAAACATGACACGGGATTTATGACTGACAATTTAATACAAGGATATCACTTGGAGTTAGTACTCCATTAGGTTAACATTATGTCTTGACAATTTAATACATGTGGCTCCTGAACTTCAATAAATGGCTGCCTATGGTCCTCCATTAGGTTAGTTAGTACTTGGCAGTTCCCTTCATTCTACTTCATTTCAAGAAAGAAAGGACAGAAAGAAAGAAATAAAATAAATATATATAGTATAATCAAGATCTGTATGTCACCACTTAACAGCATTACAGGTAAGCAATATATTCAATAATTATTTGATGCCACAGCCAGTAAGTCATTTATTATATGCCAAAGCAGATAAATTAGAAAGTGACAGAATATGAGAGAGCTTAACATTATCATGAGAAAATTCAAATGTTTATGGAGAGTCTACAGCACCTCTAATATCTGGACAATATCATCTGTGAGAAAAAAAGGCAGCAGATGGCTTGAAGAAGCATGTAGTTGGTTCTCACTCCATGTCTCCATTGTCTTGTTAAATGAACCTGACTCAGTGACAGAACAAAAGACAAATAAGAGGTTATGAAAAGAAAGCTCCCCAAAACCACAGATATAGATACAAGAGAGCCAATTAAGCCCTACAGAGCATAAGCCTGTTACCTGAAACTTCTTTAGACATAAAAACTCACCAATTCACGCATAACCATAGAATTCTTGGAAACTCGGAAAATTCTTCCAAGCCAACTCTGCCAGAATATAAAAGTGTCTGAACAGGATTCCAAATGCCAAAAGATCAAAACATTTTGATTGTTCAACTTTCAAGATCAAAAAGAAATCATGGCCATGACCAACTGTGAAATGCATAAGAACTCACCAACTTGCTAAGTAAAACATTCAGAAGTCTCTGATGATTGTCCCAAGTAGGCTTTGGGGGGGGGGGGGGGGGGGGGGGAGGGGGATTGCCAAAATGCAAAACATTTTGATGTGATTGTGTTTAGTTGTGGAAGAAACCATTGGAACATCAGTAACATAAAATCTTCACCCATAAATATACCATTTTTGCTTCTCCGAAGTTCTTGCAGGACGTAGGACAGTTCTTACAAAAAGCTTAACTAGGTATAAATTTCTAGTTGTTTTCAGTAGGCCATGTAATACCACTACGGGTTAAAAATCATATTCATTCGAGAAATACTTTTTCTACCCACTTGGTAGAATCTACATCATCTACAAGGACACTAATTAGCTACAAGAATAGATGGTGCAATTCCCGATGTAGTGGATATCATGTCCATTTGTTACACAATGAGAATCCATGTATCCTATATGGATTCCAACATCCGTAGGAAAAGTATTTTTCTATTCTTCATTATGTGAAAAAACTTCTTCAACAGTTTAACCACTTGAAGATGTGAACTTGTCCATGGCCCCCTTAGCAATATGTAGAAAAGTGAAGAAACAAAATCTCAATACCATGGGGTAGGTAATGGAGCGTGTCAAGTCGATATGGATCTAAAGCCTACAGATATGATGTGACATACAATCATACAAGTATAATCCCCGCTGACAGAATGGATCCAGGTATCGGACATGGTAATTCATTAAATTCTGTTATGAGCAATATCTGGTAGATAAACTCCTGATAAAATCCCAGTGATCAACTGCTAGAGCTGGAAACTATGAATAGTTCCTAGTAAGAACTGAACGTCATCTTCTACTTATAAACTCTTCTGGGCAAAGGCTCCATGAAATTTGACACATGTGTTGACGGACAACCTGTTGTTGACTGACATCAAACTTCTCTTAAATAGTGCCTAAATAGAAATATAAAAGTTAGCTGTTTCTGCTAAATAATCGCTAGCAGACTCAAATGCTTACAGCTCCTGTTTCAAAACACTAAATGCTATTTTTGGTACATGTTGACACATTTGGACGCTTCTTTATGGCGGGGATATTTTTCACAATGCCTATAATTGACTGCACAACAGTACAAAAAATCAGATATGCCGAACATACCTAGAAGAAGGGTTACAAAAACTTGAAACTTATGTAGCTAAGACGCAACTATTTTAAGTCCATGTCATGGTAGATGCATATCAGACATGTCATTCTAATTCGACCATCATTGTTACATATGTTCAACTTTAGAAGTTGGTGCATATTGGTGCACCGTATCTAAAGTTATGTTATTCATGCTTCTTACCCCGACCAACACATCCACAAAATAGAATTATGAACCAAAAGAGAACGTAAATGCACATACAAATTCTACTACAGTACTATCACGCCTTTGTAAACCTTCATTGATAATTACGAACCTAAAGTCTTCTATAAAGGTCAAAAACATCTGCACGCTGGTGAATTCAATTCATCACTATCTCAAAATTTTGATCTAGGATTGTCTCATCATAACACACTTTCTCCATCAAAATAACTCTACAATGTGAAAATATAAGACTATATCCTTCGACCCTCACCACAACTTCAGAGTTTTGGAGCAGTAACACAGGAACTAGAAGATTATAAGACAACAATACAAAAAATTCAGTGACTTTGTTACTTATTTCCCTTCATCATCATTTTATTACCATTGATCGGCCTCTATTATGTCACTTTCACATCTTAACCATCTGTCAATAGCTTTATTACTTGCCATCAAGCTCGAATAGACGCCCAATCTACTTTTCTTTTACTTAGTATGTCCTAAACAACAACAACAAACCTTTATCCCAAATTTTTGGGGTCAGCAATATGAATCATTTTCTTCTATTTTGCTATATTAAGAAACATCACATCGATTAAATTAACAGTTAACATATTATTCTTAATTGACGCTATCCATGTTTATTTAGGTCTACCTTAAGCCCTTATTTGCACCAATAACTATAATGATTTTATAAATTATAAGACGGATACACAAAAGCGTTTGCTATATCCCTTAGGCCTATTAATGGAGATGTTAGGCCTGGTTTTTATATCACGTAGAAAAACAGTAATTCTTGGCGTTTTGTTTATCATCAATGATGCATTCCTAATTGTCAAATGCATTTTGTATTTGAATAACAACTGATGAGTCATTTACTTTTTCTGGTTTGCCAGTTACCTAAATTGCTTAATGACGCATCTTGCAATACCAAATGTACACATCAAGGAAAAAACAAAGGATGAGCCCTTGAATAATCAGCAATTATGTCCACTAATAACTGTAAAGCCAAACACAATAGTTTAGATCAAGCTAGTAGTTCTTCTGTGCCAAAAGAAAGAATCTTATCTCATCATTTGATACTAGCCGTTTCTGGCAACAATTAGATTAGAGACTTTATGGCATCGATCTAACCCAAGATTGTACTAACTTCTCTTCTAACATATGTTTACCGTAAATTCGGCTCTACTTTAACCAAGGTTTAAAATCTCCTTAGCAATCAGAATCGGCAATCTCGATAACATCAGAGATTTTGGATCAGATTTATCGGAGTTTTTATCATTTGGGTAAATTAATTTTCTAAAATAAATAGTTATAAAACTATAAACAATTTGACACATATCTTAATAGTCAAATGGTTTTCTCAATATATTGTAAACATGAATGCAAACTTTTTGACATTTTATCAGTAATTAATGATGTTAAATAAACCAATTACCCATTTTAGTTAATAAACTTAACACACTGAAACCGCAATAACCAGTTGGTGCATTTCAGAACTCTCGTGACTCAACGGTCACTTTTGGGATCGAAATCGACCATCTCAGTTCGGGATCACGAGTTATTAAACCACTACTTTGACTGCTTTGGCCCCCAACATTGCTCGCTTGCCCAACTGTTGTAAGTTGTTTTCGATAATAATGGACCTTTTCATATGACAATCTGAAGGTATTGATTTACCCTCTTAACAGTCAACCATTTGTCCGCTTGTCTATGTTATATATAATAATGCTTAGTGCCTACCAACATACTGGTTGAAGTAGATTTTTTTGGTTATCAATGTTAAGAAACATAAGTATTAGAGGATAAGCGGAAAATAATGAAGACTACATTGTGGAAAATAGAAAAGAATCAATGGTTTGTTGATAAAAGAAAAAACTACAATGATATTATTATGAGAGAACAACTCTACCTCTCTATTTATAATAAATTCTTAGGGTGTAATACCTGACCACCAAGTAACCCTAACTTGACTTCTAAATAAATCATAATCTAATCAAATCTAAATCTTATCAATCTCTCAAACATATCATATCATCTCTCACATATATATATATATATATATATATATATATATATATATATATATCTCAAACTGAAAGGCACATATGATATACTCTCAGCTTGTTATAAAATTAACTTTTCACTCTAAAAATAAAACTTGCAAATTCAGCGAATCATCTTTCTTCTTCTGTGTTGTCTTAAAATTTTGACTTTCATACTGTCTTGAAATCTTTCTTCAGTAATTCATTTTGGAAACTTGCAATATGATTTGAGCTGAGATAATCTTCTATGAAGAGTTTTGAATGAAAACTTATGGTTTCCATGAACTGTCGTTAATAGCTTCTTCAAACACTTTCATAAGTGTGTCACATCGCACACACTTTCGTGAGCTGTCAATAATAACTCCTTCGAACAGCCAGTTTAAGGACTTAGAGGTCAGTCAGCCAGTTTAACGACTTAGAGATAAATACCACAAATTTAATGACTTTGAAGTCAATTAACAAATTTAATAATTTTGAGGTCAATGCCGTAAGTTTAACGACTTAGAGGTCAATCAGCCAGTTTAACAACTTCGAGGTCAATACCGCAAGTTTAATGACTTTGAAGTCAATCAACAAGTTTAATGATTTTGAGGTTAATACCGCAAGTTTAACGACTTTGAGGTCAATATACTAAGGAGCTTCAACTAACAAGTTCTTCAAACTTAAACATTTTCAAACAAAATCTTCAATCTCAACTTCCAACAAATTTCATCAACTTCAAATCTTAACTTCATCTTCAACTTAAATATCTCCAATCTCAATTTCATTTTCAACTTCAAATCGCAACTTCATCTTCGATGGGTACTTTACCCATATACCCTATATCTCCTCCGTACGTGGATCTTTAAAAGAAAATCCAGGTGGAAAAAAAATTATTTTTTACAGATTATCACAATGAATCAGCATGAAAGGACATGCATAATTTCCGACTTCAAATTTTTTTTAACTTCACCAACGAAATATTTTTTTCAACTTCACCATGTTTTTTTAGAAGAGAAGGGTTTTACCTTAAGGTGGCTCGAAATCTAGGGTTTTGATAGGGTTTCTTCCTCTTCATCGAGATCATCGTCGTCATCATCTTCGTCTTCTTCGAAGTCTCGATCACCGTTAACGTTTTGTTCGGGTTTTGGTCATTGGGGGTATCAATTGCCATTAAAGAGAGATTGTGAGATTGAGGGAGTATTTTTAGAGACGCGGAGGAAGGTAGTGCTCTGATACCATGTTAAAAAATATAAGTATTAGAGGAGCGGAAAATAATGAAGAGACTACACTGTGGAAAATAGAAATGAAACAATGGTTTATTGATAAAAGAGAAAACTAAAATGATATTATTAGAAGAGAAGAACTCTACTTCTTTATTTCTAATAATACTCTTAGCGTTTAACTTAACCATCAAGTAATCCTAATTTGACCTTTAAGTAAATCATAATCTAATCAAATCTAAATCTTACCAATCTCTCAAACATATCTAATCATATTTCTCTCAAATATATATATTTATTCTCAACAATCAACAAAGTTGAAAAAACGGAATATTCGGATTCGGTAACAAAACGAACAAACTCTGCAATATTTAGTCAGATATACGATCAAACCAAATATTAGTCACGCAAACCGCATATTCGGGCGAATAGCACGAATAATCGGCAGAACTGGCCGATTAGGCCCAAAACAACAAAAACCATGACTAAAAATCAAATGTGGAATCCACGACTTAATCAAAAAATACGTGGAACCTACACTTATTATTTCACAAATACTTTCCTTCTCTCTACTCGTTTTTCTTTCTTGAACCCGCAATTTTCCGATTTAGTTTGGACGCCTTACTATTAGGCCACAGACATATTTTTATTTTTGAATTTTTATATGTAGTACTTATATGAAAATATTGATGGCCACATAATCCGAATAAACCGGATATTCTTTATTCGTCGGCCAACCAAACAAACTCCAAATCCATTCTTTACAACATTGGTTATCAATAAAACTCCTCTTCAAAAGCTATGCAAGATTCTTTCCAGGGTAAATTGTAAAAATAAAAAAAACCAAGAACTTTTTGATGTTGTCAAAAAACCCCGGTCTTGAAATGTATGTCGAAAACCCCTAGAAAAGTTTTTTGTTGTGAAGAAACCCCTTAACTGAGATATCTCGTAGTTGCATGCTATATCTAGTTTCCTACAATATCTAAACAGTAGCCAACGATATCTAAACAGTTACCTATGATATCTAAATAGATTGTATGAATTAATTAGATATAGCAGGCTGCTATGTAGATATTGCAGGAAAAATTTCCACGGGATTTTGACTATTGTTGAGGCCGGGTTTTTTTTTGACAATTTAAACAAGTGCTTGGGTTTTTTTGACAATTTACCGTTCTTTCTAAGCATAAGAGATATAGCTTTCTAGATGCATATGATAATTCTTATATAAATCATTTAATTAAATTGCATATGAGTAACCAAAATTTTCTTAATCTCTCTGAATCTTCTATGGCTTCGGCTTCGGCTTCGGCGTTCCATCGTCTGACTTATGTTCTTTATATAGAATCCTAGTGTGCTATACATCTCAGATAGATAGCTGAAATTAAACAATATGAGCAATAGATTATAATTTATCTATAAATGTGCAAAACTTGTCTAAGATGCCTTGGCATATCCGATCTTCCCTCTTTTAAGTCCAGATATGCATGACAACTTTATTTATTTTGAATTCTTTTTAAGCCAAGTTATTCTCTATATTAGCTCTTTACTAGAGTTCAATAGCAACTTTAACTGATGGAAGATTACAAAGTAAATTGCCTCACGGAGAGTTCAGAATGTTTGCTTTTATCGCACCATTTCTCTGCATTGTAACAATTTCTGGAAGTTGCTGACAAAACAAATTTCTTTTGGAAAGTTAACAAAAGTAATGCGAACTTTCCCCCCATAAATGCAATCTAACATTTACTTCCTTTGAAAGTGATTTGTATATTTACAATTTTGCAAACAAAGGGCAGGCAAACAACCTTAACATGTTTAAAAGCAATATAAAATATAATCTTTTAAAGCAATGTTAGAAAAAGTAATGTAACCCTTTTCCCCACATAAATGCATCACAACATGCCTATGGTTGTAGGCTTCCCACCTTTGTAACTAATATGTGATGGTAAAATGTAGTTAACACTGTACATGCCTTAAATACCCTATAAGCAACCTTAAATATGCATCGGAGTAATATCAGCATTCATCTAAACATAATCTTTGCCTAATATTTATCATATACATTAGTTATACATAGCCAAATAATAGAAAAGATATATGCATGCTTCTTGTCGCAGGATTTATAAAACTCATGCTAGCAACTATAGTTTGTAACCCTATTGCCATTCGACCATGATTAGATTGATAAAGGTAAGAAAATTATCCCAAGAGAACACTGAAATTGGCAATAAAAAGAAAATAAGAGCGACGAAATTCGTCAAAGCCCATAAAACATTAACACACACTGAAACCTTTTGCCTGATGCTCTGTAAAAACTAGAGTGTATGACCTTCTGCCTGATGTATTGTAATATCTAGAGTAAACGAAAATCCAAACATCGAATGGTGACAGCGAAAGTCTACAGATTAAAACCATTTAATGTTGATGTAAAGATCAGCTATAAACTCCAAAACATCTAATTCAGGTAGAATATTGCTTTAGGACTTAATTATAAAGAAATCACCAAAGACCAACACTTGCGATTGTAAAACTTAGCATTATAGGGTTTGTTTGTTGCTTAAAATAGTAATTTCAAGGTTTTCTAGAAGCTAGAGTTTCTGAAATCAAGAATCATGAAGTTGCAAGTTCATTTCGTGCGACTTGGTTGCTTGTAATAAAGAATCTGAGATGCTTAATTTATTGAATTTCACTTTTCATTTTGTTTGGGTGTATTTGGTATCTAAAATTTGAAGTCAGTTTATTTCTGAACTCTACAAGAAAATCATGGAATTGCAATTCACACGCTTTGTGAGTGAAAACTGGTTCAAGAGACACTCTTAGATGGAAGCTAGACCGGCAATTTGAATTCCGCAAATAAATAATACTAAATAATGGTATTTCCCTCAAATTTAGAAATCTGCTATTCCAATCACCGGTATCAAACAACTCTGTAATTTAAAAATTAAGAATCAAAAACGCAAGAGTCAACTCCTATGGAGTCTGATTTCCTTACATCAAGAATATTATAGATCAATAAATCATCTCTTGGATGTGGTTCATTACATTGCAAAGAAACTTGGAGGATATTAGATCTCACATTAATCCACAAAGTTTGAATTAGTGTGTACTATTCAAAATTTCACCTGACGCTAAATATAAATTAATTATTTAAATATTCTCCGCACTAGAGGAAACAACGTCTATGACATGATGTACTCACAAGAAACAATCCTCCAACAATTAGCTTACTCATAAGGTCAGCAAGCATGCAAGACCCGGAGCTCCATCTTACTCTGCAAAGTGTAAACAGAAAGTTATCACTTGCAAAAAGAAAACAAGAATGCAGAATCATGCTCAATTTTTTCGCACAAGGAAATATTTTGCAGGAAAGCACACCTTTTTAAGTATAGGCAGTCAAACATAAACCTTGAAGTTTATTCGAGCCCAAGACTACATATTGATTTCTTGAAGCATTGATAAACTAACAGAACGATAGTCGGAGTTCTCTTTGGGAAACCAGTTAAATAATATGGATCCAACAGGGGATTCTACGGATATTCGAATATGGGAAATATCAATATCAGCAAGCAGCATAAGGAAACTCCTCTTCACTCAATGCAGCATTACTTTCCAAAGAATTTCGCCACCTTCCACAGATCTCGATGCAGGTACATGATGCGAGAACATGGGCATAAAACTCCTGGAATAGCTCCGAATCAGATGAAACCCCTCAAGCACCTGCCTTTTATAGACCCCGTCCTTGCCCTCGACATGAACTAACGAAAACACCATCACCCCATCCACCTCATTAAAATCAGATGCAGACTCAACTAACTTATACTGAAAACTCTTCGTCAAATCATCCCACTTTACATAAACAGCCCAAATCTCACCCTTCTTGGGGAAAACCCTATACAAAGAACTCTCCTTTCCGTCTTTCTCAAACATAACATTATGGGCCAATGCAGAAAGGCTCTTAATGAGGGTGGATTTAGAAGCCATGAACAATCCACAAGCCAAGGGGAGCCCTTGCTCAGCAGAGAACTTCTCTTCCTCCAGAACCAGCTTAGGAACCAATGGACTAACATGAACCAAGGATCCGGTTTCGTCAATGCAATCAATGCGAGCATACGATCGAGGAAAGCCATCGGACTCGTCACGAAAAGCCCAAACTTGACCCGATTCCAAAACCGTAACCGATCCATCGCCTTTCCCTCTCAACTCAAACTCATCGGGTTTGCTATTTTTGGGTGGCTTTCCAACACGCCTCTTCTTCGTGTTCTCGATTGAGGGGCCTCCTTTCTTCTTATTCATTGCTGTTGCCGGCCTTCCGCGCTTCTTCTTTGCTACTGAAGGATCGGAAACCTTAAAGCTAGAAGCTTCTTCTTCAAAAGATGTTTCCTTCTTCGCGATAGAAGCACTGCTCTTCGCATTTGGTGGCCTTCCCCTCTTCTTCTTCTTCTCTGCTGAAGGATCGGAAACCTTAACCCTATCGATCCCTTCCTTCGTCTGTGGCAACGCAGGCCCTCCACGCATCTTCTTCTTCTTCTTCTCGGTCGAAGGATCAGGAACCCCAACGCCGTCGATCGCTGACTTCTCCTTCGGCTTTGTTCCAGGCTTCTTCTTCTCCTCGGTTTTCATCTCTGCCTTAGGATCTGAAACCCTATCCCTAGCCGTTTTCCTCTTCACAATGGAATCGGCCGGAACCCTAACCCTAGCACCGTAGATGTCAGCCATGTCCTTCATCTTCGGTGGCCTGCCAGGCTTCTTCTGATCCTCGATCCGAGGCTTAGAAACCCTAGCCCTAGCCCTAGATTTACTGCGCTGATTAGCTGAGCGGTGCTGCTGGCAGTAGCGGCTCCGGTGAAGGCGCGGGAGAGGGCATCGCCATCGGGTGCCGGCGTTGTGCACGCAGCGGTCGTCGCTGGCCGGCGGCTTCGCCATGGTGGCAGGACCTTAGGCTCACTGCCCGATGACAGCAAAAAAAAATTATTATATTTTGGTTTTCTTGGTGAAAAGAAATGGGAAAATATGAGATGGGTTGTGATGTCAATGGCTGTTTGGTTGGAGAGACTCTGAAATTTGGATTCTCAAAACAGCATAGTTGAAAATATCTGGTTTAGCTGATGTTGTTTTTTATTGGTATTGGATTCCTAACGTTAGATTTGTAGATCCATGTACTTCTTGATTGGTTGAAAAAAAAGCAAGCGGCATTTAGATGTGAGGATTAAAGAGGGATAGAGAGATGATTTTTTTAATAACATAAAATACATGGATCCCACTTGAACATCCATAGTTTTTTTTTCTTCAAGAATCCCAAAAAATGGTGGGCCCCTCACATAAAACAAGCAAATCCAAACCCTAAATCCTACAACCAAAAGAGAATTAGCTAATACTCACTCTTTTTTTCGATTCTTGAATCCATACAGTGCAAAATTCATTACTAATCCTGCAACCAAACGACCCCTTACCAGCTTCACTTTCCCGCTTTTTGTCCGTTCGGACTCCATTTGAGTTATGAAATTTGGGAAAATGAAAGACCCGACCGGTTATAACGAACCCAACCCGAACTCAAATAGAGGAAAAATTATTCCATGTGCCAACCGTATACACCCGGGCAAGAGAGAGAAGAGATGGAAGTGTGGGTCCCACACGCTACCAAAAACTGCCCGAAACTTCCTCCTCTCTCTTCCCTCCTGTCCGGATGTATTACATCCAACACACTGAATAATTCCTCCAGACTGAGGGATCCTGCATTTTTGGGTTTTTTTTGTATATAAACCCCCCCAAACCCCAATCTCTTATATCTCTAATATTGGTATTTGTATATACCCCTCAAAGCCGACATTACTATAATTAATGCAAAGCCTGTTATTTTATCTGAAAATTTTTAACTTCGCCTTTTATTTTCATTGCTCAATACTACCGGTTATGTTTAGCTAAACTTAGACTTCAAATTTAATACTTAGACCTTCATAATTATGGTTTTATTTAAACAACACAAATAAGATGCAGTAAAATGGATGATAAAAATGATTGATTTATATAAACCGAGACAATTTAATAAAGTTTGAATAGAATATATTTACTATATAAAAGTACTGAAAAATGATTAGAAACTTATAAATTGGAAATAATATTCATTTTCTATTTTTGCAGTGACTAGACTAAGGGTATCATTGTAGCTTGAAAGGGCAAACCGGCAAAGTTTTGGGCAAATATCAATAACAACACGATTCTTTTATAAATATCTAAAGATTTCAAGTGATACATACAAATATAATGATTAGAGAAGATTTCAAGGTATATACAAAAAAATAAAAAAATCTTTTTCCTTTTTTCTTTTTTGGATAATTTGTTCTGCCATGATGCAAGCGAAATTCTAACCAGAGACCTTTTGTTCAGCAACAAAAAAAACTTTATCGCTTGGTTATGGTTATAACGGCACTGCCTCCCTGTCTATTGTAATTTAATACAGGCAACTTTTGAGGATTATGGAATTGGGCTTGGAAGATTAATTAATTTCATCATATAACAAGAAACTATCAAGAACAAATTTAGATGCGTACAGTAGATCAGAACTATTTGGGAAAAATGGAACTCAGCACTAAGGTTTCAAAAGCTAGTTCAAGTCCATGAGCCAAAAAATTTGTAAGAAACCCCTGAAGCTCAAAGATTCTTTTGTTTTAGTCCTTATGATTAACTGATATGTTATGCCAATAACATTTTTTGAGATGAAGAGCTACATTTACCGTTTAAAGTGCTATATTTATTTTTGAAATGGATCAAATATAGTAGATAAAGCAACTTTACTGGTGAATGTAACAATTTCATGTCAAATGCAGTGCTTTGATACAAATACAGTAATTTCAAAATAAATGTAGCCCTTTAGAAGATAAATATATTGGTTAATATACTATAAGAACTAAAACAAAAGAATCTTTAAGTCCGGAGAGTTTTTCATAAGTTGTTTTGGCATAGGGACTTAAAGCTATTGCTTTTAAAAGACAGGGACTTAGACTATTTTTTCCCAAACTATTTTAAGTCAAGTCTAAATAAAGTTATTGTTCTCATTTACTTTTTCCGGTGTAACTTAAAATCTCTGGTCATCCGTCAATGAAATAATTGTGCCTAGCACCAAAGTTGAATGAGCTGGGCTAAAATCGAGTTTGGCATATTTAGCTTGGCTCGAGTTCGGCACAAGATAAACTTGCTTATGTTAAATTCAGTTCGGCTCATTTACTTCATCTTGCTTACGGCTCAATTACAAGCGTATCAAGCTCATAAATAAATACAAGCTTGGTTTGAAGTTACGTATACCTGTTAATCATATTATCAAAATATATGAATAGAACATAAAAATAAATCAAAACAGTGTAGATATTGAGTTTTAGTTTGGGTATTTAGTAGGAGCTAATTAAAGGGTAAATTGTCAAAAAGCCCTCGGCCCGTTTCAAACTTGTGTAAAATCCCCTAGGCTTTTTTCTCTTGTTAAAATACTCTGGGCCCAATCAAAACCCCGTTTATACCGGTTGCCTGTAATATCTAAGCAGTTGCAGTTTCCTGTAAAATCTAAAGAGCTGCATGTAATATCTAAGCAGTTGTTTGTAATATCCAAACAGTTGAGAAAATACAATACCTAAGTTAAGTAAAACCTATGGTTTTGAACAGTAAGCCCTTCCCAACAATTTTGAAATTTACAGGGGCTTTTAGACAACTCCCAAACGGGCCCTTAATTGAATTACCTATTTGGATTGGCTATTTGCCCATTTAGAAATAAATATTGTTTGAAGATATGTAAGATATCATATGATGAGCCAAACTCGGGTTATAAACTGATGGGGGTCTTTTTCGGGTCTCCCTCAAATGTTGTCTTCCATCGATCTCCCGGTGGATTTGAAAGGTGATCTTCTGTTGCGTGCGGGTCTTAATGGGTTTTGAGGAGATTGGTGATTTGAGGAGTTTAACGCCGAGTACTTGCAAAGAAGTTCCGGGATGGTTTGGTACCACCGAGGACCCTCCGACGATCAAGTTAGTACAAGATCCGAGCAGAGTAATGGCTAAGTGGAATAAAAAATGGCTTACTTGCCCCCTCTGTAATGGGGGTTTATATAGTGGCGGCAGCACGCAGCAGCGGGCGCGAGAATCTCGCCGGCAATTACGTTTCCGACGTCACGCCCGCGTAAAGAGCGAATCACCCATTAATGGGGATCGTGATGGCGTAGAACGTGGGATGTTGCTGGCGGAGAATCTGCGCGTGGCGAGATTTGCGGAGCGGCGGTTACGCCTGCGAGTGGTGGAGTTGGTCGGTCGGAGGAACCGAGGAAGATGGTCTTGGCAAAGGAGCTCGGGAATGAGTGCGAGGGCCGAGGAGTTTTCAGTCTTGTGGCAGCTCGGGGCGGGCTGAGAGGCCGAGGAGGCCAAATTTCAGGGGGCTCCGAGGTGAGGCAGCTTGTGCTTGCAGGTCGGGTATAGGGGTGGCCCGGTCGGCCCCTGTGGCCCTTTCTTCTGAGTTCTGGGACACGTCATCTGCCACGTGTCCTGATCTTGGAGACCGCCAATATTGAGCATCATCATTAGCCCCCCCTCTTGTCCCGACAAGCTAGCGGGTCGGGTTAGGAGTGGACTGCCGGGCCGCCCAGGGTGAGCTCTCTCCTAAGGTTTTGTCGGGACGCGTCCCCCGGCTGTCAGCTGTCTTTTTTGCCAGCGAATCAGAGCGAGATCTCTGCATTTAAGTAAGGTATGACAGTTCGTGCATCCTGTCACTGAAGCGATAGTCCACGTGTCGAGCGTCGGTTGGCCAACGCGACGTGTGCAGACCTGCGGCGTCTGACGAGGCGCGGTCCAGTGTGGGAACGACAAGTGGAGCAATCGGTGCCGTTGAACGCGAGGAGGCGTTTTGGAGGGAGATGAAGGGCGCCGTTGGATGAGATTGCTTGCGGTGATAAATAGGGGTGGGGCCCGTTCCAAAACCCCTACTCCTTCATATTTCCCCGTTCTAAGTCATGATTGCTCGGCGCTCGTCTTCTCTCTTCCGCTTCCGTCTCCCGAGGATCCCTCTTCTCAAGGTTAGATGTCTTCCTTTGTAGAGTCAGTAGATGTCATAGGAGTAGGTTCTAGGGACCCTTTAGTTGAGCCTGAGTCCTTCCGGGGAGTAGGGGTCGGATCCTCTCCCTGGGATCGTGCGGCGGGGGCAGCCCCCAGGGAGGAGGCGGTAGATGCTGCCCCTGGCGCCTCGTGTTCGGTGAGGCATGAGGACGAGCTCACCAATGCTTGGGCTCGCTTCCACATCCCTTCACGTTATACGCTTCGTCTGGCCAAGGAGGGAGAGAGGGCAGACCAAGTACGGGGCAGGGAGATCGCCCTATATTTGGAAGTTTTTTGGGGTGGAATGCGCCTGCCTTTCTCTCCCGAGGTTGTCGAAGCGTTGAACATTTTCGGGTTAGCCCCTGGTCAGTTAGTGCCGAACTCGTGGAGGATTCTCCTCGGGTTCCTGATCCGCCTAAAGTTACAGACGGTTCCCTTCAGCCTCTCCCTCCTTGATTCTTCCATCGTCTTCAAAAATCACCCTGGTGGTCGAGCAGGCGTCCCGAAGTGGGTCTACCTCTCTTTCAGAAAGCGACAGGGGGGCGCCGCCGGGACAGGGGTTGTGGCCCTGCCTTCTTCCATTCACGACTGAAAGAAGAAGTTCTTCTTCGTTTCCCCTTCCGAGGGCGAGGACTGGTCCATGCCTACAAAGTGGTTGAGGGAGAAATGTTTGCCGGGGAACCAGTCTAATGACCCCATCGCGGTGAGTGTGGCGTCGTGGGAGCACATTCCCCGATTCGACGTGCTGCTGTCTGAGAGGGTCCTGAGTTGGGCCGGGCTCAGCCTCGTTGAGTTCGTCGGTAAGTTTTAGGCTTGCTTTTTGGCTTGTATATTTCTTGTGTCACTGACTTCTTTACATTTGGTTTTGCGCAGGACCCATGGATATAGACGAGCTCAAAGCCTTCATGCGCCAGTCGAGGAGGGTCACGAAGGCTGGAGGCGCCGGCCCTTCCTGCTCGAAGCCCACCCCGGCTCCTTCTCCTCCGGTGGTCGCGTCCCGTGAGCATTTCGGGGCGGATCCCGCCCCAGGGCCTAGTGGAGCGTCGGGCCGGAAGCGGGTTCGTATTCTGGAAGACCCGGTCTCGAAGGAGGAGATCGGCTCTCCATCGGAGCCGCTCAAGAGGGGTTCCCGGAGGTCTTCCTGGGGCCCGCCCTCGCCGATCATGGTGGAGGAGGGAGGCCTCCAGTTCGCGGTGCCCTCGGGGCTATCCGTCGCGGATAGCCTGCTTCATGAGATAGAGAAATCGGCGGGGGTAGGGTCCCTGGGGGGATCTTCAGAGCCCAGATGGCGTCCATCGCCCAGGAGTCCGTGCAGGTAAGTGTTTGGTTTTTTGTGAGATTCGGTGCCACCATTTTTCTGATCTCTTTCCTATCTTTTAGGTTCTCTAGCACGTTGCCCTCACCCTACGCATGGAGGCCGAGGTGATAGCCCCGACGATGAAGGCTGCGGGCCAGCTCGTCTCGCTGCAAGAGAGCTCTAAGCGGGAGCTGGAGGCGGTGATGGCGAGGGTTGCTGCCCTGGAGGGCGAGGTGGAGGCCGGGAAACGGGAGGTTGCCCGGTACCGTGAGGCCGCCGTGGCTGCTGAGTCCAAGCTTGAAGACGCTCAGGTGCTTGCCGGCAACCTGAAGAAGACGGTGAAGACCCTCCGGAAGGAGCTGGGGGCAGCGGCCGAGTCGGAGAAGTCGGCCGACCTGAGAGCGGCGAAGTTGTCCGACCTCTCGGCGGCGAAGGCGGTGGAGGGCTACAAGAAGTCGAAGGACTTCTATGATGACTTGGCCGTGGCTACAACCCTCATCTGGCACGAGGCCCTCGACGCCGTTAAGGCCCGGATGCCGGAGTTCGCCGACGAAGAGCTCCGGGCCGAGTACCCTCTCGCGGACGCCGAGGAGCAGGGGAAAGAGATTCCTGACGAGGAAGTCACCGAGGACCCTGCTCGTCCCGTGGCGAATATCGAGGACCCCGAGGTCGCGCCCGGCCCCGAGGCCTAAAGCCCACATCTTCGTCCTTCTTTTAATTTTTGGCTTTCGCCATTTTTGTAAGCCTCCGGGCAGTTTGTAAGGCTGGGAAGCCCAAAATACCCTTTGTAAAGAATTTGCCCTCGGTAATAAAACTTTTTTCTTTCTTTGGTTTGCACTTTATCTTCTGTTCGTGAAAAATGCTCGTAAAATTTCTCTTCTTGCACTGTTGGGCTTCCATGTCAGGTCGGCTATTTGTCTAGCGATCGTTCGTTGAGTTGATTTCGATTACTTGACAAGCGTGTCAAGCGCTGCTGAGACGGAGGTGTCTCCATGGCCCCTGAAGTCGAGGGGGGATCGCTCGAGACTCGGATAGACCTGATGCCTCTTGTTGGTGGCTCGGATCTTTTGCATGCGATGCGCAGAGGGCTGTCCGCCGTATTTGTGCCAAGGATGGATGGGAAGCTGCTCGGTTGCCCTTTGGCGAGGGTTTCTGATTTCTGGCGCAGCGAGCAACGACCACTAGCTGGGGATGGTCGAGCGAGGGTCAGGCTCGACTGCTTCTGGGAGGACTTTGGGTCCTTAGCATTGGAGGGGCTGTAAGAAGCCCACTAAGGATGTCCGGGCAGAGAAGCTGCGTGGTTGCCTCTTAGCGAGGGCTTTGATCTCTGGCGTCGTGGGTAGGCAACTACCAGCCTGGGACGACCGAGCGGGGTAGCCGCTCGGATGCCTCTTTCGAGGGCTTCGATCCCTGGCGTCATGGGTAGGGAGCTACCAGCCGGAGTTGACCGAGCATGGCAGCCGCTCGGTTGCCTCTTGCGAGGGCTTTGATCCTTAGCGTTGGAGGGGCTGTAAGAAGCCAACTAAGGATGACCGGGCAGTGAAGCTGCGTGGTTGCCGCTTGGCAAGGGCTTTGATCTCTGGCGTCGTAGGTAGGCAACTACCAGCTTGGGATGACCGAGCGGGATAGCCGTTCGGATGCCTCTTGCGAGGGCTTCGATCCCTGGCGTCATGGGTAGGGAGCTACCAGCCGAAGTTGACCGAGCAGGGCAGCCGCTCGGTTGCCTCTTGCGAGGGCTTTGATCCTTCAGGACGAGGACCGAGTAGGGTTACAGCCCAGTGCCTCTTGGCAAGGACTTTGATCCCTGTCGGTTGTGGTAGGAAGCTACCAGCCGGGGATAGCCGAGCAAGGACTCGACTGCCTCTAGGAGGACTTTGGTCCTTAGCGCAGGAGGGGCTGTAAGAAGCCTACCAAGGACCCTTGGCCGGGCGGGTTACCGCCCGGTGCCTCTTGGCGAGGGCTTTTGTCCTTAAGGATAGCCGAGCGAGGCATCCTCAGGCTCGATTGCCTCTGGGAGGGCTTTTAATCCCTATCGGTCGTAGTAGGAAGCAACCAGCCGGGGATAGCCGAGCAGGGTAGCTGCTGAGCTGCCTCTAAGGAGGACTTTGATCCTTAGCGTTGGAGGGGCCGTATGAGGCCTGCTATGGGTAACCGGGCAGTGAAGCTGCGCGGTTGCCTCTTGGCGAGGGCTTTGATCCTTGGCGTTGCGAGTAGGGAAGCTACCGGCCAGGAATAGACGAGCAGGGGAGCCGCTCGGCTGCCTCCACGGAGGACTGATCCTTAGCGTTGGGGGGGCTGTAAGAACCCCACTAAGGATGACCGGGCAGTGAAGCTGCGCGGTCGCCTCTTGGCGAGGGCTTCGATCCCTGGTGTTACGAGTAGGGGAGCTAACGGCCAGGGATGACCGAGCAAGGTAGCTGCTCGGCTGATTCTTCATGAGGTTTCGCCCAACCATCCAGTTGCAGGTATGGGGAATAGGAACGGTCGAGGCGAACGCGCGCGCAGTATGCGCATTGAATGTAGGGGGAGGCGAAGCGCCAGGGTCGCGTCGTTTCAATTCCTCCAGGGAAGGCTCGTTGATCGCCGCGTGGCAGCAATTTTTTGGGCAAAGGCGGGCGACTGTTGAGTTTGTTGGGACGCAGTGGGCTATATAAGGCTGAAGGAGCACTGGTCCTTCCTTTCTTCGTAAACAAATTATTGAGAATGCAAGACTTCCCCTTTACCATCCCCGAGATCATCCACTTTGAAGACGTATACCTCTATGACCAGAACTGCACCGAGGACACGGTGCAGTTGGTCTACGGGAGCATCGAGGACCACTTCGGCCGGCTGCTCCCCCGACGCTCCTCTTTGCTGCAGCTGCTGATGTACTCCATCTGCAGGGCATCGCCGGGGCTTTACAACCCCCTGTCCGAGCAGCTTTATGACGAGGCCGTGGGCAAGCTGCGGTCTCTGAGGCGTTTCGGCCTGATCTTCGCGAATTGGCTGGCTCGCTCAGAGGCACTCGTCCGCGAGTGCTACAAGCTGAGGCCCGGGGTCAACGCGTGCGGGGGGAACCGAGAGCAGAGGTTGGATCTCGCGAGGCCTCGGCTGACGGAGATCTTTACCGAGTATCATGAGCAGTGCTCTCTGCACCCCCTTCCCCCGCTGTTGTAATTTTCTTTTTCTTTTTGTATGTATGGCTGAGGAGCCCATAATACATTTTTTGAATAAATGAGATCTTTCCTTCTTTTTCGCAATGTTCTATTGATCTTTATTAAATTAACAACAGACCCTAGGAAGAGTTTACATTGCCCCAAAAGAAAAGTACATGCTAATAGATGACTTTATTAGCATGGCCCGAGCTCCCCGGAGGCTTGTTGGTCTCCGTGCTCGGCACCGGATACGGGGCTCCCTGGGCGCCGGACTGGTCATCTGTCGAAACGAGCATGATCTGGCCGATGGTCAGCTCGGCGGGAGGGGGACGCTGCTCCTGCTCACGGTCGGCCTGCCTTTTGTCTCCCTCAAGTAGGCAGCGAGGTGCCCCGATCGGATGAGCTCCTCGATATAGTCCCGGAGTTGCTTACAATCCTCCGTGGCGTGGCCCAGCGTCCGGTGGAAGGCGCAGTAAGGGCCCCGGGTTCGCTTCGAGGCCTGACGCAGGATTGGAGGGAACATGAAGAACCCCTCGCCTTGGGTCTCCTCTAGTAACACTGCAAGGGAGACGTTAAGCGGGGTGTACTCCTGGAACTTCGGGTGATAGGGCTGCTGACGCTCCGGCCTCTCCTCCCGAGCCCTCTTCTTCTGGTCGGACCGTTCTGCTCTGGGGAGGTTCGCGCTCACCTTGGACTCTAGCTGAACCTCGCGCTCGGTCCATGCCTTGACCTCGGCCATGGTCTTAGGCTGTGCCAACGCAAAAGAGCGCAACCACTCCTTGTGCCTCAGACCAGATCTGAGCGCCGTGATGATGGTCTCGTCCCGATGCTCGGGGACCTCGAGGAGGGCGTTGTAGAAGCGGGTGATGTAAGCCTTGAACGTCTCTTTGTCCCCGCTCTTGATTGTGAAGAGGTGGTCGACCGTGCGCTTCTGTCGACCATTCCCAACGAAGTGGCCGAGGAACTGAGTAGCCAGCTCGTTGAAGGTCGAGATTGAGCGAGGCTCGAGTCGTCGGAACCAGTCCCGACCAGAGCGGATGAGGGTGGCTGGGAAGGCACTGCACTGGGAGGCGTCGGAATGGTCCTGGAAGCTCATCCCCGCGGTGAAAGCATCCAAATGGTCTTTGGGGTCGGTTTTCTCGTCGAACAGAGAGACCTTTGGGGGCTTGTTGCGCGAGGAGACGTGGACAACGAGCAGTCCCTCGGTAAACGGCTTGGTGAGCGAGTCGGCGGCGTACTTAGCCCCGTCGCCCGAGAGGTTACCTTCTCGGCGTATGCCCTCGATCTTCTTTTCGAGAGCGTCGAGTCGGCTGTGGTACCCCGAGGATTCGGCGCCTTGTGATCCCTGGCCTCTGCTGTGGGAGACCTGGGTCTGGGCGCAACCCCGGTTCCTCTCGATGAGGTCCCTCAGATCCCCGGACGAGGTGGCTCTCGAGCTGTCATAGCGAGCCCATTCTGTGCGACCCCGTCGAGGGAGGGGGTGTCGATCGCGCCTGTGGACAGGCGAGGTGACCAACATCTCCTAAGGGGGGGTAAGGGTCGCGAGGAGGCTCGAGGCGAGGCGCTCTGGCGGCGGATCTTGGTGTGGAGCCGTGGGGCGCCCAGCGGGCCTCAGGGAGTATCGGCCGTGAGATTTGTGGCCAGGGGTCGTAGCTTGCCGATGGTCAGCCATGCCGACGAGGGCAGAGCCTTCTGGAGGCGGAGGAGCGGCGATCTGGGGCCCTGGCCCGGCTATCTGGACGCGGACGAGCGCCTCCACGAGGAACTGTAGCCGATCTATTCGGCTGGCGAGGGCGTTGATGATGGTCACCAGGGGAGGTTCATCCACGCCTCCGGTGAGGGGGAGGCGGCGGCTGGTATCTGGATCTTCAGGGTGGTCGCTCGCCATGTGGATAGAGATCGGAAGGCCAACTTAGTTGTTTTTGTGGAGTTTTTCCTATAGACGGCGCCAACTGATGGAGGTCATTTTCGGGTCTCCCTCAGATGTTGTCTTTCGTCGATCTCCCGGTGGATTTGGAAGGTGATCTCCTGTTGCTTGCGGGTCTCAATGGGTTTTGAGGAGATTGGTGATTTGAGGAGTTTAACGCCGAGTACCTGCAAAGAAGTCCCGGGATAGTTTGGTACCACCGAGGACCCTCCGACGATCAAGTTAGTATAAGATCCGAGCAGAGTAACGACTAAGTGGAATAAAAATGGCTTACTTGACCCCTCTCTGATGGGGGTTTATATAGTGGCGGCAGCATGCAGCAGCGGGCGCGAGAATCTCGCCGACAGTTATGCTCCCGACGTCATGTCCGCGTAAAGAGCGGATCACCCATTAATGGGGATCGTGATGGCGTGGAACGTGGGATGTTTCTGGCGGAAAATCTGCGCGTGGCGAGATTTGCGGAGCGGCGGTTACGCCTGCGAGTGGTGGAGTTGGTCGGTCGGAGGAACCAAGGAAGATGGCCTTGGCAAAGGAGCTCGGAATCGAGCGCGAGGGCCGAGAAGTTTTCGGTCTTGTGGCAGCTTGGGGTGGGCTGAGAGGCCGAGAAGGCCAAATTTCAGGGGGCTCCGAGATGAGCCAGCTTGTGCTTGCAGGTCGGGTACATGGGTGGTCCGGTCGGCCCCCGTGGCCCTTTTTTCTGAGTTTTGAGAAACGCCATCTGCCACGTGTCCTGATCTTGGAGACCGCCAATATTGAGCATCATCATAAACCAAGGAATCACGATTAGCTTGAGTTCGACTCGTTAACTAGACAAGTAATTTCTTAGCTCAAGTTGGACTCGTTAACTAAACGGTGTGGCAATCAAGGCTTTTGGATTTACAAAATTAAACAGAAAGAACTGCCGTGGACTTTTTATATCTTTACCATGATCATTTGTATAAACC
This sequence comes from Agapanthus africanus, assembly GCA_030015575.1. Lineage (NCBI taxonomy): Eukaryota > Viridiplantae > Streptophyta > Magnoliopsida > Asparagales > Amaryllidaceae > Agapanthus > Agapanthus africanus. The sequence goes on along the minus strand of JASDDO010000004.1, from coordinate 247,634,310 downwards.
ACGAAGAAAATTACTAGGACCCTTTCCATCTTTTTGGGGAGACAGGTTGCCTTTTTTGGTCTTTAATGGTATCTAGACAATTGGTGAAGCGTGCATGATTATTAATTGTCCTAAATTTGAAGATGAATGGAGAGTTTGCTTCGAAACATCTCAGGGTAGGTCTATATTTATTTGAGACAAAACCCATATATATACACACACACACACATACAGGGAGAATTAATATTAATTGTATTGCATAAAGAAGACAAATGTACAACAATTTATGGAGAAGAAAAAGAAAAACTTTATAGAATCCTTTATAGTTTAGATTCTGAAAGGAACCTCTCACTAGCTACGATCCATTGCAATATAAAAAGTTTTATTGGTAACCGTTAATTTTGCGTCCACTAAGGCCTAGTTCGGATGAATAGTATGAAACTATGGTTTTAAAACCAAACCGTATTTTGGGATGTGTTCGGATGAGATTTTAGTGAAACTATGGTTTTGTAAATATAAATTTTAAAAGAATTATATATATTAAAAATTTAAAATAAAATACAGAGAGAACCACAATTTTAATTTTTTTAGGAGGCACACCATCATCCCACCAAAAGGAAGATAAAAATATTTAACGGAGGGAGCCCACCATCTTCCTCACCGCTCAGCTGGTGGGAAAAGCTTCCCCCTTGCTTTATCCACAGCTCGTTTTGAGCGGTGGGCGTCCATCGCCGCTCTTTCCAATCGGGGAGCGGTGAGCATTGACCGGCCTAGGCCAAACATGTCATAGATCAACGGTGAAAAAATGATGGAATCATATAAAATTTGGTGTAACTATATCTTACATGATAAAAACAATGATAATGGATGCCGATCGTTGAAAAAATCTTGGATAGTGTATTTTTTCGACACCATAAAAGAAAATTCCCTCCTGCTGCACCTTTCTTATCCTCACTCATATGCATTAATACATTCAAATTTACCATATCCTACTGTTATATTAACAGCAAATTGATGGCAGCCTTGTATGGCATTTTCTTTTTGGCTTATATGCATTGTACCTAATTGACAAATGACATCAATAACATAATTTTAAGTTGTTTGCATTTTTTGTAAGATACATTTCAATATAAGGAAATATTTAATATTGAATATATATTTATCGAGAGAAAACAGAATTTTAGATGCCAGAAAATTTCCTCCCGTCGCATATGAGATTACATTTTCTCATTTATCTATTACCTAATTATGGCACATTTAAAATAGAAGAGTTAGATTATTGTTCCTAATTTTTTTTGATAAATGATAACATAAGAAAATAAAAGGTAATTTGATTTTATGTATGCACTAATTTTTTCCTTGATGTAATTTATATCTTTGAGAAAAACAAACAAAAAAAAAAGGCTTACATCCATGTAGCAAAAGATAAGTGTAATATCTATGTCTAATTGTAGTTAATAAATAATTTAGTTCTGACTAAAATGCTTCTTAATAGGTATAATTTTTATTATTAATGATGCATTTTTAATTTATATAGTTGATATCGAACCGTAAATTATTTACACTATTAATTGTTTCCAAACCCAGAAATGGTAGTTGATTAATTTTTAAACCCATGTATTTTCATAAATACTAAAAAACCCAATACATTGATATTCAATTATTTTAAATCCCGGGCCCACTTTTATTAATATAGGTATTTCATTGTATGATACGCTTTTTAAGTAAATTTAATTACATCATTATCCTTCATCTAATTTACATCCCAAATTAAATTCATAAAATCTAAACTTGAAGATGCTCACAAGTGGTGTCCTCCCAGATTACGACACATGGCAGATGACGTGTCCCGGATTCTACGGGGAGGTGGAATAAGTGAACCGCATCAGGAACATTTCCTGGGGCCCCGTCTTGGGGGAGGTCCCCGACCTTTCGGGAGACCCCCCTGAAAGACATTCCATCTTAATCTAGGAGACAAGATTAAGAGACTACCAACGGCTCGTCTTCGAGCTTCCTCAGTCTCCTCGCCTCCGAGCTTTTTCTCGTGCCGAGCTTCCTCGGCCTCCCGCTCGTCTCTGAGCTCCAAGCACGCCGAGCTTGCTTGGCTTCCTGCTCGCCTCCGAGCCACTGCAGAGCTGAGCTTCCTCGGCCTCCCGGTTCGTCTCCAAGCCATCTGCCGAGCTAAGCCTCCCCCGCTCTCCTGGTCAAACGAGAACGCCGATCCCTAGCGCTTCCGCAACAGCTCAGCGTATCTCGCCAAAGCGAGATAACCGTCGCCCCGCGTCTCGCGTCCCACGCTGGCGCGTCCATTCCATTAATGAGCGTATCTCGTCATTAATGGTGAGATCCCGTCATTCACGCACGCGTAACGTCAGGAGCGTAACCGAAGGCGAAGATCTCGCGCCTGCTCACCCCATGCGACCACTATAAAACCCCTCTCTCAGACGACTCAGGTAAGGCAACTTGAACCCAATATGCTGCTACTCTGCTCAAATTCTTTGGCTAACTTGATTGTCGGAGGGTCCTACGGTGGTCATCCACCCCGGGACTTCTTTGCATGTAGCTCGGCTTCCATCTCAAACTTAACCCATTGAGATCCACAAACTTAAGGAGGCAACCTTTGAATCCAATCTCAACCGTCCAGCAAGGCTCGCGACAGATCGACGGAGGACAGCATCTGAAGAAGATCAAGGCCTCCATCAGTTAGCGCCGTCTGTGGGAACCGTAAGATTTATCTTGTTCCACCAACAAAAGTAGATCCTCCGCCCTCGATCCAAATAGCGAGCGATGACCGCAACGATCCAAATACGAGCATCTACAATGGAGGCGGAAGCGGCTCGCCTCCCCCTCCTAACGCCATCCGCGCCTTATCCGTTCGGATAGATAGGCTCACATCGTTGGTGGATGCCCTCGTTCGCGTCCAAGCAGCGGGCCACATCCACTAGGCCGCAGTTCCCCCTCCCTGGGATAACGACGTCCGCCAAAGGACGAACAAGCACGCTCAAGCCCTCGATCTACCTGTAAGCCCGCGGGGGTGCCCCGGCCGTCGATCCGACGCCGGAAACGCGGAAACAAAAACTTTGCAAAACTTGCAACCGGCACCACCGCGCACTTTTCACCCGGATCGGGCCATTAACCTAGCTAACTAGCAAACAAGAAAAGAGTAGAGAAGTTATACCAAACGATCCGTGTCCTTCGGTCTTCATCTCCACTCCGATCTCTCGCGGAATCTCCGTCCATCATCGTCTCGTCGGAAAAGCACCACGTAGCCGAAATCTTTTACGGGCTCCCGCCTCTTGACCGAGGCAACTCGGGCGCGAAGTTGGCTAGCCGACGCGTCCAAGACTTGCTATAGAATAGTGTAGTAAACTTGTCTCTTGGGGTTATATGTTTCCATGGATGGAAGTGGTGATGAGAGAAAGAACTATGGAGGAATATGATGCTCTCAACTTAGCAAAGGGAAAAATGAGATAAGAAGAAAAATTGCCACACCTCAAATATGAATCTCTCTCTCTTCTCACTTAGTGGCCGGCCCCCCTCTCCCTCATGGTGGAGGAAAAAGAAATAATATAAATCAAGAGAAGAAAAGGGAATGAATGTATGAGAAAATAGTCACACCAAATTCCATTTCAATCCACTCACAAACCATCATATGAAAAGCAATGAAATGGACAAGAATGGAATCTAATCATGACAAAGGCACAAATGCAAGAAACCCCTCCACTAAATGTTAATTGCAAACTTGCAATTAACACCCTCCATTAGAAAGTCCGACCGAGAAGGAATGAAGAAAAACCGGCCGGAACGGAATGCAAACTGGCAACTCCAGAAAACTGATCCCGTAATAAATTACAGGAAAACCCCGCAACTGCAAATACATGCCCGCATTTGTATTCTCACTGAACACAAATGCAAAGAGACAAAACTACACTATCAAATACTAGGATCCGGCTTAAGCCAAAGCCGGCTAGTAAAAACCGTCCGATCACAATCCGTGCAATACCGCACGTATCTGATCGAACCCTGCCATATCTCCATACGGCCTCTACAGCGTTTCGCCCGAAACCTGAGTAACTGAGTGTGGTGGACTCTAAAGACTCGTCAATACCTTGGTTGTGGATTTAACCACTAGCAAGTCAGAGGTATAAGCCAATACGTAACGGGCTACCAGGTATTGACTGAAAGGGACGTCGATGAGCGAACTCATCCTGACACCCTACTGAGCCTGTCAGTGACAATATCCGTACAGTCCGGTCCGTTCGTCTATGAGCATCGCATGGCGGGCCTAGAGGGTTGGTAAAAGTCAGACCCCCAAAAGCGGTACAAGTCGTGTCGGAGTGTAACCCAGAACACCCTGAGATACTACTGGAATACCTACCAGCAAATCTCCTGCCTTGGCCAAGGACTTTTCATGTTCTGGCTCTCCTCGACACAGCACGACCTCACCCCCAATACCGGGAGAGACGAACCCCTGCAGATCCACTCACTGCCTCCATGTGGCTCGGGACTGTACCCAACTAAAACCTGTTTGCACGACTCCTTTGAGCCGTTGTAGGGTAGTAATCAAAGCACAGTGGGAACTCACACGAGACAAATGACGATCCCAGGTCGATGAACTAACCTGTACACATGTCACCTGGGAACTGCTATCTGACGTCTGGTATATGCCCAACTAGCAGGTTCCCGGCGAGTCCTGTCCGGTGTACTCATAACCCAATGAGCACCTGTATACATCTTAGGTGAACCAACTGACACCAGTGGCTTGTGAGACCGGCCACCGCCCCTCGACGGGGTCTCGACTGTATACACTAGTCTACTCTGGAGTATCGATGCCCTGTCTCGAAACTCCCACGACTAGGGACCATTTAAGGATGCGCTTATAGACTACCAGCTCCCACGTATATGATCGCCCTCATACTGCCGGTAGTCAAGCAAGAATCCTAGGGACTCTATCAACGTGCAATAGCGACCTGTAAGGTCACCTAAAGCAGCACACGATGATAAAGGTAAACCAGATAGCATACTATCATCTTGAGTAAGACTGTCCTACTGGGACAGGTCCTCCCCTCAATCAATGCAATCACGTGCCTGTGATCCAATAATTGACTCTGAGGGCACTATCTCCAACAATCTCCCACTTGCACTCAAGGCTAATTATTGCGATGTCGCATACTCACAGCCCGTGTGATACCGAACACCCAACTCCTCTACTAGTCAGTCTCACAAAGCTTGTTTGCGAAACTATTGCGTTCGAGGAATAGCCTCAGTGACTGGATCCGCTCTGGTGTTTCTTTCTATGTCTCTCTCTATCTCAAGTTCGCGGAAAAAACCATCTCCCGAAATGAGCAATACCTGTCTTAGAATATGTTTGGATGTCTGATGGGACCTAGCTCATAAATGAACTCCAAATCCAAACTTCTTAGACTGTATCGTCAACTGAAATTAATCAGTATCCTGCGCCATGCCTTCCTTCAGTATCCACCTGGACCACCTGTCCAAAATACTGCCCCTCATCAGAAGGAAAACTATAACTCTGACAGCCACTCTGCCATCCTGGTCACCTTGGAAGCCTGGAATGATAACTGTCTCCCAAAGGAGAATGCTGTTATCAAATCCCTAGAACATCCACTTATGTTCTAAAACTGGTTCCGACTGTTTCTCCAGGATTGGATGAATATCAACTTATTGCACCTACTGCAAGAACAACATCTGGTATGGTACTTGACATCTCATGATTGACTCAATTGCCTAAGCAAGTGATCTGCCAATCATGCGTATCCCTCTCCCCTTTAGTCTGTAAGACACCTTTAGAGAGGGTGACTCCATCACCTGCATGTATACTACCGTGCCAGGAGTCGTCCATTCTAAATATTCATAGAATGCGGTCAAAGTACCCAGATTGGGAAACCACCCAAATCTAGATCTAAAACTGTAGATCTAGTAACCAGAATGTCTGATATAATATCCAATTCCTATGTGGAGAAACTACTGTGTGACGACCATAGTATAACCGATCGTAGTATAGGAATATCACTTCCTACTCTGTGTATGTCATCAAATACCAGGACATCACACTCTACCACCTTCTCAACAGATCCATCCCCTATTCTGATGAAGTCAAACCTATGACTGTCACATCAGGAATAGATGATCTATCTCCGCTGTATCTGCTTTAGTCTATAAATAGACATAAGCCTGATGTCCACCAATGCTTCCGCTGCTCCCACTGACTACGACAACCCTCTGGCAGAGTCATATAGACGTACACTTCTAAAGCTTGTTTAGAACGACGCTATACTCATCCTCCCGCCGGATCTCACAGTCTGGAACAACAGCAATGGCAAGTCTGGGTAAACAAGAACCTCTCTGCCACCGTCCTTGAGTATACCGAAGTACCTCTCGGGTGCCTGAGGTTACCCACCTTATCTGCGGAGTGGCCAATGGAATGTCAAACCAGATTGAATCTTTAGGTTCTTATCAAATCTTCAGTAATCGTTTGCGGTTCTGGAATCACTTCCAGTTCTACCATAGTATAACCATAGTATAACCGATCGTAGTATAGTATAACCTCAGGCACTACTGTGTGACGACCATAGTATAACCTCAGACGCTAACTACTGTGTGACGACCATAGTATAACCGATCGTAGTATAGGAATATCACTTCCTACTCTGTGTATGTCATCAAATACCAGGACATCACACTCTACCACCTTCTCAACAGATCCATCCCCTATTCTGATGAAGTCAAACCTATGACTGTCACATCAGGAATAGATGATCTATCTCCGTTGTATCTGCTTTAGTCTATAAATAGACATAAGCCTGATGTCCACCAATGCTTCCGCTGCTCCCACTGACTACGACAACCCTCTGGCAGAGTCATATAGACGTACACTTCTAAAGCTTGTTTAGAACGACGCTATACTCATCCTCCCGCCGGATCTCACAGTCTGGAACAACAGCAATGGCAAGTCTGGGTAAACAAGAACCTCTCTGCCACCGTCCTTGAGTATACCGAAGTACCTCTCGGGTGCCTGAGGTTACCCACCTTATCTGCGGAGTGGCCAATGGAATGTCAAACCAGATTGAATCTTTAGGTTCTTATCAAATCTTCAGTAATCGTTTGCGGTTCTGGAATCACTTCCAGTTCTACCATACTCCCACACCTGTTTTCTGAAAAAATCCATTTTATTAAAACTGTGGCGAGTCAAGAACAATATCACTATTGATCTTCCAGATGGTAGAATATCAACCCTCTGCATAGCCCGGGTCAACCCACAAACAGCCATTACAGAAACGTGCCTCGAGTTATCCAGAGTCTGGTTTTAAGCATAAGCTGGACAACTTCCCGTATCTTAACAATGTCAAGATATGAACTGTTCTATATCCAATATAGAAACAGAGGCACTGATTTAATTGAACCAGATTCAAATCATGCAGCTGTCTCCAGTGCATGTCAACTAAATGGAAGGAGGCCGATCAGCGTTATTCAACTTAGTAATGCTTCCAATTATGAGTAACCTGAAAGAGAAGCAAGTTCTCTTAACCACTACTATCAACTGAATACCATACACAAGTATCTACATCTTCGATCACCTTGAAGAATCCCGATACTTGCAACACCTGGTTCTCTACTTTATTCTTATACCTATAACTTCTCAAAACTTCGATCCTGTGTTTCTACGAAACACCTGTCTAAGAACTAGAGAAGTCATAAGTAAACAGAATACAGTACGAGGACCAACCCCTCTGTCATCATGGACACTGGACAATATACAATACTCTGTATAAGTCCCCTGAGTCTAGTGACTCATTCACTGTGTGTCGTAGGTTGAAAACTGTACTATGGTTATGAAGAATTACACCGTTGTTCAATGCTCCTTACCTAACCATCCACTGGTATAGGTAAATGTCATAGACATAATTTCAAAAAGGTATGTCTCACTCTATAAAAATAGACGTACAGATATATCAATTTGAAATTGGTGCACAACAACGGATATTCAAAACCAAATATTTGCCGACCGGCAAACAACCCAGGTGACTTCCTCACATATCACCAATTACAACGAATCCCGATATAATGAGGATGATCACCTAATTCCCAATAACTTACTCCCACTCATCATCTGTAAAACCATACGGATGTGAGAATCATACCTGGTAAATACATACCCTGGAGCAAGTGTCTAATTGGGAAATCAGTTTTCTTTTAACAGTACACAGTGAAACTGAAACATTGAAATGTTCCGATGGGGTATGCTGGTATTCCTAGTAATGCCTCTTCCATTATCCAGATTCACAACTATAACCGTATAATTCTTTGCCATCTTTCCAAATCCCTTTACATGTCTTTAGTCATTACCTTCTGTACACCCCTTTAGGCCAAATGGTTTTCTTCCTTCCCTACCGTTCGGCACCAGCCTATGGTTTGGAAGAAGACTATCCAATAAGCATAATGGGTATACTGTCCTAATCCTAGGAGCACTCGCACCGCGAGAGAAGGTGAAGATAAAAGACACCTGAATGTACTTTATTTTTATTTCTCTTGAACCAGGATCCATCCCCGAACTGGAACAAGTTCCTTTCGAGTTCGTATATAACCATACGATGGATTATCCAATAAACTTGGGATCTTCGTAGTGATACGGAGTGTCCTGGAGAAATACAAAGGTGATTTTAGGATTGGCGAAGAAATACTTGGTTTGGTCGTGAATAGCAGTCGCAATTTACTTTGCCCTCTTACTAATCCCTTGCTTTGTCTGAACTTAATACCTTCTGTACACCGTTTAGGATAACTGGTTTTCTTCATTCCCTACCGGTCGGCACCAGATAAAGGTAAACCAGATAGCATACTATCATCTTGAGTAAGACTGTCCTACTGGGACAGGTCCTCCCCTCAATCATTGCAATCACGTGCCTGTGATCCAATAATTGACTTTGAGGGCACTATCTCCAACACTACCTTGTCCATGTCACAGCGCCACTGAGCGCCGGCGGGTCGACTCTGGCCACCTTAACCTACATGCGGCGACTGATTCCATGACCCGCTGGGCACCGGACAGCTCCACGCTACGGACCCAGGGAAGACTGGGCCGCAGTTCCAAGGCCCACCTTGCGTTCTCGCCCTCCGAGTTGGTATCGGTCAGCTCGCCTGCTTCCAGGCATGACCGACACCTCCTATCCCGCCGAGATCGTGCGAACGACGAGCATCAGGTCCACTCGAGAAGGACCTCGCTCGAGGATTTGCGAAATCTGATAGAGCGAAATCAAAGCCGCACACTGGCACAGACCCGGACCGGGGAAGTCACACTGTGCAGATTCCTCGGACTACCACCGCCGACTCAATGCCCTCGAGAAGAAAATCGATGGCATACACTGGGACGTCCAAGCATCCGGTGAAGGGGCTCGTTACTCCTCCGATTCGCTGACGAAACCCTTTACGGAAGACCTGCTGGCCGAGCACGTCTCGTCCAGGAAAAAACCGCCCAAGGTGGTCCTTTTCGACGGGAAATCTGACCCGAAGGACCACCTGGACGCCTTTATAGCGGGCATGAGTTTCCAGGATAACTCCGAAGCAGCCCAATGCCGAGCTTTTCCCACCACCCTCATCCGGGCTGGTCGGGACTGGTTCCGAGGACTAACACCACGCCCCATCTCGACCTTCGGTGAGCTGGCCACCCAATTTCTCAGCCACTTCGTCGGGAATCGACGGAAAAAGAAAACAGTCGACTACCTGTTCACCATAAAGAGCGGGGACAAGGAATCCTTTAAGGGATATGTCACTCGTTTCTACAATCTCTCCTCGAGGTCCCCGAGCACCGGGATGAAACTGTTCACTAAAGTCGGGTCTTAGGCACAAAGAGTGGCTCCGCTCTTTTGCATTAGCGCAACCTAAGACCATGGCCGAGATAAAATCTTGGACCAAGCGAGAGATCCAGCCCGAGTCGGAGGTGAACGCCAACCTACCCCGGGGCGACCAAGCCGACCAGAAGAAGAGGGGCAGAGAAGAGAAGAAGAAAGTCGACTGGCCAAAACCCTACTCTTCGAACTTCCAGGACTACACTCCTCTTAACATCCCCCAGACCGAGCTGTTGGAGGAAACGAAAGGCGAGAGATTCTTCAAGCTCCTGCCAGTCACCCAAAGAGCAGCTAAGCGAATCCGGGGACCGTACTGCGCCTTCTATAGGTCGCAGGGTCACCCGACCGAAAACTGCAAACAACTCCGTGACTACATCGAGGAGTTGATCCGCTCTGGCCACCTGGCGAAGTACCTACGGGATAAGCGGCGGGCAGACCGGGAGTAAGAAAACCAACCCCCTCCCAGTGAATTAACGATCGAGCAAATCATAGTGTTACCTCGGCCGTTATCCCGGAACCTGCTCGGGAAGCCGGCAAAAATCGCCAGCTCCTACCAGTCGAGGGTACAAGCGAAACACCCCGGAAGAAGTGCAGAACGGCCGAGCCCATTGTTTTCACCGATGAAGACCTCCACGGTATATCCTTGCCTCACAATGACCCCCTCGTCATAACAGCCCGGGTCCACCGTTACGAGGCACAGAGGATATTGGTCGATTCCAGGGGCTCGGCAGACATCCTTTTCTAGGACTGTTTTGTAGGGTTCCTAAGCATGACAGCAAGGTTTCTGATGGCATCATCCATGCCAAATTAAAATTTTTGCCATTCTTACACAACCCTAAACAAGATCTTTAACTAGAGAATCATGCAGAATCGAAATGCAAACTACTTTACATCTAAGTGATTAGAGATTACAACCTTTGTAGTCCTCTCTTTCATTTCACAAGCTCCAAGTAGTGGTCCCTTCGCTGCGATCCAAGAACTCCCGGACTCTTGAGAGGCTCCGCAAGGTGAATGATCCATGCTTGCTTGAAGACTTCGAAATCCAAGATGATCTATTTCGAGAAAACACGAACTCAAGTTATGACTTCACTAATATGGAATTATTGAAGCTAACACACTAATCTATATGGCTAGTATAGAAGAGGATGATGAAGTAGGAATTTTTCTCACTTTAGATTTTATTTTCTCACAATGTTTTATCAATTCATCACAAGCTAGAAAGCAAAATGAGAGAGCAAGAAGAAGATGATCAAGTGATGAATGAATAATTGTGTTGAGGTTAGAAATAAAACCATGAGTTAGTATCATGGCTTAACCCTTGTAGAGAATAGACCATGGTTAGTGATTAGGGTTAAGTTAATAAATATTTTAGAAAATATCAAAAGGGTGGACAAAGTCAACAAGAAAAATATACTAGAAATATCCACACAATTTGAATTATCTAAAATGAATATAAATCCAACTATTATCACAAATCATGGTGTGATTCTTATAAACCCTAGTTGCATGTATAATCTAGCATGTTACAATTATACATATCACATATATATAATTTTGTAACAAAAGAAAAGAATACAATAAACATATATCACATATATGTTAAATGTATTCAAAGTAACAAAAAAGAATTTCTTAAGTGAGCTTATATTAGTTAATGTAATGTAATATATCACATATATAATTATACATTAAACTATTAAATCAATACTTGATTTAATAATCCGTCTATATTACATATAACCGACTAATATAATATGTATCATTTTATCGAATCAACACTTGATCTGATAACCCGGCTATATCACATATACCCGGCCGATATCACATATCGCGAGAATAGAATACAGTATCACATACACGTATTATTTTCGGTCCTGCACATATCACATATGCGCAACTACTCCGTTTCGCCTGAGCCAGGAAACCTCTGTGTAGGACTCTAAAGACTCGTCAATACGCCGGCAGTAGGTGATGATCATATCAAACACCTACAAGCCGCAAGTGGTCAGCTAAACATAATGGCCACCCGGGTATTGAGCGATCAGAAGATCAACAAGCATGTCTGTACATACTCCTGCGAATCTAATCAGTAATACTACCGTACAGTTCGGTCTCTTTGTTTGATATGTCGCATATCGAGTCTAGGGGTGGTAAACGTCAGACCCCATTAACTGATAAGTCGTGTCGATATGAGGCTCATAACGGGTCGAGAAACTACGGATAGCACTTACCGGTAGATCTCCATATCAGCCCTGGCCAGGGACTTCCAGTTATAGCCAATCGAGCACAGCGCAACATCAACCCCCAATACCGGGAGAGACGAAACCCCTCCTATCGCTCATTGCCTCCATGTGATTCGGGACTGTACCCAAAAGCCACCGTTTTGCACGTTCTCATGAATGTAGTAAGGTGGAAATCAAAGCACAGTGAGAATCACACAAGACTCTATGACGATATCGGGTCTACAGACTAACCTGTACCAGTGTCACCAGAGAACTGCTATCTGACGATAGGTGTAATACCGTCTAGGAGTTCTCGGCGAGTCCGTTCAGTGTACCCAGTCTCCACTGAGCACTCGTATACCATATTTGATGTCAAACACCAATGGATGTAGGATCATCCATCGCCCATCATATGGGTCAAGATGCGTATACGCTAGTCTACTCTGGAATATCGATGCCTTATCTCGATACACTCTCGATTAGGAACAGCCATAGGCATAGTCACAAATTCGTCATTTGGAAATAATTTGGCGAGGTCGAAAATTCGGATTCGGAGAACTATTCGGAAAAAATTGGCAGGTATTCGGTAAAGATTCGGTAAGTGTTCGGGAAGGATTTCGAGCAAAAAATTAATATAAAATTAATATATAAGATGCTAGATTTTGATTTCGTGAATTATTTGCTGTTTTTTGAATAATTTGCTTTTTTTTTGAATAATCCGCGAATAATTCAGGAATTATTCATGAATAATTCAGGAATTATTCATGAATAATTTGGCAATAATTCAGCGTGTTCGATGATGGCGAATAATTCGCAGATTTAATCGGCAGTCACATAATTCGCGAATTCGCCGAATAATTCGCGAATTATATGACTATAGTTATAGGATGTACTTATGGACTACCCTGACCCCACTAGTATGATCTGTATCATAGTCCTAGTAGTCAAGTACACATCTTAAGGGCTTTATCAACATGTGAGAGCAAGACAATAACACAATACAAGTCAACATATTAAGACAAAGAGTAACCAGATAGCTACTATCATATCGAGCAAGAAAGTCCTCTCTATACATATCTAAGCATCCACTATAATATACATCATATGTACAACAATGGCCTCTAGGGCATATACATAACTAACATGTTTCAAGTGTATGGGGCTGGGACAGTCCGACCTACGATCCACCTCCCATGTCCTCTCGGGGTTCACAAACCACTCCATCCTGGCCGAGGGAGTGGTCACCCTCCTCCTCAACATCAGAGAGGCAGGCCATACGGGGACCGTACCTGTGGAATTCATCGTCGCTAAAATCCCCTCATCCTACAACATACTCCTGGGGCGCCCAACATTAAACACCCTCCGAGCTCAAATCTCAACCTACCAACTTGTGATCAAATTTCTGTTAGACCAAGGGGGATAGGTCGGGGCTACGGGAACCAGCAGATTGCTAGGGTTTGTCTCGCCTCCGTGTCGTCCACCGGAGAGACGAGCAACAATTTTGAAGATGCGTGTGATTTCCAGGGGTCTCTGGACACGCGCGACGACCAAAGGGAATTCCGAGGATCCCCGGTAGAAGCAGTGACGGAAGTCCCCCTCGTCGAAGGGGTCGACGACCGAACCGTCCGGATTGGATCCTTCTTAACCGGGAACAACCGTGAGGACCTGATACGGTTCCTCCGAGACAACTCAGACGTGTTTGCTTGGACCCCCGCGGATATGCCTGGGATTGACCCCAAAGTGATCTCCCACAAGCTCGGTGTTACGACCCGAAATTGGCACGTGACTGGCACTTGGATCATGTGAAGTCTATAGGACACCACCTAATCCAAGTAAGCCAAAAGCCCAGAAATCTAAACCTTTTAGGGAAAATAGTGGAGGTAAAGTTTTGAAAGAATGGTATAATGAAATCAAGTTCTTTCATTTAAATACATAAGTAATAATTTATGAAAACACAGTCTTGGTATCTAACTTGAAAACATTTTCGTCATTTAAAATTTGGGCAGTATATCCTTTGTATATTTTAGCCCAAAAACGGTACAAGTAATTAATAAAAGGCATCCCCAAGCAGGAGCTAGCTCTTCGCCAAATGGCGGAAACAACCACACAAGATATAAATATACAACGCCGGAGGTGAGGATCAAAACTCAGAAATAAAGTAAAGAAAACTAAGCATCATAAAGAAACCAAAAAATAATAGTAAATACATGAGCATGACTCTAAGGCCGAAGAATATACAATTCGAGCTTTCTAAGTCCACAAAATATACAAGTCTGGTTGATGAAGCTTTTAACTCGATACAACTGAATAAATAACAAATACAACCGGTGGTCACGATGCAAGTGAAACCACCTACCAAGCAATAACCCGGAAGGAAGCAGTGTGCCAACAAGCCACTACGGAACCTGTACGGCCAAACTTGCAAGAAACTTGTAAATCCCCGTTCCCATCACAATAAAAGTTTTCTATTTTTCCTAATTCCCCGAGTTTTTCTTTCCTTTTCCCGCGTACTTTTGTAGGGAATTGGTTGCTTAAGATTAGTATTTAAATCCTTTCAAACCCTTAAAACAATCTAAGACCAAACCTAAACTAAAACCCAAAATAAAATAAATATTAACATATTCTTAAGCCCATTCTCCTTTAAAATAACCCTCAGCCCAATCTTTTCTTTTCAAACAAATAAATTTACCCCGGCCCGTTTCCCCTCCTCAGCCCACTCAAAAAATTAAATTAAAATGAAATTTTGAACCCCCAGCCCAGCCCGTCTCCAAGCCCATCCGCACCCACGCCGACCCGACCCGCTTCTACTCCCTCCTTTCTTCTCCAACGGTAACTTTCCCCGACCCATTCCCTCCGCCGCAGCTCACGCCCACGTCCTCGCCAACGCTCGCGCTCACGTCGCAGTACCGTTGCCCTCGCCCCCACGACGCGCTCCTCTCGTCTCCCTTATCTCCCTCACACCTCGCTCCCCTCTCGTTTTTCCAAAAATTCCTCACCTCTCTCTCTCAAAGTTTTTCCACGAACCCACTGCACCCTCGACGCAGGCGATCACCCATCTCTTCGTCGACCCCACCATTCTCCCTTGCTCACTTCTCTCCACAAACTGAGCTCCCTACACTACCCCTTCGCCTCCAGCCTTGCACACCCAACTCCCCTGCACACCCAACCCGTCACACCCGAGCTCGACCACCACCCTGCACCCTCACGCCGGCGATCCCCCATCACGTCGTCGACCTCTACACTATCTCCTCCTCATCCTCATCTCGCTCACGACAAACCCGAGCCATCACTTCTCTTCTCTCTCTCTTCAAAAATCCCATAACCCAATTCTCAAGCACCACTGCGGCCCATCGCCAGAGCGACGCCGTCGACCGTCGGCAACCTCAACACTTCTCAGGCGAACCACAGAGCACACCCTAAGCTTCCAGTGACCGTACCGCGGCTCCGGGCAACTCCGACATCAAATCCGTATCGCGAGCCAAGCTCGCGCAAATCGTTTCACGACATATATCGCGCGTTCGTGACGCCGCTGCTACCATGCAACCCCGAGAAGTTTCCAGGCAAGTACTTTACTTGCTACATGCTAATTTACCCTTATTACAAACTCAAACATATAAGTTATGAAATTCCTTTTCCCGATAAAACTTAGTGACATATGTGTTCGATGCTACGACCCAATGAAAATACTTGCTTAATTTGACGGAAGTAGATGCTTTCTGTTGGCCCATATAGTGACGAATATAGTGTATAAATCTTAGTGGAAAATACGAATGTTAGTACCTAAAATGAACACCCCCAAATGTACCGATAAAACTAGAAATTTCCTGTATCTGAAAATGATTAAAATCACTGTAAATTATGTACATACTGGAATGATGCGTTCTAGGGCTTAAATCGAAGCCGACTCGACGAACTTTAACTCTATGTAAAATTCTAATGTTTTCTGTACAGTAACTGCGACGATATTTAGATCGGAGTGCGACTCTGGACTGCAGTCCAGAGCGACTCTGATTACTGTGTACTGTCCCAAAATGTGTGTCACATTGTTTCCTAAATTCATATGTTATGGAACTCTGCAGTGGATTAAAGATGGATCTGTTAGCTAAACAAAACAAGTGGTTTCATTCCGTTTCATTGCCGTTTTCTATTTAAATTGTAAATAAAAAGGGCAGAACGTATAACTGTCCAGAACAGATTCAGAAGTCACATACTAATGTTAAACTATGTATAACTTTCGACGTACAGACACGATTGAGGATCCGTCTATTGCGTTGAATACTCTATCGAAAACCATAGATTTTATTCAACTGTAGCATCGCTAAATTCTGAGCCCAACTGGGTGCAATTCGTGTCGCGAAACGGACGTTCAGTTCTGAAACTGAATTTCCAGCCGCGAGCACTTAAAATGAAACAGCTGTATCTTGAATACCGGAAACCCGATTGAACTGAAACTAATTTTGATGAATTTCTGACCGAGTGTTCTAATTATCGTATTTGTATCATTTCGTTAAATTCTAAACATATGAATTTATGCAATTTTTGTAAGTTGATGACGTGCACATTGATTCATAATATACTCAGCTTATTGATGGCATACATACATATATCATACCCCATTTGCCATATACTTAGTCTTAGCGCGTGTTAGAGTTAGTGGACATTGCATCATCGTGCGTGATTGATGTTGGTTTAGGAGTGACGAGTACACCAATGGAAAGTGAATATTAGTGACAGTGATTGATACAGTGAACAGTGATAAAACCGTGCCATTGGTATACTTGTAGACGACTAAATCAAGATCATAAATAGTGTAAACCTGGGGATAAAGGGGAAATCGAAGTGGAAAGAGAATCGTATTTAGCGGGACCTTGTTTTAGAGGATGATCATTCGAGCAACGATATATATATTAGGTAGGATCTAGCAATCCGGCTGACAGGGTTATGTCCCAGGCATGTGGGCCGTTGTCTCGGGTATGTACGAGACTCCTGTTAAACATGATTCTCCTTCCACTATGCGATTTCAAACATGACCTAGAGACCAATAGGGACACAGATCATATTTTGCATCATATAGTGACATAGTGATTACTCGCATTGTACTTTCACTAGTATTACCTCTTTTACCTGTTTCATCTTATTATAATAATATTGTTATTGTGTCGCTCTAACGTCCTGAGTATGCATGCTCAGATTCCATGGAAGGACCAGTGCAGGAGATGGATCTACCTTTCGAGTTCACGGAGATATAGTCTGGTGTACTTTCTTTCTTTACTGCTTTCCATAAAAGTGATCGTGAGATTGAACTTGGTTAGTAACTGTTCTTGTTATTTGTAATTTGTGAACGATGGATTTTAATGTAATAAATTAGTGATGTGATTCCTTTACTACTGTGCTTTATTTACTGATTACCATGTAATGCTAGAAGCCGAAGTGTGACTACGGCGGGATGATTCCTTGACCGTAGGAGCATGGCTGGCCTAGTCATCCCTCGTTTTCCGTATTTTGGGAAGCGGGGCGTGACATGGTTTAGTTGGTATCAGAGCCGTGTTTAGTATCAAGGGATAACATTAACTATACTGTATTACGTTATTCTCGTTTCACTACTCTTGATTTTCATCCTTGAATCTGATCTCATCCTTTGAATCTTTCAGTGATATGACGTCCCCGAACGACCCCTCCTCGGACTCCAGCTCTCAGGACCGCACGGAAAGAATACTTAGTGCACTGACCACTCTCGCGGAAGCTCAGGAGAGTAAGACAGACTTACTCGCTGAGGGACTCAGGGCGATTACCGCCGCAGGAGGACCCTCCGCACTCATTACCACTCCCGAGGGCGCTACCCCACCAGTTTATCATGCTAGGGCCGGTACCGTATCAGACTTCCGACGGTTACATCCAGCTGCATTCACATGGCTAGCTGAACCCTTTGAGGCCGAGCAATGGCTGGTGAACATGGAGAACTTACTAACAACCGCCAAGGTTCCAGAGGAAGATAGGGTGGACGTGATAAAGATCCAATTGGAAGATGAAGCCCGTACATGGTGGTTGGTGGAAGAAAGCAGGCTAGACGGGCCGATTGAATGGAGCAAGTTTAAGGAGTGCTTCCTATATCATTATTTTCCTTCCACAGCCAAGGCAGAAATGGAGGAAAGATTTATTCTTTTGAAGCAGAATGGACGTCCAGTGGACGTATATGCGGCAGAGTTCAACCGTCTGAGCCGTTTTGCTCCATACATGGTCGTCTCAGAGGCCACCAGGGCCAGACGTTTCCTTCAGGGGTTAGATTTCGAGTTGCAGCAGTTGATTGCATCGCTGGATTTGCAGACTTTCGCATAGGTACTCCATGCGGCGAGAGTTCAGGAGCAATTGATTAACAAGTTCAGAAGACCCCCAGTCGTTCCAGCACGTACCGGCGCT
Source organism: Agapanthus africanus (assembly GCA_030015575.1). NCBI lineage: Eukaryota > Viridiplantae > Streptophyta > Magnoliopsida > Asparagales > Amaryllidaceae > Agapanthus > Agapanthus africanus. The sequence continues at coordinate 247,615,829 of JASDDO010000004.1, read as the reverse complement.
CCTTCTCGAGGATCCATACCGGTCCACAGGCCTGGAACGACACAAATGAAGCGCCCGTTCGTACCACAGCATCGCCCCCAGAGACAGGGCATAGTTTGCGGCTATTGCGGTAGAGGTGGGCATACCCAGAAGGACTGTCGCCGTGCCAAGGGACAGTGCTTGATTTGCGGATCCAGTCATCACAGGATTAGCGGTTGCCCTGAGCGAGCAGAGATACAGAGAGGTTCTGGACCGCCACATCAGAGGCCACAGGAGCAGAGGCAACCCTTTACAGGTCGCGGTCAGGGACGGGCTTTCACTTTGACCGCCGAGCAGGCAGAGGCGTCAGGAGACGTGGTTACAAGTACTCTACTCATACATTCCTTGCCAGCTAGAGTACTATTTGATTCTGGAGCATCGCATTGTTTCTTGTCTGAGCATTTACTAATACACACTCCATACCACATGAACCACTAACCAAGGGATGGGAAATACATACGGGTAATGGCATTATAATATCTAGTCGAGAATGTAGATCATGCCCAGTTGTAGTGTGTGGCAGAGAATTCTATGCGAATTTTCTTCTGATTGGGACAGGCAGTTACGACGCAATTCTCGGGATGGATTGGATGAGCACTTTCCATGCGGTTATCGATTGTCGTGCAAGGAAGGTGATCTTCCGCATTCCCAATCACCCGGAGTTTATTTTCGAGGGCGGAAGCAAATCTTTGGAGCCAGCCAAGTACAGAGCCAAGCCTAAGGAGCTGACAGCGATGGAGATTTGTAGGGTTCCTAGTAACACTAATGAGGTCTCATAAGGCATCAACCATGCCAATTTCAAAAATTTTCGGTGCCGAGAAACCCTAATGCTGGATCGTTAACTAGAGATTAGGCGAAACATGCAACTAGTAAACAACTTTACTAAGAAGTGAACGGAAATACAACCTTTGTAGATCCGGTCCTCCACCTCCATAGCTCCGTGATGAAGTCCCCTCACTGCGATCATCGGATCCCGGGCTCTAGCGTCGGCTTCATCGGAGAAATGGGCGGGCTAGGTCGTCGACTTCGATGCCGAAGATGATCTACGTCGAGGCAACACAAGATCAAGCTCCAACTTCACCAAGCCATGAAACTTGTGAAGAAAACACCCTATACTACTTGGCAAGTGGTAGAGGATGAAGAAATAGAAAGTGGGTTCACTTTAGAATTGGATTTCTCACTCTTTTTCTCATGTTGTCAATGTTGTCATTGATGGTAGCAAGCTTTTCTTCATTGTTGAAGAAGAAGAAGAAAAGAATTATGATAAGAAATAAAAAGAATTATCTTATCATATAGCAACCATAGTTAGGTGTAGAGAATAAACTAAGGTTAGGTTTAATGGTTAGGTTAAGGCTAAGAGACAAAATGGTCAAAGCTTCAAAGCTTCATGAAGTTTCATGAAAGAAACAAAAACTAGCCACCATTTTATTCTTTCCTTAAAATGAATTAATAAAAATAAATAGATAAGTAAATCAAAACCCTAACCATTAAGATAACCATGGTTTAATCATACACACTCAAGTTTGCATGTATCATCAAACATGATACAATCTTGTGCACAAAAGTATATCACATATACAACTTGTGTACATCAAGTGAGAAAATCCATCTAAAGTGAACCAATACTAGTTAATGTAAAGTAATATATCAAATATATAATTATACATTAAATCATTAAATCAACACTTGATTTAACGATCCGGTCATATCGCATATGGCCGACTAATATCCAATGTATCGATTTATCGAATCAATCCTCGATTCGATAACTAGGTTATATCGCATACAACCAATCGATACATTCATCGCGAGAATAGAATATGGTATCACATACACGCATTATTCTCGGTCCCGCACATATCTTATATGCGCTCCTATTTCGTTTCGCTTGAGCCAGGAAACCTCTGTGTAGGACTCTAAAGACTCGTCAATACGCCGGCAGTAGGTGATGATCATATCAAACACCCACAAGCCGCAAGTGGTCTGCTAAACGTAACGGCCACCTGGGTATTGAGCGATCAGAAGATCAACGAGCAAGCCCGCTCACACTCCTGTGAATCCAACCAGTAACACTTACCGTACAGTCCGGTCTGATCGTCTGATATGTCGCATATCTCGCCTAGGGGTGGTAAACGTCAGACCCCAGTAGCTCGATAAGTCGTGTAGATATGAGGTCTATAACAGTTCGAGAAACTACTGGTAACACTTACCAGTAAATCTCAGCAACCCTGGCCAGGGATTTCCGGTTATAGCCAATCGAACACAGCGCAACATCAACTCCATATACCGGGAGAGACGAATCCCCTCCTATCGCTCATTGCCTCCATGTGATTCGGGACTGTACCCAAAAACCACCGTTTTGCACGCCCTCTTGGACGTGGTAAGATGGAAATCAAAGCACAGTGGGAATCATACAAGACTCTATGACAATCTCGGGTCTACAGACTAACCTGTACCAGTGTCACCAGAGAACTGCCATCTGACGTGAGGTATAATACCATCTGGGAGTTCTCGGCGAGTCCGTCCAGTGTACCCAGTCACCACTGAGCACCCGTATATGATCTCTGATGTCAAACACCAATGGATATGGGATCATCCATCGCCCATCTGTATGGGTCGAGAAGGTATACGCTAGTCTACTCTGGTATATCGATGCCCTGTCTCGATACACCCACGACTAGGGACCTTGAAGGATGTACTTATGGACTACCATGTCCCCACTAGTATGATCCGCATCATAGTCCAGGTAGTCAAGTACACATCCTAAGGGCTTTACCAACATGTAACAGAGAGACAATCAGTGTACACGTTAAGGTAAAGAGTAACCAGATAGCATACTATCATGTCGAGCAAGAAATTCCTCTCTATATATGTCCAAGCATCCACTGCAATATACATCCTATGTATAGTAATGGCCTCTAGGGCATACATATAACTAACAATCTCCCACTTGCACTAGGGCCATCTGATAGCAGTGGTTGTAGTATCTCATACTCAAGCATCCCATGAAAGTCTCTCTCTGGGAAAAGGCCTTTGTGAGTGGATCCGCCGTGTTGTCTTCTGAGTCTGCTCTCCTAACCTTGATCTCCTTGGAGATCAACCATCTTCATGATCAGGTGATACTGCCTTAGAATATGTCTGAATCACTGATGGGACGGATGTTCCTTGGCATAAGCCACAACTCCATTGTCACACAATGGGAGGAACTAAGTTCATCTCATGAACTAATATACACCCAGACACTCTCTTTGGTAGCATCTTAAGTAGCGATGTATCCAGCCTTTATCGTTTAGTATGCCATGGTATCTAGCTTAGAACTCTTCCAACATACCGTCCCTATACTGAGGGTAAAGACAATGCCTGTGACTGACATTCAGTCGTCTTTATCACCCTGGAACCTTTCCAGTGATTCTCCCCAGGATCAATTGATACCATCTCACTACAACTAGTGAGTGTCCTAATATCCAATTAGATCTATCTCATAGATCCAAAACCCAGGATTTAGTAGGTATCACTTTGATGCTATATGGAGAATCATTGTGATAAGCGGAGATTGACCGTGCATAGCATAGGAAACTCCTTTCTTATCAAGAGTATGTCATCCACGTACTCTACGAGGATCACCACCATACTCCCTACAACTTTTTTCTTATATACAAGGTTCATCTACCATTTTGATGATGTCAAACTCTTTGACTAACACATCAAAACAGACGTTCCAACTCCGCGATGCCTGCTTTATTACATAAAACATCTTGCACACGTTTCCGTTGCTCCCACTGTCTACGAAGCCCTCTGACTGTGTACTTATAGACGCACTCTTCTAAAACATCATTTAGAAAAGCAGTCATGGCACCCAATCGCCAGATGTCATAGTCATGGTATGTAGCCATGGCAAGTAGAATCTGGATGGACTTAAGTATAGCTACTTGAAAAAGGTTTCATCATTATCCACGCCTGGTCGATGATGGAAACCTTTAACATGTCTAGCTTTGAAAGTCTCAACTTTTCCATCTACACCATGTAATCTTCTCAAGATATACTTGCTCCTGATGGGGATTTAACCCTTCAGATTTAGCAACTAAAGTCCATACTTTGTTGGTGTATAAGGATTCCATCTCAGATCGCTAAGCATCCAGCCATTCTTACAGAGTCTCACTCCTGATGGCCAGCTCGAAATTAGTTGGGTCATCATCTCATGATGCAATCCTCGCTCCCACTGTCATCGAGAAACCGAAGTATCTCTCAGGCGGATGAGGAACCCTACCAGATCGGCGGAGAGGCTGAGGTTCGTCGGGGACTATTGAATCCTTTGGTTCTGTCAAATCATCAGTCTGTAGTTTGTATTGCTGGAAACTTTCCAGTTCTACACAACAGACCTTGCCTCGAGCTTGTCCGGATTTTGCTTTTAGACATAGGCCGGACAACCCCAAATCTTAACTGACTTAAGAAAAGGGCTCTTCCCTTTCCATATCATATATGAAGTGGTAGGCAACTGATTTGATTTGAACCCTATTCAATAGGTATGCAGCTTCTCAAGTGCATAACTCCCAAAAGGAAATAGGTAAGTCAGTAGTACTCATAATAGAGCACACCTTATCATATAGGGTGTGATTGCTCCACCCCGATATACCTTCGTGCTATGGTGTATTCGGAGGAGTAACACTGAGGGAGAATCTCATTCTCCTTTAGAATAGTCCAAGAATTCCATGCACAAGTATTCTCCTCCCTGATCTCATCATAGGACATAATACTTATACCCGTATTTTGGTTCTCTACTTCTAAATCATATTCTGTGAATATCTCAAAAGGTTCGGACTTGTGTTTCAACAGGAACATATGTCTGAATCTTGAGAGATCATCAGAGAATGTAATGAAGTACAAAGAACCGGTCTTGGCATGTGTAGACAGGGGACCTACATACATCAACATGTATCATCCCAAGAGTTGACTAACTCTTTCTCTGTTTCCAGTAAACGGAGCTATGGTCATCTTATCTCTGTGACATGACAGGCAAGTTTCACAAGATGTAAATTCAAACTAATTTAAATATGCATCTAAATGTAACTTCAGCCAGTCGGATTGTATTGATATGACCTAGTCTACAATGCCTCAAGAAGGATTCGTTCATTTCTGAACTCTTCCTCTTGTGTGTGTTCTGTATACTAAGAACTGTAATTTGATTTAGAACATCAATGCTTTTAGATAACGTGCCTGAACCGATCAACTTTTGATATAGGAAATGTTCAAAACATTATCCAACAATACAAAATTTTATCATTTCTTTACAAATAAAGAGACTGATATGATTTTGTATATCAGGTTCGGTATCTAATAACATTCGTTCAGAATCAATGTATTTGGAATACAGGGTGACAGTGACCAACAGACTTGGCTGCAACACTTGCACCATTTTCTGTCTCATGAAACTTATCACCCGTTCTCAGTTCTTTACCTATCTGTAGCCCATGTAACAAATTACATATGCGGGATCCTGATCCGGTATCTCATATCCAGGACGTAAAGAATACTGAGAATTAGTTCTGTATAATGAACACACCCGAAGATGATGCATCAGTATGCACTTTCTTCGTTTGGGCGGCACGGGAATTTTGGTAATCCCCAATTTCCTGCTCTGTCTTATAACAATTATAAGTTGGAGCGGGACCAATGTTCCCCAACTCAGTATAACAAGCGGGTTCGGTCAATAATCTGTATTATTATCTTGATTAAGGCGTGGTATGGTCGCTACCTGGAGAGAGAGAGAAGAAAACACTCAGCGTATGCTCTTGCAAGATCAGATTGGTTTATATTTTATCTAATCAGGATGACTCCCACTGCTTTTTATCAAATTTTCCTTCAAACCCTAAAAGGAAAGACTAGCCGGGATTAATTACACGCTACAAGTTCGCCAATCTTTCAGCCAGGCCAGTGTCGGAACTTTGAGGGAGGTCCCCCGTGCTTTCGCACGAACCTAATTAATGTAAACCTCGTTTTCCCAGAGGCGTAATCTCGTTAACACCTTTCTAGACACCTACTTGATCGGCTAATTGTAATGTGTAAAACTCTCCCAGGAGTAACTCTTACTCGCAGCGGGTATCGGGATCCAACTATCTCATCGAAGGTATGCAATCTCATTGCAAATTTCAACATTTGAAATTCCCGATAATATTTTGCCCCTAGCAGCTATATGACCTTAACATAGTCAACAAATCATAAGTGCTAGTCAAGTTCAACCCGTCATTTCCCGATTGAATTAAACCCACCCGCACGACCCTTAACATAGTCAACAAAGTCGCACGACTACCCTAATCCAATCGCATCATATGCTAATACAGATAAACACTAATTAGCTACCGCACACTACGCCTTAACATAGTCAACAAACGTAGCACGAATACTAACAAGTACTTATCTGAAATGACGGAGGGCTACGACAGGTTTTTCTGAAAACCTATTGCGTAATGAACTTGATATCGTTGTAGAATCAAATGATTTTGAAATGGAGTGTTTTTAAGGCTTTTCTAGTTTTGCTAAAGGGGTCACTCCCGGTGAAGGGATCGTCGGCCCTTTCCTCGTCGAATGAGGTGCGGGATATATCATATATATCACTGTGCAAAGAAGAAACTATAGAAGCAATCAAAAGACAAACCGAGTGTGTAGCATCTGCCAGTTATTGCTAAAGGAGTCACTCCCGGTGAAGGGATCTCGGTCCTTTCCTTATCGAATAAGGTGCAGGATATATCATATATACCGCTGTGCAAAGTAAGAACTGTAGCCACCTGTTTTATTTTTGAAATTCGATTCCACAACATCTTAGGTTTCTTTTCTTTCATTAATCACATTAATGAAGTCCCATCATTTTAGTCCACCTAAACAACACAGATAAATACGACGTACACTTATGCCATCCGCATTCGCCTCGATGTCCCCTCGTGCACCGTTAGGTTAGGTAACTAACGGCAGAGCGGGGCAGGGCTAGCGCGGGTGTAAAACATAAGTAACGTCTATATAATATATCATATATACTATATACAATATTTATCACAGAACATCACATGATCACATCACAGATATCGCATCAGAAAAAACATATATGAAATATTGGATATACTAGGACGTCCGTGTTTTCAATACGAGCCAGTATAAAACACGGATTCCACGGTCGTGATGAATAGCCAAACCCACACCCCTAGACCCCTACGAGAGCGGCAAGCAACCCTACCAATTCTAGAGTTAGGAGACCCGGACTCGACTCCTCGAGATGGTCTCCCACTGGACCCTAAAACCCGGTTACTTATGCTCCCCTCCTTGGGTCTATCCTAGTGCGGAAAAGTAAATAATATACAAAGGGTGACATCTTCCGCAACCTGGAAGTGCCCCAATAAAAGAATATTACATACAAGTTTTTACATGAATGAAAATGAAAAACACTCATCTCACATAAAAACCCCCGGCTATTCAAACACGACGATCCAATATAACATATCCAGCAACACATAACATCACATGTCATCAACGTAAGTAAATATGCGCATCCCAATTGTCGTTGACATATAGCAACGAAACCGGCGATATCACATATTACACTTACGGTCGCAGAAAAGAAAGTGTAAAACTACAACAGTTGGAATCTGCAACCTCTTTAGACACCGCATGCCCAATCAAATGAATTCCTTAAACATCGCATGCCTAACAATTATAAAACCCCGCATTTTATTCTCATTATCGAAAACACTTTTCAATATTAAAGTCGAGCAATTCAACAAGATTCCCGATATCCTGATCGAATGCTCGTCGCAAACTTTAGTAGGCGGCCGCACCCCCGACGCCGTCGACGAAGTGCACCAAGGCGGAACACCGCTGCCGCGAGCACCCGAACGGATGCTTTCGGCGACGGGGTTCTCCTACAGTCACTTGGTCGGGGCTATAGGGTGAGGCTGTCTATTAAGTTTACCCGGCGAGTATCCGTGTATGCTACGTGATTGCGACGGACTTTTGATCACATCAAAATTCCGTGGCAACCGATCAAGTGAGACTAAAGTGCTAGATTTATAACATTCATTCAGTTATCTCATAACAACTTGTGAATTCCAATTATTGTATCACATTCGAGATAAAATAGAAAATGTTAAACTTTCCGATCGAAAATTCAAACACCCAAGTTTTCCCGAAACAGCTCAACACATGAAACAAGTTTAAAAACATTCATTTCATGCCTCAGTACCAACGGTCCAGCCGTAGAAGGGTCAAGCCAACGCCTCACATGTGGCACGCCGTACTGCCCCAAACCCTAAGGTTCAAAGGGCAGTTCAAGACGGTCACATAATCGAGTTAAGGTTTGTTGTCTTCTAGAGGGACCATCGCGTTACTTGCACTACTTTGAACGTCATTAAACTACGGAAAGATCCAACACTTGGAAATTTCCCGATAGGGGAAAAAGTGGGTATTTCTATCCGGTCAAACTTTTTAACATGTTCTAAAATTTACCCGGAAAAGCACATAGACAAAGTTTGAAATTTCCGATCGAATCATCGAAGCTCCAAAACACCCCAGAAAACTCAACTCTTGAGTGCAAATTAAAAATTCCCATAAAACTCAGCACCTGAAGAGACAAATTACTGTGCAAAAATTGAAGTCTAATCTCATAATTTGGCCGCGAAACCGCCGCAGAAGCCAGGCTTCTGCCGCGGTTTCGCCGCTCTTTTGGCACATCTTTTGGTCGTTTTTGCACCATAATTCTTAAAACTCCCTGCTGAATTTTTAAGCATTTTTAATCTGGAAAAAACCCAGTTTTTAAAAAATGTACAGAGAGGGGTCATGGATTGGCGTTTCGGGTTCGATCGGGTTTCTAACTCCGTCTACGCATCGCCTAAGGCTCTAGCTAGGCTCTGATACCACTGTAGGGTTCCTAGGCACACTAATGAGGTCTCACAAGGCATCAACCATGCCAATTTCAAAAATTTCCGGTGCCGAGAAACCCTAATGCTAGATCGTTAACTAGAGATTAGGCGAAACATGCAACTAGTAAACAACTTTACTAAGAAGTGAACGGAAATACAACCTTTGTAGATCCGGTCCTCCACCTCCATAGCTCCGTGATGAAGTCCCCTCGCTGCGATCATCGGATCCCGGGCTCTAGCGTCGGCTTCATCGGAGAAATGGGCGGGCTAAGTCGTCGACTTCGATGCCGAAGATGATCTACGTCGAGGCAACACAAGATCAAGCTCCAACTTCACCAAGCCATGAAACTTGTGAAGAAAACACCCTATACTACTTGGCAAGTGGTAGAGGATGAAGAAATAGGAAATGGGTTCACTTTAGAATTGGATTTCTCACTCTTTTTCTCATGTTGCCATTGATGGTAGCAAGCTTTTCTTCATTGTTGAAGAAGAAGAAGAAAAGAATTATGATAAGAAATAAAAAGAATTATCTTATCATATAGCAACCATAGTTAGGTGTAGAGAATAAACTAAGGTTAGGTTTAATGGTTAGGTTAAGGCTAAGAGACAAAATGGTCAAAGCTTCAAAGCTTCATGAAGTTTCATGAAAGAAACAAAAACTAGCCACCATTTTATTCTTGCCTTAAAATGAATTAATAAAAATAAATAGATAAGTAAATCAAAACCCTAACCATTAAGATAACCATGGTTTAATCATACACACTCAAGTTTGCATGTATCATCAAACATGATACAATCTTGTGCACAAAAGTATATCACATATACAACTTGTATACATCAAGTGAGAAAATCCATCTAAAGTGAACCAATAATAGTTAATGTAAAGTAATATATCAAATATATAATTATACATTAAATCATTAAATCAACACTTGATTTAACGATCCGGTCATATCGCATATGACCGACTAATATCCAATGTATCGATTTATCGAATCAATCCTCGATTCGATAACTAGGTTATATCGCATACAACCAATCGATACATTCATCGCGAGAATAGAATACGGTATCACATACACGCATTATTCTCGGTCCCGCACATATCTTATATGCGCTCCTATTTCGTTTCGCTTGAGCCAGGAAACCTCTGTGTAGGACTCTAAAGACTCGTCAATACGCCGGCAGCAGGTGATGATCATATCAAACACCCACAAGCCGCAAGCGGTCTGCTAAACGTAACGGCCACCCGGGTATTGAGCAATCAGAAGATCAACGAGCAAGCCCGCTCATACTCCTGTGAATCCAACCAGTAACACTTACCGTACAGTCCGGTCTGATCATCTGATATGTCGCATATCTCGTCTAGGGGTGGTAAACGTCAGACCCCAGTAGCTCGATAAGTCGTGTAGATATGAGGTCTATAACAGTTCGAGAAACTACTGGTAACACTTACCAGTAAATCTCAGCAACCCTGGCCAGGGATTTCCGGTTATAGCCAATCGAACACAGCGCAACATCAACTCTCTATACCGGGAGAGATGAATCCCCTCCTATCGCTCATTGCCTCCATGTGATTCGGGACTGTACCCAAAAACCACCGTTTTGCACGCCCTCTTGGACGTGGTAAGGTGGAAATCAAAGCACAGTGGGAATCACACAAGACTCTATGACAATCTCGGGTCTACAGACTAACCTGTACCAGTGTCACCAGAGAACTGCCATCTGACGTGAGGTATAATACCATCTGGGAGTTCTCGGCGAGTCCGTCCAGTGTACCCAGTCACCACTGAGCACCCGTATATGATCTCTGATGTCAAACACCAATGGATATGGGATCATCCATCGCCCATCTGTATGGGTCGAGAAGGTATACGCTAGTCTACTCTGGTATATCGATGCCCTGTCTCGATACACCCACGTCTAGGGACCTTGAAGGATGTACTTATGGACTACTATGTCCCCACTAGTATGATCTGCATCATAGTCCAGGTAGTCAAGTACACATCCTAAGGGCTTTACCAACATGTAACAGAGAGACAATCAGTGTACACGTTAAGGTAAAGAGTAACCAGATAGCATACTATCATGTCGAGCAAGAAAGTCCTCCCTATATATGTCCAAGCATCCACTACAATATACATCCTATGTATAGTAATGGCCTCTAGGGCATACATATAACTAACAAGATTGATAAGAGCCCAGTCCCAAAAATTGTTCGGGACTTTCTGGACGTATTTCCTGAAGATCTACCAGGTCTACCACCTCCTCGAATCTTGGAGTTCTCAATCGATTTGACTCCAGGTACAGCCCCAGTATCCAGAGCCCCATACAGAATGGCACCAGTTGAGTTGGCGGAATTGAAGAAGCAGGTTGAAGAACTATTGGAGAAGGGATTTATTCGGCCAAGCGCTTCACCGTAGGGTGCACCAGTTCTGTTAGTAAAGAAGAAGGATGGATCGCTGCGAATGTGTATAGATTATCGGGAGCTGAACAAGGTCACAATAAAGAACAAGTACCCAATCCCGCGCATTGACGACTTATTCGATCAGCTAAGTGGAGCCAAGGTATTCTCGAAGTTGGACCTCCGTTCTGGATATCATCAAATCAGAGTAGCAGCCGAGGATGTATGCAAGATGGCTTTCAGGACCCGATACGGACATTACGAGTTCCTTGTGATGCCGTTCGGTGTTACCAATGCCCCAGCAATATTCTTGGACTTGATGAACAGGGTGTTCGCAAAGTACTTGGACACGTTTGTTGTTGTGTTTATCGACGACATACTTGTCTACTCGAAGACGCGGGAAGAGCACGCTGAACATTTGCGCACGGTCCTACAAATTCTTCGGGAAGAGAAGCTATATGCGAAGCTAAGCAAGTGTGAATTCTGGCTCGACAAGCTTCAGTTTTTGGGACATATCGTTTCGGGCGAAGGCATCTCAGTAGACCCGGCAAAGATAGAATCTGTCAGAGATTGGCCAACGCCGAAGTCAGTGGCCGAGATCAGGAGTTTTCTAGGATTGGCAGGTTATTATCGGAGATTCGTCCAAGACTTCTCAAGAATCGCGGAACCATTGATGAGGCTGACACGGAAGGACGTACCGTTTATGTGGACAGAGGAGTGCACTCAGGCATTTGACACACTAAAGCAGAAGTTAACCACGGCGCCTATTCTTACAGTACCAGATGATTTCGGTGGTTTGGTGATACACAGTGATGCCTCAGGGAAGGGATTAGGCTGTGTTCTAATGCCGCACGGCCGAGTAGTTGCTTACGCCTCTCGACAACTGAGAAACCACGAGAAGAACTACCCTACTCATGACTTGGAGTTAGCTGCGGTAGTCTTTGCGTTGAAGATTTGGAGGCACTATCTATTGGGTGAGAAAGTGGAGGTGTACACAGATCACAAAAGTTTGAAGTATGTTTTCACTCAGAAGGAACTAAACATGAGGCAGCGCCGATGGCTAGAGCTGATGGCATATTATGACTTGGACCTTCAGTATCACCCGGGGAAGGTGAATGTTGTACCAGATGCGCTCAGTCGCAAGCCAGCGGTCATGATGTTGACCGGTCAGAGGAACATTATTGAGGACTTCCAGAGACTCGAGCTTGAAGTCGTTACGCCGAACGCACTCAATCAACTTTGGCAACTACAAGTGCAATCCTCCCTGGTGGATCGCATCAAGATTGCACAAGCGGATGATCCCCGATTGCAAAAGTTCAGAGAGCAAGTGGAAGCCGGACTGAGAATGGACTTGATTATACATGAAGATGGCTCTCTGAGATTCGGTAGCAGACTCTGCGTACCCAAGGGAGGTATTCGAGAAGAAGTACTGGCTGAAGCACACAGTTCAGCTTACTCCGTGCATCCGGGAGGTACAAAAATGTATCAGGACCTAAAGCAACATTTTTGGTGGAACGGGATGAAGCGGGAAATTGCGAGGTTCGTATCCAAGTGTTTGGTATGCCAGCAGGTGAAGACGGAGCATCAGAGGACAGCAGGATTGTTACAACCACTGCCGATACCTGAATGGAAGTGGGAGCACATTACCATGGATTTTGTGACGGCCTTACCACGGAGCCCTAGGGGCAATAACGCCATTTGGGTTATCGTCGATCGCCTCACAAAAGCTGCACACTTCCTACCTTTCCGAGTGGGACAGTCGACAGAATCACTGGCAGAAAGATATATGCAAGAGATTGTACGACTTCACGGTGTTCCAGTCAGCATTGTGTCAGACCGGGACACCAGATTCTTGTCACACTTTTGGAAGAGCTTACAGGAGAGCTTGGGAACCCGCCTTAAATTCAGCACAGCTTATCACCCACAGACGGATGGACAATCTGAGCGTACGATTCAGACGCTCGAGGATATGTTGAGAGCCTGTATGTTGGACTTTCAGGGTTCCTGGGAGGACCATCTGCATCTAGTCGAGTTCTCGTACAATAATAGCTATCAGGCTAGTATTCAGATGGCTCCTTTTGAAGCACTTTACGGGCGGAAGTGTCGATCCCTAGTATGTTGGGATGATGTGGGAGAACGAAGATTACTGGGCCCCGAACTCATTGTTCAGACAGTCGACAAGGTCCAAATGATCAGACAGCGTATTAAGACGACTCAGGATCGACAGAAGAGTTGGGCAGATACCAGCAGGAGGGCACTAGAATTCGAAGTCGGAGATCATGTGTTCTTGAAGATTTTCCCTACTCGTGGAGTTATCAAGTTCGGAGGTCGGGGAAAGCTCAGTCCCCGTTTTATCGGACCTTTTGAGGTGCTAGAGAGAATAGGAGAGGTGGCCTATCGACTTGCCTTGCCTCCATCGCTAGCTGGTGTGCACAATGTTGGATATAGTGCCCTCAGAGTCAATTATTGGATCACAGGCACGTGATTGCAATGATTGAGGGATGACCTATGCCGGTAGGACAGTCTTACTCGAGATGATAATATGCTATCTGGTTTATCTTTATCATCGTGTATTGCTTTAGGTGACCTTACGAGTCGCTATTGCGCGTTGATAGAGCCCCTAGGATTCTTGCTTGACTTTCGGCAGTATGAGGGCGATCATATAAGTGGGAGCTGGGGTCTATAAGCATATCCTTAAAAGGTCCCTAGTCGTGGGGGTTTCGAGACAGGGCATCGATACTCCAGAGTAGACTAGTGTATACAGTCGAGACCCCGACGAGGGGCGGTGGCTGGTCTCACAAGCCACTGGTGTCAGTTGGTTCACCTAAGATGTATACAGGTGCTCATTGGGTTATTAGTACACCGGATAGGACTCGCCGGGAACCTGCTAGTTGGGATTATACCTGATGTCAGATAGCAGTTCCCTGGTGACATGTGTACAGGTTAGTTCATCGACCTGAGATCGTCATTTGTCTCGTGTGAGTTCCCACTGTGCTTTGATTACTACCTTACCACGCTCAAAGGAGATGTGCAAACAGGTTTTAGTTGGGTACAGTCCCGAGCCACATGGAGGCAGTGAGCGGATCTGCATGGGTTTGTCTCTCCCGGTATTGGGGGTGAGGTCGCGCTGTGTCTAGGAGAGCCAGTACATGAAAAGTCCTTGGCCAAGGTAGGAGATTTACTGGTAGGTATTCCAGTAGTATCTTAGGGTATTCTGGGCTACACTCCGACACGACTTGTACCGCTTTTGGGGGTCTGACTTTTACCAACCCCGTAGGCCCGCCATGCGATGCTCATAGACGAACGGACCGGACTGTACGAATATTATCACTGACAGGCTCAGTAGGGTGTCAGGATGAGTTCGCTCATCGACGTCCCTTTTGGTCAATAGCTGGTAGCCCGTTACGTATGGCTAATACCTCTGACGTGCTAGTGGTTAAATCCACAGCCATAGTATTGACGAGTCTTTAGAGTCCACCACACACACAGTTACTCAAGTTTCGGGCGAAACGCTGTAGAGACCGTATGGAGATATGGCAGGGTTCGATCAGATACGTGCGGTATTGCACGGATCGTGATCGGACGGATTTTACTAGCGGGCTTTGGTTTAAGCCGGATCCTAGTATTAGTCGGTGTAGTTTTGTCTCTTTGCATTTGTATTCAGTGGGAATACAAATGCGGGCATGTATATGCAGTAGCGGGGTTTTCCTGTAATTTATTACGGGATCAGTTTTCTGAAGTTGCCAGTTTGCATTCCGTTCCGGCCAGTTTTCCTTTATTCCTTCCCGGCCGGATTTTTCCGATGGAGGGGGTTATTTGCAGTTGTGCAAATTATCTTTTGTGGAGGATTTATTTGTGAAATGGGAGATTATGAGAGTATCTTTTTATTCCATTCTTTTCTTTCATCATTTCTTGCTTTATGAGAAAGGATTTGTTGATTAGGAGTTGATGTGAGGTTTGCTTTGGATGTGGTCACCCTCTACTTTTCCTACCATCACCTTCCTTGATGTTTTTGTTCATTCCTCCACCATTTTGATAAAGGGGGGCCGACCACTTCATGGGATGAGAGAGGTTCATTATTTTTGGTGAGGGAAATTGATAGATCTCATTTTGCTTGCTCACAAAATCCTCAACACCTCTCCAAAGTTCATATTGATTTCTCCATCAATGGCAACTACCTAAACCCCAAGAGACAATAGATTCTACACTATATCTACAGCAAATCTTGGACGCGTCGGCTAGCCAACTTCGCGCTCGAGTTGCCTCGGTCCAGAGGTGGGAGCCCGTAAAAGAATCCGGCCACGTGGTGCCCTTTCTGACAAGGAGGTGACGGATGGAGATTCCGCGGGAGATCGGAGTGGAGACGAAGACCGAAGGACACGGATCGCTTGGTATACTTCTCTACCTATCTTTTAGTTTGCTAGTAGCTAGGTTAATGGCCCGATCCGGGTTAAAAGTGCGCGGTGGTGCCGGTTTGCAAGTTCGCAAAGTTTTTCGTTTCCGCGTTTCCGGCGTCGGATCGACGGCCGGGGCGCCGCCGTGCACTTACACACAATACCTTCCATGTGTCACAGTTGTGGCGTTATGTTCGGGATGAGAACCATGTCCTGGACCATTCGGAGCAGGTTTTGGGTACCGATCTATCGTACGAAGAACATCCCACTACCATCCTCGACCGCAGAGAGAAAGTGCTGAAGAATAAGGCCATTCCGTTAGTCCGAGTGTCTTGGGACGGTCGTTTCCCAGGAGAATCCACCTGGGAGCGGGAGGAAGATATCCGTGATCGTTATCCACATCTCTTTGTTTAGTACATTGTTTCCTTGTATCCTTGTTAAATTTCGAGGACGAAATTTTTGTAAGGGGGTATGATGTAAATCCCTGTTCCCATCTCAATAAAAGTTTTCTATTTTTCCTAATTCCCCGAGTTTTTCTTTCCTTTTCCCGCGTACTTTTGTAGGGAATTGGTTGCTTAAGATTAGTATTTAAATCCTTTCAAACCCTTAAAACAATCTAAGACCAAACCTAAACTAAACCCCAAAATAAAATAAATATTAACATATTCTTAAGCCCATTCTCCTTTAAAATAACCCTCAGCCCAATCTTTTCTTTTCAAACAAATAAATTAACCTCGACCCGTTTCCCCTCCTCAGCCCACTCAAAAAATTAAATTAAAATGAAATTTTGAACCCCCAGCCCAGCCCGTCTCCAAGCCCATCCGCACCCACGCCGACCCGACCCGATCCGCTTCTACTCCCTCCTTTCTTCTCCAACGGTAACTTTCCCCGACCCATTCCCTCCGCCGTAGCTCACGCCCACGTCCTCGCCAACGCTCGCGCTCACGTCACAGTACCGTTGCCCTCGCCCCCACGACGCGCTCCTCTCGTCTCCCTTATCTCCCTCACACCTCGCTCCCCTCTCGTTTTTCCAAAAATTCCTCACCTCTCTCTCTCAAAGTTTTTCCACGAACCCACTGCACCCTCGACGCCGGCGATCACCCATCTCTTCGTCGACCCCACCATTCTCCCTCGCTCACTTCTCTCCACAAACTGAGCTCCCTACACTACCCCTTCACCTCCAGCCTTGCACACCCAACTCCCCTGCACACCCAACCCGTCACACCCGAGCTCGACCACCACCCTGCACCCTCACGCCGGCAATCCCCCATCACGTCGTCGACCTCTACACTATCTCCTCCTCAGCCTCATCTCGCTCACGACAAACCCGAGCCATGACTTCTCTTCTCTCTCTCTTCAAAAATCCCATAACCCAATTCTCAAGGACCACTGCGGCCCATCGCCGGAGCAACGCCGTCGACCGTCGGCAACCCCAGCACTTCTCAGGCGAACCACAGAGCACCCCCTAAGCTTCCAGTGACCGTACCACAGCTCCGGGAAACTCCGACATCAAATCCGTATCGCGAGCCAAGCTCGCGCAAATCGTTTCACGACATACATCGTGCGTTCGTGACGCCGCTGCTACCGTGCAACCCCGAGACGTTTCCAGGCAAGTACTTTACTTGCTACATGCTAATTTACCCTTATTACAAACTCAAACATATAAGTTATGAAATTCCTTTTCCCGATAAAACTTAGTGACATATGTGTTCGATGCTAGGCCCCAATGAAAATACTTGCTTAATTTGACGGAAGTAGATGTTTTCTGTTGGCCCATATAGTGACGAATATCGTGTATAAATCTTAGTGGAAAATACGAATGTTAGTACCTAAAATGAACACCCCCAAATGTACCGATAAAACTAGAAATTTCCTGTATCTGAAAATAATTAAAATCACTGTAAATTATGTACATACTGGAATGATGCGTTCGAGAGATTAAATCGAAGATGACTCGACGAACTTTAACTCTATGTAAAATTCTAATGTTTTCTGTACAGTAACTGCCACGATATTTAGATTGGAGTGCGACTCTGGACTGCTGTCCAGAGCGACTCTGGACTGCTGTCCAGAGCGACTCTGATTACTGTGTACTGTCCCAAAATGTGTGTCACTTTGTTTCCTAAATTCGTATGTTACAGAACTCTGCAGTGGATTAAAGATGGATCTGTTAGCTAAACAAAACAAGTGGTTTCATTCCATTTCATTGCCGTTTGCTATTTAAATTGTAAATAAAAAGGGCAGAACGTATAACTGTCCAGAACAGATTCAGAAGTGACATACTAATGTTAAACTGTGTATAACTTTCGACGTACAGATGCGATTGAGGATCCGTCTATTGTGTTGAATACTCTATCGAAAACCCTAGATTTTATTCAACTGTAGTATCGCTAAATTCTGAGCCCAACTGGGTGCAATTCGTGTCTCAAAACGGACGTTCAGTTCTGAAACTGAATTTCCAGCCGCGAGCACTTAAAATGAAACAGCTGTATCTTGAATACCGGAAACCCGATTGAACTGAAACTAATTTTGATGAATTTCTAACTGAGTGTTCTAATTATCGTATTTGTATCATTTCGTTAAATTCTAAACATATGAATTTATGCAATTTTTGTAAGTTGATGACGTGCACATTGATTCATAATATACTCAGCTTATTGATGGCATACATATATATATCATACCTCATTTGCCATATACTTAGTGTTAGCGTGTGTTAGAGTCAGTGGACATTGCATCATCGTGCGTGATTGATGTTGGTTTAGGAGTGATGAATACACCAATGGAAAGTGAATATTCGTGACAGTGATTGATAGAGTGAACAGTGATAAAACCGTGCCATTGGTATACTTGTACACGACTAAATCAAAATCATAAATAGTGTAAACCTGGGGATAAAGGGGAAATCGAAGTGGAAAGAGAATCGTATTTAGCGGGACCGTGTTTTAGAGGATGATCATTCGAGCAGTGATATATATATATATTAGGTAGGATCTAGCGATCCGGCTGACAGGGTTATGTCCCGGACATGTGGGCCGTTGTCTCGGGTATGTACGAGACTCCTGTTAAACATGATCCTCCTTCCACTATGCGATTTCAAACATGACCTAGAGACCAATAGGGACACAGATCATATTTTGCATCATATAGTGACATAGTGATTACTCGCATTGTACTTTCACTAGTATTACCTCTTTTACCTGTTTCATCTTATTATAATAATATTGTTATTGTGTCGCTCTGACGACCTGAGTATGCATGCTCAGATTCCGTGGAAGGACCAGCGCAGGAGACGGATCTACCTTTCGAGTTCACGGAGATATAGTCTGGTGTACTTTCTTTCTTTACTGCTTTCCATAAAAGTGATCGTGAGATTGAACTTGGTTAGTAACTGTTCTTGTTATTTGTAATTTGTGAACGATGGATTTTAATGTAATAAATTAGTGATGTGATTCCTTTACTACTGTTCTTTATTTACTGATTACCATGTAATGCTAGAAGCCGAAGTGTGACTACGGCGGGATGATTCCTTGATCGTAGGAGCATGGCTGGCCTAGTCATCCCTCGTTTTCCGTATTTTGGAAAGCGGGGCGTGACAAAACTGTTGCACAATGGGGGTGAGTTACCAACTCGTGAGTAGAAGACATCACCGAGTAGAAATCGCATATATGACGATCTCCTAGGTCATACAATACGCTATATATATATATATATATATATATATATATATATATATATATATATAGACATCGAGTAATAACAAGGGTAACAGTAAGCATAAATATAACCCAGGGTACACGTGTCAATGTGATAAAGTGGTAACGAAACATATGTAAATATATGCATGAATGTAAATGCATCAGTGAATGTGTGCCCAGCAACGACACACTAAATCAAGATAAAACCTGAGTGCCCAGTATCGACACTCGAAAATATCATGAAAATCATGTCCATCTGTGATACAATATCCTCATATTTCTCGGACGCCGCATCCTCAGATCGGCCCTCAAATCTGTCAAATCATATGACTCCGGTCGGTATCCTCCGGATGACCGCCGGGTCAATAATAACCGGTAGGTAGTGCTCCCCTGCCGGGTCAACGTCTATCTATACGACCCTCTTGCCCCGGGGTACCTTACCGGGTTCACCATGTACCCGCAGACGGCGTCTCTCTCCTCGAATCGGGTATATGTACATACGTGGCTCAAGAACTGAGAAATCTCATGGTGGACGCCACACACATCATATCACGAGGAAATCCACACTTTGCATTTTTAAAATGATGATAAGTTTACAAATTCCTTTGCGGTTTTCCCCAAATCTAGAAATCTCATAATAACTGAAAGCTCATAATCATGAGATAATGAGAAAACAATGAATATCAGCATAAAGCCCCTCAATGGTGCATAACAGTATGAATATATGAATGCAATGCGACATCTAAGTAAGAAATGCAATATCTTGAACTAGCATGTGAAATCATGTATACCAACAATGTAACTAGATACATGCTATCAGGTTATACGAGTGAAGTAACGTTTGCTAACGTCTACGTGACATGGCAATTACCGATGATGATGTGTGTGAGTCGGCCAACAAGTGTACGTGTAACATACGCATCATCAGTAATGGTGCATGTGTCCTAGCAGATGAGATCGTAACAGCTGAAGAAGGCACATGTATATATCTACAATGCAATAAGAATAGTATGAGCATAGAAGAAAGTAAACTTTAAAAGCAACATAAAGACTAAACTAAGAACCGAGTCGAAAGTAATGAGAAAATCTATAGCATAGCCGAGTCGATGTATCTAATAGTCGGCGATCCAGCCTCGTAGCGTCACGTACGGTATAATCTATCGTACGGCATTATCGAGTCAAGAATGCGGATCAATCATCATATATACTTCGTACGGTAAAATCCATCGTACGACATCCTCAAAATTGAGGGTATGGGTCAATATCATATATATATATATATCATAAAGTTCGTACGGTATCAATCGTCGTACAATATCATAATCAGGGGTACGGATCTAAGGTCTCGTACAATCTATATTTCATCAAATCACATGTATTGTATACATCGCCCAACGATACTTTAATATATCAACTCATATACGAGGTCTCGCTCAATCAAATATCATTACCTAACGACATCAAGTTCATATCGACTCATATCCATATAACATATCATATCCTCAACTCACGTGTATATGTATGTGTGTGTGTGTGTGTGTGTAATCAAACACACATTTATATATACTAAGTGTATGTGTGCAACAACATATAACCTAAGGTTCACAACTAAGGCAATAAGGCTATGGATATATCTTTCTACAACTACGCTTAATCTATCCTATAGTCTCCTAGAAATTCTACTTGCTAAGTATCTAAAACTCATGTCGACACAAATATATAAAATAACGACCCTAAGCTACAGTTGTGGGGGGTGCTATACGCCATCTACCCGACTTCCTTTGTAGATATATATCTACTCACCTCGATCCTCGCTTGCCGAAATCGATGACGTCCCACTCTCCTTTATCGTACGATGACCACGCGGGGTACCTATAAATTTCAATACGTTATATCGTAAACACGAATCGAATACGAAAACCAAAACGGCACACGAAACGCACATAGGTTAGAACCTATGGTCTACGCGTGCAAGAATAGCCAAACAATCCTCGTCGTCGACGTACAAATGTCCAACGATCGAGATAAAACACAATATCAAAACTCAAGTTATTAAAACCCACAAAACCCAAAACAACAACTTAGGAAAATAGCTCTAGATTTTGATTCAGGTAATTTAGGATCAAACAAACAATATAGGGGATAGGTGTAACGACCCAAAATTAGGCACGTGATCGGCACTTAGACCACGTAACGTCAACATGCGTAACACAATTTAAGTAACCCGAAAACCCAGAAATCTAAACTATCAAAAGTAGTAAGTGATAAGAATATTGTTAAAAACTTTTGGGAATCTCAAGTAAAAATCTTTAAAGTTTAAATTTCGTTTTCTTGAAAATTTTGGCAGCACCTCCTTTGTAAAAACTAGCCCCGAAACGGGTACAAACATAATATATAAGTAAAGCAACATGTGATATAATTAAAGCATCCCCAAACGGGAGCAAACCACGCCCAAAGGCAGAAACAACCACCACAAGCATATATACGACGCCGTAGCGAAGAAATAGACAATATAGAGTGAAAACAGCATAAAAGATAAAACTGTATAATAAAAGCCGGCTCACACGAGCACGACACCCAGAGTCACAAAATAATATACAATATCGTCCTCACATCTCGTCTCTAAGTCAATACATGAAGTGCTATATGGAGAGTACTAGATACAATAAGATATACAATGAACATCATCGGATAACAGCAAAACCTACCTATAGCAAAACCGGCTCACAGCCAGCCGTAGCGGTATCCGCTGCAAAAAGATACAATAAGAAGAAGCCGGGCCGCGACTACTCTGAGGGTCAACCTGCAAAACACTGTGGCACAACGGGGGTGAGTTGCCAACTCGTGAATTGTAAATAACATCATGCAGGTAATCGTAGGTATATACGTACTGCGATAATCTATCACATGCAAACTGATAGCATAATATGACAATATGTATATGCAACAATCATGAAAGGTACTTTATCAGGTAATACTAATACATGAAGCAATGCATATCAAATGAATGCTGAGTATGGAATAAAACATATCATCATCGTGGAAAAACCAGTGTCCATCAATGACACTCCAAATCCCAATACCTCATGCGCCGTCACTCTGATCGGCCCTCATATCCTGTAAGTCTCATGGAATCTGAGTGCCCAATATCGGCACTCGAAAATATCATGAAAACTCGTGTCCAACATCGACACGTAAATCCTCATACCTCGACTCCATCTGCAGGGTCGGCCCGTGGGCTCCGGCAGAACGGGTTGGTTCATATCCATCTCATAACTCTGGTCGGTATCCTCCGGATAACCGCCGAGTCCAAATATTATCACTGGTAGGTAGTAGTCCCTCTGCCAGGCTCATCGGCTAATCCATCGACATACCTTTCTTGCCCCGGGGTACCATACCGGGTCCACCATGAACCCGCAAACGGCCTCGTCCACTCCTCGCATCGGGTTTCTAACACAAGTCTCAGAACCGAGAAAACTCCTGGTGGACGCATCGAAATATCATATCAAGAGAAACCGGGTTTTCAAAACAATACACATTTCTTGAAATATCCCCACGGTTCTCAAATCCAGAAAATCACATGAAATCCATATCTCAATGCGTAAATCCATGAAATATGATATATGCAACATAGAACAGTAATATGAGCATATCAAGAGCAAACTGCTATTTAAATGCATCAAATTATTAAATATATCACGCGGTTCCTAATTTCTCCAATATCCAACGTAATATCATAGAAAGGTGAACATGTAGCTATGGTAAGGTATATGTGTAAGCATGTAGGTATGCATACAAGTATGTATGTACGCAAGTATGTATGTACATATAATGCGACTCATATGCGCAATAGAACAAGAATCATGTCTAATCATCAAAGATAAGGTAAGCTAAGCAATGTATTATCCATGGTAATTCTATAATGTGAGTGTCATGGCAATTACCGACGGTGTGTGTGTAGCATACAATTTGTGATTGTGCAACATGAACTGTCAGTAATAGTGTTGTGTCTCATTAATACTATGTCCGTATGCAACAGGAAAATGAGGTATGCAACAATGGTACACATGCACAATCAATGTACATATAGTTATAACTAATAGTCATATCATTGAATCTAGCCCAGACGCATAACGCCATACGGGCGATTCCCCCGTAGATGTTAAATCTACCCACGGATGATCTCGAGCTAAGTAAAGCCAACCACTTGCTTTCCCGGCGTCCGAAGTCCCCGCCTGTGATCCTAAAATTATACAACAACATAACAAGTGTACATTAGAAATCGACCAATAACACATTGACTGACGCACCAACTTGAATCAAACTCTCAAGTGTTCCTCTAGTGGCTAACGTGCGTAGCGACACCCTGGAACCAACCCAAGTGCAGAAGCTACACAAGAACACAAACCGTGTCGAATAACGTAACACGTGTAGTCGTAACACTAGATTTAAGCAAAGTGATCCCAGATTTTGCTACACAAACAATTGGTGAAAGTTGCAAGTTCCACGAGACTAAAAACAACCCCAGAGACCCCTAGACCAAGACACAAACCCTAACTCACCAGTCTGGCCGCAAATTGCGGCCAGAAGCAATTAAATTGCGGCCAAGAATGAAGGGAATCGTCTCGGGTTTTTAGGGTAGCTTCTAGGTCACAAAACTAAGTCACTGTGATGCCAACTTTTCCAACAAACTCCAGGTTTGATAGCAGATTCACCCGAGACTCAATTCTAAACCAAAATACGACATTTGCACCAAAACTAAACTTTAAGTGTTCTAAACTGAAACTAATTAGCAACGCCACACAATAAGAACCTAATTAACAGTTAGGGATTTATACATATCCACACTTGCTCAAAAATCCAATCTTTCCAAGCTCCAAGTCACCTTAGTGGCTAGATCATGACTTGAGAAGTGTTTTAGTGGTGTTTAATGAAGGTTTACTTGGTTTTTGTGAAGAAATGGTGAGGGTTTCAGTTGAGGGAAGAAGAGAAGAAAGATAGTTGAGAATGAGAGAGTGAAGTGAGAATGAGTGATTAAAATGAGATAAGGATGAGAAGGGTGAGTGTAGGGTGAGTGTATCCTTACACTTACTCTCTCCCTCACTTCAATAAATGCAAGCATGCTTCCTCTATGAGTCATCTTGCCACCTCTCCCTTTCCAAAACAAAAGGATAACTCTCACAACAAATGCTAAGTGCAAGGTTAACATGGCATGGATTAGTTTAAGATGCCATGGCTACTTAACAAGGTTAACACTAAATAACACCCAAGTTAACATGCACAAGTGTGTGCAAGCAAAAACAAATAATAATAAAATATTGATTAATCTTTAAAAAATGTGAGAAAACTATTTTGGTAATCTTTTTATTGAAAACCCGCATTATCGCTTAATTAACACCAATCGCATTCTAAGTTGTTACAATCTCCCCATTAAAGAAATTCGTCCCCGAATTTAAAATTCTTAATATGCGTACCTTCAAAGAGATGAGGGAATTTCTTTCGCTTCTCGCTCCCAGCCTCCCAAGTGATCTCCTCACTAGATGGGCTACGCCAAAGAACCTTCACAGATGGCAAGTCATTTCACAGAAGTTTTTCCACCTGCCGATCCAATATAATTATCGGCTGCTTGGTGAACGAAAGATCGCATTCTAGCTGAACGGTCTGGTGCTGAATCATGTGAGAAGGGTCATGAAGGTATTTGCGAAGTATCGACATATGGAATACGGGGTGAACATCCGTTAAACTGGACGGAAGTACCAAACGATAGGCAATTGTACCGACTCGCTCAAGGATCTCAAAAGGACCTACAATTCTAGGACTAAATTTCCCTTCTTCCCAAATCTCGTCACGCCCTTCATCGGAGAAATCCGTAGGAATACATGATCCCCCACAGCGAACTCAAGTCTGGGCCGCTCTCATCCTGTCCTGAATCAACTGGATTTTCTCCGTAGTCTCTTGAACTAGCTAGGGTCCAAAAATCCTGCTCTCGCTGAATTCGGTCTAACAAACTGGCGATCGACACTATCTACCATACAAGCCTAAAAAGGTGCCATCTGAATCGTCTCTTATTAACTGTTATTGTAGGAGAACTCTATTAATGGCAAGTGACGATCCCAACTGCCAACAAAATTAAGCACGCACGCACGCACGCACGAAGAATATCCTCCAGAGTCTGTATAGTTCGCTTTGACTGACCATTGGTCTACGGATGGAAAGCGGTGCTAAAGCTCAAACAGGTACCCAAGGCTTCCTGAAGCTTCTGCCAAAAACGGCTAGTAAACTGGGCGCCTCTGTCGGATACAATGCATGAAGGAACTCTGTGCAAACGCAAAAACTCATCAATGTACAACTGAGCATACCGAGCATAACCAAAAGTGGTCTTCACTGGAAGGAAGTGAGCCGTTTTCATTAACCAGCCAACAATCACCCAAATGGAGTCATACCCTTGACTAGACCTGGGTAGACCCACAACGAAATCCATGGAGATTTGCTCCCATTCCCACTCCGGAACGGTTAAAGGTTGCAACTCCCCTGCCGGTCTCAAATGCTTAGCATTAGCTCACTGGCAAGTCAGGCACCTCGAAATGAAATCTGAAACATCACTCTTCATCCCTGCCCCCCGTAACTATTTCTCAAGTCACGTTACATCTTGGTGGGACTTGGGTGAACACTAAAAGCTGACTGTTGTACATGCTCTAGGATCTCGCGTCTCTACCCATCGGTATCAGGTACACACAAACGAGTTCCGAAATGTAGCATACCCTGGTCATCAATCAAGCACTCCGAATCTCTACCCTGCCGAACATGCTCAAGAATCTCTGACAAACGGGCATCGGCGGGCTGTGCCTCACGAATACGATTAAGTAGAAGTGGATGGGCGCGGACATGAGCAAGCTGTCCCACAGTGGAGGTGAACTTAAACTGTACTCTGTTGTCTCATAAGAACTGCAAATCTGCAGAAGACTGTCTCTGAACTGCGCTCAACTGGGACAAGCTACCCCCGGGCCTACGACTCAAATTATCAGCTACCACATTCGCCTTGCCCGGTGATAAAGGATCTCACAATCATAATCCTTCACAAGCTCCATCCAACGGCGCTGTCTCAAAATCAGATCCCGCTGCAGGAAGATGTACTTTAAGATCTGGTGGTCTGTGAAAATCTGACACGACTCCCTGTACAAGCAGTGTCTCCAAATCTTAAGCGCAAGACCACCGTGGCCATCTCAAGATCATGAGTGGGATAATTCTGCTCGTGCTCCTTCAACTGTCGGGAAGCATAAGTTATAACTCTATCATGCTGCATCAGTACACAATCGAGACCCACTCACGAAACATCACAGTAAATGACAAAGCCGCCCGATCCAGAAGGCAAAGATAGAACTGGTGCAGTCGTCAACCGAGTCTTCAACTGCTGAAAACTCAGCTCACATGCTTCAGTCTAAAGAAAAGGAACCCCCTTCCTGGTCAGTTCGTGTTGGATATATATGCCCTAGAGGCCTTCATTGTATAGGATGCTAGGGATATGTATGTACATGACAATCTTGCTTGATATGATAGTACGCTATTTGGTTTGTCTTTATCTTAACGTGTGATATATTTTACTTTGTATTTATATACATGTTGATAAAGCCCATAGGGTGTTTGCCTGACTACCGGCGTTGTGATGGCAGTCATACTTGTGGGAGCTGGATAGTTAATAGGCACATCCTTAAATGTCCCTGGTCGCAGAAGTATCGAGACTGGACATCGATGCTCCAGAGTAGACTAGTGTATACATATCTAGACCCTGACGAGGGGCGATGGATTGGTCCCGCAGCCATTGGTGATGTGCACCTAAGATTGTATACAGATGCTCACTGAGTGTGAGTACATCGGACAGGACTCGCCGAGAACTGACTGGATGGTATTATACCTAACGTCAGATAGCAGTTCTCAGGTGACATGTGTGCAGATAGTCTGTCGACTTGAGGTCGTCATTTGTCTCGTGTGAGTTCCCACTGTACTTTGATTACTACCCTACCACGGCTCAAAGGAGTCGTGCAAACATGTTTTAGTTGGGTACAGTCCCGAGCCACATGGAGGCAGTGAGCGACTGTTAGGGATTCGTCTCTCCCGGTATAGGGAGTCGATATCGCACTGTGATCGGTTGGTCATTACCATAAGTCCCTGGCCAGGGCTGATTGAGAATTACTGGTGGACTGACCAGTATATTCTCGGACGGTCTTGAGCCATACCGGCACGACTTGTACGGTTGTTAGGGGTCTGACGTTCACCACCTCCCTAGACCATACATGCGCTCAGACGAACAGACCGGACTGCACGGATATTGTCACGGATAGGCTCAGTAGGGGTTACAGACGAGTTCTCTCTTCGGCCTCCTTTTCGACACGTACCTGGGTTGCCGTTACGTACAGCTAGTGCCACTGACGGACTTATGGTTAAACCCGCTGCCAGCGTACTGTCGAGTCTTTAGAATCCCATACAGAGGGTTTCCCTGGATCAGGCGAGACGATGTAGATGTCGTATGGTCTTACGGCAGGGTTTCGATCGCATTCGTCTACTAGCTACTTGAATGACGATCGGACGGATAATACTGGTAGGCTTTGGTTTAAGCCGGATACTAGTATTGTAGTATTGGATTATACTGATCTCAGTATATCCGTATTTTTCGGAATACGGATACGGGTATGAAAATACGGAAAAAGGGCATTCTTGTAAATTCACAAGATTGACCTTCTAGAAGGAGACACCTCATTATTGTTTTATTCTTTTTTATTAAAGAATTAATGAGGTGGAAATTAGGAGGCATGGGTTAAAGAATGGTTATGAATTTGTTTATTTCTTTTGGAGCCACTATTCAAGCATGGTTGTAGATTATATGATTTAATATACCATAGTTGAATTATTGGCAAAATACTTAACCATTCTCTCTTCTCATTTTTCTATCATTCTCACAAAAGCTTTCTCTCTCCTAGGTTTTTCTTCTCTCCTTCTTCCTCAAGCTCATACACTTGCATGTGTTGCAAAACAATGAGCTATGAGATCAACTAGTCCAAAACACATCCTCTCTACATCCACTTAGTAATATCTCCTAGCAAGTTAGATCACTAAGGTATCTCATGGAGGTTGAAGCTTGATCACAGGCCCCTCGGGTGGATCCATCTTCGACGCAAAGGAGACCGGCAACCGAACTCTTCCAAGACCTAGAAGAAACCAAAGGAAGGAGCTTGAACCAAGGAGCAAGGAGCAACTTGAAGACCCGAAGGACTAGGAACGAGGGTATAACTCCTTTACATAGTAGTTAGCTCTCTCTCTTAGCTTAGTTTTGTTAGTTAAGGTTTAATCAAGATCCTAAAGTGGGAAAAAGTTCATGATGCAAAGCAAAAACTAGTTTCTTTTGGTATGAGAAAACCGTTTTTAAAGTATTCCGCCTCCCCGCGACCCGTGGGGTGTGCATCATGGACTTACACTGGTATCAGAGCCATATTAAACCTTATCTAACTTGTTAGCAAAGTGTTAGAAATTCGATCGCCGGAAAAACCCGAAAATCGCATCCGAAAAGCTATGTTTCTGTCGATTTTAAAAACTGCTCTAATTTTTTTTTCAGAGAGCTTAAAAATTCGTGCAGGCTTTTTTTAAGAACACAGAAAAAATTTGGAGTTGTGAATCGGTTAGACCGCCGCTGATCCGCGGCAGAACCATGCGTTCTGCCGCCGATCCGCGGCCGAGTCGACTCCGATTCCCTCCAAACTTTTTCTGTTATTCTTATATTCTGGAATTGTGAATTTTGGGATATTTTGTTTCTGCCCAGATATTTTGTGTACTGTGTTAAATTGAGGGTAGATTCAAAATTGTTTAATCGATCGAAATTCTAATTGCTTTAGCTAATCGGTTCTTCTGTAATGTTATGTGTGTTTTGAAACGTCTGCTAATCGCTATACGACGATTAGTGGGGGTTGTACACATCTGTAATGGTTGGTTTGTGTATATGAATGTTATTGGATTGTCGATGATGAATAGCCGGGGGATGTGAGACGAGTGTTTTCTTTTCTTTCATTCAATGTAATTTATGAAATTGATGTAATATTATTTTTGTAGGGCACATCCGGGATGAGGTTGTAGCCACCGTTGTATTATTTCTTTTACTGTGTTTTCTCCTAGGATAGACCCAAGGAGGGGTGCACAAACTACCGGGTATTTTGAAGTGCTTAGTGGCCTACTCACGTTGTTGAGGGAGACTGCTTCACTTCTGGTACTTGGCGGGTAGTTTGCCGCACCCGTAAGGGTCTAGGGTGGGGTTTTGGCTATTCATCATGACCGTGGAACCCGTCCTTCGTTATGGGCTTAAACGAAGTGTGGAATTCCTAGTATATCCAATATGTTCATCTGTGATCTGGAATGCTTATTATTGCGTGCGACGAATCTATATATGATATTTATTAGGCGTTGCTTATGTTTTACACCCGCGCTAGTCCAGCCCCCGCTCTGTCGTTAGTTAAGTAACCTAACGGGTGATGACGGGGCCCAGTGGCGAATGCGGATGGTATAAGCGTACGTTGTATTTTCATTGTTTTCTGCAATGGTAGGATTAAATGATGGGACAACATTAATTCATTAATGCAAAGAAAATAAACCTAAACTAAATCGTTGGAACAATTTCAAAACCACTCGGTTTTCTTCAAAAAGCAAATTTTAAATGCGGAGCTTAAACCACTCCTTTTAAAAAGCTATCTTGGTTCCTTCGATCATATCAAGTTGACTACGTTAACGGTTTTGCCAAAAACCAGCCGTAACCCTCCGTCGTTTCAAATAAACAACACATCGTATTCATGCTATGTTTGTTAGCCTACGTCAAGGCATAGTGTATGGTAGCAATGTGTTGCTTATTTGTTGCATAGATAGATGCATTAGTTTAGGACAGTCGTACAGCTTTGTTGGCCTACGTCAAGGGCGAGTACGGATGGATCTAAATTAATCAGGACAACGACGGGTAGAACTTGATTTGCATCTTATGATTTGTTGGCCTACGTCAAGGTCATAAGAGCTTGGGGTAAAAAATCACATCGGGAGTTTCAAACATAAAGGAAACTTGCAGATTTAGCATACCTTCTGGAGTGTGGTGACTAGAGTGGCTTCCATCTAGGGCATCATGCGATGATAGTTGGATCCCGATCCCACTGATGAGTAGGATTACTCTCGGGAAATTTTCTCACTTAACAATCAATGCTATAAACCAAGTAGGTGTCTAGAAAGGTGTTAGTGGGGCTACGCCTCCAGGGAAAAAAGGTTATTTAATTAAGGAACTTCGCGAAAGCGTTGGAAAACCTCTCTCGAAGTACCAACACTGGCCTGGGTGAAAGGTTAAGCAAGTATTGTGACGTGTGATTAAATCCTGACTAATTCTTCTTTTAAGGTTTGAAGAAGGATTTGAGGAAACAGTGGGAGCCATCCTGTTTAGATAAACTAATAAACCAATCTAAACTTGCAAGAGCATATGCTGAGAGTTTCTTTTCTCTCTCTCTGGCAGCTACCATGACAGGACTAAACTATTACTTGAAAAAAATACACTGACCGGGCCAAACTATAAAGATTGGCTAAGGAACGTCAACATTGCACTGACTTATGACAAAGTTGCATATGTTACCACCGCTGTTCCTCCCCTATCCCTGGACCAGATTCCTCAGTTGCGGACAAGGAGGTTCGCAAAACCTGGGATCTAGACTGTAAGAGAGCTAAGTGTATCGTGCTGGCATCCATGAACAATGAACTCCAGAAACAGCACGAGAACATGGATATTATGTCCATCTTTCTCCATTGCAAGGATATGTATGGAGAGCACTCCCGTATCGCGAGGTACGAGACCTCAAGGAAACTGTTCCAGATGAGGTTAGCTCCAGGATCACCTGTAGGAGAGCATGTCCTGAAAATGATTAGCCTCATTAAGGAACTCGCAAACCTGGGATGCATGCTAGAGAATGAGTTGTACATCGACTTGATTTTGCAGTCCCTTCCCCACACCTTCTCTCAGTTCGTTCTGAACTTCAACATGCATGAAATGGAAGCTGATCTTCCAAAGTTCCTCAACATGCTGAGAGTAGCAGAGACCTCCTTGAAAAAGGAGAATACCCCCGTTCTGTATGTTGGCCAATTATCCTCTTCTAAATCTAAAGCGAAAGCTAAAGGGAAGAAGAAGATGAAAGCCACCAAACCGAAAGGCGGGGTCAAGAAGGTGCAGGGAACGAACAAGGCAGGAAGGGTGAAGGCAGATAAGAACGAATGCTACGATTGTCACAAGCAAGGGCACTGGAAGAAGGATTGCATGGCTTTCAAAGCCAAGGACACGAAGCAAGCTGCTGCTTCTGCTTCAGGTGTGTTTGTAATCGAAAATTGTCTTTCAGTAAACTCTACATCATGGGTACTTGATACCGGTTCTGGTTCTCACATCTGTAATTCTTTGCAGGCTCTGAGAAACCGTAGAGCACTGAAGACAGGTGATATGACTCTCCGGATGGGCAATGGAATGCACGTAGATGCTATTGCAATAAGGGAATATCACCTGGAGTTGACTGGTGGGCACATTTTGGTATTGTACAGCTGTTTTTGTATTCCCAGTATGCCGTGTAATATTATATTAGTTCTTTATTATCTAATGAAGGATATAATTTTGCGCTTGAAAGAAATGTCATGAACATTCTCCTAAATCAAGAAATGATTGGGTTTGGCACACTGGAAAACGGCATATACATACTTAATCAACCTCAAGTTTTCAATATTCAAAACACGCTTAAAAGGAAGGCTCCAGATTCAAACCAAGCCTTCCTATGGCACTGTAGACTTGGTCATATAAATGAAACAAGATTGACTAAGTTACATAAAGATGGATATTTAGATCCGTTTGAATATTCATCATATGCAACTTGTCAATCATGTATCAAAGGAAAAATGACCAAATCTCCGTTCACCGGACACGGAGAAAGAGCCACGGAACTCTTGGGACTTGTACACAGTGATGTATGTGGTCCAATATCTACACATGCACGAAGCGGTCACTCCTACTTCATCACTTTTACTGATGACTTCTCTAGATATGGACATGTGTTTTTAATGAAGCATAAATCCGAGGCTTTTGAGAAGTTTAAGGAGTATAAAAATGAAGTGGAGAAACAGACTAGTAAAAGCATCAAGACACTTCGATCTGATCGAGGTGGAGAATACTTAAGTACCAGTTTTCTTGAATGCTTAAAAGAAAATGGAATTCTCTCTCAGCTTACTCCACCTTATACACCTCAGCATAATGGTGTATCAGAAAGGAGGAATCGCACGCTACTGGACATGGTGCGTTCAATGATGAGTAGTGCTGAGTTGCCACTTTCCTTCTGGGGTTTTGCGCTAGAATCAGGAACATACCTATTGAATAGAGTTCCGACTAAGTCTGTGCCTACCACTCTATATGAAATGTGGAGCGGGAAGAGACCATGTCTCAAGTATATCAAGATATGGGGGTGTCCGGCATTTGTTAAAAAGCATAAACCGGACAAGCTCAAGGCACGATCGGTTTTGTGCAAGTTTGTGGGATACCCCAAGCATTCAAGGGGATATATCGTCTACCACACTGAAGAACAAAAGGTGTTTATCGCTCGCCACATTGTCTTCTTAGAGAGCGAATTTCTTGCAAAAGAAATTAGTGGGAGCGCGGTAGAGCTGGAAGAAATTCCAGAACCTCAAACTACTGCCGAGGACTCAGTAGAACCTCAGATTTCAATAGAGCCCGACGAACCAACGCCACTCTGCAGATCTAATAGGCTTTCTCGTCCTCCTGAAAGATACTATGGGTTTCTTATAGATGGGGATCGAGAGGATTGCATCATCGATGATGATGAGCCTACTAATTTTCAGCAGGCTATCACGAGTAAAGACTCGGTGAAGTGGCTGGATGCTATGAGATCCGAAATGGAATCTATGTACACCAATAAAGTATGGACTTTAGAAGTTGCTCCTCCTGGGGTGAAACCAGTTGGATGCAAATGGATCTTCAAAAAGAAAATTGGTGCATTTGGACAAGTGGAAACCTACAAAGCTAGACTCGTTGCAAAAGGTTTTCGTCAAAGACCAGGATTAGACTATGATGAAACCTTTTCACCAGTAGCTATGCTTAAATCCATTCGGATCCTGCTTGCCATTGCTGCCTTCCACGACTATGAAATCTGGCAGATGGACGTAAAAACAACTTTTCTAAATGGACATTTAGAAGAAAGTGTTTACATGGATCAACCAGAAGGTTTCTTAGACAGTGGGAGCAGCGGAAAGGTGTGCAAGTTGCTTAAATCCATTTATGGATTAAAGCAAGCATCACGGAGTTGGAACATCTGCTTTGATGAGACGCTCAAAGAATTTGACTTTATCAAAAATGTAGATGAACCATGCATTTATAGGAAGATTGTAGAAGGTGCAGTAGTCTTCCTCGTTTTGTACGTCGACGACATACTACTAATAAGGAATGATGTCCCTATGCTACAATCAGTAAAGCTCTTCTTGTCACAGAAATTCTCCATGAAAGACTTGGGAGATGCATCATACATTCTGGGCATTAAGATCTATCGTGATAGATCCAAAAGGATGTTAGGACTTTCACAGTCCGGGTATATTGACACTATACTAAAAAGATTTAGTATGGAAGATTCCAAGCGCGGTAATTTACCTGCTTGTCACGGGATCACCCTCTCCAAAGAGATGTCTCCAAAGACTGATGAAGATAGGGCTCGCATGGGCATTATACCCTACGCTTCGGCAGTAGGATCCATAATGTATGCGATGTTATGTACCAGACTAGATGTAGCTTACGCACTTAGTGTGGTAAGAAGGTATCAGTCTGACCTAGGTGAGAAGCATTGGATAGCGGTAAAGAACATTCTCAAGTACCTGAGAAGGACTAAGGAGATGTTCTTGGTTTACGGTAATGGGGACCTACAGGTCGAGGCCTTTACCGACTCCAGCTTCCAAAGTGACAAAGATGACTCTAAATCCGTTTCGGGTTTTGTGTTTACCCTCAATGGAGGGGAGGTATGTTGGAGGAGTTCCAAACAGGATACCGCCGCAGACTCAACTATGGAGGCTGAGTATATAGCTGCTAACGATGCCGCGAAAGAAGCTGTCTGGATGAAGAAGTTCATCTCTGAACTTCAGGTGGTTCTGTCCATTGCCAATCCAATATC
The DNA here is from genome assembly GCA_030015575.1 of Agapanthus africanus. NCBI lineage: Eukaryota > Viridiplantae > Streptophyta > Magnoliopsida > Asparagales > Amaryllidaceae > Agapanthus > Agapanthus africanus. The sequence goes on along the minus strand of JASDDO010000004.1, from coordinate 247,581,200 downwards.
TTTGTATTGTGATAACAATGGGGCTGTAGCATTAGCGAAGGAACCAAGGTCCCATCAGAAATCCAGGCATATCTTGAGGCGGTATCACCCGATCAGGGAGATCGTGGATCGCCGGGAGATCGAGGTGCGGAGAGTGGATACAAAAGACAACACGGCAGATCCATTCACCAAGGCCATCCCTCAAGTCCAGTTCGAGAGGCTATTTGAGATGTTGGGAATGCGGTACGCCAGCAACTGGATCTAGTGCAGACAGTGGGTACTCATTGCGCCAATTACAGGCCTTAGTGCAAGTGGGAGATTGTTGGATATATATGCCTTAGAGGCCTTCATTGTATAGGATGCTAGGGATATGTATGTACATGACAATCTTGCTTGATATGATAGTACGCTATTTGGTTTGTCTTTATCTTAACGTGTGATATATTTTACTTTGTATTTATATGCATGTTGATAAAGCCCATAGGGTGTTTGCCTGACTACCGGCGTTGTGATGGCAGTCATACTTGTGGTAGCTGGATAGTCAATAGGCACATCCTTAAATGTCCCTGGTCGCAGGAGTATCGAGACTGGGTATCGATGCTCCAGAGTAGACTAGTGTATACATATCTAGACCCTGACGAGGGGCGATGGATTGGTCCCGCAGCCATTGGTGATGTGCACCTAAGATTGTATACAGATGCTCACTGAGTGTGAGTACACCGGACATGAATCGCCGGGAACTGACTGGATGGTATTATACCTAACGTCAGATAGCAGTTCTCAGGTGACATATGTGCAGATAGTCTGTCGACTTGAGGTCTTCATTTGTCTCGTGTGAGTTCCCACTGTACTTTGATTACTACCCTACCACGGCTCAAAGGAGTCGTGCAAACATGTTTTAGTTGGGTACAGTTCCGAGCCACATGGAGGCAGTGAGCGACTGTTAGGGATTCGTCTCTCCCGGTATAGGGAGTCGATATCGCACTGTGATTGGTTGGTCATTACCATAAGTCCCTAGCCAGGGCTGATTGAGAATTACTGGTGGACTGACCAGTAAATTCTCGGACGGTCTTGAGCCATACCGGCACGACTTGTACGGTTGTTAAGGGTCTGACGTTCACCACCTCCCTAGACCATACATGCGATACTCTCAGACGAACAGACCAGACTGCACGGATATTGTCACGGACAGGCTCAGTAGGGGTTACGGACGAGTTCGCTCGTCGGCCTCCTTTTCGACACATACCTGGGTTGCCGTTACGTACAACTAGTGCCACTGACGGACTTGTGGTCAAACCCACTGCCAGGGTACTGTCGAGTCTTTAGAGTCCCACACAGAAGGTTTCCCTGGATCAGGCAAGACGATGTAGATGTCGTATGGTCTTATGGAAGGGTTTCGATCGCATTCGTGTACTAGCTACTCGAATGACGATCGGACGGATAATACTGGTAGGCTTTGGTTTAAGCCGGATACTAGTATTGTAGTATTGGATTATACTGATCTCAGTGTATCCATATTTTTCGGAATACGGATACGGGTATGAAAATACGGAAAAAGGCATTCTTTTAAATTCACAAGATTGCCCTTCTAGAAGGAGACACCTCATTATTGTTTTATTCTTTTTCATTAAAGAATTAATGAGGTGGAAATTAGGAGGCATGGGTTGAAGAACGGTTATGTATTTGTTTATTTCTTTTGGAGCCACTATTCAAGCATGGTTGTAGATTATATGATTTAATATACCATAGTTGAATTATTGGCAAAATACTTAACCATTCTCTCTTCTCATTTTTCTATCATTCTCAGAAAATCTTTCTCTCTCCTAGGTTTTTCTTCTCTCCTTCTTCCTCAAGCTCATACACTTGCATGTGTTGCAAAACAATGAGCTATGAGATCAACTAGTCCAAAACACATCCTCTCTACATCCACTTAGTAATCTCTCCTAGAAAGTTAGATCACTAAGGTATCTCATGGAGGTTGAAGCTTGATCACAGGCCCCTCGGGTGGATCCATCTTCAACGCAAAGGAGACCGGCAACCGAACTCTTCCAAGACCTAGAAGAAGCCAAAGGAAGGAGCTTGAACCAAGGAGCAAGGAGCAACTTGAAGACCCGAAGGACTAGGAACGAGGGTATAACTCCTTTACATAGTAGTTACCTCTCTCTCTTAGCTTAGTTTTGTTAGTTAAGGTTTAATCAAGATCCTAAAGTGGGAAAAAGTTCATGATGCAAAGTAAAAACTAGTTTCTTTTGGTGTGATAAAACCGTTTTTAAAGTATTCCGCCTCCCCGCGACCCATGGGGTGTGCATCATGGACTTACAGTTCGGTCAGCAGTGCAGCGATATTCGAGAAGTCCTGCACGAAACGGCGGAAATAACCGGCTAAGCTTAAAAAGTTGCGGACCTCTGTCACTGATACAGGTCTAGGCCAAAGCTGTACAGCCTCAATCTTCCTCGGGTCCATACGAATACCGTCTCCCGTAACCACATGACCTAGGAAGTCAACACTATCAAGCCAGAAAGAACACTTCGAGAATTTAGCAAACAGCTGGTGCTCTCTCAATGTCTGCAAAGCAATCCTCAAGTGCTGCTCATGTTCCTCTCAACTCTTGAAATAAACCAGTATATCATCAATAACACAATAATAAACTGGTCGAGGAACGGCCTGAAAATCTGGTTTATCAATTCCATGAACGCTGCTGGGGCATTAGTGGGTCTGAACAACATTACCAAAAACTCATAATACCCATAGCGCGTACGAAAAGCAGTCTTCGGAATGTCATCATTCCGAACCGGCAACTGATGATGACCTGATCTCAAATCAAACTTAGAAAAGGGTCCCGCACCCTGGAGCTGATCAAACAAATCATCAATGCGAGGTAAATGATACCTATTCCGCACCGTAACTCGATTCAAATGACAAAAATCAATACACATTCTCAAACTGCCGTCTTTCTTCTTGACGAATAGAACAGGAGCTCCCCAAGGCGAACACTTGGACGTACAGGTTCCCTATCAAGCAACTCTTGCAGCTGATCCTTAAGCTCCCTAAGCTCCGCCGGCTCATCGGGAACAACGTCGGGAAACTCTCGCATGATAGGAATCCGGTCCAACGAATCTACTGTGGCTCCGGTATCATGAATGGAAGCTAAGAATCCCCGACATCCTCTCCTCAAAAGCCGACTAGTGCAAAAGGCTGAAATCAAACTGTGAGGGGCGGCACCACGGTCCCCCTGCACAACAAGAACTGACTCGCCGGGAAAACAAAACCCGACTGTCTTCTCGCGGAAGTCCACAGACGCATAGCATGCAGCTAACCGGTCTATGCCCAGGAGAACGTCGAAGTCCAACATATCTAGAAGGATCAAATCGACGGACGAATCTCTATCTCCTATCTGATTGGCACTCGACCGAAACACGTGTCGCGCAATAAAAGAATCGCCAACAGGAGTAATCACGACACGCGGCTGATCTAGCAAATACAACTCTTGGCCCAACCTCGGCACGAAGTGTGTAGAAACATACGAGTGCATAGATCCCGGATCAAACAAAACGTGTGCATCAAAAGAACATACGGAAAAAGTACCTGAAACCACTGCATTGGACGCCTGCGCGTCCTGATTAGTCGAAAAAATGCTCGTGCCTACCCTCTACCTGCGACTGGCTGTTCTCCTCCTCTGCCACCCTGTCCTCTCTGAACAAACCCTCCGCGACCACGACCCCTCTGAACATAAGTCTGACGCGGAGCAACAACAGGCGCAAAAGGCAACACTCCCTGAGGTGAAGGTGGTAAGGTAACATATGGTACGGCTGTCTTTCTCTGGCGTACCACGGTACAATTCCTAATGAAGTGATGGAAACTCCCGCACCGGAAACATCCAGACAATGACTGCCGACCCTCCTGGAAATAAGAGCTAAAAACTAATCTTGTCCCAAGCCTCTACTACTCCCGCTACCTGAACAAAATCTGCCACGGCGTCCAAACATCTGCCTCTGGGCTGATACACCAGTACGAGCCCTCCTCTGTCCCGGAATGACCGACGTCTCGGGAAGACGTTCCTCATCTAGTAGGGCTGCGTCCACTGCTGCTGTATATGTGACACAATGCTGTATGCTGATAGCAAGGAATAACTGGGTAACATGGGGGCAACCTCCTGTCGCTGCGCTCGACTGGCCTCAACCAACGATCCCATCATCTGGTGCAAATCCTGCATATCTGCCTCTAGCCTAGTGATATGATCTATCGAAGGTGGATCAATCTGCTCCTGTACAGCGAGCGTACCGTCCTGGTCAGTCCTTGTCTTAGACAAGCCAACTCTGACCTCGGCTCTTGCGGCTGCTCTCTGAGCCCTCGTAGTCTTCGGCGGCATAATGGATGGAAATGAAAACATGATTCGATAAGGACATAGAATCGAATCACAAGGATTCATATAATCACGGAAGGAATTTCAAGCAATATGTTCTAAGGTCATTTAGGCAGAGTACCGTGTCGTAAGTATGCCACGGGGCATACACACCCTACGTTACTCTGCTTAAGCTAGCTACTCCATCATACCAAGTTCTTCCTACACTCCGAAAGGCAAAATATAGCGCTCTGATACCAACTTTGTCACGACCCAAAATTAGGCACGTGATCGGCACTTAGACTACGTAATGTCAACAGGCGTAACGCAATTTAAGTAAACCGAAAACCCAGAAATATAAACCATCAAAAGTAGTAAGTGATAAAAATATTGTTAAAAACTTTTGGGAATCTCAAGTAAAAATCTTTAAAGTTTAAATTTCGTTTTCTTAAAAATTTTGGCAGCACCTCCTTTGTAATAACTAGCCCCGAAACGGGTACAAACATAAGATATAAGTAAAGCAACATGTGATATAATTAAAGCATCCCCAAATGGGAGAAAACCACGCCCAAAGGCGGAAACAACCACCACAAGCATATATACGACGCCGTAGCAAAGAAATAGACAATATAGAGTGAAAACAGCATAAAAGATAAAGCTGCATAATAAAAGCCGGCTCACACGAGCACGACACCCAGAGTCACAAAATAATATACAATATCGTCCTCACATCTCGTCTCTAAGTCAATACATGAAGTGGTATATGGAGAGTACTAGATACAATAAGATATACAATGAACATCATCGAATAACTGCAAAACCCACCTATAGCAAAAACGGCTCACAGCCAGCCGTAGCGGTATCCGCTGCAAAAAGATATAATAAGAAGAAGCCGTGCCGCGACCAATCTGAGGGTCAACCTGCAAAACACTGTGGCACAACGGGGGTGAGTTGCCAACTCGTGAATTGTAAATAACATCATGCAGGTAATCGCAGGTATACACGTACTGCGATAATCTATCACATGCAAACTGATAGCATAATATGGCAATATGTATATGTAATAATCATGAAAGGTACTCTATCAGGTACTACTAATACATGAAGCAATGCATATCAAATGAATGCCTAGTATAGGATAAAACATATCATCATCACTGAATCATCATCGTGGAAAAACCAGTGTCCATCAATGACACTCCAAATCCCAATACCTCAGGCGCCGTCACTCTGATCGTCCCTTATATCCTGTAAGTCTCATGGAACCTGAGTGCCCAACATCGGCACTCGAAAACATCATGAAAACTCGTGTCCAACATCGACACGTAAATCCTCATACCTCGACTCCATCTGCGGGGTCGACCCGCAGGCTCCGGCAGAACGGGTCGGTCCATATCCATCTCATAACTCCGGTCGGTATCCTCCGGATAACCGCCGAGTCCAAATACTATCACCGGTAGGTAGTAGTCCCTGTAAGTCCACGTTGCCCACCCCGGTGCTTGCGGGGAGGCGGAAAACGGTATAAAAATCGGATTTTTAAGGTACTAGGCAACATGGACTATCAAAAGGAGGATCTTTCCTAAACAAAAACTAACTACAAGCTAACTAATATTAGCTACATGGAAGAAAGGTTATACCTTGGGCTTTATGTCCTTCTCTCCTTTCTCCTTTGGAGTGAAAGATGTGATCTTCTTGTCGCCTTCTCTAGTCGAAGAAGGATCCACCCGAGAGCCTCAACCTTTGGCTTCAACTTCAAGCTAGAAGTAACTAAGATGCTAGAAGTGCTAATCCTAGAACCTTAGATGAGAGTAGAGATTACTTTAGAGAGGTTTATCTCAAGCTCATGTGTTTCTCAACTCATGAGAGGGGAGAGCTTGAGAGAGAGGAAGAGGAGGAGAGAGAATCTATATGATAGAATGAGAGAAAATAATGAACCATTCACTCTAATATGGGGGAATTATGAAATTAGATAATTAGCTAGATAATTGTCATGGTTAATCAAGACTTGACCATTATCATTTCACATTAAATGCAAATTGCAAGGATCAAAGAGCATCTTTCATATGGAATGATGATGGTCAACTTGTCAACCCAAGTCAACAAGTCAAGTATGGTCAAATGGTCAACAACCCTAACCATGCATAATTATATATAACTAATATCAATTATTCATAACACACACATAAGCATTAGGGTTAAGAAAATGACAATGGTCATTAACCCTAATCAAAGTCCTCTGCCTCTGTCTCAGTCAACTGTGCATACGCACCCGTATTCGTGATCCGAGGAACACGAATACAATGAGATAAAACCAATCCCAAATCATATACTAGGATCTGGCTTAAACCAAAGCCCGCTAGTATAAGCTGTACGGACAGCAAACGTGCACAAGTGCGCGGATGTGAACGAACCCTGTCGCAAAACCATGCGACCTCTACTCATTTTGCCTAAAGGCGAATAACTCTCTGTGTGGGACTCTAAAGACTCGACACTACGCTGGCAGTGGGTTTAACCACAGACCGTAAGCGGCACTAGCTGTACGTAACGGTCCCCAGGTAGATACCGATAAGAAGACTGACGAGGTGAACCCATCTGAACTCCTACTGAGCCTGAATGTGACAGTCTCCGTACAGTCCGGTCTATTCGTCTGATACATTGCATGGCGGGCCTAGGGGGCGGTAAACGTCAGTCCACTAATAGCGGTACAAGTCGTATCGGAGTGTAGCCCAGAACACCCTGAGATAACACTGGAAACCTACCAGTATATCTCGCTTGCCCTGGCCAGGGACTACTTGTGTAATGGCTCTCCTGGACACAGCGCGATGTCAACCCCCAATACCGGGAGAGACGAATCCTGTCTAACCGTCACTGCCTCCAAGTGCTTCGGGACTGCACACAACTACTACCTGTTTGCATGACTCCTTTGAGCCATGGTAGGGTAGTAATCAAAGTACAGTGGGAACACACTCAAGGCGAAGTGACAGTGTCAAGTCAGCGGACTAAGCTGTACTCATGTCACCTGGGAACTGATAACTGACGATAGGTATAATACCAACCAACAGTTCCCGATGAGTCCTGTCCAGTGTACTCATAACCTAACGAGCACCCACATACTATCTCAAGTACGACGTACTGACGGCTGTGGGACAGACCGTCTCCCACGCTAGGATGAGAAGCGCATACGCTAGTCTACTCCGGAGTATCGATGCCCTGTCTCGATAGTCCTACGACTAGGGACCTGTATAAGGATGTGCTTATGGATTACCCAGCCCCCACGAGTATGAGCGCCATCACAACGCTGGTAATCAAGCAAAGATCCTAAGGGCTCTACTAATACGTATAGGTGATATAATAAAAGAAACACTTGTACACATTAAAGCAGAGACAAACCAAGTAGCATACTACCATTTCGAGCAAGATTGTATATACAACTGTGAATATCCCAAGTTTCCATCAAGTAATATACATACTAGTATGATACAGTAATGGCCTCTAGGGCATATACACTAACAATCTCTCACTTGCACTAAGGCCATGTACTGGCGTATCGAAGACCTATCATCTCGATCAGCCGCTCGAACTGAGTCTGGGGTAAGGCCTTCGTGAATGAATTTACAGTGTTATCTTCTGAAGCAACCCTCCGAACCTCGATCTCCTGGCGATCCACGATCTCCTTGATCAGGTGATACCGCCTCAAGATGTGTCTGGATTTCTGATGGGACCTGGGTTCCTTTGCTAAAGCTGTAGCCCCGTTGTTGTCGCAATACAGAGGTATTGGATCAACAATGGATGGAACCACCTGAAGTTCTTTCAAGAACTTCCTCATCCAGACAGCTTCTTTTGCGGCATCAGATGCAGCGATGTATTCCGCTTCCATAGTCGAGTCAGCAACGGTTTCCTGTTTGGAGCTCTTCCAACATACCGCCCCTCCATTGAGGGTAAAGACAAAACCCGACATGGACTTGGAATTATCCTTGTCACTCTGGAAGCTGGAGTCAGCAAAGGCCTCAATCTGGAGGTCTTTTCCTCCATACACCAAGAACATCTCCTTAGTCCTTCTCAGGTACTTGAGAATGTTCTTTACCGCTATCCAATGTTTCTCCCCAGGGTTTGACTGATACCTGCTTACTACACCCAGTGCATAAGCCACATCTGGTCTGGTACACAACATCGCATACATTATAGAGCCTACCGCAGAAGCGTAGGGTATAATAGACATGCGGCCCCTCTCCAAATCAGTCTTGGGAGACATCTCTTTGGAGAGGGTGATCCCGTGACAAGCCGGTAGATTACCGCGCTTGGAATCTTCCATACTGAATCTTTTCAGTATGGTGTCGATGTACCTGGACTGTGAAAGTCCTAAAATCCTCTTGGATCTGTCACGGTAGATCCGGATCCCCAGAATGTATGAGGCATCACCCAGGTCTTTCATGGAGAACCTGTGTGACAATACCCCTTTGACAGATTGTAGTATAGGAATGTCATTTCCTATTAAGAGAATGTCATCCACGTATAAAACGAGGAATACTACAGTTCTCGCTACAAATCTACTATAGATGCATGGTTCATCTGGATTTTTGATAAAGCCAAATTCCTTGACCGTCTCATCAAAACAGATGTTCCAACTCCGTGATGCCTGCTTTAGCCCATAAATGGACTTAAGCAACTTGTACACCTTTCCGCTGCTCCCACTCTGAATGAAACCCTCTGGCTGGTCCATATAGACACACTCCTCTAAATTTCCATTTAGAAAAGCGGTCTTTACGTCCATCTGCCAAATCTCATAATCGTGGAAGGCAGCAATGGCAAGAAGGATCCGAATGGATTTCAGCATAGCTACTGGAGAAAAGGTTTCGTCATAGTCCAAACCAGGTCTCTGACGAAAACCCTTTGCAACCAGTCTAGCTTTATAGGTCTCAACTTGTCCATCTACACCAATCTTCCTTTTGAAGATCCACTTGCATCCTACGGGTTTTACCCCATCTGGAGCAATGTCCAACGTCCATACTTTGTTGGTGTACATGGACTCCATTTCGGTCCGCATTGCATCCAGCCATTTTACCGAGTCTACGCTCTGAATGGCTTGCTGGAAGCTAGTCGGCTCATCACTATCAATGATGCAATCTTCTCTATCCCCGTCTATGAGAAAACCGTAGTATCTCTCGGGCGGATGAGACTGCCTACTACTCCTGCGGAGCGGCGTAGGAATGTCCTGATCTTTCGAACCCTCTGGTTCTACTAAGCTTTCAGTAATAGCTCGTGGTTCTGGAATTTCTTCCAGTTCTATTGCGCTCCCACTTATTTCTTTTTCTAAGAACTGGTGTTCTAGAAAGTGGGCATGGCGAGAAACAAAAACCTTTTGTTCCTCTTCGCAATAGAAGAAATATCCCTTGGAGTTCTTTGGATATCCCACAAACTTGCACTGTACTGAGCGTGCCTCGAGCTTGTCCGCATGCTGCTTTTTGAAAAGAGCTGGACATCCCCATGTCTTAATGTGATTAAGATAGGGTCTCTTCCCACACCACATCTGATATGGTGTAGTAGGCACAGTCTTAGTCGGAACTCGGTTCAAAAGGTATGCAGCTGATTCTAGCGCATATCCCCAGAACGATCGCGGCAACTCAGCGTTACTCATCATGGACCATACCATATCCAATAGGGTTCGGTTCCGTCTCTCCGATACACCGTTATGTTGCGGAGTGTATGGAGGAGTAAGCTGAGAGAGAATTCCATTCTCTTTTAAGTAACCCAGGAACTCGGCACTCAAGTATTCACCACCTCGATCAGATCTCAGTGCCTTGATACTTTTGCCTGTTTGTTTTTCTACTTCATTCTTATATTTCTGGAATTTTTCAAAAGCCTCGGATTTATGTTTCATTAAGAAGATATATCCGTACCTTGAAAAGTCATTCGTAAAAGTAATGAAGTAAGAATAACCGCTTCGTGCATGCGTAGACATTGGACCGCACACGTCGCTGTGTACGAGTCCCAAGAGCTCGCTCGCTCTTACTCCTTGTCCAGTGAACGGAGTCTTTGTCATCTTTCCTTTGAGACAGGATTGACAAGTTGCATATGATTGATATTCGAACGGATCCAAATATCCTTCTGTATGTAACTTAGTCAACCTTCTCTCATTGATATGATCCAGTCTACAATGCCATAAGAAAGTTTTATTGATTTCTGGAGACTTTCTTTTGTGTGTATTCTGGACATTGAAAATCTGTGGTTGGTTTAATACGTATATACCGTTGTTTAATGTACCTGACCCAATCAAAACTTGATTAAGGTGAATGTTCACTACATTACTTACAAATGCAAATTCATAACCTTCTTTAGATGATAAAGATACAGAAATGATATTACATGTTGCATTTGGTACAAAATAACAACTACGCAAAACCAAAAAGTGTCCATCTGACAATCCCAGGTGATAGTCCCCCACGGCCTCAGCATCCATGCTAGCTCCGTTTGCAACTCTGAGGGTCATATCACCTGCCTTCAAAACTCTACGCTTTCTCAACGCCTGCAAAGAATTAAAGATATGAGATCCTGATCTCTTATCCAATACCCAGGATGTAGAGTTTATTGATTGACAGTTTTCAATAACATACACACCTGAAGCTGAAGCCGCAACTCGCTTCAGTTCCTGGGTTCTGGCCTTCCAAGCCTTGCAATCCTGTTTTAAGTGTCCACTTTTGTGACAGTAGAAGCATTCTTTCTTTCCCACCAGCTTTCCCGCTACCTTTGTTGCCTTTCCCTTTCCCTTCGTATCCACTTTACTGACACCGCCCCTTGGTTTGGCGGGGGCTTTCTTCTTCTTTCCCTTGGCTTTCGCCCCGGACCTAGAAGAGGAAGATCCTCCTACAAATAAAGTGGATGTCTCCCTACCTTTCTGTAGGGTGCCCTCAGCACTCCTCAACATGTTCAGAAGTTCGGAAAGTTCAACCTCCTTTCCTTGCATGTTGAAGTTTAGGACAAACTGGGCGTAAGTGGAAGGAAGGGACTGGAGAATCAAGTCAGTGTAGAGTTCATTCTCCAACGTGGTCCCAAGGTCCGTGAGCTCCTCTATGTAGCCAATCATCTTAAGCACGTGTTCCGCTACCGATGATCCGACGGCCAATCTTGCCGAAAATAGCTTCTTCGACACTTCGTATCTTGCGATACGAGACTGCTCTCCATACAGTTCTTTTGTATGGAGAAATATGGACTCCAGGTCCATATTCTGGTGCCTCCTCTGATGTTCGTTGTCGATCGAGGCAAGCACGAGGCATTTGGCCTTCGCGCAATCGATCTCCTATGCCTTACGGATTTCTATATCCACGACGCTGGAGGTGGGACCTGGGACAGGGGGAGCTTTGGTGGTAAGGACATACCCCAACTTGTCGTAAGTGATTACCATCTTGACATTCCTGAGCCAATCTTTGTAGTTTGGCCCTGTCAGTATGTTTTTATCTAGTAATAACTTAAGTCCGGTCATGTTGAATGGTCGCTGCAATTAGGAGAGAGAAAAGAAACACTTTAGCATGATGCTCTTGCAAGTTTAGAGTGGTTTTTAGTTTGTCTAAACAGGATGGCTCCCACTGTCTCTCGAATCCCTCCTCAAACCATAAAGGAAGAATTAGTCGGGATCAATCTCACCGTACAATACTTGCTTAACCGTTCAGCCAGGCCAGTGTCGGTACTTCTAGGGAGGTTTTCCAACGCTTTTGCGAAGTTCCTTAATTAAGTAACCTCTTTTCCCTGTGGGCGTAGCCCCGCTAACACCTTTCTAGACACCTACTAGGTTTATAGCATTGATCGTTAAGTGAGAACTTTCCCGAGGAGTAGCATATACTCACAGTAGGATCGGGATCCAAATATCATCGCGTGATAAAATCGAAGGAATCCTACCAGAATCATCACACTCCAAATGGTATGCAGCGCTAGCAAGTTTCAGTACTTATGAAACTCCCGATGTTGATTTTTGCCCCATGCTCTTATGACCTTGACTTTGGCCAAAATATCATAAGTCACATGTCAAGTTCTACCCGTCATTCTCCTGGTTAATTTGGACCCATCCGTACCTACCCTTGACTTTGGCCAAAATGGCAGCACGACTGTCCCAAACCAACGCATCTACCTATGCTGCACATGAATACCCAATAGCTACCAATCACTATGCCTTGACTTTGGCCAAAATACATAGCTTGAATACTTTTTGACCATTCATGTGGAATGACGGAGGGCTACGAATGGTTTTGGCGAAACCGTGAACGTAGTGAACTTGATATAATCGATGGAACGAGATAGCTTTTAAAAGGAGTGGTTCAAGCTCCGCATTTAAAAGTTTAGTTTTGAAAAGAACCGAGTGGTTTTCAAAGTGTTCCAATCGACTTTTACTTGGTTTATTTTCTTGCATTAATCTTAATGCGTCCCATCTTTTAATCCTACCATTGCAGAAAACAACCAAAATATGGTGTACGCTTATGCCATCCGCATTCGCCACGGGGCCCTGTCATCACCCGTTAGGTTACTTAACTAACGACAGAGCGGGGGCTGGACTAGCGCGGATGCAAAACATAAGCAACACCTAAATAGTTATCATATATAAATATATAGCAATGATAGCCATTACAGATCACAGATGAACACTTTGGATATACTAGGAATCCGCGATTCGTTCGAGCCTGCAACGAAAAACGGATTACACGGTCGCGATGAATAGCCAATACCCCACCCAAGACCCCTACGGGTGCGGCAAACTACCCGCCAAGTATCCGAAGCGAAGCAACCTCCCTCAACGACGTGAGTAGGCCACTCGGCACTTCGAGATACCCGGTAGTTTGTGCACCCCACCATGGGTCTATCCTAGGAGCAAAAACAGTAAAAAGAAATTATACAATGACGGCTACAACCCCGACCCGGTTGTGCGGCCAAATAAATAATATTACATCAATTTACATATTACATGAATGAAAGAAAAAAGAAACTCTCATCTCACATCCACCCCGGCTATTCATCCGCGACAATCCACCGAGTTCATATACACAAACTAATAAGCATTACAGATCACAAATATGTATAACCCCCACTAATCGACGTATAGCGATTAGCAGACGTTAAATACATATAAACATCACAGATATAACCCAATAGTCAAAGTATAGTGAAGTTCGATCAAAAATACGGATTTATAACCACCCCAAATACAAATTTCTATTCTGGAAAATCTGGGCAGAAATAAAATATCTTAAAAATCCCATAACCCTGAAATAAGAACACTGCAAGAGAAACGAGCCGCGGCCGAGTCAACTCGGCCGCGGATCCGCGGTCGGTTGGTCGGTTCGCTGGTTTGTTTTTCTTGTCTGTACTGTAAAAACCCTGAGCCGATTTTTAAGGTGTGATTTATTATTTTTAGAGCAGATTTAAAAATCGGCAGAAACTAGGTTTTTGAAATTTCGGTTTTGCGATTTTTACCGATCGAACTTCTATACACTTTACTAACTAGCTAGTTTATGTTTAGTTAGGCTCTGATACCACTGTAAGTCCACGTTGCCCACCTCGGTGCTTGCAGGGAGGCGGAAAACGGTATAAAAATCGGATTTTTAAGGTACTAGGCAACATGGACTATCAAAAGGAGGATCTTTGCTAAACAAAAACTAACTACAAGCTAACTAATATTAGCTACATGGAAGAAAGGTTATACCTTGGGCTTTATGTCCTTCTCTCCTTGCTCCTTTGGAGTGAAAGATGTGATCTTCTTGTCGCCTTCTCTAGTCGAAGAAGGATCCACCCGAGAGCCTCAACCTTTGGCTTCAACTTCAAGCTAGAAGTAACTAAGATGCTAGAAGTGCTAATCCTCGAACCTTAGATGAGAGTAGAGATTACTTTAGAGAGGTTTATCTCAAGCTCATGTGTTTCTCAACTCATGAGAGGGGAGAGCTTGAGAGAAAGGAAGAGGAGGAGAGAGAATCTATATGATAGAATGAGAGAAAATAATGAACCATTCTCTCTAATATGGGTGAATTATGAAATTAGATAATTAGCTAGATAATTGTCATGGTTAATCAAGACTTGACCATTATCATTTCACATTAAATGCAAATTGCAAGGATCAAAGAGCATCTTTCATATGGAATGATGATGGTCAACTTGTCAACCCAAGTCAACAAGTCAAGTATAGTCAAATGGTCAACAACCCTAACCATGCACAATTATATATAACTAATATCAATTATTCATAACACACACATAAGCATTAGGGTTAAGAAAATGACAATGGTCATTAACCCTAATCAAAGTTCTCTGCCTCTGTCTCAGTCAACTGTGCATACGCACCCGTATTCGTGATCCGAGGAACACGAACACAATGAGATAAAACCAATCCCAAATCATATACTAGGATCTGGCTTAAACCAAAGCCCGCTAGTATAAGCTGTCCGGACAGCAAACGTGCACAAGTGCGCGGATGTGAACGAACCCTGTCGCAAAACCATGCGACCTCTACTCATTTTGCCTAAAGACGAATAACTCTCTGTGTGGGACTCTAAAGACTCGACACTACGCTGGCAGTGGGTTTAACCACAGACCGCAAGCGGCACTAGCTGTACGTAACTGTCCCCAGGTAGATGCCGATAAGAAGACTAACGAGGTGAACCCATCTGAACTCCTACTGAGCCTGAATGTGACAGTCTCCGTACAGTCCGGTCTGTTCGTCTGATACATCGCATGGCGGGCCTAGAGGGCGGTAAACGTCAGTCCCCTAATAGCGGTACAAGTCGTGTCGGAGTGTAGCCCAGAACACCCTGAGATAACACTGGAAACCTACCAGTATATCTCGCTTGCCCTGGCCAGGGACTACTTGTGTAATGGCTCTCCTGGACACAGCGCGATGTCAACCCCCAATACCGGGAGAGACGAATCCTGTCTAACCGTCACTGCCTCCAAGTGCTTCGGGACTGCCCCCAACTACTATCTGTTTGCACGACTCCTTTGAGCAGGTAGGGTAGTAATCAAAGTATAGTGGGAACACACTCGAGGCGAAGTGACAGTGTCAAGTCAGCGGACTAAGCTATACTCATGTCACCTGGGAACTGATAACTGACGATAGGTATAATACCAACCAACAGTTCCCGACGAGTCCTGTCCAGTGTACTCGTAACCTAACGAGCACCCGCATACTATCTCAAGTACGACGTACTGACGGCTGTGGGACAGACTGTCTCCCACGCTGGGATGAGAAGCGCATACGCTAGTCTACTCCGGAGTATCGATGCCCTGTCTCGATAGTCCTACGACTAGGGACCTGTATAAGGATGTGCTTATGGATTACCCAGCCCCCACGAGTATGAGCGCCATCACAACGCTGGTAATCAAGCAAAGATCCTAAGGGCTCTACTAATGCGTATAGGTGATATAATAAAAGAAACACATGTACACATTAAAGAAGAGACAAACCAAGTAGCATACTACCATTTCGAGCAAGATTGTATATACAACTGTGAATATCCCAAGCTTCCATCAAGTAATATACATACTAATATGATACAGTAATGGCCTCTAGGGAATATACACTAACAGTCCCTCTGCCAGGCTCATCGGCTAATCCATCGACATACCTTTCTTGCCCCGGGGTACCATATCGGGTCCACCATGAACTCGCAAACGGCCTCGTCCACTCCTCGCATCGGGTTTCTAACACAAGTCTCAGAACCGAGAAAACTTATGGTGGACGCATCGAAATATCATATCAAGAGAAACCGGGTTTTCAAAACAATACACATTTCTTGAAATATCCCCATGGTTCTCAAATCCAGAAAATCACATGAAATTCATATCTCAATGCGTAAATCTATGAAATATGATATATGTAACATAGAACAGTAATATGAGCATATCAAGGGAAAACCGCTATTTAAATGCATCAAATTATTAAATATATCATGCGGTTCCTAATTTCTCCAATATCCAATGCAACATCATATAAAGGTGAACATGTAGCTATAGCAATGTATATGTGTAAGCATATAGGTATGCATACAAGTATGTATCTACGCATAATGCGATTCATATGCGTAATAGAACAAGGATCATGTCTAATCATCAATGATAAGGTAAGCTAAGCAATGTATTATCCATGGTAATTCTATAATGTGAGTGTCATGGCAATTACCGACGGTGTGTGTAGCATACAATTTGTGATCGTGCAACATGAACCGTCGGTAACAGTGTTGTATCTCATTAATACTATGTCCGTATGCAATAGGAAAATGAGGTATGCAACAATGGTACACATGCACAATCAATGTACATATACTTATAACTAATAGTCATATCATTGAATCTAGCCCAGACGCATAACGCCATACGGGCGATTCCCCCGTAGATGTTAAATCTACTCACGGATGATCACGAGATAAGTAAAGCCAACCACTTGTTTTCCCTTCTTCGCGGCGTCCGAAGTCCCTGCCTGCGATCCTAAAATCATACAACAACATAACAAGTGCACATTAGAAATCGACCAATAACATGTACAAACTACGTTTGACCGACACACCAACTCCAATCAAACTCTCAAGTGTTCGTCTAGTGGCTAACGTGCGTAGCGACACCCCGAAACCAATCCAAGTGCAGCAGCTACACAAGAACACGAACCGTGTCGAATAACATAACACGCGTAGTCGTAACACTAGATTTAAGCAAAGTGATCCCAGATTTTGCTACACAAACAATTGGTGAAAGTTACAAGTTCCACGAGACTAAAAACAACCCCAGAGACCCCCAGACCCAGACACAAACCCTAACTCACCAGTCTGGCCGCAAATTGCGGCCAGAAGCAATTAAATTGCGGCCAAGAATGAAGGGAACCGTCTCGGGTTTTTAGGGTAGTTTCTAGGTCACAAAACTAGGTCACTGTGATGGCAACTTTTCCAACAAACTCCTAGTTTGATAGCAGATTCACCCGAGACCCAATTCTAAACCAAAATACGAGATTTGCACCAAAACTAAACTTTAAGTGTTCTAAACTGAAACTAATTAGCAACACCACATAATAAGAACCTAATTAACAGTTAGGGATTTATATCTATTCACACTTGCTCAAAAATCCAATCTTTCCAAGCTCCAAGTCACCTTAGTAGCTAGATCATGACTTGAGAAGTGTTTTAGTGGTGTTTAATGAAGATTTGCTTGGTTTTTGTGAAGAAATGGTGAGGGTTTCAGTTGAGGGAAGAGGAGAAGAAAGATAGTTGAGAATGAGAGAGTGAAGTGAGAATGAGGGATTAAAATGAGATAAGGATGAGAAGGGTGAGTGTAGGGTGAGTGTATCCTTACACTTACTCTCTCCCTCACTTCAATAAATGCAAGCATGCTTCCTCCATGAGTCATCTAGCCACCTCTCCCTTTCCAAAACAAAAGGATAACTCTCACAACAAATGCTAAGTGCAAGGTTAATATGGCATGGATTAGTTTAAGGTGCCATGGCTATTCAATAAGGTTAACACTAAATAACCCCCAAGCTAACATGCATAAGTGTGTGCAAGCAAAAAAAATAAAATAAAATATTGATTAATATTTAAAAAATGTGAGAAAACAATTTTGGTAATCTTTTTATTGAAAACTCGCATTATCGCTTAATTAACACCAATCGCATTCTAAGGTGTTACAATAGGTTATAAGGTAAGTGAGCTACAGGCAAAACCCCTACACCAATGCCTATACTTGGCCCGGCGAGATATCCTAAAAATCTGGCGTCGCCGGTATAGTTAGGGAATATTGGGCTCGTCTTTTGGTGGTGGTCTTCTAGGGTTCTAATTAGGTCAATGTAGCTGTTTGATTTTCTCAGAAACATCCCAAGTTGCTCCAGATTCCCCGTAGTCCATAAAATTCCACAAAACCGACATCGGAACAATTCTAACCCAAGTCTTGGTTTTTAGTACACTCAGTTGGTCCAAGATGACACTAGAGGGGTTGTAGTCATGACTAAACCTCAATTACACCCTTTTCAATTCATAATATCACCTAAATCTCAACTTAGAATCTTCAAACACCACTACACCACAATTTCTTGACTCTAAACCATACTAGAATATACTACATACTACCAACTTAACTAAAGGTGCAGATATATACCTCATTTGGCAACTCAAGAATTTTCTTGAGTTGCCCAAGGTGCTCAAAGTCTTGACTTGATGCCTTCATAGGGTTTGTATTGAAGTAATGAGCAACTTTTGTGAAGGTGTCATGGTGTTTAGGTGTGGATTTGGAAGTGTTTGTGGTTGATGGAGGAGGTGGAGGGAAGGTGATGAAGGAGGAGATGAAGATGGTGAGATGAAGGTTAGGAAATATTGAAGGGACCATGGTCAAAAGCTATGCAACCCTCTCTCTCTCACTAAAGCCCATACCTCCCATGTTCCCCATGTCTCCCCATGCCATATTTATTTATTCTTTTTCTCTTTTCATTTAAAAAAAAAAGAAAACATATTTTAAAACAAGATGAAGCCATAGTTAAATACAAATGTAGCAAGTGTTTGAAACATGACATGGTGCATGTCATATGCATAATCAAGGTTAATGCACAATTAGTAAATAATAATCACATTTTAACATAATTTGCATATAATTAATTGTATAATATTTTATAGAATATCCAAATCGCATAAATTCTTCAAAATCAATAATCCATATTAATTTTCCAAATATTTTCCGAACTATCGGTATATAATTATACCATCTCACTAAAACTAATTTCCATATTTTTTCTAATATTCTTTAAAATTTAATATTTTAATTATTTAAATTCCGAAAATAATATTTTTATTTTCCTGAAATGTTACACTTGGGGTCGACCCGAAAGCAATGCCCGTCCGGCAAAAGAAGACAAGCTTTCTGCCGGCAAAGCAAAGGGCGATTGAGGACGAAGTGGATCGATTGCTTGCCGCCATCTTTATCAGAAACCTGGACTATTCAGAATGGCTGGCGAACGTGGTCATGGTCAAAAAGGCCAACGGAAAATGGCGCATGTACGTGGACTTCACCGATCTGAACAAGGCCTACCCCAAAGACAACTATCTCCTCCCTCGGATAGATCAGTTGGTGGACAGCTCAGCTGGCCATGAATTACTTAGCTTTATGGATGCGTTTTCTGGTTACAATCAGATCCGGATGAACCCGACAGATGAAGAGCTTATCGCATTCACCACGGCTCGGGGGGTATACTGCTACAAAGTGATGCCCTTCGGTTTTAAGAATGCTGGGGCTACATATCAATGCCTCATCAACAGAATGTTCAAGCCGCAGATCAGGAGAAACATGAAAATTTACGTCGATGACATGCTAGTGAAATCCGTTTCTTCGGCGGGGCATACCAAAGACCTCGGCGAGACGTTTGACGTCCTGCGCAAATATAAAATAAAACTCAATCCGGCTAAGTGTGCGTTTAGAGTCACCAGTAGGAAATTCCTCGGGTTCATGGTAACCCACCGAGGAATCGAAGCAAACCCGGAAAAGATCAAATCCATCCTTGATATGGCATCCACCAAGAGTAATGTGGAGATCATGCGCCTCACCGGGAGGATCGCTGCCCTGAGTCGCTTTATGTCCAGGTCCGGGGAAAAGTGCTTACCATTCTTCAAAGCCTTAAGGAAGATTTCTAAGTTCGAATGGTCTGAGGAATGCCAGAACACCTTCGAGCAGCTCAAGGCACACCTAGCGACTCCTCCGCTACTCACTCGACCAGTCGAAGGCGACGAGCTTTGGTTATACCTCGCGGTCTCTGATCAAGCTACAGGCTCGGTGCTCATTAGGGAAGTCGATGGTGTGCAGAATCCAGTTTACTACGTGAGCCATGTCTTCAAGGATGCAGAAACAAGATACCCCGCCATGGAGAAGATAGTCTTGGCACTTGTCGTCACCTCCAGGAAAATCCAATATTACTTCCAAGCACACACAATCCTCGTCCTCACCGAGCGACCTTTAGGGTCTATCCTCTCCTCCCCCGAATCTTCGGGTCGTCTGGAAAAATGGAGGTGGGACATTTCCCAATTCAATATTAGGCACCGCCCCCGGCAAGCCATCAAAGCGCATGTCTTAGCCGATTTCGTTGTCGAGTGCACCATTCCCATTAAAGGCGAAATGGAAGAACAAGGCCTCGAACCACGTCCGTCGGTCGAAGAGATATCCGACCCCATCCCGGACTGGGTGCTATACGTGGACGGATTGTCCATCGAGGAAGGGAGCGGGGCTGGCTTGATCATCCGCGGCCCAAATGAAGTAGAGTTGGAATACTCCTTAAAGCTCGGGTTCAGAATATCAAACAACGCCGTGGAATACGAAGCTTTATTACAAGGACTGCGAATCACATCCGATGTGGGGATGAAGACCATCAGAATCTGCAGCGACTCTGCTCTAGTCGTCGGCTAGGTAACCGGGCATTTCGAAGCCCGGGAACCGTTCATGATAAAGTACCCAGCCGAGGTAAAAAGACTTCGCAAAAATTTCAACGAAGTCCAGGTAGAGCAGAGTTCCCGGAATTTGAACACCTAAGCTGACGCATTGAGTAAGCTCGCTTATTCCTATATGGCCCACCATAAGAGGAATATCCTCTTCGAAGTATTACCATAGCCCAGCGAGGAGGATGGAGAGGTAACACTCCAGGTATACACGACTCGGAAGGAAGGCCGAGATTGGAGGAAGCTCCTCGTGGAATTCCTAAAAGATGGCACACTTCCAGAATGTCACGACCCAAAATTTAGCACGTGACGACACTTAAACTACGTAACGTCTCCAGGCATAACGTAATTAAAGTAAGCCAAAACCCAGCAATCTAAACCATTAAAAGTAGTAAGTGATAATAACATTGTTAAAACTTTTGAAATCTCAATCAAAATTCTTTAAAGTCCAAATTTATTTCCTTTAAAATTTGGCAGCACCTCCTTTATAAAACCAGCCCCCAAAAAGGGTACAGCATAAATATATAAGTAAAGCATCCCCAAACGAGAGAAAATCCACGCCCAAGGGCGGAAAACAACCACCACCACAGATATACGACGCCGTAGCGAAGAAAAAGACGATACAAAATGAACAACATGAAAATCTCTAAGACATAAAATAATATACAATATCGTCCTCACAACTCGTCTCTAAGTCAATACATGAAAATGGTAGATGGAGAGTACATGGTACAAAAATAAACAATGAGCAATATCGGATAACCGCAAAACCCACCTATAGCAAAACTGCACCCAGTTAGCCGTAGCGGTATCCGCAGCAAAAGATGATACAATAGATGAAAGCCCTGCCTTTGACTGCTCTGAGGGACAACCTGTACAACCCTGTGGCACAACGGGGGTGAGTTTCAAACTCGTGAATAGTAACTAACATATGCAGGTAATCGCAAGTATGCATGTACTGCGCTAATCTATCACATGCAAGCTGATAGCAATAATTAGCAATATGTATATACAACAGTTATGAAAGGTACTCTATCAGGTACTACTAATATATGAAGCAATGCATATCAAATCAATACGGAGTATGAAATAAAACATGTCATTCTCACATCGGGCACATAGGCCCCTAACATCGGGCACATAGGCCCCTAACATTCCCCTAACATCGGGCATATAGGCCCCTAACATCGGGCACATAGGCCCCTCATATCGACCATAACATCGGCCTTTATATCGACCATAATATCGGCCCTCATATCGACCATAACATCGGCCCTCATATCGACAATAATATCGGCCCTCATATCGACCATAACATCGGCCCTCAGCTCTCATATCGACCATAACATCGGTCTTCATATAATGAATAAGAATACTTGCACAGATCATTATGATGATATATATATTATAGGTATACATATATAACAACGTCCCATACCACTGATATATATATATATATATATATATATATATATATTAGGTGTACATATATAACAGCGTCCCATACCACTGATATATATATACATGTATATATATCAGCGTCCCATACCACTGATATATATACCCAAGAGTAAAACATCCAGAAAACATCATATGAAATCCATATATCAATGCGAAATCCATGAAATATAATATATGCAACATGAAACAGTAATATGAGCATATAAAGGAAAAACTGCTATTTAACTGCAACAAGTTATTATGTATATCATGCAGTTCCTAATTTCTCTAAAACCAAACGCAACATCATATAAAGGTGAACATGTAGCTATAGCCAGGTATGCGTAACCATGTCGGTATAGCAAGATATGTATATCTACCTATCAGTAATGATGTAATACCTTCCAGGTATGTGTGTAGCTATATCAAGCTAGGTATGTGTATATACATGTCAATAATGATACAATACCCTCCAGGTATGTGTATGTATGCAAGATGTATATGTAGCTATGGTAAGGTATATGTGTAAGCATGTAGGTATACAGGTATGCTATATGTCATATGCACAATGAAATATGAAGCGATGTCTCAATGTCCCAAACTAATACAATCTCACGTATGTATAAGTGTTGTGCGTGTCATGGCAATTATTGACGGTGTGAGTGGCATACAATCAGTGCTCGTGCAACATGAACCGTCAATAATAGTGCAGTGTCCAAAGGGTACAAATCCAAGCACAACAAGTAATAATATGCAATGAAGTTTTATGCACGATCTTTATATGTGCAATATAACATGCGGCTAATATCATATCATATCTAGCCCTGACGCATAACGCCATGCGGGCGATTCCCCTGTAGATGTTAAATCTACTCACTGATGATCCTGGGGCTAAGTAAAGCCAACCACTCGCTTTCCCTTCTCCGCAGCGTCCGAAGTCCCCGCCTGCGACCCTAGATCATAAAACAACAATATAACGAGTTCATATTAGCAATCGACCAATAACACGTACCAACTACGTTTGACCGACGCATCAACTCCAAATATACTCTCAAGTATTCGTCTAGTGGCTAACGCTCGTAGTGACACTACGAAACCAACTCAAGAGTAACAACTACACAAGAACATGAACCGTATCGGATAACGTAACGCGCGTAATCGAAACACTAGAAACAAGCAAAGTGATCCCAGATTTTGCTACCCAAACAATTTGTAAAAGTTGCACATACCACAAGATCACACACAACCCCAGAGACCCCTACCCCAAAACACAACCCCCAGCCCCTACTCTGGCTGCAAATTGCGGCCAGAACCAATAAAACTGTGGCCATAAAGAAAGGGAATGGGCTCAGG
This sequence comes from Agapanthus africanus, assembly GCA_030015575.1. Lineage (NCBI taxonomy): Eukaryota > Viridiplantae > Streptophyta > Magnoliopsida > Asparagales > Amaryllidaceae > Agapanthus > Agapanthus africanus. The sequence continues at coordinate 247,557,659 of JASDDO010000004.1, read as the reverse complement.
TTTTTACAGTGGGTTCTAGGTCACTACACAAGGTCACTGTGATGGGAACTTTTCCAACAAATAGCTGGTTTGATAGCAGAACATCCGAGACACCAAACTACACTAAAAATATGATATTTACCCGAAACTAAACTTTATGCGTTCTAAACTGAAACGAATAAGCTACACAACATTAAAAAGGCTAGTTTAACAGAAAGAGATCATTACCTACTCCCACAAGCTCAAAGATCCTAGCTTCCCAAGCTCCAAAGCATCCAAGAGGCAAAACAAGGTTTATGAAGTGATTTGGTGATGTTTTGATGAAGATTAGTGTAGGTTTTGTGGTGAAAGGGCAAGTGTTCAGTTGAGATGAGAGAGGGATGAAGAAATAATGAGAAAGAGATAAGTGAGAGAGAATGAGAGAGGGTGTGAAGAAAAGAGAGAGAGGTGAGTGGGTAAGTGCACTGCCACCACTTAATGCAAGTATTAAGTTCACTATGCCACCTCTCATCCAATCCAAAACACAAAGAAATATCTCTCCATAAATATCTAGAGATTTAGGGTTAAACAAAGCAAAGGATTAGGATTAGGTTAAGTTGTCATGGTTACAAAACACGATTAAAACAAACACACCCTCACATTAACATGCACATGTGTGTGCAAGCCATAACAAATAATAATAAATTATTAATTAAATGTTATAAAATGTAAGGAAACCGAATTGGTAAACTTTTTACAGAAAACCCACCTTATCGCTTAATTAACAATAATCGCATTCTAAGGTGTTACAATCTCCCCCCTTAAAGAAAATTCGTCCCCGAATTTAAAATTCCTAATATGCATACCTTCAAAGAGAAGAGTGCAAAACTCCCAAATCTCGCTCGCAGCCTCCCAAGTGATCTCCTCACTATACTGCTACGCCAAAGAAAACCTCCACAGATGGTAAGACCCTTGACCGAAGTTTCTCCACCTGCCGATCCACTAACACTATCGGCTGCCGGTGAACGAAAAGATCGCGTCCAAGCTAAATGGTCTGATGCTGAATCATGTGAAAAGGGTCATGAAGGTATTTGCAAAGTATCAACACAAGGAATACGGGATGAATACTCAAAAATCTGGGCGGAAGTGCCAAATTATAGGCAACAGTACTAACTCGCTTCAAGGATCTCAAAGGACCTACAATCTGGGACTAAACTTCCAAAAACTCAACACGCCATTTTATCAGAAAAATCCATAGGAATACATGATCTCCCACTGCGAACTCAAGTCTGCGACAACCACGGTCGGCATAAGACTTCTGTCTGCACTGGGCTGCTCTCATCCTGACCTGAATCAACTGGATCTTCTCCGAAGCCTCTCGACTAGCTGGGGTCCAAAAATCTTGCTCTCGCGGAGTCAGTAAAACAGACTGGCGATCAACACAACCTATCACACAAAGCCTGAAAGTTGCCGTCTGAAACGTCTCCTGATAACCGTTATCGTAGGAGAACCCTATCAATAGCAAGTGACGATCCCAACAGCCAACAAACAATTAGTACGTACGCACAAGCATATCCTCCCTGGTCTGTATAGTCCTCTATATCTGACCATCGGCCTGCAGATGGAAAAGCAGAGCTAAAGCTCAACCCGTACCCAAGGCTTCCTGAAGCTTCTGCCAACGACGGCTAGCGAACTGGGTGCCTCTATCGGATACAACGCTGGAGGAACTCCGTGCAAACACACAAACTTACCGAAGAACAACTGAGCAAACTCAGCATAACCGGACAACAATCACCTGAATGGAGTCATACCCTCGACTAGCCCTGGGTAGACACTACAACAAAATCCATGGAGATCTGCTCCCATCCCCACTCGGGAACGGTAAAAAGGTTGCAACTCTCCAGCCGGCCTCAAATGCTCAACCTTAGCTCGCAGATAAGCCAAGCACCTCAAAACGAAATCCGAAACTTCACACTTCACCCTGCCCACCAGTAACCAACTCTTAAGTCACGTTACATCTCGGTGGCACTTGGATGAACACAGAAAGCTGACTGATGTGCCTTCTCTAGAACCTCACGTCTTTACCTATCAGTATCGGTACACGCCATCGAGTCCCTAACACAGCACACCCTGGTCATAAATCAAGAACTCCGAATCTTTGCCCTGCCGAACATGCTCAAGAATCTCCGACAACGAGCATCGGCGGGCTGTGCCTCACGAAACGATTTAGTAAAAGTGGACGGGCGCGGACATGAGCAAGTTGTCCCCTCAGTAGAGGCGAACTTAAACTGTACTCATCTGTCGCACAAAAATTGTAAATCTGCAGAAGACTGTCTCCGAACTGCGCACAACTGGAACAAACTACCCCTGGCCTAAGACTCAAGCATCAGCTACTACAATCGTCTTGCCATGGGTAATAAAGGATCTCACAATCATAATCCTTCACAAGCTCCATCCAACGGCACTGTCTCAACAATCAAAACCCGCTGCAGGAAGATGCAACCTAAGCTCTGGTGGTCCGTGAAAATCTGACACGACTCTCCGTACAAGTAGTGTCCCCAAATCTCCAGCGCAAAACCACCACGGCCATCTCCAGATTGTGAGTGGGATAAATCCTGCTCGTACTTCCTCCAACTGTCGGGAAGCATAAGCGATAACTCTATCATGCTACATCAGTACATAATCGAGCCCCACTCGCGAAACATCACAATAAACAACAAAATCGCCCGATCCAGAAAGCAAAGATAGATTTGGTGCAGTCGTCATCCGAGTCTTCAACTGCTGAAAACTTCGCACGCATGCCTCAGTCTAAAGAAAAGGAACCCCCTTCCTTGTCAGTACGGTCTACGGAGCAGCGACACTCAAGAAATCCTGCACGAAACGGCGTTAAAAACAGGCTAAGCCCAAAAATTTGCGGCCCTCTGTCCCTGATACAAGTCTGGGCCAAAGCTGTATGGCCTCGATCTCCCTCGGGTCTATACGAATACCGTCTCCCGTAACCCCATGACCTAGGAAGTCAACACTATCAAGCCTGAAAGAATACTTCAAGAATTTAGCAAACAGCTAGTGATCTCTCAACGTTTGTAAGGAAATCCTCAAGTGCTACTCATGTTCCTCACGACTCTTGGAAAAGACCAGAATGTCATCTATAACACAACAATCCGATGGTCGAGGAACGGCCTGAAAAATCTGGTTTATCACACCCATGAATGCTGCTAGGGCATTGGTGATTCCAATGACACCACAAAAACTAATAATGCCCGTAGCGCGCACAAAAGCAGTCTTCAGAATGTCATCACTCTGAATTCGCAACCAATGATTACCTGATCCCAAAACAAACTTAGAAAAATGTCTCGCATCCCGGAGCTGATCGAACAAATCGTCAATGCGAGATAAAGGATACATATCCGCACCATAACTCGGTTCAATTGACGATCAATCAATACACAACCTCAAACTGCCGTCCTTCTCTTGACGAACAGAGTAGGAGCTCCCCAAAGAGAAACACTCGGATGCACAAGTCCCCCTATCTAGCAACTCTGCAGCAGATTCTTAAGCTCCCTAAGCCCCGCCGGCTCATCTGGAACAATATCGGAAAACTCTCGCACGATAGGAACCCGGTCCAACGAAACCACTGTAGCTCCGTATCATAAATGAAAGCCAAGAATCCACGACATCCTCTCCTTAAAAACCGACAAGCGAAAAATGCTGAAATCAAGCTGTGAGGGGCGGCACCTTAGTCCCCCTGCACAACAAGAACTGACTCGCCGGGAAAACAGAACCTGACTGTCTTCTCGCGGCAGTCCACAGACGCATATCACATACCTAACCAGTCCATGCCCAGGAGAACATGAAAGTCCAACATCTCTAGAAGGATTAAATCGACGGACGAATCTCTATCTCCTACCCAATTGGCACATGACCGAAACACGTGTCGCGCAACCAAAGGATCGCTAACAGGAGTTAACACAACAAACGGCCGATCTAGCATACATAACCCTCGGCCTAACCTCGGCATGAAGTGTGTAGAACAAACGAGTGCATAGATCCCGAATTAAACAAACACGTGCATTAACAGACATACGAATTAAGAATACCTGAAAACTCTACATTGGACGCCCGCGCATCCCGTAGAGTAGAAGCAAACGCTCGTGTCTGCCCTCTACCCGCAACCGGCTATCTTCCTCCTCTACCATCCTGTACTCTCGGAACAAATTCTCCGTGACCACGACCTCTCTGAACATAAGTCTGACGTGGATCAACAACAGGCACAACATGCGACTCTCCCTGAGGTGAAGATGGTAAGGTATCATGTGGTACAACTGTCCCGCCCTCACGTGGCTCAGTACAAACTCGAACACGATGACTCAAACTCCCATACCGGTAACATCCCGAAGAAAGCTGCTGACTCTCCTGGGGATAAGAGCTAAATAGCTGCCCTTGGACAAAGCCTCTGCTACTCCCGTGACGTAACCGAAATTTGTCTCGGCGACTAAGCCTCTGTCTCTGGGCTGATACACCTGTATGAGCTCTCTTCGGTCTCGGAACTCCCAAAGTCTCGGGAAGACGCCCCTCAGCTAAACGGGCTGCATCCATTGCTGCTGTGTAAGTAACACAATGTTGTGTGCTGATCGCAAGGAATAATTGGGTAACAGGGGTGACAACCTCCTGTCGCTGCGCTCGACTGGTCTCAACCAATGACCTCATCATCTGGCGCAAGTCCTGCATATCTGCCTCAAGCCTAGCGATACGATCCAACAAAGGCGGATCAATCTGCTCCTGTGCAACGAGCATACCGTCCCGGTCAGTCCTCATCCCAAACGAGTCAACTTTGACCTCGGCCCTCGCTGCCTCTCTCTGAGCCCTCAAAGTCATCGGCGACAAAAGGCTATAAATGGAAATAGGATTCGATATGAACACGGAAATCGAATCACAAGGATATGTATCATCAAGGAAAGAATTTCAAGCAATTAGTACTTAGGCCACTTTAGGCGGAGTATCGTGTCGTAAGTATGCCGCGGACATACACACACTACGTTACTCTGCTTCAGCTACCTACTCCATCATACCAAGGTCATCCTACACTCCGAAAGGTAAAACCTAGCGCTCTGATACCAACTTTGTCACGACCCAAGATTTAGCATGTGACGGCACTAAACTACGTAACGTCTCCAGGCGTAACGTAATTCAAGTAAGCTAAAAACCCAGCAATCTAAACCATCAAAAGTAGTAAGTGATAATAATATTGTTAAAACTTTTGAAATCTCAATTAAAATTCTTTAAAGTCCAAATTTATTTCCTTTAAAATTTGGCAGCACCTCCTTTGTAAAACAGCCCCCAAAAAGGGTACAGCATAAAGATATAAGTAAAGCATCCCCAAACGGGAGCAAATCCACGCCCAAGGGCGGAAAACAACCACCACCACAGATATACGACGCCATAGCGAAGAAAAAGACGATATAAAGTGAACAGCATGAAAATCTCCAAGTCACAAAATAATATACAATATCGTCCTCACAACTCGTCTCTAAGTCAATACATGAAAATGGTAGATGGCGAGTACATGGTACAAAGATACACAATGAGCAATATCGGATAACCGCAAAACCAACTTATAGCAAAACTGCACCCAGTTAGCCGTAGCGGTATCAGCAGCAAAAGATGATACGATAGATGAAAGCCCTGCCTTTGACTGCTCTGAGGGACAACCTGTACAACCCTTTGGCACAACGGGGGTGAGTTGCCAACTCGTGAATAGTAAATAACATATGCAGGTAATCGCAAGTATGCACGTACTGCGCTAATCTATCACATGCAAGTTGATAGCAATAATTAGCAATATGTATATGCAACAGTCATGAAAGGTACTCTATCAGGTACTACTAATACATGAAGCAATGCATATCAAATAAATACGGAGTATGAAATAAAACATGTCATTCTCACATCGGGCACATAGGCCCCTCATATCGATCATAACATCGGCCCTCATATCGACCATAACATTGGCCCTCATATCGTAACATCGGCCCCCATATAATGAATAAGAATACTTGCACAGATCATTATGATGATATAAATATATATATATATATATATATATTTATATATTATAGGTATACATATATAACAGCGTCCCATACTATTGATATATATATATATATATATATATATATATATTAGGTGTACATATATAACAGAGTCCCATACCACATGTATATATATCAGCGTCCTATACCACTGATATATATACCCAAGAGTAAAACATCCAGAAAATATCATATGAAATCCATATATCAATGCGAAATCCATGAAATATAATATATGCAACATGAAACAGTAATATGAGCATATAAAGGAAAAACCGCTATTTAACTGCAACAAATTATTATGTATATCATGCGGTTCCTAATTTCTCTGAAACCAAACGCAACATCATATAAAGGTGAACATGTAGCTATAGCCAGGTATGCGTAACAATGTCGGTATAGCAAGATATATGTATCTACCTATCAGTAATGATGTAATACCTTCCAGGTATGTGTGTAGCTATATCAAGCTAGGTATGTGTATATACATGTCAATAATGATACAATACCCTCCAGGTATGTGTATATATGCAAGATGTACATGTAGCTATGGCAAGGCATATGTGTAAGCATGTAGGTATACAGGTATGCTATATGTCATATGCATAATGAAATATGAATCATTGTCTCAATGTCCCTAACCAATACAATCTCACGTATGTATAAGTGTTGTACGTGTCATGGCAATTATTGAAGGTGTGAGTGGCATACAATCAGTGCTCGTGCAACATGAGCCGTTAATAATAGTGCAGTGTCCAAAGGGTACAAGTCCAAGCACAACAAGTAATAATATGCAGTGAAGTTTTATGCACGATCTCTATATGTGCAATATAACATGTGGCTAATATCATATCATATCTAGCCCTGACGCATAACGCCATGCGGGCGATTCCCCTATAGATGTTAAATCTACTCACTGATGATCCTGGGGCTAAGTAAAACCAACCACTCGCTTTCCCTTCTCCGCAGCGTCCGAAGTCCCCGCCTGCGACCCTAGATCATAAAACAACAATATAACGAGTTCATATTAGCAATTGACCAATAACACGTACCAACTACGTTTGACCGACGCATCAACTCCAAATATACTCTCAAGTGTTCGTCTAGTGGCTAACGCGCATAGCGACACTACGAAACCAAATCAAGAGCAACAACTACACAAGAACACGAACCGTATAGGATAACGTAACGTGCGTAATCGAAACACTAGAAACAAGTAAAGTGATCCCAGATTTTGCTACCCAAACAATTTGTAAAAGTTGCACATACCACAAGACCACACACAACCCCAGAGACCCCTACCCCAAAACACAACCCCCCAGTCCCTACTCTGGCAGCAAATTGTAGCCAGAACCAATAAAACTGCGGCCATAAAGAAAGGGAATGGGCTCAGGGTTTTACAGTGGGTTCTAGGTCACTACAAAAGGTCATTGTGATGGGAACTTTTCCAACAAATAACTGGTTTGATAGCAGATCATCCAAGACACCAAACTACACTAAAAATACGATATTTACCCGAAACTAAACTTTATGCGTTCTAAACTGAAACGAACAAGCTACGCAACATTAAAAGGCTAACTTAACAGAAAGAGATCATTACCTACTCCCACAAGCTCAAAGATCCTGGCTTCCCAAGCTCCAAGGCATCCAAGAGGCAAAACAAGGTTTATGAAGTGATTTAGTGATGTTTTGATGAATATTAGTGTAGGTTTTGTGGTGAAAAGGGCAAGTGTTCAGTTGAGATGAGAGAGGGATGAAGAATAATGAGAAAGAGATAAGTGAGAGAGAATGAGAGAGGGTGTGAAGAAAAGAGAGAGATGTGAGTGTAAGGTGAGAACCACCACCACTTAATGCAAGCATTAAGTTCACCATGACTCACCATGCCGCCTCTCATCTAATCCAAAACACAAAGAAATATCTCTCCACAAATATCTAGAGGTTTAGGGTTAAGCAAAGCAAAGGATTAGGATTAGGTTAAGTTGTCATGGTTACAAAACACGATTAACACAAACACACCCTCACATTAACATGCACATGTGTGTGCAAGCCATAACAAATAATAATAAATTATTAATTAAATGTTATAAAATGTGAGGAAACCGAATTGGTAAACTTTTTACAGAAAACCCGCCTTATCGCTTAATTAACACTAATCGCATTCTAAGGTGTTACACAGAAGACCGATGAGAGGCACGCCGCCTTCGAGCAAAAGCTCGTCATTTCGTCTGGAGCAATGGGAACCTTTACAAGAAATCGTACACTCAGCCCCTACTCCGATGCGTCGACCCCCCCCGAAGCTGACTATGTTCTACGAGAGATACACGAAGGGGTCGGGGGCGCACCAAGGGGCCCGCACTCTGGTCCAGAAGATGCTACTCCAAGGATATTATTAGCTGAGCATACACCAGGATGCCGAGAACCTTGTCAGAAGATGAAAAAGCTGCCAACTCCAAAGCATCATGCCTTTGTCTCTCCGCTACCGAGCTAACAACCCTCAGTGTTGGAGATAGTGCCCTCAGAGTCAATTATTGGATAACAGGCATGTGATTGCAATGATTGAGGGAGGACCTATGCCGGTAGGACAGTCTTACTCAAGATGATAGCATACTATCTGGTTTATCTTTATCATCGTGTGCTGCTTTAGGTGACCTTACAGGTCACTATTGCACGTTGATAGAGCCCTTAGGATTCTTGCTTGACTGCCAGCAGTATGATGGCGATCATATACGTGGGAGCTGGGGTCTATAGGCACATCCTTAAAAGGTCCCTAGTCGTGGGAGTTTCGAGACAGGGCATCGATACTCCAGAGTAGACTAGTGTATACAGTCGAGACCCCGACGAGGGACGGTGTCCGGTCTCACAAGCCAATGGTGTTAGTTGGATCACCTAAGATGTATACAGGTGCTCATTGGGTTATGAGTACACCGGACAGGACTCGCCGGGAACATGCTAGTTGGTATTATACCTGACGTCAGATAGCAGTTCCCTGGTGACATATGTACATGTTAGTTCATCGACCTGAGATCGTCATTTGTCTCGTGTGAGTTCCCATTGTACTTTGATTACTACCCTACCACGCTCAAAGGAGACGTGCAAACAGGTTTTAGTTGGGTACAGTCCCGAGCCACATGGAGGCAGTGAGCGGATCTGCAGGGGTTCGTCTCTCCCGGTATTGGGGGTGAGGTCGTGCTTGTCTAGGAGAGCCATTACATGAAGTCCTTGGCCAAGGCAGGAGATTTACTGGTAGGTATTCCAGTAGTATCTCAGGGTGTTCTGGGTTACACTCCGACATGACTTGTACCGCTTTTGGGGGTCTGACTTTTACCAACCCCCTAGGCCCGACATGCGATGCCCATAGACGAACGGACCAGACTGTACGGATATTGTCACTGACAGGCTCAGTAGGGTGTCATGATGAGTTCGCTCATCGACGTCCCTTTTGGTCAATACCTGGTAACCCGTCACGTATGGCTAATACCTCTGACGTGCTTGTGGTTAAATTCACAGCCAAAGTGTTGACGAGTGTTTAGAGTCCCCCACAGACCGTTTCTCAAGTTTCGGGCGAAACGCTGTAGAGGCCGTATGGAGATATGGCAGGGTTCGATCATATACGTGCGGTATTGCACGGATTTTGATCGGACGGATAATACTAGCGGGCTTTGGTTTAAGCCGGATCCTAGTATTGTACAGCGTAGATTTTGTCTCATTGCATTTGTATTCGGTCGGAACACAAATGCGGGTATGTATATACAGTCGTGGGGTTTTTCTGTAATTTATTACGGGATCGGTTTTTTGAAGTTGCCAGTTTGCTTTCCGGTTTCGGTCATTTTCCTTTGTTTCCTTTCTTTGGCTGAAAATTGGTGGAGGGGGTTATTTGCAATTGTGCAATTAACAATGGAGAAGACTTTTTTTTGGCACATGATAGCTTCATGATGGTGCCACCATCTTTTGACTTCATTTTGTTCATCATGACTTGCATTATGATGATGGGTTTTTGATGAGACTTTTTGGTGTGACATATTTGATCATGATCACCCATTTCTCTCTCTTGTATTATTGACCCACTCCCTCTCTTCTCCTTATCCTTGGCCGGCCATTTGATGTAGAGGCTGTCCAAAAGTTTTGGAGAGGATTTTGCTCTCATTTGGCTTGCAAAAGTTCTCTAGTTTATCACAAAATTTGATATCTCATTCCTCCATCCAAAAGGCAACTTCTAATACCCCTTTAGAGACATGGTAATCTACGTATAGCCTACAGCATTCTTGGACACGTCGACACGCCAACTTCGTGCCCGAGTTGCCTCGGTCCAGAGGTGGGAGCCCGTAAAAGAACCCGGCGATGTGGTGCCCTTCCGACGAGGAGATGAAGACCGGAGATTCCGCGGGGAGATCGGGACGACGACGAGAAGACCGAAGGACACGGATCGCTCGGTATATCTCTCTACCCCTTCTCTTGTTAGCTAGGAGTAGGTTAATGGCCCGATCCGGGATCATAGTGCGCGGTGGTGCCGGTTTTAAAGTTTAAAGAAAAGTATCGTTTCCGCATTTTGGCCTTGTTCAGACGGCCGGGGCGCCGCCGTGCACTTACACTGGTATCAGAGCCAGGTTATTAACCTAGTCTAGCTTGGTCTAACGTGTTTACAAGTTCGATCGAACGAATTTCCAAAAACTACATTTTCCATGCATCAGTTTCTGTCGAATTTTTCCAGTCGTCAAAAAATTATTTGGTACATTGGGAAATTACGTGCAGGGTTTTTTGAGAATTCTGTGAAAATTTGGTCGGCTGATATTACTGTAGCGCGGCGGATAAGCGGCCAAAACCATGTTTGGGCCGCGGATCCGCCACCGTTTTGTGTCCAAACTGCACCAAATTTTTACAGTGGGCTTCTGACATGGAAATAGGGTTTCTGTTATATTCTTTTTGGGCCCAGATGTTTTTGAGTGCTACAGTTGTGCTTGGGGCCCACTTCGGGAAATTTAGTCGATCGAAAATTTTAAACATGTTAGTTCACATTATTTACATTATATCTGCGACCGTGAATGCCATTTGATCGGTAAATCCTGTCTAACTGCTATAGCCTTTTTAGACGGATTTGCGAACGTGACATTCACGTTGATGTTCTGTGTTGTGCTGTGATGTTGCGGATTGTCATGGTGGATAGCCTTGATGCAATGTTAGTACAGTTTGGTTGTATATGTACATTTGATATTGCGGGGCGAGCGTCCGACATGTGGACTGCCGTCACTGCCTGTTTGTATATTATTCTTTTGGGGCACGACCGGGCTGAGGTCGATGTACCCGTTGTATGTATATTTTATTTTCTGTACTAGGATTACCCCGCGGAGGGGTGCACGGATAGCCGGGTTCTAGAGGGCAACGGGCCCGCATCTCATGGTATTGAGACAGAGGGGGCTTTACTCTAGAATTGGCGGGCTATTCGCCGCACTCGTAGGGGGTACAGGTTGACCCAGGAGGGGTGCCCAAGTTACCGAATTTCGTGAACTGCTGGGTGGTCCATTCACGTTGCTGAAGGGGGCTGCCTCACTTCAGGTTTTGGCGGGTAACTTGCCGCGCCCGTAGGGATCTAGGATTTCATTGCACAGGCTATCCACACGACCAGGGGAACGTCGGGTTTCAGTAGCGGCTCTATGAAACCCGGGGATCCCAGATATCTGTATTGTTCTATGATGCTTATTACATTTCTGTGATGTTGCATTTTATCACGCCTTGAGCGAATATTATATATTGATATATATACTAGTAGATGTTGTATATGTTTTGCATCCACGCTAGTCCAGTCCCCGCTCTGTCGTTAGTTAAGTAACCTAACGGGTAATGACGGGACCCAGTGGCGAATGCGGATGGCATATACGTACATCATTATTTTCGTTCTTTATTGGTGTGATCAATTGATGGGAATGCGTTGATTCGGATCAATGCAAGCTAAACAAACCTATTCTGATGTTGTTGGAACATTTTTCAAAAAGCTGTTATTGCAAGGACGTTCACTTTTGTTTTGCACAGTGGTATTCAGTTGGAATATCCTGCACCTCAGTCGACGAGGCAAGGGCCGAGATCCCTTCACCGGGTGTCACAACCCGAAAGAGCACGTGACTGGCCCTTGAACCATATGAAGTCTATAGGACCCCATCTGATCCAAGTAAGCCAATAGCCCAGAAATCTAAAACCATTTTAAAGAGTAAATAAGGAAAACACATGGTGGATGCACTGAAATATCATATCAAGGGTAACCGGGTTTTAAAACAATTACATATTCCCCTTTTGAAACACCCACGGTTCCCAAAAACCAGAAATATCATGGAAACAACAAATCTCAATGCGTATAATCAGAAAGCATGATGCATGCGACATGTAAAGAAATGTAAGCAACATACACTGAATGCAACAGTACTACAGTGTAGTGACATGGCAATTATCGATGATGAAGTGTGTGAGCCGGCAAACAAGTGTACGTGGAATATACGCATCATCGATAATAGTGCTGGTGTCCTAGCAGCATGACTGAAATATATCAACAATACAAGCGATACAATGCAATTAGCATGAATATGCGGAATCGAATAATCAACGCAACAGTAAAGAACCTGCCTCAATAGATATATCATGCAACCTTGCCTTTTGAAATAAGACGATTCAGGGCTTTTGGTAAAATAAGGGCTACGGTGTTTTAAGAAAAGATGCGTCGCTTGAAAATATCTGTAGAATCCCTTTTTGCCTATCTTTAAAATATCCCCGATTCGTTAGTTTTAAAATTGGTATGACTCGGGTCAAGTGTAATGCCTACTATGCGAACTACGGACCCAACTATCAAGTCAATCGGGAGGGGCATGGAAACCACCTAAATCTGAGTCGATATACATATATATATATATATATATAGTCGGTGATCTCGCCTCAATAGTATCACGTACGATACGGTATATCATATAACATCCTCGAGTCATGAGTGCGGATCTAACATCAATATAAAGCTCGTACGGTAAATCGTCGTACGGCATCCCAATAGCTGGGTACGGGTCAATATCACATTCATCTCATCTCATATCCAGTATCACTACCATCATATTATATCTCAAATACGAACTCTGTCATATCGCCGAATCTCACGGCCTCAATCAAACCTCATCGACTCATCTCAATACCATGTATCATCCTCAATCCCGTATATGAACACATAGTCCCATACCCATGTGTAGATATACACACCTCTATATGCGCACAGATAAATGAAAGAATGTATGCAAGTATATGTGTACGTGTATGTGTGGGTGCAACCACTACTCTAGGGTTTCGCACTATACTAAACCAATACATCCTTATCATCAATAATTCCATTATTACCATCAATAATCCTAAACAACACATAATAAATATATGTGTGTATACGTATTCGTATACATCACAACGGACTGCGGGGATGTTAGACGCCATCTGTAGGGTTGCTAGGCACGCGCACAAGGTTCTACGAGGCATCAACCATGCCCGATTTAAAAATTAGCCGTGCCGAACAACCCGAAGCTGGATCTTTAAACTAGAGATTAGGCGAAAACTAACATGCTAAACTCTTTAACACTAAGTGAGAGGGATTACAACCTTTGTAGATCCGGTCCTTCACTTCATATGCTCCGTGTTGAGGTCCCTTCGCTGCGATCATCGTACTCCGGACTCTCGAGAGGTTCCACGAAGAGAAAGATGCAGTCTTGCTTCCGATCTTTGATATAAAGATGATCTACCTTGAAGTTTCATTAACACAAGCTAACACTCACTAAAATTGAGTGAACACTCTCATCTAAAGGGCAAGGGAAGATGAGGATGATGAAGTAGGATTTTTGCTCTCTTTATTTATCTTTTTCTCACATTTATTCATCACTTAGAAAAAGCTAGTGAGCTTTTTCCATGAAGAAAGAAGAAGGAAGAAGATGATGAATAATGATAGATTTCTTTTGTGATGAATAATGCTAGGAGATAATGATGAATTATGCAACCATTGTCAAGTAACCATTGTAGAGATTGAACTAGGGTTAAAGGGTGTGGTTGGGTTAAGAAATATCATGCAAAAATATCTTTTCCAAAACAAAAAAGAAAACCTTCTAGAAACATCTAGAAAGGTTTAACCCTAATCAAACCCCAACCATGTTTAATCTCTACTAAACATGTTGCATTAGTAATCATATCATGTTACAATATTATATATCACATATATAATATTTATTGTAACAAAATAAAATAATACATTTAACATATATCGCATATATATCAATGTATTACCCGAGTGAGAAAAAGAATCTTTTAGTGAGCAAATATTAGTTAATGTAATTTAATATATCATATATATTATTATACATTAAATTATCGAATCAACACTTGATCCGACAATCCGGCTATATCGCATATAACCAACTAATATTTATCCATATCGATTCATCGAATCAACACTTGATCCGATGACCCGGCTGATACCAAATATCGCGAGAATATAATACGGTATCTCATATCGCATTATCCTCGGTCCCGCACATATCACATATGTGCTCCTACTCCGTTTTGCCTGAGCCAAGAAACCTCTGTGTAGGACTCTAAAGAATCGTCAATACGCTGGCAGTAGGTGATGATCATATCAAACACCCACAAGCTGCAAGCGGTCAGCTAAACGTAACAGCTACCCAGGTATTGAGCGCTCAGAAGATCAACAAGTAAGCCTGTACATTCTCCTGTGATTCCAAACAGTAACACTCCCGTACAGTCCGGTCTCGTCGTCTGATATGTCGCATATCTCGCCTAGGGGTGGTAAACGTCAGACCCCAGTAGCTCGATAAGTCGTGTCGATTTGAGGTCTATAACAGTTCGAGAAACTACTGATAACACTTACCAGTAAATCTCAGCAACCCTGGCCAGGGATTTCCGGTTATAGCCAATCGAACACAGCACAACATCAACTCCCTATACCGGGAGAGACGAATCCCCTCCTATCGCTCATTGCCTCCATGTGATTCGGGACTGTACCCAAAAGCCACCTTTTTGCACGCCCTCATGGACGTGGTATGATGGAAATCAAAGCACAGTGGGAATCACACAAGACTCTATGACGATCTCGGGTCAACAGACTACTCTGTACCAGTGTCACCGGAGAACAGCCATCTGACGTGAGGTATAATACCATCTGGGAGTTCTCGGCGAGTCCGTCCAGTGTACCCAGTCTCCACTGAGCACCCGTACACCATCCTTGATGTCAAACACCGATGGATATAGGATCATCCATCGCCCATCATATGGGTCAAGATGCGTATACGCTAGTCTACTCTGGTGCATCGATGCCCTGTCTCGATACACCCTCGACTAGGAACAGTTATAGGATGTACTCATCGACTACCGTGGCCCCACTAGTATGATCTCATCATAGTCCCAGTAGTCGAGTACATATCCTAAGGGCTTTATCAACATGTAATATAGAGACAATCAGAGTACATGTTAAGATAAAGTACAACCAGATAGCATACTATCATGTCGAGCAAGAAAGTCCTCCCTATATATGTCCTAGCATCCACTACAATATACATCGTATGTACAGTAATGGCCTCTAGGGCATACATATAACTAACAATCTCCCACTTGCACTAGGGCCATCTGTTATGGTATCGCATACCCAACAATTAGCCGCGGTTAAAGTATCTCATACTCAACCATCCCATAAAAGTCTCTGCTGGGAAAAAGGCCTTTGTGAGTGGATCCGCGCTGTTGTCCTCTGTGTCTACTCTCCTAACCTCGATCTCCCTGGAGATCAACCATCTCCATGATCAGGTGATACTGCCTAAGAATTATATCTGGATTTCTTATGGGACGGTAGTTCCTTGGCTAAAACCACAACTCCATTGTCACACAATGGTAGGAACGAAGTTCATCTTATGAACTTATATCTATCCAAACTGCCTCTTTGGTAGCATCTTTGGTAACGTTGTATCTTGCCTTTAATCGTCTAGTAAGTCACGGTATCTAGCTTGGAACTCTTCCAACATACCGTCCCTCCATTGAGGGTAAAGACAATGCCTGCGACTGACATTCAGTCGTTCTTATCACCCTGGGATCTTTCCAGTGATTCTCCCTAGGATCAATTGATACCATCTTACTACAACTAGTAAGAATCCTAACATCCAATTAGATCTATCTCATAGATCCAAAAACCCAGGATTTAGGAGGTATCACTTTGATCCTATATGGAGAATCCTTGTGATAAGCGGAGATTGACCGAGCGTAGCATAGGAAACTCCTTCCCTATCAAGAGTATGCCATCCACGTACTCTACGAGGATCATCAACATACTCCCTACTACCTTTTTGTATATACAAGGTTCATCTACCATTTTGATAAAGTCAAACTCTTTGACTACCACATCAAAACAGACGTTCCAACTCCGCGATACCTGTTTTATCATATAAAACATCTTGCACACGTTTCCGCTGCTCCCACTGTCTACGAAGCCCTCTGGCTGTGTACTTATAGATGCTCTTTTCCAAAACATCATTTAGAAAAGCAGTCATGACACCCAACCACCAGATATCGTAGTCATGGTATGTAGCAGTGGCAAGTAGGATCTGGATGGACTTAAGCATAGCTTTGAAAGTCTCAACTTTTCCATGTACACCAAGTAATCTTCTCAAGATATACTCGCTCCTGATGGGGATTTAACCCTTCAGATAAAGCAACCAAAGTCCATACTTTGTTGGTGTATAAGGATTCCATCTCAGATCGCTAAGCATCCAGCCATTCTTACAGAGTCCCACTCCTGATGGACAGCTCGAAACTAGTTGGGTCATCATCTCATGATGCAATCCTCGCTCCCACTGTCATAGAGAAACCGAAGTATCTCTCAGGTGGGTGAGGAACCCTGCTAGATCGGCGGAGAGGCTGAGGTTCGTTGGAAACTATTGAATCCTTTGGTTCTACCAAATCATCAGCTGCAGTTTGTATAGCTGGAACATTTCCAGTTCTACATGACAGACCTTACCTCGAGCTTTTCCGGATTTTGCTTTTAAACATAGGCCGAACAACCCCAAATCTTAACTAACTTAAGATATGGGCTCTTCCCTTTCCATATCACATATGAAGTGGTAGGCAACTGATTTGATTGGAACCCTTATTCAATAGGTATGCAGCTTCACAAGTGCATAACTCCCAAAAGGAAATAGGAAACTCAGTAGTACTCATCATAGAGCACACCATATCAAATAGGGTGCTATTGCTCCGCCCCGATATACCATCGTGCTATGGTGTATACGGAGAAGTAATGCTGAGAGAGAATCTCATTCTCCTTTAGAATAGTCCAGGAATTCCGTGCTCAAGTATTCTTCTCCTTGATCTCATCAAAGGACATAATACTTATACCCGTTGTTGGTTCTCTACTTCTAACCTATATTCTGTGTGTTGGAGATAGTGCCCTCATAGTCAATTATTGGATCGCAGGTACGTGATTGCAATGATTGCGGAGGACCCATCCCGGTAAGACAGTCTTACTCGAGATGATAGTATGCTATCTGGTTTGCCTTTATCAGTTGTGTACATGTTCAGGTGACTGATTGCATGTTACACTTTGATAGAGCCCTTAGGATCTTGCTTTACTACCAACAGTATGATGGCGATCATATACGTGAGAGTTGGGTAGTTTATATGCATATCCTTAATTGTGGTCCCTAGTCGTGGGAGTTTCGAGACAGGGCATCGATACTCCGGAGTAGACTAGTGTGTACAGTCGAGACCCCGACGAGGGGCGGTGGCCGGTCTCACAAGCCACTGGTGTCAGTTGGATCACCTAAGATGTATACAGGTGCTCATTGGGTTATGAGTACACCGGACAGGACTCGCCGGGAATCTGCTAGTTAGTATTATATCTATCGTCAGATAGCAGTTCCCTGGTGACATGTGTATATGTTAGTTCATCGACCTGAGGTCGTCATTTGTCTCGTGTGAGTTCCCACTGTGCTTTGATTTCTACCCTACCACGGCTTAAAGGAGTCGTGCAAACAGGTAGCTTTTGGGTGCAGTCCCGAGCCATATGGAGGCACGTGAGCGGATCGGCAGGGGATTCGTCTCTCCCGGTATTGGGGGCGAGATCGTGCTGTGTCTAGGAGAGCCATTACACAAAGCCCACGGCCGTGGCAGGAGATTTACTGGTAGGTACTCCAGTAGTATCTCAGGGTGTTATTGGGCTTCACTCCGACACGACTTATACTGCTAATGGGGGTCTGACGTTACTAGCCCCCTAGGCGGATATGCGATACTCATTGACGAACGGACCGGACTGTATATACATTGTCACTGTTAGGCTCAGTAGGGTTTCTGGATGAGTTCGCTCATCGGCCTCCCTTGAGTGCGCTCATCAGTCTCCCTTGAGGTCAGTCCGTGGGCAGCCGTTACGCATTGCTAGTGCCACTGACGGTTTGTGGTTAAACCCACTGCCAGGGTACTGACGAGTCATTAGAGTTCCCCACAGACAGTTTCCCAAGTTCGGGCGAAACGTTGTAGAGGCCGTATGTTATTATGGCAGGGTTCGGAAAATGCACGTGCGTTTACGCACGTGTCAGTTTTCGAGCAGATGATACTGGTCGGCTTTGGTTTAAGCCGGGTCCGAGTATTATATTGAGTAGGTATAATATCTTTGTCTCAGTTGCATTTGTATTCGGTCTTAATACAAATGCGGGTATATTTATACAGTTTCGGGGTTATCCTGAAAGTCGTTTCAGGATCACTTTTGGAAGTTGCCAGTTTCCAGTTTTCTATCAGCCGTCTTTTAACATTCTGTTAAAGACGGATTTATCTTTTCTTCAGATATGATGAGTCAGTGTTCTAGAAGATTCTAGATGAGGTGACTAGGCTATTTGGTGTAGTGTTCTTATTGGATGCATTAAAGACTTGATGACTAGGTTAATATGAGTCATCATTTTCATTATGCTATTTTGTTTTCCTTAAGATCTTTTCATATGATATTTTCCCTTAAGGTTACCTCCCTCCTCCTACGGTCACCTCCCTCTTGCATATAAAATGGCCGGCCCTCTCTCTCCTCCACACTTTACTTGATGTTTCATTTTGGTTAGAAAAGATTATGATAGTATTCGGGGTGTATGGAATTTTACAGTTCATTTCATTCCATCACCCGATTTCCACGGCAACTTCATTAACCGATCGTCCACGGATTTGGACGAAGTGAGACAAAGTCATCTACTCATTCTCTACATCATTCTTGGTCGTCTCTTTTGGCAAACTTGACGATCGAGTTGCCTCGAGTCAGAGGCGGGAGCCCGTTTAAAGAATCGGTGATGTGGTGCCCCCTCGACGAAGGAATCGGAGATCGACGAGATCGGAGCAGCCGCAACGGAGCGTGGGATGATGGTTGAAGAACGAAGGACTCGGATCGTTCGGTATAACCTTCCTACACTCTTCACAGTTTGTTAGTTTAGCAATAATGGCAGATCCGGGTTAAAGTATACGATAGCGCCAAGTTAAAAGTTTTTGTTCCGCATTTGGCGTCTGTAGACTGCCGGGACGCTAGCGTACACTTACAGTGGTATCAGAGCCTAACCATTTTGCTATACTAACTTGTGCTAACGCGTTCAAAACATCGATCGAACCGAAAATAAAAAACGACAAAATCCTTGCTTGACAGTTTCTGTTGATTTTAAATGGTCTCAAAATTTATTTCTGGATGTCTTAAAAATCTGTGCAGGCGCTTTTAAGAGCCACGACAAAATTTGGGGTCGTGATTCCTCCAAGCTGCCGCGGAAAGGCGGCCAAACCCATGGTTTGGCCGCGCATCCGCGGC
This sequence comes from Agapanthus africanus, assembly GCA_030015575.1. NCBI lineage: Eukaryota > Viridiplantae > Streptophyta > Magnoliopsida > Asparagales > Amaryllidaceae > Agapanthus > Agapanthus africanus. Next base: position 247,537,781 of record JASDDO010000004.1, on the reverse strand, counting down.
CACGTGGGGAGCACGTGCTCCCAAATTTTATCAGTGGGTTCTGTGTTGGATTTTGGGGTTTTTGGAATATATCGTTTGCGCCCAGGTTTTGTTACTGTTCACCAGTAAGTCGTGGGGCCCACTTTTTGATATTTGGTCTTTGGTCGATCGAAATTTAAACACGTTAGTTTACAGTGCTTACATTATATCTCCGACCGGGAATGTCATTTGATCGGTAAACCGCGTTTGATTGCTATAGTTCTTTTAGACGGGTTTGCGAACATGACATTCGCGTTGATGTTCTGTGTTGTGCTGTATTGTTGCGGATTTGTCGTGGTGAATAGCAGTGTGCAATGGTAGTACAGTTTGAGTTTATTTGTACATTTGATATTGCGGGGCGAGCGTCCAACATGTGGACTGCCGTCACTGCCTGTTGTATAATATTCTTTTGGGGCACGACCAGGTTGCGGTCGATGTACCTGTTGTACTATTTTTCATTACTGTACTAGGTTTTGCCCCGCGACGGAGTGCACGGATAGCCGGGTTCTGGAGGGGCAACGGGTCCGCATCTCATGGCTTTGAGAGGCAGAGGGGCCCCACTCTAAAATTGGCAGACTATTCGCCGCACTCGTAGGGGGTACAGGTTGACCCAAGGAGGGGTGCCCAAGATTACCGGATTCCGTGGAGTGCTGGGTGGTCCATTCACTATGCTGTAGGGGGCTGCCTCGCTTCAGGTTTTGGCGGGTAACTTGCCGCGCCCGTAGGGGTCTAGGTTTCATTGCACAGGCTATCCACACGACAGGGGAACGTCGAGTTTCAGCAGCGGCTCTGTGAAACTCGGGGATCCCAGATTATCTGTATTGTTCTGTGATGCTTATTACTTTTTCTGTAATGTTGCATATTATCACGCCTGGAGCGATTATTGTATATTGGTTTATATACTATTAGATGTTGTATATGTTTTACACCCGCGCTAGTCCAGTCCCCGCTCTGTCGTTAGTTAAGTAACCTAACGAATAATGACGGGACCCAGTGACGAATGCGGATGGCATATACGTACATTTTATTTTCGTTCTTTTCTGGTGTGATTTAATGATGGGACTGTGTTGATTCTGATCAACGCAAAGTAAAACAAACCTGTTTACAGTTGTTGGAACAAATTTAAAAGGTGTTGTTACAAAGACGTTTCCTTCTGTTATGCATAGCGGTATTCAGTGGAATATCCTGCACCTCATTCGACGAGGCAAGGGCCGATATCCCTTCACCGGGACCGACCCCTTGGACAGAAGTTTGCGTCAGGGTAATAACTTCACTATAGTCGATTACATGTTGCTTTGCATAGCGGTATTCAGTGGAATATCCTGCACCTCATTCCACGAGGAAAGAGCCGAGATCCCTTTACCGGGAGTGACCTCTTTAGCAAAAGGTTTTCGCCACTATATTTTTAAAAAGCTATCAGGTTCCTTCAGCGATATCAAGTTCACTACGTTAAAGGTTTTTCGCCAAAAACCAACCGTAGCCCTCCGTCATTTCATATGAATGGTCAGTAGTATTCAAGCTATGTTGGTCTAGCCCTTAGCTAGGACATAGTGATTGGTAGCTGCTGGGGTGTTCACATGTTGCATAGATAGATGAGTTGGTTTGGGACAGTCGTACAGCCTTGTTGGCCCTTAGTCAAGGGAGAGTACGGGTGGGTTCAAATTAACAAGATAATGATGGGAAGAACTTGACATGTGACTTATGGTGGGCTGGCCCTTAGTCACGATCATAAGAGCATGGGACAAAAACTATATCAGGAGTTTCTAAAGAAACTGAAACTTGCCGAGTATGCGCATACCTTCTAGAGTATGAGTAACGTGGATGCATTCCATCAAGTTATCATGCGATGAGTGTTGGATCCTGATTCCCACTGATGAGTTGGTTTACTCTTCGGGTGATCCCGATTGATTCTTCTTTAGGTTTGGAGGAGAATTTGACAGGACAGTGGGAGGTTTCCGGATTAGATAAAGTGATGACCATTCTGATCTAGGTTAGAGTGCACGCAGAGTGTTTCTTTTCTCTCTCTCTCTTTGGCAGCGACCTTTGACCGACCCTAGACTATGACTCAGTGACCAAGTTGACCGAACCTTCTTAAAATACTGGCTTTTGGATTGTCTGAGTTGCATAAGTCATTGCCACTCCTTCTTTTACCCTTTGCATTTCTCAGAACACCCGTATTATTACGGATATCCACTTCCATTGGATAGATCCATCGTATGGTTATATACGAACTCGAAGGGACTTCTTCGAGGATGGATCCAGGTTCAGGAGAAATAGAATTGGTTTATTCAGTTGTCTTTTATTATCACCTTCTCTCAGGTTGCGAGAGCTCCTTGGTTTAGGAGGGTACACCTATTACGCTTATTGGATAGTCTTATTCCAAACCATAGGCTGGTGCCGAAAGGTAGGGAATGAAGAAAACCAATTAGCCTAAGTAGGGTGTGCAGAAGGTAATATGTAAAGACAAAATAAAGGGATTAGAAAGAGGGCAAAGTAAATTGCGACTGATATCATTCACGACCAAAACCGCGTACTTCATCGCCACTCCTATTTCACCTTTAAAAGAATAAGGTATTATTCAGTTGTCTTTTATCGTCACCTTCTCTCGAGATGCGAGTACTCCTTAGTTTAGGAGGGTACACCTATTATGCTTACTGGATAGTCTTCTTCCAAACCATAGGCTGGTGCCGAACAGTAGGGAAGGAAGAAAACCATTTAGCCTAACGATGGTGTACAGAAGGTAACGACTAAAGACAAATAAAGGGATTTGGAGAGATGGCAATAAAATATACGGTTGAAGTCATGAATTGGATTATGGAAGAGGCATTACTATGAATACCAGGATACCCCTACGAAACATTTTCATGTTTCAGTGCATTGTTAAAGGAAAAACTGTTTTCCCGATTAGACACTTACTCCAAGGGTATGTATTTACCAGGTTTCATTCTCATATCTGTATGGTTTTACAGATGATGAGTGGGAGTAAGATATTGGGAATTAGGTGATCATCCTCATTATATCGGAATTCGTTGTAATTGGTGATATTTGAGGAAATCGCCAAGGTACAGTTTTCCACCTACAACGCACAGGTTTTGAGTTGTTCAACTCAGCGGACTTATACAGAGTATTGTATGTTGTCCAGTGTCCATCAGGACAAAGGGGTAGGTCCTCGTACTATGTTCTGTTTACTTATAACTTCTCTAGTATTTAGACAAGTGTTTCGTTGAAATACAAGGTCTAAGTTTTGAGAAGTTGTGGGTATAAGAATAAAGTAGAGAACCAGGTGTCACAAGTATCGGGATTCTTCAAAGAGATCGAAGATGTAGATTCTTATGATTGGTATTCAGATGATAGTGATGGTTTTGAGAAACGTGTTTCTCTTTCAGGTTACTCATAATTGGATGGATTCCTAAGTTGAGTAATGCTGATTAGCCTCTTTCCATTAAGTTGATATGCACTGGAGACAGCTGCATGATTTGAATCTGGTTCCAATTAAATTAGTGCCAAAGTTTCTATATTGGATATAGAACAGTTCGTACCTTAAAAGATGTTAAGGTACGGGGAGTTGTCCAGCTTATGATTAAAACCAGACTCTGGATAACTCAGGGCACGATTCTGTAATGGCTGTTTGTGGGTTGACCCTGGCTATGACGAGGGTTGATATTCTACCATTTAGAAGATCAATAGTGATATTGTTCTTGACTCGCCACAGTTTTAGTAAAAATGGATCTTTTTCAGAAAACAGTAGTGGGAGTATGGTAGAACTGGAAGTGATTCCAGAACCGCGAACGATTACGGAAAATTTAATAGGACCTATACATTCAATCAGGTTTGACATTCCAATAGCCACTCCGCAGGTATGGTAGGTAACCTCAGACACCCGAGAGGCACTTCGGTAGGCTCAAGGACGGTGACAGGGAGGTTCTTATCTACCCAGACTTGATACTACTGTTGTTCCAGGTTATGAGACCCGGTAGGAGGGTTGTCGTAGTCAGTGGGAGCAACGGAAGCATGGTGGGCAAGTAGCTTATGTCTATTTATAGACTAGAGCAGTTATAGCGGAGATAGATCATCTAATTTTGATGTGACAGTCATGGGTTTGACTTCAATCAGAAAAAGGGGATGGATCTGTTAAGAAGGTAGTAGGGTGTGATGTCATGGTATCTGGATGACATACACAGAGTAGGAAGTAAAATTCCTATACTACGATCGGTTGTACTGTGGTCGTCACACAGTTGTTTCTCCAGACAGGATATGGATATAATATTTGACATTTTGGTTTCTAGATCTATGGTTTTAGATCTGGATTTGGGTAGTTTCCCAATGTGGGTACTTTGACAGATATTCTAATGGTTTTTGGAATAGTTGACTCCTAGCATGGTGGTGTACCTGCAGGTGATGGAGTCACCCTCTCTAAAGGTGTCTTACAGACTAAAGGGGAGAAGAATATGCATGATTGGCAGATCACTTGCTTAGGCAATTGAGTCAATCATGAGATGTCAAGTACCACACCAAATGTTGGTTTTGCACTAGATGCAATAAGTTTGTATTAATCCAATCCTGGAGAAATATAAGGAAGCAGTTTTAGAACATAAGTACATGTTCTACGGATTAGATGACGGCAGCCTCCTTCGGGGGACGGTTATCATTCCAAGCTTCAAAGGTGACATGGTTGACAGAGTGATTGTCAGAGTTATAGGTTTTTCCTCTGACGAAGAGGGACAGTATTATGGACAGGTGGTCCAAGAGGATACTGTGGGAAGCAAGGTGCCCGATACTGATTAGGTTCAGTGATCGATTCAGTCTAAGAAGTTTGGATATGGAGTTCATTTATGAACTAAGGTCCCATCAGATATCCAGACATGTTCTAAGACAGGTATTACTCAATTCAGGAGATGGTTTTCTCCGCGAACTTGAGATTAAGAGAGATATAGAAAGATACTTCTAGGCGGATCCACTCACTGAGGCTATTTCTCGAACACAATAGTTTTACAAACGAGCTTTGTGAAACTGATTAGTAGAGGAGTTGGATGTTCGTTTTCACATGGGCTGTGAGTAGTCGACATCGCAATATTAGCCTTGAGTGCAAGTGGGAGATTGTTGGAGATAGTGCCCTCATAGTCAATTATTGGATCGCAGGTACGTGATTGCAATGATTGCGGAGGACCTATCCCGGTAAGACAGTCTTACTCGAGATGATAGTATGCTATCTGGTTTGCCTTTATCAGTTGTGTACATGTTCAGGTGACTGATTGCATGTTACACTTTGATAGAGCCCTTAGGATCTTGCTTTACTACCAACAGTATGATGGTGATCATATACGTGAGAGTTGGGTAGTTTATATGCATATCCTTAATTGTGGTCCCTAGTCGTGGGAGTTTCGAGACAGGGCATCGATACTCCGGAGTAGACTAGTGTGTACAGTCGAGACCCCGACGAGGGGCGGTGGCCGGTCTCACAAGCCACTGGTGTCAGTTGGATCATCTAAGATGTATACAGGTGCTCATTGGGTTATGAGTACACCGGACAGGACTCGCCGGGAATCTGCTAGTTAGTATTATATCTATCGTCAGATAGCAGTTCCCTGGTGACATGTGTACAGGTTAGTTCATCGACCTGAGGTCGTCATTTGTCTCGTGTGAGTTCCCACTGTGTTTTGATTTCTACCCTACCACGGCTCAAAGGAGTCGTGCAAACAGGTAGCTTTTGGGTACAGTCCCGAGCCATATGGAGGCACGTGAGCGGATCGGCAGGGGATTCGTCTCTCCCGGTATTGGGGGCGAGATCATGCTGTGTCTAGGAGAGCCATTACACAAAGCCCACGGCCGTGGCAGGAGATTTACTGGTAGGTACTCCAGTAGTATCTCAGGGTGTTATTGGGCTTCACTCCGACACGACTTATACTGCTAATGGGGGTCTGACGTTACTAGCCCCCTAGGCGGATATGCGATACTCATTGACGAACGGACCGGACTGTATATACATTGTCACTGTTAGGCTCAGTAGGGTTTCTGGATGAGTTCGCTCATCGGCCTCCCTTGAGTGCGCTCATCAGTCTCCCTTGAGGTCAGTCCGTGGGCAGCCGTTACGCATTGCTAGTGCCACTGACGGTTTGTGGTTAAACCCACTGCCAGGGTACTGACGAGTCATTAGAGTTCCCCACAGACAGTTTCCCAAGTTCGGGCGAAACGTTGTAGAGGCCGTATGTTATTATGGCAGGGTTCGGAAAATGCACGTGCGTTTACGCACGTGTCAGTTTTCGAGCAGATGATACTGGTCGGCTTTGGTTTAAGCCGGGTCCGAGTATTATATTGAGTAGGTATAATATCTTTGTCTCAGTTGCATTTGTATTCGGTCGTAATACAAATGCGGGTATATTTATACAGTTTCGGGGTTATCCTGAAAGTCGTTTCAGGATCACTTTTGGAAGTTGCCAGTTTCCAGTTTTCTATCAGCCGTCTTTTAACATTCTGTTAAAGACGGATTTATCTTTTCTTCAGATATGATGAGTCAGTGTTCTAGAAGATTCTAGATGAGGTGACTAGGCTATTTGGTGTAGTGTTCTTATTGGATGCATTAAAGACTTGATGACTAGGTTAATATGAGTCATCATTTTCATTATGCTATTTTGTTTTCCTTAAGATCTTTTCATATGATATTTTCCCTTAAGGTTACCTCCCTCCTCCTACGGTCACCTCCCTCTTGCATATAAAATGGCCGGCCCTCTCTCTCCTCCACACTTTACTTGATGTTTCATTTTGGTAAGAAAAGATTATGATAGTATTCGGGGTGTATGGAATTTTACAGTTCATTTCATTCTATCACCCGATTTCCACGGCAACTTCATTAACCGATCGTCCACGGATTTGGACGAAGTGAGACAAAGTCATCTACTCATTCTCTACATCATTCTTGGTCGTCTCTTTTGGCAAACTTGACGATCGAGTTGCCTCGAGTCAGAGGCGGGAGCCCGTTTAAAGAATCGGTGATGTGGTGCCACCTCGACGAAGGAATCGGAGATCGACGAGATCGTAGCAGCCGCAACGGAGCGTGGGATGATGGTTGAAGAACGAAGGACTCGGATCGTTCGGTATAACCTTCCTACACTCTTCACAGTTTGTTAGTTTAGCAATAATGGCAGATCCGGGTTAAAGTATACGATAGCGCCAAGTTAAAAGTTTTTGTTCCGCATTTGGCGTCTGTAGACTGCCGGGGCGCTAGCGTAGACTTACACTGTGAATATCTCAAAAGCTTCGGACTTATGTTCCAACAGGAACATATGTCTGAATCTTGAGAGATCATCAGAGAATGTAATGAAGTACAAAGAACCGGTCTTGGCATGTGTAGACAGGGGACTTTCATACATCAGCATGTATCAATCCCAAGAGTTCACTGACTCTTTCTCTGTTTCCAATAAACAGAGCCGTGGTCATTTTATCTTTGTGACATGACCGGCAAGTTTCACAAGATGTAAATTCAAACAAATTTAAATATGCATCTTAATGTAACTTCAGCTAGTCGGGTCGCATTGATATGACCTAGTCTACAATGCCTCAAGAAGGATTCGTTCATTTCTAAACTCTTCCTCTTGTGTGTGTTCCGTATACTAAGAACTATAGTTTGATTTAGAACGGCAATGCTTTTAGATAACGTGCCTGAACCGATCAACTCTTGATATAGGAAATGTTCAAAACATTATCCAACAATACAAAATTATATCCTTTCTTTACTAATAAAGAGACTGATATGATTTTGTATATCAGGTTCGGTATGTAATAACATTTGTTCAGAATCAATGTATTCTGGTAATACAGGGTGACAGTGACCAACAGACTTGGCTGCAACACTTGCACCGTTTTCTGTCTCATGAAACTTATCACCCATTCTCAGTTCTCTACCTATCTATAGCTCATGTAACAGATTACATATGCGGGATCCTGATCCGGTATCTCATACCCAGGACGTAAAGGATACTGAGAAACAGTTCTCTGTAATGAACACACCCGAAGATGATGCATCAGCATGCACTTTCTTCGTTTGGGCGGCACGGGAATTCTGGTAATCCCCAATTTCCTGCTCTGTCTTATAACAATTATAAGTTGGAGCGGGACCAACGTTCCCCAGCTCAGTATAACAAGCGGGTTCGGTCAATATATCCGTATTATTATCTTGATTAAGGCGTGATATGGTCGCTACCTGGAGAGAGAGAGAAGAAAACACTCAGCGTATGCTCTTGCAAGATTAGATTGGTTATCTAATATATCTAATCAGGATGTCTCCCACTGTTTTTGTCAAATCTTTCTTCAAACCTTAAAAGGAAAGACTAGCCGGGATTAATTGCACGCTACAAGTTTGCTAATCTTTCAGCCAGGCCAGTGTCGGTACTTTGAGGGAGGTCCCCCGTGCTTTCGCACGAACCTAATTAAAGTAAACCTCGTTTTCCCAGGGGCGTAACCCCGTTGACACCTTTCTAGACACCTACTTGATCGGCTAATTGTAATGTGTAAAACTCTCCCAGGAGTAACTCTTACTCGCAGCGGGTATCGGGATCCAACTATCTCATAGAAGGTATGCAATCTCATTGCAAATTTCAACACTTGAAATTCCCAATAATATTTTACCCCTAGCACTTATGACCTTAACTAAGGTCAACATATCATAAGCACTAGCCAAGTTCTACCCGTCATTTCATGATTAATCAGACCCACCCTACATGACCCTCAACTATGGTCGACATAATCACATGAATGTCCTAACTAATCGCATCATATGCTGTGTAGGAAGACATCACTTAGCTACCGTACACTACGCCTCAACTAAAGTCGACATACGCAGCACGAATACTAAGTACTCTACTTCCTAAAATGACGGAGGGCTACGCTAGGTTTTTAAGAAAACCCTTTGCGTAATGAACTTGATATCGTTGTAGAATCGAGTGATTTTAAATGGAGTGTTTTTTAGGCTTTTCTAGTTTTGCTAAAGGGGTCACTCCCGGTGAAGGGATCGTCGGCCCTTTCCTCATCGAATAAGGTGCAGGATATTTCATAAATACCACTATGCAAAGCAAGAACTATAGAAGCAATCAAAAGACAAACCGAGTTTGCAGCATCTGCTAGTTTCACTAAAGAGGTCACTCCCGGTGAAGGGATCGTCGGCTCTTTCCTTATCGAATAAGGTGCTGGATGTTCTACAAGGAACACCACTATGCAAAGCAAGAACTAGAGCTACCAGTTTTTAAACAAGTTTCTACAACATCTTTAGGTTTCTTTTAGTTTCATTAATCTCATTAATGAAGTCCCATTTTATTATGCTTCACAAGCATCTCATTTGAAACGAAATCTGCAATATAACATATATCTCATATATATAATATAAACATTCATCTCAGGCAGTAATATGATCTCATCACAGAACATTGCAGCAGAAGAAACATATATGAAATATTGGATATACTAGGACGTCCGTGTTTTCAATACGAGCCTGTATAAAACACGGATTCCACGGTCGCGATGAATAGCCAAACCCACATCCCTAGACCCCTACGAGAGCGGCAAGTAACACTGCCAATTCTAGGGTTAGGAGACCCGGTCTCGACTCCTCGAGATGGTCTCCCACTGGACCCTAGAACCCGGTTACTTGTGCTCCCCTCCTTGGGTCTACCTAATGCGGAAAAGTAAATAATATACAACGGTGACATCTTCCGTAACCTGGAAGTGCCCCAATAAAAGAAAATTACATACATATGAATTTTACATGAATGAAAAAGAAAAAACTCTCATCTTACATAAAACCCCCGGCTATTCAAACGCGATGATCCAATACAACATATCACAGCAACACATAATATCTCATATCATCAACGTAAGCAAGTATGCGTATCCCGATTGTCGTTGATGTATAGCAACGAAGCCGGCGATATACCACATACTACGCTTACGGTCACAGAAAAGAAAGTGTAAAACTACAACAGTTGGAATCCGCAATCTCTTTAGACATCGCATGCCTAACCAAACGAATTTCTTAGACATCGCATGCCTAACAATTATAAACCCCGCATTTTAGTCTCATTATCGAAAACTCTTTTCAATATCAAGTCGGGAAATTCAACAAGATTCCCGACGTCCTGATCGAATGCTCGTCGCAAAATTTAGTAGACGGCCGCACCCCCGGATGCCGTCGACGAAGTGCACTAAGGCGGAACACCGCTGCCGCGAGCACCCGAACGGATGCTTTCGGCGACGGGGTTCTCCTACAGTCACTTGGTCGGGGCTTTGGGGCGTGGCTGTCTATTAAGTTTACCCGGCGAGTATCCGCGTACACTACGTGATTGCGACAGACTTTTGATCACATCAAAATTCCGTGGCAACCGATCATTTGAGACTAAACTGCTAGATTTACAACATTCAAATTAGTTATCTCATAACTATATGTGGATTCCAAATATTGTATCACATTCCAGATAAATAGACAAAGTTAAACTTTCCGATCGAATAATCAAACACCCAAGATTTCCCCAATATATCTCAACACTTGAAATCAGTTTAAAAAACATCCATCACATGCCACAGTACCAATGGTCCAGCCGTAGAAGGGTCAAGCCAACGCCTCACATGTGGCACGCCGTACTGCCCCAAACCCTAAGGTTCAAAAGGCAGGTCAAGACGGTCACATAATCGAGTTAAGGTTTGTTGTCTTCTAGAGGGTCCACCGCGTTACTTGCACGACTTAGAACGTTCTTAAACACGAGAAAAAATCCAACTTTTGAAAAATTTTCCGACAGGGGAAAAAGTGAGTTATTGATATCCGTTCGAACTTTTTAACAGTTTCTAAAAGTTATCCGGACAAAACTAAACAAAGTTAAAATATCCGATCGAATCTTTAAGTCCCCAATACAACCCAGAAAACACAACACTGGAGTGAAAATAAAAAATTCCCAGAAGAATCAGGAATTAGCTACGGAGGTTACTGTGTAAACCCTATCCCTCAATCCTTCTTGTCGCGGAACCGCCGCCAATACCTAGGTTTGGCCGCGGTTCCGCGGTGCTTTGGGGGATTTAGGGGGTCGGGTTCACAGTAATTCCTATAATTCCCTGCTGATTTTTTTGAGCATTTTTAATTCACAAACAATCACATTTTCGAAAAATTTCCAGAGAAGGGGTTATATCGGGTTTTCCGGGTTCGATCGGACTTTAAACTTCGTCTAGACTTCGCCTAAAGCTCTAGCTTGTCTCTGATACCACTGTAGGGTTGCTAGGCACGTGCACAAGGTTCTACGAGGCATCAACCATGCCCGATTTAAAAATTAGCCGTGCCGAACAACCCGAAGACGGATCTTTAAACTAGAGATTAGGCGAAAACTAACATGCTAAACTCTTTAACACTAAGTGAGAGGGATTACAACCTTTGTAGATCCGGTCCTTCACTTCATATGCTCCGTGTTGAGGTCCCTTCGCTGCGATCATCGTACTCCGGACTCTCGAGAGGTTCCACGAAGAGAAAGATGCAGTCTTGCTTCCGATCTTCGATACAAAGATGATCTACCTTGAAGTTTCATTAACACAAGCTAACACTCACTAAAATTGAGTGAACACTCTCATCTAAAGGGCAAGGGAAGATGAGGATGATGAAGTAGGATTTTTGCTCTCTTTATTTATCTTTTTCTCACATTTATTCATCACTTGGAAAAAGCTAGTGAGCTTTTTCCATGAAGAAAGAAGAAGGAAGAAGATGATGAATAATGATAGATTTCTTTTGTGATGAATAATGCTAGGAGATAATGATGAATTATGCAACCATGGTCAAGTAACCATTGTAGAGATTGAACTAGGGTTAAAGGGTGTGGTTGGGTTAAGAAATATCATGCAAAAATATCTTTTCCAAAACAAAAAAGAAAACCTTCTAGAAATATCTAGAAAGGTTTAACCCTAATCAAACCCCAACCATGTTTAATCTCTACTAAACATGTTGCATTAGTAATCATATCATGTTACAATATTATATATCACATATATAATATTTATTGTAACAAAATAAAAAATACATTTAACATATATCTCATATATATCAATGTATTACCCGAGTGAGAAAAAGAATCTTTTAGTGAGCAAATATTAGTTAATGTAATTTAATATATCATATATATTATTATACATTAAATTATCGAATCAACACTTGATCCGACAATCCGGCTATATCGCATATAACCGACTAATATTTATCCATACCGATTCATCGAATCAACACTTGATCCGATGACCCGGCTGATACCAAATATCGCGAGAATATAATACGGTATCTCATATCGCATTATCCTCGGTCCCGCACATATCACATATGTGCTCCTACTCCGTTTTGCCTGAGCCAAGAAACCTCTGTGTAGGACTCTAAAGAATCGTCAATACACTGGCAGTAGGTGATGATCATATCAAACACCCACAAGCTGCAAGCGGTCAGCTAAACGAACAGCTACCCAGGTATTGAGCGCTCAGAAGATCAACAAGTAAGCCTGTACATTCTCCTGTGAATCCAAACAGTAACACTCACGTACAGTCCGGTCTCGTCGTCTGATATGTCGCATATCTCGCCTAGGGGTGGTAAACGTCAGACCCTAGTAGCTCGATAAGTCGTGTCGATTTGAGGTCTATAACAGTTCGAGAAACTACTGATAACACTTACCAGTAAATCTCAGCAACCCTTGCCAGGGATTTCCGGTTATAGCCAATCGAACACAGCACAACATCAACTCCCTATACCGGGAGAGACGAATCCCCTCCTATCGCTCATTGCCTCCATGTGATTCGGGACTGTACCCAAAAGCCACCTTTTTGCACACCCTCATGGACATGGTATGATGGAAATCAAAGCACAGTGGGAATCACACAAGACTCTATGACGATCTCGGGTCAACAGACTACTCTGTACCAGTGTCACCGGAGAACTGCCATCTGACGTGAGGTATAATACCATCTGGGAGTTCTCGGCGAGTCCGTCCAGTGTACCCAGTCTCCACTGAGCACCCGTACACCATCCTTGATGTCAAACACCGATGGATATAGGATCATCCATCGCCCATCATATGGGTCAAGATGCGTATACTTTAGTCTACTCTGGTGCATCGATGCCCTGTCTCGATACACCCTCGACTAGGAACAGTTATAGGATGTACCCATCGACTACCGTGGCCCCACTAGCATGATCTCATCATAGTCCCAGTAGTCGAGTACATATCCTAAGGGCTTTATCAACATGTAATATAGAAACAATCAGAGTACATGTTAAGATAAAGTACAACCAGATAGCATACTATCATGTCGAGCAAGAAAGTCCTCCCTATATATGTCCTAGCATCCACTACAATATACATCGTATGTACAGTAATGGCCTCTAGGGCATACATATAACTAACACCATCCACCCGACTTCTCCCCGTAGATATAATCTACTCACCTTGCTTCTCATGCGTCGGTGCCGATGTCGCCATCTTCATCTTCTTTGCCTCAACATCACGTAGGGTACCTACAAGTATATCACAACGCTAAAGCACATGAAAATCACATCGGAAACCAAAATAGCACACGCTACTCGCATAGGTAAAAACCTATCGTCTCGCATGTAAACACGTTCAATATCCACTTGTCGTTGATGTCCAAACGCCACCCGACAGAAACGAATCACCAAATACCAAAATCCATGCTAAAACAAGTCATAAATCATACGCCAACTCAAGCAAATCAACCCAGATTTTACCCTAACTGGAATCAGTCAAAACTAGACATACCCAGGGTCAATACTACTGGAAATAGGGCCATGCACAAAAATCGAGACAATTCCCTCCTGCTCTGGCCGCAATTTGCGGCCAGAAGGAATTAATTGGCGGCCGTACTTTGGAGTTGGGGGCTAGGGTTTGGTGTGGTGGTTCCATGGTGCCTGCACATCTCACTGTCAACTCAGTTTTATTTTTAGGGTCTCGGGGTGATAGCAGATTCTTATATACGATCACAGATTCACATTTTTTCTCCGACATCGTCTCATAAATCCGTATTCTGGTTTCAAGTTCAGGTTTGGGTCCAAACTAGCATCACACAAGGGGTTCTAAGGTCACCACAATCCTCAATTTCATCTTTAATTTCAGATCTCACATAAACCCTAACTTGAAGTTTCACAAATCCATCAAACGACACCATATCGACACAAAACTAGTATTGATGCACAAGAAATGAGATACTACTCTAATAGGTGCAGAAATTACCTCCTTTGGCAACTCAAGAAAATTCTTGAGTTGCTCAAAGTCCTCCAAATCCAATCTTGCTAGGTTCAATGTGTAGCTAGTGAGCTTGGGAGCAAGTTTTGTGAAGTGGGAAGGGGGTTTTGGGGTTGATTTCATTGTGGATCTAGGGTTTCATGAAGAGGGAGAGAGAGGGAGAGGGGCAGCATCAGCTCAAAGAGAGGGAGAGGAGAGAGAATGAGAAGGGGAAAATGATGGGGGATGGTTGAAAAAGAGGGTTGACCTAGTCTTCTCTCTCTCATAATCATTCCAACCTTTTTCTTTTCTTTTCTTTTCCTTTTCTTCTCACTCCAATAGTGAACCCAAATGAACAACCATGGCAATAGAAATGTAATATAAGTGTAACAAGTGTGGAAAATGATATGTGCACATTTTTGCACAAAAATGCCAAAAATCCGATTAGCGATTTTTAATCGCGATTAGCACTATATTAGCATATAACTAATCATAAAAACTTAAAAAATGGCATAATTCCATAAAATACCCTATTTTAGAATTTTCCATAATTTTTCCCCATTTATTTGTATTTAATTATACCCGAATATTAAAATATTCATTAAAATAATATTAAATTATAAAAATTCCCAAAAATCATATTTTATTATTTTGAAACGTTACACCGGGAGTGACCCCTTGGACAGAAGTTTGCGTTAGGGCAATAACTTCACTATAGTCGTTTACTTTTGCTTTGCATCGTGGTATTCAGTTGGAATATCCTGCACCTCATTCTATGGGGAAAGAGCCGAGATCCCTTCACCGGGAGTGACCTCTTTAGCAAAGGTTTTCGCCACTATATTTTTATAAAAGCTATCCGGTTCCTTCAACGATATCAAGTTCATTACGTTAAAGGTTTTTCGCCAAAATCCATTCGTAACCCTCCGTCATTTTATATGGATAGTCAATAGTATTCAAGATGTGTTTGTTGGCCAAAGTCAAGGCACAGTGTTTGGTAGCTATTGGGTATTCATATGCAGCATAGATAGATGCGTTGGTTTGGGACAGTCGTACTGCCTTGTTGGCCAAAGTCAAGGGTAGGTACGGGTGGGTTCAAATCAACCTGGAGAATGACGGGTAGAACTTGACATGTGACTTATGATTTGTTGGCCAAAGTCAAGGTCATAAGAGCATGGGGTAAAAATCACATCGGAAGTTTCTAAAGAAATTGAAACTTGCCAGATATGCGCATACCTTCTGGAGTGTGATAACGTGAGCGGATTCCGTCACATTATCATGCGATGATAGTTGGATCCCGATTCCCACTGTTGAGATGGTTTACTCCTCGGGTGATCCCGACTAATTCTTCTTTCAGGTTTGGAGGAGAATTTGACGGTACAGTGGGAGGTTTCCTGATCAGATAAAGTGATAACCATTCTGGTCTAGGTTAGAGTGCACGCTGAGTGTTTATTTTCTCTCTCTCTTTGGCAGCGACCATGACCCGACCCTTGACTATGACTCAGTGACCAAGTTGACCGAACCTTCTTAAACACTGGCTTTTGGATTTGTCAGAGTTGCATACCTCATTGCCACTCCTACTCTTACCCTTTTCTCCAGGACACCCCGTATTACTACGAACGTCCACTTCCATTGGATAAAACCATCGTATGGTTATATACGAACTCGAAGGAATTTATTCGAGGATGGTTTCCGGTTCTGGAGAAAACGAATAGGACTATTCAGTTGTCTTTTCCTTTTACCTTCTCTCAGGTTGCGAGTACTCCTTGGTTTAGGAGATAATACACCTATTACGCAAATTGGATAATCTTCTTCCAAACCTTAGGCTGGTGCCGAACGGTGGGAAATGAAGAAAACCAATTAGCATAACGATGGTGTACATAAGGTATTAAGTAAAGACATATCAAGGGATTAGTAAGAGGGCAAACTAAATTGCGACTGCTATTCACGACCAAACCAAGTATTTCTTCGCCAATCCTAAATCACCTTTGTATTTCTCCAGAACACTCCGTATCACTACGAAGATCCACAGTTTATTGGATACTCCATCGTATGGTTATATACGAACTCGAAAGGAACTTGTTCCAGTTCGGGGATGGACTCTGGTTAAGGAGAAATAGGAATAAGGTTTATTCAAGTGTCTTTTATCTTTACCTTCTCTCGTGTTGCGAGTGCTCCTAGGATTAGGACAGTACACCCATTATGATTATTGGATAGTTTTCTTCCAAACCATAGGCTGGTGCTGAACGGTAGGGAAGGAAGGAAACCATTTGGCCTAAAGGGGTGTGCAGAAAGTAACGACTAAAGACATATAAAGGAATTTGGAGAGGTGGTAAAGAAATATACGGTTACAGTTGTGAATCTGGATAATGGAAGAGGCATTACTAGGAATACCCGGATACTCCTATGAAACATTTCAATGTTTCAGTTTCACTGTGTACTGTTAAAAGAAAACTGATTTCCCGATTAGTCCTTACTCCAGGGCATGCATTTACCAGGTATGATTCTCACATCTGTATGGTTTTACAGATGATGAGTGGGAGTAAGTTATTGGGAATTAGGTGATCATCCTCATTATATCGGAATTCGTTGTAAGTGGTGATATTTGAGGAAATCGCCTGGGCTGTTTGCCGGACGACAAATATTTGGTTTTGAATAACCGCTGTTATGCACCAATTTCATATTGATATATCTGTACGTCTATTTTTATAGAGTGAGATATACCTTTTTGAAATTATGTCCATGACATTTACCTATATCAGTGGATGGTTAGGTAAGGAGCATTAAACAGCGGTGTAATTCTTCTTAACCATAGGTACAGTTTTCAACCTACGATGCACAGGGAATGAGTTATTAGATTCAAGGGACTTATACAGAGTATTGTATGTTGTCCAGTGTCCATTAGGACAAAGGGGTTGGTACTCGTACTATATTCTGTTTACTTGTGACTTCTCTAGTTCTTAGACATGTGTTTCATAGAAATGCAAGGTCTGAGTTTTGAGAAGTTATAGGATAAAGTAGAGAACCAGGTGTTGCAAGTATCGGGATTCTTCAGGGTGATCGAAGATGTAGATACTTGTGTATGGTATTCAGTTGATAGTAATGATTAAGAGAACTTGCTTCTCTTTCAGATTACTCATAATTGGAAGCATTCCTAAGTTGAGTAACGCTGATTGGCCTCTCTCCATTTAGTTGACATGCACTGGAGACTGCTGCATGATTTGAATCTAGTTCAATTAAATCAGTGCCTCTGTTTCTGTATTGGATATAGAACAGTTCATATCTTAACGATGTTAAGGTACGGGGAGTCGTCCGGCTTATTCTTAAAACCAGACTCCGGATAACTCAAGGCACGTTTCTGTAATGGCTGTTTGTGGGTTGACCCGAGCTATGACGAGGGTTGATTTTTTACCATCTGGAAGATCAATAGTGATATTGTTCTTGACTTGCCACAGTTTTAATAAAAATGGATTTTTTTTTTCAGAAAACAGTAGTGGGAGTATGGTAGAACTGGAAGTGATTCCAGAAATGCAAACGATTACTGAAGGTTTGATAAGAACCTAAAGATTCAATCTGGTTTGACATTCCATTGGCCACTCCGCAGACATGATGGGTAACCTCAGTAACCCGAGAGGTACTTCGGTAGCCTCAAGGACGGTGGCAGGGAGGTTCTTGTTTACCCAGACTTACCATTGCTGTTGTTCCAGACTATGAGACCCGGCAGGAGGATGAGTATAGCGTCGTTCTGAACTGGCTTTAGAAGTGCACGTGTATATGACTCTGCCAGAGGGTTGTCGTAGTCAGTGGGAGCAGCGGAAGCATTGGTGGACAACAGGCTTATGTCTATTTATGGACTAAAGCAAATATAGCGGAGATAGATCATCTATTTCTGATGTGACAGTCATAGGTTTGACTTCATCAGAATAGGGGATGGATATGTTAAGAAGGTAGTAGGGTGTAATGTCCTGGTATTTGGATGACATACACAGAGTAGGAAGTGATATTCCTATACTACGATCGGTTATACTTTGGTTGTCACACAGTGGTTTCTCCACGTAGGAATTGGGTATTATATCAGACATTCTGGTTAGTAGATCTATGGTTTTAGATCTAGATTTGGGAAGTGTCCCAATCAGGGTACTTAGACAGCATTCTAAAGGTATTTTAGAATGGACGACTCCAGGCACGGTAGTGTACCTGCAGGTGATGGAGTCACCCTCTCTAAAGGTGTCTTACAGACTAAAGGGGAGAGAGATGTGCATGATTGGCAGATCACTTGCTTACGCAATTGAGTCAATCATGAAATGTCAAGTACCACACCAGATGTTGTTTTGCACGGGATGCAATAAGTTGATATTAATCCTATCCTGGCGAAACGATCAGAAGCAGTTTTAGAACATAAGTAGATGTTCTAGGGATTTGATAACGGCAGCCTACTTTAGGAGACGGTTATCATTCCAGGCTTCCAAGGTGACCCGGATGACAGAGTGACTGTCAGAGTTATAGTTTTCCCTCTGACGAGGGGCAGTGTTTTGGACAGGTGATCCAAGCAGACACTGAGGGAGGCATTATGCAGGATACTGATTGGTTTCAGTTGACGATACAGTCTAAGAAGTTTGGATTTGGAGTTCATTTATGAACTAGGTCCCATCAGATATCCAGACATACTCTAAGACAGGTATTGCTCATTTCGGGAGATGGCTTTCTCCGCAAACTTGAGTTAAACAGAGACATAGAAAGAAACATCAGAGCGGATCCACTCACTGAGGCTATTCCTCAAACACAATAGTTTCGCAAACAGGCTTTGTGAGATAGATTAGTAGAGGAGTTGGGTGTTCGGTATCACACGGGCTGTGAGTATGCGACATCGCAATAATTAGCCTTGAGTGCAAGTGGGAGATTGTTGGAGATAGTGCCCTCAGAGTCAATTATTGGATTACAGGCACGTGATTGCAAAGATTGAGGGAGGACCTATGCCGGTAGGACAGTCTTACTCAAGATGATAGTTTGCTATCTGGTTTATCTTTATCATTGTGTGCTGCTTTAGATGACCTTACAGGTCACTATTGCACGTTGATAGAGCCCCTAGGATTCTTGCTTGACTGCCAACAGTATGATGGCGATCATATACGTGGGAGCTGGGGTCTATAAGCATATCCTTAAAAGGTCCCTAGTCGTGGGAGTTTCGAGACAGGGCATCGATACTCCAGAGTAGACTAGTGTATACAGTCGAGACCCCGACGAAGGGCGGTGGCCGGTCTCACAAGCCACTGGTTTCAGTTGGATCACCTAAGATGTATACAGGTGCTCATTGGGTTATGAGTACACCGGACATGACTCGCAGGGAACATGCTAGTTGGTATTATACCTGACGTAAGATAGCAGTTCCCTGGTGAGATGTGTACAGGTTAGTTCATCGACCTGAGATCGTCATTTGTCTCATGTGTGTTCCCACTGTACTTTGATTACTACCCTACCATGCTCAAAGGAGACGTGCAAACAGGTTTTAGTTGGGTACAGTCCCGAGCCACATGGAGGCAGTGAGCGGATCTGCAGGGGTTCGTCTCTCCCGGTATTGGGGGTGAGGTCGCGCTGTGTCTAGGAGAGCCATTACACGAAGTCCTTGGCCAAGGCAGGAGATTTACTGGTAGGTATTCCAGTAGTATCTCAGGGTGTTCTGGGTTACACTCCGACACGACTTGTACTGCTTTTGGGGGTCTGACTTTTACGAACCCCCTAGGCCCGACATGCGATGCTCATAGACGAACGGACCGGACTGTACGGATATTGTCACTGACAGACTCAATAGGGTGTCAGGATGAGTTCGCTCATCGACGTCCCTTTTGGTCAATACCTGGTAGCCCGTCACGTATGGCTAATACCTCTGACGTGCTTGTGGTTAAATCCACAGCCAAAGTGTTGACGAGTCTTTAGAGTCCCCCACAGACCATTTCTCTATGTTTCGGGCGAAACGCTGTAGAGGCTGTATGGAGACATGGCAGGGTTCGATCATATACATGCGGTATTGCACGGATCATGATCGGACGGATAATACTAGCGGGCTTTGGTTTAAGCCGGATCCTTGTATTGTACAGTGTAGATTTTGTCTCATTGCATTTGTATTCGGTCGGAATACAAATGCGGGTATGTATATACAGTCGCGGGGTTTTCCTGTAATTTATTACGGGATCGGTTTTTTGAAGTTGCCAGTTTGCTTTCCAGTTTCAGCCATTTTCCTTTGTTTCCTTTCTTTGGCTGAAAATTGGTGGAGGGGGTTATATGCAATTGTGCAATTAACAATGGAGAAGACTTTTTTTTGGCACATGATAGCTTCATGATGGTGCCACCATCTTTTAACTTCATTTTGTTCATCATGACTTGCATTATGATGATGGGTTTTTGATGAGACATTTTGGTGTGACATATTTGATCATGATCACCCATTTCTCTCTCTTGTATTATTGACCCACTCCCTCTCTTCTCCTTATCCTTGGCCGGCCATTTGATGTAGGGGCTGTCCAAAAATTTTGGGGCTGTCCAAAAATTTTGGAGAGGATTTTGCTCTCATTTGGCTTGCAAAAGTTCTCTAGTTTATCACAAAATTTGAAATCTCATTCCTCCACCCAAAAGGCAACTTCTAATACCCCTTTAGAGACATGGTAATCAACGTATAGCCTACAATATTCTTGGACACGTCGACTCGCCAAATTCGTGCCCGAGTTGCCTCGGTCCAGAGGTGGGAGCCCGTAAAAGAACCCAGCGATGTGGTGCCCTTCCGATGAGGAGATGAAGACCGGAGATTCCGCGGGGAGATCGGGACGACGACGAGAAGACCGAAGGACACGGATCGCTCGTTATATCTCTCTACCCATTCTCTTGTTAGCTAGGAGTAGGTTAATGGCCCGATCCGGGATCATAGTGCGCGGTGGTGCCGGTTTTAAAGTTTAATGAAAAGTATCGTTTCCGCATTTTGGCCTCGTTCAGACGGTCGGGGCGCCGCCGTGCACTTACACTCAGTTCCCTTGGCCGTTCGCACAATGGGGAATGGACATAGTGGGTCAACTCCCCACCGGCACGGGCGGACACTAATACATCCTCGTTGCGGTAGACTATTTCACAAAGTGGATAGAGGCCGTCCCCATCAAAAAACCAGATGCCACCTCTACTATAAAGTTCATGCAAAATAATGTAATCACCCGATTCGAGATCCCAAGATGCATCATCACCGACCACGGGACCAACTTCGAAAACGACAAAGTCAGAGAGTTTTGCAGCGAGTACCATATATTGATGAAGTTTGCCATGGTTGCCCATCCTCAATGCAACGGGTATGCAGAGGTTGCAAACCGGGGCATCATCCTCGGTCTCCGAGCCCGTCTATAAGGAAGACAAGGCGGCTGGGTCGAGGAACTACCTCGTGTCCTGTGGGCACTACGAACGTCAAGAAAAACACCTACGGGAGAAACCCCCTTCAGCCTCTGCTACGGCACCGAGGCTATGGTTACTGCGGAGATTGGATTGCCCAGTTACAGAGTTGAACACTTCGATGACGAAGCTAACACCTCGGCGCTCCGGACCAACTTGGATATCCTACTAGAGAAACGGGACTGAGCACAAATCAGAGCGGCCGCCTATCAACAACAAACTGCTCGCTAGTACAACACTCGAGTCAAGCATCACACCTTCAAGGCAGGAGATCTAGTATTATGAAGGAATGAGTTCGTAGACTAAACGATGCTGCACAAATTCTCTTCAAAATGGGACGGCCCATTACTCGTAGCAGAAACATTGCCTGGTGGAGCATATCGCTGGCAAGACGCCAGGGGACAAAAGTTTCTTTGGCCTTACAACGCGGAGAAACTCAAATTGTATAAATGAATGTATTTTCTCCTTTTTGAAGCGATGTAAATTTTATTACGAGGCTTCTTCAACAAATTTTGTTTCTCAGTTCCGTGAAACATAAGCTCATCTTGAAAAAGCACGTAAACAATGCAAAAGGGACAGAAGGAAACAAAATACCTCAACAAGAAAAACTTTTATTCATCAAAGAGGTATTATAGGCTCCTTAACCTTACAAAAAATATTTATTTACAACAGAGGGGCCGGGGATTTAGAAAGCATTGTTGATGGTATTCCAAGGAAATCTCCGCCAGCCGAGCCCGAGCTTCCTCGGCTGCCATGGAAGCACCATCCGCTGGACAAAAGTCAGCGATCAACTACTTATGGAAACACTGTTGGGTTTGCTTAGCACCCTCACTAGGTTTTGACAAGCATCAAACATGCTACATTAAAAATTTTCGGGAGCTAACCAAACCTAACCGATCGAACTAGAGTATTAGGGTAACAAAAAGCAAGTATCACATACAAGCAAGTGTCTAAAACTAAGAGGGGAGAAATACAACCTTTGTAGACCTCTCCTCCTTAACTCCTTGGATCAACATGGAATTTGAACGGCTTCGCTTGAGTCCTTTGAAGTCCACGACGATCCACCACGGAGTCCCTTGGCACAAGCTCCAAGCTTCACTTGATCTTGGTGGAAGTGAAGAAAACAACCTACACTAGTGGGCTAGACTAATATAGATTGGTGATGTGGGTTATAATCTCACTTAAAAACCTTTCCTTCTAATTTTCTTCACTCATTTTTGAAGAGCTAGAGAGCTTGGAGGAGGAAGAAGAAGGAGAATTGCTTAGCTTGAGCTCATGTGAGAGTTATCTCAATAATAATGAGAATATATGAGAGTCCCACTCACCCTTAACCATGGCTAATAAATATCTAGATATTTTTGATATTGAGTTAAGAGATAATAGGAAATGAAACCATGGTTATGACTTTGGTCAACTAAAGAAGAGTGTAGAAGAAATTCAACCATGATTTAATTCCCAATTTCCTTTTCTAAATAATCAAAAATATAAAAATAGTTTCCATGTGAATTTTGTATAGCCATCTTCAATGTATCATCAACCATGATACATGCAAGCATGCATGTGTGCATTCATATCAATATATATACATACATACATACATACATACATACATTCATGCATACATATAAAAGAAAAAGGGTTTAATAAATGAGCTAATGGTCATTGATATTAAATCAATACTTGATTTAATAATCCGGTCATATCACATACGACCTGACCAATAGAAAACACCAGATTAAAATACGGTATCATATACGCGTATTTAATCAAGCCCCCGCGCGTATCCCCAAATGCACCCCACATCGTTTCGCTTGAGCTAGGAAACCCCTCTGTGGGACTCTAAGACTCGTCAATATGCTAGCAGTAGGCAGTGATCATATCACATACCCAAAAACCGTCAGCGGCACTAGCTGTACGTAATGCCTCCCAGGTATTGAGCGAACAGAAGAAAAACAAGCGAACCTGTCAAAACTCCCCTCGAGCCAACTGGCAACACATACCGTACAGTCCGGTCTCTTCGTCAGATATGCTGTATATCGAGTCTAGGGATGGTATCGTCGACCCCAATAACTCAATAAGTCATGCCTGTATATGGCCTATAATATATCGAGAAACTACTGATAACACTTATCAGTAAATCTCATCAGCCCTGTCCAGGGACTTCCTGTTATAGCCAATCGAGCATAGCGCAACATCAACTCCCAATACCGGGAGAGACGAAACCCCTCCTATCACTCATTTCTTCCATATGTCTCGGGACTGTACTCAAAAGCCACATATTTGCATGACTCAGTAGAGCCGTGGTAGGGTGGAAATCAAAGTACAGTGGGAGCACACACAAGACTCTATGACGATCTCGGGTCTACAGACTAACCTGTACCAGTGTCACTCGAAAACTGTTATTCGACGATAGATATAATACCATATAGGAGTTCTCGGCGAGTCCGTTTAGTGTACCCAGTCTCCACTGAGCACCCGTATACAATCTTTGATGTCAAACACCAATGGATATGGGATCATCCATCGCCCATCATATGGGTCAAGAAATGTATACGCTACTCTACTCTGGAATATCGATGCCCGTCTCAATACACCCATGATTAGGAACATTTTAAGGATATACTTATAAACTACACATGTCCCACTAGTATGATCTGCATCATAATCCCAGTAGTCAAGAAAATATCCTACGGGTTTTATCAACATGTACCAAATGTGTAATATGTATGATCAAGTGAACATGTCAAGATAAAGTGCAACCAGATAGCATACTATCATGTCGAGCAAGAATATCCTCTGAATATATATATATATATATATATACACACACACACATACCGATATGTCCACTATCAAATAATGGCCTCTAGGGCATACATATATCCAACAATCTCCCACCTCTACTAAGGCCAATTATTGGCGTATCTCATACCCAACATCTCAAAAAGTCGCTCATGCTGCGGTTGAGGGAGGGCCTTGGTGAGTGGATCCACGGTGTTATTCTTTGTATCTACTCTCCGAATCTCGATCTCGCGGTGATCAAATATCTCCCGGATCAAATGATATCGCCTCAGGATGTGTCTGCATCGCTGATAGTACTTGGGCTCTTTGGTCAATGCCATAGCCTCATTATTATCACAATACAATGGTATTGAATCAATAATGGTTTGAACTACTCTTAGCTCCGAGATGAACTTCCTCATCCAGACGGCTTCCTTGGCAGCATCATTTGCAGTAATATACTCAGGTTCCATCGTGGAGTCTGCAACGGTATCCTGTTTGGAACTCTTACAACATACCGCCCCTCCATTGAGGGTAAATACAAACCCTAAGATAGATTTGTTGTCATCCTTATCACTCTGGAAGCTCGAATCGGTAAAGGCCTCCATTTGGAGATCTCCGTTACCATACACCAAGAACATTTCTTTAGTCCTTCGCAAGTACTTAAGAATGTTCTTCACAGCTGTCCAGTGATTCTCCCCTGGGTTAGATTAATACCTGCTTACTACACCCAGTGCATAAGCTACATCAGGGCGAGTACCTAACATCGCATACATTATAGATCCTACGGCTGAAGCATAGGGTATAACGCTCATGCGAGCTCTCTCTTCATCAGTCTTTGGGCAAAAGTCCTTAGAGAGAGTGACTCCATGACAAGCGGGTAAGGCACCCCGTTTGGAGTCTTCCATACTAAACCTCTTTAGGATGGTGTTAATGTACCTGGCTTGGGACAATCCCAACAACCTTTTAGATCTATCTCTATAGATCTTAATACCCAATATGTACGAGGCATCACCCAGGTCTTTCATGGAGAACCTTTGTGATAAGAACAGTTTGACCGATTGTAGCATAGGAACATCGTTTCCAATCAGAAGAATGTCATCTACGTACAATACGAGGAATATGACAGTACTCCCTACACTCTTCTTATAAATACAAGGTTCATCTGGATTTTTGACGAAATCAAACTCTTTGATCGCATCATCAAAACAGATGTTCCAACTCCGTGATGCCTGCTTTAATCCATAAATGGATTTAAGCAACCTACATGCTTTCCCACTGCTCCTATTATTAACGAAGCTCTCTGGCTGATCCATATAAATGCACTCTTCTAAATCACCATTTAGAAATGTAGTTTTAACGTCCATCTTCCATATTTCATAGTCGTAGTGAGCAGCAATAGCAAGTAGAATCCAAATGGATTTAAGCATGGCTACAGGAGAAAAAGTTTCGTCATGGTTCAGTCCTGGCCTTTGACGAAATCCTTTAGCCACAAGCCTTGCCTTATAGATCTCCACATGTCCATCTACACTGATCTTTCTCTTAAAGATCCATTTGCACCCTACGGGTTTTACCCCCAGAGGGTACAACTTCCAAAGTCCATACTTTGTTGGTGTACATAGACTCCATTTCGGATCTCATGGCATCCATCCACTTCACAGAGTCACCACTCGTGATAGCTTGCTGAAAACTAGTAGGGTCATCATCATCCATGATGCAATCTTTTCTATCACCATCAATGAGGAAACCGTAGTATTTCTTCGGTGGGCGAGAAGTCCTACTAGATTTATGGAGTGGCCGAGATTCATAAGTTTATGTTGCAACATCAGGTTCAACCAAGTCGTCATTTGTAACTTGTGTCTCTAGAACTTCTTTTAGTTCCACCGCATCGCCATCAGTATCATTTGAAAAAATTTCATTTTCTAAAAATGTGACATACTAAGAAACAAACACTCTTTGTTCCTCATTGTGGTAGAAAAGATATCCAAACGAATGTTTTGGATATCCCACAAATATACACTTAACCGATCGTGTCTCGAGTTTGTCTGGATTTCGCTTTTTGACAAAAGCCGGACAACCCCAAATCCTAACTCGTTTAAGGATGGTCTCTTCCTATACCATATCTCATATGGAGTGGTAGACACGGTCTTGGTTGGAACACTGTTCAACAGATATGCTGCAGTCTCTAATGCATGCCCCCAAAAGGAGAGAGGTAACTCAGTATCACTCATCATGGATCACACCATATCTAATAGGGTACGATTCCTCTGTTCTGACACACCGTTGTGCTGTGGTGTGTAAGGCGGAGTGAGCTGAGAGAGAATCCCATTCTCTTTTAGGATGTCCGAAAACTCTGTATTGAGATACTCTCCATCTCGATCTGATCGGAGTTTCTTGATGCTCATACCGGTTTGTTTTTCTACTTCAAGTTTGTACTCTTTGAATTTCTCGAAAAATTCAGACTTATGCTTTAATAAAAACACATGACTGAATTTTGAGAAATCATCAGTAAAAGTTATGAAGTAGGAAAAATCGCCTCTAGCATGTGTAGACATTAGCCTACATACATCACTATGTATGAGGCACAAGAGTTCTGTAGCTCTTTCTCCGTGTCCAGTAAACGGAGTTTTGGTCATCTTACCTTTGATACAGACTGACAAGTCGCATAAGATTTATATTCAAAAGAATTTAAATATCCATCTTTACGAAGCTTTGTCACGACCCGAAATGGTACGTGACTGGCACTTGAATCATATGAAGTCTATAGGACCCCATCTAATTCAAGTAAGCCAAAATCCCAGAAATCTAAACCATTTGAAAAGAGAGAGAAGGAAAAGTTTAGTTTTAAAGCAAGTGGTTTAACAAAATAAGCTGTAGTATGCATTTTTAAAACATCAAGTCTTTTCTGAAAATTTCGGCAGAGTCTCCTTTGTAAATACTGGCCCCAAACGGGCACAACACATGAAATGTATATAAAGGCATCCCCAAGCGGGAGCTAGCTCTTCGCCAATTGGCGGTCACAACCACGCAAGCAATATAATATACAACGCCGAAGAGCGAGGATAAAAACTCAGAAGAAAATCAATAACCACCAGAAAACCACAATAATACAGCGCGCGACTCTATGGTCGAATAATATATAACTGGTCTTCTATGTCTATAAATATACAAATCTGATTGATAGAGTTACTAGATACAACTGAAATAATAAAGTACAATGGTGGTCACGATACGAGTGAACCTACCTACCAAAGCAATCACCTGGAAGGAAGCAGTGTGCCAGCAAAGCCGCAACGAAACCTGTACGGCAAAACCTGCAAGAAACTTTGGTACAACGGGGATGAGTTGCCAACTCGTGAGTAGAAAACATCACCGAGCAGAAATCGTATGTATGACTCAATCCTAGGTCATACGATAATATATATATCCTTAATATAATATCCTGAACTATCTACACATAAGTGTAATACCGCGTGCTCGTGTCAGTACCTCAGATAGTAACAAATCATATATATGATATATGAATGCATCGAAAAGAAAACAGAATACGTCATGAATGAGAAAACAGTTTTCTTAATATAGTGAGATTTCTGTATATTTAAATCGAGATATCATTAATGAAATCAGCATAAAATCTGTGTCAAGCATCGACACAAAACATATATCCAAATATCCAATAACTCGGGCTCCGGCTATCCGGACTGGCCCCTGGGCTCCGGCTATCTGGACTGGTCCCTCATCAATCTCACGACTACGTCGGTATCATCCGGATATCCGCCGCGTCATAAATAACCGGTCGGTAGTGCTCCCCTACCAGGCACAACGCCATCATCTGCGACCTTCTCGCCCTGGGGTACCGCACCGGGTCCACCATGCACCCACAGACGGTTCCTCCTCCTCCTCCTCGAATCGGGTGTATGATATCGCTCAAGGGCCGAGAAAACTCATGGTGGACGTATCTCACATCATAACACGAGAAAACCACACTTTTTATTTTTTGTAATGAAAATGAGTTTATAAAATGTTGCGGTTTCTCCAAATCCAGAAATCTCATGGAAAATCTAAAATCTCAGAATGAAGAGTCAATAATAGTAAATACCGGGCTTCGGCAATCTGGACTGGCCCTAATTATATTGCATGATAAATGAATATAATAACAGGCACAGGTATATATGTAAAGAATGCAATATCTAAACTAGCACGACAATGATATATCAGAACTGTCAGCTAACAAGCGATATCAATAAGGTAATATTCTCTAAAGTGTACGTGACATGGCAATTACCGATGATGATGTGTGTGAGCCGGCAAGCATGTGTACGTGGAGCATACGCATCATCGGTAATGGTGCTGGTGTCCTGACAACATGGTTTCATAATCATTAAAGTACACATTAAGCATGCAATGCGATGATAACAACATGAATATGCAGAAATGAATTGTAAATGCAACAATAAGAAATCTACATTAGATATACGAGTCATACAGTTTGTCATTTGAAATAACACGAATCGTGGTGTTTAGAAAAATAGGGGCTACGGTGTTTTTAAGAAAGATACGTCCTTTGAAATATCCGTAGTACCCCTTGGCCTGTCTTTAAATTATTCACGATTCGTTGGTTTTGGAAATAAGTATGACTCGAGCCCAGTCTATCATCTACTAAGTAACTACAAGACAAGCTAAAAGACTAATCAAAAGGGTTAGGAAAAACCACCTAAGTCTGAGTCGATAAATATATATAGTAGTCGGTGATCCCGCCTCTATAGCGTCACATACGATAAAAATATAATACGACATTCTCGAATCATGAGTGCGGATCAATCATCATATTTATATCTCGTACGGTAAATCCATCGTATGGCATCCCAAAATTGGGGTACGGGTCGCCTATCACATATACATCAATATCCGTATGGTATCATTATCACTATATCAGGAACATGGTACTGATCTAAATCTAGTACATACCGATACCATCAACATATATCCGTGTGTGTATGAAAACACATCGCCCACCAATCCGCTAATATAATATGTCGTATCCCATAACACGACCCAATTCACATCACCGATCTCATGGCATCCAGCCCAATCACATCGACTCATCTCTAAATATCATATACTATCTTCATCATTTGTGTATATGTATACACACACACACACACACACACACACACACACATACTCACATACATAGATGTGTATATATATATATGTATATATATATATCCCCATATATGCACAATAAAATAAATGTGTGCGCGCGTGTATGTAAACCTTATTCTAGAGTTCGCGACTAAGAAAATCACTAACGACACTATCTTCCAATTATACTAGAATTAACCCATGATCTTTTAAGATCTTACTTGCTAACTAACCATGTTTCACATAACACATATTCATATATAACTATAATATATCATAGGCTACACTACGAACTGCGAGGGTGCTATACGCCATCCATCCAACTTCCCCCGTAGATATATATCTACTCACCTGGACGTCTCGGCTAACCTGCTCCGATTTCAGCTCCGTCCTTCTCGTGCCACATCTGACGCCTCTGCACTTGATCCTAGAAATGTACACAAGTAAAAGGAGAATAATATATAATTAATCGCGGACACCACCAATACAAGTCAAACACGCGCACCAACAAAACGCGTACACACTTGGTGCTCGAAACGCTCCGCGGCAACGCCACAAACTACAACTAGGGTCGCAATACGTGAAAATCACAAATTCCAGTACCCACTCGTACCAATTGCACATTCACCATACACTAAATATTATATGGAAAAGGTTGTAAATCACCAAAAGCTCAAAATAAATCAAATCGTTTTACTTCCAAAAAACTAGTAAGCCACAATTTCTCGTATTAGCACAAATCTACATGTTTTAACAAATTTTAGTGCCCACAATGCTCATAATTATCTTAATTAAGTTACCCAACCATTAATTAGATTTTAATCTCACATAATTAATTTAATTCTAAAAACCTAGTTTGCAAAATAACATAATTAGCACAATTTTAAATTAACAATTAGCAAACTAGCATCTAGATTAGGTTTTACATGCTTTGATGTGTTAAAATACATTTGTAACAGCTCCATTTTTAGTGTACAAAAATTTGCTTTAAAATTAATGTATACTTGGGGTATTTACATTTACTGTTATTATTTTAAGTAATTAATTAGCTCCATAATTACAAGAAGGAGCTTGTAGCTCATTGGTAATACCTTGCACTGCTGAACCAAGCCACCAGAGTTCAAATCCCATACCCCACATTATTTTTTAATATTGATTTTTTTAAAAACCTTTAGAATACCAAGGGTTTACACGTGCATATCTAACAAAAACCCCACTACACCCAAAAGTGTAATATTTCCAGAGGTTAGATGAACCGTCGGGGGGGATCTCGGCCGCCTGACTCGGCTAAATCGGCCTTGACTCGGTTTGACTCCGTCCGAGTCACGGCCGAGTCATGGCCGAGTCGGCCGATCTCGGCGACGGCCCCAACATGAAAGTTGTGTCTTTTCATATTCCCTATGCACCTGCAAAATTTCAACCTCAGACCATTTCCAGAGCTCTTTAAAAACCCCAATTACTCCACTTTTAATACATTTTTATTACATTTTATCACATTTTTATTTTAAACTTTTCATCTACCCTAACCCTAACCTAACCCTATAAATACCAACCCTACACACTACCCTCTCACCCCCAAAATCCTGAGCCCACTTTCTCAAAAATTTTCCAAGAGTCGTATACTTTGAAAACAAGCTCGAGGCGAAACTCCGACGAAATTCCGGCGGAACTTCCGGCGAACGTCTTAGGAACTACCGGCGACGACACAACATCGGCGATCTCTCTAGTTCCCTCTCACTCTCTAGTGTAATCAAAAACCCGTAAGTCTCTTTCTATCTCTCTTCCCTATTCAAGAAATATACGAAATTACAAAACCCGACGGAATCGGAACAAATCCGATTTCCGATTCGGTTTTCTATAAAATTCCACTTCTAACTAATACAATCATTCTTAAACTTTCTCATGTTGATTATTAAACACTAATTAAACAATTTGAACAAGTTTCATCATATGAAATGATAGCTTTCTCAAATTATCGTATTTTTTCACTTAAATACCACATTGTTTCAATCCTTCATTTAGCCCATCAAACTTGCTATACATTTAAAGTAGATCACGAGGTAACGACTTACCTTCTCACACACTTACATACAACCTAACACGATACTATTGAAACCTTAAAATACGAGAAAACAAACATTTACATTTAAATACCATACACTTAATAAAACTATTTCTAAAAGAGTTAGAGTTGATACACTTTTAAATAAATACATCTTATTATGAAAATACGATAAGTTGTGGACATCGGTCGTTTATCTAAATCTGACTTTGTGGCGTCTAGGCTAGGCAAGTGAGAAAGGTAACTTTAAAAGGCCCGTCTCACGGTGATTCGTGAGCGAATCCCTCTTTTCTCCACTTGTACTTACCTGGCCACAATTGGCGGTGAAGAGGCGATTTGAGGCATCTCACGACTTGTCGTTTAGACCATTTAGAAATAGTCTAGTTGACTTAGGAAACCCTAGAACCTAAAATACGGAAAATTGACATTTTTACCAATAAATACCATTTACTTTATAAAACCGTTTTCTAAAGGATTTAGTATTTTACAATCTTTGCAAAGCGCCGCTACAACCCACTTTGGGGAACCCGTTCGGGATAATGCGGATTATCGTACATTCTCGGGCTTAGTAGTGCGAGATTCAGTCCTCCGCAAGGAGCATTCGGTCTCGAAAGATTTAAAATACGACATCTTAAGAAAATGAGATTTTTAGAATATAAAATATATATATTAAAATTATTTTTATTATAAATATATGTATATTTATCATTAAAATACCTATTTTGTTATGATATAAATATTCCACCTTTTCTAAAAATCCTAAGAATAAATTTACACTAAAATACCATGAATCTCAAATAAATCAATATTACAGATAAATACCTTTATTTATAAAACTAGGATATTTTCACTAGAAATATCACAATATAAAATCCACACTCATTACAACTCTAAAGACGAATAATAAATGCTTGGGAAGTATTTTGAAAAGTATATAAAAGTATATTTTACATAAAACCCTCAAGTTTATAAATTACCCTAAAGACCCTAGCAATTAAAGGTTTAAGAAATAATCAAGATTTCGACTTACATTTCTAATTGTCTGACTCGGGTTTGAGTCTGATTAATCTGACTTGAATATGATTCAGGTCAATCTACAATCTACAATATTCCAACTCAATAGAAACACATGAATCCATGAATTCAATTATCAATCTATATGACCTGACTGAACTGAACCATGGATATATTACACTTACATGGTTCTCCAGTTATTCCATTTACATGAATCTACGGTTACATCCGTTTACTGATATCATGGTTTCAGTCAGTCAATCAATTATACAATCAATACAATTTATAAGACAAATAATACAATTAAAACACTACGGGGTTTAAGGGGTAGATTGGTACGGAAGGTGTTAAAAGTGGCATGAGGTGGTAAGATTAAGACACCTAACCTATATTCCGTTGCTGTTGTACCGTGGCTTAACGGTTCCTTGTACATTTCTTTTGCTCTGGTCTCTAGCATATAGAGACCCCTCTCGTATACACTGGCATCCTTCTGTACCAAGCTACAAACAACTGCGTTAACACAACATTACAACAATATTATACAATTTAAAAAGATATGTTCTTATTCTGTCTATTCTACTTTCCTCTTACCTTTGGGACTTACCGAGCGACCTGTTCGCTGACGACATTCTATTTATTTCTTCTTTGAATGTCGTCAGGTGGTTTGGACCCGGCAGAGATCGAGCCATCTGCAGAAGACTTGGAGCTGTTTGCCGAAGATCCAGCACTTTAGCTTCATTGTACACTTTTCCATTCAGTACTTTTCATTTCCTGTTATGCCACTGTTTAGGCATCGTTTTTATTTCAGTTGTATTTCCTTTTCATGCATTGTACAAAAGAATGTTAATAAATAAAAGTTGCTGTTTTTATTATATCTTGTCTCTTGTGTGTTTATTTTATATTGCTTAGATACGCTTAGCGTATGTACTTCTAAGTATATACGTAGCGGACCGGTCGCGACCCCTTCGCCGTATACTGGGAAGCAGGGCATGACAACATCTCACAACCACAATCAAATGATCAAAACCCCTATCTTGATCTAAACCCAAATCTTGAATTTTCAAGTTATCAACTAGAATCAAATTAACACTTAAACATGCTAGGTTAAGCAATTTATACAACAAATTCATTATAGGGTTAAGATTTATACCTCCCAAATTCTTGAGATCAAACTTGAAAACTTATCACACAAAATGGCCTCCATGCTCTTAGATCCATACTAGTTTGGCTAAAGAGAAATGGGTAAAGTTTTAATTAGGGAATGGTGAGGTTTTTGTGTGAATTTTGATGGAATTTGGTTGAATTTGGAGATGAGATGAGATGAGATGGAGAAAGTGGGGGATTTCCAGCAGCAGCTCTCGGCTAGAAGAGGGGGGAAAATTGGTGTGGGTGAAGGAAAAGTCCAAGTAAAGAACCATACATCAAGTATAAAGACCCATACCTCAATGTTTAATATCATTTTCCTTTCTTTTTCCTTTATTTTTCCTTTCATTGACTTTTGAAGTGGGAATTATTTTGGGCAGCTAGGGCTGCCGGTTCGGCCAGCATAGGTAATTAGGGGTGTGTGAGTGTAAGTGAGTGAGTGAGTGTGTGAGTGAACCCAAAAGAAGATAAACACCATACCACAATTTCCATTTACATTAATTTCACTATTTAAGCCTTTTTCTTTTATATTTTCTAAAACCATCATGATAACTTCTTTTCATTTCAAAAACCACATGTTACACTTTCGTTTAATGTATCATGATGTACAAAACTTGTATTAACCTTTCCAATTTGTAATTATTACTAATTAAATGCATTAGTGAAGGCTTAAAATAATATTTAAATTAATTAAATACGGAAAATATTTTAGTAAACTAGAATTTTTATAAGCGACCCATTAAATACCAAATACTAGCAGTTACATCGCTAGAATATGTATATTTAATTCTATATTGGAAAATAATTATATCTTGGTTTTTACGGAAAACACCCGTTATTTTACCGATTATCGGAAATTTCACCTAAACGATTTTCAAAATGTTACAAGTTTGTTTAGTCTTGTTTCGTTAATATGACCAAGTCTACAATGCCAAAGAAAAGCTTCATTTATATCTGGAAATTTTCTTTTATTTGTGTATTGTATGTTAAAAACTGTGTGTTGATTTAGGACGTATATCCCGTTATTAAGTGTACCATACCCAATCAACTCTTGATTCAGTTTAATGTTCATAATATTATTCTGCAATACAAAATGATATTCTTCATTGTCTAACAAAGAAACGAATATTATATTACAAATCATACTAGGTACATATAACTGTTAGTTGTATGTATGCCTTAGAGACCATTATTGTACATATGATATATATTATAGTGGATGCTGGGACATATATAGAGAGGACTTTCTTGCTCGACATGATAGTATGCTATCTGGTTGCTCTTTATCTTAACATGTATACTTGTCTCTTGATATTGTCTTATGGTTACATATTGGTAAAGCCCTTAGGATGTGTACTTGACTACCGAGATTATGATGCAGATCATACTAGTGGGGCCATGGTAGTCTATAAGTTCATCCTTTAATATTCCTAGTCGTGGGTGTATCAAGACAGGGCATCGATATACCAGAGTAGACTAGCGTATACATTTCTCGACCCATAAGATGGGTGATGGATGATCCCATATCCATTGGTGTTTGACATCAGAGATGGTGTACGGGTGCTCAGTGGAGACTGGGTACACTGGACGGACTCGCCGAGAACTCCTAGATGGTATTATACCTGACGTCAGATAGCAGTTCTATGGTGACACCGGTGCAGGTTAGTCTGTAGACCCGAGATCGTCATAGAGTCTTGTGTGATTCCTACTGTGCTTTGATTTCCACCTTACCACGTTCAAGAGGACGTGAAAAACGGTGGTTTTTGGGTACAGTCCTGAGTCACATGGAGGCAATGAGCGATAGGAGGGGATTTCGTCTCTCCCGGTATTGGGGGTAGATGTCGTGCTGTGCTCTATTGGCTATAACTGGAAGTCCTTGGCCAGGACTGATTTAAAGATTTACCGGTAAGTGTTATCAGTAGTTTCTCGACCCGTTATGAGCCTTGTATCGGCATGACTTATCGAGTTATTGGGGTCTGACGTTATACCACCCCTAGACTGGATATGCGACATCTTAGACGAAGAGAATGGAGTGTACGGCAGTGTTACTGACAGGCTTTACAGGAGCTAGAACGGGCTTGCTTGTTGATCTTCTGATCGCTCAATACCCGGGTAGCCGTTACGTCCAGCTAGTACCGCTGCCGGATTGTGGGTGTTTGATATGATCATCAGCTACTGCCGGCATATTGACGAGTCTTTAGAGTCCTATACAGAGGTTTTACTGGCTCAGGCAAAACGAAGTAGGAGCACATATGTGATATATGCGGGATCAAGATTAATACCAGTATGAGATACCGTATTCGATTCTCGCGATATTTATATCGGTCGGTTATATGTGATATAACCGAGTTATCTAATCAAGTGTTGATTCGATAAGTTGATACATATAATTTTAGTCGGTTATATGAGATATAGCCGGATTATTAAATCAAGTGTTGATTTGTACTTGACTACCTGGATTATGATGCGGATCATACTAGTGGGACAATGGTAGTCTGTGAGTACATACTTTAATGTCCTTAGTCGTGGGTGTATCGAGACAGGGCATTGATATAACAGAGTAGACTAGCGTATACGCTTCTCGACCCATATGATGGGCGATGGATGATCTCATATCCATTGGTGTTTGACATCAGAGATGGTATACGGGTGTTCAGTGGAGACTGGGTACACTGGACGGACTCGCCGAGAACTCCTTGATGTATTATACCTATCATTAGATGGCAGTTCTCTGGTGACACTGGTACAGGTTAGTCTGTCGACCCGAGACCGTCATAGAGTCTTGTGTGATTCCCACTGTGCTTTGATTTCCACCATACCAC
Source organism: Agapanthus africanus (assembly GCA_030015575.1). Classification (NCBI taxonomy): domain Eukaryota; kingdom Viridiplantae; phylum Streptophyta; class Magnoliopsida; order Asparagales; family Amaryllidaceae; genus Agapanthus; species Agapanthus africanus. Next base: position 247,501,134 of record JASDDO010000004.1, on the reverse strand, counting down.
GGTCAAGAGATCGTACAAAAAGGTGGTTATTGGGTACAGTCCTGAGTCACATGGAGGCAATGAGCGATAGGAGGGGATCCGTCTCTCCCGGTATTGGGAGTTGATGTTGCGCTATACTCGATTGGCTATAACAGGAAATCCCTGGCCAGGGTTGCTGAGATCTACTGGTAAGTGTTATCAGTAGTTTCTCGAACCGTTATGGACCTTGTATCGGCATGACTTATCAGGCTATTGGGGTCTGACGTTATACCACCCCCAGGCTGTGATATGCGACATATCTGACGAAGAGACCGGACTGTACGGTAGTGTTACTGATTGGATTCGTAAGAGTATGAGAAGGCTTGCTTGTTATTCTTCTGATCGCTCAATACCCGGGTGGTCGTTACGTTTAGCAGACCGCTTGCGGCTTGTGGGTGTTTGATATGATCATCACCTACTGCCGGCGTATTGACGAGTCTTTAGAGTCCTACACAGAGGTTTCCCGGTTCATGCGAAACGAAGTAGGAGCACATATGTGATATGTGCGGGATCGAGATTCATTTGCGTATGTGATACCGCATTCTATTCTTGCGATTTGTGATATCGGTCGGTTATATATGATATAGCCGGGTTATCGGATCAAGTGTTGATTCGATAAGTTGTTGCATTTGATATTAGTCGGTTATATGTGATATAGCCGGATTATTAAATCAAGTGTTGATTTAATAATTTAATGTATAATTGTATATTTGATATACTAGATTACGTTAACTAATATTAGCTCACCTAAACTTTTCTTTTTCTCACAAGTGTGCATTAGTATATATGTGATATATATTAATGTACATCTTTTGTGTCATGCTAGATGCCACATGCTACATGGATGTATGAGACTTACACCATGCTTATAATAATGGAATGGTTTTATTTATTTAAAGTTAATCAAAATTAATGGTAATTAGTCACATGCTTGGAAACTTGGAGAAGCTTGTAGCATCTTTGACTTAGTCCACTAATTTTGTTTTACTTGTAGATATTTATTAACCTAACCATTATTGTTAGCCATGGTTTATTCTCTACATGGGTTAGTGTATGACACTAACTCACCCATGGTTGTTATTCTCACCTCATTAGTTGATTCTCATCTCTTCACTTCATCTTCTTCATCTTTGAGAAAAAGCTTTCTAGCTTTTGGAAAAGTGAGAAAATATTGTGAGAAAAATAAATCTAAAGTGAGCCCATTTCCTATTTCATCATCCTCTACTACTTTCCATTTATTTTAGAGTGTTTTCTTCACTAATTTCACAATTAGTGAAGAGATAGCATGAGCTTGAGTCTCCTCGACGTAGATCATCTTCGGCCTCGAAGACTTCGAGCAAGCTTGTTCATTTCTCCGGGAGAACCTTTTCTAGAGTTCGGGAGATCATAACTCATAGCGAAGGGACTAATACACGGAGCTTTAGAAGTGAAGGACCAGTCTACAAAGGTTGTATTCCCCATTCACTTAGTTGTAAAGTAGTTTACATATCATTTCGTTGCATTTTCTAGTAAACATTCTATGGTTAGGGTTAGCTAGAATGACAAATTTTTGAAATTGGCATAGACGATGCCTCCCAAAACCTTGCTGCCATGCTAGGGAACCTAGCATTCGCTTAAGTCCTCCAAAGTCCATGACGATCCACCATGGAGTCCCTTGGCACAAGCTCGAAGCTTCACTTGATCTTGGTGGAAGTGAAGAAAAGAACCTACACTAGTGGGCTAGACTAATATAGATTGGTGATGTGGGTTATAATCTCACTTAAAAACCTTTCCTTTTAATTTTCTTCACTCACTTTTTAAGAGTTAGAGAGTTGGGGGGAGGAAGAAGAAGGAGAATGGCTTAGCTTGAGCTCATGTGAGAGTTATCTCAATAATAATGAGAATAATAGAAATATATGAGAGAGTTCCACTCACCCTTAACCATAGCTAATAAATATCTAGATATTTTTGATATTGAGTTAAGAGATAATAGGAAATGAAACCATGGTTATGACTTTGGTCAACTAAAGAAGAGTGTAAAAGAAATCCAACCATGATTTAATTCCCAATTTCCTTTTCTCAATAATCAAAAATATATAAATAGTTTCCATATGAGTCTTGCATAGCCATCTCCAATGTATCATCAACCACGACACATGCATGCATGCATGTGTGCATTCATATCAATATATATACATACATACATTCATGCATACATATAAAAGAAAAGGGTTTAATAAATGAGCTAATGGTCATTGATATTAAATCAATACTTGATTTAATAATTCGGTCATATCACATACGACCCGACCAATAGAAAACACCAGATTAAAATACGGTATCATATACGCGTATTTAATCAAGCCCCCGCGCATATCACCAAATGCACCCCACACGTTTCGCTTGAGCTAGGAAACCCCTCTGTGGGACTCTAAGACTCGTCAATATGCTAGCAGTAGGCAGTGATCATATCACATACCCACAAACCGTCAGCGGCACTAGCTTTACATAATTGTTAGATATATATGACCTAGAGGCCTACATTGTATAGGAAGCTTGGGATATGTATGTACATGACAGTCTTGCTTGATATGATAGTGCGCTATTTGGTTTGTCTTTATCTTAACATATGATATATTTTGTGTTGTATTCATTTATATATTCATGTTGATAAAGCCCATAGGGTGTTTGCCTGACTACCGGCGTTGTGATGGCAGTCATACTAGTGGGAGCTGGATAGTCAATAGGCACATCCTTAGATGTCCCTAGTCGCAGGAGTATCGAGATTGGGCATCGATACCCCGGAGTAGACTAGTGTATACATATCTAGACCCTGACGAGGGGCGATGGATTGGTCCCGCAGCCATTGGTGGTGTGCACCTAAGATTGTATACAGATGCTCACTGGGTGTGAGTACACCGGACAGGACTCGCCGAGAACTGACTGGATGGTATTATACCTAACGTCAGATAGCAGTTCTCAGGTGACATGTGTGCAGATAGTCTGTTGACTTAAAGTCATCATTTGTCTCGTGTGAGTTCCCACTGTGCTTTGATTATTACCCTACCACGGCTCAAAGGAGTCGTGCAAACAGGTTTTAGTTGGGCATAGTCCCGAGCCACGTGGAGGCAGTGAGCGACTGTTAGGGATTCGTCTCTCCCGGTATAGGGAGTTGATATCGCACTGTGGTCGGTTGGTCATTACCATAAGTCCCTGGCCAGGGCTGATTGAGAATTACTAATGGACTCATCAGTAGATTCTCGGATGGTCTTGAGCCATACCGACACGACTTGTACGGTTATTAGGGGTCTGACATCCACCACCTCCCTAGACCATACATGCGATACTCTTAGACGAACAGACCAGACTGCACGGATATTGTCACGGACAGGCTCAGTAGGATTTCAGATGGGTTACCTCATCGGCTTTCTTATCGACAACTACCTGGGGACCGTTACGTACAGCTAGTGCCGCTTGCGGTCTGTGGTTAAACCCACTGCCAGCGTAGTAGTTGAGTCTTTAGAGTCCCACACAGAGATTTCCCAAACCCAGGCGAAAAGATATAGAGGTCGTATGGTTTTACGACAAAGGTTCGGACGCATACGTGTTTAAACGCACGTACGACATTCAGACAGTTTTTACTAGCCGGCTTTGGTTTAAACCAGATTCTAGTATCAGGTTATTGGATTTATACAGTCTAATGTTTTTCCGTGTTTTCACGGATAAGAGGGGCGTTCTTGTAATTTTCCGAGAAGCTTCTAGAAGGATGTGACTTGGAGGGAGAGGTGGCTTTTTCATTTAATGATTTAGTGACTCATTGTGAGTGATTCATCATGTCATTAATGCATTATTAAATGCTTAATGACTCACATAATGAATCACCCACTTGCATTAATGAAACATGATGAATAATCTCATATTATTCATTTCTTTTTAATTCATTATGTTTCATATATCAAGTGAGAAGCTTTTTCATTATTATTAGAATAATCATTATCATCTTCTCACTCTCTCTCTTCAAGTTCTCTCTCCTTCACCAAACCCTAATCCTACCCTCATGAGTTGAGAACAAGGATTAGGAAAGACTAATTACTCCATAACCTATCTCTACATCACCTTAGCTACTCTATTTAGCAACTAGAGAAACTAAGTAACCTCAAGTTTAGAGGTTATAGCTTGGATTAGGGTTCTCGGGTGGATCGTCTATCACGGAGGAAAGCCGAAGAGGACGTGGAGATCCAAAGAGGCCATATATAACATTAAGACGAAGGACTAGAACCGTTTGGTATAATCTCTTAACATAGTAGTTTAGAACTCTATAGCTTTTGTTAAAACTTGTTTAGCAAACGATTCATGCGGTTAGTCGATGTTTAACCATAGAACAAGATTGTTTTTCATATTTCCGCCTCCCCACAAGTATTGGGGTGTTGTACATCGACTTACAGTGGTATCAGAGCCTAGCTAAACAATATTTAACACACTTGCAAATTTGTATGAATTTCGAACGGAAAAACAAACCGGAAAAACCCCGATATCATGTACTTTCTGTCAAATTTTAAATGAGGTCCAAAATTTTTTCAGGGACCTTCAGAATGACCTAAATGAATGTATAAGAACACCCAAGAAAATTGGGCTCATGAATCGGCCATAGCGCCGCGGAACCGCGGCCGATCCCACCGATCCGCCGCGATTCCGCCGCGCTTTGGACGACTCATATGCCCAAGTTTCTTGTGTTGATTCTCTGTGATATTTGGTGTTTTCTGGTAATTTTTATTTTTACTCAGGTTTCAGATTTACAGAGAAGTATTGGAGCAAAATTAAAAGTGTTTAATCGATCGAAATTATACGGTGTTTGCATGTTTGATTATATCTGTGAAATGTTTTATGTGTTCGTAAACCTCCCCCAACTGCTAGTATGTCGGTTGGCAGGGGGTTGCACATATCTGTGATGTTATATATAACTGTTTGTGTATATAAACTGTATTGGACTGTTTTGGTGATTAGCCGGATTTTGTGATGGGTTATTGTTTTAATTCATTTGATGTAAATGTAATAAGTTGTAATATTATTTTGCGGGGCGCATCTAGGTTGCGGTTGTAGCCACCATTGTATTATTTCTTTTTTACTGTTTTTGCTCCTAGGATAGACCCAAGGTGGGGTGCATAAACTACCGGGTATTTTGAAGTATTGGGGCAGACCGCTTCACTTCTGGTACTTGGCGGGTAGTTTGCCGTACCCGTAGGGGTCTCGGGTGGGAAAATGGCTATTCATCACAACTGTGTAATCCGTCTTTCATTGCAGGCTCAAAAGAAATGCGGATGCTTGCAAATCCAATATTGTTTATCTGTGATCTGGAATGCCTATTATTGCGTCTGACGAATGTACAATATCTATATATGATAGCTATTTAGACGTCGCTTATGTTTTACACCCGCGCTAGCCCAGCCCCCGCTCTGTCGTTAGTTAAGTAACTTAACGGGTGATGACGGGACCCCGTGGCGAATGCGGATGGCATAAGAGGACGTTGTATTTTCGTTGTTATCTGTAATGATAGGTTAATGATGGGACGCATTATTATTAATGCAAAGAAAATAAAACCTAAACTGAATCGTTGGAACAATTTCTAAAAACCACTCGGTTTTCTTGAAAAAGCAAATTTTAAATGCGGAGCTTAAACCACTCCTTTTAAAAAAAAGCTATCTTAGTTCCTTCGATCAAATCAAGTTCATTACGTTAACGGTTTTTTTGCCAAAAACCAGCCGTAACCCTCCGTCGTTTCAGATAGACAGCACATCGTATTCATGCTATGCTTGTTGGCCTACATCAAGGCATAGTGAATGGTAGCAGTGTGTGTGCCTATTTGTTGCATAGATAGATGCATTAGTTTAATACAGACGTACACCTTGTTGGCCTACGTCAAGGGCTTGTACGATGTACTTAAATTGATCAGGACAACGATGGGTAGAACATGACTTGTATCTTATGACTTGTTGGCCTACGTCAAGGTCTATAAGAGCTTGGGGTAAAAATCATATCGGGAGTTTCAAACATAAAGGAAACTTGCAGATTTAGCTTACCTTCTGGAGTGTGGTGACTAGAGTGGCTTCCATCTAGGGCATCATGCAATGATAGTTGGATCCCGATCCCACTGATGAGTAGGATTACTCTCGGGAATTTCTCTCACTTAACAATCAATGCTATAAACCAAGTAGGTGCCTAGAAAGGTGTTAGAGGGGCTACGCCTCCAGGGAAAAGAGGTTCTTTAATTAAGGAACTTCGCGAAAGCGTTGGAAAACCTCCCTCGAAGTACCAACACCAGCCTGGCTGAAAGGTTAAGCAAGAATTGTGACGTGTGATTAAATCCTAACTAGTTCTTCTTTTAGGTTTTGAAGAAGGATTTGAGGAAACAGTGGGAGCCATCCTGTTTAGATAAATTAATAACCAATCTAAACTTGCAAGAGCATATGCTGAGTGTTTCTTTTCTCTCTCTCTGGCAGCTACCATGACTGGACTAAAACTATTACTCGAAAAGAATATACTGACCGGGCAGAACTATAAAGATTGGCTAAGGAACGTCAATATTGCGCTGACTTATGACAAAGTTGCATATGTTACCACCGCTGTTCCTCCCCTTATCCCAGGACCAGATTCCTCAGTTGCGGACAAGGAAGTTCGCAAAACCTGGGATCTAGACTGTGAGCGAGCTAAGTGTATCGTGCTGGCGTCCATGAATAATGAACTCCAGAAACAGCACGAGAGTATGGATATTGTATCCATATTCCTCCATTGCAAGGAATTGTATGGTGAACACTCCCGTATCGCGAGGTACGAAACCTCAAGGAAACTCTTCCAGATGAGGTTAGCTCCAGGATCGCCTGTTGGAGAGCACGTCCTCAAAATGATCACCCTCATTGAGGAACTCGCAAACCTGGGATGCGTGCTAGCGAATGATTTGTATATCGACTTGATTCTGCAGTCCCTTCCCCACACCTTCTCTCAGTTCGTGCTGAACTTCAATATGCACGAGATGGAAGCTGATCTTCCAAAGCTCCTCAACATGTTGAGGGTAGCAGAGACCTCCTTGAAAAAGGAGAAGACCCCCGTTCTGTATGTCGGCCAATCATCCTCTTCTAAATCTAAAGCGAAAGCTAAAGGGAAGAAGAAGATGAAAGCCACCAAACCGAAGGGTGGGGTCAAGAAGGTGCAGGGAACGAACAAGGCAGGAAGGGTGAAGGCAGAAAAGAACGAGTGCTTCTATTGTCACAAGCAAGGGCACTGGAAGAAGGATTGTTTGGCCTTTAAAGCCAAGGACATGAAGCAAGTTGTTGCTTCTACTTCAGGTGTGTTCGTAATCGAAAATTGTCTTTCAGTAAACTCTACTTCATGGGTACTTGATACCGGTTCTGGTTCTCACATCTGTAATTTTTTGCAGGATCTGAGAAATAGTAGAGTACTGGGGACAGGTGATATGACTCTCCGGATGGGCAATGGAATGCATGTAGATGCAGTTGCAATAGGGGAATATCACCTAGGGTTGAATGGTGGACACATTTTGGTATTGTACAGCTGTTTTTGTATTCCCAGTATGTTGTGTAATATTATATCAGTATCTTTGTTGTCTAATAAAGGATATAATTTTGCGCTTGAAAGAAATGTCATGAACATTCTCCTAAATCAAGAACTGATTGGGTTTGGCACACTGAAAAACGGCATATACATACTTAATCAACCTCAAATTTTCAATATACAGAAACCACGTAAGAGAAAGGCTCCAGATTCGAATCAAGCCTTCCTATGGCATTGTAGACTTGGTCATATAAATGAAACAAGGTTGACTAAGTTACATAAAGATGGATATCTAGATCCGTTTGAATATTCATCATATGCAACTTGTCAATCATGTATCAAAGGAAAAATGACCAAATCTCCGTTCACCGGACGCGGAGAAAGAGCCACACAACTCTTGGGACTTATACACAGTGATGTATGTGGTCCAATGTCCACACAGGCACGAAGCGGTCACTCCTACTTCATAACTTTTACTGATGACTTCTCTAGGTATGGACATATATTCTTAATGAAACATAAATCCGAGGCCTTTGAGAAGTTTAAGGAGTATAAAAATGAAGTAGAGAAACAAACTGGTAAAAGCATCAAGACACTTCGATCTGATCGAGGTGGAGAATACTTAAGTACCAGTTTCCTTGAATACTTAAAAGAGAATGGAATTCTCTCTCAGCTTACTCCACCTTATACACCTCAGCATAATGGTGTATCAGAAAGGAGGAATCGCACGCTATTAGATATGGTGCGTTCAATGATGAGTAGTGCTGAGTTGCCACTTTCCTTCTGGGGATTTGCTCTAGAATCAGCCGCATACCTATTAAATAGAGTTCCAACTAAGTCTGTACCTACCACTCCATATGAAATGTGGTGTGGGAAGAGACTGTTGGAGATAGTGCCCTCAGAGTCAATTATTGGATCACAGGCACGTGATTGCAATGATTGAGGGAGGACCTATCCCGGTAGGACAGTCTTACTCGAGATGATAGTATGCTATCTGGTTTATCTTTATCATCGTGTACTGCTTTAGGTGACCTGGCATGTCGCTATTACACGTTGATAGAGCCCCTAGGATTCTTGCTTGACTGCCGGCAGTATGATGGCGATCATATACGTGGGAGCTGGTAGTCTATAAGCACATCCTTAAAAGGTCCCTAGTCGTAGGAGTTTCGAGACAGGGCATCGATACTCCATTAGTAGACTAGTGTATACAGTCGAGACCCCGACGAGGGGCGGTGGCCGGTCTCACAAGCCACTGGTGTCAGTTGGTTCACCTAAGATGTATACAGGTGCTCATTGGGTTATGAGTACACCGGACAGGACTCGCCGGGAACCTGCCAGTTGGGATTATACCAGACGTCAGATAGCAGTTCCCTGGTGACATGTGTACAGGTTAGTTCATTGACCTGGGGATCGTCATTTGTCTCGTGTGAGTTCCCACTGTACTTTGATTACTACCCAACCACGGCTCAAAGGAGTGGTGCAAACAGGTTTTAGTTGGGTACAGTCCCGAGCCACATGGAGGCAGTGAGCGGATCTTCAGGGGTTCGTCTCTCCCGGTATTGGGGGTGAGGTCGCGCTGTGTCTAGGAGAGCCATTACGCAAAGCCCTCGGCCGAGGCAGGAGATTTACTGGTAGGTATTCCAGTAGTATCTCAGGGCGTTCTGGGCTACACTCCGGCACGACTTGTACCGCTTTTGGGGGTCTGACTTTTACCAACCCCCTAGGCCCGACATGCGATGCTCATAGACGAACGGACCGGACTGTACGGATATTGTCACTGACAGGCTCAGTAGGGTGTCAGGATGAGTTCGCTCATCGACGTCCCTTTTGGTCAATAGCTGGTGGCCCGTCACGTATTGGCTGATACCTCTGACGTGCTAGTGGTTAAATCCACAGCCATTGTATTGACGAGTCTTTAGAGTCCACCACACTTACAGTTACTCAAGCTTTCGGACGAAACGCTGTAGAGGCCGTATGGAGATATGGCAGGGTCCGATCAGATACGTGCGGTATTGCACGGATCAGGATCGGACAGTTTTGTACTAGTAGCCGTATAGTTATATGGCAGGGTTCGATCTGATACGTGCGGTATTGCACGGATCAGGATCGGACGGATATTACTAGCCGGCTTTGGCTTAAGCCGGTTCTAGTTTAGTACAGTGTAGATTTTGTCTCACTGCATTTGTATCCGGACGGAATACAGATGCGGGTGTGTATGCACAGTATCGGGGTTTTCCTGTAATTTATTACGGGACCAGTTTTCTGGAGTTGCCAGTTTGCATTCCGTTCCGGCCGGTTTTCCTTTGTTCTTTCCCGGCCGGACTTTTACGATGGAGGGGGTTATTTGCAAGTTTGCAAATAACACTTTGTGGAGGATTTATTTGCATAAGGATTGATATGTTAAGCATCTTTGCTTTTCATGCATTTATTGTGATAAGAATGGATTTGATTTGGATTTGAGTTTTGTGATGATTTTGTCTAGGATGTGGTTGTAGGGTTCCTAGGCACATCAAGGGGTTGTCACAAGGCATCAACCATGCCAAATTGAAATTTTACATGTGCCGAAGAACTCTAATACGGATCGTTGACTAGAGAATAGGCGAAACAAGAAGCTAGTTAACAACTTAACTACAAGCATATGGAAATACAACCTTTGTAGATTCCATTGTTGAACTCTTTGGCCTCTTGAGTGATGGAGGAAGGTCCTTCTTGAAGTCCTCTAGCATCTACGACGATCCACCCGGAGCTCCTAGTCCAAGCTTGCAACTTCACCTTTCCGGAGAAGAGATGAAGATAACACTCTACACAAATGGGCTAAACTTGTATAGAATGAGGTTGTGGATTTTATTCTCACTTCAAAAACCTTTCTTGATCAATATTTTGCTCACTTGAAGAGAACAAGAGAGCTAAGGAGGAAGAAGAAGCAACCAGGAGGATGATGGCTAACCTTCTTCAAGAAGACAAGAAAACATTCTTCTTGAAGGAGAGAAAAGACTTACCTTGGAAAAGAAATCAAGACATAGAAATATGTTTTTGTTCCTTCTCATGCAACCATGGTTAAGATATGAAGCCACTATTGCATCATGGTTAAAACACATAAGGAAAAATAATCAAGGGTTAAAGGGTGGGAATGTAACGTAAGAGTGTAGAAGCTTACCAATATTTAACCCTTTTCTTTTCCTTTTGTTTTAGCATAAGTGCAATGATGATTCATATTAAAAACCATGGTGTAAGTCTAGCATTGCCATCATATTCCATGTATAAGCAACCATGAAAGATGATGCATGTATGTATGTGTGCATGCACATCATATGTGCATGAAACTACAAACAAGAAATCATACATGCATGCATACATCCATCATGCACAAGTAAAGGTTTCAAGTGAGAAAACTAATGGTTAAATGATAAATCAACACTTGATTTATCGATCCGGTCATATCACATATGACCCCACCAAAAGCCAGCTGCCCGATCAATATACGGTACCCATACGCGCATTTTAATCGGGTCCATGCACATATCACATATGCGCACCACAACTTTTCGCCTAGACCAAGTAACTCCTTTGTGGGACTCTAAGACTCGTCAATACGCCGGCAGTGGGTGATGATCACATCAAGCACCCCCAGGCCGCAAGCGGTCAGCTAAACATAACGGCCACCCGGGTATTGAGCGATCAGAGGAAAACAAGCGAACCTGCCACCACTCCGTCGAGCCAACCGGCAACACTACCGTACAGTCCGGTCTCTTCGTCAGATATGTCGCATATCAAGTCTAGGGGTGGTAAGCGTCAGACCCCAATAACCGATAAGTCGTGCAGATGTGAGGCTCATAACGGGTCGAGAAACTACTAGTAACACTTACCAGCAAATCTCTAAATCAGCCCTGGCCAGGGACTTCCCTGTTATGGCCAATCAAGCACAGCGCAACATCAACCCCCAATACCGGGAGAGACGAAACCCCTCCTATCGCTCATTGCCTCCATGCGACTCGGGACTGTACCCAAAGACCACCGTTTTGCACGCCCTCAAGGGCGTGGTAAGGTGGAGATCAAAGCACAGTGGGAGTCACACAAGACTCTATGACGATCTCGGGTCTACAGACTAACATGTACAAGTGTCACCTGAGAACTGCCATCTGACGTAAGGTATAATACCATCTGGGAGTTCTCGGCGAGTCCGTCCAGTGTACCCAGTCTCCACTGAGCACCCGTATACCATCTCTGATGTCAAACACCAATGGATATGGGATCATCCATCGCCCATCTCATGGGTCGAGAAGCGTATACGCTAGTCTACACTGGTATATCGATGCCCCGTCTCGATACACCCACGACTAGGGACCTTGAAGGATGTACTTATGGACTACCACGTCCCCACTAGTATGATCTACATCATAGTCCAGGTAGTCAAGTACACATCCTAAGGGCTTTACCAACATGTAACTATAAGACAGTTTAAAGAGACAAGTATACATGTTAAGATAAAGAGTAACCAGATAGCATACTATCATATCGAGCAAGAAAGTCATCTCTATATACGACCAAGCATCCAATAATATACATCATATGTACAATACTGGCCTCTAGGGCATACATACAACTAACAATCTCCCACTTGCACTAGGGCCAGCTGCTGTAGTGTCGCATACCAAGCATCCCAAAGAGTCTCTCAAACTGTATCTGGGGAATAGCCTTCGTGAGTGGATCCGCTGTGTTATTCTTCGTATCAACTCTCCTGACCTCGATCTCCCGGCGATCAACTATCTCCCGGATCAGGTGATACCGCCTCAGAATATGCCTGGATCGCTGATGGGACCTGGGTTCCTTGGCCAAAGCCACCGCTCCATTGTTATCGCAATACAAGGGTATTGGATTTTCAATGGATGGAACCACTCCAAGTTCAGCAATGAACTTCTTGATCCAGACAGCCTCTTTGGCAGCATCGTTGGCAGCGATGTATTCAGCCTCCATCGTCGAGTCTGCCACGGTTTCCTGCTTGGAACTCTTCCAGCTAACCGCCCCTCCGTAAAGGGTAAAGACAAATCCCGACTGCGACTTAGAGTCGTCCTTATCACTCTGGAAGCTCGAATCGGTAAAGGACTCCACTTGGAGTTCTCCGTTACCATACACCAAGAGCATCTCTTTAGTCCTTCGCAAGTACTTGAGAATGCTCTTCACAGCTGTCCAGTGACTCTCTCCAGGATCAGCTTGATACCTGCTCACTATACTTAGTGAGTATGCAACATCAGGTCTGGTACATAGCATCGCGTACATGATAGAGCCCATGGCCGAAGCATAGGGTATCCCTTGCATGCGAGCTCTCTCCAAATCAGTCTTGGGAGACATCTCTTTGGAGAGAGTGACTCCAGAGATCGTGGGTAAGTTCCCACGCTTGGAATCTTCCATACTAAACCTCTTTAGTATGGTGTCAATGTACCTGGATTGGGACAATCCCAATATCCTTTTGGATCTATCTCTATAGATCCTCATTCCCAATATGCAGGAGGCATCACCAAGATCTTTCATTGAGAATCTTTATGATAAGAAGAGCTTGACCGATTGCAGCATAGGAATATCATTTCCTATCAAGAGTATGTCATCCACGTACAATACGAGGAAGACAACCTTACTCTCTGCCACCTTCTTGTAGATACAAGGTTCATCTGGGTTTTTGACGAAATCAAACTCTTTGATAACGACGTCAAAGCAGATGTTCCAACTCCGCGATGCTTGCTTTAATCCATAAATGGATTTAAGCAGCTTGCACACCTTCCCGCTGCTCCCACTGTCTACGAAGCCCTCTGGCTGAGTCATGTACACGCACTCTTCTAAATCACCATTTAGAAAGGCGGTCTTAACATCCATTTACCAGATTTCGTAATCATGATATGCAGCGATGGCAAGCATGATCCGGATGGATTTAAGCATAGCCACTGGAGAAAAGGTTTCGTCATAGTCCACACCTGGTCTTTGACGAAAACCCTTTGCAACAAGTCTAGCTTTGAAAGTCTCCACTTTCCCATCTACACCAAGTTTCTTCTTGAGGATCCACTTGCTCCCAATGGGTTTTACCCCTTCAGGAGCAACTTCCAAAGTCCATACTTTGTTGGTGTACATGGAATCCATCTCAGACCGCATAGCATCCAGCCATTTCACTGAGTCCCCACTCGTGATGGCCTGCTCGAAGCTAGTTGGGTCATCATCCTCCATGATGCAATCCTCGCTCCCACCATCCATGAGAAAACCGTAGTATCTCTCAGGTGGGCGAGGAACCCTACTAGATCGGCGGAGAGGCTGGGGTTCATCGGGTACTACTGAATCCTCTGGTTCTACCAAGTCTTCTGTTATAGTTTGTGTCGCTGGAACTTCTTCCAGTTCTACCTCAATACCACTTGTCTGTTTCATAAGAAAACTCTTTTCTAAGAATGTGGCATGCCGAGAAACAAACACTTTTTGTTCCTCGGGATGGTAAAAGATATACCCTTGTGAATCTTGGGATATCCTACAAACTTACATAAGACTGATCTTGCCTCGAGTTTGTCCGGATTCTGTCTTTTGACATAGGCTGGACAACCCCATATCTTAATGTAATTAAGATGTGGTCTCTTCCCTTTCCATATCTCATATGGAGTGGTTGTAAGTCGATGTAGTACACCCCAGTACTTATGGGGAGGCGGAATTTACAAAAAACTTATCAAGTTTAAACAACGAACATCGACTAACCGCTTGAATCGAAGCTAAACTCTGAATAACCGTATCCTATGAGTTTCTTTTCATAAGAGATTAGGGATTATACCTAATGAACCGGTCCTTCTCCTTTACGTCCTCCTTTGTTCTCCTCGGCCTTCTCTAGGTAGTAGACGATCCACCCGAGAGCAAAACTCCAAGCTAAACCTCTAACTTGAGGTAACTAATCAACTTTGATTGCTAATCAAAGATGAGAGAATGATATAGAGTGTAGGTTATGGATTGTTTAGTCTAACTAAACCTTTGTTCTCAACACATGAGGATTAAGGTTAGTATCTTGAAGATGAGAGCTTGAGGAGAGAGAATGTGTGATATGATAATGAGAGAAGAGAGAGAGTGTATCATAATATTATGAAGCATTCTTATTATCAAATAATCAATAAAGGAAATGAATAAGCATGCTTCACAAAATATCTTGTGATGATTCATTAACATGAGTCATTAAGCAATAAATGTGCATTAATGAAGTGAATGAATCACCACTATGACTCACTCTCTTTCCAAAACAAACCTCCTTAGTCACATCTTCTAGAAGCTTCTCGAGTAATTACGAGAACGCCCCTCCGATCCGTAAAAATACGGAAAAACTTTAGACTGTAAAAATCCAATAACCGGATACCAGTAACTGGCTTAAACCAAAGCCGACTGGTAAAAACTGTCCGAAAGTCGTACGCGCGTAAACGCACGTATGCGTCCGAACCCTCTGTCGCAAAACCATGCAACCTCTATATCGTTTTGCCTGGAGTAGGAAACTCTCTGTGTGGGACTCTAGAGACTCGACTACTACGCTGGCAGTGGGTTTAACCACAGACCGCAAGCGGCACTAGCTGTACGTAACGGTCCCCAGGTAGTTGTCGATAAGAAGGCCGATGAGTAAACCCATCCGAACTCCTACTGAGTCTGATGTGACAATCTCCATACAGTCCGGTCCGTTCGTCCAAGACTATCGCATATCAGGCCTAGGGGGGCGGCAAGCGTCAGTCCCCTAATAGCGGTATAAGTCGTGTCGGAGTGAAGCCCATTACACCCTGAGAAACTACTGGAACCTACCAGCAAATCTCGCTTGCCCTGGCCAGGGACTTTGCGTAATGGCTCTCTGACACAGCACGATATCTACTCCCAATACCGGGAGGGACGAATCCTGTCTAACCGCCACTGCCTCCAAGTGCTCGGGACTGCACCCAACTGCCACCTGTTTGCACGACTCCTTTGAGCCGTGGTAGGGTAGCAATCTAAGAACAGTGGGACACACTCGAGGCGAAGTAGCAGTGTCAAGTCTGCGGACTACGCTGTACTCATGTCACCTGGGAACTGTTCACTGACGACTGGTATCAAACCAACCAACAGTTCCCTGTGAGTCCTGTCCGGTGTACCCGTAACCTAACGAGCACCTGTATACTATCTCCAGTACGACGTACTGACGGCTGTGGGACAGACCATCTCCCCAACTGGGATGAGAAGCGTACACACCAGTCTACTCCGGAGTATCGATGCTCTGTCTCGATAATCCAACGACCGGGGACCTGAATAAGGATGTGCTTGTAGACTACCCAGCCCCCATTAGTGTGACTGCCATCACAACGCTGGTAGACAAGCAAGATCCTAAGAGCTCTATCAATACGTACACTCACATATTAAGATAGAAAAACCAAGTAGCATACTACCATGTTTAGCAAGACTGTTATATACATGTGAATATCCCAAGCTTCCATTAAGTAATATACAAGCTAGTATGATACAGTAATGGCCTTCTAGGGCATAAACACTAACAATCTCCCACTTGCACTAGGGCCATGTACTGGCATATCGCAGACCAATGATCTCGAGCAGCCTCTCGAACTGAATCTGAGGAAGGGCCTTTGTGAATGGATCAGCAATGTTCTCTTCTGAAGCAACTCTCCGAACCTCGATCTCCTGACGATCAATGATCTCCCTGATCAGGTGATACCGCCTCAAGATATGTCTGGACTTCTGATGGGACCTTGGTTCCTTCGCTAAAGCTATAGCTCCGTTGTTGTCGCAATACAGAGGTATTGGATCAACTATGGTAGGAACCACCTGAAGTTCTGTTAGGAACTTCTTCATCCAGACTGCTTCTTTTGCGGCATCGCAAGCAGCTATATACTCCGCTTCCATCGTCGAGTCAGCAACGGTGTCCTGCTTGGAGCTCTTCCAGCACACCGCCCCTCCATTGAGGGTAAAGACATAACCCGACATGGACTTGGAATCGTCCTTATCACTCTGGAAGCCGGAATCAGCAAAGGCCTCCAACCTGAGGTCTTTTCCGCCGTAAACCAAGAACATCTCCTTAGTCCTCCTCAGGTACTTGAGAATGTTCTTTACTGCTATCCAGTGTTTCTCCCCTGGGTCTGACTGATACCGGCTTACCACGCTCAGTGCGTAAGCTACATCTGGTCTGGTACACAACATCGCATACATTATAGAGCCTACCGCAGAAGCGTAGGGTATAATAGACATGCGTTCCCTTTCCAAATCAGTCTTGGGAGACATCTCTTTGGAGAGGGTGATTCCGTGACAAGCCGGTAGATTACCGCGCTTTGAATCTTCCATACTGAATCTTTTCAGTACAGTGTCGATATACCTGGACTGCGAAAGTCCCAACATCCTCTTGGATCTATCACGATAGATCCGGATCCCCAGAATGTAAGAGGCATCACCCAGGTCTTTCATGGAGAACCTGTGTGACAAGAATCCTTTGACAGATTGTAGCATAGGAATGTCATTTCCTATCAATAGAATGTCATCCACGTACAAGACGAGGAATACGACACTTCTGGCCACAACTTTACTATATATGCACGGTTCATCTGGATTTTTGATAAAGTCATATTCTTTGACTGTCTCATCAAAACAGATGTTCCAACTCCGCGATGCCTGCTTTAGTCCATAAATGGACTTAAGCAGCTTGCATACTTTCCCGCTGCTCCCACTCTGATTGAAACCCTCTGGCTGATCCATATAGACGCTCTCTTCTAAATTTCCATTCAGAAAAGCCGTCTTTACGTCCATCTGCCAGATTTCATAATCATGGAAGGCAGCAATAGCAAGAAGGACCCGAATGGATTTGAGCATAGCCACTGGAGAAAAAGTTTCGTCATAGTCCAAACCAGGTCTTTGACGAAAACCCTTTGCAACAAGTCTAGCCTTATAGGTTTCCACCTGTCCATCTACACCAATCTTTTTCTTGAAGATCCATTTGCATCCTATGGGTTTTACCCCATCTGGAGCAAAGTCCAAAGTCCATACTTTGTTGGTGTACATGGACTCCATCTCGGTCCGCATTGCATCTAGCCATCGTACCGAGTCGCCGCTCTGGATGGCCTGCTGGAAGTCAGTAGGTTCATCATCATCTATGATGCAATCCTCTCTATCCCCGTCTATGAGAAAACCGTAGTATCTCTCAGGCGGACGAGACGGCCTACTACTCCTGCGGAGGGGTGCGGGAATGTTCTGTTCTTCTTGAACCTCTGGTTCTACCAAACTTTCAGTAGCAGTTTGTGGTTCTGGAATTTCTTCCAGTTCTATTTCGCTCCCACTCTTCTGATTTTCTAAAAATTCAGTTTCTAAGAAGTGGGCATGACGAGAAACAAAAACCTTTTGTTCCTCTGCGTAATAGAAATAATATCCCTTGGAGTTCTTTGGATATCCCACAAGCTTACACAGTACTGAGCGTGCCTCGAGCTTGTCCACATGCTGCTTTTTTACAAAAGCTGGACACCCCCATGTCCTAAAATGTTTTAGACAGGGTTTCTTCCCACTCCACATCTGATATGGTGTGGTAGGCACAGTCTTGGTTGGAACCTGGTTCAAAAGATATGCCGCTGATTCTAGCGCATAACCCCAGAAAGATCGCGGTAACTCAGCATTACTCATCATGGATCGTACCATATCCAATAGGGTTCGATTTCGTCTCTCCGATACACCGTTGTGCTGTGGAGTGTATGGAGGAGTAAGCTGAGAGAGAATTCCTTTCTCTTTTAGGTAACCTAGGAACTCGGCACTTAAGTATTCTCCACCTCGATCAGATCTTAGTGTTTTAATACTTTTGCCAGTTTGGTTTTCCGCTTCACTCTTAAATTCCAGGAATTTCTCAAAGGCCTCTGATTTATGCTTCATTAAGAAAACATATCCATACCTAGAGAAATCATCTGTAAAAGTAATGAAGTAGGAATAACCACCTCTCGCATGTGTAGACATTGGACCGCATACATCACTGTGTATGAGTCCTAAGAGCTCGCTCGCTCTTACTCCTTGTCCAGTGAATGGAGTCTTTGTCATCTTTCCTTTGAGACAAGATTGACAAGTGTCATAAGTTTGATATTCGAACGTGTCCAAATATCCTTCTCTATGCAACTTAGTCAACCTTCTCTCATTGATGTGACCCAGTCTACAATGCCATAAGAAAGCTTTATTTAAATCTGGATACTTTCTTTTTAGTGTGTTCTGGACATTGAAAATTTGGAGTTGGTTTAACACATATATGCCGTTATTTAGAGTACCGGACCCAATCAAACCATGATTAAGGTGGATGTTGACAACATCTCTTACAAACGTGAAATCATAACCTTTATTTGATAACAAGGAAACTGATATGATATTACACGTTAAGCTGGGTACAAAATAACAGTTATGTAAAACCAAAATGTGTCCACTCGTCAATCCTAGGTGATAATCCCCGACGGACGCAGCTCCCACGCTAGCTCCGTTAGCAACCCTGAGGATCATATCACCTTCCTCCAGCACTCTACGGTTTCTCAGTGCCTGCAATGAATTGCAAATATGAGATCCTGATCCGGTATCCAATACCCAGGAAGTAGATTTGATTGACAGACAATTCTCAATTACAAACACACCTGAAGTCGAAGCCACAGCTTGCTTCGGTTCCTGGTTCTTGGCGTTCCACGCCTTGCAATCCTTCTTCCAGTGCCCTTTCCTGTGACAATGGAAGCACTCATCCAGGCCAACTACCGGTGCTGCAATCTTTTTCTTTCCCTTCTTTCCCACCTTACTAACACCTCCTCTAGGTCTGGGTGCGGCCTTCTTCTTCCTTCCTTTGGCCCTAGCCTTGGACCCGGAAGAAGATGCTCCGCCAACAAACATAGCGGGTGTTTCCCTTGCCTTCTGCAAGGTGCCCTCTGCACTCCTTAACATGTTCAGGAGTTCCGCAAGTTCAACTTCTTTTCCTTGAAGATTGAAGTTGAGGATAAACTGGGCGTAGGTGGGAGGAAGGGACTGGAGAACAAGGTCTGTATAGAGCTCATTATCCAAAGTCGTCCCAAGGTCTGCGAGCTCTTCTATATAGCCAATCATCTGTAGGACATGTTCACCTACAGATGATCCGACAGCCAACCTCGCTCGAAATAATTTCTTTGAGGTCTCGTATCTTGCTATACGAGATTGCTCTCCATAAAGTTCCTTTGTATGGAGAAATATGCCATCTAAGGACATATCCTCGTGCCTCCTCTGATGTTCATTATTCATCGAGGCAAGCACGATGCACTTGGCTCTCGCGCAATCTAAATCCCAGGTTTTGCGGATTTCCTTATCCGCATTACTGGATTTGGGACCAGGGACAGCAGGTGCCGTAGCGGTGAGGATGTACCCCAATTTGTCGTAGGTCAAGGCCATCTTGACATTCCGCAGCCAATCTTTATAGTTTGGCCCCGTCAGTATATTTTTCTCTAAAAGTAACTTAAGTCCAGTCATTTTCAGGGTCGCTGCAATTAGGAGAGAGAGAAGAAAACTCTTTAGCATGATGCTCTTGCAAGTTTAGAGTGGTTTTTAGTTTATCTAAACTGGATGGCTCCCACTGTTTCTCGAATCCTTCCTCAAACCATAAAAGAAGAATTAGCCAAGACTATTCTCACCGTACAATACTTGCTTAACCGTTCAGCCAGGCCGGGTGTCGATACTTCGAGGGAGGTTTTCCAACGCTTTCGCGAAGTTCCTTAATTAAAGAACCTCTTTTCTCTGGGGGCGTAACCCCGCTGACACTTTTCTGGACACCTACTAGGTTTATAGCATTGATCGTTAAGCGACGAATATCCTGATAAGTAGCATATACTCACAGTAGGATCGGGATCCAAATATCATCGTCTGATAATGTTGTAGGAATGCTACCAACATTCATCAAACTCAAAATGGTATGCATCTCTTTGCAAATTTCAGTTTCTTTAGAAATTCCCGATATTAGTTTTTGCCCCATGCTCTTATGACCTTGACTAAGGGCCAACAAATCATAAGTCACATGTCAAGTTCTGCCCATCATTATCCTGTTGATTTGAACCCATCCGTATACTCTTGACTAAGGGCCAACAAAGTAATACGACTGTCCCAAACCAACTCATCTATCTATGCAACAAATGAATACCCCAGCAGCTACCAATCACTATGTCTTGACTAAGGGCCAAACAAACATAGCTTGAATACTACTGACCATTCATAAGAAATGACGGAGGGCTACGACTGGTTTTGGCGAAACCGTGAACGTAGTGAACTTGATATAACCGAAGGAACGTGATAGCTTTTAAAAGGAGTGGTTAAATCTCCGCATTTAAAATTATCTGTTTTAAAAATAACCGAGTGGTTTCTTTTAAATTGTTCCAACGATTTAAACTTTGGTTTGTTTTACTTTGCATTACAGATAATGCGTCCCATCATTAACCTATCATTGCAGAAAACAACGAAAATACAACGTCCTCTTATGCCATCCGCATTCGCCACGGGGTCCCGTCATCACTCGTTAGGTTACTTAACTAACGACAGAGCGGGGGCTGGGCTAGCGCGGGTGTAAAACATAAGTGACGTCTAAATAGCTATCATAATATAGATATTTTACATTCGTCTGACGCAATGATATTCATTCCAGAACACAGATAAACAATATTGGATTTGCAAGCAATCTGTATTTCTTTTGAGCCTGCAAGAAAAGACAGATTACACAGTTGTGATGAATAGCCGTTTACCCCACCCTCGACCCCTACGGGTACGGCAAACTACCCACCCGGCAGTCTGTGTACCCCACCTTGGGTCAGTCCTAGGAGCAAAAAACAGTAAAATGAAATAATACAACGGTGGCTACGACCGCAACCTGGAAGTGCCCCGCGAAAATAATATTACAACAAAATACATTTACAACAAATGAATTAACCAATAACCCATTGCGAACCCCGGCTATACACCACAACAGTCCAATACAGTTTATATGCACAAACAGTTATAACCATTTCAGAAATGTGCAACCCCCTGCCAACCGACATACTAGCAGTTGGGGGAGGTTTACGAACACATCAAACAATCACAGATATAATCCAATACGCAAATACTGTATTTTTCGATCGAATAAACAACTTCAAAATTGCTCCAAAATCTGCTCTGTTAAACAGTAACCTGAGCAATAATTAAATATTCCAGAAAACCCCAAATGTCACAGGGGACCCACACAAGAAAGACGAGTCCATGACTCGGCCAAAGCGCCGCGGATGCGCGGCAGATCCCACCGATCCGCCGCGCTTCCGCGGCCGAGTTGCCGATTCATGGGTTCGAATTTCTTGGGTGTTCTCCTAGACCCATTTCTAGCTCTCTGAACACACCAGAAAAATTTTAGGACTTGATTTTAAGTTCGACAGAAACTATACAGAACTAGGGTTTTCCGGGTTCGTTTTTTCGTTCGAAATTCGTACAAATTTGCGATTAAGTTATTTAGTGTTTAGCGAGGCTCTGATACCACTGTAAGTCGATGTAGTACACCCCAGTACTTATGGGGAGGCGGAATTTACAAAAAACTTATCAAGTTTAAACAACGAACATCGACTAACCGCTTGAATCGAAGCTAAACTCTGAATAACCGTATCCTATGAGTTTCTTTTCATAAGAGATTAGGGATTATACCTAATGAACCGGTCCTTCTCCTTTACGTCCTCCTTTGTTCTCCTCGGCCTTCTCTAGGTAGTAGACGATCCACCCGAGAGCAAAACTCCAAGCTAAACCTCTAACTTGAGGTAACTAATCAACTTTGATTGCTAATCAAAGATGAGAGAATGATATAGAGTGTAGGTTATGGATTGTTTAGTCTAACTAAACCTTTGTTCTCAACACATGAGGATTAAGGTTAGTATCTTGAAGATGAGAGCTTGAGGAGAGAGAATGTGTGATATGATAATGAGAGAAGAGAGAGAGTGTATCATAATATTATGAAGCATTCTTATTATCAAATAATCAATAAAGGAAATGAATAAGCATGCTTCACAAAATATCTTGTGATGATTCATTAACATGAGTCATTAAGCAATAAATGTGCATTAATAAAGTGAATGAATCACCACTATGACTCACTCTCTTTCCAAAACAAACCTCCTTAGTCACATCTTCTAGAAGCTTCTCGAGTAATTACGAGAACGCCCCTCCGATCCGTAAAAATACGGAAAAACTTTAGACTGTAAAAATCCAATAACCGGATACCAGTAACTGGCTTAAACCAAAGCCGACTGGTAAAAACTGTCCGAAAGTCGTACGCGCGTAAACGCACGTATGCGTCCGAACCCTCTGTCGCAAAACCATGCAACCTCTATATCGTTTTGCCTGGAGTAGGAAACTCTCTGTGTGGGACTCTAGAGACTCGACTACTACGCTGGCAGTGGGTTTAACCACAGACCGCAAGCGGCACTAGCTGTACGTAACGGTCCCCAGGTAGTTGTCGATAAGAAGGCCGATGAGTAAACCCATCCGAACTCCTACTGAGTCTGATGTGACAATCTCCATACAGTCCGGTCCGTTCGTCCAAGACTATCGCATATCGGGCCTAGGGGGGCGGCAAGCGTCAGTCCCCTAATAGCGGTATAAGTCGTGTCGGAGTGAAGCCCATTACACCCTGAGAAACTACTGGAACCTACCAGCAAATCTCGCTTGCCCTGGCCAGGGACTTTGCGTAATGGCTCTCTGACACAGCACGATATCTACTCCCAATACCGGGAGGGACGAATCCTGTCTAACCGCCACTGCCTCCAAGTGCTCGGGACTGCACCCAACTGCCACCTGTTTGCACGACTCCTTTGAGCCGTGGTAGGGTAGCAATCTAAGAACAGTGGGACACACTCGAGGCGAAGTAGCAGTGTCAAGTCTGCGGACTACGCTGTACTCATGTCACCTGGGAACTGTTCACTGACGACTGGTATCAAACCAACCAACAGTTCCCTGTGAGTCCTGTCCGGTGTACCCGTAACCTAACGAGCACCTGTATACTATCTCCAGTACGACGTACCGACGGCTGTGGGACAGACCATCTCCCCAACTGGGATGAGAAGCGTACACACCAGTCTACTCCGGAGTATCGATGCTCTGTCTCGATAATCCAACGACCGGGGACCTGAATAAGGATGTGCTTGTAGACTACCCAGCCCCCACTAGTGTGACTGCCATCACAACGCTGGTAGACAAGCAAGATCCTAAGAGCTCTATCAATACGTACACTCACATATTAAGATAGAAAAACCAAGTAGCATACTACCATGTTTAGCAAGACTGTTATATACATGTGAATATCCCAAGCTTCCATTAAGTAATATACAAGCTAGTATGATACAGTAATGGCCTTCTAGGGCATAAACACTAACAGTGGTAGGCACTGATTTGGTAGGAACTCTATTCAATAGGTCCATGGCTGTCTCAAGCGCATATCCCCAGAAGGAAATAGGTAACTCAGCTGTGCTCATCATAGAGCGCACCATATCTAATAGGGTGCGGTTCCTCCGTTCTGATACACCGTTGTGCTGTGGTGTATATGGAGGAGTCAGCTGAGAGAGAATCCCATTCTCTTTTAGGAAGTCCAGGAATTCATTGCTTAAGTATTCACCTCCTCGATCAGATCGTAGGATTTTAATACTTTTTCCGGTTTGGTTCTCAACTTCTTGTTTATATTCTCTAAATTTCTCAAAAGCTTCAGACTTGTGTCTTATCAAGTACACATGTCCGTATCTTGAGAGATCGTCAGTGAATGTAATGAAGTACGAAGAACCATCCCTGGCATGTGTAGACATTGGACCGCATACATCACTATGTATCAGTCCCAAGAGTTCAGCAACTCTTTCTCCGTGTCCCGTAAATGAAGTCTTGGTCATCTTGCCTTTGAGACATGACTGGCAAGTGTCATAAGATGAAAATTCAAACGGATTTAAATATCCATCTTTATGCAACTTAGCTAGTCGTGTCGCATTGATGTGACCGAGTCTACAATGCCACAAGAAGGATTCGTTGAGTTCAGAACTCTTCCTCTTGTGTGTGTTTGTTATGCTCAGAACTGTTGATTGATTTAGAACATAAATGCCATTGCACAACGTGCCTGATCCAACCAACTTTTGGTTACGGAAAATGTTCATAACATTGTCCTGTAATACAAAATTATATCCTTCTTTACTTAATAAAGAAACCGATATAATGTTGCATATCAGGTTCGGCATGTAATAGCATTCGTTCAGAACCAATGTATTACCAGTTGGTAATTCAAGGTGATATTCCCCGACAGTCTTAGCTGCAACAATTGCACCATTTCCAACTCTAATGTCTTTATCACCTTCTCCAAGTTTTCTACCTTTTCTAAGCCCATGTAACTGATTACATATATGGGATCCTGACCCGGTATCTAATACCCAGGACGTAGAGCAAATGGAGAAACAGTTCTCAGTAACGAACACACCCGAAGAAAATGCATCAACATGTACTTTCTTCAATCGGGTGGCATGTGAATCCTGGTATTCCCCTATATCCTGTTCATTCCTATAACTCTTATAAGAAAGAACGGAACCAACGTTCCCAGCACAGTATAACATGCGGGTTTGGTCAATACATCCATATTATTATCTTGATTAGGGCATGAAATGGTCGCTACCTGGAGAGAGAGAGAAGAAAACACTTAGCGTGCGCTCTTGCAAGATCAGATTGGTTCTTATTTTATCTAATCAGGATGGCTCCCACTGCTTTTTTTATCAAATCTTCCTTCAAACCCTAAAAGGAAAGACTAGCCGGGATTAATTACACGCTACAAGTTCGCCAATCTTTCAGCCAGGCCAGTGTCGGTACTTTGAGGGAGGTCCCCCGTGCTTTCGCACGAACCTAATTAATGTAAACCTCGTTTTCCCAGAGGCGTAACCCCGTTGACACCTTTCTAGGCACCTACTTGATCGGCTAATTGTAATGTGCAAAACTCTCCCAGGAGTAACTCTTACTCGCAGCGGGTATCGGGATCCAACTATCTCATAGAAGGTATGCAATCTCATTGCAAATTTCAACACTTGAAATTCCCGATAATCTTTTGCCCCTAGCTCGCTATGACCTTGACGCATGCCAAACAACCCATAGTCTGCTAGTCAAGTTCAACCCGTACATTTCTTGATTGAATTAGACCCTCCCGCACGACCCTTGACGCATGCCAAACAACGCCGTACGAATGTCCCAATCCAATCGCATCGTATGCTAGCAGATAAGCACTAGTTAGCTACCGTACACTACGCCTTGACGCATGCCAAACAACCGCAGCACGAATACTAACTAGTACTTATCTGAAATGACGGAGGGCTACGACAGGTTTTTCTGAAAACCTATTGCGTAATGAACTTGATATCGTTGTAGGATTGAATGAAGTTTAGAAATGGAGTGATTTTGAGGCCTTTCCAGTTTTGCTAAAGGGGTCACTCCCGGTGAAGGGATCGTCGGCCCTTTCCTCGTCGTATGAGGTGCGGGATATATCACATATATCACTGTGCAAAGCAAAAACTCTTAAAAGCAATCAAAAACAAACCGAGTGTGTAGCATCTGCCGGTTATTGCTAAAGGAGTCACTCCCGGTGAAGGGATCTCGGTCCTTTCCTTATCGAATAAGGTGCAGGATATATCACATATACCGCTGTGCAAAGCAAGAACTGTAGCTACCTGTTTTATTTTGAAATTCGATTCCACAACATCTTTAGGTTTCTTTTCTTTCATTAATCACATTAATGAAGTCCCATCATTTAAGTCACCTAAACATCACAGATAGATATGACGTACACTTATGCCATCCGCATTCGCCTCGATGTCCCCTCGTGCACCGTTAGGTTAGGTAACTAACGACAGAGCAGGGCAGGGCTAGCGCGGGTGTAAAACATAAGTAACGTCTATATAATATATCATATATACTATATACTGTATCTATCACAGAACATCACATGATCACATCACAGATATCGCAGCAAAAGAATCATATGAAATATTGGATATACTAGGACGTCCGTGTTTTCAATACGAGCCAGTACAAAACACGGATTCCACGGTCGTGATGAATAGCCAATCCCACACCCTCAGACCCCTACGAGAGCGGCAAGCAACCCTACCAATTCTAGAGTTAGGAGACCCGGACTCGACTCCTCGAGTTGGTCTCCCACTGGACTCCAGAACCCGGTTACTTGTGCCCTCCTTCTTGGGTCTATCCTAGTGCGGAAAAGTAAATAATATACAAAAGGTGACATCTTCCGCAACATGGAAGTGCCCCAAATAAAAGAATATTATATACAAGTTTTTACATGAATGAAAATGAAAAACACTCATCTCACATAAAAACCCCCGGCTATTCAAACACGACGATCCAATATAACATGTCCAGCAATACATAATATCTCATATCATCAACGTAAGTAAGTATGCGTACCCCAATTGTCGTTGACGTATAGCAACGAAACCGGCGATATCGTCATACTACACTTACGGTCACAGAAAAGAAAGTGTAAAACTACAACAGTTGGAATCCGCAATCTCTTTAGACATCACATGCCTAATCAAATGAATTACTTAGACATCGCATGCCTAACAATTAT
This sequence comes from Agapanthus africanus, assembly GCA_030015575.1. NCBI lineage: Eukaryota > Viridiplantae > Streptophyta > Magnoliopsida > Asparagales > Amaryllidaceae > Agapanthus > Agapanthus africanus. Next base: position 247,473,959 of record JASDDO010000004.1, on the reverse strand, counting down.
AAACCCCGCATTTTAGTCTCATTATCGAAAACACTTTCTAATATCAAGTCGGGCAATTCAACAAGATTCCCGACATCCTGATCGAATGCTCGTCGCAAACTTCAATAGGCGACCGCACCCCCGATACCGTCGACGAAGTGCACCAAGGCGGAACACCGCTGCCGCGAGCACCCGAACGGATGCTTTCGGCGACGGGGTTCTCCTACAGTCACTTGGTCGGGGCTATGGAGTGAGGCTGTCTATTAAGTTTACCCGGCGAGTATCCGCGTACACTACGTGATTGCGACGGACTTTTGATCACATCAAAATTCCGTGGCAACCGATCAAGTGAGACTAAACTGCTATGTTTATAACATTCATTCGGTTATCTCATAACTATTTGTGAATTCCAATTATTGTATCACATTCCAGATAAATAGAAAATGTTAAATTTTCCGATCAAATATTCAAACACCCAAGTTTTCCGAAACTGCTCAACACATGAAACACTGTCAAAGACATTCGCTTCATGCCTCAGTACCAACGGTCCAGCCGTAGAAGGGTCAAGCCAACGCCTCACATGTGGCACGCCGTACCGCCCCAAACCCTAAGGTTCAAAGGGCGGTTCAAGACGGTCACATAATCGACTTATGGTTTGTTGTCTTCTAGAGGGTCCATCGCGTTACTTGCACTACTTAGAATGTCTTTAAACCACGGAAAAATCCAACACTTGGAAATTTTCCGGCAAGGGAAAAGTTGGGTATTTATATCCGGTCGAACTTTTTAACACATTCAACAATTATCCGGAAAACACATAGACAGAGTTAGACTTTCCGATCGAAACAATGATTCCCCAAAACAACTCAGAAAAACTCAACTCTTGAGTTCAGGTTAAAATATTCCAGGAATATCAGCACTGCATTATAGGAGTTACTGTTCAAATTGGACACGTGTCTGCTTCTTGTTGGCCGCGGAAGGGCCGCACAAACCCTACTTGTGCGGCGCTTCCGCCGCACTCTGGTGGAATCGTGTGCTCAAATTTCACAGTTATTCTTAGAAAAGCCTGCTCATTTTTCTGGATATTTTTAATTCCCAAAAATCAACAGTTTTGAAAAAAGTACAGAGAACGATTTTGCAATGGGATTTCGGTTCGATCGGATTTCTAACTCCGTCCGGGGATCGCCTAAAGCTCTAGCCTGGCTCTGATACCACTGTAGGGTTCCTAGGCACATCAAGGGGTTGTCACAAGGCATCAACCATGCCAAATTGAAATTTTACATGTGCCGAAGAACTCTAATACGGATCGTTGACTAGAGAATAGGCGAAACAAGAAGCTAGTTAACAACTTAACTACAAGCATATGGAAATACAACCTTTGTATATTCCATTGTTGAACTCTTTGGCCTCTTGAGTGATGGAGGAAGGTCCTTCTTGAAGTCCTCTAGCGTCTACGACGATCCACCCGGAGCTCCTAGTCCAAGCTTGCAACTTCACCTTTCCGGAGAAGAGATGAAGATAACACTCTACACAAATGGGCTAAACTTGTATAGAATGAGGTTGTGGATTTTATTCTCACTTCAAAAACCTTTCTTGATCAATATTTTGCTCACTTGAAGAGAACAAGAGAGCTAAGGAGGAAGAAGAAGCAACCAGGAGGATGATGGCTAACCTTCTTCAAGAAGACAAGAAAACATTCTTCTTGAAGGAGAGAAAAGACTTACCTTGGAAAAGAAATCAAGACATAGAAATATGTTTTTGTTCCTTCTCATGCAACCATGGTTAAGATATGAAGCCACTATTGCATCATGGTTAAAACACATAAGGAAAAATAATCAAGGGTTAAAGGGTGGGAATGTAACGTAAGAGTGTAGAAGCTTACCAATATTTAACCCTTTTCTTTTCCTTTTGTTTTAGCATAAGTGCAATGATGATTCATATTAAAAACCATGGTGTAAGTCTAGCATTGCCATCATATTCCATGTATAAGCAACCATGAAAGATGATGCATGTATGTATGTGTGCATGCACATCATATGTGCATGAAACTACAAACAAGAAATCATACATGCATGCATACATCCATCATGCACAAGTAAAGGTTTCAAGTGAGAAAACTAATGGTTAAATGATAAATCAACACTTGATTTATCGATCCGGTCATATCACATATGACCCCACCAAAAGCCAGCTGCCCGATCAATATATGGTATCCCATACGCGCATTTTAATCGGGTCCATGCACATATCACATATGCGCACCACAACTTTTCGCCTGGACCAAGTAACTCCTTTGTGGGACTCTAAGACTCGTCAATACGCCGGCAGTGGGTGATGATCACATCAAGCACCCCCAATCCGCAAGCGGTCAGCTAAACGTAACGGCCACCCGGGTATTGAGCGATCAGAGGAAAACAAGCGAACCTGCCACCACTCCGTCGAGCCAACCGGCAACACTACCGTACAGTCCGGTCTCTTCGTCAGATATGTCGCATATCAAGTCTAGGGGTGGTAAGCGTCAGACCCCAATAACCGATAAGTCGTGCAGATGTGAGGCTCATAACGGGTCGAGAAACTACTGGTAACACTTACCAGCAAATCTCTAAATCAGCCCTGGCCAGGGACTTCCCTGTTATGGCCAATCAAGCACAGCGCAACATCAACCCCCAATACCGGGAGAGACGAAACCCCTCCTATCGCTCATTGCCTCCATGCGACTCGGGACTGTACCCAAAGACCACCGTTTTGCACGCCCTCAAGGGCGTGGTAAGGTGGAGATCAAAGCACAGTGGGAGTCACACAAGACTCTATGACGATCTCGGGTCTACAGACTAACCTGTACAAGTGTCACCTGAGAACTGCCATCTGACGTGAGGTATAATACCATCTGGGAGTTCTCGGCGAGTCCGTCCAGTGTACCCAGTCTCCACTGAGCACCCGTATACCATCTCTGATGTCAAACACCAATGGATATGGGATCATCCATCGCCCATCTCATGGGTCGAGAAGCGTATACGCTAGTCTACACTGGTATATCGATGCCCCGTCTCGATACACCCACGACTAGGGACCTTGAAGGATGTACTTATGGACTACCACGTCCCCACTAGTATGATCTACATCATAGTCCAGGTAGTCAAGTACACATCCTAAGGGCTTTACCAACATGTAACTATAAGACAGTTTAAAGAGACAAGTATACATGTTAAGATAAAGAGTAACCAGATAGCATACTATCATATCGAGCAAGAAAGTCATCTCTATATACGACCAAGCATCCAATAATATACATCATATGTACAATACTGGCCTCTAGGGCATACATACAACTAACAGTGGTCACCTCTTTTCACTTCCTACACTCACCTCCCTTCATGCTTCATAATCTTTGCTCCACCATTTTCTAAGTATGAGAGTTTTCATTAGAAAAGAGAAAAGAAGAAAAGAAAAAGAATGAGAGAGTTCATCTTTGTTTTGTGAGGAATTCTTCATCTCCTTCTTCTTCTTGTTTTGGAAAAATGAAAGCACCATTTTTCCTAACCCCATTCCTCCATCAAGGCAACTACAAACCCCAAATGATACTAGCATGATCTACTACACATTCTACAGCATATCTTGAGCATGTCGAGTTGCCGGCTTCATGCCCGAGTTGCCTCGGTATTGAGGCGGGAGCCCGTAAAAGACGAAGGCGATGTGGTGCCCTTCCGGCGAGGAGGCGACGATGTGGAGGCAAGACTTTCCGCGGGAGATCGGGACGATGACGAGAAGACCGGAGGACTCGGATCACTCGGTATACTTCTCTTCCCATCTCTTAATTGCTAGCATTAGGTTAATGGTTACGATCCGGGTTTTCATTGTCCGCGGTAGCGCCGGTTTCCAAGTAAGGAAAAATTTTGATTCCGCAATTTGGCCTCGGATAGACGGCCGGGGCGCTGCCGTGGAGGAACAGAGACCATATCTCAAGTATATCAAGATATGAGGGTGTCCGGTATATGTTAAAAAGCATAATCCAGACAAGCTCAAGGCACGATCGGTTTTATGCAAGTTTGTAGGATACCCCAAGCATTCAAGGGGGTACATGGTCTACCACACTGAAGAACAAAAGGTGTTTGTCGCTCGTCACATTGTCTTCTTAGAAAGCGAATTTCCTGCAAAAGAAATTAGTGGGAGCACGGTAGAACTGGAAGAAATTCCAGAACCTCAAACTGCTACCGAGGACTTAGAAGAATCTCAGATTTCAATAGAACATGACGAACCAACGCCACTCCGCAGATCTAATAGGCTTTCTCATCCTCTGAAAGATATTATGGTTTTCTTCTTGATGGGGATCGAGAGGATTGCATCATCGATGATGATGAGCCTACTAGTTTTCAGCAGGCTATCACGAGTAGCGACTCAGTGAAGTGGCTGGATGCTATGAGATCCGAAATGGAATCCATGTACACCAATAAAGTATGGACTTTAGAAGTTGCTCCTCCTGGGGTAAAACCAGTTGGGTGCAAATGGATCTTCAAAAAGAAGATTGGTACATTTGGACAAGTGGAAACCTACAAAGCTAGACTAGTAGCAAAAGGTTTTCGTCAAAGACCAGGATTGGACTATGATGAAACTTTTTCACCAGTAGCTATGCTTAAATCCATTCGGATCATGCTTGCCATTGCTGCCTTCCATGACTATGAAATCTGGCAAATGGATGTAAAAACAGATTTTCTAAATGGACATCTAGAAGAGAGTGTTTACATGGATCAACCAGAAGGTTTCTTAGACAGTGGGAGCAGCGGAAGAGTGTGCAAATTGCTTAAATCCATTTATGGGTTAAAGCAAGCATCGCGGAGTTGGAACATCTGCTTTGATGAGACAGTCAAGGAATTTGACCTTATCAAAAATGTAGATGAACCATGTATTTATAGGAAGATTGTAGAAGGAGCAGTAGTCTTCCTCGTTTTGTACGTCGACGACATACTACTGATAGGGAATGATATCCCTATACTACAATCAGTAAAGCTCTTCTTGTCACAGAAATTCTCCATGAAAGACTTGGGAGATGCATCATACATTCTGGGCATTAAGATCTATCGTGATAGATCTAATAAAACATTAGGACTTTCACAGTCCAGGTATATAGACACTATACTAAAGAGATTTAGTATGGAAGATTCCAAGCGCGGCAATATGCCCGCTTATCACGGAATCACCCTCTCCAAAGAGATGTCTCCAAAGACTGATGAAGAGAGGGCTCGCATGGGCATTATACCCTACGCTTCGGCGGTAGGATCTATAATGTATGCGATGTTATGTACCAGGCCGGATGTGGCTTACGCACTTAGTGTGGTAAGCAGGTATCAGTCGGACCCAGGTGAGAAACATTGGTTAGCGGTGAAGAACATTCTCAAGTACCTGAGAAGGACTAAGGAGATGTTCTTTATTTACGGTAATGGGGACCTCCAGGTAGAGGCTTTTACCGACTCCGGCTTCCAAAGTGACAAAGATGATTCTAAATCCATTTCGAGTTTTGTGTTTACCCTCAATGGAGGGGCGGTAAGTTGGAGGAGCTCCAAACAGGATACCGTCGCAGACTCAACTATGGAGGCTGAGTATATAGCTGCTAGTGAAGCCGCAAAAGAGGCTGTCTGGATGAGGAAGTTCATTTCTGAACTTCAGGTGGTTCCGTCCATTGCCAATCCAATACCTTTGTATTGCGATAACAATGGCGCTGTAGCTTTAGCGAAGGAACCAAGGTCCCATCAGAAATCCAGGCATATCTTAAGGCGGTTTCACCTGATCAGGGAGATCGTGGATCGTCAGGAGATCGAGGTACGGAGAGTAGATACAAAAGACAACACGGCAGATCCATTCACCAAGGCCATCCCTCAAGTCCAGTTCGAGAGGTTGTTTGAGATGTTGGGCATGCGGTACGCCAGCAACTGGATCTAGTGCAGATAGTGGGTACTCATTGTGCCAATTATAGGCCTTAGTGCAAATGGGAGATTGTTAGATATATATGCCCTAGAGGCCTACATTGTATAGGAAGCTTGGGATATGTATGTACATGACAGCCTTGCTTGATATGATAGTGTGCTATTTGGTTTGTCTTTATCTTAACATATGATATATTTTGTGTTGTATTCATTTATATATTCATGTTGATAAAGCCCATAGGGTGTTTGCCTGACTACCGGCGTTGTGATGGCAGTCATACTAGTGGGAGCTGGATAGTCAATAGGCACATCCTTAGATGTCCCTAGTCGCAGGAGTATCGAGATTGGGCATCGATACCCCGGAGTAGATTAGTGTATACATATCTAAACCCTGACGAGGGGCGATGGATTGGTCCCGCAGCCATTGGTGGTGTGCACCTAAGATTGTATACAGATGCTCACTGGGTGTGAGTACACCGGACAGGACTCGCCGAGAACTGACTGGATGGTATTATACCTAACGTCAGATAGCAGTTCTCAGGTGACATGTGTGCAGATAGTCTGTTGACTTAAAGTCATCATTTGTCTCGTGTGAGTTCCCACTGTGCTTTGATTATTACCCTACCACGGCTCAAAGGAGTCGTGCAAACAGGTTTTAGTTGGGCACAGTCTCGAGCCACGTGGAGGCAGTGAGCGACTGTTAGGGATTCGTCTCTCCCGGTATAGGGAGTTGATATCGCACTGTGGTCGGTTGGTCATTACCATAAGTCCCTGGCCAGGGCTGATTGAGAATTATTGATGGACTCATCAGTAGATTCTCGGATGGTCTTGAGCCATACCGACACGACTTGTACGGTTATTAGGGGTCTGACGTCCACCACCTCCCTAGACCATACATGCGATACTCTTAGACGAACAGACCGGACTGCACGGATATTGTCACGGACAGGCTCAGTAGGATTTCAGATGGGTTACCTCATCGGCTTTCTTATCGATAACTACCTGGGGACCGTTACGTACAGCTAGTGCCGCTTGCGGTCTGTGGTTAAACCCACTGCCAGCATAGTAGTTGAGTCTTTAGAGTCCCACACAGAGATTTTCCAAACCCAGGCGAAAAGATATAGAGGTCGTATGGTTTTACGACAAAGGTTCGGACGCATACGTGTTTAAACGCACGTACGACATTCGGACAGTTTTTACTAGCCGGCTTTGGTTTAAGCCAGATTCTAGTATCAGGTTATTGGATTTATACAGTCTAATGTTTTTCCGTGTTTTCACGGATAAGAGGGGCGTTCTCGTAATTTTCCGAGAAGCTTCTAGAAGGATGTGACTTGGAGGGAGAGGTGGCTTTTTCATTTAATGATTTATTGACTCATTGTGAGTGATTCATCATGTCATTAATGCATTATTAAATGCTTAATGACTCACATAATGAATCACCCACTTGCATTAATGAAACATGATGAATAATCTCATATTATTCATTTCTTTTTAATTCATTATGTTTCATATATCAAGTGAGAAGCTTTTTCATTATTATTAGAATAATCATTATCATCTTCTCACTCTCTCTCTTCAAGTTCTCTCTCCTTCACCAAACCCTAATCCTACCCTGAGTTGAGAACAAGGATTAGGAAAGACTAATTACTCCATAACCTATCTCTACATCACCTTAGCTACTCTATTTAGCAACTAGAGAAACTAAGTAACCTCAAGTTTAGAGGTTATAGCTTGGATTAGGGTTCTTGGGTGGATCGTCTATCACGGAGGAAAGCCGAAGAGGACGTGGAGATCCAAAGAGGCCATAGATAACATTAAGACGAAGGACTAGAACCGTTTGGTATAATCTCTTAACATAGTAGTTTAGAATTCTATAGCTTTTGTTAAAACTTGTTTAGCAAACGATTCATGCGGTTAGTCGATGTTTAACCATAGAACAAGATCGTTTTTCATATTTCCGCCTCCCCACAAGTATTGGGGTGTTGTACATCGACTTACAATAATGTCTCCCAAGTATTGAACGAACAGAAGAAAAACAAGCAAACCTGTCAAAACTCCCCTCGAGCCAACTGGCAACACTTACCGTACAGTCCGGTCTCTTCGTCAGATATACTGCTTATCGAGTCTAGGGATGGTATTGTCGACCCAAATAACTCAATAAGTCATGCCTGTATATGGCCTATAACGGATCGAGAAACCACCGATAACACCTATCTGTAAATTTCATCATCCCTGGCCAGGGATTTCCTGTTATAGCAATCGAGTATAGCGCAACATCAACCCCCAATACCGGGAGAGACGAAACCCTTCCTCGCTTATTGCCTCCATGTGCCTCGGGACTGTACCCAAAAGCCGCATGTTTGCATGACTCAGTAGAGCCGTGGTAGGGTGGAAATCAAAGTACAGTAGGAGCACACACAAGACTCTATGACAATCTCGGATCTACAGACTAACTTGTACCAGTGTCACCTGAGAACTGCGATCCGACAATAGATATAATACCATATAGGAGTTCTCGGTGAATCCGTTCAGTGTATCCAGTCTCCACTGAGCACCCGTATACAATCTTTGATGTCAAACACCAATGGTTATGGGATTATCCATCGCCCATCATAGAAACATATACGCTAGTCTACTCTGGAATATCGATGCCCCATCTCGATACACCCACGACTAGGAATATTTCAAGGATATGCTTATAAACTACACACGTCCCACTAGTATGATTTGCATCGTAATCCCAGTAGTCAAGAAAATATCCTAAGGGCTTTATCAACATGTACCAAATGAGTAATATGAATGATCAAGTGAACATGTTAAGATAAAGTGCAACCAGATAGCATACTATCATGTCGAGCAAGAATGTCCTCTAAATATATATATACACATACCGATACATCCACTATCAAATAATAGCCTCTAGGACATAATATATCCAACAAACACTCCAGAAGAAGGCTCACTGATCTGTCCCGCCTTCTCTTCGAGATCACGCCATGGTGGTAGAGCGAGTGCAACTTCTCGATCGCATCGTCCCTTAGCTGCGGAGACAGGGCATTGTGTAACCCCTGGGACATCCTCCAGATCGCGTAGATGAGCAGTTGGAGGAGCGGAGAACGCCGGGGAAGAAGGCGTCCAAAGTGCCCATCCACGCGGTCTGTCACCGCCTCGTACGTCTGCTTGGAGTGGTCGAGGTTGTAAAGATACACATCGTCATGAGAAATGATCTCCCCGATGAGCACACACGGACAACCGGCCATTTTCAGAAACACAAGGCTAGAGAGAAACCAACATGCCCTCGCTAATTATAGCCTTAACCAAAATCTCCAAAGGCCGTAATTTACGCGCACAAGCGACGTGAATCGCGGGACGTCTTAAATTACCGATATGGAACGGACATGTGTCGGCCATGCCTATCTTCACGGGCGGCAATGCGGCCCACGGAAGGTTGAACAACACCCTCACTCCCGCCAACGCCGCCACGGATGTTTGAACAACGCCCCAGGAAGGTGCAAGGGGGTCTCTAAAGCCCTTCTCGCAAGGCCACCGAACAGCTTTCCTGCCCGATCCATCCCTAGCGGGTAGATTCATGCCCATCTACGCTAAGGATCAAAGCCTTCCTCACGAGGCCACCGAGCAGCTTCCCTGCCCGGTCCATCCCTAGCGGGTAGATTCCTGCCCATCTACGCTAAGGATCTAAAGCCCTCCTCGTGAGGCCGCCGACCAACTTCTCTGCCCGGTCCATCCCTAGAGGGTAGGTTCCTACCCATCTACGCTAAGGATCAAAGCCCTCCTCACGAGGCCACCGGGCAGCTTTCCGGCCCGGTCCATCCCTAGCGGGTAGATTCCTGCCCATCTACGCTAAAGATCTAAAGCCCTCCTCGTGAGGTCGTCGAGCAGCTTCCTTGCGCGGTCCATCCCTTGCGGGTAGGTTCCTACCCATATACGCTGAGGATCAAAGCCCTCCTAACGAAGCCACCGAACAGCTTCCCTGCCCGGTCCATCCCCAGCGGATAGGTTCCTACCCATCTACGTTAAGGATTAAAGCCCTCCTCACGAGGACACCGAGCAGCTTCCCTTCCCGGTCCATCCGTAGCGAATAGATTCCTACCTATCTACGCTAAGGATCTAAAGCCCTCCTCGCGAGGCCGCCGAGCAGCTTCCCTGCCCGGTCCATCCCTAGCGGGTAGACTCCTGCCCATCTACGCTAAGGATCTAAAGCCCTCTTCACGAGGCCACCGAGCAGCTTCCCTGCCCGGTCCATCCCTACCGGGTAGATTCCTACCAATCTACGCTAAGGATCCAAAGCCCTCATAACGAGGCCATCGAGCAGCTTCCCTGCTCGGCTAATCTCCGAGGGGTAGATTTCTGCCCTACGGAGACACGAGTCTAGAAACCGTATAAAAAGGAATTAGTCAATGCAGGCCTATTCTAACTGGGTTGTTTTACAACTCGTGCTAAAGGACGTGGTCGTCAATCCGGTTATGAGGAATGGACTAATACTGACCTTCCTACACTTAGATGTCTTTTGATTCATCCTAAATGATCGATCGCCACCTCGACTCCGAGAAGCGGGAGGGCACCGACTTCCTACATTTGGCAATTACTCGGCTCACACTCGACGCGCGATCGTCATCTAAAAGGCCGGGCATCTAAAACTCACACAGTCATGCAGAGGAAAATAAGCTCAGCTTTATTTATATTCTAGAAATTTTTACAAGATATTCTGGGCTCCTCAGCCTTACAAAACGATTGGAGGCTTACGAAACTTAAAAAAGGAAAAGGCAGGAAATCTCATGCCACAGGACTGGGGAGGATCTCACCCTACTCAACGCCAGCATCGGGAACCAAAACGGTGACCTCTGGGTCGGTGCTTCCACCGGCAGCCTCACCCCTGGCGCTTTTACCGGCAGCCTCTACCCCGGCGGCATCCCTGGTAGTTTCCGCCTACGACGCGTCCTCAGAGAGAGGGTACTGGAGCCGAAGCTCACTGTCAGCAAACCCCAGCATCAACGTCTTGACAATGTCGAGAGCCTGGTGCCAAACAATGGCCAAGGCATCGGCGAGGTCGGCGTAGAACTGGTCCGATGCCTTATACCTCTCCACGTACTTCGAAGCTCGGAGATCGGAAAGCTTCACCGTATCGAGCGCGGCCTGGGTTTCCTTCTTGCAGGCATCCGGCGACTTCTTCATTGTGGCGTAGAGCTTGCTATCCTCCTCCAACTTATCCTGAATGGCCTTGTTGGATTTACTCAGAAGTCGGTAGGACTCCTTACACTTGGAGTTCGTCAACTCCTCAGCGACCACCCGGGTTTCAAGGACGGCTATCCTCTTCTTCGCCTGCTGCAGATCTAGGCGAAGATCCTCCTCACGCGAGGACGATTCGCCCGCCTTCCTCATTGCCGGTGCAATCTCCTCGAACTCCATATTGACGATAAGGGCGCAGTGTTGGAGGACCTGAGGAAAGCAGCAAAAGGAGTTAGAAACGTTCAAACTGAGGAAAAATACTTAACGAAATTCTTATAGGAAAATGGATACCGACCCGGACCACCTCCTGAGCGATGGTGGCCACTTAGGCCTTTAGGGTCCCCCGAGGAATTTTTCTCCCGACCGATTGCTCAATGTAGGAAAGCAGGCTATCGGCAACGGAAAGCCCCGAAGGCACCTCAAAACAGACGTCCCCCTCCTGCACGGGAATCTCGGAGGGTGGCAAGCGAGAGACCATCCTTTTGTGCCTCTTGAGGGGTATATCGATGAGGTTGGCCTCATCCTCCACCCCCTCGCCCGGGGCTCTGGTCCCCATGCATGCTTCTGGCTCTCCCCGCGGCTGGCTTCCGGGGGTTGGGGCGCAGTGGAAGGCTTCGCCGGTGCAGTTGGTTTCGGGGCCGAGCTCGAACAGGGACGGGACGAGCTAGCATCCCTGGTCTTCTTTCCTGCCTTCGCGGCAATGGCAGTTAAGAATTTGGATCGGTCCATTTGCTCTGAAGAAATTAGAATACACAAAGAGAGTTAGTGATGCTGAAAAGGGCAAAGAAAATTCATCAAAGTCTAAATAGATCGTTTACGATGGCCCTAACTTACCGAGAAAGTGCGCAGGGCTGAGCCTAACCCAGCTCAGGGTCTGCTTAGAAAGTAGGATGTCGGCCCGCTGGATCGGCTCCCATAAGGACACCATCCTTGCCTTGGGTGAGGATGACTGTTTCTCCCTCGGGCAGTCGGCCCTGTGCTACTGTATAGGCACGGGCCAATCGTCGTCCTCGGGCGGCCCGAAGAAAATGAACTTCTCCTTCCATTCATGGATGGAAGAGGGTATGGCTACCACACCCGACCCGGCCACCCCGCCCCTACGTTTTTTGAAGTAAAAGTACACCCAGCTCAGCTCATCCTTACTGGTGCCAGGGTGATTCTTATAACAGAGGAAGGAAACAAGGAGGATCAAACTGAAGGGGATATTTTCAAGTTTCAACCGGACCAGAAACCCGAGGAAGATTTTCCACGAGTTCGGCGCTAGCTGGCCCGGAGCAAGATGGAAGCAGCGGAGCACCTCACATACATCGGTTGAGAAGGGAAGATGCATTCCGGTCCGGAATGCTTCCAAATACAAGGAAATCTCTTTGCCCTATACCCGGTCAGGCCGCTCACCCTCTCTAGCTAAACGAAGAGAATAGTTGGAGGGAATATGGAATCGAGCCCGAATCTCGGTGAGCTCATCCATATTCCTCAAAACAGAAGGCGCATCAAAGGCGTTCCCGATGCGCGCCTTTGGCGCCCTTGTCGCCACCCAACGGCGAATGACACGAGCAACCCTGGCTCTAGGGGGGAGCCCGACACAGATGACGCGGCAGAAGACGAACCTTCTTGGCTATCTGAAGCCGAAGAGGAGGAAGACCCTCTGGACTCAGTTCCAACAACTGGAACCTCATCGTCCGACTCTACTCTAACCATTTCTATAGACTCCTCAGATGAAGACATCTAACCTGACTCAAAGGAAGGGGCTGGCCGAGGAAAAAGCACGGGCGATCCGATCTAAAAGGAAGGAGCGCCGGGCAATCTCTGACAACGAGGATGAATTATGGTGGAAGTGTCGGCCCTAAAGGGATCCCTCCCTATTTATACACTCCACAGAAAGCATCCAATGGCCCGATGACCGATGGGGCGCCACGTGGCGATCAGCCATTGGGGACGTCCTTTCGATTGTAGGTGGCAGCGACAGCCTGTCACTTCTGTCAACTGCAGTGTTGCCTAGCATGGTAGCAAGATTTCGGGAGGCATCATCCATGCCAAATTCAAAAATTTGTCGTTCTAGCTAACCCTAACATAGAATCGTTTACTAGAAAAAACGACGGAACGATATGCAAACGACTTTGCAACTAAGTGAATGCGGAATACAACCTTTGTAGACCGGTCTTTCACTTCATAAGATCCGTGTAGTAGTCCCTTCGCTGCGATCATCGAACTCCCAGACTCTAGAAAGGGTTGCCGTGGAGAAAAGAACAAGCTTGCTTCGAAGTCTTCGAGCCCGAAGATGATCTACGTCGAGGAGACACAAGCTCATGCTACCTCTTCACTAATTGTGTAGATTAGTGAAGCAAACACCCTAAACTAAATGGCAAGTAGTAGAGGATGATGAAGTAGGAAGTGGGCTCACTTTAGATTTCGATTTCTCACAATCTATCACCACTTTCTCAAAAGCTAGAAAGCTTAAAATGAGAAAGAAGAAGATGAAGCTCAAGTGATGGATGAATAAATCATTGGGTTTAAAATGCAACCTTGGATGAGTATATCTCATACACTAACCCTTGTAGAGAGTTAACCATGGTGTAAGATTAAAGGTTGGGTTGATAAATATCATAAGGAAAACAAAAGAGTGGACTAAGTCAATGGTTATCTTCAAGATTCTCCAAGCTTCCAACCATCAAAATATCTCCACTAATTTATAATTACTTAACAATAAATATTAAACCCTAACATTAACCCTAGCATGGTATGAGTCTCATACATCCATATTGCATGTGTAGCCTAGTATGTCACAATAATATATATCACACATATATTATTTGTGAACAAAAGAAAATAATACAATTAACATATATCACATATATATCAATGTATCATATGTGAGAAAAAGAAATATTTAAGTGAGCCAATATTAGTCAATGCAATTTAATATATCAAATATATAATTATACATTTAATTATTAAATCAACATTTAATTTAATAATCCGTCTATATTACATATAACCGACTATATCAAATGTAACAACTTATCGAATCAACACTTATCCGATAATCCGGCTATATCTCATATAACCAACAGATGTCACATAACGTGAGAATAGAATGCGGTATCACACACGCATTAACCTCGGTCCCGCACATATCACATATGTGCACCTACTCCATTTCGCATGAACCAGGAAACCTCTGTGTAGGACTCTGAAGACTCGTCAATACGTTGGCAGTAGGTGATGATCATATCAAACACGTATAAGCCGCAAGCGGTCTGCTAAACGTAACGGCCACCCGGGTATTGAGCGATCAGAAGATCAACAAGCAAGCGTGCTCACACGCCTGCGAATCTAATCAGTAACACTACCGTACATTCCGGTCTCTTCGTCTGATATGTCGCATATCCAGTCTAGGGGTGGTAAACGTCAGACCCCAGTAACCGATAAGTCGTGCCGATGTGAGGCTCATAACGGGTCGAGAAACTACCGATAACACTTACCAGTAGATCTCCAAATCAGCCCTGGCCAGGGACTTCCTGTTATAGCCAATCAAACACAGCGCAACATCAACTCTCAATACCGGGAGAGACAAAACCCCTCCTATCGCTCATTGCCTCCATGTAACTCAGGACTGTACCCAAAAGCCACCGTTTTGCACGTTCTCTTGAACGTGGTAAGGTGGAAATCAAAGCACAGTGAGAATCAAACAAGACTCTATGACGATCTCGGGTCTACAGACTAACATGTACCAGTGTCACCATAGAACTGCCATCTGACGTGAGGTATAATACCATCTAGGAGTTCTCGGCGAGTCCGTCCAGTGTACCCAGTCTCCACTGAGCACCAGTATACCTTCTCTGATGTCAAACACCAATGGATATGCGATCATCTATCGCCTATCATATGGGTCGAGAAGCGTATACGCTAGTCTACACTGGAGTATCGATGCCCTGTCTCGATACTCCCACGACTAGGAACATTTGAAGGATGTACTTATCGACTACCCTTTCCCCACTAGTATGATCTACATCATAGTCCTGGTAGTCAAGTACTGATCCTAAGGGCTTTATCAATATGTGATCACAAAACAGTATTTGTTAACATGTTAAGATAAAGTGCAACCGGATAGCATACTATCATGTCGAGCAAGAAAGTCCTCCCTATATATGTCCAAGCATCCACTACAATATATATCGCATGTACAGTAATGGTCTCTAGGGCATACATATAACTAACAATCTCCCACTTGCACTGAGGCCATCTGTTGTAGTATCCAATACCCAACAATATAGCAGTAGTTGTAGTATCCCATACTCAACCATCCCATAATAGTCTCTTTTGGGAAAAGGCCTTCGTGAGTGGATCTACCGTGTTGTCCTCAAAATCTCCTCTCCTATCCTCGATCTCCCTAAAGATCAACTATCTCCATGATCAGGTGATACTGCCTTAGAATATGTCTGGATCACGGATGGGACGGGGTTCCTAGGCCAAAGCCACAACTCTATTGTCACACAATGGTAGGAACGAAGTTCATCTCATGAACTAATATATATCCAGACTGCCTTTTTGGTAGCATCCTTGGTAGCGATGTATCCAGCCTTTATCGTCTAGTATGTCACGGTATCCAGCTTGGAACTCTTTCAACATACTGTCCCTCCACTGAGGGTAAAGACAATGCCTGTGACTGACATTCAGTCGTCCTTACCACCCTGAAAGCTATCCAGTGATTCTCCCTAGGATCGATTGATACCATCTCACTACAGCTAGTGAGAATCCTAAAATCCAATTAGATCTATCTTATAGATCCAAAAACTCAGGATTTAGGAGGTATCACCTTGATCCTCTATAGAGAATCTTTGTGATAAGAGGAGATTGACCGAGTGTAATATAGGAAACTCCTTTCCTATCAAGAGTATGTCATCCACGTACAATACGAGGATCACCACCATACTCCCTACTACCCTTTTTATATATATAAGGTTCATCTACCATTTTGATGAAGTCAAACTCTTTGACTACCACATCAAAACAGATGTTCGAACTCCGCGATGCCTGCTTTAACCCATATAGCAACTTGCACATGTTTCCACTGCTCCCATTGTCTATGAAATCATCTGGCTGTGTACTTATAGACGCTCTCTTCTAAATCACTTATTTAGAAATGCAGTCATGACACCCAACTGCCAGATATCGTAGTCATGGTATGTAGCAATGGCAAGTAGGATCCGGATGGACTTAAGCATAGGGACTAGAAAAGGTTTCATCATTATCCACACCTGGTCGAAGACGAAAACCTTTTGAAACAAGCCTTAGCTTTGAAAGTCTCAACTTTTCCATGTACACCAAGTAATCTTCTCAAGATATACTTGCTCCTGATGGGGATTTAACCCTTCAGATAAAACAACCAAAGTCCATACTTTGTTGGTGTACATAGATTCCATCTCAGATCGCTTAGCATCCAGCCATTCTCATAGAGTCTCCACTCCTGATGGCCTTGTCGAAACTAGTTGGGTCATCATCTCATGATGTAATTCTTGCTCCCACTGTCATAGAGAAAACCAAAGTATCTCTCAGGTGGGTGAGGAACCCTACCATATCGGCGGAGAGGCTGAAGTTCGTCGGAAACTATTAAATCTTTCGGTTCTACCAAATCTGTTAGTTATATGTATGCCCTATAGGCCATTACTGTACATGAGATGTATATTGTAGTGGATGCTGGGACATATATAGGTAGGACTTTCTTGCTCGACATGATAGTACGCTATCTGGTTGCTCTTTATCTTAACATGTATACTTGTTGTCTCTCTATTACATGTTGATAAAGCCCTTAGGACATGTGCTCGACTTCCAGGACTATGATGTAGATCATAGTAGTGGGGCCTGGGTAGTCAATGAGTACATCCTTCAATGTTCCTAGTCGTGGGAATATCGAGACGGGGCATCGATATTCCAGAGTAGACTAGCGTATATCTTCTCGACCCATGTGATGGGCGATGGATGATCCCATATCCATTGGTGTTTGACATCAGAGATGGTATGCGGGTGCTCAGTGGAGACTGGGTACACTGAACGGACTCGCCGAGAACTCCTAGATGGTATTATACCTCACGTCAGATGGCAGTTCTCTGGTGACACCGGTACAGCTTAGTCTGTTGACCCGAGATCGTCATAGAGTCTTGTGTGTCTCCCACTGTGCTTTGATTTCCACCCTACCACGGCTCTACTGAGTGATGCAAACAGGTGGTTTTTGGGTACAGTCCCGATTCACATGGAGGCAATGAGCGATAGGAGGGGATTCTTCTCTCCCGGTATTGGGGGTTGATGTTGCGCTATGCTCGACTGGCCATAACTGGAAATCCCTGGCCAGGGTTGCACTGATTTATTGGTAAGTGTTATCAGTAGTTTCATGCTTGTTATGGACCTTACATCGGCATGACTTATCAAGCTACTGGGGTCTGACGTTTACCACCCCTAGGCGAGATATGCGACATATCAGACGAACATACCGGACTGTGCGGTAAGTGTTACTGGTTGGATTCACAGGAGTGTGAGCAGGCTTGCTCGTTGATCTTCTGATCGCTCAATACCCGGGTGACCGTTACGTTTAGCAGACCGCTTGCGGCTTGTGGGTGTTTGATATGATCATCACCTACTGCCGGCGTATTGAAGAGTCTTTAGAGTCCTACACAGAGGTTTCCTGGCTCAAGAGAAACGAAATAGGAGCGCATATGAGATATGTGCGGGACCGAGAATAATACCAGTATGTGATACTGTATTCTATTTTCGCGATTTGTATCATCGGACGGTTATATGAGATATAGCCGGGTTACCGAATCAAATGTTGATTCGATATATTGATACACTTGATATTAGTCGGTTATATGCAGTATGACCGGATCATTAAATCAAGTGTTGATTTAATGATTTAATGTATAATTATATATTGGATATATTACTTTACATTGACTAGTATTGTTCACTTAAGATTGATTTTCTCACTTGATGTGCACAAGTTGTATATGTGATATATATTTTTGTGCACTAGATTGTATCATGTTTGATAATACATGCAAACTTGGGTGTGTGTATGACTTACACCATGTTTAGGTTAATGGTTGGGTTTTATTTTGTTTATTTATTTTATTTATTATGCTAAAACTAAATGGTGGCTTTTCTTGTTTTAGCTTCAAGCTTCATGAAGCTTCTTAGCATCTTTGAAAAGTCTTAACCATTTTGTTTTATGCTTTAACCTAACCATTACCTAAACTATGGTTTATTCTCTACAAATGAAAACTCACCCATGGTTGCAAGATGATAAGTCTTCACTTGAATTTTTTTTACACATAATTCATTTTCTTTTTCTTCTTCTTCTTCTTCTTCATGAAGAAGAAAGCTTGCTAGAAAATTCCAAGTGAAGAAATCAAGTGAGAAATCCAGTTCTAAAGTGAACCCACTTCCTATTTCTTCATCCTCTACAACTTGCCATGTAGTAGAGTGTGTTATCTTCACAAGTTTCATGACGTAGTGAAGGTGGAGCTTGAGTTTGAGTCGCCTCGACGTAGATCATCTTCGGAATCGAAGTCAACGACCTAACCCGCTTATTTCTCCGACGAAACCATCGCTAGAGTCCGGGATCCCGATGATCGCAGCGGAGGGACATCAACACGGAGCTAAAGAAGTGGAGGACCGGATCTACAAAGGTTGTAATCCCTTTCACTTGTAGTTAAAGTAGTTAACTTGCATGTTTTTCGCCTTACCTCTAGTAACGATCTTGCATTAGGGTTTCTCGGCACATGTAAAAATTTGATTTTGGCATGGTTGATCTGTTGTAGAACCTCATGAGTGTGCCTTGGAACCCTACAAAATCATCAGCTGCAGTTTGTATAGCTGGAACTCCTTCCAGTTATACCTCATAACCACTAATTTCTTCATAAGAAAATCCTTTTCTAAAAAGGTGGCATGCCGAGAAATAAAACACCTTTTGTTCCTCGGTGCGGTAGGAAATATTCCCTTGCGAATGCTTGGGATATCCAACAAACTTTCACAGAACTGACCTTGTCTCGAGCTTGTCCGGATTTTTCTTTTGACATAGGCCGGACAACCCTAAATCTTAATTTATTTAAGAGATGGGCTCTTCCCATACCATATCGCATATGGAGTGGTAGGCACCTGATTTAGTTGGAACCCTATTCAATAGGTATACAGCTTCTCAAGTGCATAACTCCTAAAAGAAATAGGCAACTCAGTAATACTCATCATAGAGCGCACCATATCACATAGGGTGCGATTGCTCCGCCCCGATACACCGACGCGCTGTGGTGTATGCGGAGGAGTAATGCTGAGAGAGAATCTCATTCTCCTTTAGAATAGTCCAGGATCTCCGTGCTCAAGTATTCTCCTCCCCGATCTCATCAAAGGACATAATACTTATACCCGTTTTTAGTTCTTTATTTCTATCTTATATTCTTTGAATCTCTCAAAAGGTTCAGACTTGTATTTCAATAGGAACATATGTCCGAATCTTGAGAGATCATCAGTGAATGTAATGAAGTACAATGAACCAGTCCTGGCATGTGTAGACATGGGACCTATATACATCAACATGTATCAATCCCAAGAGTTCACTAACTCTTTCTTTGTTTCTAATAAACAGAGCTATGGTCATCTTATCTTTGTGAAAAGATTGGCAAGTTTCACAAGATGTAAATTCAAACTGATTTAAATATGCATCTTTATGTAATTTCAGCTAGTCGAGTCGCATTGATATGACCTCGTCTACAATGCCTCAAGAAGAATTCGTTCATTTCTAAACTCTTCCTCTTGTGTGTGTTTTATACGTTAAGAACTGCAGTTTGATTTAGAACGTATATGCCATTAGATAACGTGCCTGAACCGATCAATACTTGATATAGGAAATGTTCAAAATATTATCCAACAATACAAAATTATATCCTTCTTTACTCAATAAAAAGACTGATATGATGTTGTATATCAGGTTCGGTATCTAATAACATTCGTTCAGAATCAATATATTTGGTAATACAGGGTGATAACTGCTAACAAACTTGGCTGCAACACTTGCACCATTTCTAACTCTTAAAACTTATCACCCATTCTCAGTTCTCTACCTATCTGTAGCCCATGTAACAGATTACATATATGGGATCCTGATCCGGTATCTCATACCAAGGACGTAGAGGATACTGAGAAACAGTTCTCGGTAATGAACACACCCGAAGAAGATGCATCATCATGCAGTTTCTTTGTTTGGGCGGCACGGGAATCCTGGTAATCCCCTATTTCTTGCTCGGTCTTATAACAATTATAAGTTGGAGCGGGACCAACGTTTCCTAGCACAGTATACCAAGCGGGTTCGGTCAATACATCCATATTATTATCTTGATTAAGGCGTGACATGGTCGCTACCTGGAGAGAGAGAGAAGAAAACACTCAGCGTATTCTCTTGCAAGATTAGATTTGTTATTAATTTATCTAATCATGATGGCTCCCACTACTTTAGTCAAATCTTCCTTCAAATCTTAAAAGGTAAGACTAGCCGGGATTAATTACACCCTACAAGTTTGCCAATCTTTCAGCCAGGCCAGTGTTGGTATTTTGATGGAGGTTCCCCGTGCTTTTGCACGGACCTAATTAAAATAAATCTCTTTTTCCCTGGGGCGTAACCCCGTTAACATTTTTCTAGATACCTACTTGATCGGCTAATTGTGATGTGTAAAACTCTCCCAGGAGTAACTCTTACTCGCAGTGGGTATCGAGATCCAACTATCTCATAGAAGGTATGCAATCTCATTGCAAATTTCAACACTTGAAATTACTGATAATATTTAACCCTTAACAGCTATATGACCTTAACATAGTCAACAAATCATAAGTGCTAATCAAGTTCAACCCGTACATTTCTTGATTGAATTAAACCCACCCGCACGACCCTTAACATAGTCAACAAAGTCGCACGACTACCCTAATCCAAGAGCATCATATGCTTAAATAGATAAGCACTAATAGCTACCGCACACTACGCCTTAACATAGTCAATAAACGTAGCACGAATACTAACTAGTACTTAACTGAAATGACGGAGGGCTACGACAGGTTTTTCAGAAAACCCTTTGCGTAATGAACTTGATATCGTCGTAGAATCGAGTGATTTTGAAAAGGAGTGCTTTTGAGGCTTTTACTAGTTTTGCTAAAGAGGTCACTCCCGGTGAAGGGATCTCGGCTCTTTCCTCATCGAATGAGGTACAGGATATTTCACAAATACCACTATGCAAAGCAAAAACTATAGAAGCAATTAAAAGACAAACCGAGGGTTGTAGCATCTGCCAGTTATTGCTAAAGAGGTCACTTTCGGTGAAGGGATCTCGGCTCTTTCCTTATCGAATAAGGTGCAGGATATTTCATAAATATTACTATGCAAAGCAAGAACTAGAGCTACCAGTTTTTAAAACAAGTTTCTACAATATCTTTAGGTTTCTTTTATTTAATTAATTTCATTAATGAAGTCCCATTTATTATGCTTCCCAAGCATCACATATGAAACGAAAGCAGTAATATATAATATATATCATATATATATATATATATATATATATATATATATACATATATACATATATATATAAGCATTTGTCTCAAAACAGTAATATGATCTCATCATACAACATTGCAGCAGAAGATAACATTTGAAATATTGGATATACTAGGATTTCCGTGTTTTAAATTAAGCCTGTATAAAACACGGATTCTACGGTCGTGATGAATAGCCAATCCCATACCCCTAGACCCCTACGAGAGCGACAAGCAACCCTACCAATTCTAGAGTTAGGAGACCCGGTCTCGACTTCTCGAGATGGTCTCCCACTGGACCCTAGAACCCGGTTACTTGTGCTCCCCGCCTTGGGTCTATCCTTATGCGGAAAAGTAAATAATATACAATGGTGACATCATCCTCAACCCGGAAGTGCCCCTATAAAAGAATATTACATATAAGCTTTTACATGAATGAAAATGAAAAAACTCTCATCTCATATAAAAAAAACCCGTCTATTCAAAACATGACGATCCAATATAACATATCACAACAACACATAACATCACATGTCATCAACGTAAGTAAATATGCGTATCCCAATTGTCGTTGACGTATAGCAACGAAACCGGCGATGCACCACATATTACACTTACGGTCGCAGAAAAGAAAGTGAAAAACTACAACAATTGGAATCCGCAACCACCTTAGACATCACATGCCTAACCATATGAATTCCTTAGACATCACATGCCTAACAATTATAAACCCCGCATTTTAGTCTCGATCTCGAAAACACTTTTCAATATCAAGTCGGGAAATTCAACAAGATTCCCGACATCCTGATCGAATGCTCGTCGGAAACTTTAGTAGACGGCCGCACCCCCTGATGCCGTCGACGAAATGCACTAAGGCGGAACACCGCTGCCGCGAGCACCCGAACGGATGCTTTTGGCAATGGGGTTCTCCTACAGTCACTTGGTCGGGGCTATGGGGCGTGGCTATCTATTGAGTTTACCCGGTGAGTATCCGCGTACTCTACGTGATTGGGACGGACTTTTTATCAAATGAGAATAAATTGCTAGATTTATAAAATTCAAATTAGTTTTGATTCCAAGTATTGTATCCCATAACATGACACCCGTACGACGTTAAACTTTTCGATCGATTCATCAAAGTCCCACAATTTTCTGACCACTCAACACTTGAGCATAGTTCAATAATACCAAGAATATGACACAGTACCTATGCACCAGCCGTAGAAGGGCAAACTCAAGCCTCACTCATGTCGCCACGGAACTGCAGCAAACCCTAGGGTATGACCGCGGTTCCGCGATCCAAAAAGTCGAGTTAGGGTTTCATTCTTCTAGAGGGTTCACAGAATAACTTGCATGTTTTTCCGAATACGTTAAACTTGGAAAAATGGGTTTTTGACATTCGATCGAACTTTTTAAATTCGCCCAAACAACATGTGAATAACCTGAAACATTCTTAAAACTACGAATACAAAACACTATGAATTGCTTTATAGTTTAAGATCATATCACATGCAAAATTAGCAAAAACAAATAACACCTGAAACACCAAAACCAAGTCACTGGAACACAAAAAAAAATTTGAGGGGGGGCTCGGATTTTGGCCGAGACGGGGGGTAGTGGCCGGCCAAAAAGTCTCAGAAATGCCTCGAATTTCTTCTGTGTTCAGGTCATATCCCATATAACAGTCTGTACTTGTTTAAAAAAAATTTTGACAACATTTTAAATTCGACAGAAATTTCAATTTCGTGTTTCAAGTTTCGGAGTATTTCGGTTTCGTAATCTTAACAAAATTCATCTAAATTTATAGCATGGCTCTGATACCACTATAGGGTTGCTTAG
The DNA here is from genome assembly GCA_030015575.1 of Agapanthus africanus. Classification (NCBI taxonomy): domain Eukaryota; kingdom Viridiplantae; phylum Streptophyta; class Magnoliopsida; order Asparagales; family Amaryllidaceae; genus Agapanthus; species Agapanthus africanus. The sequence continues at coordinate 247,450,410 of JASDDO010000004.1, read as the reverse complement.
CATGGCAGCAAGGTTTCGGGAGGCATCGTCTATGCCAAATTCAAAAATTTGCCGTTCTAGCTAACCCTAACATAGAATCGTTTACTAGAAAAAGCGATGGAACGATATACAAACGACTTTGCAACTAAGTGAATGCGGAATACAACCTCTGTAGACCGGTCCTTCACTTCATAAGCTCTGTGTAGTAGTCCCTTCGCTGCGATCATCGAACCCCCGGACTCTAGAAAGGGTTGCCATGGAGAAAAGAACAAGCTTGCTTCGAAGTCTTCAAGGCCGAAGATGATCTACGTCGAGGAGACACAAGCTCATGCTACCTGTTCACTAATTATGTAGATTAATGAAGCAAACATCCTAAACTAAATGGCAAGTAGTAGAGGATGATGAAGTAGGAAGTGGGCTCACTTTAGATTTCGATTTCTCACAATCTATCATCACTTTCTCAAAAGCTAGAAAGCTTAAAAGGAGGAAGAAGAAGATGAAGCTGAAGTGATGAAAGAATAAATCATTGGATTTAAAATGCAACCTTGGGTGAGTATATATCATACACTAACCCTTGTAGAGAGTTAACCATGGTGTAAGGTTAAAGGTTGGGTTGATAAATATCTTAAGGAAAACAAAAGAGTGGACTAAGTCAATGGTTATCTTCAAGCTTCTCCAAGCTTCCAACCATCAAAATATCTCCACTAATTTGTAATTACTTAAGAATAAATATTAAACCCTAACATTAACCCTAGCATGGTGTGAGTCCCATACATCCATGTTGTTGTGTAACCTAGTATGTCACAACAATATATATCACATATATATTATTTGTGAACAAAAGAAAATAATAAAATTAACATATATCACATATATATCAATGTATCATATGTGAGAAAATGAAATACTTAAGTGAGCTAATATTAGTCAATGTAATTTAATATATCAAATATATAATTATACATTCAATTATTAAATCAACATTTGATTTAATAATCCGGTTATATTACATATAACCGACTAATATCAAATGTAACAAGTTATCGAATCAACACTTGATCCGATAACCCGGCTATATCTCATATAACCAACAGATGTCACATAACGCGAGAATAGAATGCGGTATCACATACGCGCATTAACCTCGGTCCCGCACATATCACATATGTGCACCTACTCCGTTTCGCATGAACCAGGAAACCTCTGTGTAGGACTCTGAAGACTCGTCAATACAGTGGCAGTAGGTGATGATCATATCAAACACTCATAAGCCGCAAGCGGTCTGCTAAACGTAACGGCCACCCGGGTATTGAGCGATCAGAAGATCAACAAGCAAGCCTGCTCACACGCCTGCGAATCCAATCAGTAACACTACCGTACATTCCGGTCTCTTCGTCTGATATGTCGCATATCCAGTCTAGGGGTGGTAAACGTCAGACCCCAGTAACCGATAAGTCATGCTGATGTGAGGCTCATAACGGGTCGAGAAACTACTGATAACACTTACCAGTAGATCTCCATATCAGCCCTGGCCAGGGACTTCCTGTTATAGCCAATCGAGCACAGCGCAACTTCAACTACCAATACCGGGAGAGACGAAACCCCTCCTATCGCTCATTGCCTCCATGTGACTCAGGACTGTACCCAAAAGCCACCGTTTTACACGTTCTCTTGAACGTGGTAAGATGGAAATCAAAGCACAGTGGGAATCACACAAGAATCTATGACGATCTCGGGTCTACAGACTAACCTATACCAGTGTCACCAGAGAATTGACATCTAACGTGAGGTATAATACCATCTGGGAGTTCTCGGCGAGTCCGTCCAGTGTACCCAGTCTCTACTGAGCACCCGTATACCTTCTCTGATGTCAAACACCAATGGATATAGGATCATCCATCGCCCATCATATGGGTCGAGAAGTGTATACGCTAGTCTACACTGGAGTATCGATGCCCCGTCTCGATACTCCCACGACTAGGAACATTTGAAGGATGTACTTATCGACTACCATGTCCCCACTAGTATGATCTACATCATAGTCCTGGTAGTCAAGTACTCATCCTAAAGGCTTTATCAACATGTGATCACAAAACAGTATTTGTTAAAATGTTAAGATAAAGTGCAACCAGATAGTATACTATCATGTCGAGCAAGAAAGTCCTCCCTATATATGTCCAAGCATCCACTACAATATACATCGCATGTACAGTAATGGCCTCTAGGGAATACATATAACTAACAAAAAGCCATTGGGGATCTACAGTAATGGCCTCTAGGGCATACATATAACTAACAGTAATGGCCTCTAGGGGTCCCCTCCTATTTATAAACTCCACAGAAAGCATCCAACGGCCCAGATCGATTCCTGCCAAAATGAAACGTCGTGCCCGATGACCGACGGGGCACCACGTGGCGATCAGCCATTGGGGACGTCCTTTCGGTTGCAGGTGGCAGCGACAGCCTATCACTTCCGCCAACCCATGTCGGACACGTGGCCTGCAGCCCAACAGACGTATGAGCAAAGCAACGCACTCTCTTTAAAAGCGTAATCATTTCATTGATCCACCGACGCCTTCGGGGATACACGCAAAGATTCAGGCGAACGACGAAGTGACACGTAGGCCTAAGGATCGAAATGACATAACCGCTAAATGTCAGGCCATTCCCGGGCGATCCGCATTACGATTCATTGGCGCCAAATTGAGCAGAAGAAAGACCGAGCAGACCACTCTCGACCCGGCCCTTAGAAGGTCGGACTGAGAGTGGGGGGCTAATGATGATGCTCACAAGTGGTTTCCCCTCAGATTACGATACGTGGCAGATGACATGTCCCGGATTCCACGGGGGGTGGAATAAGTGAGCCGCCTCGGGGACATTCCCGGGGCCCCTTCTCAGGGGAGGTCCTCGACCTTTCGGGAGACCCCCTGAAAGACATTCCACTTTTATCTTGGAGACTACCAACAGCTCATCTCTTAGCTTCCTCAGTCTCCTCGCCTCTGACCCTTCTCTCATGCGGAGCTTCCTCGGCCTCCCGCTCGTCTCCGAGCTCCAAGCATGCCGAGCTTCCTCAACCTCCCGCTCTCCTCCAAGCCATTGCAGAGATGAGCTTCCTCGGCCTCCCGGCTCGTCTCCGAGCCATCCGTCGAGCTAAGCCTCCCCAGCTCTCCCTGTCAAACGAGAACGTCGATCCCTAGCGCTTCCACAATGGCTCCACATATCTCGCCAAAGAGAGATAACCGCCGCCCCACTTCTCGCGTCCCATGCCGGTGCGTCCACCCCATTAATGAGCGTATCCCGTCATTAACCGAGTGTAGAATAGGAACATCATTTCCTATCAAGAGTATGTCATCCACGTACAATACGAGAAAGACAACCTTACTCTCTACAACCTTCTTGTATATACAAGGTTCATCTACGTTTTTGATGAAGTCAAACTCTTTGACTGCCACATCAAAATAGAAGTTCCAACTCCGCGATGCCTGCTTTAATCCGTATATTAATCTAAGTAGCTTGCACACCTTTCCGCTACTCCCACTATCTATGAAGCCCTCTGGCTGTGTCATGTACTCGCTCTCTTCTAAATCACCATTTAGAAAAGTGGCCTTGACGTCCAACTGCCAGATTTCATAGCCATAGTATGCAGAAATAGCAAGTAGGATCCGGATGGACTTAAGCATAACCATTGGAGAAAATGTTTCATCATAATCCACACCTGCTCGTTGAAGAAAACCTTTTGCTACAAGTCTAGCTTTTAAAGTCTCAACTTTTTCATCTACACCAATTATCTTCTCAAGATCCACTTACTCCCGATGGGTTTCACCCCTTCAGGAGCAACTTTCAAAGTCCATACTTTGTTGGTGTACATAGATTCCATCTCAGATCGTGTAGCATCCAGCCATTTCATAGAGTCCCCACTCCTGATGGCCTGCTCAAAACTAGTTGGGTCATCATCTTCCATGATGCAATTCTCGCTCCCACCGTCAATGAGAAAACCGTAGTATCTCTCAGTTGGATGAGGAACCCTAGTAGATCTACGGAGTGGCTGAGGTTCATTGGATACTACCGAATCCTCTGGTTCTACCAAATCATCAGCTGTAGTGTAGCTGGAACTTCTTCCAGTTCTACCTCATGACCACTAATTTCTTTCATAAGAAATTCCTTTCCTAAAAAGGTGGCATTTCGAGAAACAAACACCTTTTGTTTCTCAGTGTGGTAGAAGATATACCCTCGCGAATGCTTGGGATATCCTACAAACTTGCACAGAACCGACCTTGCCTCAAGCTTGTCCGAATTTTGCTTTTTAACATAGGCCAGACAACTCTATACTTTAACTAGATAGTCTCTTCCCATTCCATATCTCATATGGAGTGGTAGGCACTGATTTGGTTGAAACTCTATTTAATAGTTATGCAGCTGTCTCAAGCGTATAACCCCAAAAGGAAATAAGCAACTCAGCAGTACTCATCATAGAGCGCACCATATCTAATATTGTGTGATTCCACCGTACCGATACACCGTTGTGCTGTGGTGTATACGGAAGAGTAAGCTGAGAGAGAATCTCATTCTCTTTTAAATAATCCAGGAACTCCGTGTTTAAGTATTCTCCTTCCTGATCAGATCGAAGGATTTTAATACTTTTACCCATTTGGTTCTCTACTTCGCACTTATATTCCATAAATTTCTCAAAAGCTTCAGATTTGTGTTTCAACAAGAACGCATATCCGAACCTTGAGAGATCATCGGTGAATGTAATAAAGTACGAGGAACCATTCCTGGCATGTGTAAACATAGGACCGCATACATCACTATGTATCAGTCCCAAGAGTTCAGTAGCTCTTTCTCCGTGTCCAGTAAACGGAGTTTTGGTCATTTTTCATTTGAGACATGACTGGCAAGTTTCATAAGATGTAAATTCGAACGGATTTAATATCCATCTTTATGTAAGTTAGCAAGTCGTGTAGCATTGATATGACTTAGTCTACAATACCACAAGAAGGATTCGTTCATTTATGAACTTTTCCTCTTGTGTGTGTTCTGTATATTAAGAACTGTATTTTGATTCAGAACGTACATACTGTTACTTAACGTGCCAAAACCAATCAACACTTGATTTAGGAAAATGTTCATAACATTATCCTCCAATGCAGATTATATCCATCTTTATCTAATAAAGAAATTGATATTAAATTGCACAACAGGTTCGGTATGCAATAACAGTCGTTTAGAACCAATATATTATTGATTGGTACGAAAGAGTTGTGTTTTTGTAGTTAACCGCAATCAATAACGGTGTCGCGTGTAGCTAGACCGAGATGAGTACGGGTCGTCCTCAGGGAAATGTTGAACTTTTTACTCTTACTTTAGATATGTTGAAAAAGAGAGGAGGAAATAAGAATTTTGTGAAAAGTTTCTAGATCTACGTTAAGCAAGAATGCAAAAATATAGATCTAGATTATTTTAGAGATGTAGATAATATAATAGAAGGGCTTGTAGGGTCCATTAGGATTTAGCAGTCATGGATGATTAATTAAAAGTTACCATTTTTTTCCTTTAATAGATTTAAAACTAGAACGACGGTGATGCGTGTAGATTAGGGTTTCTGGAGGGAAAAGGAATCCCACTCTTAACCCTTATCTCGACACGGAACTCCGTTCATATCTAGCCTTTACCAAAACAATCATTAATCTAATCTCTAATCGCGGTCGGAACTAACAAAGAATTGTTAGCGCGCCCGATTAGGATGTTAATGATTCTTTTGATAAAGTTCATAAACTTTATAGGACTTAAAAAGGGTTTAGGGATGTTCATCATCCATTAGCCTACCCTAATCCTACGAACCCTAACAAGCGGAGAATTACTCGCGCATGTTGGGAAAAGAAAATGAAAAGACAGAGAGGGAAAACATAATGTAAAATGCAAAAGAATTAAATAAAACAACTACCTTTATTAATCAACTTGAACAATCTACACTTTATTCCTTAGAAAATGATTACAAAAACTTGGTTTGCTTCTCGAACTCTTCCGAAGGAGGTAGATGAACAGTTGATGATCAGCCTGGATGCGTGAGCCGTCTTGGACTTCGTGATCTCTTCGGCTTGATCGCTTTTCCAAGAGGCTCTCAGTGCCCTTTTATAGTGCAAAACCAGAATCTTCTTGTTGAAAACTTGGTAAATTTCAGCAGAGATTAACCCTAAAAAGTCTTTTGCTCTAACTCCATAAACTTGCGGCAGATCCGCGGCCCAAGGGGGGTTTGGCCGCGGATCCGCGCTCAAAGGGTGAGATCTCTTGATGATTTTTCTTGGGCTTGCATCTTGTGACATGTGGCAATTCTAGGCACCTTCAGAATTCAGAAATCTTCTCTCGGTTGCTTCCAGACTTGGTCTCCAAGTTTTGCTTCTTAATTTGGCAAGTTTTCTTCAACAAATTGATTTGTTTGATAAATTCTGTATAACAACTTGGAAAATTCTGCACAATAATCTCAAATAATATTTAGTAGGCTTATTTCTACTAGGATTTGGTCAATAGATTTATTTGCATACATTTTCCTACCAAATACTAATTAAAATATATTAACACATGGAAAATGGTGTCTTTACACATAAACCCTCATATGTATAATATATCATAATAAAGTCCTTTTTTAATATGAAATGGTAGGAAAAATGTAATACAAATGTGCAGTTTTATCAACTGAACAAATACCCACAAACTTATCTTTGATCATCCCGAGCAAACTAGTTTATTTAAGAGGAGAAAAAGAAAGGAGAAACTAAGCACACTTTCGTAGGCAGACACGATTGCACTGAGCACGTGCAACAAGCCGTTAAACCTCTAGGTGTCCCTAGTAGGAGGAGTGTTGTCTCCTGAGGGTTTTCAGCGGATTACACCCACAAAATCCAATAACAAAAGAAAGATGGTGAAATTTACATATAAAGATAAGAACTATAAAAGAAAGGCCTTGAAAAGAAGAGTTTCCAATTATACTAGCTTTTCAGTTGTCATGAGCCCTATCTTAATAGTCATGAAAAAATGTTAGAAATCACATCATCCCTCAATAAAACATCGTCTTTATTCTTCATTCCTACCTTTCATCCAAACATTGATCATATAACCCCACGTGTGTATAAAGAACATCCCTACACTCGGAGAATTCAATTCAAGCTATCATACTCTTGTCCATCTACCTTAGTACTTTTTTAATTTGATGAATATTAAGATTTGCTCACACATTTTCATGCGACCGTTAATACTTCTTGAGGTACTAACAGACCGATTACTTATGTGCTTGCTGATTAGGTGATAGTATTTTCCTCGTCTTGCACCACTTAAGGCTTAGCAGCGACTCCCAGACCAGTTGGCCTTAGGGCACCAGGTGAAGAAGCACCCTCGCTATATTTTTTTATTGCTGCCTTGGCGATAACAAAACCAGTGTTCATTTTTTTTCTTTTCACCATTTTTATATTTTCTTCATTTTTTTTTCATTTCCTTCATACTTTGGCTTTAAGACAAGAGCATTTCAAGGTATCCTCTACTATCCCGAGTTTCAAGACGTGTGTATGTGCATATAGTAGGGTATCAACATTCAAATGTTTGGCTTCCAGAATAGAAACTATTTTTCAGACTTATTTTTATCCTCAGATTAGTGACTTCCTCCATCTTACTAACCCTTGGGACAACAGCTCATAACTACTTATTACTAGTTTGTTTAAGAAAACTTCTCATTTTCTTGGTTTTCTTAAACTATTCCTATCTTTTGGATGTAATTTTTTTTCACTTTCTACCCTTTTGTTATAATTTTTTTTTTAATTTTTGAAAATGTTGTGCTTATGCAAAATATGATGCAAATTGATGTGTAAATAAGCACAAACCTCCCCCAAACCTGTTTACAGCAGTGTCCTCACTGATGTCATCCGTTAAGCTCAAAAACCTGTAGACTTGGGAGGAAATTATTAATGGGGGCAAAAATATATGAAACTGAAAATGCTCCCCCAAACTTATTTTTGACTCACAAATTTGAGGACAAAAGTTATGTTCAAGAGCCAAAAATATACCCCCCCTCAAACATGAGTTAGACAATACGAAGCATTTTAAGAGGGGATGAGTCTTTTGATCAAAATAAAGCTTTACAAAGACCAAAAGTTAACACCAACCATTCAAAGATTTTATCAGTATATCGTATAGGTTGGTGGAAGAATGTGTTGTATCGAGTCAAGAAAAAGTGGGGAAGGGATAAGAGGTGGTCTGGAATGGGTGTGAAATTAGAGAAAGGAAAGAATGAGGATGAATGTGAATGATTAGGAAGAAGGAATGGTGACGGTTCAACCTCTATAAGTGGAGATTGATCAATCACAAAATCCGTATTGTTTAAAAATTCAAGTTCGTCAGCAAAAAGTTCTTCAAAACTTTTGTCAATGGTGTGATTGAACATTTTGCTGTCAAAGAGTTTTGTGCCAGAATTTATCCTACTTGATTCAAAAATTATTGAGGTAGAGGATTCGAAAAACTCATCTACCTCATTTTCAAAAATATCCAAATCAAGTTGAATTTCTGGTATTATTGAACTTGAATTAACGGATTGTGATTCATCAAAACTCACTGAAACTATAGGAACAGAAGAAGAACCGGAGAAAGTAGAAGGTGAAATGGGTAAACAAATTGGTGTGTCGAGTGTTGCTGAACCAGATGTGGAAGATGGAGGCTGTATTTCGGTCTGATCTTCAGGTATACCTTTATCATCAACTTCAAGACTTATTTGGGGTTCGGGAAGAATTAAAGGCTCAAGATGATGACCACAAGGAAGTGAAAGGATTTGATGAATTGGTGGGACAAAATCATCCAAAATTTTGGGCTCATCAATCAATATATCCCCAACGTCAATCACCTCATTCAAGTGAAGGTTAAAACTCTTAAACTCCTCATCAAAAGTATGGTTTTCAATCAGTTTTGGTTCAAGAGTGGAGGTGTAGAGATCACAAGGGTTGGGTATGGTTTCACTTGAAAGGGACCCTTCACAGTTGGGTAAATCAAACACTACAAAGTCACACAACTTATCAGACATTGTACTTAATGAATCTATGAAACTGGAGTTGTGGAGTTCAGTTTGGAATGGGGAGGTTTGATTAGGAAGGGTGTACAGTTCTGTCTTACTACGCAAATCCTTCATAATTTGATTCGTCAGTTCCATAAATTTTTCTAATGTCTGCTCCAGACTAGTCTTGGGTTGATAAGGGGTTTCAGTATAAGATTGAAATTCATGTGGATAATTAAAACTCCCAAATGACTGATTAGAAGAACTGTCTAGAGTAGGTGGAAAAGTCGGATTGGATTGATAGGAACAGAATGGTTGCTGAACTTGGGTAGGAGTAGGATCAATATTATGATAAGAAGAATATTGATATGGGTTGGTTGGTTGGCTATATACAAACCGCATATCAAACTCTTCTCCGGACAGTGGTGGTGATGGTTGATATTGGTCCGGGTTGAAACTTTGGCCTCTAGACCTAGCTATGTGCTCAGCAATGGACATTCGTCTAGGGGCTTCCTCACTCTGGGTATGAACTGAAACAGGTGTAGGATTAGGATACGGTTGATAAGACCTAGACTGAGGTGGCCAACTGTTTCTTCCTGCTTGTTCTATATGATCTCTTAAGGACAAGAAAGAGCCGGACGGTATACCGAAGGGATTTCGAAAACAAGAGATATCTGGTTGTGGACAGCAAAGCTCGGCAAGTGTTCTTCTGTTTAGGTCACCCATTATAAGAAGAGAAGAAGGGGGAAGGGGTAAAAAGGAGAGAAAGTAATTGGCTTGTTTTTAAAAAAAAGACGGATTTAGACAAATCACAAAAATGCACAACCCTAGAACTATGGTTACCTAGGTCCAGTCTCTAGACCGCTCCTAGACTTCCAAAGGACAAGCCGCAGGATAAATCCTCTACCGCCTCCGTACTACCCTTGTAGCTAGGTAAGTGCCAGGTAAGTGGGAAGGAACCACGTCGTGGGCCTAATTAAAAACCGCTAGCCTTCGACACACTTGCCTAGGCACTACAAAAATAATGCGGATAAACGATAGATTACCCACGACCTTCCTCTGTCCTTATTGAGCGCGACAGTCCTTAGAGTCTGGTCTAGATATTTTTTAAATTAATGAAGGGTTGATCTATATGCTTGGTTTGTGATTTGTGGGGCTTAGGAAGGGTGATGAAATCCCCACCTAATCTTGATTTGGTCCTTGCCCCTTAAAGATCCGTATTAAAATATAAAAAAACAAACCGAAAAACAAAACTTTGCAAAAAGATTTTTGAGCGGTGATATTTTGCAAAGAATCCTGCAGAAAATAGATTTTATTGGATTTTAGAGGAGAGAGAAGGGAGTTAGAATCTTACCAGAGAAGTGTGAACCCTAGATCTCCTGTTTCCTCAAGTCCGTGACTCCAGATTTCCTCGCAAAAATTCACACAATAATCGTTAAATATACAATTTGCAGTTTTGTTTTAATAATGATATGACTCGTCTAAGAATTCAACACAAATAGTAAAAATAAAAAAATTACGCATGTTTCCCCGGCAACGGCGCCATTTGATTGGTACGAAAGAGTTGTGTTTTTGTAGTTAACCGCAATCAATAACGGTGTCGCGTGTAGCTAGACCGAGATGAGTACGGGTCGTCCTCAGGGAAATGTTGAACTTTTTACTCTTACTTTAGATGTGTTGAAAAAGAGAGGAAGAAATAAGAATTTTGTGAAAAGTTTCTAGATCTACGTTAAGCAAGAATGCAAAAATATAGATCTAGATTATTTTAGAGATGTAGATAATATAATAGAAGGGCTTGTAGGGTCCGTTAGGATTTAGCAGTCATGGATGATTAATTAAAAGTTACCATTTTTATCCTTTAATATATTTAAAACTAGAACGACGGTATGCGTGTAGATTAGGGTTTCTGGAGGGAAAAGGAATCCCACTCTTAACCCTTATCTCGACACGGAACTCCGTTCATATCTAGCCTTTACCAAAACAATCATTAATCTAATCTCTAATCGCGGTCGGAACTAACAAAGAATTGTTAGCGCGCCCGATTAGGATGTTAATGATTCTTTTGATAAAGTTCATAAACTTTATAGGACTTAAAAAGGGTTTAGGGATGTTCATCATCCATTAGCCTACCCTAATCCTACGAACCCTAACAAGCGGAGAATTACTCACGCATGTTGGGAAAAGAAGATGAAAAGACAAAGAGGGAAAACATAATGTAAAATGCAAAAGAATTAAATAAAACAACTACCTTTATTAATCAACTTGAACAATCTACATTTTATTCCTTAGAAAATGATTACAAAAACTTGGTTTGCTTCTCGAACTCTTCCGAAGGAGGTAGATGAACAGTTGATGATCAGCCTGGATGCGTGAGCCGTCTTGGACTTCGTGATCTCTTCGGCTTGATCGCTTTTCCAAGAGGCTCTCGGTGCCCTTTTATAGTGCAAAGCCAGAATCTTCTTGTTGAAAACTTGGTAAATTTCAGCAGAGATTAACCCTAAAAAATCTTTTGCTCTAACTCCATAAACTTGCGGCGGATCCGCGGCCCAAGGGGGGTTTGGCCGCGGATCCGCGCTCAAAGGGTGAGATCTCTTGATGATTTTTCTTGGGCTTGCATCTTGTGACATGTGGCAATTCTAGGCACCTTCAGAATTCAGAAATCTTCTCTCGGTTGCTTCCAGACTTGGTCTCCAAGTTTTGCTTCTTAATTTGGCAAGTTTTCTTCAACAAATTGATTTGTTTGATAAATTCTACATAACAACTTGGAAAATTCTGCACAATAATCTCAAATAATATTTAGTAGGCTTATTTCTACTAGGATTTGGTCAATAGATTTATTTGCATACATTTTCCTACCAAATACTAATTAAAATATATTAACACATGGAAAATGGTGTCTTTACACATAAACCCTCATATGTATAATATATCATAATAAAGTCCTTTTTTAATATGAAAATGGTAGGAAAAATGTAATACAAATGTGCAGTTTTATCAACTAAACAATTATCACTTGGTAATACTAGGTGATATTCGCCAACTGTTTTGGCTGCAACTATTGCACCATTCCCTATGCTGAGAGAATGATCACCTATTCCCAGTTCTCTACCTTCCTTTAGCCCATGTAACATATTACAAATGTGGGATCCTGATCCGGTATTTAATATCCAGGACGTAGAGCAAACTGAGAAACAGTTCTCGGTAACGAACACAACCGAAGAAGATTTATCAACATGCTCATTCCTCGTTCGGGTCGCGTGAGAATCCGGATATTGCCCTATTTCCTGCTCAGACTTATAACGGTTATAAGATAGAGTGGAACCAACGTTCCCCAGCTCAGTATAATAAGCAGGTTCGGTCAATACATCCATATTATTATCTTGATTAAGGCGTGTCATGATTGCTACCAGGAGAGAGAGAGAGAAGAAAACACTTTAGCGTATGCTCTTACATTATTAGATTGGTTATTACTTTATCTAATCAGGATGGCTCCCACTGTTTTTATCAAATCTTCCATCAAACCCTAAAGGGTAAGACTAGCCGGGATTAATTACACCCTACAAGTTCGCCAATCGTTTGGCCAGGAAGGTATTGGTACTCCGAAGGAGTCTCCCCGTGCTTTCGCATGGAACTAATTAAATAACATCGTTTCTATGGGGGCATAACCTCGTTAACACCTTTCTTAGTCACCTACTTGATCAGCTAATTGTAAAGTGGAAAACTCTCCCAGGAGTAACTCTTACTCGCAGTGGGTATCGAGATCCAACTATCATATAGAAGGTATGCAATCTCATTACAAATTTCAACACTTGAAATTCCCAATATCTCTTTTTACCCCTAGCCACTTATGTACTTAACAAGGTCAACAAACCATAGGCCGCTAGTCAAGTTCAACCCGTCATTTTGTGATTGAATTAAACCCATCCACACGACCCTTAACAGAGGTCAACAAGGCCGTACGAATACCCTAATCCAATCTCATCATATGAGGTAGATAAGTGTTGGAGATAGTGCCCTCAGAGTCAATTATTGGATCACAGGCACGTGATTGCAATGATTGAGGGAGGGCCTATCCCGGTAGGACATTCTTACTCAAGATGATAGTATGCTATCTGGTTTATCTTTATCATCGTGTACTGCTTTAGGTGATCTGACAGGTCGCTATTACACGTTGATAGAGCCCCTAGGATTCTTGCTTGACTGCCAGCAGTATGAGGGCGATCATATACGTGGGAGCTGGTAGTCTATAAGCACATCCTTAAAAGGTCCCTAGTCGTAGGAGTTTCGAGACAGGGCATCGATACTCCAGAGTAGACTAGTGTATACATTCGAGACCCCGACGAGGGGCGGTGGCCGGTCTCACAAACCACCGGTGTCAGTTGGATCACCTAAGATGTATACAGGTGCTCATTGGGTTATGAGTACACCGGATAGGACTCGCTGGGAACATGCTAGTTGGTCTTATACCTAACGTCAGATAGCAGTTCCCTGGTGACATGTGTACAGGTTAGTTCATCGACCTGGGGATCGTCATTTGTCTCGTGTGAGTTCCCACTGTACTTTGATTACTACCCTACCACGCTCAAAGGAGACGTGCAAACAGGTTTTAGTTGGGTACAGTCCCGAGCCACATGGAGGCAGTGAGCAGATCTTCGGGGGTTCGTCTCTCCCGGTATTGGGGGTGAGGTCGCGCTGTGTCTAGGAGAGCCAGAACATGAAAAGTCCTTGGCCAAGGCAGGAGATTTGCTGGTAGGTATTCCAGTAGTATCTCAGGGTGTTCTGGGTTACACTCCGACACGACTTGTACCGCTTTTGGGGGTCTGACTTTTACCAACCCCCTAGGCCCGCCATGCGATGCTCATAGACAAACGGACCGGACTGTACGGATATTGTCACTGACAGGCTCAGTAGGGTGTCAGGATGAGTTCGCTCATCGACGTCCCTTTTGGTCAATAGCTGGTAGCCCGTCACGTATGGCTAATACCTCTGACGTGCTGCTGGTTAAATCCACAGCCATAGTATTGACGAGTCTTTGGAGTCCCCCACATTCAGTTGCTCAAGTTTTCGGGCGAAACGCTGTAGAGGCCGTATGGAGATATGGCAGGGTTCGATCAGATACGTGCGGTATTGCACGGATCCTGATCGGACGGTTTATAATAGCGGGCTTTGGTTTAAGCCGGATCCTAGTATAGTACAGTGTAGATTTTGTCTCATTGCATTTGTATTTCGGTTGGAATACAAATGCGGTTGTGTTTACACAGTATCGGGATTTTTCCTGTAATTTATTACGGGACCAGTTTTCTGGAGTTGCCAGTTTGCTTTCCGTTTCGGCCATTTTCATTTGTATCTTTCATTGGCCGAAGTTTGGTAGAGGAGGGCTTATTTTCATTAGTGCAAATAAGCATTTGTGGAGGGTGTTCTTTGCATTTTTGTTGCATCATGATGGCTTTCATGATGGGTGCACCATCCATTGACTTGATTTATCCATCATGGCTTGACTTTTGTGTGACATGGTTTTGATGATGGTTGTGATTGAGTGTGGATGTGTTTGTGATCATGTTCTTTCATGATATCATTTGATTCCCTCATGCATTATTGTGTGGCATCTCTCATATTTTTTGATACACACTCCATTCTCACTCTCCCCAAGTGCCATGGCCGGCCAATTCTTTGAGGGGGGGCTGTCCAAATTTTGGAAGTGGGTTTTTGTTCATTTGGCTTTGCAAAAATTCCCCCAAGTTCCATCTCCAAACTACATCTCATTACCTCCACCATATGGCAACTACCTCAACCCCAAATGAGACACAAGTTCCACATTACATTCTACAGCAAATCTTGGGCACGTCGACTAGCCAACTTCGTGCCCGAGTTGCCTCGGTATAGAGGTGGGAGCCCGTAAAAGAGGTCGGCGACGTGGTGCCCTTCCGGCGACGAGGTGGAGGCTGGAGACTCCGCGGGAGATCGGGATGACGACGAGAAGACCGGAGGACACGGATCACTCGGTATATCTCTCTTCCCATCTTGTAGTTAGCTAGGACTTGTTTAATGGCCCGATCCGGGTTTATAGTGCGCGGTGGTGCCGGTTTGAAAAGTTAAAGTAAATCACCGCTTCCGCATTCCGGCGTCGGATTGACGGCCGGGACGCCGCCGTGCACTTACAATAAGCACTAATCAGCTACCGCACACTACGCCTTGACGGAGGTCAACAAATGCAGCATGAATACTAAATAGTCCTTATCTGAAATGACAGAGGGCTACGACAGGTTTTTAAGAAAACCTTTTGCGTAATGAACTTGATATCGTTGAAGAATCGAGTGATTTGAAAAGGAGTGGTTTAAACTCCGCTTTTAAAATTGAGTTTTTTCAAAACAACCGAGTGGGTTGTAATATCTTCTAGCTTTTGCTAAAGAGGCCACTCCCGGTGAAGAGATCTAGGCTCTTTCCTCATCGAATGAGGTGCTGGATATTTATCAAAGAATACCACTATGCAAAGTAAGAACTAGAGCTACTTTTTTGAAAATTTGATTCTACAACATCATTAGGTTTCTTTCCTTTTCATTAATCTCATTAATGAAGTCCTATTATTTATGTTTCCTAAACATCACAGAAGAAACGAAAATACAACATACGCTTATGCCATCCGCATTCGTAACGGGGTCCCGTCATGCACCGTTAGGTTACTTAACTAACTGCAGAGCGGGGACAGGACTAGCGTGGATGCTAAACATAAGCAACGCTTATTATATATCATATATATAATAAAATATTTATCTCACGCAATTATATGATCTCATCACAGAACATTGCAACAGAAGTCAACATATGAAATATAGGATATACTAGGAGCTCTGTGTTTTAAATCAAGCCAGTAAAAAACACGAATTCCACGGTCGTGTTGAATAGCCAAACCCACATCCCTAGACCTCTACAAGAGCGGCAAGCAGCCCTACCAATTCTAGAGTTAGGAGACCCGGTCTTAACTCCTCGAGATGGTCTCCTACTGGACTCTAGAACCCAGTTACTTGTGCTCCCCTTCTTGGGTCTATCCTAATGCGGAAAAGTAAATAATATACATCAATGGTGATATCATCCTCAACCCGGAAGTGTCCCAATAAAAGAATATTACATACAAATTTTTACATGAGTGAAAATGTAAAACTCTCATCTCATGTAAAAAACCCCGGCTATTCAAACACGACGATCCAATATAACATATCACAGCAACACATAACATAACATGTCATCAACGTAAGTAAATATGCGTATCCCAAATGTCATTAACGTATAGCAACGAAACCGGCGATACATCACATATTACACTTACGGTGGCAAAAAAGAAATGAAAACCACAATAGTTAGAATCCATAACCACCTTAGACATCATAAACCCGGAATATCTCATACTCCGATTTCATGCCTAACACTATAAACCCGGCATTTTAGTCTCAAATTGAAAACACTTTTCAATAACCAGTCGGGCAATTCAATAAGATTCCCAACAAATGATCGAATGCTCATCAGAAACATTAGTAGACGGCCGTACCTCTAATGCCGTCGACGAAGTGCACTTAGGCGAAACACCACGGCTGCGAGCACCCGTGCGGATGCTTTTGGCAATGGGGTTCTCCTACAGTCACTTAGTCGGGGCGATGGGGTGTGGCTATCTATTATTGTTACACGGCGAGTGTTCGCGTACTATATGCGATTGCGGCAGAGTTTTGATCCGAATCAAGACCCCGTGGCAACCGATCGATGATACTAAATTGCTGGATTTACAATTTACTAACTAGTTTTCACAAAACCAATTATTGTAGATTCCAAATATTGTATCACAAATCATAGATATCTAGACGATTTTAAAAATTTCGATCGATTTATCAAACACCCACGAATCACAGAGATTTCAACACTTGAGTCTCAGTTAAAAATACCCAGAAAGTGCCAAATATACCTATGGAGCAACACAAGAAGGGGGAGTCCCTGCCTCACCAACTGTGCCGTGGAACCGCGGCTAAACCCATGGTTTTGCCACGGTTGCGCGGTCATTTGGTCGAGTTGGGCGCTCTTTCTTCTTAGGGATCCATAGAAAACCCTGCACAATATTCTGAATATTTTTAATTTCAAAAATTCCAACTTTTGAAATTTTTTCTAGAAACCCGGATTTTAGGGTTTCGAAAAGTCGATCGAACACTTTAACTTTGGCTAGATGACTCCTAATGCTCTACTTTGGCTCTGATACCATGTTGGAGTTTCTTAGCATGACCACTAGGTTTTAGCAAGTATCGAGTATGCAATTTTAAAAAATTTAAAGTGCTAAGGAACACAAACCTAGAATCGAACTAGAGAATTAGGGTTTTATATAGCATGTAAACAAACTTTACACTAAGTGAATAAGGAATACAAGTTTTGTAGATCGGTCCTTCACTTCTAAAGCTCCATGTAGTAGTCCCTTAGCTCCAAGTAGTGGTCCCCGAACTCTTCTTAGGCTCCTCTAGGCGAAAGGAACGAGCTTACTTAAGAATTTTCGAGGCCGAAGATGATCTACGTTGAAGAATCTCTAACGCAAGCTACCTCTTCACTAATTGAGGAATTAGTGAAATAAACAATCTATACTAAATGGCTAGTTTGGTATAGATTGATGAAGTAGGTATTTTGCTCACTTTAGAATTATTTTTCTCTCTTTCTTTCTTCACCTCATCAAAAGCCAGAGAAGAAAATGAGATGAAGAAGATGATCAAGTGTGAACTCCTTGGGTGAGAAAATATCTTAAGAGATATTAGTAGAGAGTTAATCATGGCTAAAGATAATGGTTGGGTTAATAAATATCTAGAGTAAAACAAAATTAATGGACTAAGTCAAGGTTTCTACATGCTTCCACAAGAATTTTTAGCCATGCCAATTTCCACCTAATTTTGATTTTCCCCTTAATAATTAATCACCCAAATTATCTTTAGTTTGGTATGAGTCTCATACACCGATGTCCAATGTATCATCTAGCATGACACAATAGTAAATAATTAATATATATTTCATATATATTTATATGTATTTGTAGAAAAGAAATTCTTAAGTGAGCTAAAATTAGTTAATATATATTAATTTATTAAATATATAATTATATATTAAATAATTAAATCAAAACTTGATTTAATAATCCGGCTATATCACATACAACCGACTAATATCATTTATATGTATATTAAATATACATATAACAAATTATTGAATCAACACTTGATTCAATAATCCGGTTATATCATATATAACCTATATCGCGAGATTAGAATACTGTATCACATACACGTATCAATCTCGGTTCCGCACATATCACATATGTGCCTACTTCGTTTCGCTTGAGCTAGGATACCTCTGTGTAGGACTATAAAGACTCGTCAATACGCCGGCAGCAGGTAATGATCATATTAGTCACCCACAAGCCGTCAGCGGTACTAGCTAGAAATAACTGCTACCCAGGTATTGAGCGATCAGAAGATCAACAAGCAAGCTTGTCCAAACACCCGTGAATCCAGTAAGTAACACTACCGTACAGTCCGGTATCTTTGTCTGATATGTCGCATATCGAGTCTGGGGGTGGTAAACGTCAGACCCTAATAACTTGATAAGTTATGCCTATGTGAGGCTCATAACGGGTCGAGAAACTACTGATAACACTTACCAGTAAATCTCATCATCATCCCTGGCCAGGGACTTCCTGTTATAGCTAATCGAGCATAGCGCAACATCAACCCCCAATATCAGGAGAGACAAAACCCCTCCTATCGCTGATTGCCTCCATATGACTCGGGATTGTACCGAAAATCCACCTGTTTGCACGCTCTCTTGAGCGTGGTAGGGAGAAAATCAAAGCGCGGTGGGAATTACAAAAGAATATATGACGATCTCGGGTCTACAGACTAACCTGTACCAGTGTCACCAGAGAACTGCTATCTGACGATAGGTATAATACCATTAGGAGTTCTCGGCGGGTCCTATTCGGTTTACCTATTCTCCAATAAGCACATGTGTACAATCTTTGATGTTAAACACCAATGGCTGTGGGATCAACCATCGCCCCATACAGGGTCAAGAAACGTACACACTAGTCTACTCTGGAATATCGATGCCCTGTCTCGATACTCTCTCGACTAGAAACAATTAAAGGATGTACTTGTGGACCACCCTGGCCTTACTAGTATGATCTGCATCATAGTCCTGGTAGTCAAGTACACATCTTTAGGGCTTTATCAACATGTAACGGAGAGACTCTATAATGATACAATTATACATGTTAAGATAAAGAGCAACCAGATAGTATACTATTATGTCGGGCAAGAAAGACCTCTCTCTATATGTCCAAGCATCCACTATAATATACAATCATGTACAATAATGGCCTCTATGGCATACATATAACTAACATAAGCTACATTATCCAAAGATTTAACTAGATTATTAGGGTTTATAGGATGATATAAAAAGATTTAATACTAAGTGAAGGAGGCAATAACCTTTGAAGACCGAGTCCTTCACTTCAATAGCTCTGGGTAGTAGTCCCTACGACTCCTTTAGGCTCCACTTGAAGAAGGTATGACCTTCCTTCACGATCTTCGTGTCAAAGATGATCCATCCAAAACTTCTCTAATTAAAGCTACCTCTTCACTAATCTTTCTTTAGTGAAGGAAACACCATAAACTCAAGTATTAATCAAGTGTAGGATGGTGAAGTAGGGGTTTTTAAGCTTACTTAGGATTTAACCAAAACCCTATGGTTCACATCGCATGTGAGGGGTAGAACTTGGAGGAGGAGGAGGAAGAAGGAAAAGGAAAATGGAGAGTGAAAGAGCTATGCTTGAAAAATGAGCTAGTCTAATGATCAAGTAAAGAATGGCTCATCTCATCTTCACTCATTGAAGCATGAATATTTTCTCATAGAAAATATGAACCATGCTTCAATAGTGAAGCCAAAATAATAAACAATAATATGTGCCATGCCTCACACCCATACCTAAAATATCACCCTATTTTCCACCTCTTTTTCTATTTTCTAAAAATAGAAAATCTAAGCCATGCTTCATAATACACACACACACACATATCATATATATATTAATATAAATATATTAAGAAAAGAAAATAATTAGTGAGCCTAATATTAGTTAATATATAATTATATCAAATATAAATATATATCATATTATTAAATCAACACTTGATTCAATAATCCGGTTATATCACATATAACCGACTAATATCATTTATCTGTATATTACATTATCAAATCAACACTTAATTCAATAATCCGGTTATATCACATATAACCTAACCGATATCAAATTACCGCCAGATTAGAAAACTGTATCACATACTCGTATTTAATCAGGCCCCCCGCACATATCAACATATGTGCCCTACTTCATTTCGCTTGAAATAGAAAGCCTCTGTGTGGGACTCTAAAGACTCGTCAATACGCCAGCAGTAGGTAATGATCACATAAGTTACCTACAAGGCGTCAGCGGTACAAGCTGGACGTAACGGCTTCCCAGGTATTGAGTGAATAAAAGATCAACAAGTAAGCTTGTCCAAATTCCCATGAATCCTAAAAGTAACACTTACCGTACAGTCCGGTCTCTTCGTCTGATATGTCGCATATCGAGTCTAGGGGTGGAATCGTCGGACCCTGGTAATTTGATAAGTCATGCCGATGTGTAGCTCATAACGGTTCGAGAAACTACTGATAACACTTACCAGTAAATCTCATCATTCATGGCCAGGGACTTACTGTTATAGCCAATCGAGCATAGCGCAACATCAACTCTTTATACCGGAAGTGACGAAACCCCTCTTATCGCTCACTGTCTTCATGTGACTCGGGACTGTACCCAAATCCATCTGTTTGCACGACTCCTTTGAGCCGTGGTAAGGAGAAAATCAAAGCACAGTGGGAACCACACAAGACACTATGATGATCTCGGGTGTACAGACTAACATGTACCAGTGTCACCAAAGAACTGCTATCTGACGATAGGTATGGTACCATCTAGGAGTTCTCGGCGAGTCCTGTTCGGTGTACCCATTCTCTAATGAGCACCTGTGCAAAATCTTTGATGTCAAACTCCAATGGTTATGGGATCAACCATCACCCTCTGCAGGGTCAAGAAACGTACACACTAGTCTACTCTGGAATATCGATGCCCTGTTTCGATACTGCCTTGACTAGGAACAGTTAAAGGATGTGTTCGTAAACTACACAAGTCCCAATAGTATGATCCGCATCATAGTCCTGGTAGTCAAGCAAACATCCTAAGGGCTTTATCAACATGTATCAGAGAGACAATATAATAATACAAGTGTACATGTTAAGATATAGAGCAACCAGATAGCACACTATCAAGTCGAGTAAGAAAATCCTCTATATACATGTCCAAGCATCCACTATATCATACAATAATGGCCTCTAGGGCATACATATTCCTAACAATCTCCCACTTACACTAAGGCCAGTTGTTGTAGTATCTCATACCTAACAACCCAAAAGGTCTCTCAAACTGCGTCTGGGGGAGGGCCTTCGTGAGTGGATCTGCTACATTATCCTTCGTGTCAACTCTCCTGACTTTGATCTCCCGTCGATCTACTATCTCCAGATCACGTGATCCGCCTAAGAATATGTCTGGATCTCTAATGGGACCGGGGTTCCTTGGCCAAAACCACAGCTCCATTGTTATCATAATACAAAGGTATTTGATGCTCAATGGATGAAACCACACCAAGTTCAGCTATGAACTTCTTCATCCAGACAGCCTCTTTGGCAGCATCGTTGGCAGCGATGTATTCAGCCTCCATCGTCGAGTCTGCTACGGTATCTTGCTTGGAACTCTTCCAACATACCGCCCCTCCATTGAGGGTAAAGACAAAACCCAAGACCGACTTACTGCCGTCCTTATCACTTTGAAAGCTCGAATCGGTAAAGGAATCCACTTGGAGTTCTCTGTTACCATACACCAAGAACATTTCTTTAGTCCTTCTCAAGTATTTAAGAATGTTCTTCACAGCTGTCCAGTGGTTCTCACCAGGATCTGATTGATACCTACTCACTATACTTAGTGAGTAAGCTACATCCGGTCTGGTACATAACATTGCATACATGATTGACCCGACTGCCAAAGCATAGGGTATTCCTTGTATGCGAGCTCTCTCCAAATCTGTCTTGGGAGACATCTCTTTGGAGAGGGTGGTTCCTGAGCAAACGGGTAAATTACCATGCTTAGAATCTTCCATACTAAACCTCTTTAGTATGGTGTCAATGTACCAAAATTGGGACAATCACAACATCCTTTTAGATCTATCTCTATAGATTTTAATCCTCGGGATGTAGGAGGCATCACCTAGATCTTTCATGGAGAACTTATGTAATAAGAAGAGCTTGACCGAGTGTAGCATAGGAACCTCATTTCCTATCAAGAGTATGTCATGCACGTACAATACAAGGAAGACAACCTTACTCTCTACAACCTTCTTGTATATACAAGGTTCATCTACGTTTTTGATGAAGTCAAACTTTTTGGTAGCTTCATTGAAATAGATATTCCAGCTCCGCAATGCCTGCTTTAATCCGTAGATTGATTTAAGCTGCTTGAACACGCTTTCGCTGCTCCTACTGTCTACAAAACCCTCTAGCTGTGCATGTACACGCTCTCTTCTAAATCACCAATTAGAAAAGTGGTCTTAACGTCCATCTGCCAGATTTCGTAATCATGGTATGCGGCAATGGAAAGTAAGATCCTGATGGACTTAAGCATGGCGACAGAAGAAAATGTTTCATCATAGTCGACACCTGGTCATTGATGAAAACCTTTTGCTACAAGTCTAGTTTTGAAGGTCTCAACCTTTCCATCTACACCAATTTTCTTCTTAAAGATCCACTTGCTCCCAATAGGTTTTACCCATTCAGGAGCAACTTCCAAAGTCCATACTTTGTTGGTGTGCATGGATTCCATCTCAGATCGCATAGCATCCAGCCATTTCACAGAGTCCCCACTTGTGATGGCCTACTCGAAACTAGTTAGTCATCATCTTCCATGATGCAATCCTCGCTCCCACCGTCTATGAGAAAATCGTAGTATCTCTCAGGTGGATGAGAAACCCTACTAGATCTGCGGAGTGGCTGAGCTTCATTAGGGGACTATTGAATGTAGGGTTACTAGGCACACTAACAAGGTTCTACAACGCATCAAACATTCCCGATTAAAATTTTAGACGTGCCTAACAACCCTAAACAAGATCTTTGCTAGAAAATTAGGGTTTCACATGCGAGTAAATCACATTTACCACTAAGTGAATACGAAATATAACCTTTGTAGATCAGTCCTTTGTAAGTGCACGGCGGCGCCCCGGCCTCCATCCCGAGGCCAAAATGCAGAAGCGGTGATATACTTAAATTTTTCATGAACTGGCACCACCGCGCACTAATACCCGGATCAAACCATTAACTAGTCCTAGCTAACTACAAGATAGGGAAGAGAGATATACCGACTGATCCGAGTCCTCCGGTCTTCTCGTCATCGTCCCGATCTCTCGCGGTGTCCTGTCTCCACCTCATCGCCGGAAGTGCACCACATCGCCTACATCTTTTACGGGCTCCCACCTCAATGCCGAGGCAACTCGGGCACGAAGCTGGCTAGTCGATGTGCCCAAGATTGGCTGTAGAATGTATAGTAGAACTTGTGTCTCATTTTGGGGTTAGTGGATGTTGCCTTTTTTGGTGGAGGAATGGTTGTAGGATTTTGTGATGAACTAGAGAGTATTTTTCAAGCAAAAATGAGAGCATCAACCCCTCCCAAAAACCAATCAGCCCCACACATAAAGTGGCCGGCCTCATATCATGTGAATGGGGAGAAGAAGGAGCCAAGACAAAAAGGGTGGGTGGAAATCATACAAGAGTGTGAAGTGATCATGAGAAGGAATGATCACATAACAAATCTAACACTCCAACCTAACATCATGTCCCTCCATCATCATACAAAAGTCAAGCCATGATGAGGTTATGAAGTCAAATGGTCAAGGGATAGTTCATCATCATGATACAAAGAAATGCAAAGACCCCCTTCCAAATTGCTTATTTGCACAATTGCAAATAAGCCCTCCTCCACCAAACTTCGGCCAATGAACGATACAAAGGAAATTGGCCGAAACGGAAAGCAAACTGGCAACTCCAGAAAACTGGTCCCGTAATAAATTATAGGAAAACCCCGATACTGTGTATACACACCCGCATCTGTATTCCGACCGAAATACAAATGCAATGAGACAAAATCTACACTGTACTATACTAGGATCCGGCTTAAACCAAAGCCGGCTAGTAATATCCGTTCGATCCTGATCCGTGCAATACCGCACGTATGTGATCGAACCCTGCCATATATCCATACGGCTTCTAGTACAAACTGTCCGATCCTGATCCGTGCAATACCGCACGTATCTGATCGAACCGTGCCATATCTCCATACGGCCTCTAGTACAAACTGCCCGATCCTGATCCGTGCAATACCGCACGTATCTGATCGGACCCTGCCATATCTCCATACGGCCTCTAGTACAAACTGTCCGATCCCGATCCGTGCAATACCGCACGTATCTGATCGGACCTTGCCATATCTCCATACGGCCTTTACAGCGTTTCGCCCGAAAGATTGAGTAACTGAAAGTGGGGGACTCTAAAGACTCGTCAACACCTTGGTTGTGGATTTAACCACTAGCACGTCAGAGGTATAAGCCAATACGTAACGGGCTACCAGGTATTGACCAAAAGGGACGTCGATGAGCGAACTCATCCTGACACCCTACTGAGCCTGTCAGTGACAATATCCGTACAGTCCTGTCCGTTCGTCTATGAGCATCGTATGGCGGGCCTAGGGGGTTGGTAAAAGTCAGACCCCCAAAAGCGGTACAAGTCGTGTCGGAGTGTAGCCCAGAATACCCTGAGATACTACTGGAATACCTACCAGTAAATCTCCTGCCTCGGCCGAGGGCTTCGTATAATGGCTCTCCTAGACACAGCGCGACCTCACCCCCAATACTGGGAGAGACGAACCCCTGAAGATCCGCTCACTGCCTCCATGTGGCTCGGGACTGTACCCAACTAAAACCTGTTTGCACGTCTCCTTTGAGCGTGGTAGGGTAGTAATCAAAGTACAGTGGGAACTTACACGAGACAAATGACGATCCCCAGGTCGATGAACTAACCTGTACACATGTCACCAGGGAACTGCTATCTGACGTCAGGTATAAGACCAACTAGCATGTTCCCGGCGAGTCCTGTCCGGTGTACTCATAACCCAATGAGCACCTGTATACATCTTAGGTGAACCAACTGACACCAGTGGCTTGTGAGACCGGCCACCGCCCCTCGTCGGGGTCTCGACTGTATACACTAGTCTACTCTGGAGTATCGATGCCCTGTCTTGAAACTCCCACGACTGGGGACCTTTTAAGGATGTGCTTATAGACCACCAGCTCTCACGTATATGATCGCCCTCATACTGCTGGCAGTCAAGCAAGAATCCTAGGGGCTCTATCAACGTGCAATAGTGACCTGTAAGGTCACCTAAAGCAGTACACGATGATAAAGGTAAACCAGATAGCATACTATCATCTCGAGTAAGACTGTCCTACCGGGATAGGTCCTCCCTCAATCATTGCAATCACGTGCCTGTGATCCAATAATTGACTCTGAGGGCACTATCTCCAACAATCTCCCACTTGCACTCAAGGCTAATTATTGCGATGTCGCATACTCACAGCCCGTGTGATACCGAACACCCAACTCCTCAACTAGTCAGTCTCACAAAGCCTGTTTGCGAAACTATTGCGTTCGAGGAATAGCCTCAGTGAGTGGATCCGCATTGATGTTTCTTTCTATGTCTCTCTATATCTCAAGTTCGCGAAGAAACCCATCTCCCGAAATGAGCAATACCTGTCTTAGAATGTGTCTGGATGTCAGATGGGACCTAGCTCATAAATGAACTCCAAATCCAAACTTCTTAGACTGTATCATCAACTGAACTTAATCAGTATCCTGCGCCATGCCACCCTCAGTATTGCCTTGGACCACCTGTCCAAAATACTGCCCCTCGTCAGAAGGAAAACTATAACTCTGACAACCTCCTTGTTGTCCGGGTCACCTTGGAAGCCTGGAATGATAACTGTCTCCCGAATGAGGCTGTCGTTATCATATCCCTAGAACATCTACTTATGTTCTAAAGCTGCTCCCGACTGTTTCTCCAGGATTGGATCAATGTCAACTTATTGCATTTACTGCAAAAACAACATCTGGTGTGGTACTTGACATCTCATGATTGACTCAATTGCCTGAGCAAGTGATCTGCCAATCATGCACATCCCTCTCCCCTTTAGTCTGTAAGACACCTTTAGAGAGGATGACTCCATCACCTGCAGGTACACTACCGTGCCAGGAGTCGTCCATTCTAAATACTCTTAGAATGTTGTCTAAGTACCCAGATTGGGAAACCACCCAAATCTAGATCTAAAACCATAGATCTAGTAACCAGTATGTTTGATATAATGTCCAAGTCCCATGTGGAGAAACCACTGTGTGACGACCAAAGTATAACCGATCGTAGTGTAGGAGTTTCTTTTCCTATTCTGTGTATGTCATCCAAATACAATGACATCACACCCTACTACCTTCTCAACAGATCCATCTCCTATTCTGACGAAGTCAAACCTATGACTGTCACATCAGAAATAGATGATCTATCCCCGCTACTCTGCTTTAGTCTATAAATAGACATAAGCTACCTGTCCACCAATGCTTCCGCTGCTCCCACTGACCACGATAACCCTCTGGCAGAGTCATATAGACGTACACTTCTAAAGCAAGTTTAGAACGACGCTATACTCATCCTCCTGCCGGGTCTCACAGTCTGGAAGAATAGCAATGGAAAGTGTGGATAAACAAGAACCTCCCTGTCACCGTCCTTGAGGCTACCGGAGTACCTCTCGGGTGCCTGAGGTTACCCACCTTATCTGCGGAGTGGCCAATGGAATGTCAATCCTGATTGAATCTTTAGGTTCCTTATCAAATCTTCAGTAATCGTTTGTGGTTCTGGAATCACTTCCAGTTCTACCATACTCCCACTACTGAAAAAATACATTTTTAATAAAACTGTGGCGAGTCTAGAACAATATCGCTATTGTTCATCCAGATGGTAGAAAGTCAACCCTCGTCATAGCCTGGGTCAACCCACAAATAGCCATTACAGAAACGTGCCTTGAGTTATCCAGAGTCTGGTTTTAATCATAAGCCAGACAACTCCCCGTACCTTAACAACGTTAAGATATGAACTGTTCTATATCCAATATAGAACCAGAGGCACTGATTTAATTGAACCAGATTCAAATCATGCAGCTGTCTCCAGTGCATGTCAACTAAATGGAAAAAGGCCGATCAGCGTTACTCAACTTAGGAATACTTCCAATTATGAGTAACCTGAAAGAGAAGCAAGTTCTCTTAATCATTACTATCAACTGAATACCATACACAAGTATCTACATCTTCGATCAACTTGAAGAATCCCGATACTTGCAACACCTGGTTCTCTACTTTATTCAAATACCTATAACTTCTCAAAATTCGGACCCTGTGTTTCCACGAAACACCTGTCTAAAAACTAGAGAAGTCATAAGTAAACTGAATATAGTACGAGGACCAACCCCTCTGTCCTGATGGACCCTGGACAACATACAATACTCTGTATAAGTCCCTTGAGTTTGATAACTCATTCATTGTGTGCCGTAGGTTGAAAACTGTACTTATGGTTAAGAAGAATTACACCGATGTTTAATGCTCCTTACCTAACCATCCACTGATATAGGTAAATGTCGTAGACATAATTTCAAAAAGTATATCTCACTCTATGAAAATAGACGTACAGATATATCAATTTGAAATTGGTGCATAACAGCGGATATTCAAAACCAAATATTTGCCGACCGGCAAACTACTCAGGTGACTTCCTCAAATATCACTGATTACAACGAATCCCGATATAATGAGAATGATCACCCAATTCCCAAAAACTTACTCCCACTCATCATCTGTAAAACCATACAGATGTGAGAATCCTACCTGGTAAATACATACCCTGGAGTAAGTATCTAATCGGGAAATCAGTTTTCTTTTAACAGTACACAGTGAAACTGAAACATTGAAATGTTTCGTTGGGGTATCCTGGTATTCCTAGTAATGCATCTTCCATTATCCAGATTCATAACTATAACCGTGTAATTCTTTGCCACCTCTCCAAATCCATTTATATGTCTTTAGTCATTACCTTCTGCACACCCCTTTAGGCCAAATGGTTTTCTTCCTTCCCTACCGTTCGGCACCAGCCTATGGTTTGGAAGAAGACTATCCAATAAGCATAATGGGTGTACTGTCCTAATCCTAGGAACACTCGCAAAGCGAGAGAAGGTGAAGATAAAAGACAACCGAATAAACCTTATTCCTATTTCTCCTGAACCAGAATCCATCCCCGAACTGGAACAAGTTCCTTTCGAGTTCGTATATAACCATACGATGGAGTATCCAATAAACTGTGGATCTTCGTAGTGATACGGAGTGTCCTGGAGAAATACAAAGGTGATTTAGGATTGGCAAAGAAATACTTGGTTTAGTCGTGAATAGCAGTCGCAGTTTACTTTGCCCTCTTACTAATCCCTTGCTTTGTCTTAACTTAATACCTTCTGTACACCATCGTTAGGCTAATTGGTTTTCTTCATTCCCTACCGGTCGGCACCAGCCTATGGTTTGGAAGAAGACTATCCGATTTGCGTAATAGGTGTACTATCTCCTAAACCAAGGAGAACTCGCAACCTGAGAGAAGGTAAAAGGAAAAGACAACTGAATAATCCTATCCGTTTTCTCCAGAACCTGAAACCATCCTCGAATAAATTCTTTTGAGTTCGTATCTAACCATACGATGGTTTTTTCCAATGGAAGTGGACGTTCGTAGTAATACGGGGTGTCCTGGAGAAAAGGATAAGAGTAGGAGTGGCAATGAGGTTTGCAACTCTGACAATCCAAAAGCCAGTGTTAAGAAGGTTCGGTTAACTTGGTCACTGAGTCATAGTCTTAGGGTCGGGTCAATGGTCGTTGCCGAAGAGAGAGAGAAAAGAAACACTCAGCGTGCACTCTAACCTAGATCAGAATGGTTACCATTTTATCTAATCTGGAAAGCTCCCACTGTACCGTCAAATTCTCCTCCAAACCTGAAAGAAGAATTTGTCGGGATCACCCGAGGAGTAAACCAACTCATCAGTGGGAATCGGGATCCAACTATCATCGCATGATAACGTGACGGAATCCGCTCACGGTGAAACACTCCAGAAGGTATGCGCATATCTGGCAAGTTTCAATTCTTTTGAAACTCCCGATGTGATTTTTACCCCATACTCTTATGACCTTGGCGTGAGGTCAAAATATCATAAGTCACATGTCAAGTTCTACCCATCATTATCCAGGTTAATTTGAATCCACCCGTACATACCCTTGACGTAGGCCAAAATAGTAGTACGACTGTCCCAAACCAACGCATCTATCTATGCAACAGATAAATACCCGGCAGCTACCAATCACTATGCCTTGGCGTGAGGTCAAAATACATAGCTTGAATACTACCGAATATTTAACTGAAATGATGGAGGGCTACGAATGGTTTCTGGCGAAAACCTTTAACGTAATGAACTTGATATCGTTGAAGGAACTGATAGCTTTTAAAAATATAGTGACGAAAACCTTTGCTAAAGAGGTCACTCCCGGTGAAGAGATCTCGGCTCTTTCCCCGTAGAATGAGGTGCAGGATATTCCAACTGAATAACACGGTGCAAAGCAAAAGCAATCGGCTATAATGAAGTTATTGCCCTGACGCAAGCTTTTGTCCAAGGGGTCACTCCCGGTGAAGGGATCTCGGCCCTTGCCTCGTCGACTGAGGGGCAGGATATTCCAACTGAAAACCACGGTGCAAAACAAAAGTGAACGTCCTTGCAATAACAGCTTTTTGAAAAGTGTTCCAACAACATCAGAATAGGTTTGTTTTTAACTTGCATTGATCCGAATCAACGCAGTCCCATCAATTGATCACACCACAAAGAACGAAAATATACTGATGTACGTATATGCCATCCGCATTCGCCACTGGGTTCCGTCATTACCCGTTAGGTTAGCTAACTAACGACAGAGCGGGGACTGGACTAGCGTGGATATAAAACATATACAACATCTACTAATATATATACTAATATATTATATTTCGCTCAAGGCGTGATAAAAAATGCAACATCACAGAAATGTACAGTATCACAAAACAATACAGATATCTGGGATCCCCGGGTTTCACAGAGCCACTACTGAAACCCGACGTTCCCCTGGTCGTGTGGATAGCCTGTGCAATGAAATCCTAGACCCCTACGGGCGCGGCAAGTCACCCGCCAAAACCTGAAGCGAGGCAGCCCCCTTCAGTACCGTGAATGGACCACCCAGCACTTCACGGAATCCGGTAACTTGGGCACCCCTCTTGGGTCAACCTGTACCCCCTACGAGTGCGGCGAATAGCCCGCCAATTCCAGAGTGAAGCCCCCTCCGTCTCAATGCCATGAGATGCGGGCCCGTTGCCCTCTAGAACCCGGCTATCCGTGCACCCCTCCGCGGGGTAATCCTAGTACAGAAAGTAAGATATACAAACAACGGGTACATCGACCGCAACCTGGTCGTGCCCCAAAATAATAATACAATCAGGCAGTGACGGCAGTCCATATGTCGGACGCTCGCCCCGCAATATCAAATGTACATAATACAACCACAACTGTACTAGCATTGCATCTAGGCTATCCCCCACGACCGATCCGCAACATCACAGCATAACACAGAACATCAACGTGAAAGTCACGTTCGCAAATCCGTCTAACCGGGCTATAGCAGTTAGACTGGATTTACCGATCAAGTGACATTCACGGTCGCAGATATAATGTAAATACTGTGAAATACTGTGTTTAAAATATCCGATCGATCAAAATTTAACAAGTGGACCCCAAGTACTACTGTAGCACATCAAGAAAATCTGGGCCCAAAATTAATATTCAAAAAACCCTAAAAACAACCCAGAGAGCAACTGCAGAAATTTGATGCAGTGATCTCAACATAGTGCGGCGGAACCGCGGCCCAAAGGGGTGTTTGGCCGCGGTTCCGCGCTCCCACTGTGGAGTCACTGTATCGAATTTCTACAGTGTTCTTAGAATTTCCAGTACATCAATTTTCTACAACCTGAAAAAAATTTCGAGCAAGAAAAAATTCAACAGAAAACTGATGTAAGTGAAAACGCGGGTTTTTGGAATTTTGATCGATCGGAAATGTAAACATATTAAACAAAGCTAGACTATGTTAATGGCGAGGCTCTGATACCACTGTAAGTGCACGGCGGCGCCCCGGCCTCCATCCCGAGGCCAAAATGCGGAAGCGGTGATATACTTAAATTTTTCATGAACTGGCACCACCGCGCACTAATACCCGGATCGAACCATTAACTAGTCCTAGCTAACTACAAGATAGGGAAGAGATATATACCGACTGATCCGAGTCCTCCGGTCTTCTCGTCATCGTCCCGATCTCTCGCGGAATGTCCTGTCTCCACCTCATCGCCGGAAGTGCACCACATCGCCTACATCATTTACGGGCTCCCACCTCAATGCCGAGGCAACCCGGGCATGAAGCTGGCTAGTCGACGTGCCCAAGATTGGCTGTAGAATGTATAGTAGAACTTGTGTCTCATTTTGGGGTTAGTGGATGTTGCCTTTTTGGTGGAGGAATGGTTGTAGGATTTTGTGATGAACTAGAGAGTATTTTTCAAGCAAAAATGAGAGCATCAACCCCTCCCAAAAACCAATCAGCCCCACACATAAAGTGGCCGGCCTCATATCATGTGAATTGGGAGAAGAAGGAGCCAAGACAAAAAGGGTGGGTGGAAATCATACAAGAGTGTGAAGTGATCATGAGAAGGAATGATCACATAACAAATCTAACACTCCAACCTAACATCATGTCCCTCCATCATCATACAAAAGTCAAGCCATGATGAGGTTATGAAGTCAAATGGTCAAGGGATAGTTCATCATCATGATACAAAGAAATGCAAAGACCCCCTTCCAAATTGCTTATTTGCACAATTGCAAATAAGCCCTCCTCCACCAAACTTCGGCCAATGAACGATACAAAGGAAATTGGCCGAAACGGAAAGCAAACTGGCAACTCCAGAAAACTGGTCCCGTAATAAATTACAGGAAAACCCCGATACTGTGTATACACACCCGCATCTGTATTCCGACCGAAATAAAAATGCAATGAGACAAAATCTACACTGTACTATACTAGGATCCGGCTTAAACCAAAGCCGGCTAGTAATATCAGTTCGATCCTGATCCGTGCAATACCGCACGTATGTGATCGAACCCTGCCATATATCCATACGGCCTCTAGTACAAACTGTCCGATCCTGATCCGTGCAATACCGCATGTATCTGATCGAACCGTGCCATATCTCCATACGGCCTCTAGTACAAACTGTCCGATCCTGATCCGTGCAATACCGCACGTATCTGATCGGACCCTGCCATATCTCCATACGGCCTCTAGTACAAACTGTCCGATCCCGATCCGTGCAATACCGCACGTATCTGATCGGACCTTGCCATATCTCCATACGGCCTCTACAGCGTTTCGCCCGAAAGCTTGAGTAACTGAAAGTGGGGGACTCTAAAGACTCGTCAACATCTTGGTTGTGGATTTAACCACTAGCACGTCAGAGGTATAAGCCAATACGTAACGGGCTACCAGGTATTGACCAAAAGGGACGTCGATGAGCGAACTCATCCTGACACCCTACTGAGCCTGTCAGTGACAATATCCGTACAGTCCTGTCCGTTCGTCTATGAGCATCGCATGGCGGGCCTAGGGGGTTGGTAAAAGTCAGACCCCCAAAAGCGGTACAAGTCGTGTCGGAGTGTAGCCCAGAACACCCTGAGATACTACTGGAATACCTACCAGTAAATCTCCTGCCTCGGCCGAGGGCTTCGTGTAATGGCTCTCCTAGACACAGCGCGACCTCACCCCCAATACCGGGAGAGACGAACCCCTGAAGATCCGCTCACTGCCTCCATGTGGCTCGGGACTGTACCCAACTAAAACCTGTTTGCACGTCTCCTTTGAGCGTGGTAGGGTAGTAATCAAAGTACAGTGGGAACTCACACGAGACAAATGACGATCCCCAGGTCGATGAACTAACTTTTACACATGTCACCAGGGAACTGCTATCTGACGTCAGGTATAAGACCAACTAGCATGTTCCCGGCGAGTCCTGTCCGGTGTACTCATAACCCAATGAGCACCTGTATACATATTAGGTGAACCAACTGACACCAGTGGCTTGTGAGACCGGCCACCGCCTCTCGTCAGGGTCTCGACTGTATACACTAGTCTACTCTGGAGTATCGATGCCCTGTCTCGAAACTCCCACGACTAGGGATCTTTTAAGGATGTGCTTATAGACCACCAGCTCTCACGTAAATGATCGCCCTCATACTGCTGGTAGTCAAGCAAGAATCCTAGGGGCTCTATCAACGTGCAATAGTGACCTGTAAGGTCACCTAAAGCAGTACACGATGATAAAGGTAAACCAGATAGCATACTATCATCTCGAGTAAGACTTGTAGGGTGTTTTTCGTCACCCCAGTGAGATGGGAATACGCGAGCGCTTGTCAGGCGTACTACAGATTCCCCCTGCCTAGGGTAGGCCGGGGTTTAATGATTGTGGGGATCCGAATCTCCGGCAGCCGCGGACTAAGCTGCCGTTAATTACCCATCGCCTTTGGGGTGAGGGAACCTCCGATTAACGGGTTAAACTGGTCATGCGAACTCAATGTGCAGTGTGCGTGTGTTTTGAAAGGGGTTTTGGATATATCGGGAGCCACGCAGAGTTTTTACGGGGGTCCCGCTACCCGGATAGCGGTCTGGGGGGCTAGCAGCCCCCTTGCGGGGTGCGGGGCAGCGCCCCGTTAGAAATTTTTTTCTAACAGGGACAGTGTCGTGGAGTACGTGTATGTATAAATTTGTATATATGTATATATGTACACAAAAAGAGGGGGAAAAGACATCCAAGGGATGCGCAGGTGCGCAAGCGCGCGCGCCACGTGTCGGCACGCGGGCGACTTGCGCACTTGCGCAAGCAAGCGCCACGTGTCGGCACGCGGGCGACTTGCGCACTTGCGCAGTTGCGCAAGCGCGCGCGCCACGTGTCGGCACGCGGGCGACTTGCGCACTTGCGCAAGCGCGCGCCACGTGTCGGCACGCGGGCGACTTGCGCACTTGCGCACTTGCGCAGGCGCGCGCGCCACGTGTCGTCACGCGGGCGCCTTGCGCTCTTGCGCAAGCGCGCAGGTGAGGCACAACAGGCTTTTAGCCTAAAAAAATTTCTCAGAAGAGAAATCAGAGAGGAGTTGGACTCCTGAATGTGTTTTTCTTCTTTTTTTTGAGGGTTTAGTGAAAGATGTTCTTCTTCTTCCTCCTGCTGCTTGCTGGATCTTGAAGATCAAGAGATGTGAAATCTCAAAATCTCTCCTTTTTAAGATCTGATGACAGATCCAAGTTCCCCTATGTGGGTTTTGTGGTGAAAAACTAATTTGTTTTATAAAAATGAGAGTAGAACTCTTGATTTAATTCAAAAGAAAGAAGAAGGTTTTGGAACCTTCAAGAAGGAAGAAAGAGCTCAGCTCTGAAACTTTTTTTGGAGAGAATGAAAGGTATCTATTTTTTTATTCATCATGTTGCCTTTTATAGGCTTACATATTTGCATATAGCCCCTTGGGCTTTACAAAATGGCATCTTGCCTATCCCATGGCTCATGTGCCATTTCATTTTTGCACATAAGCCATGGGCTTACAAAATGTTGGCTTTATGCCCATTTTACATACATTCATGTATAAAAAATTACATAATAATTATTTATTACATGATCTATATTTTAGCATGGAGGAGGCTGGCTGCGGGCTCGACTTGGGCTTGGGCCCGCTTGACCTGGGCTTGGGCCGACCTGGCTTGGTGTTGACCTTGACTTTGACTCGGTCAACGGGGGTGTAAATTTTTACCCCAACAAGACTGTCCTACCGGGATAGGTCCTCCCTCAATCATTGCAATCACGTGCCTGTGATCCAATAATTGACTCTGAGGGCACTATCTCCAACATCCTTCACTTCATTAGCTCCTTGTTGAAGTCCCTTCGCTGCGATCGTGGTTCTCCCGGACTCTTGCATGGCTTCACGAGGCGAAAGAAGCGTCCTTGCTTGAAGTCTTTGAGGCCGAAGATGATCTATGTCGAAGGAATATCAACTCAAGCTACTACTTCACTAACTAAATAATTAGTGAAGCAAACACCCTATACTAAAGTGCTAGTCTAGTAGAGGATGGAGAAATAGGAAGTGGGTTCTCTTTAGAATTTTATTTCTCACAATCTTTCTCACTTTGGATCAAACCCTAGCAAGCTTTTCTTTTGAACAAAGAAGAAGAAGATGAACAAAAGAAAGAGATGGGGATAATGATCAAGTGAGTGAGCTAACCATGGTGAGTGAGTATCATATACTAACTCATGTAGAGACATAACCATAGCTAATTCAAAATGGTTAGGTTAATAAAAATCTAAAGTAAAACAAATTTAGTGGACTTTGTCAAAGCATCCACAAGCTTCTACAAGCTTCATGCTTATGACCTAAGCTCCACTAATTTGTAATTACCTTAAATAAATATTAACCACCATCTAAAATAGTATGGTGTGTGTCTTGCACACCCATGTATGGTGTATCATCAACCATGATACAAAATGAAAACACAAATTCAATATATATCACATATATATTGAAGTTGTGTACATGTGAGAAAAATCCATAAGTGAACAAGTGTTAGCTAATGTAAACTAGTATATCTAATATACAATTATACACTAAATTATTAAATCAATACTTGACTTAATAATCCGATCATATCTCATATAACCGACTAACATCCATTGTATCAACTTATCGAATCAACACTTGATTCGATAACCTGGCTATATCATATATAACCGACCGATACAATAAGTCGCGAGAATAGAATACGGTATCACATACACGCATTATTCTCGGTCCCGCACATATCACATACGTGCTCCTATTTCGTTTTGCCTGAGCCAGTAAAACCTCTATGTAGGACTCTAAAGACTCGTCAATATGCCGACAGTAGGTGATGATCACATCAAGCACCCACAAGCCGTCAGCGGTACTAGCTGGACGTAACGGCTACCCGGGTATTGAGCGATCAGAAGATCAGCAAGCAAGCCCGCTCCAACTCCTGTAAAAGCCTGCCGGTAACACATCTCGTACAGTCCGGTCTCCTCGTCTGATATGTCGCATATCAAGTCTAGGGGTGGTAAACGCCAGACCCCAATAACCGATAAGTCGTGCCGATGTGAGGCTCATAACGGGTTGAGCAACTACTGGTAACACTTACCAGTAAATCTATAAATCAGCCCTGGCCAGGGACTTCCCTGTTACGGCCAATCGAGCACAGCGCAACATCAACCCCCAATACCGGGAGAGACGAAACCCCTCCTATCGCTCATTGCCTCCATGTGACTCGGGACCGTACCCAAAAACCACCGTTTTGCACGTCCTCTTGGACGTGGTAAGGTGGAAATCAAAGCACGGTGAGAATCACACAAGACTCTATGACGATCTCGGGTCTACAGACTAACCTGCACAAGTGTCACCAGAGAACTGCCATCTGACGTGAGGTATAATACCATCTGGGAGTTCTCGGCGAGTCCGTCCAGTGTACCCAGTCTCCACTGAGCACTCGTATACCATCTCTGATGTCAAACACCAATGGATATGGGATCATCCATCGCCCATCTCATGGGTCGAGAAGCGTATACGCTAGTCTACTCTGGTATATCGATGCCCCGTCTCGATACACCCACGACAAGGGACCTTGAAGGATGTACTTATGGACTACCATGTCCCCACTAGTATGATCCGCATCATAGTCCAGGTAGTCAAGTACACATCCTAAGGGCTTTATCAATATGTAACTATAAGACAGTATCAAGAGAAAAGTATCCATGTTAAGATAAAGAGCAACCAGATAGCATACTATCATATCGAGCAAGAAAGTCCTCTCTATATATGTCCAAGCATCCAATATAATATACATCATCTGTACAATACTGGCCTCTAGGGCATACATACAACTAACATTGAATTCTCCGGTTCCACCAAATCGTCAGTTATAGTTTGTGTTGCTGGAACTTCTTCCAATTCTACCTCATTGCTACTAATTTCTTTCACAAGAAATTCCTTTTCTAAAAAGGTAGCATATTGAGAAACAAACACTTTTTGTTCCTCAGTATGGTAGAAAATATATCCATATTAATCCTTTGGATATCCCACAAACTTGCACAAAATAGACCTTGCCTCGAGCTTGTCTGGATTTTGCTTTTTAACATAGGCCGGACAACCCTATATTTTAACTCGTTTAAGAGATGGTCTCTTCCCATTCCATATCTCATATGGAGTGGTAGGCATGGATTTGGTCGGAACCCAATTCAATAGGTATGCAGCTGTCTCAAGTGCATAACCCCAAAAGGAAATAGGTAACTCTGCATTACTCATCATAGAGCGCACCATATCTAATAGGGTGCTATTCATGTCCTCCGAAACTCCATTGTGTTGTGGTGTATACGGAGGTGTAAGCTGAGAGAGAATCCCATTCTTTTTTAAATAGTCTCTGAATTCCGTGCTTAAGTATTTTCCTCCTCGATCAGATCGTAGGACTTTAATACTTTTACCCGTCTGGTTCTTAACTTTGTTAT
This sequence comes from Agapanthus africanus, assembly GCA_030015575.1. NCBI lineage: Eukaryota > Viridiplantae > Streptophyta > Magnoliopsida > Asparagales > Amaryllidaceae > Agapanthus > Agapanthus africanus. The sequence continues at coordinate 247,412,437 of JASDDO010000004.1, read as the reverse complement.
TATATTTCTTGAATTTCTCAAAAGCTTCAGATTTATGTTTCATCAAGAACACATGTCCGAATCTTGAGAGATCATCGGTGAATGTAATAAAGTATGATGAACTATTCCTGGCATGTGTAGACATAGGACCGCATACATTAGTATGTATAAGTCCCAAGAGTTCAGTTGCTCTTTCTCCGTGTCCAGTAAATGGAGTTTTGGTCATCTTTCCTTTGAGACATGACTCGCAATTTTCATAAGATGTAAATTCGAATGGATTCAAATATCCATTTTTATATAACTTATCTAGTCTTGTTACATTGATATGACCTAGTCTACAATGCCACAAGTAGGTTTCATTCATTTCTGAACTTTTCCTCTTGTGTGTGTTCTATATATTTAGAACCGTGGTTTGATTTAGAACGTATATACCATTACATAACGTACCAAATCTAATTAACACTTGATTTAGGAAAATGTTCATAATATTATCCTCCAATACAAAGTTATATCCTTCTTTATGCAACAAAGAAACTGATATAATATTGCACATCATATTTGGTACGTAATAACAGTCGTTCAGAATCAATTTATTACCATTTGGTAATACTAGGTGATATTCGCCAACTGCTTTGGCCGCAACAACTGCACCGATCCCTAATTTGAGAGACATATCACCCTTCCCAGTTCACTACCTCTACTAAGCCTATGTAACAAATTACAGACGTGGGATCCTGATCTGGTATCCAATACTCATGATGTAGAGCAAACTAAGAAATGGTTCTCGGTAACGAACACACTCGAAGAAGATGCATCAGCATGCTCTTTATTCGTTCGGGTGGCGTGGGAATCCTGATATTCCCCTATTCCTTGCTCAGACTTATGACAATCATAAGAAAAAGCGTAACCAACGTTCCCCAGCTCAGTATAATAAGCGGGTTTGGTCAATACATCCATATTATTATCTTGATTAAGGCGTGTCATTGGTCGCTACCTGGAGAGAGAGAGAGAGAGAAGGAAACGCTTTAGCGTGCGCTCTTTGCAAGATTAGATTGGTTATTATCTTATCTAATCAGGATGGCTCCCACTGTTTTTATCAAATCTTCTTTCAAACCATAAAAGGTAAGATTAGCCGAGATTAATTACACCCTATAAGTTTGCCAATCGGTCAGCCAGGCAGGTATTGGTACTCCGAGGGAGTCTTCCCATGCCTTCGCATGAAACTAATTAAATAACCTCATTTCCGCAGTGGCATAACCCCGTTAACACCTTTCTTAGACACCTACTGGATCAGCTAATTGTAAAGTGGAAAACTCTCTCAGGAGTAACACTAACTAATAATGGGTATCGGGATCCAACTATCTCATAGAAGGTATGCAACCTCATTGCAAATTTCAACACTTGAAATTCCCAATATCTGTTTTTACCCCTAACAACTTATGACCTTAACTATGGTCAACAAATCATAAGCACTAGCCAAGTTCAACCCGTCATTTCGTGATTGAATTAAACCCACCCGTACGACCCTTGACAAGGTCAACAAGGCCGTACAACTACCTTAATCCAATCGTATCATATGCGGCAGATAAGCACTAATTAGCTACCGCACACTATGCCTTGACAAGATCAACAAACGCAGCACGAATACTAAATAACACTTATCTGAAATGACGGTGGGCTACGACTGGTTTTATAGAAAACCTTTAACGTAATGAACTTGATATCGTTGTAAAATCTAGTGATTTGAAAAGGAGTAGTTTTTATAGCATTTTTTAGTTTTGCTAAAGAGGTCAATCCCGATGAAGAGACCTCGGCTCTTTCCTCATCGAATGAGGTGCTGGATATTCATCAAAGAATACCACCATGCAAAGCAAGAATTAGAGAAGCTATAACAACAAAACCGAATGGGTTGTAGCATTTGCTAGTTTAGCTAAAGAGGTCACTTCCGGTGAAGGGATCTCGGTTCTTTCCTCATCGAATGAGGTGCTGGATATTCATCAAGGAATACCACTATGCAAAGCAAGAACTAGAGCTACCTCTTCTAAAAAATATTGATTCTACAACATCTTTAGGTTTCTTTTCTTTCCATTAATCTCATTAATGAAGTCCCACCTTTATATTTCCCTAAACATCACAGAAAAGAAATGAAAATAGAATGTACGCTTATGCCGTACGCATTCGCCACGGGACCCCGTCATGCACCGTTAGGTTACTTAACTAATGGCAGAGCGGGGCTGGACTAGCGCGGGTGCAAAATATAAGCAACGTTTATTTTATATATATATATATATATATATATAGCATTCGTCTCACATAGTTATATGATCACATCACAGAACTCAAGCACCAGAAATCAACATATGAAATATTGGATATACTAGAAGGTCCGTGTTTTAAATTCGGCCAGTAATGAAAAACACGGATTCCACGGTCGTTATGAATAGACAAACCCACATCCCTAGACCCCTACGAGAGCGGCAAGCAACCCTGCCAATTCTAGAGTTAGGAAACCCGGTCTCAACTCCTCAAGATGGTCTCCCACTGGACTCTAGAACCCGCTTACTTATGCTCCCCGCCTTTGGTCTATCATAATGCGGAAAAGTAAATAATATAAATCAATGGTGATATCATCCTCAACCCGGAAGTGTCCTAATAAAAGAATATTACATTCAAAATTTACATGAATGAAAATTTAAAAAAATTCTCATCTCACGCAAAAACCGCCCGGCTATTCAACCACGACGATCCGATATAACATATCACAGCAACACATAAACATCACATGTCATCAACGTAAGTAAATATGCGTATCCCAAATACCGTTGACATATAGCAACGAGATCGGGGATACCCCACATATTTCACTTACGGATGCAGAAAAGAAATGAAAAACTACAATAATTAGAATCCGCAAACTCCTTGACATCATAAACCCGAAATATCTCATATTCCAAATTTTATGCCAAACCCTATAAACCTTGCATTTTAGTTTCAAACTGAAAACACATTTCAATAAGCAATCGGATAATTCAATAAGATTCCCGACTGTCGTGTTCGTGTACTATACGCGATTGCGACGGATTTTTGATTCGAATCGAAACTCCGTGGCAATCGATCAACCGAGACTAAAATGCTAAATTTATAAAAAAAACTAATTGGTTTTCATAAAACTAATTATTGTGGATTCTAAATATTGTATCACATATTATAATAATTTAGACGACGTTAAATATTTCGATCGAATTATCAAACACCCACAAATCACAGAGACCTCAACAACTTGAGTCTCACTAAAAATACCCCAAAAGTGCTAAATATCAGAATGGAGCAGCGCAAGAGACACGATACCACAATCCCTTAAACTTGCGGCGGAATCGCGGCCAAACTAGGGTTTAGGCCGTGGTTCCGCGGCGGTTTAAATGAATTGGGTCTTCGTTTTTCTTGAGGATCCATAAAACACCCTGCACGATTTTTTGACTATTTTTAATTTGGAAAATCTCAACTTTTGAAAAATGGACAGAAACTTAATAAAAAATGGGTTTCAAAGTTCGATCGAACACTTTAATGTCGTGTAGACTTCCTCTAAAATTCTAGCTCCGCTCTGATACAATGAAAGTGTACCCTAGCACCACCAAAGTGTTTATACCGGCATCAAGCATGCACTTTTCAAAATTTCAGGATGCTAAGCTACAATATCCAAAGATCTAACTAGATTATTAGGGTTTATAGGATGATATAAAAAGATTTAACACTAAGTGAAAGTGTCACGACCCGAGATAGCACGTGACTGGCACTTGAATCATGTGAAGTCTGTAGGACCCCACCTAATTCAAGTAAGCCAAAAGTCCATAAATCTAAACCATTTTGAATAAGAAGTGAAGTAAAACTTGTTTAAAGCAAGTGGTTTAAATAAAATAAATAGCATTAAACATTTAAAAGCAACATCATAATCTCCCGAAAATTTCGACAGAGTCTCCTTTGTAAATACTGGCCCTAAACGGGTACAAACATGAATAATATAAATAATGAATATAGGCATCCCCAAGTGGAAGCTAGCTCTTCGCCAATTGGCGGACAAAACCACGCAAGCAATATAATATACAACGCTGAAGGGAGATGATCAAAACTCAGAAAGAAAACCAGAGAAAAATCATGATAATACAACGCGCGACTCTAAGGTCGAAAGAATATACATACCGGTCTTCTAAGTTTACCAAATAATACAAGTATGGTTGATGGAGTTTATTAGATACAACAGAATGAAAATAAAGTACAATGGTGGTCACGATGCAAGTGAACCCACCTACCAAGAAATCACCCGGAAGAAAGCGCTGTGCCAGCAAGCCGCAATGAAACCTGTACGGCAAAACTTGCAAGAAACTGTGGAACAAAGGGGGTGAGTTGCCAACTCGTGAGTAGAAAACATCACCGAGAAGAAATCGCATGTATGACTCTATCCTAAGTCATACAATAATATATCCTCAATATATAATCTGAAGTATCTAAATAATGGCAAGGGTAAACATCTATACATAAGTGTAATACCAAGTGCTCGTGTCAGTGCCTCAGGTAGCAACATAATACATATATGATGTATGAATGCATGAAAACAGAATGCAACTGAATGAGAAAACTATTTTCATATCTCAGTGAGATTTCTGTATAAAAATCGAAGTATCATCAATGAAATCAACAGAAAATCAGTGTCAATCATCGACACAAAATATATATCTTGATATCTCAATATCTCGGGCTCCGGCAATCCGGACTGGCCCATATCATCAAATCTCAATACCTCAGGCTCCGGCAATCCGGACTGGCCTATATCATCAAATCTCAAGACTACGTCGGTATCCTCCGGATATCCGCCGCGTCACAATAACCGGTCGGTAGTGCTCCCCTGCCAGGCTCAACGCCATCATATGCGACCATCTTGCCCCGGGTACCGCACCGGGTCCACCATGCACCCGCAGACGGTTCCTCCTCCTCCTCGAATCGGGTGTATGATACCGCTCAAGAGCCGAGAAAACTCATGGAAGACACCTCTCAAATCATATCACGAGAAAACCGCAATTTTCTATCTTTAAAATGATAATAAGTTTATAAAGTCCTTGCGGTTTCTCCAAATCCAGAAATCTCATGGAAATCCGAAATCCCAATCTCAAGAGTAAATAACAGTGAATTACCGGCATAAACCTCCATAATATTGCATGACAAATGAATATATGAATGCATCTGATATCAAGCAAGGAATGAAATAATTAAACTAACATATAAAAGCAATAACATATTGGAACTATCAGCTAGAAAGTTATGTCAATGAAGTAATACTTCTAAAGTGTATGCGTCATGGCAATTACCGATGATGATGTGTGTGATCCGGCAAGCAAGTGTTCATAGACATACGCATCATCGGTAATGGTGCTGGTGTCCTGACAACATGGGTTTATAATAACTACAGAAACACAGGTATAAGCATACAATGCGATCAATATAACATGAATTAAACGGAGGATGATTAGTAAACGCAACATTTAAGGATATACGTTTATATAAATGAGTCATACGGTCTTAGCATTTGAAATAGCACGAATCGTGGTTTTTAGAAAATAGGGCTACGGCGTTTTTAAGAAAAGTTGCATCCTTTAAAAAATCCGTAATCTCCCTCGGGCTGTCTTAAAAATACTCACGATTCGTTAGTTTTGAAAATAAGTATGACTCGAGCCCAGTCTAATATCTACCAAATAACTACAGGACTAAACTAAGAGACCGGTTGAAAAGGTAAGGAAATCCACATAAAGTCCAAGTCGATATATTTAGTAGTCGGTGATCCCGCCTCAATAGTGTCATATACAATAAAATATATAATACGACATCCTCGAGTCGAGAGTGCGGATCAATCATTATATTTATACATCGTACGGAAAAATCCATCATACGACATCCTAAATCGGGGTACGGGTGACCTATCACATATAACACATTACTTATCTGGTATCATTATCATCATATTTATATTCACGTGTGTATGACAACACATTCCCCAATCCGCTTTAATATTATGTCGTATCTTATAATACGACCCGAGTCACATATCCGATCTCGCGGCATCATGCCCGATCATATCGACTCTCCTCCGAGTATCATATACTATCCTCATCATATATATATATATATATGTATGTATATATATATATATGTATGTATATATATATATATATATATGTATGTATGTATGTATATATATGTATGTATGTATATATGTATGTATGTATATAGCAACACATCCACACACACACACACACATATATATACATATAACATATACACCAAAACATATCACGTGTGTGCATGTGTGTGTGTATACCTTTACACTAGGGTTTTGTAACTAAAAATTAAACTAAAAACACTAACTTCTAAATACGCTAACACTAACCCAAAGTCACCTAAAGCATTTCTTGCTAAGAATACACATCTCATAATAACACATAAGTATATAGATATAACACATTCGTATGCTTCACTACGAAACTACGGGGGTGCTATACACCATCCACCCAACTTCCCCCGTAGATATATATCTACTCACCTTGATCCTTGCTTGCCGAAGTCGATGCCTCCTTGCCCTTGCTTGTCGTCCTGAAGTCCACGCGGAGGTACCTACATGTCATAACACATCGTATCGCATTAAAATCTGATTCGCAATCGAAACGACACACGAGGTGCCTATAGGTTAGAAACTACAGCCTACGCATGCAAAAAAACCAAACGACACCCGATATCGACGTACAAACGTCAAGTGACCAATAAAAACACAAATATCAAAAGTTTAAGTCATTTAAAACCCACAATTCAAAACAGCAACCCAAGAAAATGGTCTCAGATTTTGTTTCAGGTAAAATAGGGATAAACAAATAGTATTGGGGTGTTATATAGGGGGTATATGAGCTACAGAAGCAACCTTGACCCCAAACTCCACAATTTGGCCGACCACTATACCCTAAAATCCGGCCAGCTCGGTTTGGTGGCTTGGAATGGGTTCGTCTTTGCAGGGTGGCCTCCTAGTGGTCCATCTAGGTTAGTGGTGTTACTTGTTTTTCTTGTAAAACTCCCGGGTCACACCAGATTCCCTGCAGTCCCCAATTAATACATAAAACCGACATTTCAAATATCTAACTTGTATTTTGGGTTTAGTCACTGGTTTCAATCACTAAGGGGGGTTTGTAGTCACCAAATGCACTCACTTGCACCATCACAACTTAAGGAAAAGCCCTAACTCTCATCCAGAATTTTTCAAAAGTCACAAAACCTTGCTAAACCAATTCTAAACTAAAGTCGAAGCTAAAGGAAATGAAACCCTGCACTTAAAGTGAAAGAATTACCTCATTTGGGACTCAAGAATCCCCTAGAGCATCAAAATCCAAATTTTCATGGTTCCTCATACTTGTAGTGAGCTTGTGCACATTTTTTATGAAAGGAATGAGGTGTTTTGAGGTGTTTTGGGGGGGTGAAATGAGGTGCTGTAGGTGGTGGAGAGAGGAGGGCAACCATGGGTGATGAGGGAAAAAGAAATGTTGAAGATGGTGAAGAGATAATAATAAGCCATGTCCAAGATTGACCCCTCACCCCTCTCTCTCTCTCTCTCTCTCTTGCACATACCCCTTACCATGCCACAATTCTTTATTCATTTTCTTTTCTTTTTTCCTTTTTCTTTTTATCTCCAATAAAAACCAAATAACAATGAAATGGTGCATGGTTTTCAATCAAGAAAGAGAAATGTAACAAGTGTTAGCAATATGACATGGTGCATGTCACATGCAAAAATCAAGCTTAATGCACGATTAGTAATAATTAATCAAGTTTAGGCATAACCTTGTATATAATCAATTGTATAAAATTTATAAAGTGTCTAAGTCATATAATATTCTTTCAAAATCACCATTCAAATGTATTTTTCCAATATTTCCCAATTTATCGGTATTTAATTATACCATATCATTTAAAACTAATATCCACACATTAAAATATTCATAATATTTATTATCCAATTATATAAATTCCCAAAAATAATATTTTATTTTTCTGAAATGTTACAGAAAGAGGTAACAACCTTTGATGATCGAGTCCTTCACTTCAATAGCTCCGGGTAGTAGTCCCTACGACTCCTCTAGGCTCCACTTAAAGAAAGTACGAGCTTCCTTCGCGATCTTCGTGTCGAAGATGATCCATCCGAAACTTCTTTAATTCAAGCTACCTCTTCACTAATCTTTCTTTAGTGAAGAAACACCATAAACTCAGGTGTTAATCAAGTGTAGGATGGTGAAGTAGGGGTTCTAAGCTCACTTAGGATTTAACCAAAACCCTATGGTTCATATCAAATATGAGGGTTAGGACTTGGAGGAGGAGGAAGGAGAAGGAAAATGGAGAGTGAAAGAGCTAAGCTTGAAAAAATGAGCTAATCTAATGATCAAGTAAAGAATGGCTCATCTCATCTTCACTTATTGAAACATGAATATTTTTTCATAGAAAATATGCACCATGCTTCAATAGTGAAACCAAAATAATAAACAATAATATGTGCCATGCCTCATACCCATACCCAAAATATCTCCCTATTTTCCACCTCTTTTTCTATTTTCTAAAAATATAAAATCCAAGCCATGCTTCATAATATATATATATATATATATATATATATATTAAGAAAAGAAAATAATTAGTGAGCTAATATTAGTTAATATATAATTATATCAAATATAAATATATATCATATTATTAAATCAACACTTGATTCAATAATTCGGTTATATCATATATAATCGACTAATATCATTTATCTGTATATCACATTATCAAATCAACACTTGATTCAATAATTCGGTTATATCACATATAACCTAACCGATATCAAATTACTGCCAGATTAGAATACGGTATCACATACTCGTATTTAATCAGGCCCCCCGCACATATCAACAAATGTGCCCTACTTCGTTTCGCTTGAACTAGGAAATCTCTGTGTAGGACTCTAAAGACTCATCAATACGCCAGCAGTAGGTAATGATCATATCAGTTACCTATAAGCCGTCAGCAGTACTAGCTGGACGTAACGGCTACCTAGGTATTAAGCGAATAGAAGATCAACAAGCAAGATTGTCCAAACTCCCATGAAGCCTAAAAGTAACACTTACCATATAGTCCGGTCTCTTCGTCTGATATGTTGCATATCGAGTCTAGGGGTGGAATCGTCAGACCCCAGTAACTTGATAAGACATGCCGATGTGTGGCTCATAACGGTTCAAGAAACTATTGATGACACTTAGCAGTAAATCTCATCAGCCAGGGACTTACTGTTACAGCCAATCGAGCATAGTGCAACATCAACTCCCTATACCGGGAGAGACAAAACCCCTCCTATCACTCACTACCTCCATTTGACTCGGGACTGTACCCAAAATCCACCTGTTTGCACGACTCCTTTGAGCCGTGGTAGGGATGAAATCAGGGCACAGTGGGAACCACACAAGACACTATGACAATCTTGGGTCTACAGACTAACTTGTATCAGTGTCACAAGAGAACTGCTATTTGACGATAGGTATGGTACCATCTAGGAGTTCTCGGCGAGTCTTGTTCGGTGTACCCATTCTCTAATAAGCACCTGTGCACAATCTTTGATGTCAAACACCAATGGTTATGGGATCAACCATCGCCCCCTCAGGGTTAAGAAACGTACACACTAGTCTACTCTGGAATATCTATGCCCTGTCTCCATACTGCCTCAACTAGGAACAATTAAAGTATGTACTTGTAGACTACATAAGTCCCAGTAGTATGATCCGTATCATAGTCCTGATAGTCAAGCAAACATTCTAAGGGATTTATCAACATGTATCAAAGAGACAATATAATAATACAAGTGTACATGTTAAGATAAAGAGCAACCATATAGTATACTATCATGTCAAGGAAGAAAGTCCTCTATATATATGTCTAAGCATCCACTATATCATACAATAATGGTCTTTAGGGCATAAATATTCCTAACAGTAGGCCCGCGCCAAACCGTCTCAAGCCCAACCGTAGCCGGCCGGCCATCGAAGAAGAGAGAGAAAGAAATTTGTAATAAATATATTTTGTATGAAAATAAGTATAAAATTGTAACACAAATAGGCAAAAACCCAAAATTATATAAGGCCCATGGTTCATGCACAAAAAAATGTGTACATGGGAATGGGAGATACAAAAAGTAATTATGTAAAGCCTAAGAGGCAAAATGCAAAATGCAATAGATATTTAAACCCAACCATATGATTAAATGTTATGTTTTTCCCATTCATACAAAATACCAGGGTTTGTGCCTCACTATTCTTTCTCTATCTTCTTCTTGCTTAAGAAAAACCAACAAAGAGAGTTCATTTCTCTCAATAAACCTAAATAAAACTACTTCAAAACCACAAACAAAAGCAAAACCATTGTTTTTATCTATCAAATCTAAATAAAATGGAGGAAGAAGAGTCCTTGGGATAGGCTTTCACCCCAATTATGTTGGGTTCCGTAGCGCGGCAGCAAGCTTTCAAGAGGCATCGTCCACGCTGTTTTCAAATTTTTGTCGTACTAAAGAACCCTAACCCTAGAATCTTAACTAGAGAATTAAACAATACAACATAAAAACAACTTTCCAGACAAAGTGAATGAGGAATACAACCTTTGTAGACCGATCCTTCACTTCTAAAGCTCCGTGTAGTAGTCCCTTCGCTCCAAGTAGTGAACTCCCGAACTCTAGTAAGGGTTCACATGAACAAATGAACAAGCTTGCTCGAAATCTTCGAGGACGAAAATGATCTACGTCGAGAAGACTCAAGCTCATGCTATCTCTTCACTAAATTAGGGTTTAGTGAAGCAAACACTCTAAACTAAATGGCTAATAGTAGAGGATGATGAAGTAGGAAATGGGCTCACTTTAGATTTGTTTTTCTCACAATATTTTCTCACCTTGAGAAAAGCTAGCAAGCTTTCTCAATGAAGAAGAAGATGAAGAATGAAAATGAGAGAATGAACTCATGAGGTGAGAATAGCAACCATGGATGAGTTAGTGTCATACACTAACCCATGTAGAGAATGAACCATGGCTAAGATATAATGGTTAGGTTAACAAATATCTACAAGTGAAACAAAAATGGTGGACTTGATCAATATTTCCACAAACTTCTACAAGCTTGTAGCCATGATAAATATCCATCCAATTTTGAATTACTTAGATAAATATAAACCCTACATTATATCAAGCATGGTGTAAGTCTCATCCACCCATGAAGCATGTAGCATCAAGTATGACACAAATAAAATGTACATTAATATATATCACATATATAATATATGCACACAAGTGAGAAAAAGAATACTTAGTGAGCAAATATTAGTTAATGCAAGTTAATATATCAAATATATAATTATATATTAAATTATCAAATCAATACTTGATTTAATAATCCGGCTATATCACATACAACCGACTAATATCATATGAATGAACTTATCGAATCAACACTTGATCCGATAACTCGGCTATATCACATATAACCGACCGATATCACATATCGCAAGAATAGAATGCGGTATCACATACGCGCATTAATCTCGGTCCCGCACATATCACATATATGCTCCTACTTCGTTTCGCATGAACCAGGAAACCTCTGTGTATGACTCTAAAGACTCGTCAATACGCCGGCAGTGGATAATAATCATATCAAACACCCACAAGCTGCAAGTGGTCTGCTAAACGTAACGATCACCCGGGTATTGAGTGATCAGAAGATCAACAAGCAAGCCTGCTCATACTCCTCTGAATCCAATCAGTAACACTACCGTACAATCCGGTCTCTTCGTCAGATATGTCGCATATCACAGCCTGGGGGTAGTATAACGTCAGACCCTAATAGCCTGATAAGTCATGCCGATGCAAGGTCCATAACGGTTTGAGAAACTACTGATAACACTTACCAGTAGGTCTCAGCAACCCTGGACAGGTATTTCCTGTTATGGCCAATCGAGCATAACACAATATCAACTCCCAATACCGGGAGAGACGAATCCCCTCCTATCGCTCATTGCCTCTATGTGACTCGGGACTGTACCCAAAAACCATATTTTTGCACGATCTCTTGATCGTGGTATGGTGGAAATCAAAGCACAGTGGGAATCACACAAGACTCTATGACGATCTCGGGTCAACAGACTAACCTGTACCAGTGTCACCAGAGAACTGCTATCTGACGATAGGTATAATACCATCAAGGAGTTCTCGGCGAGTCCATTCAGTGTACCCAGACTCCACTGAGCACCCGTATACCATCTCTGATGTCAAACACCAATGGATATAGGATCATACCCATCACATGGGTCAAGAAGTGTATACGCTAGTCTACTCTGGAGTATCGATGCCCTGTCTCGATACTCTCACGACTAGGAACATTTGAAGGATGTACTTACCGACTACCTCTTCCCCACTAGTATGATCTGCATCACAGTCCTGGTAGTCAAGTACTCATCCTAAGGGCTTTATCAACATGTAATAGAGAGACAGTAAGTGTACATGTTAAGATAAAGAGCAACCAGATAGTATACTATCATGTCGAGCAAGAAAGTCCTCCTTATATATGTCCAAGCATCCACTACAATATACATCGCATGTACAGTGATGGCCTCTAGGGCATACATATAACTAACAATCTTCCACTTGCACTGAAGCCATTTGTTGCAGTATCTCATACTCAACGTCCTATAGAAGTCTCTTTAGGAAAAGGCCATTGTGAGTGGATCTGCCGTGTTATCCTTCGCGTCAACTCTCCTGACCTCGATCCTTTGGAGATCAACCATCTTCCTGATTAGGTGATACTGTCCTCAGAATATGTCTGGAACGCTTATGGGACCTACGTTCCTAGGCCAAACCCACAACTCCATTATTGTCACAATAACAATTATTGGACGCATAATGGTAGGAACCTTGTTCATCTCATGAACAAGAAATGTCCAGACAAACTCTTTGGTAGCATCGTTGGTAGCGATGTATCTAGCCTTTATCGTCTAGTATGTCATGGTATTTAGTTTGGAACTCTACCAACATACCGTCCTTCCACTGAGGGTAAAGACAATTCCTGTGACTGACTTTCAATCGACCTTATCACTCTGGAAGCTCGAACCAAGAACATTCTTTTAGTGCTTCTCAAGTACTTAAGAATGTCCTCCACAGCTTTCCAGTGATTTTTCCAAGATCCGATTGATTCCTGATCACTACACTTAGTGGGTCATCTACATCTGGTCTGGTACATAACATTGCATACAAGATAGAGCCTACTGCCGAAGCATAGGATATCCCCTGCACGCGAGCTCTCTCCAAATCAGTCTTGGAAGACATCTTTTTGGAGAGAGTGATTCCTCAGTAAGTAGGCGAACCACCACGCTTAGAATCTTCCATACTAAACCCCTTTAGTATGATGTTAATGTACCAGGATTTGGGACACTCCCAACATCCACTAAGATCTATCTCATAGATCATAATCCACAAGATGTAGTAGGTATCATCCAGATCTTTCATGGAGAATCCTCATGATAAGCGAAGCTTGACCGAGTGTAACATAGGAAACGCTTTCCTATCAAGAGTATGTCATCTACGTATAATATGTGGAAGACAGCCTTACTCTCTACAACTTTCTTGTATATACAAGGTTGATCTACCTTTTTGATGAATTCAAACTCTTTAACTTCCACATCAAAACAGATGTTCCAACTCCGCGATGCGCGCATTGATCCTGATGGACTTAAGCATAGCTTTGAAAGTCTTAACTTTTCCATATATACCAAGAATTTTCTCAAGATCCATTTGCTCCCAATGGGTTTTACCCCTTCAGGTGCAACATGCTAAGTCATACATTGTTGGTGTATATGGATTCCATCTTTGATCGTATAGCATCCAGCCTTTTCACAGAGTCGCCACCCGTGATGGCCTGCCTGAACCTAGTTGGGCCATCATCTGCCATGATGCAATTCTTGCTCCTACTGTCACCGAGAAGACCGTAGTATCTCTCAAGTGGATGAGGAACCCTACCAGATTCGCGGAGAGGCTGAGGTTCGTTGGAGACTATTGAATCCTTTGGTTTCATCAAATCATCAGCTGTTAGTTTGTCTATCTGGAACTCCTTCCAGTTCTATCTTATGACCACTAATTTCTTCACAAGAAATTCCTTTTCTAAAAAAGTGGCATGCTGATAAACAAAACACCTTTTGCTCTTCAGTGTGGTAAAAGATATGCCCTCACGAATGTTCGGGATATCCAACAAACTTATACAGAACCGACCTTGTCTCGAGCTTGTCCGGATTCTGCCTTTCAACATAGGCCGGACAACCCCATATCTTAACTCGTTTAAGACATGGTCTCTTCCCATTCCATATCTCATATGAAGTGGTAGACACTGATTTGAATGGAACCCCATTCAATAGGTATGCAGCTTCTTAAGTGCATAACACCCAAAAGGAAACAGGTAACTCAGCAGTACTCATCATAGAGCGCACCATATCTCATAGGGCGCGATACCTCCGCCCCAATACACCGTCGTGCTGTGGTGTATACGAAGGAGTAAGCTGAGAGAGAATCTCATTCTCCTTTTAGAATCTCCAGGAACTCCAAGCGCAAGTATTCACTTCCTCGATCACATCGAAGGACTTAATACTTTTACCCATCTGGTTCTCAACTTCAAGCTTATATTATTTGAATTTCTCAACATTTTCAGACTTGTGTTTCAACAGGAACATATGTCCGAATCTCGAAAGATGATCAGTGAATATAATGAAGTACGAAGAACCAACCTTGGCATTTGTAGACATAGAACCGTATACATCACCATGTATCCATCACAAGAGTTCAGCGACTCTTCCTCTGTTTCGAGTAAATGGAGTATTGGTCATTTTACCTTTGAGACAAGACTGGCAAGTAACATAAGATGAAAATTCGAATAGATTCTCATATTCATCCTTATGTAACTTAGCTGGTCGTGTCGCATTGATATGACCTAGTCTACAATGCCACAAGAATGTGT
The DNA here is from genome assembly GCA_030015575.1 of Agapanthus africanus. NCBI lineage: Eukaryota > Viridiplantae > Streptophyta > Magnoliopsida > Asparagales > Amaryllidaceae > Agapanthus > Agapanthus africanus. The sequence goes on along the minus strand of JASDDO010000004.1, from coordinate 247,397,360 downwards.
GTGTTCTAGATACTTTGAACTGTGGTTTAATTTAGAACTTATATGCCATTACATAACGTGCCTAATCCAATCAACTCTTGATTCAGGAAAATGTTCACAACATTATCCTCCAATACAGAATTATATCCTTATTTAACTTAATAAAGAAACTGATGTAATGTTGTATATCAGGTTTAGTATGTAATAGCATTCGTTCAGAATCAATGAATCAATATAAGGTGATATTTGCCAACTGATTTGGCTCCAACACTTGCATCATTCTCTACACTTAGAGAAATATCATCCATTCCCAGTTCTCTGATTTTCTGTAGGCCATGTAACATATTACATATGCGGGATCCTGATCCTGTATCACATACGCAGGACGTAGAGGATACCGAGAAACAGTTCTCGGTAATGAACACGCCCGAAGAAGATGCATCAACATGCACTTTCTTCGATTGGGTGGTATGGGAATCCGGATATTCCCCTATTTCCTGCTCGGACATATAACAGTTATAAGATAGAGCGGAACCAACGTTCCCTAGCACAGTATAATAAGCATGTTCGGTCAATGCATCCATATTATTATCTTGATTAAGGCGTGACATGGTCGCTACCAGGAAAGAGAGAGAAGAAAACACTCTGCGTGCGCTTTTGCAAGATCAGATTAGTTATTATTTTATCTAATCAGGATGGCTCCCACTGTTTTTATCAAATATTCTTTCAAACCCTAAAAGGTAAGACTAGCCGGGATTAATTACACTTTACAAATTCGCCAATCTTTCGGCCAGGCCAATGTCGGTACTTTGAGGGAGGTTTCCCGTGCTTTCGCACGGACCTAATTAAAATAAACCTCATTTTCCCTGGGGCGTAACCCTGTTAACACCTTTCTAAACACCTACTTGATCAGCTAATTGTAATATGCAAAACTCTCCCAGTAGTAACTCTTACTCATAGTGGGTATCGGGATCCAACTTTCTCATATAATGTATGCAATCCCATTGCAAATTTCAACACTTGGAAATTCCCGATAATATTTTGCTCCTAACCTCCTATGACCTTGACAAAGGCCAACAAACCATAGGATGCTAGTCAAGTTCAACTCGTCATTTCCTGATTGAATTAAACCCACCCGCACGACCCTTGACAAAGGCCAACAAGGTCGCACGACTACCCTAATCCAATCGCATCATATGCTCAAGCAGATAAGCACTAATCAGCTACCGCACTCTCCGCCTTGACAAAGGCCAAGAAACGCAGTACGAATACTAACAAATACTTATCTGAAATGACGGAGGGCTACGACAGGATTTTATGAAAACCCTTTGCGTAATGAACTTGATATCGTTGTAGAATCGAGTGATTTTAAAAATGAGTGTTTTTAGGCTTTTACTAGTTTTGCTAAAAAGGTCACTCCTGGTGAAGAGATCTCGGATCTTTCCTCATCGAATGAGATGCAGGATATTTCATAAATACCACTATGCAAAGCAAAAACTATAGAAGCAATCAAAAGACAAACCGAGTGGGTTGTAGTATCTGCTAGTTTCACTAAAGAGGTCACTCCCGGTGAAGTGATCTCCGCTCTTTCCTTATCGAATAAAATGCTGGATATTCTATAAGGAATACCGTTATGCAAAGCAAGAACTAGAGCTACCAGTTTTTAAAACAAGATTCTGCAACATCTTTTAGGTTTCTTTTATTTCATTGATCTTATTAATGAAGTCCCATCAATTATGCTTTCCAAGCATCACAGAAGAAATGAAAGTATTAATAGTTATTATATATCATATATATAATATAAGCATTCATCTCATAATATCAAGTGATTACATCACAGAATAAGCAGCAGAAGAATATATATGAAATATTGGATATACTAGGAATTCCGTGTTTTAAATTAAGCAAGTATAAAACACGGATTCCACGGTCGCTATGAATAGCCAAACCCACATCCCTAGACCCTTACAAGAGCGGCAAGAAACCCTACCAATTCTAGAGTTAGGAGATCCGGTCTCAACTCCTCGAGATGGTTTCCTACTGGACCCTAGAACTCGATTACTTGCGCTCTCCTCTTTGGGTCTATTCTAACGCGGAAAAGAAAATAATATACATCAATAGTGACATCATCCTCAACCCGGAAGTGTCCCAATAAAAGAATATTACATACAAGTTTTTATATGAATGAAAATGAAAAACTCTCATCTCACATAAAAAAAACCGGCTATTCAGAACACGACAATCCAATATAACATATCACAGCAACACATAATATCACATGTCATCAACGTAAGAAAATATGCGTATCACAATTGTCATTAACGTATAGCAACGAAACCGGCGATACACCACATATTACACTTATGGTCGCAGAAAAGAAAGTGAAAAACTATAACAATTGGAATCCGCAGCCACCTTAGACATCATAAACCCAATGTATCACATACTTTGGATTCCATGCCCAACCAAATGAATTTCTTAGATATCACATGCCTAACATTTATAAACCCCGCATTTTAGTCTCGATATTGAAAACACTTTCCAATAACATGTCCGGTAATTCAACAAGAATACTGATAATCTGATGGAATGCTCGTCGGAAACTTTAGTAGACGGCCGCACCCCCGATACCGTTGACGAAGTGCACTAAGGCGGAAATCCGTGGCCGCAAGCACCCGAACGGATGCTTTTGGCGACGGGGTTCTCCTAAGTCACTTGGTCGGGGCTATGGGGCATGGCTATCTAGTAAGGTTATCCGGAGAGTATCCGCGTATACTACGTAATTGCGACGAACTTTTGATCCACATCAAAATTCCGTGGCAGCCGATCAAATGAGACTAAACTGCTAGATTTATAAAATTCAAACTAGTTATCTAATAACTAATTATGTGGATTCCAAATATTGTATCACAATCACAGATAGTTAGACGATGTTATATTTTTCGATCGAATAAACAAACACCCAAAATTTCCCAAAGAGCTCAACACTTGAGCGGAGTTCAAAAAATAACCAGAACATGCCACAGCCTATGAACCATCCGTAGAAGGACCGACCCATGCCTCATTTATGTCGCCACGGAACTGCCGCAAACCCTAGGGTATGACCGCGGTTCCGCGATCCAGAAAATCGAGTTTGGGTATCGTTCTTCTAGAGGGTCCACAAAATTGCTTGCATGATTTTCTGAAGATTTTAAATTTGGAAAAAATCGAACTCTTGGAAAATTTCCAGCGAGAGAAAATATGAGATATTGATAACCGTTCGAACTTTTTAACGTCGTCTAAATAATCCGAATACATGTTAGAATTACGACTACGAAACACTCCGAATTGCCTTTGCAGAAAGTTAACATCACATGCAAATTTAGCAAAAACAAGTAACACCTGAAACACCAAAACCCAGAGACTGGAACACCATGAAAATTTGAAGTCAAAAAGCCCAGAATGACCCGGTGATCTCGGTTTTTGTAGTGATGTGGCCAGCCAAAAACATGCCAAATTGCTTCAAATTTTAATAGTGTTCATGTTATATCACATACAATACTCTACAGTTGCTAAAAAAATTTTAGAAGCCATTTAAAATTCGACAGAAATTGGATTGCGTTGTTTTAAGTTTCGGAGTAGTTTCGGTTTCGTAATCTAACAAACGTCGTTTAAATCTCTAGTTTAGCTCTGATACCACTATTGGGTTCCGTAGCGTGGCAGCAAGATTTCGGGAGGCATCGTCCATACTGTTTTCAAATTTTTGCCGTACTAAAGAACCCTAACCCTAAAATCTTAACTAGAGAATTAAACAATACAATATGAAAACAACTTTGCATACAAAGTGAATGAGGAATAAAACCTTTGTAGACCGGTCCTTCACTTCTAAAGCTCCGTGTAGTCTCTTCGCTCCAAGTAGTGAACTCCTGAACTCTAGTAAGGGTTCACATGAAGAAATGAACAAGCTTACTCGAAGTCTTCGAGGCCGAAGATGATCTACGTCGAGGAGACTCAAGCTCATGCTACCTCTTTACTAAATTAGGGTTTAGTGAAGCAAACACCCTAAACTAAATGGCTAATATTAGAGGATGATGAAGTAGAAAATGGGCTCACTTTAGATTTGTTTTTCTCACAATATTTTCTCACCTTGAGAAAAGCTAGCAAGCTTTCTCAATGAAGAAGAAGATGAAGAATGAAGATGAGAGAATGAACTCATGAGGTGAGAATAGTAACCATGGATGAGTTAGTGTCATACACTAACCCATGTAGAGAATGAACCATGGCTAAGGTATATGGTTAGGTTAACAAATATCTACAAGTGTAACAAAAATGGTGGACTTGATCAATATTTCCACAAACTTCTACAAGCTTGCAGCCATGATAAATATCCATCCAATTTTGAATTACTTAGATAAATATAAACCCTACATTATATCAAGTATGGTGTAAGTTTCATACACCCATGAAGCATGTGGCATCAAGCATGACACAAATAAAATGTATATTAATATATATCACATATATACTATATGCACACAAGTGAGAAAAAGAATACTTGGTGAGCAAATATTAGTTAATGTAAATTAATATATCAAATATATAATTATATATTAAATTATCAAATCAACACTTGATTTAATAATCCGGTTATATCACATACAGCCGACTAATATCATATGAATGAACTTATCAAATCAACACTTGATCCGATAACTCGGCTATATCACATATAACCGACCGATATCACATATCGCAAGAATAGAATACGGTATCACATACGCGCATTAATTTCGGTCCCGCACATATCACATATGTGCTCCTACTTCATTTCGCATGAACTAGGAAACCTCTATGTAGGACTCTAAAGACTCGTCAATACGCCGGCAGTAGGTGATGATCATATCAAACACCCACAAGCCGCAAGCGGTCTGCTAAATGTAACGGCCACCCGGGTATTGAGCGGTCAGAAGAATAACAAGCAAGCCTGCTCATACTCATGCGAATCCAATCAGTAACACTACCGTACAGTCTGGTCTCTTCGTCAGATATGTCGCATATCATAACCTGGTGGTGGTATAACGTCAGACCCCAATAGCCTGATAAGTCATGCCGATGCAAGGTCCATAACGGTTCGAGAAACTACTGATAACTTTTACCAGTAGATCTCAGCAACCCTGGCCAGGGATTTCCTGTTATGGCCAATCGAGTATAGCGCAACATCAACTCCCAATACCGGGAGAGACGAATCCCCTCCTATCGCTCATTACCTCCATGTGACTCAGGACTGTACCCAATAACCACCTTTTTGTACGATCTCTTGACCGTGGTATGGTGGAAATCAAAGCACAGTGGGAATCACATAAGACTCTATGACGATCTCGGGTCGACAGACAAATCTGTACCAGTGTCACCAAAGAACTGCTATCTGACGATAGGTATAATACCATCTAGGAGTTCTCAGCGAGTCCGTTCAGTGTACCTAGTTTCCACTGAGCACCCGTATACCATCTCTGATGTCAAACACCAATGGATATGAGATCATCCATCGCCCATCACATGGGTCGAGAAGCGTATACGCTAGTCTACTCTGGAGTATCGATGCCCTGTCTCGATACTCTCACGACTAGAAACATTTGAAGGATGTACTTACCGACTACATTTGCCCCACTAGTATGATATGTATCACAGTCCTGGTAGTCAAGTACTCATACTAAGGGCTTTATCAACATGTAATAGAGAGCCAATAAGTGTACATGTTAAGATAAAGAGCAACCAGATAGCATACTATCATGTCGAGCAAGAAAGTTCTCCCTATATATATCCAAGCATCCACTACAATATACATCGCATGTACAGTAATGGCCTCTAGGGCATACGTATAACTAACAAATCAAACACCATAGATGAAGAACATGGTGAAATTCATGGGTTTCACCATCAAAACACATAACATAGATGACTTTGGGGTGAAATCTTATAGCTTTCACCCCCATGAACTCTTTCGGCATCGGATCACCCGTGAGATCCATAGGAACATAGATTACGCCCATGTTTCTCGAACTTGAACATGGAATTCACCTATGTTCAGCCCCGCAACACTCGAAATCGAGGTTTTCCGCCTCTAAAAACCCCCCGAAAGGGGTTTTCTCTCTTTGGTGCTCCTAAAAAAGGGCCCCCGGTTTAGGGACCCCCTATGGTAGCTCCCGACTTCGGGACCCTCCAAAGAGGGGCTCCCGACTTCGGGACCCTCTCAAGAGGGGCTTTCTGATTTTAGGACACCCCTAAGAGGGTCAACTACTTCGGGACCCCCTTTTAAGGGTTTTCAATGCCTTCGGGACCTTTTAAAGGGAGCCCCCTGTTTCGAGAGGGGCTCCCGACCCCCGCGGGAGGTCACCCGTACTCGGGTAGCCATTTCTTTCTCCTTCCTCCGTTTTCCCTTTTGAGTGCTCATCAACACACTCAAAACATTTAACCCTTAAAAAAAAATTTAACGAGGTGTTGTCCCGCATCCCGTAAGGGGGCTGACCACAGCGGGACCCCCATAAACTCTGCTAGGCCCCCCGATATTCCAAAAGCACCCTCAAAATTGTTTTCAAACACAAAACATGCATATTGCACAATGAGTCTGCATGACCGTTATGACCCGTTAATTGAAGATTCTCTCGCGTCAGGAGCGATGGGTAATTAACAACATTATTACCCGCCGCTGTTGGAGAAAAGATCCCCACTATCAATAAACTCTCGCCTATCCTAAGCAGGGGGGATCTTTGCACACCTAAGGCACATGCACATGCATCTTAATGGGTGACGAAAAACACTCTATACAGGATATATCTCAAATATTCAAGAGTTCTTACGAAGATAGGATAGCTCTTTCCCAATTTGCTATTGTGAAACAGTTTAACTTCTACTACGTTAAGAACGATTACTCGACAGTAACAGTGGAATATTCCCGAAAGGATAAAGGATGCCAATGGAAATTGTATGCATTAATTTGCACTTTTTCTATTCTTCAAATGGTTGTCTACATAAGGGTGTGTTTGATGGATCGCTTCAATAGTCGTCGAAAAAAAATCGAAGGGCGTAATGGAGTGTTATGTCCCAAGACAAAGGAAATTCTAAACAAAAATTTGGAAGTCATGGGAGTTTTTTTTCATCAAGCTGATACGGAGAATTATGAGGTGTTCGACATTAAAACTGTTCGGATTAATATGTCAGCTCAATCATATACATGCCGAGAATGAGATGTTACTATGGTTTCTATACAGAGATGACAAAACCAATCAAGAGACATAGAAGAGAAAAACTTACAGAAGCGAGAAGATCCGCAAGACGAATCCTTTCTTGATCAAAAGAAATGCGAAGCCGTTCTCCCTTCTTCTCTTTCTTCTGCTCCCCACCGATCTTTTCTTTCTCTCTCTCTCTTCCCCTTTCTCTCTTTCTTTGTTGCCCTTTTTCTGCTAGGAGATGGACATGAGACATGGCAATCTCTCTCTAACAACGAGCCGAAGACGTGAAGAACGCGAGGACCAGAGCACCTTTTTTCGGAGGAAAATGACAAAAAAGAAGAAAATCCATTTTGCACAGCTTTAGATATATATAAATAAATGCATGAAGTACATGGATATGAAATGATAGTTGAAAACATTCCCGCGGACAAAAGGAGAAGTCATAAGTGAAATTGTATAGTATGAGGCATGTTTTAAATTGCGGGCATAGACCGCTATAATGTTTTAGACCCTTAGCACTGTATGGGATGCACTGATATGATTTTTAAAGGGCGCCATGGTTCCCGTAAATGATGGTTCTATCTTCAACCCCGATATTGATGGAGATGATTGAGTTTGCTTTTGTGATACTTGATTATTTGTTGAAAACTTATTTCATTTTTTTTTTGAATTATGATGTATGAAACTTATGGTTGTTTGCTGACACTTTTTCTTTTTGGTTTTGGATAATGATGATAATTGTTCCTTTTATTTTGAACATTGACATGTATGAAAACTTTTATGAAATGTTATTTAATCTAATTCTATAACGAACTTAATTTCATAACACTTGTAGAGCCATTTATATATAAAGACCGCCGTAAAGGCCGCTATCCGATATCCGCCATGAAACCCCCCAACCGTCATGGACCGCCATATGCAATTTACAACCTTGGTACTAGATCATATAATAATGCAGATCAGATTGTATAAGGGTTGTAGGAGCAAAGTACCATGATTCCTACATTGAATCAATCGGTTCATGTTTTGCTATTAGTTTGGTCATGTTTGAATATTGATCCATAGAGTATAAATTATTTTTCTAAGGGTAGAAGAGGGGGACCAAATCGGTAATGGATAAGATCTAGAAATTCTACCATTTATATCGCATTAGTTCACCATGAAACCTGCTGAATTACATGTACTAGCTAAGGTGTGGTCCACACATGCATAAAGCCCTCGGCGGGCATAATGCTTGCATGATCATGGCTGCAACTATCTAGTTGGGATATCTTTTTATGGTAAACACATCGCCAATTGATAATGTGCACTGATTATCGTTATTATGTTATCTTTCAAAAGATTTGAAGACCTCCAATTTATGTATCGGATGAAATTTATGTTGCATTATCGAAAGATGTTCATTTCTGTATCCATCGATGCATAGGTTAGAGGCATTCAAATCCTTTGATTATTCATACACATATATTCGAGGGTAGAGTGATCAATTTAAATGGTCCGGATCATTAACATATGTCGTAGGCCTGGAGTTCTCGTTTATAAAAAACGCCGATCGGTTTGCAATGGGGCACTTTTTTATATATATATATATATATACATACATATATATATATATATATATATAATTAATTTACTCACATATATATATATATAATTTACTCACAGATATAATCAACTTAATTATGCTTTGTGAGTAATTACTCAATTTGCCGTTCATGAATGAATAAATTAAGGGTAGTTTTTATCATTTTCAAAAATAGAGAAAAGTTAAAGAATCTTGTAATTAATAAGACAATTGATTAATACAAGAAGAGAGAAGATCTCATAAGATTTTTGCAACCACCCGATGCGAGGGTAAAGATTATCGAAAATATATGAAATTTGGGATACCTATGATCTAGGTCATGGAAAGTAAGATGAACGGCACCGATCATCGGAATACATGTTGACACCTCATTTCTTAGAATAAGATGCTGATTGAATTATTTTCTTATGTGTATATGTAAAAAGTATCGACAATCAAAAAATTATATTGACCGCAATCAAACTACGGTGTCGGATGTAGTTTGTAGTGAGTGCGGATCGTCCACAGGGATTGCACGATTCGTTTGTATTATGATACGTTTGAAATGAAAAGTTAAGCAACAATAAAAGAAAACATGATTCAAGAGTTTTGATTTTCAAGTGTCACTATTCTATTCAAGAATCAAGAAAAAGATAAACAGTCAAGAATCGGTGTATCGATGATATTTCCAATCAACAATCAAGAATCTAAAAGAGGCTCGTAGGAATCGATCGAGTCTATAGACGTGATGTAATCTAAAGATATCGTGTTCTTGTCCTTCGAAGGATTGATACTAGATCGATGATCATCGACAAGAGTTAAGGTTTTCTCGTGAAACTAGGATTTCATCTTATCCCTTGTTCTGTTGTCGATATCATTCACATTCTAGCCTCTAGCAATTTCAAGAAACGATCATAACTCCCCCATTTTGAACGATGTCAATCAAGAAAGTATCGAAACAAAATGGGTTGTCGGTTCTTGAACTTGCTAGGGTTTACAAAACTTGTAGGAATCAAGAATCGATTAAAGCTATGTTACGTCATCTTTCTATTGACCGTCTCGACTCCTCGACGAGCGGAGTTTTATTCACACATCACCACACATAAAAGATTGACAAATTGTAAAGATATCATGATGCGGAAATTAAAGAAAACAAGATAAAAGAATATCACCTTTATTTATCTCAACAATTTTGATTACATTTGCTTCAAGAACTACAAGAAGAAGAATCTAGATTGTTGATCGGGCGTCGCTCGGCTTCATGAGTCGTGGATCGGCTCGGATCGCTTGCTTCGTTGAAGATCGGCTCCGCTCCTAAAGGTTGTCGGGCCTGTCACTAGACTTGAGGAGGAAGAAGAAGAAGGAAGAGATAGATTGGGGATAGATTCACTAATTGGATGAATAATTCCCCAAAGTTGAATAATTGTCAAGGTTTAATAATTGGGGATAATGAGCCTAGGGTCTTATTTATAGAGCTCCCAAACCCTAGGTCTAAGTTTGAATTGGAACTTTCCCTCCCAAAGTTTGTTGAAAGAGTTTGTTAGGAACTAGCTTAGGGTTTAAGCTAAGGTTTAGGGAAAGTTCTAGAATGATTAGGCTAGTTTAGTGAAGCACAAAGTGTTTGCTGAACTGGTAGAAGTATCTGGAGTCTTCTGGAAAATGTCATGCATTTTTGAGCAGTGGACCCTGATGTAGAAGTTGTGCACTGAAATTTAGGAGATGATGTCACCAATGAGCCGCGCTTCCGCGGCACAAGAAGGCTATGGCCGCGGATCCGCGGCTCCTTGATGGGCTTGGGCCTTGGTATTTCAGGTTCTGTCTTGTACTGCCATTTGGGCTTTTCTCTGATGTTTTGATTTGTATTTTCCCTTCTGTGTTGATACCAGATTTGAGTTTAGTGAGTTGACGTATCTTTTGAGCGGTGTAATGATCGAGCAAGCTTCTCTTTTCCTGCACAGACTTCGAAACACGGGTTGCAAGATATAGAAAATATGCCATGTAATGAAATGCAGTCAATTTCCCTAGAAATGCCGGTTTTAAGGTCGAATACATGTAATCTGATATTTTGCGACCAATTTGCTAATATGTGAATTATGAATACCGTACACTTCTATATGGATGCAAATGATAAGGAAATTGCCGGTTAAAATATGCAATATTTTCGACTGATCAAATACCCCCAAACTTAATTTCGATCGTCTCGAACGAATGTTTTATTAAAAAGAGAACGAGAAAATAAAGAAAGAGAAAAACTAACTAGCACACTTTCGTAGGCAACACGATTGCACTGAGCATGTGCAACAAGCCTTTAAACCTCTAGGTGTCCCTAGTAGGAGGAGTGTTGTCTCCTGAGGGTTTTCAGCGGATTGCACCCACAAAATCCAATAATAAAAGAAAGATCATGAATATTACATTTAAAGAAAAGAATTGTAAAAGAAAAGCCTTGAAAATTAGGGTTTCCAATTAAGCTAGCTTTTCGGTTGTCATGAGCCCTATCTTAATGGTCATGAAAAGATGTTAGAAATCACGTCCTCCCTCAATAAAACATCGTCTTATTCTTCATTCCTATCTTTCTTCCAAACATCGATCATATCACCCTGCGTGTGTGTAAAGACATCCCTACACCCGGAGAATTCAATTCAAGCTATCATACTCTTGCATATCAGCCTCAGTACTTTTTGATAAACGAGATTGCTTACACACTTTCATGCGACCATTAATACTTCTTGAGGTACTAACCGACCGATTACTAATGTGCTTGCATGCTTGGTGTAATTTCTTTGTCTTGCACCACCTCAAGCATAGCAGTGACTCCCAGACCAGTTGGCCTTAGGACACTAGGTGAAAAAGCACCCTTTGCTATATATTTTTATTGCCCTCGGTGATAACAAAACCAGTGTCCATTTTTCTCTCCACTTTAAAACATTTTTTTTTCATACTTTTGGCTTTAAGACAAGAGCATTTCAAGGTATCCTCTACTATCCCAAGCTTCAAGACGTGTGTAAGTGCGAATAGCAGGGTAGCAACGTTCAGAATGTTTGGCTTCCAGAATAGAAACTATTTTTCAGACTTATTTTTATCCTCAGATTAGTGACGTCCTTCATCTTACTAACCCTTGGGACAACGGCTCATAACTACTTATTACTAGTTCGTATAAGAAAACTTCTAATTTTCTTAGTTTTCTAGAATTTTTCTAATCTCATGGATGTAATTTTTCACTATCTAAACTTTCATTATCTTATTTATGTACAAAAAATATTTTTATAATTTTGAAAATTTTTAAATTTTTATAGGTTTTTTGAAAAAAAAATGTTTTGTGCTTATGCAATGTATGATGCAAATGATGCGAAAATAAGCACAAACCTCCCCCAAACTTGTTTTCAACAGTGTCCTCACTGTTGCCTTCTGCTAAATCTGGAAAAACCTGTAAGCTTGGGAGGAATTTATTAGTGGGGGCAAAATATTTAAGTGAAGAACCTCCCCGAAATTTATTTTTGGCTCATTATTTTGTAAAAATTCTTTTTAGGAGCCAGAAAAAATTATACCCCCCCCCCCAAACTTGAGTTATGCAATGTTAAGTTTTGAAAATCACAAGTGGGGGTCAAAAATCAGTGGTCGATGCCAAGCTTTGCAAAGACCGAAAGTTAACACCAACCATTCGAAAATTTTATCAATGCAGTGCTCGGGTTGGTGGAAAAAGAAGTGGGGAAAAGGTAAGTGGTGGGAGAGAATGTGTGTGCGTCTCATTTTGGAGAGACGATGCAGTGATTGTGATGGATAACTCGCATTCTTTTTACATTTCAGAAGAAGGGGTGGAGGTTCAATTCCATTGATTTGGACATGATTCGTCTCAACACCCGTGCTTTTTAGAAATGCGAGTTCATCAGCGAAGATCTCCTCAAAAGTTTCATCTATACCCCGAAGAATAATATCATCACAATGTGCGGGGTGATCTTCAGACTCTAAAAGCAGTTCATAATTAGTGTTAGTTGTTGACCCGGACATCTTGATGGAAGAGTCCGTATGTGTATGATACATAGTTGGGTCAAACAATAACGTATGAAAAGAGTCAAGATCAGTATCAGGAGGATCATTAAATTCGCTGCTGTCGACATCCATTAAGTCGACAGAACAGACCTGAGCAGTAGGTTCAGAGGGTACACTTCCTAACTTGTAAATGTTCATCTCAATTGTCCTGTTCCCGAAGGATAAGGTCATAGAACCGTTACGACAATTGATGATAGCATTGGAAGTGGCCAAAAAGGGGCGACCTAAAATCACCGGAATTTGATTCCGTGAGTTCGTTACAGGTTGTGTATCAATTACAATAAAGTCTACAGGAAAGATAAATTCCCTGATTTTTATTAACACATCCTCTAGTTCACCCCTAGGTCTGGTGATTGATCGGTCAGCCATCTGTAGAGTGCATGGAGATGGTTTCAACTCTCCGATCCCTAACTGCTCATAAACTGAGAAAGGAAGCAGGTTAACACTTGCCCCAAGATCTAGTAGAGCACGGTTAATGTGTTTCTCCCCAATAGAGATGGAAATCGTAGGATATCCAGGATCCTTACGTTTCCTCGGTAATTGCTGGGGGAAAGCTGTGTCTACTGTTTTTGCCATGAATATCTTCTTGGGCATTTGTTTCTTCCTCTTTCTAGTGCAAAAATCTTTAAGAACTTTTGCGTATGCAGGGACTTGTTGGATAGCATCTAGAAGAGGGATATTGATGTTAACCTGTTTAAACATCTCAGTGATCTTCTCCATCTGTGGACTTAGTATGTTAGCCCTTAACCGATTAGGGTAAGGTGCTTTAGCAATAAGTGCTGGGTCCATCATAGGAGAAGGAAGTGTGTGTGGAACCGATCCCAGAATAGAAGTGGGAATCGTCCATGGAGGGGTAAAAGAGGTGGGCTGTAATGGCGAGCCTTTTGGGAAATGGAGAATAGGCTCGGAAGAAGATGGTAGGGTAGAAGAACTGGGGTCAGAAGTGTGTGTGTGTGTGGAAAGGTCTCAGCCGGGGTGTTGATATGATTTTCAGTATCATCAACTTCTTCCCCAACATGATTGTCAAGCACTCTTCCAGATCTCAACGTGGTGATTGCATTCACATGATGTGAATAACCAGGATTTGGTAAGGATTGAGCTGGAAGTTTCCCTTTCTCTCTTGCACTCATTTCGGCTTTTAATCGTGCAATTTCTTCTTCCATCGATTTAATACTCTCGTTTTGGGACGCAGAGTTTTTCTCAATTTTATCGACAGAAGATTTCATTTCAGCCGAAACTTGCATGATATTTGTTAAGATCAAATTCATGTATTGTGCAAAAGAAGAGGATTCATCAGTTCCGGTCAACTGTAAAGGACTAGACAGTGCAGGTGTGTTGACCTGATTTTGAAAATTATGTGCTTGAAAGGGGTGCTGACTTAATTGAAGTTGTGGCTGCTGTTGTGGTGGAGGGACCCTTTGGAAATTGTTTTGGTTTGGAACCGTGTTTTGTGATTGTGATTGGTTCCAAGCAAAATTAGGGTGATTCCTCCAACCCTGATTATATGTGGAAGAAAAAGGATCGTTTCTCGGTCTTTGAAATGTGGCATTGGTATGCTCACGACCTTGAAACGGACATTCTTCCGTCAAGTGAGACGGATCAGAACAGTACCCACAAACAGTTTTGGGGAGTGACACAGGGTTTAGGGAGGCTGCTGCAAATTTGTGTTCCATAGCGTCGAGCTTCTTTTGCATTGCTGCCATTTCTGCTCGAACACCTATGGACACATCTATTTGGTGTACGCCACCCCTATTCAATGGTTGGGTTCCACTCTCCCACAGTAGTGATTTTTCAGCGAACTCTTCTAAGTATCGCCAAGCTTCCCCATCATCCTTAGTCATAAAAGTACCTTGACACATGTTTTCAAGGCTCTGTTTAGTGTTAGGGTTACTGCCCTCATATATGATTCGGCAAAGCTCCCATCTCGGGATGCCGTGATGAGGACATTGAACCAATAGATCCTTGAATCGTTCAAAGTATTTAAAAAATGGTTCGGTAGGGAGCTGGGCAAATTGGTTCAGTTCGCTACGGATTCGAGCCGTCTTTTGGATTGGGTAAAATTTCTTAAGGAATGCAGCGACGAATTCTTCCCAATTCGTAATAGAATGTGCGGTAGTGTTATATAGCCACTTCTCGGCTATATCGCACAAGGTAAATGGAAGAAGTCGTAGACGCATAGCATCCACTGAAAGTTGTGACGTACCCATCATTGCGCATACGTTTTCAAATTTGGTAATGAAAACGTAAGCGTCCTCGGTCTCGAGTCCGTGGTATTTGGGTAAAAGATTGATATACTGGGGCTTAATCTCAAAGTTATCCCCATTGGCTAGTGGTGTGGATAAGCAGGTCGAAAGAGGACCTCTAAGTGGATAGCATCTTTCCTGGAGAGAAATGTGGGGAGGATTCTGCGCACCAACGGACGGTGGCAGATTAGGGTTAAAGAAGTTTGATGGATTCGGATCCATCAGTGTGGGTGTGGTAGTAGGTAAAGAAAAGGTAAATGGAGAATTATCGACTTCGGAGTCGATAAAGGGTACGCGGACTAAACGGGCACTAGAATCCCGTGTCCAGCCTATCTTGTACTAAAAAGGGTTAGTACAAGTGGCAGCGTTGGCTTATAATTAGGGGTAAAATGAATGCGGTGTTTGCTTTTGAAAAGGGACGGATTTTGAAAAAATGATGCGACAAACCAAATGCAGCAACACAACCCTAGAATCTAATGGTCACCTAGGTCCGGCTCTAGACCGCTCCTAACTGCCAAAAGACAAGTCGCAGGATCAATCCTCCACTGCCTCTTTGTCCCCCTGTGGCCGGATAAGTGCCAGGTAAGTGGGAAGGTACTCCACTACGTAAGTAGTGGGCCTAATTAAAAACCACTAGCCTTAGACACACTCGCCTTAGGCACCACAAGAAAACGCGGATAAGCAATGAATTACCCACGGCCCTCTCTTGTCCTAAATGAGCGCGACAGTCCTTAGAGTCATCTCTAGATTTCTTTTAGTTAATGTGGGTCAATGCGGATGCAAGTTTGGTGGTTTTCGGGGCCTAGGAAGGGTAATGAAATCCCCACCTAATTTGGATTTGGCCGTGCCCCTTAAATTCCGTATTTAGAATGCAAAACAACCAAGAAAAACAAAATCACACACAATTTTAATTTGCTTTTGCGGCGCAGCGATTATTTGCAAAGAATCCTGCAGCAAAGTGTTAGTTGGAGCTAAAAAGGGAGAGGGTAGAAAGCAAGAAAGTACCTGCAGAAAGACTGTACAGAGATCCCTCTGTGGGACCGCGGTTCCGCCGCAAGTACCACAAATGTGCCGCGCTTCCGTGCCTAACTTGTGGGTTCACTTCACAATATTTCAACAGCTGCTTGCTGTTGCTTCCCTCTATTCTCTGGTATATTCCAAATAATTTTTCCACAGCATAGAATGCTCCAGATCACCTTGCAATCAATTCACAACACACGTATAAGAGTTTGTACGAATTTTGATTTCAAGAAGTAACAATGGAATAATTCTTTCAATTCAAACTATAAAATGTAAACGAATTAGCGCGTAATCCCCGGCAACGGCGCCATTTTGATTGAATTATTTTCTGATGTGTATATGTAAAAAGTATCGACAATCAAAAAATTATATTGACCGCAATCAAACTACGGTGTCGGATGTAGTTTGTAGTGAGTGCGGATCGTCCACAGGGATTGCACGATTCGTTTGTATTATGATACGTTTGAAATGAAAAGTTAAGCAACAATAAAAGAAAACATGATTCAAGAGTTTTGATTTTCAAGTGTCACTATTCTATTCAAGAATCAAGAAAAAGATAAACAGTCAAGAATCGGTGTATCGATGATATTTCCAATCAACAATCAAGAATCTAAAAGAGGCTCGTAGGAATCGATCGAGTCTATAGACGTGATGTAATCTAAAGATATCGTGTTCTTGTCCTTCGAAGGATTGATACTAGATCGATGATCATCGACAAGAGTTAAGGTTTTCTCGTGAAACTAGGATTTCATCTTATCCCTTGTTCTGTTGTCGATATCATTCACATTCTAGCCTCTAGCAATTTCAAGAAACGATCATAACTCCCCCATTTTGAACGATGTCAATCAAGAAAGTATCGAAACAAAATGGGTTGTCGGTTCTTGAACTTGCTAGGGTTTACAAAACTTGTAGGAATCAAGAATCGATTAAAGCTATGTTACGTCATCTTTCTATTGACCGTCTCGACTCCTCGACGAGCGGAGTTTTATTCACACATCACCACACATAAAAGATTGACAAATTGTAAAGATATCATGATGCGGAAATTAAAGAAAACAAGATAAAAGAATATCACCTTTATTTATCTCAACAATTTTGATTACATTTGCTTCAAGAACTACAAGAAGAAGAATCTAGATTGTTGATCGGGCGTCGCTCGGCTTCATGAGTCGTGGATCGGCTCGGATCGCTTGCTCCGTTGAAGATCGGCTCCGCTCCTAAAGGTTGTCGGGCTTCTTGCTTAATGAGTACTCGGAATTCTTGATTTCAATTGGAATTAGGGTTTGGGTTTCCTACAAGCCCTGTCACTAGACTTGAGGAGGAAGAAGAAGAAGGAAGAGATAGATTGGGGATAGATTCACTAATTGGATGAATAATTTCCCAAGGTTGAATAATTGTCAAGGTTTAATAATTGGGGATAATGAGCCTAGGGTCTTATTTATAGAGCTCCCAAACCCTAGGTCTAAGTTTGAATTGGAACTTTCCCTCCCAAAGTTTGTTGAAAGAGTTTGTTAGGAACTAGCTTAGGGTTTAAGCTAAGGTTTAGGGAAAGTTCTAGAATGATTAGGCTAGTTTAGTGAAGCACAAAGTGTTTGCTGAACTGGTAGAAGTATCTGGAGTCTTCTGGAAAATGTCATGCATTTTTGAGCAGTGGACCCTGATGTAGGAGTTGTGCACTGAAATTTAGGAGATGATGTCACCAATGAGCCGCGCTTCCGCGGCACAAGAAGGCTATGGCCGCGGATCCGCGGCTCCTTGATGGGCTTGGGCCCTGGTATTTCAGGTTCTGTCTTGTACTGCCATTTGGGCTTTTCTCTGATGTTTTGATTTGTATTTTCCCTTCTGTGTTGATACCAGATTTGAGTTTAGTGAGTTGACGTATCTTTTGAGCGGTGTAATGATCGAGCAAGCTTCTCTTTTCCTGCACAGACTTCGAAACACGGGTTGCAAGATATAGAAAATATGCCATGTAATGAAATGCAGTCAATTTCCCTAGAAATGCCGGTTTTAAGGTCGAATACATGTAATCTGATATTTTGCGACCAATTTGCTAATATGTGAATTATGAATACCGTACACTTCTATATGGATGCAAATGATAAGGAAATTGCCGGTTAAAATATGCAATATTTTCGACTGATCAGATGCTGTAAGTGTTTTTCGTCACCCCATTGAGATGAGAATACGCTCCGCTTGTCAGGCGTATACAGATTCCCCCTACCTGGGATAGGTCGGGGTTTATTGATTGTGTGGATCCGAATCTCCGGCAGCTGCGGACTAAACTGCCGTTAATTAGCTCTCGCATTTGAAGCGAAGGAATCTCCGATTGACGGGTTAAACTAGTTATGCGAACTCAATGTGCAATGTGCGTATGTGTGTCTTAAGAGGTTTTGGGTATATCGGAGGCTTTGTAGAGTTTACGGGGGTCCCTCTATCCAGATAGCGGGTTGGGGGTCAAGGGGGTTAGCAGCCCCCTTGGAGGATGCGGGGCAGCGCCTCGTTAGAAATTTTTTCTAACAAGGGACGTGTTTTGAGCATGGAGCATGGGGAAAAAGATGGGTGAGGAGCGTCCTAAGAACGCGTGAATGGCGCGTGGACGCTTGATGCCAGGGCCTCACACGCCCGGCACGTGGACGCCTGCAGAAATAGGGGCTTAGCCCCGAGACTAGGAGTTAAACTCCCAAAAGGATTTTGAGTGGAGTTAAACTCCCAAAAGGATTTTATTTATGGAGTTAAACTCCAAAATATTTGGATTTGGAGTTAAACTCCTAAAAGATCTGGGTTAGGAGTTAAACTCTTTTGAGAATTTGGGTCTTGGAGTTGAACTCGACAGATTTTCGGAGATGATCAAAGGGGACCATTTTCTTCTCCCTTGAGCCTTAAATCTTCTCTTGAGTCTTGGGTTTTTTCTAAAGTGGGATTTTTGGAGATGAGTCTTCTTCTTTCTCCTCTCTGTTGGCTGGATTTTGGAGAAAAGGGGGGCAAGACTTAAAAATCTTCCATTTTAGAGATTTGATAGAAGATCTGGATTCCCCTTTAAGGGGTTTATGGTGAAAAACTATTTATTTTTTGGAAAAAAAGAGTTAAACTCTTAATTTGATTCAAAAAAAAAGGAAGTTTAGAACCTTGAGAAAGGAGAATTGGCACAAAACCTTAATTTTTTTAGGGGAATCGATTATTCTTTCATTTCATTATCATGTTGCCTTATATAGGCTTACAAATTTACATATAACCCCTTGGGCTTTACAAAATGACATTTTGTCCATCACATGTCTCATGTGCTTATTTATTTTGCACATGAGCCATGAATTTTATAAAAAATTGGTTTTTTGCCCATTTATTTAACATTCATGTATGAAAATTATATCAAACTTATTTATTATATAATTTTCTTCTTGGCATGGAAGAGGCCGGTCTCTTCATGTTCGGGACCGACTTGGGCATGGGCCCACTTGATTAGGGCTTGAGCTCTCTTACTTGGGTTTGACTTTGACTTTGACTTGGTCAACCGAGGTATAAATTTTGATCTCAACAAAGTGCCCCCATCAATAAATGCATACCGCGTATATGAGTTGTGTGCATGAAATTAATGGATCTTGTTCTGCAGAAATTTGACTTTGAGACGGAGTATCATTTCGGGAGCATGATTCCGGGGGGTGGAGCATAATTCCAGAGTCGCAGCATCATTCCGAAGAGCGGAGCATAATTCCGGGAGTCGGAGTATCATTCGAGGTGCAGAGCATAGTCCCGACAGGGAAGGCAGGTATTCCGAGACGAAGCATAATTTTGACACGGGGCACATTCTAAGACGAAACATGATTCCGACGCAGAGCGTGATATTCTGAACAAAACATAGTTCCAATGCAGAGCTTGATTTTTAGCCGAAGCATAATTCCGATAGGTAAGGAAGATACTCCGAGGCGAAACATGATTTCGACACGGGGTACATTCTGAGACGTAACATCATTCCGACGCAGAGCTTGTTGGTTGACTTGATTCCTAGACGAAGTATCATTTCGACAGGAGGTCGTTGGTCGACTTGATTCCGAGGCGGAGCTTGAATCCGACGGAAGGTTGTTGGTTGACTTGATTCCGAGACGGAGCATAATTCCGACAGAGAAGGAAGATACTCCGAGGCGAAGCATGATTTCGACACGGGGTACATTCTGAGACGAAACATGATTCCGACGCAGAGATTGTTGGTTGACTTGATTCCGAGGCGGAGCTTGATTACTACGGGCAGGTTGTTGGTCGACTTGATTCCGACGGGGAGGTTGTTGGTAGACTTGATTCCGAGACGAAGCATAATTCCGACAGGGAGGTCGTTGGTCGACTTGATTCCGAGAAGGAGCTTAATTTCGACGGGTAGGTCGTTGGTTGACTTGATTTCGAGATAGAACATAATTCCGACAGGGAAGGAAAATACTCCGAGACCTAGCATGATTTCAACACGGGATGCATTCTAAGACGAAATATGATTCCGACGCAGAGATTGTTGGTTGACTTAATTCTGAGGCGGAGCTTGATTCGAACAGGAAGGTCGTTGGTCAACTTGATTCCGAGGAGTAGCTTGATTTCGACGGGAAGGTCGTTGGTTGAATTGATTTCGAGATGGAGCATAATTCCGACAAGGAAGGTAGATACTCCAAGACGAAGCATGATTTCGACACGGGGTACATTCTGAGACGAAACATGATTCCGACGCAGAGATTGTTGGTTGACTTGATTCCGATGGGAAGGTCGTTGGTCGACTTGATTCCGATGCGGAGCTTGATTCCGATGGGAAGGTCGTTGGTCGACTTGATTCCAAGACGGAGCTTGATTCCGATGGGGAGGTCATTGGTAGACTTGATTCCAAGACGGAGCATAAATCCGACAGGGAAAACAGACACTCCGAGGTGAAGCATGATTTCAACACGGGATACATTCTAAGACGAAACATGATCCCGACGCAGAGATTGTTGGTTTGGTTTGATTTGAGAATTTTTTATCCGTCCAGCGGGGCTTTTGAGCCTGATACTTAGAATTTGGGTTTTTGTTTAGCTTTAGCATCGCTACACTGGAATATAATACCTGGAGCGAATCATCATTTGCCGTGGAGAATAAGGGATTTGGGTTAGCATCAGCATCGCTATACTAGAATATGGTACCAGGAGCGAATCATTATTTGCCATGAGAGAATTTGAGGATTTTGGTTTTGGTTTGGCATCAGCACCGCTACACTGGAATATGGGACTAGAAGAGAAATCATTTGTCGTGAGGGGATTTCCCTCGTTCCTAGTTTAACGACTTAGGGGTCATATGTTCCCAGTTTAACGACTTAGAGGTCATCTGTTCTCAGTTTAACGACTTAGTGGTCTTCAGTTCCCAATTTAATGACTTAGGGATCTATTGGATCAAAAGTTTGGAATTTTAGGGTTGGGGTCGGTATCAGCGTTGCTAACACTGAAGCACAGGTGTCAGGAGCAATTCATCATTTACCTTTGCCTGTTGTGGAGCGATGGCTTAGGAAACAGGTTTAGGTCTCTATCACCTAAGGCTTTTCAATTTTATGAGCCATATGGATCGCATTAAGCATTTTCTCCCTACGAGTCGAAAGGATTTCGTAAGTGTATTTTCTCTTTAGGAGTCGTGGGGACCCCCAAGTGTGTTTTTCCTTTGTAAGTCATAAGGATCACACGAAGGTGTTCTCTTACGAGTCGAGAGGATCTCGAAAGTTTTGTTCTCCTCATGTATCGTGAGGACACAAGAGTGGGTCTTCCCAATTGGAGAATAATTCCATGGGCGGAGACCAGCTGTGGGGCTTGCGATTGCAGTGGGGCATGAGTGTGATGAGGATTATTTGAGCCCTTGAATTGTATACGGTAGTCAATTTGGGGACTGTCCGTAGGGCTGGGAGAATTTTGGGGATTTGAAATTTTGTTGGCGTCTGCATTTCTGCACTGGAATATGGTAGCAGGAGCGACTCATCATTCGCCGTTTGGGGATTTAGATTTTTGTTGGCGTCTGTATCGTTGCACTGGAATATGGTACTTGAAGCGACTCATCATTCGCCGTGGGGATATTCGGGGATTTAAAATTTTGTTGGCGTCTGCATCGCTAACACTGAACTCTGGTTTCAGGAGCGACTTATCATTCGCCTTTGGAAGGGTATGAAGTATTTATTTTTATACATATTTTTTACCACGATTGCTCTATCATTTCAACTTTTCTTATCGCGAAGATCGCGATTGCCCTATCATTTCGGCTATTTATTCGCGATTGGCCCATAATTTCGGTTTTATTTTCATTTTTATTTTACTCGTTGATTCTTATTGGGAGTTGCCCCATTATTTTGGCTCTTTTTTTTACAAATTTTTAAATTTTTTTACACTTCCAGTTTAACGACTTAGGGGTCGAATGTTCTCGGTTTAACGTCACGGTGGTCGACTGTTCCCGGTTTAACAACGCGGTGGTCGTCTGTTCCCCGTTTAACGACTTAGGGGTCGAATGTTCCCGGTTTAACGACACGATGGTCAACTGTTCCCCGTTTAACGACGTAGTGGTCGACTGTCTCCAGTTTAACGACGTGGTGGTCAACTATTGGAGCCTTGGCTTGATTCTGCAGGAACCACGGGCTCCTTTGGCTTAATTGCATAAGTGGGCTCTTCATCATCTAGACCGAACCGGTATTGGATGGCAACAATCACGTCATCGTCATTGCTATAAGGCGTAGGAGGACTTGTTCTTCTGGGCTTCACCATATAGATCGTATGGATTATGTACCCGTCTACTGCCTCTTCATGGGTAATGGAAATTGGATTTGGATACTCTTAAGCTTAATGGAAATTGGATTTGGATACTCAACGATCGGTACGGACTTAATGAAAACTAAGAGCTTTGTGAGAGAGAGAGAGAGAGAGAGGCTTGGTAATGGAGTCAAGAGTGATGCTCACTTGACCTTTATATCAATGTCTTTACAAATCATTGTAAATAATACTCAAATAATCTTTGACAATATTTCAACATGTGAATATAGCCATTACATGAGCCTTCCATTAACAGCAAGCTAATGGTATTTTATTGCACATCCTAACAAAGCATCTATAGTCATAGTCCTTGATAATCAACACATGGTTGATCATTGAACCTTTTACATAACCAATCTTACAATCATATAACTTTCTTCTTCATTTTATATATATGAATCAACACATAGTTGACCATAGAACCTTCAAAAATCAACACATAGTTGATCGAAATCATCTTTACATGGACGAATGGAGCGCTTCTTTGGCAATGAGAGCCTCCATCTTCTTCATCAACAACTCGAAATCATCTTGTGTCTTGATGAGGCTCAACCATGTATATCGACTATCTGCCTCATAAGTCGCACCGCCTCGACTAATGATTCCTTCGTTTCTGAGCATGGCCTGACAATCTTGATCTTCCTCTTTCTCGCACTTCAACCATCCGTAAGCTGCAATTTCAATTGAATGTAACAGTGCTTGCAGTCAATCCCATGGCCTAACATCTTAAGCTTTTGGATTAAAAATGTATTACCTGGTGACGGGTCCCTCATTTTCTGAAAGAGACGGTAAAGAAAGAAATCGTCAAATACCTAGATAATGGTATAATTTACCCAATATTTGATTGACGATGGGTAAGTCCTATTCATGTGGTCCCTAAAAATGCTGGTATCACGGTCATAACTAATGAGGCTAATGAGTTGACTCAAATACGCACCCAAACCGGATAGCGGGTATATATTGATTATAGAAAACTCAATGCCGCGACAAGAAAAGATCACTTCTCTCTATCTTTCATTGACCAGATGTTGGAATGTTTAGCCGGGTATTAATACTACTGTTTTCTGGATGGATACTCCAGCTATAACCAGATTCTCATTGCCGAAAAGGATCAAGATAAGACAACTTTTACTTATCATTTTGGTACTTTTACTTATAAACGCAGGCCCTCTGAGTTATGCAATACTCCCGCTACATTTCAGCGGTGTATGATGGGAATATTCTCGGACATGGTCGAGAATTTTCTGGAGATATTTATGGACGATTTCTCCATATTTGGGGACTCCTTTGAGGAATACTTACGTCATCTTGACGCTGTTCTTACCCGCTGTAAAGATAAGAATTTAACTTTGAATTGGGAAAAATATCATTCTATGGTTCAAGAAGGTATTGTCTTAGGGCATATCATTTCACGAAAAGGCATTGAGGTAGACAAAACTAAAATAGATGTTATTTCCAACCTTCCTCCTCCCAAATGCGTCAAACATATACGATCCTTTCTTGGTCATGACGGGTTTTATAGGCGATTCATTAAGGACTTTAGCAAGATTGCTAGACCTTTGACTCTTCTCTTGGCCAAGAATACAATATTTCACTTCGACTCGGATCGCATGGTTGCTTTTGAATCACTTAAACGTTCCCTCACTACAGCCCCGTTCTATCATTTCTGGACTGGAATCACCCTTTTGAGCTTATGTGTGATGCATTCGATTTTGCTATAGGTGCAGTCTTAGGACAACGCATTGATAAAATACCATATATAATTTACTATGCAAGTAGGACCTTGAACGATACCCAAATGAATTATACAGCCACCGAAAAAGAACTTTTGGCAGTTGTATTTGCATTAGAAATATTCAGACCCTACTTAATTGGCTCTCCAGTTGTAGTTTACACCGACCATTCCACTTTACGACATCTTTTATCGAAGAAGAATGCCAAGTCTAGGCTAATACGTTGGATCCTTTTATTACAAGAATTTGACATTTTCATCAGAGACAAAAATGGATGTGAAAACGTCGTAGCCGACCATCTTTCACGACTTTCTTCTTCGCCAACGTTGACCTTGCCAATAAACGATTCATTTTTGGACGAACAGCTCTTGACCATATCTTGCGAACCTTGGTTCGCTGATATTGTGAATTATTTAGCAACGAACATCTACCCAGCGAATGGTCAAATCAAGACAATCACAGATTTTTATCTAAGGCAAAACACTTTTACTGGGACGAACCCTATTTGTTTAAGTATTGTCCTGATCAAATCATTCGCCGATGTGTTCCAAATAATGAGTTCAAGAGTGTATTGTCTTTCTTCCATGATTAAGCATTTGACGGTCACTTTGGTCCAAGGAAAACGGCGGAGAAAGTATTCCAATGTGGCTTTTATTGGCCAACGTTATTTAAAAATGCATATAATTATTGCAAAACTTGATCACGGTGTCAACACATGGGTCGAATTTCATAGAGAAACGAGATGTCGCTCCAACCTATCTTGGTTGTGGAGATATTTGATATTTTGGGGAATTGATTTTATGGGCCCGTTTCCCAACTCTTTTGGGAATTTATACATTTTTATTGGCAGTTGATTATGTCTCCAAATGGGTGGAAGTAATATCGTGCCATACTAATGACAACAAAGTTGTTGTTAAGTTCCTTAAAGAAAATAGGTTTTCTCGGTTCGGGTACCTGCGCGCTATCATCAGCGACAATGGGTCGCATTTCTGTAATCGTTCTTTCATGGCTTTGATGCGGAAATATTCAATCAACTACAAGCTTTTTACGCCCTATCATCTCCAAATGAGCGGGCAAGCTGAGATCTCCAATAGACAGATCAAACAAATTTTGGAGAAAACGGTTTCTAAGAACCGTATAGATTGGTCCAACAATTTGACTAATACTCTTTGGGCTTTTTACGCCCTACAGATGGCGAATGAAAGTAGATTCCAACGAACCTCAGCCTCTCCGCCGATCCAGTAGGGTTCCTCACCCACCTGAGAGATACTTCGGTTTCTCTATGACAGTGGGAGCGAGGAATGCATCATGAGATGATGACCCAACTAGTTTCGAGCTGGCCATCAAGAGTGGGACTCTGTAAGAATGGCTGGATGCTTAGCGATCTGAGATGGAATCCTTATACACCAACAAAGTATGGACTTTGGTTGCTATATCTGAAGGGTTAAATCCCCATCAGGAGCAAGTATATCTTGAGAAGATTACTTGGTGTACATGGAAAAGTTGAGACTTTCAAAGCTAGACCTGTTAAAGGTTTTCGTTATCGACCAGGCGTGGATAATGATGAAACCTTTTCTAAGGAGCTATGCTTAAGTCCATCCAGATCCTACTTGCCACGGCTACATACCATGACTACGATATCTGGCGGTTGGGTGCCATGACTGTTTTTCTAGATGGTGTTTTAGAAGAGAGCGTCTATAAGTACACAGCCAGAGGGCCTCGTAGACAGTGGGAGCAGCGGAAACGCGTACAAGATGTTTTATAGGATAAAGCAGGCATCGCGGAGTTGGAACGTCTATTTTGATGTGTTAGTCAAAGAGTTTGACATCATCAAAATGGTAGATGAACCTTGTATAAACAAAAGGGTAGTATGGAGTATGGTGGTGATCCTCGTAGAGTACGTGGATGACATACTCTTGATAGGGAAGGAGTTTCCTATGCTACGCTCGGTCGATCTCCGCTTATCACATGGATTCTCCATAAAGGATCAAAGTGATACCTCCTAAATCCTGGATTTTGGATCTATGAGATAGATCTAATTGGATATTAGAATACTCACTAGTTGTAGTGAGATGGTATCAATAGGTCCTGGGGAGAATCACTGGAAGGGTTCCAGGGTGATAAGGACGACTGAATGTCAGTCACAGGCATTGTCTTTACCCTCAGTAAAGGGACGGTATGTTGGAAGAGTTCCAAGCTAGATACCGTGGCATACTAGACGATTAAAGGCTGAATATATCGCTACTCAAGATGCTACCAAAGAGGCTGTCTGGATGTATATTAGTTCATGAGATGAACTTAGTTCCTCCCATTGTGTGACAATGGAGTTGTGGTTTATGCCAAGGAACGTCCGTCCCATCAGTGATCCAGACATATTCTAAGGCAGTATCACCTGATCATGGAGATGGTTGATCTCCAGGGTGATCGAGGTTAGGAGAACAGACTCAGAGGATAACACGGCGGATCCACTCACGAAGGCCTATTCCCAGAGAGAGATTTTTATGGGATGGTTGAGTATGAGATACTATAACCACTGCTACAGATGGCCCTAGTGCAAGTGGGAGATTGTTAGTTATATGTATGCCCTAGAGGCCATTACTGTACATAGGATGTATATTGTAATGGATGCTGGGACATATATAGGGAGGACTTTCTTGCTCGAAATGATAGTATGCTATCTGGTTACTCTTTACCTTAACGTGTATACTGATTGTCTCTCTGTTACATGTTGGTAAAGCCCTTAGGATATGTACTTGACTACCTGGACTATGATGCAGATCATACTGGTGGGGACATGGTAGTCCATAAGTACATCCTTCAAGGTCCCTAGTCGTGGGTGTATCGAGACGGGGCATCGATATACCAGAGTAGACTAGCGTATACCTTCTCGACCCATACAGATGGGCGATGGATGATCACATATCCATTGGTGTTTGACATCAGAGATGATATATGGGTGCTCAGTAGAGACTGGGTACACTGGACGGACTCGCCGAGAACTCCCAGATGGTATTATACCTCACGTCAGATGGCAGTTCTCTGGTGACACTGGTACAGGTTAGTCTGTAGACCCGAGATCGTCATAGAGTCTTGTGTGATTCCCACTGTGCTTTGATTTCCACCTTACCACGTCCAAGAGGGCGTGCAAAACGGTGGCTTTTGGGTACAGTCCCGAATCACATGGAGGCAATGAGCGATAGGAGGGGATTCGTCTCTCCCGGTATAGGGAGTTGATGTTGCACTGTGTTCGATTGGCTATAACCGGAAATCCCTGGCCAGGGTTGCTGAGATTTACTGGTAAGTGTTACCAGTAGTTTCTCGAACTGTTATAGACCTCATATCGACACGACTTATCGAGCTATTGGGGTCTGACGTTTACCATCCCTAGGCGAGATATGCGACATATCAGACGACGAGACCGGACTGTACGTGAAGTGTTACTGGTTGGATTCACAGGAGTGTGAGCGGGCTTGCTCGTCGATATTCTGATCGCTCAATACCCGGGTGGCCGTTACGTTTAGCAGACCGCTTGCAGCTTGTGGGTGTTTGATATGATCATCACCTGCTGCCGGCGTATTGACGAGTCTTTAGAGTCCTACTCAGAGGTTTCCTGGCTCAAGCAAAACGAAATAGGAGCACATATGAGATATGTGCGAGACCGAGAATAATGCCAGTATGAGATACTGGATTCGATTCTCGCGATGTAACATTGATCGGTTATATGCGATATAGCCGGGTTATCGGATCAAGTGTTGATTCGATAATTTGTTACTATTGAAATTAGTCGGTTATATGCGATATGACCGGATCGTTAAATCAAGTGTTGATTTAATGATTTAATGTATAATTATATATTTGATATATTACTTTACATTAACTAGTATTGGTTCACTTAAGATGGATTTTCTCACTTGATGTGCACATTGTATATATATGATATAGTTTTGTGCACTAGTTTGTATCATGTTTGATGATACATGCAAACTTGGGTGTATGTTTGATTTGAACCATGTTTAGGTTAATGGTTATGGTTTTAAATTATTCATTTATTCATTTTGTTTATTTTCTTAATTCCTTTTGGCTAAAATGAAATGGTTGCTAATTTTGTCTTTTGTAGAAGCTTCATGAAGCTTTGAATTAATAACCATTTTCTTTTATATTTAAACCTAACCATTAGCTAAACTAGGGTTTGCTCTCTACAAGAGTTAAATCTAACCCAAGGTTGCATTATGATAAGGTCAATTGATTTTATTATTGATATGACCATTCTCATCATATTCTTCTTCTTCTTCTTCATCTTCATCAAGAAGAAGAAACCTTGCTACCTCCAATGGTGAAATGATCAAAAGAGTGAGAAATCCAAATCTAAAGCCAACCCACTTCCTATTTCTTCATCCTCTACTACTTGCCATATAGTAGAGGGTGTTGTCTTCACAAGTTTCTTGACTTGGTGAAGGCGGAGCTCGAGTTTGAGATGCCTCGACGTAGATCATCTTCGGCATCAAAGCCGACGACCTAGCCCGCCCATTTCTCCGATGAAGCCGACGCTAGAGCCCGGGATCCGATGATCGCAGCGAGGAGACTTCATCGCGGAGCCATGGAGGTGGAGAACCGGATCTACAAAGGTTGTATTTCCGTTTACCCTATAGTAAAGTAGTTTACTAGTTCTTGTTTCGCCTAAAATTCTAGTTAACGATCTAGTCTAGGGTTTCTCGGCACTTGTAAAATTTGAAATTGGCATGGTTGATGCCTTGTAAGACCTCATTAGTGTGCCTAGGAACCCTACAGTGGTATCAGAGCCTAGCTAGAGCCTTAGGCGATGCGTAGACGGAGTTAGAAGTCCGATCGAACCGAAACCCAAATCTCAAAATGCTCTCTGTACATTTTTTGAAATCTTGGTTTTTTCGAAATTAAAAATATGCAGAAAATACAGCAGGGAATTTGAAGAATTACTGTGGAGCACGTGCTCATGATTCCACCAGAGTGCGGCGGAACCGCGGCACGAGCATGGCTCGTGCGGCGGTTCCGCGGCCATGTTGTCACATCAGCTTTTCAAATTTGCACAGTAATTCCTAATATTTATTGCTGTATTTTCTGGGATATTTTAACTTTTACTCAACAGTTGAGTTTTCTGGGGTTGTATTGGGACTTCGGTGATTCGATCGGATTGTCTAATCTTGTCTATGTGCTTTTCCGGATAATTTTTGAATATGTTAAAAAGTTCGACCGGATATAAATACCCACTTTTTCCCCTGTCGGGAAATTTTCAAGTGTTGGATCTTTCCGTGGTTTAATAACGTTCTAAGTAGTGCAAGTAACGCGATGGACCCTCTAGAAGTCAACAAACCTTAACTCGATTATGTGACCGTCCTGAACTGCCCTTTGAACCTTAGGGTTTGGGGCAGTACGGCGTGCCACATGTGAGACGTTGGCTTGACCCTTCTACGGCTGGACCGTTGGTACTGAGGCATGAACTGGATGTTTTTAAACCTATTTCATGTGTTGAGCTGTATCGGGAAAACTTGGGTGTTTGAATGTTCGATCGGAAAGTTTAACATTTTCTATTTATCTGGAATGGGATACAATAATTGGAATTCACAAGTAGTTATGAGATAACTGAATGGATGTTATAAACACAGCACTTTAGTCTCACTTGATCGGTTGCCACGGAATTTTGATGTGATCAAAAGTCCGTCGCAAACACGTAGCATACGTGGATACTCGCCGGATAAACTTAATAGACAGTTACACCCCATAGCCCCGACCAAGTGACTGTAGGAGAACCCCGTCGCCGAAAGCATCCGTTCGGGTGCTCGCGGTAGCGGTGTTCCGCATTGGTGCACTTCGTCGACCGTATCGGGGGTGCGGCCGCCTACTAAAGTTTGCGACGAGCATTCGATCAGTTTTTCGGAATCTTGTTGAATTTCCCTACTTTATATTGAAAAGTGTTTTCGATATTGAGACTAAAATGCGGGGTTTATAATTGTTAGGCATGCGATGTCTAAGGAATTAATTTGATTGGGCATGCGATGTCTAAATAGGTTGCGGATTCCAACTGTTGTAGTTTTACACTTTCTTTTCTGTGACCGTAAGTGTAATATGTGATATCGCCGGTTTCGTTGCTATATGTTATGTGTTGCTGGATATGTTATATTGGATCGTCGTGTTTGAATAGCCGGAGGTTTTTATGTGAGATGAGTGTTTTTCATTTTCATTCATGTAAAAACTTGTATGTAATATTCTTTTATTGGGGCACTTTCAGGTTGCGGAAGTTGTCACCGTTGTTGTATATTATTTACTTTTCCGCACTAGGATAGACCCAAGGAGGGGAGCACAAGTAACCGGGTTCTGGAGTCCAGTAGGAGACCATCTCGAGGAGTCGAGTCCGGGTCTCCTAACTCTAGAATTGGTAGGGTTGCTTGCCGCTCTCGTAGGGGTCTAGGGGTGTGGGTTTGGCTATTCATCGCGACCATGGAATCCGTGTTTTATACTGGCTCGTATTGAAAACACGGACGTCCTAGAATATCCAATATTTCATATGATTCTTCTGCTGCGATATCTGTGATGTGATCATGTGATATGTTCTATGATAGATACTCTATATAGTATATATGATATATTATATAGACGTTACTTATGTTTTACACCCGCGCTAGCCCTGCCCCGCTCTGCCGTCAGTTACCTAACCTAACGGTGCACGAGGGGACATCGAGGCGAATGCGGATGGCATAAGTGTACGTCGTATTTATCTGTGATGTTTAGGTACTTAAATGATGGGACTTCATTAATGTGATTAATGAAATAAAAGAAACCTAAAGATGTTGTAGAATCGAATTTCAAAATAAAACAGGTAGCTACAGTTCTTGCTTTGCACAGCGGTATATGTGATATATCCTGCACCTTATTCGATGAGGAAAGGACCGAGATCCCTTCACCGGGAGTGACTCCTTTAGCAATAACTGACAGATGCTACACACTCGGTTTGTCTTTTGATTGCTTTTAAGAGTTTTTGCTTTGCACAGTGATATATATGATATATCCCGCACCTTATTCGATGAGGAAAGGACCGACGATCCCTTCACCGGGAGTGACTCCTTTAGCAAAACTAGAAAAGCCTCAAAAACACTCCATTTCAAAATTCATTCGATCCTACAACGATATCAAGTTCATTACGCAATAGGTTTTCAGAAAAACCTGTCGTAGCCCTCCGTCATTTCAGATAAGTACTAGTTAGTATTCGTGCTACGTTTGTTGACTATGTTAAAGCGTAGTATGCGGTAGCTAATTAGTGCTTATCTGTATAAGCATATGATGCGATTGGATTAGGGTAATCGTGCGACTTTGTTGACTATGTTAAGGGTCGTGCGGGTGGGTTTAATTCAATCGGGAAATGACGGGTTGAACTTGACTAGCACTTATGATTTGTTGACTATGTTAAGGTCATATAGCTGCTAGGGGCAAAATTATCGGGAATTTCAAGTGTTGAAATTTGCAATGAGATTGCATGCCTTCTATGAAATAGTTGGATCCCGATACCCGCTGCGAGTAATTGTTACTCCTGGGAGAGTTTTACATATTACAATTAGCCGATCAAGTAGGTGTCTAGAAAGGTGTCAACGGGGTTACGCCTCTGGGAAAACGAGGTTTACATTAATTAGGTTCGTGCGAAAGCAGGGGGGACCTCCCTCAAAGTACCGACACTGGCCTGGCTGAAAGATTGGCGAACTTGTAGTGTGTAATTAATCCCGGCTAGTCTTTCCTTTTAGGGTTTGAAGGAAGATTTGATAAAAACAGTGGGAGCCATCCTGATTAGATAAAATAATAACCAATATGATCTTGCAAGAGCATACGCTGAGTGTTTTCTTCTCTCTCTCTCCAGGTAGCGACCATGTCACGCCTTAATCAAGATAATAAAACGGATAATTGACCGAACCCGCTTGTTATTCTGAGCTGGGGAACGTTGGTCCCGCTCCAACTTATAATTGTTATAAGACAGAGCAGGAAATTGGGGAATACCAGATTTCCCGTGCCGCCCAAACGAAGAAAGTGCATGTTAATGCATCATCTTCGGGTGTGTTCGTTACAAAGAACTGTTTCTCTGAATCCTCTACGTCCTGGGTATTTGATACCGGATCAGGATCCCAGATATGTAATCTGTTACATAGGGCTACAGAAAGGTGGAGAACTGAGAACGGGCGATAAGTTTCATGAGGCAGAAAACGGTGCAAGTATTGCAGCCAGGTCTGTTGGTCACTGTCACCCTGTATTACCAGAATACATTGATTCTGAACAAATGTTATTAGATACTGAACCTGATATACAAAATCATATCAGTCTCTTTATTAGTAAAGAAATGATAAAATTTTGTATTGTTGGATAATGTTTTGAACATTTCCTATATCAAAAGTTGATCGGTTCAGGCACGTTATCTAAAAGTATTGATGTTTTAAATCAAACTACAGTTCTTTAGTATACGGAATACACACAAGAGGAAGAGTTCAGAAATGAACGGATCCTTCTTGAGGTATTGTAGACTAGGTCATATCAATGCGACCTGACTAGCTAAGTTGCACAAAGATACATATTTAAATTTGTTTGAATTTACATCTTGTGAAAACTTGCCGGTCATGTCACAAAGATAAGATGACCACAGCTCTGTTTACTGGAAACAGAGAAAGAGTTGGTGAACTCTTGGGATGATACATGTTGATGTATGTTAGGTCCCCTGTCTACACATGCCAAGGCCGGTTCTTTGTACTTCATTACATTCTCTGATAATCTCTCAAGATCCAGACATATGTTCCTGTTGAAACACAAGTCCGAACCTTTTGAGATATTCACAGAATATGATTTAGAAGTAGAGAACCAAAATACGGGTATAAGTATTATGTCCTTTGATGTGATCGAGAAGGAGAATACTTGAGCACAGAAATCCTGGATTATTTTAAGAAGAATGAGATTCTCTCTCAGCATTACTCCTCCGTATACACCATAGCACGATGGTATATCGGGGCGGAGCAATTACACCCTATATGAGAAGGTGTGCTCTATGATGAGTACTACTGAGTTACCTATTTCCTTTTGGGAGTTATGCACTTATGAAGTTGCATACCTATTGAATATAGTTCCAATCAAATCAGTAGCCTACCGCTTCATATGTGATATGGAAAGGGAAGAGCCCATATCTTAAGTCAGTTAAGATTTGGGGTTGTCCGGCCTATGTCTAAAAGAAAAATCCGGACAAGATCGAGGCAAGGTTAGTTCTGTAGAACTGGAAACGTTCCAACTATACAAACTACTGCAGATGATTTGATAGAACCAAAGGATTCAGTAGATTCCAACGAACCTCAGCCTCTCCGCCGATCCAGTAGGGTTCCTCACCCACCTGAGAGATACTTCGGTTTCTCTATGACAGTGGGAGCGAGGAATACATCATGAGATGATGACCCAACTAGTTTCGAGCTGGCCATCAAGAGTGGGACTCTGTAAGAATGGCTGGATGTTTAGCGATCTGAGATGGAATCCTTATACACCAACAAAGTATGGACTTTGGTTGCTATATCTGAAGGGTTAAATCCCCATCAGGAGCAAGTATATCTTGAGAAGATTACTTGGTGTACATGGAAAAGTTGAGACTTTCAAAGCTAGACCTGTTAAAGGTTTTCGTCATCGACCAGGCGTGGATAATGATGAAACCTTTTCTAAGGAGCTATGCTTAAGTCCATCCAGATCCTACTTGCCACGGCTACATACCATGACTACGATATCTGGCGGTTGGGTGCCATGACTGCTTTTCTAGATGGTGTTTTAGAAGAGAGCGTCTATAAGTACACAGCCAGAGGGCCTCGTAGACAGTGGGAGCAGCGGAAACGTGTGCAAGATGTTTTATAGGATAAAGCAGGCATTGCGGAGTTGGAACGTCTGTTTTGATGTGTTAGTCAAAGAGTTTGACATCATCAAAATGGTAGATGAACCTTGTATAAACAAAAGGGTAGTATGGAGTATGGTGGTGATCCTCGTAGAGTACGTGGATGACATACTCTTGATAGGGAAGGAGTTTCCTATGCTACGCTCGGTCGATCTCCGCTTATCACATGGATTCTCCATAAAGGATCAAAGTGATACCTCCTAAATCCTGGATTTTGGATCTATGAGATAGATCTAATTGGATATTAGGATACTTACTAGTTGTAGTGAGATGGTATCAATAGGTCCTGGGGAGAATCACTTGAAGGGTTCCAGAGTGATAAGGACGACTAAATGTCAGTCACAGGCATTGTCTTTACCCTCAGTAAAGGGACGGTATGTTGAAAGAGTTCCCAGCTAGATACCGTGGTATACTAGACGATTAAAGGCTGAATATATCGCTACTCAAGATGCTACCAAAGAGGCTGTCTGGGTGTATATTAGTTCATGAGATGAACTTAGTTCCTCCCATTGTGTGACAATGGAGTTGTGGCTTATGCCAAGGAACGTCCGTCCCATCAGTGATCCAGACATATTCTAAGGCAGTATCACCTGATCGTAGAGATGGTTGATCTCCAGGGTGATCGAGGTTAGGAGAACAGACTCAGAGGATAACATGGCGGATCCACTCACGAAGGCCTATTCCCAGAGAGAGATTTTTATGGGATGGTTGAATATGAGATACTACAACCACTGCTACAGATGGCCCTAGTGCAAGTGGGAGATTGTTAGTTATATGTATGCCCTAGAGGTCATTACTGTACATAGGATGTATATTGTAATGGATGCTGGGACATATATAGGGAGGACTTTCTTGCTCGACATGATAGTATGCTATCTGGTTACTCTTTACCTTAACGTGTATACTGATTGTCTCTCTGTTACATGTTGGTAAAGCCCTTAGGATATGTACTTGACTACCTGGACTATGATGCAGATCATACTAGTGGGGACATGGTAGTCCATAAGTACATCCTTCAAGGTCCCTAGTCGTGGGTGTATCGAGACGGGGCATCGATATACCAGAGTAGACTAGCGTATACCTTCTCGACCCATACAGATGGGCGATGGATGATCCCATATCCATTGGTGTTTGAAATCAGAGATGATATACGGGTGCTCAGTAGAGACTGGGTACACTGGACGGACTCGCCGAGAACTCCCAGATGGTATTATACCTCACGTCAGATGGCAGTTCTCTAGTGACACTGGTACAGGTTAGTCTGTAGACCCGAGATCGTCATAGAATCTTGTGTGATTCCCACTGTACTTTGATTTCCACCTTACCACGTCCAAGAGGGCGTGCAAAACGGTGGCTTTTGGGTACAGTCCCGAATCACATGGAGGCAATGAGCGATAGGAGGGGATTCGTCTCTCCCGGTATAGGGAGTTGATGTTGCACTGTGTTCGATTGACTATAACCGGAAATCCCTGGCCAGGGTTGCTGAGATTTACTGGTAAGTGTTACCAGTAGTTTCTCGAACTGTTATAGACCTCATATCGACACGACTTATCGAGCTATTGTGGTCTGACGTTTACCACCCCTAGACGAGATATGCGACATATCAGACGACGAGACCGGACTGTACGTGAAGTGTTACTGGTTGGATTCACAGGAATGTGAGCGGGCTTGCTCGTCGATCTTCTGATCGCTCAATACCCGGGTGGCCGTTACGTTTAGCAGACCGCTTGCGGCGTGTGGGTGTTTGATATGATCATCACCTGCTGCCGGCGTATTGACGAGTCTTTAGAGTCCTACACAGAGGTTTCCTGGCTCAAGCAAAACGAAATAGGAGCGCATATGAGATATGTGCGAGACCGAGAATAATGCCAGTATGAGATACTGGATTCGATTCTCGCGATGTAACATTGATCGGTTATATGCGATATAGCCGGGTTATCGGATCAAGTGTTGATTCGATAATTTGTTATTATTAAAATTAGTCGGTTATATGCGATATGACCGGATCGTTAAATCAAGTGTTGATTTAATGATTTAATGTATAATTATATATTTGATATATTACTTTACATTAACTAGTATTGGTTCACTTAAGATGGATTTTCTCACTTGATGTGCACATTGTATATATATGATATAGTTTTGTGCACTAGTTTGTATCATGTTTGATGATACATGCAAACTTGGGTGTATGTTTGATTTGAACCATGTTTAGGTTAATGGTTATGGTTTTAAATTATTCATTTATTCATTTTGTTTATTTTCTTAATTCCTTTTGGCTAAAATGAAATGGTTGCTAATTTTGTCTTTTGTAGAAGCTTCATGAAGCTTTGAATTAGTAACCATTTTGTTTTATATTTAAACCTAACCATTAGCTAAACTAGGGTTTGCTCTCTACAAGAGTTAAATCTAACCCAAGGTTGCATTATGATAAGGTCAATTGATTTTATTATTGATATGACCATTCTCATCATATTCTTCTTCTTCTTCATTTTCATCAAGAAGAAGAAACCTTGCTACCTCCAATGGTGAAATGATCAAAAGAGTGAGAAATCCAAATCTAAAGCCAACACACTTCCTATTTCTTCATCCTCTACTACTTGCCATGTAGTAGAGTGTGTTGTCTTCACAAGTTTCATGACTTGGTGAAGGCGGAGCTCGAGTTTGAGATGCCTCGACGTAGATCATCTTCGGCATCGAAGCCGACGACCTAGCCCGCCCATTTCTCCGATGAAGCCGACGCTAGAGCCCGGGATCCGATGATCGCAGCGAGGAGACTTCATCGCGGAGCCATGGAGGTGGAGAACCGGATCTACAAAGGTTGTATTTCCGTTTACCCTATAATAAAGTAGTTTACTAGTTCTTGTTTCGCCTAAAATTCTAGTTAACGATCTAGTCTAGGGTTTCTCGGCACTTGTAAAATTTGAAATTGGCATGGTTGATGCCTTGTAAGACCTCATTAGTGTGTCTAGGAACCCTACAGGTATAATAGTTTGAATTGAATTCTCCAAGTATAGGAATGTCTTTTACACACACATAGGGGAATATGATCGATGTTTGGAGGGAAAATAGGGAGGAAAACTAAAGACGATGTTTTATTGAGGGATAATGTGTTTTCTGACATCTTTTCAAGACCATTAAAATAGGGTTCATGACAACTAAAAAGCTAGTGTAGTTTGAAACACTTATTTTCAAGTTCTTTTTTTATATGTTCCTTATCTTTACATGTAATTTTCATCTTCTTTCTTGTATTTTGGGATTTTGTGGGTGTAATCCGTTGAAAACCCTCAGGAGACAACATTCCTCCTACTAGGGACGCCTAGAGATTTAACGGCTTGTTGCACAAACTAAGTGCAATCGTGTTGACTACGAAAGTGTGCTATATTTTTTCTTTTTCTTTTTAATAAATAGTTTGCTCGGGACGATCAAAGATAGGTTTGGGGGTATTTGATCAGTCAAATTTATTGCACATTTGTATGAACATTTTCTCTATTATTATTAACTAATAAAAAGTGTAAATTGTAAATAAAGAACATATATGTGTTTATTTGTAAAAAAAAATTATTATCATATGTTTCTTCATCTATAATTAATATAATTAGGGAAAATATATGCATAAAATATTTAAATGAAATATTATTAATTAAAATATGCATATCATGTCAAATATTCCTAATCAATATTTTAAACATATTATATCATATAAATGGTTGAAATACTATCTCAAAAATAACAAATACTACTAACAATTTGATTTAAGATATTGTGCAGGTATTAGCTTAGGTCTGAAATCGATGTAGAAGATCCACATCAAATCATCAAACCGAATCTGCCAAATATTAGAAGAAAATCGGGGAATCCAGCAACGACAGAGACTAAGGGCAATATTTTCAGAATCTGCATATCAAGAGGGTCTCCAAATATCGAAAGAAAAAACCAGAAAAAATCACAAGTCAAAATCCCACCAGAAGGCGGCGGATCCACGGTCAATAGGGGGATTGGGCGGCGGTTCCGCGGTCGATTATGGGCCGTAAGATCTGGAAATTTAGGGGCATGATTGTAACGTCACCTACTCCAATATGGAATATAGGGTTTCTAGTTTCAGAGACTATATAAAGGACCGTGAGATTTGCATTCCAAAATCATCTAATCATCCAATCATTTACCCATCGATCTAGAGAGATATCTAGCGAGCAACTAGGTTTTTGTAATTTAGTTTTTCAGCGAACAAGTTGTAATGCAATAGTTGATAAATAAAGGTAGTATTTTGTTTTAATTCTTTTCGCATTTACTTTCCGCATTATCTTTCCGCATTTACTTTCCGCATTACTTTTCTGTATTATTTTTCTGCATTACATTCAGTATTACTTTCTAATTTTAAATATAGTTTCATTCATCTTTCACCTCTATTGTACCACGCTAATAAACATGAGCGAGTAATTTCTTACTTGCTAGGGTGTGTAAGATAGGATGGAGTAATGGATGAAAAAAATCGCTTAATTTCTTTTGACATTTTAATATTTATATACCTTAGCAAAATAAATATTAACCTTTTTATCGGACGCGCTATCAATTAATGATAGTCACGACCACGATTTGAGATTAGTCAATACTTGCTTTGTTAAGAGCTTGAGATAATCAGAGATCAATGGAAGGATAAGGGGCAATAGTGGGAAATCCTAATTCTCTCCAAGAATCCTAATTCACATTCATCGCTATCTCTCTAGTTTCAAACAATTAAAAGATAAAAAGAAATATTTCTAAACCTTCATCTATTAAATACTAAATTCTATAAACCCTACAAGCCTTTCTATTATAAAATTTTCTATCCATCTTAATTTAAAACGACAACAATCCCTCCTCTTTTATCAACGCGTCTAAAACAGGAAAATAAATTCACGTTTCCATGCGGACGACCCGTGCTCATCACGGCTAACTATTTGCGACACCGTCTTGATTGTGGTTATTTACAACACATATACAACACACTTTCCGCATCCAATCAGTAACCCTAGATCTGATGCCTTTTTTAGATAGTTTTTGCGAGAGAACTATTTGTATTTAGGGATTTTGTGATTTATCCATCTTTTTGTACTCCTCCATATTTTGTGATTAATAAAGATTCTCTTTCGTCTATTTGATTTTGTGGTTAGTACTTTTATTTTCTTATTTATCTGTGATTGGTTTGTTCTTTTTCTTTATTAGTTGCTATTGTCTTCGTGATCCTCTTTGTCGTAACATACAGGTACCGAGCCATTGTTGTTTCGGGATCTTTTGTTTGAACCATTAGGTCTTCAATATTGCGATCTAGATTAACGGTGGATAACGACACTTATGTCATCTTTCCCACCTTCTTAGATTGTGATTTTGAAGTTTTAGGATTCATTAGCACTCAAGGTGTTTTAGATTGATCCTGCATCATGTCTCCGACAATCATGAAGTTCAATATTGAGAAGTTTGATGAAAATATGAGTTTCAGTTTATGGCAAGTCCGTATGATTGTCATGTTGACTCAAAATAATTTGAAAAAAGCGATTCTTGAGAAGGATGCAAAGGCTTCCACTATGACGGAGAGAGTTTGAAAGGAGTTGGATGAAAAGGCCCTCACGGCTATCCAATTGTGTCTGACAAACAAAGTTCTGCAAGAAGTTTTGGAAGAAAAGACAACGGCTAATTTGTGGTAGAAATTAAAGGAGTTATATTTAAGAAAAATTTTCACGAACCGACTCCTTTTGAAGCAGTGTCTCTACACACTTCATACACTTCATATGTCAAAGGCTCTCTAATCAAATCTCACGTCGGTGAGTTTAATTCAATTATTACAGATCTGGATAAAATTGATATTAAGATTGATGATGGAAGATCAAGCTCTTCTCTTGTTATGTTCGTTGCTACCCTCATATAAGCATTATCATGACACCATGGTCAATGGATGAGAGACAATCTCGATCAAGCATGTCAAAGAGAACTTGACGAACAAAGAGAAGATCGACAATGAGTTAATTTCGAGCAAAACTGATCGTTCATCTTCCGGCTTACTTGTTCGAAGGCGAGCGGAGAAGAAAGATTCAGAAGGTAATAGGAAAAAGTCAAGGTCGAAGTTCAAGAATAAAAAGAACTTGACCAACAACTATTGTAAGAAACCGGAGCAGTTTAAAGTCGATTGTTTCAAATTGCAGAACAAGCAGAAGTTGGAAGACAAATCGAAGGAGTTTTCAGCCGAAGTTAGTGTAGGGTTCCTAGGCACACTAAGGAGGTTCCACAAGGCATCAACCATGACAAATTCAAAAAAAAATCCGGTGCCGAGAAACCCTAATGCGATCGTTAACTAGAGTTTAAGGCGAAACAACAAGCTAGTAAACTGCTTTACTAATAAGTGAACGGAAAATACAACCTTTGTAGATCCGGTCCTCCACTTCCTTAGCTCCGTGACGATGTCCCCTCGCTGCGATCATCGGATCCTGGACTCTAGTGTCGGCTTCATCGGAGAAATGGGCGGGCTAGGTCGTCAACTTCGATGCCGAAGATGATCTACGTCGAGGCAACTCAAGATCAAGCTCCAACTTCACCAAGTCATGAAACTTGTGAAGAAAACACCCTATACTACTTGGCAAGTGGTAGAGGATGAAGAAATAGGAAGTGGGTTCACTTTAGAATTGGATTTATCACTCTTTTTCTCAAGTCACCATTGAAGCTAGCAAGCTTCTTTCTTCTTGAAGAAGAAGAAGAAGAAAAGGATAATATGATAAGAATTATGGAAAAAGAAAATAAAGTGATTCTTATCATATTTGCAACCATGGTTTAGTGTAGAGAATTAACTAGGGTTTAGTTGAATGGTTAGGGTTAAGGCAAAAGACAAAATGGCTAGACTTTTCAAAGCTTCAAGAAGCTTCAAGTATCAAACAAAGAAAGCCACCATGTTATATTTTGCCAAAAAATAAATAAAAAGAATAAATAAACAAGTAAAAATCCTAAACCATCAACTAAACATGGTTTAATTCTTACACACACCCATGTTTGCATGTATCATCAAACATGATACAAACAAGTGCACAAAAATATATCACATATACAACTTGTGCACACCAAGTGAGAAAATCCATCTAAAGTGAACCAATATTAGTTAATGCAAAGTAATATATCAAATATATAATTATATATTAAATCATTAAATCAACACTTGATTTAACGATCCGGTCATATCGCATATGACCGACTAATATCCAATGTATCGGCTTATCGAATCAATCCTTGATTCGATAACTAGATTATATCGCATACAACCAATCGATACATTCATCGCGAGAATAGAATACGGTATCACATACACGCATTATTCTCGGTCCCGCACATATCTCATATGCGCTCCTATTTCGTTTTGCTTGAGCCAGGAAACCTCTGTGTAGGACTCTAAAGACTCGTCAATACGCCGGCAGTAGGTGATGATCATATCAAACACTCACAAGCCGCAAGCGGTCTGCCAAACGTAACGGCCACCCGGGTATTGAGCGATCAGAAGATCGACAAGCAAGCCCGCTCACACTCCTGTGAATCCAACCAGCAACACTTACCGTACAGTCCGGTCTATTCGTCTGATATGTCGCATATCTTGCCTAGGGGTGGTAAACGTCAAACCCCAGTAGCTCGATAAGTCGTGTCGATATGAGGTCTATAATAGTTCGAGAAACTACTGGTAACACTTACCAGTGAATCTCAGCAACCCTGGCCAGGTATTTCCGGTTATAGCCAATCGAACACAGCACAACATCAACTCCCTATACCGGGAGAGATGAATCCCCTCCTATCGCTCATTGCCTCCATGTGATTCGGGACTGTACCCAAAAACTACCGTTTTGCACGCCCTCTTGGACGTGGTAAGGTGGAAATCAAAGCACAGTGGGAATCACACAAGACTCTATGACGATCTCGGGTCAACAGACTAACCTGTACCAGTGTTACCAGAGAACTGCCATCTGACGTAAGGTATAATACCATCTGGGAGTTCTCGACGAGTCCGTCCAGTGTACCCAGTCTCTACTGAGCACCCGTATATCATCTCTGATGTCAAACACCAATGGATATGGGATCATCCATCGCCCATCTGTATGGGTCGAGAAGGTATACGCTAGTCTACTCTGGTATATCGATGCCCCATCTCGATACACCCACGACTAGGGACCTTGAATGATGTACTTATGGATTACCATGTTCCCACTAGTATGATCCGCATCATAGTCCAGGTAGTCAAGTACACATCCTAAAGGCTTTACCAACATGTAACAGAAAGACAATTAGTATACACGTTAAGGTAAAGAGCAACCAGATAGTATACTATCATGTCGAGCAAGAAAGTCCTCTCTATATATATGTCCCAGCATCCACTACAATATACATCCTATGTACAGTAATGGCCTCTAGGGCATACATATAACTAACGGTTAGTATAGCAGAAGAAGAAGATCTTGTGGTTCTTGACAACACGCATCGATCCAAGGACACATGGTTCATGGATTCGGGATGTTCCTACCACATGTGTCCCAATAGCAATTTGTTCACCACTTACGAGCAAGGTTTGAGGTTTCAACCGAAACCATGATACGTGTGGTTTCGTATCGGTTTCAGTGGAGACCGATGCGAAACCAACCATACAATATCGTTTCAATTAAGACCTTTAAAAACTTATTTTTATACCATTTTTACTGTTATTATGATCATTGTAAGCCTTCGTTGTTAGAAAATCGCAAAAAAGTGAACCCAAACCCTATATTAATAATTATCTAAGTACACTTTTCAATATATTTTGCATCATGGCTGGATTTTTAAATACTAGGATCATTGTTTTGTAATATAGAAGCATAAATTTAAGTATTTAATATATCTACACTTATGTATGTTGTATTACCGTCGAAACCGAAACTTGAACCGAGATTAACGAAACTAGCCGAAACCCAGAGAAACTAATGAAATTATGAGAAACCGAAACCGAGTTCTCGAACCTTGCTTACGAGTCAGTTGATGGTGGAGTGATTTTGATGGTCAACAAAGTTCGTGTCGAGCTATTGATAAGGGGACGATCCAAATCAAGATATTTGACGGTGTTGTGAGGACATTAGCGGAAG
The DNA here is from genome assembly GCA_030015575.1 of Agapanthus africanus. Taxonomy (NCBI): domain Eukaryota; kingdom Viridiplantae; phylum Streptophyta; class Magnoliopsida; order Asparagales; family Amaryllidaceae; genus Agapanthus; species Agapanthus africanus. The sequence continues at coordinate 247,353,731 of JASDDO010000004.1, read as the reverse complement.
TCAGACACTTACCTGACTTGAAAAATAATCTCATCTCTTAGGTGCACTCGACGACAAAGATTACAAGTTTTCCGTTGAAGATGGAGTTTTGAAGGTAACCAAAAATACTCTCATTGTTATGAAGGGCTTGAAGAAGGGGTCCTTATATTTATTGTAGGGTTCGATGACTTCCGGTTCGGCGACTTTTTCATCATCTAAATCTATAACAGATTCGGACACTATCAGATTACGTCACATGAGGCTCGGAGATATGAATGAGAAGTATGGCCGAGTTGTCGAAACAGGGTCTATTTGGTAGGAAGAGTACAACAAAACTAGAGTTTTGTGAACATTGCATTTTTGGAAAGCAAAATCGTGTTAGTTTCAGTTCGGCGGTGCACAACACAAAAAATACTCTTGATTATATCCATTCGGATCTTTAGGGACCCTCTCCAGTTGCTTCTAAAAGAAGCGGTGCGAAATATCTGCTTACTTTTATTGATACTTTTTCGAGGAAAATTTGGGTCTACTATTTTAAGCACGAAAGTAATGTGTTTACTACGTTTAAACAATGGAAGGCGTTGCTTGAGAAGCAGACAGGGAAGCAGATCAAGAAACTAAGGATAAACAACGGGTTAGAGTTTTGCAGTGGAGATTTCAATGATTTCTGCAAAAATAAAGGGATTATTCGGTATCATATCGTTGTTTACTCACCACAGCAACATGAAGTCGCAGAGCATATGAATCAGACTCTTATGGAGAAAGTTCGGTACTTGTTGTTTAATGCAGTGCTCGGCAAGGAGTTTTGGGCAGAAACGATGAACACGACATGCTTCATTGTGAATCGGTCATCTCATATATCGATAGGTAGTAAAACACCAAAGCAGGTATGGTCTGAGAAGCGCGCCGATTATTATGCACTTCGAGTGTTTGGGTTGTCCCGCATATGCACGCTGCCATGAAAGCAAGTTGGATTCTCGAGCAAAGAGGTGCTAATTTCTTGGTTATGCTACCGGCGTTAAAAGTTATAGGTTGTGGTGTTCGAATCCTAAGTCGCCAAAATTTATGATTAACAAAGATGTGACTTTTGATAAATCTGCTATGTTGAAGCCGAAGATTATAGAATCTCCAAGTAAAGACGATTCAAAAAAAAGATGAGTCGAGTGTTGAAATTGAAGTCGGTGAAAACTCGGGTTTGCAGAAGATCTCTCCTTCACCATCATGTCATGAAGCTCAAGATGAGTAGTCTCATGATGAGAAGTATTTACTCGCTCGAGACCGATAAAAAAGAGACATTAGACCACCATAAAGACATGGCTACAATGATCTAGTTGCGTATGCGACGTCCGTTGCATAGACAATTGAAAGTAAAGAGCCAACAAGCTATCAAAAAACCATCTCATACGATGAGTCGGCTCGTTGGTTGGTCGCTATGAATGAAGAAATTGAGTCTCTTCACAAGAACCAGACTTGGAAGCTCGTATAGCCCGAATGAGGAAAGAAAGTAGTTGGCTGTAAGTGGGTTTTCAAGAAGAAAGAAGGGGATCAAGGGATGGTTGATACGAGAAACAAGACACGGTTGGTAGCTAAAGGCTATTCGCAGGTTCGGGTGTTGACTTCAATGAGGTATTTTCTCCGGTTGTTAAACACACCTCTATACGTATCTTTCTCGGTTTGGTAGCTATGCAAGATTTGGAGCTCGAGCAGCTCGATGTGAAGACAACATTCTTGCATGGTGATTTAGTAAAGAAGATCAACATGCAACAGCCCAAGGGTTTTGAAGTTAAAGGCAAAGAATATCACGTTTGTTTGCTAGAGAAACCACTCTACAGTTTGAAGAAATCACCTAGACGTTGGTATAAGAAGTTTGACTCTTTCATGAAAAAAATTGAGTTTACGAGAAGTATGGACGACTGTTGTGTCTAATCGAAGAAGCTCGCCGATAGTTCTTTTATATACTTGCTATTTTATGTTGATGATATGATAATAACAGCAAGGTATATGGTTGATATTCAGAATTTGAAGAACGGTTGAAAGGCAAATTCGAGATCAAGGATTTAGGAGCGGCCAAGAAAATACTTGGTATGGAAATAAAGCGATATCGCAAAAGAGGAAAGTTTTACTTGTCTCAACAGCGATGCATTGAGAAAGTTTTGAAGCGTTTCTGTATGGCAAACGCTAAATCAGAAAGTACTTCGTTGGCAGCTCATTTCAAACTTTCAGCTCGTTTATCACCGTAAACTGAGGATGAGATTAAATATATATCGAAGGTTCCATATTCGAGTGCGGTGGGTAGCATTATGTATACCATGGTTTGTACCTGACCCGACATTTCACATGCAATTAGTGTTGTCAGTCGCTATATGGTATCTTCTGGTAAAAGTTATTGGCAAGCAGTGAAATGGATTTTACGTTACCTACGAGGTACGTCTAATGTGGGGTTAGTATTTGGGAGAAACAACGACAGTTTGATTGGATTCAGCGATTTCCGATTATGCGGATGATCTCGACAGATGAATTATGTATTCTCTTTAGGAAAATGTGCCATCAGTTGGCGTGCTTCGTTACAGCCTACGGTAGCGCTGTCTACGAAGAAGGCATAGTATATGACCGTTGTTAGGGTCATTAAGGAAGCGATCTGGTTGAAGAGACTATTTTTGAAACTTGGTATTCAAAAGGATACCATAATAGTCTACTATAATAACCAAAGCGCAATTCACTTGAAGAAATATCAGATGCGTCATGATATGACGAAACACATTGATGTACGATACTAGTTTGTTTAGGAAGTCGTTGAAAAGAAAAGATAGCTGTGAAGAAGGTTGGCACAACGGATAATTCGGCCAACATGTTGACGAAGTCTCTTCCTATTGTTAAGTTTGAGCATTGCTTGAATTTAATTGAAATGTGTCGCACTCATTAAGCCCTTTAGGGGTTTTGTTATGAAGGTAGAGCTACTATTAATTTTATGGACGGGTTTGTGGCGAATGCGAAGTAAGATGGAGATTTGTAAAGTATGCCTCGTATTCTTGATCCCTTCTTTGAAGTTTCCCAAATTTGATTCAGCATTTCACGGAGGAGTTTGAAGTTGAGACGTCTCAGGATAATCCTGAGCCAGCTCACAAGTTTTCTAGGGTTGTGTTTCATTCTCTGGTTGCAAGAGACGGCTCAAGACCATCTTGAGCCGCTCAAGAGATGTTCAGGATTCGCCATTAATCTCTATATGCAAGAGACGACTCAGACCAAAGTTGAGGTGTCTCATGAGGCGTTTGGAGTTGCATATATATTCTCTGTTTGTATGTGCTGGCTCAGGGTAAACTTGAGCCAGCTCAAGTGCGGATTGCGCCGAATCAAGGCTGTTCAGGAAATTGGTTATTTGATTAGATCTTTTGCATGCTATATATATGATAATATTTTGTAGCCCTAGTTCTGATGCCTTTTTTTGAGATAGTTATTTAGAGAGAACTATTTGTATTGAGGAATTTTGTGATTCATCCATCGTTTTGTACTCAATATTTGGTGATTAATAAAATTTCTCCTTCGCATATTTGATTTTGTGGTTAGTACTTTTGTTTCCTTATTTATCTCTGATTGGTTTGTTCTTTCTCGTTATCGATTGTTATTGTCTTCATGATCTCTTTGTGGCAACAACTTTCCACATATATTAATTACCTTGTAAAATCTTTGATACATGATTGGTAAAGTTGAGCCGGTTTCTTCTCTACAACGATCAAATTTTCAACTAAGGAAGTCAAAAAACAAACAATTAAAACTTCTCCACAAGGAGACATGACTATCACATTATATACTCACAGAGAAGCTCCGCACAGCAGCTAACTACGAGAATTAAGGGAGACGGTAAACATGTAAGACCAAGGATCTCCATTTTAATCTGCAAAATGAAACCAAAAGTTGCACTTGCAATAAATACAAGAGCATAAGAAAATTGTTATGTTTTTTTTTATCAAGGTAATTTATCAGTGAAAAGCATACCTTTAACTACAGGCAACTCAAACATGCATAAGAATTGAAGTGTTTTCTACTCCAAGATCGCACATCAATTTCCCCCGACTCTTATATGAACTTTGATAAAGTAACAAAGCAATGGACAAGTAAAATTCTGTACCCAGCAGAGGATTCTATAGAACAATCTAATATTAAACATCAAAAAGCAATGCAATAAAACTCATATAGTCAACAAAACATATACATGTATATGATGGAAAGGCCTCATATCATAGTCAACTTAAGCAAACAACAGTCAGCAGGAAGAACTATCTACTTCAAAGCATATACATCCTGCATACCTCTTCATTATAGAGCTCATTGTTTCACAGATAAAAGCTCGGATTTGAGTTGAAATAGAATAAATAGAAACTTTTCTCGAGATGATTTTCTGTAAAAAGGAGCGTGGACTGAGATTTACCTAAACTTGGACAATTTAAAGAACAGATTGTAGTACAATATGGTGGACGTTTTAGAATTTAAATATGGGAGATGAGGCAGATAAACTGCAAAGTTCTGTCAAAATAAGTCAATGATTTTCTTTCTAGCATTTTACGATGTCTAAAATAAATGAGAACGCTACAAGCAAATGCGACCAATTAGTTAAACCTGTATGCATGAATGCCTCAAAAGTTTAAACCTTAAAGCTAACCAATTAGACCTTTGAACTGAGCATTAGATATTTGATCGATTTTTTGGTCCTACTCGATAAGAACGGATCAAATTCCGAAAGAATATATAACTTGTCAGCCGAATATAGTTCCCACCTGCCAATCCCTTTAAGAATGAAATTTATTTTGCATAATGACTCAGGCGTCCTTTAAAGGTTAGTGTAACTGTGCATTGCGATAGCTAAGGGAGATTACAACATAGTCACGTAGCCTATTAATAATATGTCGAACTATATATTTAACTCAATGATAGAACAATTTTTAAGGGCTTAGTTATGATGTAACATTGACCACATTCGATATTGATTATATTCATTCCACTTCCCCTTGTATAATCAGTCTAAAACTTAAAAAGATGAACATCAAAGGAAGCAAAACAAGACATATGAGGTCCAACTCAAAAATACGAGTAATATGTATATCATAAACTTCTATTACAGAAAGACCTCAAGAAACAATAGATACATTCTCCCCGTATCCTCCGTGTCAATAACTAATAATATCTATTACTTCACCTCTCTTAACATATTAATATACTTTCCATATCCTCCGTGTTCAATAACTAATAACATAACCAAACATATCTATTCCTTCACACTCTCTTTCATCATAGCAAGAGAGCGAATAACTCAAAAGAAAAACCTTTTTCTCTTCTTAAACCACAATAACCTTGTAACTACGTATAAGCATAAAAACCAGCGTAGTTCCTAAATTTACCTCCCTCGATGTAGCATTACTTTCCAAACTATTTGATCCCCCACCACCACAGTTCTTGATGCCGGCACTTGATGAGAAAACATGGGCATGAAACTCCTCGAAAAACTCCGAATCAGATAAAACCCCTCATGCACCTGCCTCTTGTAAACCCTATCATTGCCCTCAACATGAACTAACCCAAACACAGTCACCCCATCTTCCTCATTAAAATCAGAAACAGCCTCCACTAACTTATACTCGAAATGCTTCTCTGAATCATTCCACCGCGAATAAACGGCCCAAATCTCGCCCTTTCTGGGGAATATCCTATAAAGAGAGCTCTCCTTCTCGTCTTTCTCGAACGGAACATCACGGGTCAACTCAGTAATGCTCTTAATGATAGCAGAATGAGAAGCCAAGAACGATCCACAAGCCAAGGGGAGGCCTCGCTCGACAAAGAACGTCTCTTCATCCAAAATCGGGTGAGGAAGCAAAGGTGTTACTTGAACCGAGGATCCGATTTGGTCGATGGCGTCGATTCGGCCATAGAGCTGAGGGAAAGTGACGGATTCATCGAGAAAAGCCCAAATTTGACCCAATTCCAAAGCCCTCTTCTTCTTCTTCTTCGTCTCCATCGAAGGATCAGAAACCCTAGCCCTGGCAGATCCTGCAGATCTCGCCTCGAAATCATCTTCATCGATTGGCGTTTCCTTCTTCTTCTTCTTCTTCTTCTTCTCGATCTGAGGGTCAGAGACCCTAGCCCTAGATTTCTTTTGGCGATAATACAAGTGATGCTTCTCGCAGAAGCGGCTCCCGCCAAAGCGCGGGAGAGGGCAACGCCAGTGGCCGTAGCCGCTTCTGGCGCAGCGATCGTCGTTGGACGGCGGGGTTGCCATGGTGAGGGGACCTTGAGCTCACCGCTTGGTGACGAGATCTCTCGTCGTGAGGGGCTGTTTGGTTGTACGATTATGGAATTTGGATTCCAAAAATAGTACGGTTGCAATTTCTGGATTTGGTAATTTGTTGTTTGGTTGGTTTTGGATTTCTACTATTGGATTTGTAGATCCTTGTAATCTTTGTTTGGTTGGTGGAAAAAAATAGGATTTGGATTTGAGGATTTTAGAGAGAGATAGAGAGAAGATTGTTAAATAAATAAAGTACATGGCCCCATCTAAAAGTACATTGAATAGTGCCAAATCCTTGAGAATTCTTAAAAAAATTTAGGATTCATGAATCCTTCTTTTGTGGTGGGCCCCCATACAAAACAAAGAAATCCTAAAAATCCTAATCTTGCAACCAAACACAAAATTGTGGAATCCTAGGATTCCACGATCCAAAATCCAAATCCAAACTAATAATCCTGCAACCAAACAGGGGGGATCTGAGATGGAGTGTGGTCACCGCTTTGGTGAGTTTTGGGAGAGGAAGAAGTGGTTGCTGTTATCATGCTTTTCCCGCTTTGTCAGTTCCGAATTTGGAAAATTAAGCACATGACTCCCACTTTAATAATAGAAATTTTTTTCTCAAAAAACATCCTTTCCTTTTGAAGAAAGAATTATATATTTTTTTAAATGCAAAATATCAAATTGCCATAACTTTCTGATACAAGACAAGACAGCTAATAAAAGGAACCCAGCGCTTATTAAATAGAAATAACCACCGAGCCTTTACAAAATGAGCAAAAGGTGAGGGTTTTTTTTTGAAATATTAATATTTTAAAAATTAATTATTAAAATAGGGGGGTTAAATTAAAATTACAAGAATATGGTGGTTTGCCACCCTACCCCCACCCCACCCCCCACTCCAGAATAGGGGGCGGGTTCTGGGAACCCGCCCCTATACAAATGTATAAGGGCGGGTTCTGGGAACCCGCCCCATATTTTTTTTATTTTTTTTAATTATTTATTATATAATTTTAATTATAATTATATAATTATAAATATAATTTTAATTATAATATGAAATCCGAGGTGGCTTGACATAAGCCTATGCCTCCTGGGATGACTGGAGGACCCACCTGTTTCTTGGGTAGATGGCGGCGGCGGCGGCGGCGTCTGCTCTTCTGCTTCGGGTTCGGGTTCTGCTTCAGTTTCGTCTTCAGCAGCGTCTTGGACAGGTAGTTGATCCGCAAATCCTGAACCTGAATGTGGGACAGGTGTCGGATATGTGCTGCCTCCTAACAACTGCATGTAGGACGATAAATCCGTGTCCCAACTGGGCAGTTGTAGCGAAGAGCTTGTCCCGGTTTCATGCGGCTGATGTTGCACAAAACCTTGGCCCCATGGATGCGTGGATGCGCAAATCCTGACCCCCAAGGTTGCTGTTGTTGCGCAAAACCTAACCCCCAAGACGGCTGTTCTGCAAAACCTGACCCCCAAGACGGCTGTTCTGATAAACCTGACCCCCAAGACTGGTGTTGTTGCGCTTGTCCGGTATGCCAGAGTTGCTGCTGACGGTATGGTGATCCAAACCACTGATCCTGCTGCGCTGGATCTCCGTGATGCTGCGGCTCTGGTGCCGGGTCATACTGCGGCTGCGGTGCCGGTTCATACTGCGGCTCCGGTGCTGGCTGATACTGCTGCTCTGGTGCCGGCGATAAATGTTGAGAAATATCATATGAACCGAATACACCACCAATTAATTGGTCTACATTTGAAAATCGAGCCTGAGATGCCGGACCAGCATCAGTCGGGTATGGTTCCTGCACCATTGTTTGTACGAAATGCAACCCACGAGCCTATCGTTACATTAGCAATAAGAAATAAGTATTGACTCATACCGCCGGATGTTAAAAAGTAATATAATATAAAGAATTCAACTTACCAAATCTCGTTCCATGTGGCCTCTAGGCTCGTACCGTGAGATGTTTGGGAAGTTGTTGGGGGGAGCAGAAAGATATCTTATGGTGACACGCTTATACCACTGTAGATATGCTTTGGTAGCATCGATGGTTGTTTGGTCACCTATTTGCTGTAAGGCAATACTACGCTGCCTATCCTCCCATTTCAGCAAATATTGATGATGATGCTCCTTCCAATCACGCTTCGTCTTTCCTCCTCGCATGTTTCCCTCTATTGTCATAGGCGAAGGCGGCGGGACAGGAATATGTTGCGATCTATCAAACTGTCGCAACGCCCGGTCCGGGAGGTGCATGACAACGACATTAATGCAGAGGAGTGGGTATCGAGCCCGCCAAACCGGCTCTCTTTCGATACAGATGCCGGGTAAGTGTTGTAAACGATCTGCTGTATAAGGCGTCTACAGGAACTGCGCAAATAATATAGTACAAAAATTGTGATAAAAGTATTTCAAAATTGTAAAACAAATTTAATTACCTAAATTATGGTTACCTGAGTCGCCTCCATGCGATCCAACTCATCTCTATAATACTTAAGTACTCGACGAGGAGCCTTATACGCTTTCTTCTCATTCCACCAACAGCCGAGCGGCTTTCCGGGAATATCCAAGCCAGTTATTTTAACATTCTCCGGTCTTCCGATATACATATGCTCCCATGACCAGATCTATAAATAAAGTTTCAGATTATAAGAGAGAAAACCAATATTACAATTTTGCAAATTTCTACTGTGAAAAATAAGGAATTTACCTGAAGTAATGTAATGCATCCACAAATTTTATTTTTCGTAGGAGCACATGCCTTATCGAGTTTCTTATAAAGAAAGGCCAGGACCCCTGCTCCCCAAGCATATTGGCCACACACATCAAAATCCGTTAGGAAGCCAAGGTATAACGGATGAACATGCGTTGCTGATTGGTCCGGTATCAACCAAGAACCGATCATGTACAGAATGTAGGCACGTGCATGTCTATCCAAGACTTCATCGGTGGCTTCATCAAGGATATTACTAAATGTATCTTATAACCAGTTTAAACTAATCTTATACCCCTTACTGTAACCTCCTGGTGCCTGATATTAGCATTTTTTGTGAAATATTAAAGCTAGAAATAATGTACAATATAAAATAGGTACAAACGAGGGGAATCAGAATGAAATTTTTTACCTGTCCGAGAACAGACTCGGCATATGTATCCCAGTATGGGTGGTCAGTATCTGGACCAACAATTTTTCCTCCGACCAACCCAAGCCAATTGACCCGTAAACCGAGTAAGAGGCCAATATCCTGGAGTGTGATAGTGGCCTCACCCCATCTTAGATGAAAAATGTGGGTCTCTTTTCTCCAGCGCTCAACCAGAGAGGTAACGAGGGCGTGGTCGATTTGGATATGACGAATCAATGAAGCTTCATAAAATCCGGCCCGTCGAAGCCGCTGGGTTATTCGTTGGTCGCTAACTATCCATTTGTCTGAGCTATGGGTGACGACGGTGAGATTATCTCCTTCCTGCAAAATTAAGTAATGTTATTTTCATATATTAGAATTAAAAGAAAGGGGTGAAATATTAAAAAAAATTAACTGGTTTAGAATATTTCCTCTCCGTGTAATATATTAAACGATCTGTGTTCGTTTTGGTGAACGAGCGGAGATTTGTCGAGTGGTTGATTCTCCATTGAAATGCACTGGAGCAGAGATTAGATGAAGAGTTAATTTTGTTCGATGAAATGCACTGGAGGGGGGTTGGGTTTTATAGTGAAGGGTGGATGGTTTCTAGGAATCCGCTACAGTATTGGTTGTCAAATCAGTTGAAGAGGGCGGGTTCCTGGAACCCGCCCTCTTCAATAATTATGTTTATGGTGTCAAATCAGTTTGGTTTTTCCTGTTCACAAAGGAAGAGGGGAACCCGCCCTCTTCAATAATTATGTTTGTGGTGTCAAATCAGTTTGGTTTTTCCTGTTCACAAAGGAAGAGGGGGGTTCCAGGAACCCGCCCTCTTCAATAATTTTGTTTTTTATATATTTTTGTAAAGGTGTCTTGTCAAATCAGTTTCTTTTAATATATTTATTTAAAATGTGGGTCTGTTGGGTTATTAAAGAGGGCGGGATCTAATAACCCGCCCTCTTTAATAATTATATGAATGGTCACATCAGTTTTTTTTTTGTCCATTGTCAGAAGGACATCAGAAGGAAGAGGGCGGGTTATTAAAACCCGCCCTCTTCAATAATTATTCATGTCACTTGTCCCATCGTACACTGTGTGTTATGCCAGTGTTGTCCCATCATGTCTGTGTGTCAGGTCCTGTGCAGAAGTAAGAGGGCGGGTTGTTAGAACCCGCCCTCTTCAATAATTAGCCGACCCTCATATCCTATAAATAGCTCTCCGCTATACATTTCACTACCCATTTCATCTTTATCAATTTTTCTTCTGTACAAGTCATTATCCATTTACACTCTATCAGTTTTTCTCCGCTATCAATTTTGTGTAAGTGTGGAGTTTTAGAAGAAGGTCAAGTTCAGTACCATGGTCTGCCAGGAGGAGCTGCTTGATAGGATCAAGACGGAACAGTTCACAAAGTATTGAAAGTAAGCAATCTTTTCTAGACGGAATATTTAATAAAAAAGGTACGCCCGATGCTCAACATTATTAATAAAAAAACTAAAAAAAAATTATACAAGATTATCAAACTGTTAAGTATAGCAATTAATAATTTAAAAGAAAAATATTTAATTACACTTCTATGAGTTTACTTTTTTACAGATAAATTAACTGTAACAGTAATGATTTTTTTTTTTTGCAATTCAACCAAATTAAATTTGCAGACCTGCCAATAATTTTTGTGTAATTTGAAAACCATTAACTACATGATAATCCATGAAAATGAAAGTGTCTCATACAAATGAATTCACATAATTGAAAAGAAAATGGGAAAAGTGCATGTTTAATAGAAATTTTACATGAACCCAACGACAATAAATGGCAATCCTGCTATAAATGATTGGATCTAAAACAATACAGAGGAATAAATGGCAATTTTGGCATAAAAGAAAGTTTTTTGCAATTTCAACACTACATAAAAAAAAGTAACTGTTTTTTGTGCAAGATTATGGCCTCCCCAAGTTTATTTGTTGTATGTAAATACGATGGCCAGGTTATCACAAGTGCACAAGGTCCCGAGTATATGGGCGGGTCCGCACGAATCATGCGATTAGAAGCATCAACGACTTATGATGAACTAGAGATTAAAGTGTTCAAAATTACGAAATACGATCCCCGTGAAAGTAGGGTTAAGTTAAGTTGTATATGGCTTATGTTCAGTGGAAATGCATTGGTTGAAATTATAGACGATTTGTCGGGACCCGGTTCTTGCTCATGGAACAAAGTGCCACACGGAACAAAGTGCCACGCCAAGTGTCGTGTTAAGTGGGTGGGGGCCACCTCTTGAATCCGTGGGGGCCGCCTCTTGAGTCCGTGGGACCCACTACATAACAATGGGGACTCTCCGGAATACATTCCGAAAGAGGGCAGATCTGCACTATAAATGGAATGATACCACTCTTCAATACAGAGGCGCCTTTTAAGTGAACCGGCACTACAAGAGCTTGAGAACTCCGTAGTTAAGCGTGCTCGAGCCAGGGAAGTTCTGGGATGGGTGACCTCCTGGGAAGTGGCCCCTGGTCGGGTCCGGTTCGCCCCGAAGGACAAAACCGTGCGGCTTCGGCCTGAGCGGACCATACTCTCTGTATTGGGGGTGGGGTGTGACAGAATGGTATCAGAGCTGGTCTCTCAATAGTAGGTCTGTGGTTCGAGGACGAACCATTGTTCAAAGGTGGGGAGAATGTCGGGACCCGGTTCTTGCACACGGAACAAAGTGCCACGCCAAGTGTCGTGTTAAGTGGGTAGGGGCCACCTCTTGAATCCGTGGGGGCCACCTCTTGAGTCCGTGGGACCCACTACATAACAATGGCGACTCTCCGGAATACATTCCGAAAGAGGGCAGATCTGCACTATAAATGGAATGATACCACTCTTCAATACAGAGGCGCCTTTTAAGTGAACCGGCACTACAGGAGCTTGAGAACTCCGTAGTTAAGCGTGCTCGAGCCAGGGAAGTTCTGGGATGGGTGACCTCCTGGGAAGTGGCCCCTGGTCGGGTCCGTTTCTCCCCGAAGGACAAAACCGTGCGGCTTCGGCCTGAGCGGACAATACTCTCTGTATTGGGGGTGGGGTGTGACACGATGCATCAATATCTTCGATGATAGATTTCGGTCTCTCAAACACCCACCATTCTTTTGAACTTTTGGTTCAGAAGGAGCAATTGGAAGTATCAGATGCCCCTCCAATGGGTAATTTTGATGGTAATGCTGGAGATAGTTCCTGGAGGTACGGTCACATGGTTAACGATGATACCGTCAGTGTCGGTGGATATGACTATACACAACATTATTCAAACCTTCAAACTCATGGGTAAACATTTTATAAACCCATATTCAAACATTTTAGTAATACCAAGATACTAATATTCAAACATTTTATAAATCCATAAATCCAGGTTCTCCCAGTCGACTGCTGCAGTTACATGCACCCCAGAAGAACAACAAGGATTACCATACACAACCTTCCACAGGTAAATAAATCTGAAACAAGTGATGATTTGGTTACGAAAATATTAAGGAATAATATTATAATAATAATTTATATACTAAACGCAGATTTCCCCATACCTCCGCATCATTCCAACACGATCCAAGTAGCGCATTCCAAGCATGTCCGTTCACATCTTTCCGGTCTTCTCACCCCGAACCATCCACATTACACCGACCACAACCATCATATATTGCACCCGAGCCTTATGTTGCTACGGGTGATATTGATATGTGTGGCAGTGATGATGATGAAATCGGTGCAGGTCATCAGGGGGAGGATAGCGTGGAATATGCCGCTGGATTAAATGAGGTAGCTTTCTTTGATGGTATGGTTGCGAATAACGATTTTGTCGAACTAGAAGATCCCGGCCTCGATCCGCTGGAAGATGATGGTTGGGTAGACTTAGCCGTGGCAGAAGTAAATACGGCACCCTATTTGGACGCGGCAGCAGCAAGCGAAGATTGCATCAGTGTCGGGGATTTGTTTCAGGAAAAAAGAGATCTTATTTGTAAGCTGAAGTCGTGGTCTATTAAGCAAAACGTTACATTTAAAACCGAAGAGTCAAATAAGACGTACTATACGGTGGTATGTACGAAAGCTCCTGAATGTCAGTGGAGATTGCATGCATGTTGTTCCAAAAGAGCCAAAGCTTGGAAGGTCACGGCCTACAACCAAGAACATACTTGCATCAATTCTATTATGTTACAAGATCACCGGAATTGCACTTCATCTTACATTTGCTCGCTAATCATGCCACTAATCCGTACAGATGTGGCGATGACTCCCCGAGAGATACGGCTCTTGGTTAGCGGAGAGCATAAAATTCAGATTTCGTATGTGAAGGTATGGGATGCTCGTAGAAAGGCTTTATGCAAGATATTTGGGGACTGGGAAAGCTCGTACAACTTACGAGTCCCTTTTATGGAAGCCATGAAAGCATCAAATCCGGGGACCGTATACCGGTTAAAAACCACAGAAACAGACGTCGAAGGCTCTGTCAGGTTTCAAAGAATTTTCTGGTGCTTTGGTCCATTTGCGGCTGGTTTCACACACTGTCGGCCGGTATTGTGCGTTGATGGTACGTATCTATACGGTAAGTACAGAGGCTGCATGTTAATTGCTACAGGTGTTGATGCTAATAACGGTATATTTCCGTTGGGATTTTCTATTGTCGAGAGTGAAAATACATCATCCTGGTCATGAATTTTCCGTCAACTCAAAAATATCCCATCTGTTCTTCATAGAACATATTTATGCATCATATCTGATAGACATCTGGGAATACTTGCTGCAATGAGATCTGTATTTCCGACGACCCCACATAGGTTTTGCCTACGGCACTTCAGGCAAAATTTTGATCGAAAATTTAAAAATTCGGATCTACATAAGCTTATGTACAGAGCCGGTAAAACGCCTGACCCTAATGTTCACGACATATAATGACGAAAATTGGGAAGATGAGTCAAGCCGCGAAAACGTGGTTAGATGAGTATCCAGTACGCATGTGGTCACAAGCACATGATGATGGGTGCAGATATCTACTAATGACGACTAATATGTCTGAAAGCTTCAACGGGGTCCTTAAAGGGGTTAGAGGCTTACCGATACAGGGGTTGATTGTTCGAACCTTTTTCCGGATGAATACTTATTTTGTGCACAGAAGAGAAAAGTCCTTGGCGATGGAGACTCCGCTCACCGCGTATTACGAAGATATCTTTCGGAAAAGAGAGTGCCGAGCACAATACTACAGATCCGAAAGATTTGACACAGCGGAGTTTCAGGTAACGGGCAGTAATGGGAATCAATATACCGTGAACTTTAGAGATGAAGGGCTCTCTTCGTGTACATGCGGTCTTTTCCAGCAGCAACAACATTTACCTTGTGCCCACGCAATTGCTGCTGCGAGCAGCATGCATAACTCACATTACAATTTTGCTTCCCATTACTATACAGTTTCCAATTACCAAGGCGTATACGATCCAAAATTTCATCCTATACCGGACAGTCGCTATTGGCATTATTATACTGCCAACAGACAAACACCAACTGTATTACCGCCGGAAAAAAATATAAGGCCCGGAAGACCTAAGGTGCGTCGAGATCGAATGACAATGGATGCTGATCCTCAGCAAAGGCAAGCCAGATGTAGCCTATGCAAACAACTAGGCCATTATAGGACCAGATGTTCAGGACAGTCATCAGGGGCGGGACCTTCAGGATCGTGACAAGTGCACTCAGATTTTTTTGTATTATAAATTTGACGGATTCATTTTGTTATTATAAATATGACTGTCGATATAGAATTTACATTTTACAAACCGAAAGGATTTTTTTGTATTGTAAATTTTGACGGATTCATTCTGTAAAAAACATTGATATAATGAATTTTTATTATTTTTTTCAAATTTTTTTCGTTTATTTATTTTGAATTTTTTTAAAAAATAATTATAATTATAATTAAAATCAAAATCAAAATTATATTTATAATTATTATTATATAATTAATAATTAATAATTAAAAATTAAAAATTAAAAATTTAAAAAAAAAGGGACGGGTTGGCGGGTTCTTGGAACCTGCCCCCTATTCTGGGGTGGGATGGGGTGGGGAGAGGGGGGGGGAAACCGTCCTATTTTGCGAATTTCAAAAGATTCCTTCCTATTTTAATAATTAATTTTTAAAATATTAATATTTCAAAAAAAACCCAAAAGGTGAGGGTTAAAATTTTATGTGCATCATCTTATATTTTCAAAAACTAATATTAATAATAAAGAGAGAAGCTCAATTCAATGCAGCCCAGGTTAGGACTAAGCTAAATGTTCGCAGTGCAATGCATGTATACGTATATTGGACGCACCTAAAGAATGATGAGAACTATCATTGACTTAAACAGAGAGTTTCTCTTCTCTATGGATCAAAGTAGCTTTTTAGAACCTTTATTTTTATGATCGTAACCGTCCATCTTCGTCTTCGTCTTCAAGGCCTAAAGCACATTTACATCAATTTTTATGTGATTTTGATATTTTTTCACTGTTGATTTGGTTATTAAAAATGGTCTATTCTCGATAGACTACCTTCAATACAAGTGTAAAAATGTATCAAAATCACATAATTTATCGTGTGTGTATACCTTATAATGCGTTGATCAAGATAAATGACACCGACTCTATGAAAAGTTGATTAATTGTTGCATTTGACCGGCTAACTTCAGCATTCTCAAGAATAAATGCAACATATTTGAGGGGAGAGAGATGACTTGAGATGTACATATCCAGAAGTAAGAATAAATTAAAGATATTCTCTATTTTATTTTACATTTTGAATTTAATTTGCACTAAATAGGTAGATATTCAAAAGCAATGTTCTGAAGTTAGGTCCTTTAATATCTTTGAGCGTCCTATCTCTTACCCTATGGAGTTGTCTCATTCGTTTCGAAATTCTGTCATGCAACACATCTTCTTATATCCTACCCCATGAATTCTCAAATTCAAGAGAAACGTTCTGAAGGATGACCTACACCGCTTCCTTCATCAATATATAGAGTGAATCTACAGGGAATATTTAGGAAAAATTATAAGAAGTTGGCATAAAAATTATTTTAAAGTAAGTGATGGAGGTCCTTTTCGGGTCTCCGTCAGATGTTGTCTTCCGTCGATCTCCCGGTAGATCTTGGAGGTAATCTCCTGTTGCGTGTGGGTCTCAATGGGTTTTGAGGAGATTGGTGGTTTTGAAACGTTTGCGCCGAGTACCTGCAAGGAAGTCCCGGGTGGTTTGGTACCACCGAGGACCTTCCAACGATCAAGTTAGCACAAAATCCGAGCAGAGTAACGGCTAAGTGGGGTGAAAAAAGTTAACTTGACCCCTCTGTGATGGGGGTTTATATAGTGGCGGCAGCACGCAGTAGCAGACGCGAGAATCTCGCTGGCAGTTACGCTCCCAACGTCATGCCCGCGTAATAAGCGAACCGCCCGTTAATGGGGATCGTGATGGCGTGGAACGTGGGATGTTCCGGCGGAGAATCCGCGCAAGGTGAGATTTGCGGAGCGGCGGTTACGCCTGTGAGTGGTGGAGTTGTTCGGTCGGAGGGACCGAGAAAGATGGTCTCGACGGGAGAGGCACGGGAACGAGCGTGGGAGCCGAGATATCTTGGTCTTGTGGTAGCTCGGGGGCAAGCTGAGAGGCCGAGGAGGCCAATTTGTAGGGGGTTCTGAGGTGAGCCAGCTTGTGCTTGCATGTAACACCCTAGTTCATTTATACCAGTTCTAGCCAAGTATTTCTTTATTTATGGTATTTTCCTGATTTATTGTGTTTTGTGTGCGAATAGTGTATTTGACATTTGTATTTGCATCCGACCCGACCCGTATGCTTGAAACCAGTCTTTATTCATGTTTATTATTTATCCTGACCTGTTACATGGGCTCGTGCACTTTCATTTTAATTTATACATCTTGAATACTGGCATTTTATCTGGCATTTGCATTTTTACAATATAACATTTTAAGTCACATAAAATATTTTCAAAATACATTGCATGGCCTGCGTGATACCCCTAATTTCGTGGTAGCATCCGCGCATCTTGTTCTTGTCCCGTTCAGTAAAATGGACTTATTTGGATGGCTACGCGCACGTACGTGCATCCGTTCTTGGGGGTATGTATTTTCGTTATCCAGACATTCATATTTTATTTTGGTCGACATGTATATTTTTCGTATTTTAAAACTGAATTTTAGACCCGATCCGGGCATGTTTTGGACTATATTTATATTTACCAGAATATCAAATTTTATTTATATAATATTAATTTTATAAATTGATACAAATTAAAATTTAGTTAACTAATAAAAGATTTTTTAAATTTAAATCTAAACTAATTACCTAACAAACTAACAACCCCTTTCTCTCTCTCTCCTCTACATATATATATTTATATATATTTAATTGTTTTTCTTTCCTTATTTAATACACAGCCTCTTCTTCTTACTTCTTCTTCTTCTTTCTTCTTTCTTTTTCTTGATCTTGTTTCTTGATTCCGGTGATCACCGCTGGAGCCGTGCTCGTCATTGACGATCCGAGTGATCTAGTGAACGTACCTGACTTGCGTGATCACCCTCTGCGTTGTTTGGAACCGTTCCGTGTAACGTGCGCGCGTCGCGACATTTCGCCGACGAAGGACGTTCCGTACACATCCGTTCTTGTTCCGTCTAGGCAAGTTAATCTTGCTACATGCTATATAACTCATTATATACCTATTTAAATAAATACCACACCTGTATTTTAAATCAAGCATCCCATGTTTCATATTACAGCCTTTCGACGTTCCGTTTACATTTGTATAGTGCATTTCAGATCTAAGGCATGCAAACCAATCTTAATTATATGCTACATTAGTTTAGACGCATCTATTTTAACAAATGGAATATCTGTATTTAAAATCATGCACCCCATGTTTAGTTTTATAACTTTTCGATGTTCCATTTGCATCCTTTCATATCATTTCAGATTTAGGTCATGAAAACTTATCTTGTTACATACTATACTATTATATACTGCATCAAATTGAATCGTTACATTTCATATTGCTTAGTTATATGTTCTGCACTTGTTAGTTTATCATTTTACGATTATGTGATACCCGTTTGCATCCATATCATTTAAAATATATATCGTCGTAATATTTCTTATTATTATCTTTAATTAGTTTATAATCTGCATTTTATAATGTTATACATTTGAAAATATTATAATTTACACATGAAACGTCGTTGCAAAGCGGATACGACAAATCTGAAATTTACCGTACACCTTACCTTATAAAATTCATTATAAATCATAGAAAAATCATTAGTATACGTTCTTTAGTTCGTTACGACTAACTCAGAATACTATAACTCTATGAAATATTTGCTTGCAAAATAAATTGTTTAAATAACGTAAAATGCAAATGAAAATATCTCTAAACTGCTGTCCAGGAAAATTCCAGCAGCAAACTTTCAATTTCGAATGTTCATAACTTTTTGTAGGAACAACCTGAGATGCTTATACTTATAAAAATGAAAACCTTATTGAATTATCTTTGTTTTTGTATAAGACACGTCCCTTTTGGAGAACGTTTGTTATTTTTAAGCTATTTTTACAAATCAGGGTGACGCTGAATTTCTGAACGGAACTTTCTTGTGCATGGTTAATCAATACCACTTTTATAGTTATTAATCGGTTTGAATATATTATCCATGTTAATATTATTATATCAATATCTATTTAATAAATAATAGTGCTTGTGTTTTAATATTCAGCAAATTTTACCGATTTACAGTTTTATAGTATCCGTCTGTATCCGTACGGTTTATTACATATCTAGTTGCACGCCGAGACCATATTATTTCATGTTACTGTTGTATTAGTGCACCATGCTTAATAATTGTGCATCCTACATAGTCATGATGTAACCCCTGACAAAATATTTGTGCATCCATACTTTACCGTTCATCCGTACTTGCTACAGTTTTAGTATGAGCATCCGCTTGACACATGTGCACTACCTGTCATGACCTGATATACTACTGCTTGACTTGATACCTGATACACTACTACTTGACATGACTTGATACATGTACACTACCTGACATGACCTGATATATCACTACTTGACATGTTACCTGATCCTGTTTCTAATGCCGACAATCCTGACATGTTGTCCCGTTGGACATATCCTGTTGTGTGTACAGACAAACATGTTCCTGCTTGATCATGTGTTGGCATTAGTCTCAGATTTATAAATACCTGACTTACACACATAACTTGGGGGTATGGGGAAATCAAGAATGTAGCTGAACGTAACTCAAAGGGCTATTATATCATTTTACCGTGGTCCCGTGGGGAATGAACGGGACATAGACCCACAGTCTATTACATCATTTTACCGTGGTCCCGTAGGGAATGAATGGGGCATAGACCGATGGGTTACGATTAGGATTACATTAATTGATTTCGAATAACTTTAGAGTAGATAACCCTATAGCACAGTTTAGACTACTCACTGCACTTCATCTGTTTATATCCTGTTCACTGATCTACATTCATGTTACGGTTGACTTGCTACTGATGACTTGTTACCGTTCATACTTCATGCCTTCATATTTCATCACATCCTGCTTGCTTAGAATTATTGATATTTTGACGCACTGACGTCTGGGTTTTGCATGGCCCAGATACCTTACCTTTATCGCAGGCTGTCCAGGAGTATTTTGATCAACAGGCCGAGCAGTGAGGACCTGATATTAGTTTAGTTTAGTTTCATTTAAGTATTTTCATTCCCGATGTGAGCCCGCATTATGTGACGTACATTCCAGTTTATTATTGTATTGGATCTTTTTGCTTCCGCATTATTTTTATTCTTGAGTCGTTATTCTGGCTCATGGACATGTATTAGATAGTTGTTTATTATTTTACTGTTCTTGATATCTCTACAGCCGTAATGTGACTGTGGAGGGATATTTCCTATCCACAGGTAGCATGGTTGGCTCTGTCACGTGTCTATTTTAGCGCACTCTGGGAAGTGGGGCGTGACAGGGTTTGTTTGGTATCAGAGCCATAAGATATAGGTTGATCGGGTTTAATTCTTTTGTAGTTGGGTATTGGACCCAATACACGAATCAGAATACTCGTGATTAGGAACATGTCCTGCCACTTTACCATCTTGCCATTCTTGAATCTTAACTTCCTCCTGATCCTTATCTTGACGATATGCAAACCTTATCTTGACGATATGCAAACCTCTTTGCATCTCGACTTGAAACTTTTGGTTCCCTATTGTTTATGTCTAGGATTTGGGCGACTTGAGTGGAGTTATGTGATTGTAACTATGTACCACAGCATGGTTACAATGCGGTACTCTATTTAAGTAACTTGGAGTTCTAGTCTTGATTCATGGTCATCATTCATTGCAAATTTTGAATCTTGTTCATCATACTAATCCTCTTTGGTTTATTGGTTGCAGAATCATGACGGACAGAAGTTTGAAGACGTACCAGAGACGTGTGGATGACGCCGCCTTACTTGGAGTAATTCGTGGATTGCTAGAGAACCAGAAACGGCAGACTGAGTTGAACCAGCGGCAAGCCGAAGCTTTTCAGGAAGGTTTGCGGACCGTCCAGCAGTCCGTAAACAATGTTGTGGCCAAATCAATAGAGCGTGTGGGTACCGTGGCGGATTTCAGGAAACTTAGTCCGTCCGTTTTCACTGGTCTGGAGGAGCCGTTGCCAGCAGAGCAGTGGCTAGTCGATACGGAGAATTTGCTCATTGCAGCACAGATTCCAGAGGACAAGAGAGTGGATATAGTACGCATCCAATTGATAGACTATATCCGTGAATGGTGGCTTGTGGAAGAGACCCTCTTGCCCAAGCCGATCAGTTGGGCAGATTTTTCGAAGAGTTTCTTGGAGAAGTTCTTCCCGCAGACTGCAGCCGGAGGAAATGAAGAAAAGTTTATCAGTTTGAAGTAGAACGGCGTACCCGTGGATGTACATGCGGCTGAGTGGACTCAGCTCAGTAGATCGCTGGACCTGTGGTTTCCAACGATGCTGATAGGGTAAGAAGGTTCATGCGCAGTTTGGACGTGGACATCCAGAGGCAAATTATATCTCTGGTTTGACCACTTTCTCACAAGTACTTAAAGCGGCTCGAGAGCAGCAAAGCCTATCAATGAAGACTGAAATACACAGCAGCTGACAGTTGCGGTACAGAAGCCGGCATTTACGCCGAATCGAGCGCCTATACACAGAGGTATTCCGATGGACAGGCGTGGCGTTATACCAATGAAGAAGCCAGTTTTGCCTAAGCAAAAAGGACGGGTGTTGTGTGATTACTGCCAAAGACCGGGTCATTTCTGGAGAGATGTCGAAGGAGACTTGGACTTTGTCTTATTTGTGGATCAGCTGATCATACCACTGATACTTGTCCATCGAAGCTTCACATGAAAGATGATGTTCAGAGGCCACCGCAGAAGCAGTTTCGGGAGCAGAGCAGTAAACTCAGGGATCCAATTAAGCTCGAGCCTTACCCTGACGGCTGAAGAGGCCAAGGATTCAGATGAAGTTGTTTCAGGTATCCTACTATTCGTGATTTTTCCCGCATTAGCATTATTCGATTCTAGTGCATCCCATGTTTTGTGTCGTCCAAGAGTACTGCTACACACTCGCATTACTTGTACGAACGACCATGTCTAGTTGTTGGGACATACACACTGGGAATGGGAAGATCATAGCTAGTAGAGAATATAAGGATTGTTCTGTAGTTACTTGCGGACGGGAGTTATTTGCAGATTTCTTGGTGTTTGATAACCGGAAGTTATGAAGCTGTCTTGGAAATTGATGGTCTCACTTTCCACGCTCACATTGATTGTAGGGCAAAGAAAGTGATTTTCCAGATTCCCGGACATTCGGAGTTTGTTTTGCTGGAAGAAGCTGTTCTGTCGGACCAGTAGAGTTTAGGGCTAGGCCGACAAACAATGTTCTTTCGTCAATGGAAGTTGAGGCACCAGCTGTAGTTCGAGATTTCATAGATGTGTCCGAGGACATCTCGGGTTTACCACCGAAACGAGATGTAGAGTTCGCGATCGCCCTTGTTCCTGGTACAGCGCCAACCTCAAAGGCGTATTATCCAATGGCACCAATGGAGTTGGAAGAAGTCAATTACTTGAGAAGGGCTGGATTCGCAACATCAATTCATCTTGGGGAGCTCCAGTTCTTCTAGTAAAAGGACGGCACGCGGATAAATGTGTGTCAGTTTGAGACATTGTAGCAGAGATTGATAACCGCTCCTAGTTTGACCGTACCAGACGGATCCGGAGGATTGGTGATTCACAGTAATGCATCTGGGGAAGGATTGGGATGTGTTTTGATGCAGCAGCAAGTACAGTCGTCGTTGATCATGAATATTAAAGCAGCGCAGTTACAGGACCCAAGATTGCAGAAGTTTCGAGAACAAGTGAAGCGGACTTGTTGATTCATGAAGATGGTTTGTTGCGGTATGGTAGCCGTTTGTGTGTGCCAAAAGGAGACATTCGGGAAGAAGTTATGAAGGAGGCACACAGTTCCGCGTATTCCGTACATCCTGGAGGCACGAAGATGTACCGCGATCTAAGACAACATTTCTGGGGGGAAGGCATGAAAAAGGGAGATTGCTCGCTTTGTAGAAAAGTGCTTGGTGTGTCAGCAAGTTAAGGTTGAACATCAAAAGGTTGCTGGTTTATTGCTACCACTTCCGATTCCTCAATGGAAGTGGGAACATATAACTATGGATTTCATGACGGCTTTACCGCGGAGTCCAAAGGGCAACAATGCAGTTTGGGTGATTGTTGATCGATTGACCAAGACAGCTCATTTCATACCATTTCAAGTTGGTCAGTCAACGGAAACGTTAGCAGAACGGTACATGCAGGAGATTCTGAGATTGCATGGAGTACCTGTGAGCATCGTATCTGATCGTGACACCCGATTCTTATCGCACTTCTGGAGGAGTTTGCAAGAAAGTTTGGGGACGCGATTGAAGTTTAGCACAGCTTATCATCCTCGGACAGATGGCCAGTCGGAGAGAACGACCCAAACTCTTGAAGACATGTTGAGAGCTTGCATGTTAGACTTCAAGGGTTCATGGGAGGATCATCTATACTTGGTGGAGTTTTCTTACAACAACAGCTTTCAGGCGACTATTCAAATGGCTCCATTCGAAGCATTGTATGGTCGCAAGTGTCGCTCACCCGTTTGTTGGGATGATATTGGAGAACGAAGATTATTGGGACCGGATTTGATCGTGCAGACAGTAGAGAGAGTTAACACTATCTGGAATCATATGAAGGCAGTACAAGATCGGCAGAAGAGTTGGGCCGATACATCTAGAAAACCTCTAGAGTTCACGGTTGGTGATCTTGTGTTCTTGAAGATATCACCTACTAGAGGAGTGATTCGTTTTGGGAATCGAGGCAAGCTTAGTCCTCGATTCGTGGGGCCTTTCGAGATTTTGGATCGTGTTGTAGAAGTGGCTTATCGATTGGCTTTACCACAATCTTTGGCGAATGTTCATGACGTGTTTCATGTATCTCAACTTCGTAAGTATGTTCGAGATGAAACACACATGCTGGATCATTCGGAGCTGACTGTAAGAGAGGATTTGACCTTTGAGGAATGATCGATGTCGATCTTTGATCGAAAAGAAAAGGTCCTTAAGAACAAGGTTATCCCTCTCGTACTTGTTTCTTGGAGGAATCGCTCGCACGGAGAATCGACTTGGGAACGCGAATACGAGATTCGACAGAAGTTTCCACATCTATTCTTGTAGATTCATATTTTTTTTTATCTTTTCTTGTTCCTGGAATTTCGAGGAAGAAATTCTTTTTGTAGTTGGGTATAATGTAACACCCTAGTTCATTTATACCAGTTCTAGTCAAGTATTTCTTTATTTATGGTATTTTCCTGATTTATTGTGTTTTGGGTGCGAATAGTGTATTTGACATTTGTATTTGCATCCGACCCGACCCGTATGCTTGAAACCAGTCTTGATTCATGTTTATGATTTATTCTGACCTGTTACATGGACTCGTGCACTTTCATTTTAATTTATACATCTTGAATACTGGCATTTTATCTGGCATTTGCATTTTTACAATATAACATTTTAAGTCACATAAAATATTTTAAAAATACATTGCATGGCCTGCGTGATACTCCTAACTTCATGGTAGCATCCGTGCATCTTGTTCTCGTCCCGTTCAGTAAAACGGACTTGTTTGGATGACAACACGCACGTACGTGCATCCGTTCTTAGGGATATGCATTTTCGTTATCCGGACATTCATTTTTTATTTTGATCGACATGTATATTTTTCGTATTTTAAAACTGAATTTTAGACCCGACCCGGGCATGTTTTGGACTATGTTTATATTTACCAGAATATCAAATTTTATTTATATAATATTAATTTTATAAATTGATACAAATTAAAAGTTAGTTAACTAATAAAAGATTTTTTAAATTTAAATCTAAACTAATTTCCTAACAAACTAACAACCCCTTTCTCTCTCTCTCTCCTCTGCATATATATATTTATATATATTTCATTTATTTAATTTTTTTTCTTTCCTTATTTAATACACAGCCTCTTCTTCTTACTTCTTCTTCTTCTTTCTTCTTTCTTTTTCTTGATCTTGTTTCTTGATTCCGGTGACCACCGACGGAGCCGTGCTCGTCGCTGATGATCCGAGTGATCCAGTGAACGTACCTGACTTGCGTGATCCCCCTCGTGCATTGTTTGGAACCGTTTCGTATACCGTGCACGCGTCGTGACATTTCGCCGACGAAGGGCGTTCCGTACACATCCGTTCTTGTTCCGTCTAGGCAAGTTAATCTTGCTACATGCTATATAACTCATTATATACCTATTTAAATAAATACCACACCTGTATTTTAAATCAAGCATCCCATGTTTCATATTACAGCCTTTCGACATTCCGTTTACATTTGTATAGTGCATTTCAAATCTAGGGCATGCAAACCAATCTTAATTATATGCTACATTACTTTAGACGCATCTATTTTAACAAATGGAATACCTGTATTTAAAATCATGCACCACATGTTTAGTTTTATAACTTTTCGATGTTCCGTTTGCATCCATTCATATCATTTCAGATCTAGGTCATGAAAACTTATCTTGTTGCATACTATACTATCATATACTGCATCAAATTGAATCGTTACATTTCATATTGCTTAGTTATATGTTCCGCACTTTTTAGTTTATCATTTTACGATTATGTGATACCCGTTTGCATCCATATCATTTAAAATATATATCGTCGTAATATTTCTTATTATTATCTTTAATTAGTTTATAATCTGCATTTTATAATGTTATACATTTGAAAATATTATAGTTTACACATGAAACATCGTTGCAAAGCGGATACGACAAATCTGAAATTTACCGTACACCTTACCTTATAAAATTCATTATAAATCATAGAAAAATCATTAGTATACGTTCTTTAGTTCGTTACGAATCTAACTAAGAATACTATAACTCTATGAAATATTTGCTTTCAAAATAAATTGTTTAAATAACGTAAAATGCAAATGAAAATATCTCTAAACTGCCGTCCAGGGAAATTCCAGCAGCAAACTTTCAATTTCGAATGTTCATAGTTTTTTGTGGGAACAACCTGAGATGCTTATACTTATAAAAATGAAAACCTTATTGAATTATCTTTGTTTTGGTATAAGACACGTCCCTTTTGGAGAACGTTTGTTATTTTTAAGCTATTTTTACAAATCAGGGTGACGCTGAATTTCTGAACGGAACTTTCTTGTGCATGGTTAATCAATACCACTTTTATAATTATTAATCGGTTTGAATATATTATCCATGTTAATATTATTATATCAATATCTATTTAATAAATAATAGTGCTTGTGTTTTAATATTCAGCAAATTTTACCGATTTACAGTTTTATAGTATCCGTCTGTATCCGTACGGTTTATTACATATCTAGTTGCATGCCGAGACCATATTATTTCATGTTACTATTGTATTAGTGCACCATGCTTAATAATTGTGCATCCTACATAGTCATGATGTAACCCCTGACAAAATATTTGTGCATCCATGCTTTACCGTGCATTCGTACTTGCTACAGTTTTAGTATGAGCATCCGCTTGACACATGTGCACTACCTGTCATGACCTGATATACTACTGCTTGATTTGATACCTGATACTACACTACTTGACATGACTTGATACATGTACACTACCCGACATGACCTGATATATCACTACTTGACATGTTACCTGATCCTGTTTCTAATGCCGACAATCCTGACATGTTGTCCCGATGGACATATACTGTTGTCTGTACAGACAAACCTGTTCCTGCTTGATCATGTGTTGGCATTAGTCTCAGATTTATAAATACCTGACTTACACACATAACTTGGGGGTATGGGAAAATCAAGAATGTAGCTGAACGTAACTCAAAGGGCTATTATATCATTTTACCGTGGTCCCGTGGGGAA
Organism: Agapanthus africanus; assembly: GCA_030015575.1. Classification (NCBI taxonomy): domain Eukaryota; kingdom Viridiplantae; phylum Streptophyta; class Magnoliopsida; order Asparagales; family Amaryllidaceae; genus Agapanthus; species Agapanthus africanus. The sequence goes on along the minus strand of JASDDO010000004.1, from coordinate 247,326,816 downwards.
TGAACGGGACATAGACCCACAGTCTATTACATCATTTTACCGTGGTCCCGTAGGGAATGAACGGGGCATAGACCGATGGGTTACGATTAGGATTACATTAATTGATTTCGAATAACTTTAGAGTAGATAACCTTATAGCACAGTTTAGACTACTCACTGCACTTCACCTGTTTATATCCTGTTCACTGATCTACATTCATGTTACGGTTGACTTGCTACTGATGACTTGTTACTGTTCATACTTCATGCCTTCATATTTCATCACATCCTGCTTGCTTAGAATTATTGATATTTTGACGCACTGACGTCTGGGTTTTGCATGGCCCAGATCCCTTACCTTTATCGCAGGCTGTCCAGGAGTATTTTGATCAACAGACCGAGCAGTAAGGACCTGTTATTAGTTTAGTTTAGTTTCCTTTCAGTATTTTCATTCCTGATGTGAGCCCGCATTATGTGATGTACATTCCAGTTTATTATTGTATTGGATCTTTTTGCTTCCGCATTATTTTTATTCTTGAGTCGTTATTCTGGCTCATGGACATGTATTAGATAGTTGTTTATTATTTTACTGTTCTTGATATCTCTACAGCCGTAATGTGACTGTGGAGGGATATTTCCTATCCACAGGTAGCATGGTTGGCTCTGTCACGTGCCTATCTTAGCTCACTCTGGGAAGTGGGCCGTGACATTGCAGGTCGGGTACAGGGGTGGCCTGGTCGGCCCCTGTGGGTCCTTTCTTCTGAGTTCTAAGGCATGCCTGCCATGTGTCCTGATTTTGGGAGATCGCCAATCTAGAGCATCATCATTAGTCCCCCACTCTTGTCTCGACCAGCTGATGGGTCGGGTCAAGAGTGGACTGTCGGGCCGCTCGGGGTGAGCCCCCTCTTAAGATTTCGTCGGGACGCATCCCCGGGCTGTCCGCTGTCTTTTCTGCCAGCGAATCAGGGCGAGATCTCTGCATTTAAGGAAGGTGCGCCGGTTCATGCATCCTATCACTAAAGCGACGGTCCGCGTGTCAAGCGTCGGTTGGCCGACGCGACGTGTGCAGACCTACGGCGTCTGATGGGATGCGGCCCATTGTGGGAACGACAAGTGGAGCGATCGTAGCCGTTGGACGCGAGGAGGCGCTTTGGCGGTAGATGAAGGGCGCCGTTGGATGAGGGCGATTGCAATGATAAATAAGGGTGGGGCCCGCTCCAGGGCCCCTACTCATTCATATTTCCTCGCTCTAAGTCCTGGTTGCTCGGCGCTCGTCTTCTTTCTTCTGCTTTCGTTTCCTGAGGATCCCTCTTCTCCAGGTTAGATGTCTTCTTTTGTAGAATCTGTAGATATCGTAGGAGTAGGTTCTAGGGACCTTCTAGTTGAGCCTGAGTCTTCCCGAGGAGCAGGGATCGGATCCTCTTCCCGGGATCGTGCTGTGGGGGCAGCCCCCAGGGAGGAGGCGGTAGACGCTGCCCCCGGCACGTCGTGTTGGGTCAGACATGAGGACGAGCTTACCAATACTCGGGCTCGTTTCCACATCCCCTCACGTTATATGCTTCGTCTGGCCAAGGAGGGAGAGAGGGCAGACCAAGTATGGGGTAGGGAGATCGCCCTGTACTTGGAAGCTTTTTGGGGTGGAATGCGCCTGCCCTTCTCTCCTGAGGTCGTCGAAGCATTGAACTTATTCGGGTTAGCCCCTGGCCAGTTAGTGCCGAACTCATGGAGGATTCTCCTCGGGTTCCTGATCCGCCTGAAGCTACAAGCGGTTCCCTTCAGCCTCTCCATCCTTGATTCCCCCGCCGGGACAGGAGTTGTAGTCCTGCCTTCTTCCATTCACGACTGGAAGAAGAAGTTTTTCTTCATCGCGCCGCCCGAGGGCGAGAACTGGCCCGTGCCCACCAAGTGGTCGAGGGAAAAATGCTTTCCGGGGAACCAGTCCAATGACCCCGCCGCGGTGAGAGTGGCTTCATGGGAGCCTGTCCCCTGATTTGACGTGCTGCTGTCTGAGAGAGTCCTGAGTTGGGCCGGGTTCAGCCCTATCGAGTTCGTCGGTAAGTTAGGCTTGCTTTTTGTCTTTTATATTGCATGTGTCGCTGACTTCTTTGCATTTGGTTTTATGCAGGACCCATGGACATGAACGAGCTCCGAGCCTCTATGCGCCAGCCGAAGAAGGTCACGAGGGCTGGAGGAGCCAGCTCTTCCCATACGAAGCCTGCCTCGGCTCCTTCGGCCTCCGTCCCAGTGCCTCCGGTGGCCACGTCCCTTGAGCATTCGGGGGTAGATCCCGCCCCGGGGCCTAGCAGAGCGCCGGGCCGGAAGCGGGCTCGAATTCTGGAGGACCCGGTCTCGGAGGAAGAGACCGGCTCTCCATCGAAGCCACTCAAGAGGGGTCCCTGGATATCTCCTCGGGGCCCACCCTCGCCGATCATGGTGGAGGAGGGGGGCCTCCAGTTCGCGGTGCCCTCGGGGCTATTTGTCGCAGATAGCCTGCTGCACGAAATAGAGAAGTCGGCAGGGGGTAGGGTCCCCGGGGGGACCTTCAGGGCCCAGATGGCGTCCATCGCCCAGGAGGCCGTGCAGGTAAGTGCTCGGTTGTTTGTGAGATTTGGTGCTTCCTTGGTCTTCCTGACCTCCTTCTGATTATTTCAGGTCCTCCAGCACGTCGCCCTTGCCGTACGCATAGAGGTCGAGGTGATAGCCCTGGTGATGAAGGCCGCGGACCAGCTTACCTCGTTGGAAGAGAGCTCCAAGCGGGAGCTGGAGGTGACGATGGCGAGGGTTGCCACCCTGGAGGGCGATGTGGAGGCTGGGAAACAAGTGGTTGCCCGACACCGCGCGGCTACCGTGGCAACTGAGGTCAAGCTTGAGGACGCTCAGGCGCTCGCCGGCAACATGAAGAAGACGGTGATGACCCTCCGGAAGGAGCTAGGGGAGGCGGTCGAGGCGGCGAAGCGGGCCGACCTCTCGGCGGTGAAGGTAGTAGAGGGCTACAAGAAGTCGAAGGACTTCTACAATGACTTAGCCGTGGTCACCACCCGCATCTGGCACGAGGCCCTCAACGCCGTTAAGGTCCGGATACCGGAGTTCGCTGATGAAGAGCTCCGGGCCGAATACCCCTTCGCGGACGCCGATAAGCAGGGGGAAGAGATTCCCGATGAGGAGGTGGCCGAGGACCCTGCTCGACTCGTAGTAGATATCGAGGAACCCGAGGTCGTGCCTGGCCCCGAGGCCTAAAGCCCCCGTCTTCCTCCTTCTTTTATTTTGCCGCTTCTGGAATTTTTGTAAGCCTCCGGACAGTCTGTAAGGCTGGGGAGCCCAAAATACCCTTTGTAAAGACTTCGCTTTTGGTAGTAAAACTTTTTGTTTCATCATCTTGCACTTTGTCTTCTGTTGTTGAAGAATGCTCGTAAAATATCCTTGCTCGTACTTTCGGGCTTCCATGTCAGGTCGGCTATCTGTCTAGCGATCGTTCGTCGAGTTGATTACGATCACTTGCCGAATGTGCCAAGCGCTACTCAGAAGGAGGCATCTCCATGGCCCCGAATTCAAGGGGGGATCACTCAAACTTGGATAGACATGATGTCTCTTGTTGGGGCTTCGGATCCACTGCATGTGATGGGCAGAGGGATGTCCTCCGTAGTTGTGCCGAGCATATAGGGGCTCAGTGGCCTGGTTATGAGGGCTACAAACCCGTAGCGTCCGTTGGGCTGGAGGATGCCCGCTGGGGATGACCGAGCAAGGAAGCTGCTCGGTTGATCTTGGCGAGGGCTTTGATCCCTGTGGGTTGTGGTAGGAAGCTACCAACCGGGGATAGCCAAGCAAGGGTCGGGCTCGACTGCCTCTGGGAGGACTTTGATCCTTAGCGTTGGAGAGGCCGTAGGAGGCCTGCTAAGGATAACCGGGCAGTGAAGCTACGCGGTTGCCTCTTGGAGAGGGCCTTGATCCCTGGCGTTGCGAGTAGGGAAGCTACCGGCCAGGGATAGCCGAGCAGGGAAGACGCTCGGCTGCCTCTGGGAGGACTTTGATCCTTAGCATTGTAGGGGCTGTAAGAAGCCTACTAAGGATAACCGGGAAGTGAATCTGCGCGGTTGCCTCTTGGTGAGGGCTTTGATCTCTGGCGTCGTGGGTAGGCAACTACCAGCCTAGGATGACCGAGCGGGGTAGCCTCTCAGATGCCTCTTGCGAGGGCTTTGATCCCTGGCGTCATGGGTAGGGAGCTACCAGCCGGAGATCACCGAGCAAGGGTCGGGCTCGGTTGCCTCTTGCGAGGTCTTTGATCCTTCAGGACGGGGACCGAGCAGGGTTACTGCCCAGTGCCTCTTGGCGAGGACTTTGATCCCTGTCGGTTGTGGTAGGAAGCTACCAGCTGGGGATAGCCGAGTAAGGGTCGGGCTCGACCGCCTCAAAGGAGGACTTTGGTCCTTAGCGCGGGAGGGGCTGTAAGAAGCCTACCAAGGACCCTTGGCCGGGCAAGGTTACTGCCCGGTGCCTCTTGGCGAGGGCTTTTGTCCTGAAGGATAGCAGAGCGAAGGTCGGGCTCGACTGCCTCTGGGAGGGCTCTTGATCCCTGTCGGTTGTGGTAGGAAGCTACCAGCCGGGGATAGCCGAGCGAGGGTCGGGCTCGACTGCCTCTGGGAGGACTTTTATCCTTAGAATTGGAGGGGCCATAGGAGGCCTGCTAAAGATAACCGGGCAGTGAAGCTGCGCGGTTGCCTCTTGGCGAGGGCCTTGATCCCTGGCGTTGCGAGTAGGGAAGCTACCGGCCAGGGATAACCGAGCAGGGAAGCCGCTCGGCTGCCTCTGGGAGGACTTTGATCCTTAGCGTTGGAGGGGCTGTAAGAAGCCTACTAAGGATAACTGGGCAGTGAAGCTGCGTGGTTGCCTTTTGGCGAGGGCTTTGATCTCTGGCGTCGTGGGTAGGCAACTACCAGCCTGGGATGATCGAGCAAGGTAGCCGCTCAGATGCCTCTTGCAAGGGCTTTGATCCCTGGCGTCATGGGTCGGGAGCTACCAGCTAGAGACGACCGAGCAAGGGTTGGGCTCGGTTGCCTCTTGCGAGGGCTTTGATCCTTCAGGACGGGGACCGAGCAGGGTTACTGCCCAGTGCCTCTTAGCGAGGACTTGATCCCTGTCGGTTGTGGTAGGAAGCTACCAGCCGGGAATAGCCGAGCAAGGGTCGGGCTCGACCGCCTCAAAGGAGTACTTTGGTCCTTAGCGCGGGAGGGGCTGTAAGAAGCCTACCAAGGACCCTTGGCCGGGCAGGGTTACTGCCCGGCGCCTCTTGGCGAGGGCTTTTGTCCTGAAGGATAGCCGAGCGAAGGTCGGGCTCGACTGCCTTTGGGAGGGCTTTTGATCCCTGTCGGTTGTGGTAGGAAGCTACCAGCCGGGGACAGCCGAGCGAGGGTCGGGCTCGACTGCCTCTGGGAGGACTTTTTGATCCCTGGCATTGCGAATAGGGAAGCTATTGGCCAGGGATAGCCGAGCAGGGTAGCTGCTGAGCTGCCTCTAAGGAGGACTTTGATCCTTAGCGTTGGAGGGGCCGTAGGAGGCCTGCTAAGGATAACCGGGCAGTAAAGCTGCGTGGTTGCCTCTTGGTGAGGGCTTTGATCCCTGGCGTTACGAGTAGGGAAGCTACCGGCCAAGGATAGCCGAACAGGGAAGCCGCTCGGCTGCTTTTAAGGAGGACTTTGATCCTTAGCGTTGGAGGGGCCGTAGGAGGCCTGCTAAGGATAACCGAGCAGTGAAGCTGCGCGGTTGCCTCTTGGTGAGGGATTTGATCCCCGGCATTGCGTGTAGGGAAGCTACTGGCCAGGGATAGCCGAGCATGGTAGATTCTTGGCCGATTCTTCATGAGGTTTCGCCCGACCATCCCGTTGCAGGTATAGGGAACAGGAATGGTCGTAGCGAACGCACGTGTAGTATGCGCATTGAATGTGTGGGGAGGCGAAGCGCCAGAGTCGCGTCGTTTTGATTTCGACAGAGAAGGCTCAATGATCGCCGTGTGGCAGTGACTTTGTGGGCGAAAACGGGCGACTGTTGGGTTCCGTTGGGGCGCAGTGGGCTATATAAAGCTGAGGGAGCGCTGGTCCTTCCTTTCTTCATAAACAGATCGTTGAGATTGGAAGACTTCCCCTTTACCATCCCCGAAATCATCCACTTCGAAGACGTATACCTCTACCACCAGAACTGCACCGAGGACACGGTGCAGTTGGTCTATGGGAGCATCGAAGACCACTTCGGCCTGCTGATCCCCCGACGCTCCCCTCTGCTGCAGCTGCTGATGTATTCCATCTGGAGGGCGTCGCCGGGGCTTTACGACCCCCTGTCCGAGCAGCTCTACGACGAGGACGTGGGCAAGCTGCGGTCCCTGAGGCGCTTTGGCCTTATCTCTGCGGGTCGGCTGGCTCGCTCGGTGGCACTCGTCCGTGAATGCTACGAACTGAGGCTCGAGGTCAACGCGCGCCGGTGGAATCGAGGGCAGGGGCTGGATCTCGTGAGGCCTCGGCTGGCGGAGATCTTTATTGAGTACCATGAGCAGTGCTCTCTGCACTCCCTTCCCCGCTGCTGTAATTTTCTTTTTCTTTTTGTATGTATGGCTGAAGAGCCCATAATACCTTTTTGAGTAAATAAGACCTTTCCTTCTTTTTCACAATGTTCCATTGATCATTTATTAAATTAACAACAGACCCTGGGAAGAGTTTACATTGCCCTTAAAAAAAGTACATGGTAATAGATGACCTTATTAGTGTGGCCCGAGCTCCCCGGAGGCTTGTTGGTCTCCGTGCTCGGCACCGGGTATGGGGCTCCCTGGGCGCCGGATTGTCCATCTGCCGAAACGAGCATGATCCGGCTGATGGTTAGCTCGGCGGGAGGGGGACGCTGCTCCTGCTCGCAGTCGGCCTGCCTCTTATCCCTCAAGTAGGCAGCGAGGTGCCCTGATCGGATGAGCTCCTCGATGTAGTCCCGGAGTTGCTTACAATCCTCCGTGGCGTGGCCCAGCGTCCGGTGGAAGGCGCAGTAGGGGCCCCGGGTTCGCTTCGAGGCCTGACGCGGGATTGGAGGGAATTTGAAGAACCCCTCGCCCTGGGCCTCCTCTAGTAACACTGCGAGGGAGACGTTGAGTGGGGTGTACTCCTGGAACTTCGGTTGATAGGGCTGCTGATGCTCCGGCCTCTCTTTCCGAGCCCTCTTCTTCTGGTCGGACCGTTCTGCTCGAGGGAGGTTCGCGTTCACCTCGGACTCGAGCTGGACCTCGCGCTCGGTCCACGCCTTGACCTCGGCCATGGTCTTAGGCTGCGCCAATGCAAAGGAGTACAACCACTCCTTGTGCCTAAGACCAGATCTGAGTGCCGTGATGATGGTTGTTTCCTGATTTAAAATCAGGAAAGCCTACGGAAGAAGCATCACGTGCTAGCACGTGACCAGCAGTCACGTGTTGGCACGTGACATTTAAAAGCAGCGGAAAAGGCACACCAGTTCCCCGATCAAATCAAAGAAAAGGCTTCAGAAAAGGTCACGTGCCCACACGTGACCAGGGGTCACGTGTTGGCACGTGACGGTTGAGCAGCGGCCAGAGAACAGAGCGCAAAAGGAGAAGAAATGCCCGTTCCATGGGTCACGTGCTTACACGTGACCAGGGGTCACGTGCCTACACGTGACCATGGGCCACGTGGCCACACGTGACCGACCTTCAAAACCTATTTATTTAACAGAATTAAATTCTGAAAAGCATTCTAATCTTTCCAACGGGGAATGATTATTTGAAACCGATTGGATTAAAGATTTGAAGGTGATTAAATATCACCTATCTATGGAAAAATCTCGAACTTGGAAAGATTTGCCCTTAAAATCTAACCGAAACAACAGAAGAATATCTTTGGATTTAAAATCCAATGGTGGATAAAATCCACCTAATAATCCAAAGGCCTAAATGAATAATGAATGTAAATCAGATCTCTAATGAATACAAATCAAATCCCTCAATGAATGATTCACTAAAACTAATTGATTCTGCTCCTTCTCCTATAAATAGGAGCCAAGAGACACACAGGGAAGGGAGATATACAGAGATCGACACACACATAGAGAGAGAGAAAAATAGAGCCTGGAGACTTTGGAGGAATTTGGATCTCCTGCAAAAGAAAACCTTAGGTAAGAAGGGGGAGGCTTTCAAGAAAAAAGAGAATTTAATTCTCAACAGAGTTTAACTCTGATATTAAAAGAAGAACTTAGTTCTCTCTTTAGCAGAGGATCTGCAAAGTGCACATCTCCCCATGAATCGAGAATTTAATTCTCACTGGGTTGAGATCCTGCCATGCAGATCCAAAGCATAGGGAGGGAATGGATGTTTGAGAATTTAATTCTCATAGAATTATAGGAATTTAATTCCTTCGAATTAAAATTAGGGTTTAACCCTATGTTATAGGAATTTAATTCCTTCAAAATGAACAGAGCCAGGGTTTAACTCTAGTTAAGAACTTAATTCTGTCAAAATAACAGGAATTTAATTCCCTTAAGAAAGAAGAAATTAGGGTTTCACCCTATGACAGAATCTAATTCCTCAGAATATAAATTAGGGTTTAACCCTATCTAAGAGTAATTCTCTAAAGAAAGAAGGAATTTAGTTCCTTTAAAGTTATTATTAGGGTTTAACCCTATGACAGAACTCAATTCTTCACATATATGATGAATTTAATTCCTACAGGAAAATCAGAGTTCAACTCTATCAGAGAATATAATTCTTCAGAAGAAGAATTTAATCAGAAATTGCAAAGAGGCAGGGTCACGTGCTACCACGTGACCCCTGGAAAGATCCATAGAGAAGGGCTTTTGAGGCAATGCCTCACGTGACCCACGTGACCCTTGGCAGAAGCTTTAACACACAAACACTTAAATGCCCATCACGTGACAGCACGTGATGCTCCAAAGTATTCAATACTCTCGGCAGAACAAATAAAGGGGAGGGCGCCCTCACGTGCTACCACGTGACCCCTCTTACCTTAGTGTTTAACGCTAAATTGGACCCTCTGAATCCAGTGTTTAACACTGTTTTGCCTTAGTGTTCAACACTAATCGAAGAGCCTTTCTTGCGGTGTTTAACACTGCATTTCTTAGCAGAGTTTAGCATTAATTTTCTTAGTGTTCGACACTAAATTAAAATCTCTGTCACCAGTGTTTAACACTGATTATCTTAGTGTTTAACACTAATTTGAGATCTCTGTTGCTAGTGTTTAGCACTGATTTGTTTTAGTGTTTAACACTAATTTGAACCCCCTGTTGCTGGTGTTTAATACCAACTATCTTTTAGTGTTAAACACTAACTTGTTCCCAGTGTTCAACACTGCTGGTCTTTAGTGTTTAACACTAACTTTAGCCCAATTGGCTAAGTTGATAGAGGCAAAGCCTCTCCTTCAATGGACCAACAGAAAGCCAATATTCCAAATATGATTGGACTTAGCCCAAGATGGCCATAAGTCCTCAATTCAAACTTAACTGGGCTGATGGGCTCATAACATAATTAATTGGTCCTGGTCCTAAACTGGGCCAAAGACTGTTTAATCCATCTTGGTTTAAGGGTACATCTCTTCACTCCTTTGATATTTGGCGTTGTAATTCCTCAACGTCTTCAAAGAGGTGACGGGTCCCGATGACCATACATTGATACGGACTGTGGGGTCCTTAAACTCACGGACTATGACGTCCTTAACCTTGACCGAGATGTCTTAAAACTAACTTTGGACTGTAGAGTCCTTAAATCCATGGACTACGACGTCCTTAACCTTGACCGAGATGTCTTAAAACTAACTTTGGACTGTGGAGTCCTTAAATCCATGGACTATGAGGTCCTTAACCTTGACCGAGATGTCTTAAAACTAACTGTGGACTGTGGAGTCCTTAAACCCATGGACTATGACGTCCTTAACCTTGACCGCAACGTCTTAAAACTAACATTGGACCGCAATGTCCTTAAACTACCTATGGACCCCAATGTCCTTAAACTACCTATCGACCGTAACGTCACTAAACTAAACAACAGGGCTCCCTTAATTGCTCTCTTGTTGGATCTAAACGATCCCGTTAAGTTGATCTTAGTCTAAAAACTAGACTGACGTATCCTTAACATACGTTTAAGTCGATCTTAGTCTCAAACGAGGCTAACGTATCCTTAAACCCAAACCCCCAAACCCAAATCTAAGATAATACGGATTTGGACTAGTCCACGCCCTACGGGCGACGACATAACTCAGTCTCCGTATACAATCCACGGGCAACCAAACATAAAATAAACACACACGACACGAAGTGACCATCTGGAGCAGGAGAAAGTGGTTACCGCGATGCGGTAGCGTAATTAACTGCAGGGGCTTGCGCCTGCAGGGAAGAGCGTCCCCACAATCAAAAACCCCTCAAGCGAGGGGGAATCTGACGAAGTCTGCTACATCGGACGCATCCGTTTAAACCTTCGATATACGGTGCCATAAATCAACTTGGCATCTTAGGAGAGGTAGACGGATAGCACCAATTAGCATCTGCCCCGAACCTCAGGCGAGACGACCACGCGCCGCGCCGTCGTTCGGAGGGGAACAGATTCTGGCACGCCCGGTGGGAGATTTTCCTCTTTCCACTCCACACTTCGTGTGTCGTGATTCGCGAACCAATCGCGGTTCGCTAATGGTTGCCCTTGGGTTTCGAAGTACTAAGATTTGGTGTTTCGTTTGCTGCAGAAAGCAAAGAATCGATGGCTTCCACTTGTGCGACATGCTCGGACTGCAATTGCAACCAACTCTCTGCCTCGCCAGGAGGTATAGCCTACGGACCCCAAGCTGCTTCGCTATTCACAATACCCGTGGAACAGGTCACTCGAGCCACTACAGGATTGTTTTTTGGGACCATGCTCCCGCCGACAAGCTTCACTGCTCCGGTGCTGACAACGGAAGCTCCCAAGAAGTCGGTCTTTGATCGTTTTACCCCTGCCGCGGCCCCTCTCAACGGGTCGCCCAACACCAGCGCCTCGGTCTTCTCCAGACTGGGCCAGAGCTCCTGTGGAACCGCAACGGGGCTTGCAATCCCAGAGAAGATTATTCCGAAGGGGACAACCATCCCTGCTCCTAAAGTCGTCAAGGTGGCTTCTCCTACCAAAGAGTCGGTCTTCACAAGATTGGCTGTTCTAGCTCCTGCTCCTGCTACCCAAAGGACATCAGTCTTTAACAGGCTGGCACCAGCAACGACCCCCCACCTACACAGGGGGCAAGACGAGACTATCGCCCTCACCAAGCCGGTTCCATCAGCACGACGCGCTCGACGTCGTTACTGGCGCCGAGTGAGGAAGGCCGGAGGCAACTCCCCTTCTGGGCTAACTCCTCCAGCCCCGATGGCAGAAGTTAATGCTGCTGTTCCAACTGGGAACAGCTTTGAGATGCTAAATAAGGTGCGTAGGAATTCTTCTACCGCGGCGCTAAAGAAGTCTCCCCATCCGCTGAAAAGGGCTATAGAAGTAAAGCCAGAACAGCCCCAATCTCCTCAACGGCTGTCCTCCCGAATCTATAAAGTCTGGCGGCAGACCCGAGACTCGATGATCGATCCAAATTTCTCCCACCAGCAAAAGAAGCTGAAAATCCAACAGGAAGCCAGTCACCAGGCTAAGCCACGAAAAGTTGTCTGGGTGCCCACCTCAACGGCCCCCTCAACTTCCACTGCTCATAAAAAGAGGAGGCCGGAGAAGATCCCCGGGCCTGCAACGAGAGCTAAAAGCGCTGAACCCAGACGCCCTAAGGCTGGGGGCAGGATGGTCCACACTGTATACATGGCGTCGGGGAAAGAAGACAGCTGCATATCAACAGGTTATAGACCGCACACGCGGTCAGTGACCAAAGCTCAGGAGCAACAGCAAAATCTCCAGGAAATGATGATCGCAATGGCCGCGCTTACTGGGCCGAAAGAAAACCCCGAGGCGTCCTCGGATCAGCAACAAGAACAGGAAACCGACGCTGAGTTCCTTCGGAGAATATTGGAAAAGAAAGATAAAGAGGCTGCGGAACAAGCGGCCAATATAAAGCAGATAACCCACTTATTCCAGGATATGGTGGGAATGATGATCCAACAAGACCCACCTGCTGAGGACCCTCCGATCGTCCTTGAAGACGACAGGGGAGAAACGTCAAATCCACCACCGGCTCTCTCAACGGCCAAGGAGGAGACAATCTCTAAGGCTGACTTGGACGACTATATAGCCCAGAAAATCCGGGTGCATCATGCGACTGAGGCAGCTGGTCAAGTCGTAAAAACGGGGCGACCGTATCAAGCTGGTACGACCAAATCAAATATCCATCGGGCTACACAATACCAAAATTCCACGTCTATAAGGGGACAGGCAATCCCCATCAGCATGTGGCCCAGTTCAGGGCGCTTTGTGGTAACACCGGTGGCGACGATAAACTGTTGCTTCGCCAATTCATGGGCAGCTTATCAGAAACGGCGTTCGAATGGTATTCAGAACTCCCGAACGATTCTATCAAGACGTTCGCTGAAATGGAGTTGCTATTCACTCAGCGATTCGCAAGCGCCAGCGAACGCACTCCAATAACGGCATTGATTAATTCCATGGTAAAACCAGGCGAAACGTGGGTCCAGTATGCTATACGCTGGCGAAATTTGTGGTCGAAATGCGAGCAACGCATTGAGGAAGCGCCCGCGGTGGGCATGTTCGTGGGAACCCTAGACCCTCACGCAACTATCTCCCAGTTTATGATGTTCTTTAAGCCAACCACATTCCAGGCTCTAATCGACAAGTTGGCCCAGATGGACCAGATGGGTCATAGACCGTCTCCCCCGAAGCCCGAGCCTCGGAGTGACAAGGGTAAAGGAAAGGCAACCTTCGTCGCGAATGCCCAGCAGCAACCCAATGCCCCAAAGCTGACGGATCAACTGGAAGAAAGACGCCGGTATTATAATGAGAAGATGAAGCGTCCCTACTCGTTCCCACTGGACAAGACGAAACGGCTATTCGAGCTGGCAGTACGCAACAGACTTATAAACTTGCCAAATCCAAGGCGACCGCCACAACCCACTGAGGTAAACAACCCCAACTATTGCCCTTACCATCAAACGGTAAGCCATCCGATTGAGGATTGCTTCGTTTTCAAAGGATGGATTGAAGATCAATACCTCCAGGGAAAGTTTGCGCTGTCCGAAAAGTGGAAGGTGAACCCGCCACAGCCGCATACTCCTAAGAAAGCAGACACACCGGGGGCAACCTGTTCTTTCATTGAGGAAGCTCCATGGGAAGTCGTGCTATCAGCTAAAACCAGAAGAATGCTGAGTGATCTTCATGTGTGCCCAGCGGTTGAATGGAAGGACCCGCTTGAACCTCAAATCAACGAAAGGATGTTGAAGCCGCGCCCAACTACGAAGAGCGGTAGTGATGGCCCAAGTATTCACACCCAACCGTCAAAATCTTCAAAGAAAAAGAAGAAGAAATCCAAGAAGCCCGTGAAGCCTGGAGACAAGCGCACGGATTTACAGAAACAGATTGATGCACTGGAAGAGTACAATCAAAAAGCGTGGACTCCCGTCACCCTACAAGAATTCCTCAACCACGACTTTCAGGAAGAAGATGAGGGAGAGAGCTCATCGGATGAATCCGAGGGATATGTGGCGAGTTGTCATGTGATCTCCCACTCGGAAGACGAGAAAACTCCTGGCACTGAGAAACTGGGGGCACAGCCTGAGCCAGAACTTATATGGCCAACAGAGGGAATGATCGACGCCTTTCTAGACGAGATTCGTTTGAAGAGTAAAGCCGATCAGGAGCGTGAGATGGCTGCATCGGAAGGAGCCAAGCGCAGTGTCACGACCCGAAAGTACGGAACATGACCGGCACTTAAACTACGAACGTCTCGAGGTGTACGTAATCTAAGTAAACCGAAAACCCAGAAATCCAAACCAAGAAAAGTAGTAGAGAGCAGGAAAACCATCTTAAAGCAAGTAGTTTCAATAGCATAAGCCGAATATGCGGTTTTTAAAACATCAAAAAATTTACTGAAAATTTCGGCAGAGTCTCCTTTGTAAATACTGGCTCCCAAACGGGATACAACATGAATAGTATACGAAATCAAGAAAAAGGCATCCCCAAGCGGGAGCTAGCTCTTCGTCAATCGACGGTCACAACCACACAAGCAGTATAATATACAACGCCAACGGCGAGGATCAAAACTAAAAGGAAACTCAAAACCACCAGAAACATAACGAGCGACTCTAAGGTCGAAAGAATAAACAACACTGGTCTCTATCTCAAAAGAATACATGTTTGGTTGATGGAACTTCTAGATACAACAGAATAATGATATGCAAAGTATATAATGGGGGTATGATACAAGTAAACCCACCTACTAGCAAATCACCCGAATGAAACTGAGCCCGCAAGCCGTAATGAAACCGGTACGGCAAACCTGCAAGAAACTGGGGCACAACGGGGGTGAGTTGCCAACTCGTGAATAGAAAAACATCTACGCACAGAAATCGCATAAATAACGCAACCTAGGTCAATGATCATAATATATCCTCAAATATAAGTATAACAGGCAGCCTATGACAATGTCTAGGGTAATATCTAACCTGGGTATAATTTCATGTGCCCGTGTCAGTGCCTCAGGTAGCAATATATCATATGAATGAGGTATGAATGCATGAAACAGAATACATGTAAATGAAGAAACTGTTTTCATAAATTAGTGAGATTTCCTTCGTATTTTTAAAACTGAGGTATCATAATGAAATCAGTATCAACAGTGTCTAGCATCGACACAAAACATGAATCTCACTGTCTCGAAATATCAATGTCTCAATCTCAATATCTAGGGCGCCGTCAGTCCAGACCGGCCCCTACCATCCATCTCAAGACCACGACGGTATCCTCCGGATATCCGACGCGTCGGGTAATATCACCGGTAGGTAGTGCTCCCCAGCCAGGCTCAACGTCAACACCACATTCCTCTTGCCCCGGGGTACCATACCGGGCCCACCATGTACCCGTGACGGTTCCTCCACTCCTCGACACGGATCTCCAAAACCACAGCAAACTCATGGTGGACGACACTTTACATCATTAGAAAACCGCAACATTTTATATTTTAAAAGATCATAAGTTTTAAATTTTGCGGCTTTCCCCGAAATCCAGAAATATCATAAATCTCAAGAAATCATCACAAGTGCATATGTCAATGATAATGAACTAGGCATGAATAACTGAATAACAGTATGCATGAAGTGGTAGGTAATAACTACAATGTCTAATATGGCATATAAGGGAAATACACTAATATCATGTCAAAACTACCAGCTAACAATCTAAGTCAAGCAGTTATATTCTCTAAAGTGTACGTGACATGGCAATTACCGATGAAGATGTGTGTGAGCCGGCAAGTAGGTGTACGTGGTACATACGCATCATCGGTAATGGTGCTGGTGTCCTAACAGCATGATATCAATAATGGAATATGCAGCAAAATAAATATGCGAGGCAGAGCGAACAGCAATAATGTGCAGGAGCTGAAAACTAGACACAACGATAACTAATCTGATATAAGTCCTACGAATGGTGCCTTTTGAAATAACACGAATCATGGGGTTTTGAAAATAGGGGCTACGGTGTTTTTATGAAAAGATACGTCGTTTTTGAAATATCCGTAGATTCCCTTGAGCTGTCTTTAAAAATGCCCACGATTCGTTAGTTTTTGAAATAGGTAAGAAGTCTAATCTAATCTAGCAACTACACTAAACTATACGGCTGAACTACAAGCTGAACTACAGGTAAGGAAACCGCATATCATCTGAGTCGATACATATACCTGTATATGTATAGTCGGTGATCTCGCCTCAATAATATCATATCCTATACCATATCTATAATCAGGCATCCCAAGTCAAGAGTGCGGATCAATCATCAATATAGCTCGTACGTAAATCCGTCGTACGGCATCCCAATCTGGGTACGGGTCAATATCACATTCATCATACTATTCGCCTGGTATCCTCTTTATCAAATATCATGATCGGGGTACTGATCTACGTCTAGTACCATACTGATACCGCCTACGTATGCATGGACGTGTGGGAAACACTACGTCAAGGACCCGCTACAACGTCATGTCGTATCTAAGATACGAACCCTGCTATATCACCGATCTCACGGCCTCAAATCAAATCTCATCGACTCATTATAAATCCCAAGTACTATCATCCTCAATCCGTATGTGAACACATAGTCCCATACCCATGTGAACACATAACTATATAATCCCGTATAAGCGCAAATGAAAGAAGAAAGTATGCAAGTATGGGTGCGTGTGTGCATGTGTGGTGCGACCACTACTCTAGGGTTTCGCGACACCAAATCATCCGAGAACACCAAATGTCTATATCATCGATAATATCAAACAAATTATAGTCAAAATATATATATATATATGTGTGTGTGTGTATACGTATTCGTATACATCACCACGAACTGCGGGGGTGCTATACGCCATCCACCCGACTTCTCCCCGTAGATATAAATCTACTCACCTGGTCCTCGCTCGCCGGTGCCGACGTCGCCACGCGCTTGCTTGCCGTCTCGAAGTCCACATGGGGTACCTACAAATCACAACGTATCGTATCGCATAAAAACCCAATTCAAAATCGAAACGGCATACGAAAACTAAATCGGCACGCGTATCATGCATAGGTCAAAACCTATCGCCTACACATGCAAGAATAGTCAAACCAACCCTCGATGTCGATGTACGAACGTCAAACCATCGAGAAAATCCAATCACACTCATTTGCACACTCACGAACACTAATTTTAATATAAACTAGGTTAAAACTCACAAAAACGCCAATTTCACTTAAAAAGTCATTTTTCCGAAAATCTAGCAAGCACAATTCGCCGTTTTTGTACAAAACACGATTTTTAAATGAATGTAGCGGCCAATATATTTATTAAATATCTTAAATAAGTCAATAAAACCATTTCCATAATTTAATCACATAAATTTGCATAATTTCCAAAATCCTAGTTTGCAAAAATATCAATTTTAACACTTTTTAATGTAAAATTCATAATTTTACAATTAAACTTGGTTTTGCATATTTTAAATGGTTAAACCACTCAATATAATTTTTAAGATATGATGAAACCCTAACCATATTTTAATTCTCGATTTAACACAATATTTACAAAAACTAGTTTGCAATTTTAACCAATTTCGACCATTTTATAGCAAAAATGCACATACAACAAACTAGTTTGGATTTGCATGAAATAAAGTATTAAACTACACTTTAAAATGTTATTAATACCATGCAAAACCTAATTAGATTTTAATCTCCATTATATAAGTATTTCATTAAAACCTAGTTAGCAAATTAGCATAATTAGAACAATTTAATAAAACAATTAGTAACCTAGTAATTAGCTTTGCTTTAGCAAGCCCACTAGATATTAACCACACAATTAGATCATGATCAAATGACCTAAACCCTAACTTAGTATTTAAACCCTTCTCTTAAATTTCCAAACATGAAATTAAACTATAATTAACACTTAAATCAATTTGCTTTAAGCAAAAACTAACAATTTCATTATAGGGTTATGATTTATACCTCCTAGAATCTTGAGATTTAGCATGAAATCTTAGCCTCCCAAATCATCATCTTGCTCCTTGATTCATGCTAGCCAAGGCAAAGAAATAATGGGTAGGATTTGGATTTTGATTTGGATTTTTGCTTGATTTTTTGTGGATTTTTCTTTGGATTTTCTTTGATGGAACAAAGAGAAGAGAAGAGGAAAAGTGGGCTGTTGAGGGGTTGCTGGTTTCGGCCAGAATTTTGGGGGTTTGGGTGAGGGAGGAGAGAGAGTGAGGTGGAGAAAGTTAGTCCAAGTCAAAGTCAACTCAATTTATATCATTTCTACTCTTTTCTTTTCTTTTCCTTTTCTTTCCTTTGCAAACCAAGTGGGGACAAGAGAAGGGGCTGCTGAATTCAGCGATGGGGGGGAGTAAGTGGGTGTGTGTGGGTGTGGGTACGGGTGTGGGGTGAGGAAAAATGATAAATACAGTACCCCAAACATCCATTTACGCTAAAAAAAAAGCCTTTTTTCTTCAATAATTTCTACACCGTTTTGGCAAATGATTTCGTTCCAAAAACCACATGATAAATTTTTATTTAATGTTTTATGATGCACAAAATTTGTTTCAACTCATTCCAATTTGTAATTTTCCCTAATTAAATGTATTAGTGACGGCTTAAAATAATAATAAAATAATATTTTTTTCAGAAAATTTGAAATTTCACCAGCGGCTCAATAAACACCAAATAATAGCAATTACATAGCTAGAATATATATATTTAATTTTTATAATAAGATATTTGTATTTTGACTTTTTACAGAAAACCCCCTTATTTTACCGTTTTTTTTTCGAAATTCCACCGAAACGATTTTCAAAACGTTACAATCTTCCCCCCTTAAAGAAATTCGGTCCCCGAATTTAAATTCAAACTCCCCCAAATACCAAAACATTTAAGAAAACCCATCAAGTCGTCGGGGCTCCGAAATTATAAAAACATAAAACAAGTCGTAGCGCAGCGCATGCGCTTGAAAAATGAGTATATAACTCAAATCAAAACTCCTCCAACCATCCCGTGATCATCGGAGTCGTGGAGAAGACATCAATGCCAAATCCAAATCAAAACCAATATGATATAACTCAAAACTATAAATGTAAATATCAAATCTATATCTGTAAGCATCTGAAGGAAATGCATGCCAAATCTCTTTAAGTCGCTGTGCAACGCGTATAACACTGCACAGTGGCGGACGTCTACCATAAGAAAATAACTATATACATATATACTTTTGTTTGAATTGTACGTTCCGCCGTTTTGGAACCAATTTAGAAGGGTCTCCTTGTTTTAAACATTTCATGTCATATCAGACACGTAGGTAAATACTGAGGCTATAGCTCGTTTTTGGAAATCCCTTCAATAACTATCAATGCATGCAAAATGTATTCAGGTACTGTCCTCTGACTAGCCCTGCTCAGTACGGAAACACATAGCAATATCATAAAAATGTACTGCTCTATACGAAATCAATCCCCAAAATATGCACATGAATGCTACGTGCGTCTGGTGCGCACGGAAATCAAAATCCATGAATATGCTATACATGCGCACCGAACAACATCTAAGTGCATCGGGTGTGCACAAAACATCTGTCGTAGGCAACGTGTGTGCCTGACAGCAAAATCAGGTGCATCTGACATGTACGAAAAATCTCGATTTAGTGCATCTGGTGTGCACCAAAATCGCATCTCAAGACATACGCTCAACATGCGCGAAAATCTAAATCAGGTGCATCCATCGTGCACGAAATCATGAAATCCAATATCAAGCGCCGAACGTGCGCAAAATCACTCAGGTGCACAAGGTGCACAAAACAAATATCGAGTATCACAATCGAAATCAAAGTCCAGTGCATCTAAGTGCACAAAAGGCGTATCACTGCACTGCAAGCATATATAAACTATACAGAGTGCAGGAACCAAATCGTGTGCGTGCATATGCACACAATCAACTCAAATGTCTAAAACCGTAAAATCACAAACATGTGAAACTAAAGAACGAAAACGATATCAAGTGCAACACTGTGCAAAGATCGTAAATCCTCAATCATAAAAAATCAAATCATACGAATAAATCACCCAAAACATCGGAATCAATAATGGCGGAATAGTACCGCTCAATTGCATTCTCTAAGAATCTCGGCCAACTGTCGCGGTCACTAGTGGGACGTCTCGTCGATGATCATGAACTCTGTCCTGCTGGCGTGCGTAACCATGACCACTCCTGGGTCAAGGTCTTCACTGTGAATTACCAATCTTTTGGTCCATCGGCTCATCGGTCCTGTCAGGTGTGCTAACGGGGACGATTCCGTTCTGGCACTTCTCTGGTCATCTCTTGGTTAATCATCGCGACCACTCGTAAGACAGCATATCACTGGCGTCGGCCTCTGGCTCTCTGAATGTACGTGATACATCTGATCCTGGGTGCAAGTATCATTGCAGCAGTGTCCTGAAAGGAATCCTGCTCACGGTCTCTTCCATGTCTTGTCTCTGCCAACTGTCCGGAAGTCATTGTCCTTTCCTATATCTGCATCTTGCTCTGTAACGGCTGCATACCCATCGCGACTCCTTCTGGAAGGTATATCCAGTACTCTGCCTCGGCATGCGCATCGCATCTCTGATATCGGCGGAGTGGAACGTCATCTCATCTAGATCTGGTACGAACCTCTTACTTCACTTTTCTCTAATGTCGTCTGCTTTGGACTCGTCTCGTCGCGGCTGCATGGATTGAGCTCCAACGACTATCCTCGTATCTGGAGTCTCCCAAGAATGCATCTCACCACCTAGCATCCGAATTAAGTCGAGCCATCCGATCGAGTCGTCAGAACCTCATAATCCCCCAAGAGCTCAACATCTTGGGCACAGTTTAATAGTATCGAGTACATACCACAGCATCGGTGGTCCAGCCATAGAAGGGCAAACCCAAGCCTCACTAATGGCGCCGCAGAACTGCCGCAAACCCTAAGGTTCAAAGGCTTTCATACGGTCATTAAGTCGAGTTAGGGTTTCATTCTTCTAGAGGGACCATAGAATTGCCTGCATGTCTTTCCGAATACTTTAAACTTGGAATAGTAGGTTTCTGACATTCGATCGTCTCTGTCGACTCCCAACGTCTCCGCGTGAAGTCGTCTCTAGCTGGAATCAATCTATCTGATGACCTCGCATCGGGGTAGCGAACGAACCACATGTCCTAGTCATTCATCCTCGGTGACTAGCGACCTTCAATCATCTCTTAGTACAACTCGTACTGCAATAGCTCCAACATCTGGGGCGATATCTCGTCGTTCGCAACAATAACGGGCTCACTCGTCTGCACGCTGAACCATGCCTCAATCATCAAGAATAGGCAATATATCAACGGTCATCAAAATCTGGCTGGCCTCTGTCAGTGGCTCAATCCTTTAGTGTCGATCAGCACATCCGAGTAACCTCATAAAGGCGATCCGCCAAACGCTCGCGGCGCGGAAACACAGTAAAAAGACACATCTCTGCAATCGTGTGTCGCCGGAATTTCGTCCTGGTCAGTCCTCGTTCGTGACGAGCTTGTGCTGACCGCAACTCTAGCCGTAGCTCTCCCTGCCGGTAACCGTAGCAGCAAAACCAAACTAGTACCGATGAGGCTAGATCAGGAAGGAATATAATACTGAACAAGGAAATGTACATCCTAAGGCTTCATAAGTGGAGTGGCGTGTCGTAAATATGCCGCGGAACATACCAACGGTACGTCACTCTACTTTAGTCACCTATTCCATCAACCAAGGGTCATCCTACGCTCCGAAGGTTAAAACCTAACGCTCTGATACCAACTTTGTCACGACCCGAAAGTACGGAACATGACCGGCACTTAAACTACGAACGTCTCGAGGTGTACGTAATCTAAGTAAACCGAAAACCCAGAAATCCAAACCAAGAAAAGTAGTAGAGAGCAGGAAAACCATCTTAAAGCAAGTAGTTTCAATAGCATAAGCCGAATATGCGGTTTTTAAAACATCAAAAAATTTACTGAAAATTTCGGCAGAGTCTCCTTTGTAAATACTGGCTCCCAAACGGGATACAACATGAATAGTATACGAAATCAAGAAAAAGGCATCCCCAAGCGGGAGCTAGCTCTTCGTCAATCGACGGTCACAACCACACAAGCAGTATAATATACAACGCCAACGGCGAGGATCAAAACTAAAAGGAAACTCAAAACCACCAGAAACATAACGAGCGACTCTAAGGTCGAAAGAATAAACAACACTGGTCTCTATCTCAAAAGAATACATGTTTGGTTGATGGAACTTCTAGATACAACAGAATAATGATATGCAAAGTATATAATGGGGGTATGATACAAGTAAACCCACCTACTAGCAAATCACCCGAATGAAACTGAGCCCGCAAGCCGTAATGAAACCGGTACGGCAAACCTGCAAGAAACTGGGGCACAACGGGGGTGAGTTGCCAACTCGTGAATAGAAAAACATCTACGCACAGAAATCGCATAAATAACGCAACCTAGGTCAATGATCATAATATATCCTCAAATATAAGTATAACAGGCAGCCTATGACAATGTCTAGGGTAATATCTAACCTGGGTATAATTTCATGTGCCCGTGTCAGTGCCTCAGGTAGCAATATATCATATGAATGAGGTATGAATGCATGAAACAGAATACATGTAAATGAAGAAACTGTTTTCATAAATTAGTGAGATTTCCTTCGTATTTTTAAAACTGAGGTATCATAATGAAATCAGTATCAACAGTGTCTAGCATCGACACAAAACATGAATCTCACTGTCTCGAAATATCAATGTCTCAATCTCAATATCTAGGGCGCCGTCAGTCCAGACCGGCCCCTACCATCCATCTCAAGACCACGACGGTATCCTCCGGATATCCGACGCGTCGGGTAATATCACCGGTAGGTAGTGCTCCCCAGCCAGGCTCAACGTCAACACCACATTCCTCTTGCCCCGGGGTACCATACCGGGCCCACCATGTACCCGTGACGGTTCCTCCACTCCTCGACACGGATCTCCAAAACCACAGCAAACTCATGGTGGACGACACTTTACATCATTAGAAAACCGCAACATTTTATATTTTAAAAGATCATAAGTTTTAAATTTTGCGGCTTTCCCCGAAATCCAGAAATATCATAAATCTCAAGAAATCATCACAAGTGCATATGTCAATGATAATGAACTAGGCATGAATAACTGAATAACAGTATGCATGAAGTGGTAGGTAATAACTACAATGTCTAATATGGCATATAAGGGAAATACACTAATATCATGTCAAAACTACCAGCTAACAATCTAAGTCAAGCAGTTATATTCTCTAAAGTGTACGTGACATGGCAATTACCGATGAAGATGTGTGTGAGCCGGCAAGTAGGTGTACGTGGTACATACGCATCATCGGTAATGGTGCTGGTGTCCTAACAGCATGATATCAATAATGGAATATGCAGCAAAATAAATATGCGAGGCAGAGCGAACAGCAATAATGTGCAGGAGCTGAAAACTAGACACAACGATAACTAATCTGATATAAGTCCTACGAATGGTGCCTTTTGAAATAACACGAAACATGGGGTTTTGAAAATAGGGGCTACGGTGTTTTTATGAAAAGATACGTCGTTTTTGAAATATCCGTAGATTCCCTTGAGCTGTCTTTAAAAATGCCCACGATTCGTTAGTTTTTGAAATAGGTAAGAAGTCTAATCTAATCTAGCAACTACACTAAACTATACGGCTGAACTACAAGCTGAACTACAGGTAAGGAAACCGCATATCATCTGAGTCGATACATATACCTGTATATGTATAGTCGGTGATCTCGCCTCAATAATATCATATCCTATACCATATCTATAATCAGGCATCCCAAGTCAAGAGTGCCGATCAATCATCAATTAGCTCGTACGTAAATCCGTCGTACGGCATCCCAATCTGGGTACGGGTCAATATCACATTCATCATACTATTCGCCTGGTATCCTCTTTATCAAATATCATGATCGGGATACTGATCTACGTCTAGTACCATACTGATACCGCCTACGTATGCATGGACGTGTGGGAAACACTACGTCAAGGACCCGCTACAACGTCATGTCGTATCTAAGATACGAACCCTGCTATATCACCGATCTCACGGCCTCAAATCAAATCTCATCGACTCATTATAAATCCCAAGTACTATCATCCTCAATCCGTATGTGAACACATAGTCCCATACCCATGTGAACACATAACTATATAATCCCGTATAAGCGCAAATGAAAGAAGAAAGTATGCAAGTATGGGTGCGTGTGTGCATGTGTGGTGCGACCACTACTCTAGGGTTTCGCGACACCAAATCATCCGAGAACACCAAATGTCTATATCATCGATAATATCAAACAAATTATAGTCAAAATATATATATATATATATGTGTGTGTGTGTGTATACGTATTCGTATACATCACCACGAACTGCGGGGGTGCTATACGCCATCCACCCGACTTCTCCCCGTAGATATAAATCTACTCACCTGGTCCTCGCTCGCCGGTGCCGACGTCGCCACGCGCTTGCTTGCCGTCTCGAAGTCCACATGGGGTACCTACAAATCACAACGTATCGTATCGCATAAAAACCCAATTCAAAATCGAAACGGCATACGAAAACTAAATCGGCACGCGTATCATGCATAGGTCAAAACCTATCGCCTACACATGCAAGAATAGTCAAACCAACCCTCGATGTCGATGTACGAACGTCAAACCATCGAGAAAATCCAATCACACTCATTTGCACACTCACGAACACTAATTTTAATATAAACTAGGTTAAAACTCACAAAAACGCCAATTTCACTTAAAAAGTCATTTTTCCGAAAATCTAGCAAGCACAATTCGCCGTTTTTGTACAAAACACGATTTTTAAATGAATGTAGCGGCCAATATATTTATTAAATATCTTAAATAAGTCAATAAAACCATTTCCATAATTTAATCACATAAATTTGCATAATTTCCAAAATCCTAGTTTGCAAAAATATCAATTTTAACACTTTTTAATGTAAAATTCATAATTTTACAATTAAACTTGGTTTTGCATATTTTAAATGGTTAAACCACTCAATATAATTTTTAAGATATGATGAAACCCTAACCATATTTTAATTCTCGATTTAACACAATATTTACAAAAACTAGTTTGCAATTTTAACCAATTTCGACCATTTTATAGCAAAAATGCACATACAACAAACTAGTTTGGATTTGCATGAAATAAAGTATTAAACTACACTTTAAAATGTTATTAATACCATGCAAAACCTAATTAGATTTTAATCTCCATTATATAAGTATTTCATTAAAACCTAGTTAGCAAATTAGCATAATTAGAACAATTTAATAAAACAATTAGTAACCTAGTAATTAGCTTTGCTTTAGCAAGCCCACTAGATATTAACCACACAATTAGATCATGATCAAATGACCTAAACCCTAACTTAGTATTTAAACCCTTCTCTTAAATTTCCAAACATGAAATTAAACTATAATTAACACTTAAATCAATTTGCTTTAAGCAAAAACTAACAATTTCATTATAGGGTTATGATTTATACCTCCTAGAATCTTGAGATTTAGCATGAAATCTTAGCCTCCCAAATCATCATCTTGCTCCTTGATTCATGCTAGCCAAGGCAAAGAAATAATGGGTAGGATTTGGATTTTGATTTGGATTTTTGCTTGATTTTTTGTGGATTTTTCTTTGGATTTTCTTTGATGGAACAAAGAGAAGAGAAGAGGAAAAGTGGGCTGTTGAGGGGTTGCTGGTTTCGGCCAGAATTTTGGGGGTTTAGGTGAGGGAGGAGAGAGAGTGAGGTGGAGAAAGTTAGTCCAAGTCAAAGTCAACTCAATTTATATCATTTCTACTCTTTTCTTTTCTTTTCTTTTCCTTTTCTTTCCTTTGCAAACCAAGTGGGGACAAGAGAAGGGGCTGCTGAATTCAGCGATGGGGGGGAGTAAGTGGGTGTGTGTGGGTGTGGGTACGGGTGTGGGGTGAGGAAAAATGATAAATACAGTACCCCAAACATCCATTTACGCTAAAAAAAAAGCCTTTTTTCTTCAATAATTTCTACACCGTTTTGGCAAATGATTTTGTTCCAAAAACCACATGATAAATTTTTATTTAATGTTTTATGATGCACAAAATTTGTTTCAACTCATTCCAATTTGTAATTTTCCCTAATTAAATGTATTAGTGACGGCTTAAAATAATAATAAAATAATATTTTTTTCAGAAAATTTGAAATTTCACCAGCGGCTCAATAAACACCAAATAATAGCAATTACATAGCTAGAATATATATATTTAATTTTTATAATAAGATATTTGTATTTTGACTTTTTACAGAAAACCCCCTTATTTTACCGTTTTTTTTTCGAAATTCCACCGAAACGATTTTCAAAACGTTACACGCAGGCGACTAAACGAATGAATCGAAGCACTCCCGCCAGATCAAAAGACATCCGATGCGAAGGAAAACAAGTACAAGATGAGGAAGAGGTTCGCCAAAGCCATGTCAATGGGAATGAAGCTACCACCCTCAGAAGAAAACGCGTTCGATGCGGCGGAGGAACACCTTAATTATTGCGCATATCATCGGAAGATTTCGCACCCCACTGAGGAGTGCGACGCTTTTAGGATATGTTGGCAGGGATATGTTGCTCACCAGCAACATTTTAAGCGCATGAAACGTAGAACTTGTCGGGGGCAGAGAAGTACAACCGACAGGCACAAAAGAACTACCGGCAGCTGTCACATGGTCGACGCCGGAGGATCACAAGTTCTCACCTTCGGGAGCGACTCTGATGAGGAAATGGCTTTGGGCCCTCTCTTTAAAGAGTCCGTTTTAGGGAAAGAGGAAGAACCAGAGGCCTGCGAAAATATTCAGCTGCGCAATCGCACGCTCCCGGAAAAGAATCTCGGACCCGCGGATAGAAAAGATAAGGGAAAGGAGAAGGTCACTGGGGATATCGTCTTAGATGACCAAGTCATGAAAGAGCTGACTGCCAAGGACCCTCCCAGGAAGGGTAAGGTGGACTACAACATCCTAGCGCACCTAAGGAAGCTACCTTCTCAGCTCAGCATTCTCGATGCCCTCCTATTATCCAAAGAAGCGCGAGATTCATTAATCAAGGCGTTACAAGAGCCCGAGCAATTCCAAGCCTTCCTCGCCGTGGAAAGGATGAAGGATGAACTGGAAGAAGTGCACACGACCGACATCACTTTCGGTGACGAAGACCTTCTCCTCGGGACGAGCGACCACAACCGTCCCCTATAAATCTCTGGATACTGCCATGATATCAAGATAGGTAAGATCCCGGTGGATAATGGATCCTCCGTCAATCTCCTTAATGTTCGGGTGTTGAAGGAAATCTGCATGAGCGTACAACATCTCGCTCGTGACAAAATTACCATCTCCGGTTTCGTCTCCCAGTCATCACGGACTCTCGGATCTATAATACTAACATTACGCTTCGGACTGCTCGTCACGGACATCAAGTTTCACGTCATTGACGCCAAGACCTGCTACAACGCCTTACTCGGTCGTCCTTAGTTACACGAGTACAACATCATCCCTTCTACACAGCATCAGTATATGAAGTACTTCAAGGATGGTTTTGAGTATACCGTAACAGGTGAGCTAAACCCATTTTCCGTGAACGAAGTCCGCAAGTACGAAGATGCAAAGTACTTTTTGCCAGACTTCGAGGATACAGAAAAGTGTCGCAAGCCGGAGAACAAAGTCGTCGCCACCATCCCTGTTTTCGGGAGCGATACCGAAGAAGAAGAAGAAATAGTTTACGCTGGACCGTCTCGACGCAACAACCCGGGACCGTCCGCCCCCATGTTGATCTTCGGAAGTGACTCGGAAGATGAGGTTAATGCCGTGTTCTCCAGTCGGCCGTCAATACAAGCATCCCCTAGTGATGATCAGAGTTTGCAAATCACCATGGTGCCGCCGGAGCACTACAAAGATCTTGACGCACTTGAAGCTTACAATGTGCAGGGCCTGCAGACGTTTTACGTCCTTCCCAGGCGAAAGGATAAAAAGGCGATCCTATTCTAGCAATCCACGGAAGCAAGAGTGGAGAAAGAAACCTGGCATGGCGCGAATTCTACACTCGACAGGCTCCAACCCATTCGCTTGCCCAGATATTACACAAATGGACTAAAGAGGCTATTGAAGCGCCAAAGGGTACCCTTAAAACAGACTGTTCGACAAGCTCGATTCTACAACAGGATTTGGGATGTCCCTGGAACTCAGCACAAATTGCCCAACGGGAGAATGGAAACACTTGGGCTTGGATATGTGAGATCCAGGAAACGGGAGCGAGTCCACGGCAGCTACGCCATATATAACTTCGATGAGGAGGAGGACACCCTGTCGGGGAATGCTAACCCCTCGTCAAAACTGGATCCCACGAGCGAAATGTCGAGTCCATCATTTGAAGAACGAACGGGCAAGCTTATCAGGAAAGCGGGTCAAACGGCTCGGGAAGATCACAACCGCGAGATGGCCATCTACGAAAAGGCCAGGACGCAACGTCTGTTTCAACAAGTTGCAAAAGACGAAGATGCTCCTCCCTGTCAACCCGTCGTGCAAAAGGCCCGATGCAAAGGCAGAAGTAAGTCAAGAAGCGGAAAAAGGAGTCGACAACAACGACGCAGGATTAGAGAGTCACGTGAGCGGGCATTGCACGGTCCGGATTTGTCCCTCACGAAGAAGATGAGTCGAGCGTATTCCTTCCCTCGAGACAAGACGGAGAAGTTACTCGAGCTCGCTATAAAACATCAAATGATCGCGCTTCCGGAGTCTAAGCACCCTGAGCAAGCTAACAAAGTTTCTCATCCGGGTTATTGCTCTTATCACCGAGCCGTAGGACACCCTATCGAAAACTGCTTCACCTTCAAGAACTGGGTCGAAGACCAGTACTAACGAGGCAGATTTTCTTTGTCCAGCAGCTGGAGGGTAACGCCGCCACAAAAGCACGAACCCAAAGCCGCAAGAGCAGAGCCAGATCCACATCGGTCTTGGAAGAGGAGTGGCACTTGTCACATGATTACAATATTAAAAGAAGAGCCCGAGAACATGGATGACATTCCCTGGTGCTTTGAGAACAACAATGACGAGGTAATCTCAGAATTTCCGCCGGCTCCAAAAGAACTGGAAGATGGCATACATACTACTGCAGATAACCTCAAAAAGATTGAGTTGGGGTCGACAGATGATCCGTGACCGACATTCGTCAGCGAGTTGCTCTCTGAAAAAAGGGTGGCTGTGTTAAAAGACGTGCTTATGCAGCACAGAGATTGCTTCGCATGGAACTATTCTAAGATGCCAGGATTAGATCCAGAGGTTGCTGTGCATAAATTAGCAATATCCCCGGATGTCAAGCCAGTCAAGCAGGCGCCGAGAAGGATGCGGCTCGAGCTTGAGATGAGCATCAACGCCGAAGTCAAGAAGCTGATCGATTCTGGATTTATCCAAGAAGTCTAATATCCTGATTGGATCGCCAACATCGTCCCGGTAATGAAGAAAAATAGGACAGTGCGCATATGTGTGGACTTCCGAGATCTCAATAAAGCCTGCCCGAAGGACGATTTCCCAGTACCGGTCACCGAACTGATGATAGAAAATACGTCCACTCATGAGGTTTTCTCCTTTATGGACGGTTCATCAGGGTACAATCAGATAAAGATGCATCCCGATGACCAGAAGCATACCGCTTTCCGGACCCCTTTGGGTATATTCTGCTACAAGGTTATGCCATTCGGTCTAAAGAACGCCGGTGCTACCTATCAAAGGGCCATGACAGAGATCTTCGATGATCTCATACATGAAATCGTCGAGTGCTATATTGATGACCTCGTAGTGAAGAGCATGTCATATGAAGAGCATTTAGAGCATCTGAAGACCGTATTTCAACGCCTTCGGCAATATAATTTGAAGATGAATCCCTTCAAATGCGCGTTCGGAGTTTCCTCGGGTAAATTCTTGGGATTCATCATCCCACACCGAGGTATCGAAATAGATCCATCTAAGATCAAGGCGATTATGGAGATGCCACCCCCAAGGACTCTCAAACAGCTACGGTCTCTCCAAGGAAAGCTCGCGTACATCCGGCGGTTTATCGCCAATCTTTCAGGCAAGTGCCGTCCTTACAGCCACCTGACGAAGAAGGGAACTCTGTTCGTCTGGAACCAAAAATGCCAAAGCGCGCTAGATGAAATCAAGCAATACCTGCAGAACCCGCCGGTGCTGGCTGCTCCAGTCAAGGGGAAGCCTCTTATCTTATATACAACAGCCCTCGAAGGTTCCTTAGGCGCATTATGGGCGCAAGAAAACGACCAAGGGAAGGAGAGAGCGCTCTACTATTTAAGCCGAGTTCTTCTGGGGGCAGAAAGCAATTACTCCCCTATCGAAAAACATTGCCTGGCGTTAATCTTTGTGATAACAAAACTACGGCACTATGCGTTGGCACATGAAGTCCGTCTTATATCAAAGGTGGACCCCCTAAAATTTCTGATGTCAAAGGCCATATTGACAGGGAGACTCGCTAAATGGGCCCTGCTCCTGATGGAGTTTTCAATAACCTATCAGCCTCTTAAGGCAGTGAAAGGCCAAGCCATCGCCGACTTCCTGGATGAGCATCCAGTACCTGCCGGTTCTCCTCTGAATTGCGATTTGCCAGACGAACATGCGTTTGATGCGATCGACGGTGGTGATACCCGATGGGAGCTTTATTTCGATGGAGCGTCCTCCGTAAAGAAGCGCAAACAAGGTATCCCAATGATCAAATTGGGGGTAGGCCTCATCTTCGTAACTCCACAAGGGGGGATAATGCGCTTCGCTTTCTCCTTAACAGAACCGAGGACGAACAATGAAGCCGAATACGAAGCTTTGATAGCAGGCCTCGAGATCGCCATCGGCATGGGAATTGAAAACCTCCTCATATACGGAGATTCTCGACTGGTCGTTAGTCGAGTAAACGACAACTACCAAACGTGCAAGCCGGAGTTGGTAAAATATGGTGAAAGGGTGCGACAACTGTTGACCCAAATTCCCTCCTATACTCTGGAAGGCATACCACGCGCGGAAAACAGCAAAGCAAACGCATTAGCCAAGCTCGCTAAAGAACTGGCTGACGAGAACCTTGATGACGTTAAAATCGTGGTGCAAAGCCGTCGGGTGCTTGCCCCAGCAGAAATATCTCCGGAATCATCCGAAGAGAAGGGAGTGACTGAGCAGACGACCCTACAAATAAAAGGCCGTGAGAAGGCTGAGGACTGGAGGGAGGTCTTCATAGACTACTTTAAGTCCCACCGAATGCCCGAAGAAGCGTCCTCAAGACATCAGCTCATGAAACGAGCTCTGTCTTTCGCCTTCGTCAACAATACTCTGTACAAGAGGTCGTTTGATTCCCTGTGGCTGAGATGTTTAGGACCTGATGAAGCAGAAAGAGTCGTTCAGGAAGTTCACGACGGAATCTGTGGTTCTCATCAAGCAGGCCCGAAGATGAAGTTAAAAATTAAACGGATGGGTTACTACTGGCCCACGATGATCCAGGACTGCCTCGAGTATGCGAAGCAATGCCACTCGTGCCAAATCCACGGGGATTTCATCCACCAGCATCCGAATCCACTACATCCAACGGTGGCTAGCTGGCCATTCGAAATGTGGGGGACTGACATAGTCGGCCCCATCGAACCAGCATCGTCCAGGGGACATCGTTTCATCCTGGCGACGACTGATTACTTCTCCAAATGGGCGGAAGCAGTACCGCTGAGGGAAGTGAGGACGGAGAATATCCTCCACTTTTTCAAAACGCACGTCATTTATCGGTTTGGAACTCCATGGCGGATTATCTCCGATAACGGGCTAGCCTACAGAAGCCATAAGATTAGCCGTTTCGTGCAACAGCATAATATAGACTGGAGATACTCCTCAGTATATAATCCACGAGCTAACGGTCTGGCCGAGGCCTTCAATAAGACCTTGACGAAGATCATAAAAAAGACGGTGACCCGAAATAAGAAGGACTGGCACGAGAGACTGCAAGAGGCTCTTTGGGCATATCGAACTACGTTCAAGACGGTCACGAACACGATGCCATACGCACTGGTATTCGGTACGGAAGCGGTACTCCCCCTCGAGATAGAGTTGCCTTCTCTACGAGTGGCAGTCCACCACGAATTGACAAACAAAGAAAATGCTCACCTTCGGCTTAAGGAGCTTGATGCCCTCGATGAAACCCGGCTCATAGCACAACAAAATCTGGAGGCCTACAAATCAAAGATGACGCGCTCGTACGAAAGATTGACCAGGCCGAGGACGTTCCGCCAAGGCGAACTCGTATTGGTGGTCAAAAGACCTATGATCCCCAATCGTGCCAAGCGGGGAAAATTTGAGCCAAACTATGAAGGCCCGTACATCATAGACAAGGTCTACCAGGGTGGAGCCTATCTACTCGTGGACATGCATGGTGAAAGGCCTTTCAGGCCAATAAACGGCCGCTTCCTAAAGAAATACTATGCTTAATGAGCCACAGCCTAGGTCAATGATAGATGACGACGACTATGTCCGCTCGCTATCTTCCTAAACTCAGACTTTATAAGCAGTAGCCGGCCTTCCCCTGAATGGACCGAAACGTCCTTAAACTAACGACGGACCGAAACGTCATTAAACTACTACCGCAGTATCCTTAGTCTGACGAGATGAATAAAAAAAGAGAGAAAAAGAAAAAATATATAAAAAAGAAAATATATAAAAAATAAAAGCGGTATGTCCATAAGCAAAATGGGCACGGATGAAAACCCGAAAGGGCTCCGTGAGTAAAAACAGCAGGGCTATCGGCGAGTGTTCGTGAAAACCCGAAAGGGCGCGACCTTGTAAAAAAAAAAGAAAAGAGAAAAAGAATAAAAAAAAACGGTATGTCCATAAGCAAAATGGGCACGGATGAAAACCCGAAAGGGCTCCGTGAGTAAAAACAGCAGGACTACCAGCGAGTGCTTGTGAAAACCCGAAAGGGCGCAACCTCGTTAAAAGACACTTACAAGATCCTCTCGACCTTGTAAGGAGAAACCACCCGCGTGGGATCCTTACGACTCACAAGGGAGCGACACACTTAGGGATCCCCACGATTCCTAAGGAGAAAATACACTTACGAGATCCTCACGACACGTAAGGAGAACTCTCTTATGGGACCCTCACGGCTCATAAGATTTGAAAGTCTTAAGTTACAGAAACCTAAACCTGTTCTTAAGCAAATCCCCCACAACCTTCGATATTGCCCTACAAGTGGCTCAATACTGACCCTTGTATACAATCCACGGGCACGAATAAACATTTCCCCAGCAAAGTCCCACCCGTGACTAGGGATATGTCCATATGGTGAGCAACCCTTGTAAGTCCTCTTGACTTATGAGGAGAAGACCCTTTTGTAAGATCCTTACGACTTGCAAGAGGACACGCACTTAGGAATCCTCACGATTCCCAAGGAGAAAACACACCTACAAGATCCTCACGACTTGTAGGGAGAAATGCCTTTGTGAGACCCCTACGGCTCATGAAGTCAAAATCCTTGGTCGACAGGACCCTTAACCCTGTTTACTAAGCCACCTTTGTTCAACATCGACAGAGACAAATGATGATTCGCTCCTGGCAACATCCCAGTTGTAGCGGTGCTGATGCCGAAATCGGTGTCTAAAATCCAAGCTTGCGGCGAAAAAGCTAGCGAGCCACACATGCATACGAAATAGCCGAAATGATTGGGCAACTCGCAATAAAAAGCAGCGAGTAAAGATAAAATAAATAGCCGAAATGATTGGGCACCGCGAAAAATGGCCGAAATGATAGGGCAATCACGACCTCCGCGATATAAAAGCTGAAATGATAGAGCATCGCGGAAAAAGAAATAAAAAAAGTTTTAATTTATGCCCTACAGGTGATGTTCCATCACACCCTGTATACAATCCAAGGGCATAAACAAAAAAGGGATCATACTTCTCCCCCAGGTTTCATCATAAGAAAGAAGCTAAATCTCGACGGGCCGCAAGCGACCTAGAGATCATCCCAACACTCGTCTCGTAACGACGGAAATAACTTCAAACAAAGCGGAGCAGCGGCAACCCCTAGTTCCATGGCTCGGCGATATACCTATCACCAACAGTCAAATCTCCATTCCGTGAAATGCGGATACAATCAGCAAAATTCCTGGTTACTGTCACGTCCCGAAAGTACGGAACAAGACCGACACTTACACTACGAACGTCTCGAGGCGTACGTAATCTAAGTAAACCGAAACCCCAGAAAACCAAACCAAGAAAAGTAGTAGAGTGAAGGAAAACCAATTTAAAACAAGTAGTTTCAATAGCATAAGCCGAATTATGCGGGTTTCTAAATACATCAAAAATTTCCTGAAAATTTCGGCAGAGTCTCCTTTGTAAATACTGGCGCCCAAACGGGATACAACAAGAATAGTATACGAAATCAATAAAAAGGCATCCCCAAGCGGGAGCTAGCTCTTCGTCCATCGACGGTCACAACCACACAAGCAATATAATATACAACGCCAACGGCGAGGATCAAATTTCAAAAGGAAACTCAAAACCACAAGAAAACCACAGAAATAAAACACGCGACTCTAAGGTCGAAAGAAATAACATCACTGGTCTCTATCTCAAAATAAATACATGTTTGGTTGATGGAACTTCTAGATACAACAAAGTAATAATATACAAGTTATATAATGGGGGGTACGATACAAGTAAACCCACCTACTAGAAAATCACCCGAAGGAAACTATGCCCGCAAGCCGTAATGAAACCTGTACGGCAAACCTGCAAGAAACTGGGGCACAACGGGGGTGAGTTGCCAACTCGCGAATAGAAAAACATCTACGAATAGAAATCGTATAAATAACACAACCTAGGTCACTGATCATAATATATCCTTAATTATATATATAACATGCAACCTATAACAAGGCTAGGGTAAATATCTAACCCGAGTGTAATCTCATATGCCCGTGTCAGTGCCTCAGATAGCAATATATCATATGAATGAGGTATGAATGCATGAAAACAGAATACATGTAAATGAAGAACTGTTTTCATAATTTAGTGAGATTTCCTTTGTATTTTTAAAATGAGATATCATAATGAAATCAGCATAAAACATTGCCTAGCATCGGCACAAAACGTAATCCCAATATCTCAATATCTCTATATCACAGTCTCTGTACCTCAATATCTCGAAATCTCAATGTCTCAATCACAATATCTAGGGCGCCGTCAGTCCAGACCGGCCCCTACCATCCATCTCAAGACCACGACGGTATCCTCCGGATATCCGACGCGTCGGGTAAAATCACCGGTAGGTAGTGCTCCCCTGCCAGGCTCACATCGTCATCATCACGCGCTTCTTGCCCCGGGGTACCTTACCGGGTCCACCATGTACCCGAAACGGTTCATCCGTCTCCTCGAATCGGGTCTCGAAATCCATCAGCAAACTCATGGTGGACGACTCATACATCATGGGAAAACCGCGCTTTTTATTTTAAAATAGAGAAAATGTTTATTTATGTTTTTGCGGTTTTCCTCCAAATCCAGAAAATCTCGTGGAACTCCGAATACAAAACCTCAATAACACGTAAAATAGTGAATATATGCATGAGAATCCATGAATGTGGCATAATAATGAATAACAGTATGCATGAAGTAACAGGCAATAACTACAATGTCTAAACTATTAGCTAACAGGCTATGTCAAGCAATAATATTTTCTAAGGTGTACGTGACATGGCAATTACCGATGAAGATGTGTGTGAGCCGGCAAGTAAGTGTACGTGGTACATACTCATCATCGGTAATGGTGCTGGTGTCCTAACAGCATGATATCAATAATGGAGTATGAAACATAATATAAGCATGCGATGCGAAGTGAACCACAATAATGAGCGGGAGCTGAATACTAGACGCAACTATAACTAAACTTCATTAATCTAATATAAGTCCTACAAATGGTGCCTTTTGAAATAACACGAATCATGGGGTTATGAAAATAGGGGCTACGGTGTTTTTATGAAAAGATACGTCTTTTGAAATATCCATAGGATCCCTTGGGCTGTCCTTTAAAATACCCATTGTTTACCCCAATCAGAGCAAAGCTCTGTTCAAATTCCAAGGTGGGAAAAGAAGCAATGCTTCTGTTTTTATCCAATCAGAGCAAAGCTCTGTCTTGAAAATAAAAGTTAAAATAAATGAAGTAACGCTTCATTTCTCCTGCGCACAAAAAAAAAAAAAAGCTTGCGCAGTGCGCTGCGCGACATGTGTCAGCGCAGCGGCGCGCAGTGCGCAACTGCGCAGTGCTCAGTGCGCAACTGCGCAGTGCTCAGTTCGCAACTGCGCAACTTAAAAAAAAAAAAAAAAGAAGTTGCGCAGTGCGCTGCGCGACACGTGTCAGCGCGCGCAGTGCGCAACTGCGCAACTAAAAAAAAAACAAACTTGCGCAGTGCGCTGCGCGACACGTGTCAGCGCGTGCAGTGCGCAACTGCGCAACTTAAAAAAAAAAAAGTTGCGCAGTGCGCTGCGCGACACGTGTCAGCGCTGCTGCGCAGTGCGATGCGCGACACGTGTCAGCGCGCGCAGTGCGCAACTAAAAAAAAAAAAACTGTGCGACACGTGTCTGCGCAGTTGCGCAAGCACAGCTGCGCGACACGTGTCACGCGCTGGAGAGTTGCGCAAAAACAGAATGAAAATTTAAGGAAATCTTTTCTGTTTTTGTTAAAGCAAGAAGATTTCTTCTGTAAAACAGGGGCCTTTGGATCAAAGATCCAACGGTGGGGAAAATTCCCCAAATCACTCAGAAAAAGATTTATGTAACGAATTTAACTAATTTATGAGCACTATAAAAAGGACCCCAGACCTCATTTCAAAATCATCAAGATCTTGCTAAAAAAAAAGAGAAGAGAACTCTTGAAGAATTAAAAAAAAAGGTAAAAACCTTTTAAAGAAGAGAAAATTCTCTTATGAACAAGATCACAGATCTTCAACGATAAATAAATAAATAAATAAAATAGTGCCTTGCACTTGTTTTATGAACCATCGGTTCTTGAACCTAAAAGGTTATTAAATTAATAGTGCTTTGCACTTTCATGAACCTTTGGTTCTCTGAGATAAGAAAAACAAGAAAAAACTTGTTATTATTTTTTTAAATCTAAATTCAATAGTGCCTTGCACTTATTTTATGAACCATCGGTTCTTGAACCTAAAAGGTTATTAAATTAATAGTGCTTTGCACTTTCATGAACCTTTGGTTCTCTGAGATAAGAAAAAAACAAGAAAAAACTTTCTTTTCTTTCTTAGATCTAAATCAAATAGTGCTTTGCACTTGTTTTATGAACCATCGGTTCTTGAATCTAAAAGATTCTCAAATTAACAGTGTTTTGCACAAATGCAATGCATTAATTAAAGGGCTAGGCCCAAATAAAAATGACCTGACAGGCCAAAATAAATTGCAAGGCAATAAAAGGGCAGAGCCCAAATAAATTGATGCTCTGCATCATTTATAAAGGGCAGAGCCCAAAACAAATTGATGCCCCGCATCTTTTCTGGGCAAAGCCCAAATAAAAATAAAAACAAATGCAAATAAAATATTGGACATTTTTAACTGGACTTAGCCCAATTGTGGCCATAAGTCCTTAAATTAAATTGACTGAGCAAAATGGCTCTCCTAAATCAATTTACATCCGGTTCGAGGGTACATCTCCGAACTCCTTTGACATCCATCGTTGTAATTCCTCAACGACGTCAAAGAGGTGACGGGTCCCAACGACCATACATCAATATTGGACCGAGATGTCCTTAAACTAATATCGGATCGAGACGTCCCTAAACTAATATCGGACTGAGACGTCCCTAAACTAATGTCGGACCGAGACGTCCCTAAACTAACATTGGACCACCACGTCCCTAAACTGGAATACGGACCACCACGTCCCTAAACTGGCACAATAGAGCCCAAATGCTCTTTTGTTGGACCTAAATGGCCCCGTTAAGTTGACCTTAGTCTCAAACTGGACTAACGTATCCTTAACAAACGTTTGAGTCGATCTTAGCCTCAAAAATGGTTAACGTATCCTCCAAACAGACTTTAGTCCCAAATTGGACTACGAATCTCCCTAAACTGGAACAATAGAGCCTCCAAATGCTCTTTTGCCCGATC
The DNA here is from genome assembly GCA_030015575.1 of Agapanthus africanus. NCBI lineage: Eukaryota > Viridiplantae > Streptophyta > Magnoliopsida > Asparagales > Amaryllidaceae > Agapanthus > Agapanthus africanus. The sequence continues at coordinate 247,288,891 of JASDDO010000004.1, read as the reverse complement.
TAAACGGTCCCGTTTAAGTTGATCTTAGCCCCAATCACGGCTAACGTATCCTTAAACATTCAAATGAAATATAAAACCCTAAATCAACTTCGGTTCGAGGGTACATCTCCGAACTCCTCTGACACCTGTCGTTGTAATCCTTCAACGACGTTAGAGAGGTGACGAGTCCCGACGTCCATATATTAAATGAGTCACGTTTAAGTTGATCTTAGCCTCAACGAGGCTAACGCATCCTTAAACTAAAACATCAAACCCAAATCTAAGTAAATACGGATTTGGACTAATCCACGTCCTACGGGCGACGGCATTACTCAGTCTCCGTATACAATCCACGGGCAACCACAAACAAAACAAACACACGCGACACGAAGTGAAATTCTGGAGAAGGAGAAAGTGGCTACTGCGATGCGGTAGCGTAATTAACTGCAGGGGCTTGCGCCTGCAGGGAAGAGCGTCCCCACAATCAAAAACCCCTCAAGCGAGGGGGAATCTGACAAAGTCTGCTACATCGGCCGCATTCGTCTAAACCTTCGATACACGGTGCCATAAATCAACTTGGCATCTTCGGAGAGGTAGACGGGTAAAACCAAATAGCATCTGCCCCGAACCTCAGGCACAGACGTCCTAACGTCTCGGCCGCCGTTCGGAGGGGAACAGATTCTGGCACGCCCGGTAGGACCTCTTCCTCTTTCCATTCCACACTTCGTGTGTCGTGTTCGCGAACAAATCGCGGTTTACTGTGATTGCCTGTGGATTCAAGGTACTAAGATTTGGTGTCTTGCTTTATGCAGAAAACAGAAAATCGATGGCTTCGAACTGCACCGCCCGCAGCGATAACTCTCGCTCCGTCATTGCTGGAGGAGTGACTTATGGGCCCCAAGCGGCCTCCCTTTTCAAAATGCCGGTGGAGCAGATGGCTCAAGCCACCACTGGACTATTTTTGGGACCATGCTCCCACCAATGAGCTTCAACGCCCCAATGACATTGCAAGAAGCTCCAAAGAAGTTGGTCTTCGATCGACTTACCACTGCCGCGACCCCTCTCAACGGGTCGTCCAACTCCACTGCTTCAGTTTTTAACGGACTAGGCCAGAGCTCTAACAGGCTCATGAAGAAGCCTGCCATACCAGAAGGCGTTATCCCGAAGCGAATAGCCATTCCAACTCACGTTCCTGGCAAAATCACCAAGGTTGCTTCCTATGTTCAGAAGTCCGCTTCTGACAAGTTGGCCGTCCCCGTTCAACGGACGTCGATCTTTAAAAAGCTGGTACCAGTATATTCTGACCAACACAGGGGGCATGAGAAGGTCACCCCTAGAGCTGAAACAACTCCATCAGCACGACACGCTCGACGTCGCCACTGGCGTCGAGTAAGGAAGGCTGGGGGCAACTCCCCCTCTGGGATAACTCCGTCAGCTCCGATGGTGAGGATCGATGCTGCTGTTCCAACCAAGAACAACTTTGAACTGCTCAACAAGGTGCGCAGAAACTCTCCTACTGTGATGTTGAAACGAACTCCTTCACCTATGGAGAATACTCCAGAGAAGAAGCTAGAGCAGCCCCCTCAACGGCTGTCCTCTAAAATTTACAAGGTCTGGCGACAGGTCCAGGAGTCAGTGATTAATGAAAACCATCTTTATCGACAGAAAAAGATGAAGGTGCGGCAGGAGAAGGATTACTCTGTCAAGCCACAAAAAACAAGAGCTACTTGGATGCCCACTACAACGGCTCCCTTAACTCCAATCACTCAAAAAAGGAGTCCACAAAAATCCCATGTGTCTTTAGCGAATCGCAAAGACATCGAACACAAACGCCCCAAGTCTGGGGGCATGGTAGTGCACACAGTTTATATGGCTTCTGGAAAGGAGGAAAGCCGCACTTCTACGGGCCACCGACCGCTCACCCGATCCGTGACGAAAGCCCAGGAGCAACAACAAAAGCTTCAGGAAATGATGACTACAATGGCTGCACTCACTGGGCCAAAAGAAAGCTCTGAAACATCCTCGGATGAGCGTCAAGAACAAGAAACGGACGCTGACTTTTTACGCAGAGTCCTCGAAAAGAGGGACAAAGAAGCTGCAGAGCAAGCGGCTAACATAAAACAGATGGCACTCCTCTTCTAAGATATGGTAGGGATGATGTTACAGCCGGACCCTTCTGCTGAAGAGCCTCCGATCGTCCTTGAAGACGACAGGGGAGAAACGTCAAATCCTCCGCCGGCTCTGTCAACAGCCAAGGAGGAGACAATCTCCAAAGTTAACCTAGATGAATATATAGCTCAGCAGATCCGGGTTCATCAGGCGAATGAAGCGGCTGGGAAAATTGTTAGAACCGGACGACCGTATCCGAGCTGGTATGACCAAATCAATTACCCGCCAGGATATACGATCCCTAAATTCCACGTATATAAAGGGACAGGGAATCCGCATCAGCATGCCGCTCAATTCAGGGCCTTATGCGGCAATACTGGAGGCGATGACAAATTGTTGCTACGTCAATTCGTCGGCAGCTTAGCAGAAACAACCTTTGAATGGTATTCGGAGCTGCCTAACGACTCTATCAAAACATTTGCAGAGATGGAGCTGCTGTTTACACAAAGATTCGCGAGTGCTAGTGAACGCACTCCGATAACAGCACTGATAAATGCCAGGATAAGGCCAAGCGAAACGTGGGTCCAATACGCAACACGATGGCGGAACCTATGGTCGAAATGCGAACAACGCATAGAAGAGGCACCTGCGGTAGGCATGTTTGCGGGAACTCTCGATCCGCAGGCGACCATCTCACAATTCATGATGTTCTTCAGGCCGACCACCTTCCAGGCCTTGATTGAAAAATTAGCCCAAATGGACCAGATGGGCCATAAGCCTTCTTCTTCAAAGACAGAGCCTTGGAATGAAAAGGGCAAAGGGAAGGCAACCTTCGTTGCCAATACTCAACGACGGTCGAACAACTCAAAGCCGGTCGTTCGCCAAAACAATGTGCGCCCACGCCCATCCCTCAAAGAGAGGCTGGGACGTATTTACTCGTTTCCGCAGAATAAAACGAGAAGACTGTTTGAGCTGGCAGTGCGCAACAGACTTATTAATCTGCCAAGTCCAAAGCGTCTGTCACAGCCGGGCGATCTTAATAATCCCAATTATTGTCCTTACCACCAAACGGTAAGTCACCGAATTGAGGATTGTTTTGTCTTTAAGGGATGGATCGAGGATCAATACCTACAAGGCAAGTCCGCGCTGTCTGAAAGCTGGAAGGTAAACCCACCACAGCCGCACTCTCCAAAGAAAACGGACACGCCGGGGGCAGCTTGTTCTTTAGTCAAGGATGAAAACAATGGAGAAAACTCATCGGATGAATCCGAAGACTACGCAGCGACTTGTCATATGATTTCTCATTCACTGACGGATGATAAAGAGGCTCCTTGCGCTGAGAAACCAATGGCGAATCCTGAGCCGGAGATTCTACAGCCATCAGACGAGTTGATCGATGTCTTCCTAAGTGAAATTCGTCTGAAAGCAAAAGCCAATCAAGAACGTGAAATGGCCATACTAGAAAGAACCAAGGTATTCCCGTCAAATCAAAAGCCATACACTGCGGGTAAAAACAAATTCAAGACGAGGAAACGGTTCGCCAAAGCTCTATCAGTAGGAATGAAGCTACCGCCCTCTGAAGAAAATTCTTTCTCTGAGGTAGAGATGCACCCTAACTTCTGTTTATATCATCAGAAGATCATACATCCTACCGAAGACTGCGAGTCCTTTAACTGTTGGTGGCAAGGGTATGTCGCTCAAAAGCAACACTTCGACAGGACAAAGTGTGAAGCTTGTGGACATCGGAAAAATGCGATATATGAGCGCAAAGGAGCCGCCGCAAACTGTCATATAGCCGACTTCAAGGGATCACAAATTATCACCTTTGGAAGCGACTCTGACGAAGAAGCTATCCCCAACTCTTCCCTCGGGGAATCTATTTCAAAAATAAAGGAATTGAGAAGCTGCGAGAACGTTCAGCCATGCAATCGCATGCTACTCGGAAAAAATCCCGACCCCGTAAGCAAGGGACCGAACAAGAAGAACAAAGGAAAAGGAAAAACGGCGCTTGTCGCCAGCGCTCAACAACAATCAGGTGACCCTAGACCGGTTGCTCGCCAAAGCAACAAGCGGCAATCCCTCCAAGAAAAGTTGAAACGTTCTTACTCGTTTCCGCAAGATAAAACAAGGGGACTGTTCGAGCTGGCAGTGTGCAACGGACTCATCAATCTGCCGGCTCCAAAACGTCCGTTGCGGCCAGGCGATGTTAATAATCCTAACTATTGCCCTTACCACCAAACAGTAGGTCACCTGATCGAGGACTGCTACGTCTTCAAAAACTGGGTTGAAGACCAATACCAACAGGGCAAGTTTGCGCTGTCTGAGAACTGGAAGGTGAGTCCGCCACAACCGCACGCTCCGAAGAAGATGGATACGCCGGGGGCATCATGTTCATTCATGGAGAAAGACTCATAGACCGAAAAGTCAATAAACTAGATATTCGCCTTAAATACGGCGACAACGGACCGAAACGTCCTTAAACTAACAACGGACCGAGATGTCCTTAAACTAATGATGGACCGCAATGTCCTAAAACTTGCAAATGACCGAAATGTTTTTAAACTACTACCGCAGCATTCTCAGGCTGACGAGAATATTAAAAAAAAAAAACAAAATAAAAACGGTATGTCCATAATCAAAATGGGCACGGATGAAAACCCGAAAGGGCTCCGTGAGTAAAAACAGCAGGACTACCGGCGAGTGTTCGTGAAAACCCGAAAGGGCGCGACCTCGTTAATAAAAAAAAAGAGAAGAAGAAAAAAAAATAACGGTATGTCCACAAGCAAAATGGGCACGGATGAAAACCCGAAGGGGCTCCGTGAGTAAAAACAGCAGGGTTACCGGCGAGTGTTCGTGAAAACCCGAAAGGGCGCGACCTCGTAAAAAAAAAGGAAAAGAAAAGAAAAAAAAATAAAAATAAAAAGAATAAAAAAAAAACGGTATGTCCATAAGCAAAATGGGCACGGATGAAAACCCGAAAGGGCTCCGTGAGTAAAAACAGCAGGGCTATCGGCGAGTGTTCGTGAAAACCTGAAAGGGCGCGGCCTCGTTAAAGAACACTTATAGGGTCCTCTCGACCTTGTAAGGAGAAACCACCCACGTGAGATCCTTACGACTCACAAGCGAGCAACACACTTAGGGGTCCCCACGATTCCTAGGGAGAAAATACACTCGCGAGATCCTCACGACTCGCGAGGAGAAATCTCTTATGGGACCCTCATGGCTCATAGGATTTGAAAGTCTTAAGTTACAGAGACCTAAACCTGTGCTTATGCAATCCCCACAATTTCCGATATTGCCCTATAAGCGGTTCAATATTGACCCTTATATACAATCCACGGGCGCGAATAAACATTTCCCTAGCCAAGTCTCATCCGTGACTGGGGATATGTTCGCATGGTAAACAACCCTGGTAAATCCTCTCGATTTATGAGGAGAAAACCCTCATGTAAGATCCTTACGACTTACAGAGGAAACGAACGCTTAGGAATCCTCACGAGTCCTAAGGAGAAAATACACCTACAAGATCCTCACGACTTGTAGGGAGAAATACCTTTGTGAGACCCTTACGGCTCATGAAGTCAAAAGCCTTAGTCGACAGGACCTTAACCCTAGTCACTAAGCCTCCTTTGTTCGACAACGACAGAGGCAAATGATGATTTGCTCCTAGTAATATCCCAGTTGCAGCGGTGCTGATGCCGAAATCGGTGTCCAATTTCAGGTTTACAGCGAAAAGCCAGTAGGCCGCTCATGCATACGAAATAGCCGAAATGATGGGGCGACTTGCAATAAAAAGCAGCAAGTAAAATGTATGCATGCATAATAGCCGAAATGATTGGGCAACTCGTAATAAAAAGCAACGAGTGAAAATGAAATAAATAGCCGAAATGATTGGGCACCGCGAAAAATAGCCGAAATGATTGGGCAATCGCGACCTTCGCGATATAAAAGCTGAAATGATAGAGCATCGCGGAAAGAATAAAAAAAATTGAAAGAATGAAACTTTTGCCCTACAGGTGAAATCACATCGATCCCTATATATAATCCAGGGGCACAGATAAAAAGGGAACAATACCTTCCCAACAGGCTCCACCAGAAAGCGAAGCCAAATCTCGACGGTTCATAGATAACCTAGAGACCATCTCGACATTTGTCGCAATATTACAGACACGATGTCAACAAATGAAGCAAAGGAAGGTCCCTAACTTCAGGGTCTTGACGTCAATATCGACAACTTAAAGATCACCAACGGCGTTTCTCCTCACTCCAACTAGATGCAGACATGACGTCAACAATTGACCTCAGAATCGCAACGAAACGGAACCATAACAAAGTCCCTAGTTCCAAATCTCAATGGCCACGTCTACAGCCTGGAGACCAACAACGGTATGCCTCCTCATTCCAACAGGACACAGATGTTACACCATCAAGCGGAGCGATGGCAAAATCCCAGCTTCACCTCAGCATTCGTCTCGATACAGTAGACGCAATGTCAACAACAGCGTTCCTCCGCAGTCCAGCTGGAGGCAGATGCAACGTCAACAAAAGACCTCACGGTCGAAACAAAGCGGAGTAACGGCAAAATCCCAACTCCACCTTAGCATTCGTCTCCTTACAACAGACGCAATGTCAACAACGGCGTTCCTTCGCAGCCCAGCAGGGTGTACATGCAAAGTTAACAAAATACCCCATGGTCGAAACAAAGCGGAGCGATGGCAAAATCCCAGCCTCACCTCAGCATTCGTCTCGATACAGTAGACGCAATGTCAACAACAGCGTTCCTCCGCAGTCCAGCTGGAGGCAGATGCAACATCAACAAAAGACCTCACGATCGAAACAAAGCGGAGTAACGGCAAAATCCCAACTCCGCCTTAGCATTCGTCTCGTTACAACAGACGCAATGTCAACAACGGCGCTCCTTCACAGCCCAGCGGGGTGTACATGCAAAGTTAACAAAAGACCCCATGGTCGAAACAAAGCGGAGTGATGGCAAAATCCCAGCTCCACCTCAGCATTCGTCTCAATACACCAGACGCAGTGTAAGCAAACGAAGCGAAGGCCACATTCCTAGCTTCAACGTCTTTACGGTAACTCACATAAAACCGGAAAGACAATCGGAGACCATCTCACATGAAGTGGTCACCTCCTTGACGTTCGTCTCGATACAGTAGACGAAATGTCAACCTCAGCGTTCTTCCTCCAGCAGGGATTCAGACATGACAAAGCAAATGAAGCGAAGGCCATATTCCTAGCTTCAACGTCTTTACGGTAACTCACATAAAACCGGAAAGACAATCGGAGATCATCTCGCATCAGCACAGAGTGGTCACCACCTTGACGTTCGTCTCGATACAGCAGACGAAATGTCAACCCCAGCGTTCTTCCCCCAACAGGATTCGGACACGCCAAAGCAAACGAAGCGAAGGCCAAATTCCTAGCTTCAACGTCTTTACGGTAACTCACATAAAACCGGAAAGACAATCGGAGATCATCTCGCACCAGCACAGAGTGGTCACCACCTTGACGTTCGTTCCGATACAGCAGACGAGTTGTCGCCCCAGCGTTCTTCCTCCAGCAGGGATTCAGACATGACAAAGCAAACGAAGCGAAGGCCACATTCCTAGCTTCAACGTCTTTACGGTAACTCACATAAAACCGGAAAGACAATCGGAGATCATATCGCACCAGCACAGAATGGTCACCACCTCGACGTCCGTCTCAATACAGCAGACGAGATGTCACCCCAACGTTCGTCTCGACACAGCATACACAACGTTATTAAACGAATGGAGCCACGGCAAAATCCCTAGTTCCAAACCTTGACGGTTCACCAGCAACCTAGAGACAATCTCGACGTCCGTCTCGATACAGCAGACGAGATGTCACCCCAACGTTCGTCTCGACACAGCAGACGCAACGTCATCAAACAAACGGAGCCATGACAAAATCCCTAGTTCCCACCGCAACATTCGTCCCGATACAGCAGACGCAATGCCAGGAAACGAAGCAAAGGCCAAATTCCTAGCTTCAGGGTCTTGACGGCAACTCATATAAAGCCCGAAAGACTATCGGAGATCATCCCCACACCAGCGCGGAGTGGTTATGACTCATCGGGGCTCCCCAAAATGAGCCTAACCTCAAGTAAAAAGCGGCATGGAAAATTCCTAGCGCTTGCTCTTCCGACGGTCAAACTGCCAAGGAGGATTGCTTGAAGACGTCGTGTCCAGGCCCCGAAGGGATCAGAGACACGGCAGTCGCAGGGCTACTCGAACAGCACGATTGCCTATCGAGGACTATATCAGCTTATGCGACGGTACGATGGCCAAAACCCTAAGTACCACCAACCTTAACGGGCTTCTGTCGTAAAGAGCAGAGGTTAAATGCGACGTTAAGATGTTCTTGCGAGAAACGTTCGATTCGTCTCGACTTGTGAAAAATTGTCGAGGCGGCTCGACTCGTGAGATAAAGCCTTAGGCAGTGGGCATAAAAGAAGCCTGTTTCCTAAGCATTGGGACCCTGCGAGTTGGCCCAAAACGGTCTCTTGCATACCATCCACGGGTCTCACTCTCCAACGTCGAACTTCGACAAGGAGGGAAGCAACCGCTTACAAGTCCTCTCGACTCGTAAGAGGGAAAAATTCTCTTGTAGGATCCTTACGACTTACAAGAGAAAACCACACTTAGGAATCCTTATGATTCCTAAGGAGAAAAAACCCGCCTACGAGATCCTCTCGATCCGTAGGGAGAAAAGTCTCTATGAGACCCTCACGGCTCATAGAGTTGAAAAGTCTTAGGCAGCAGATCTGAACCTGCGGCCTAAGCCCTCGCTATCTCGTGAAGAAATCAAGAAGCTTACTCTATTACCTGCTAATTGTGACGACATGCTGAGAAAGAGGAAAAGCAACAGAAAGAGCATCCGATTTACATTTGATCAAGCGTTCAAGACACATTCATTCATGCATGGGCAAAAAGACTCAGGACAAAAGATATATAATAAAGACAAGCTGGGATAAAAAAATTTCATTAATATTGCCCGAAGTTCTTACAGTCATAAAAACAATAAATGAAAGTTACAATGGAATAACCTCAGATCCAGGGCATGAATTGAGGAATTCAAAAGCGACCCTATCTATGACTTTCCAAGCCTCGCGGACCATCCTAGTGTGCTTCCTTTCGCGAGCACAAGCGTCAGGGTCCCTTCCGATGTCTTCCACCCTCCGATAAGCAGCGAGTATGGCAGACTGTTGAAAGACCTTGTGCAAGAGGTCGATAAGACTGTCTCGCCGTCTCTTCGAGATAAAATTCGATAGGTACACAGAGTGCACCTTGTCCTCAGCGGCATCCAACGCCCTAAGCGGCACGCCGGAACAGAATAGGGGAAGCGCTTCCCAGATAGCTCCCACGATAAGTTTAAGAAGAGAGGAACGGTGGGGAAGCAGTGGACCATTGCATGCGTCGAAGCGACTCATTATTTCAGTACACTCCTCGTTTGTGAACTCCTGATTTTGAGAGCGGCCAAGTCGGCGGATGTCCTCATGAGAGATGATCTCGTTAAGAGCGTACATGTGGGCGTTCATTGTTCCTGTGAAAGAGAATCAACAGAATTATCAGGAAGACTGATTAAGTAAAACGATATAATGCACTGAGGAATAAAATGCCATTTTTAAGTTCCAAGATCCATGAAGAATTCTTAAGAGTTCTTCTATATGATTTAGGAGGAGCAAAGCTCCATTAATGAATTAAGAAAATCTAAGGAAAATCTTTCAGAGAGCAGAGCTCTATGGAACCCTAGTAGGGTCTCCTTTAGTTCTCTTTAGATCCCTTTAAGACCTGTAGAGCAAAGCTCTACTAAGTGAAACCCTAAATAGGTTTCCTTTAGATCAGGGATCTATTGAGAGCAAGGCTCTATCAATGAAAATTAATTTAATTTAATTTAATCCAAATTAAAATTTTCACCTAAAAGTTTTAAGAATTTAACTCTTAAAGTTCTTGAAAATAAAGAGCAGGGCTCTGAGTTCTGAAAGTAAAATTTTAGAAATGAGAATCATCTAAGGGACCAAAGGTCCTATTTATAGGCATCAAGTGCCCTTTCAGCTTCCAAAGGATGGCGCGACGGTTCGGAGTCTGCCACCGCTGCCTCACGTTAGGAGGTCACGTAAGCGCAACGGTGGGGGGGGGGGCATCTGTTTACCCCAATCAGAGCAAAGCTCTGTTCAAATTCCAAGGTGGGAAAAGAAACAATGCTTCTGTTTTTCTCCAATCAGAGTAAAGCTCTGTCTTGAAAATAAAAGTTAAAAGAAATGAAGTAACGCTTCATTTTTCTCCTGCGTAAACAAAAAAAAAAAAGCTTGCGCAGTGCGCTGCGCGACACGTGTCAGCGCGCGCAGTGCTCAGTGCGCAACTGCGCATAAAAAAAAAAAAAACTTGCGCAGTACGTGGTGCGCGACACGTGTCAGCGCAGCTGCGCAGTGCGCTGCGCGACATGTGTCAGCGCGCGCAGTGCGCAACTGCACAGTGCTCAGTGCGCAACTGCGCAACTTAAAAAAAAAAAAGTTACGCAGTGCGCAGCTGCGCAGTGCGCTGCGTGACACGTGTCAGCGCAGCTGCGCAGTGCGCTGCGCGACACGTGTCAGCACGCGCAGTGCTCAGTACGCAACTGCGCAACTAAAAAAAAAAAAACTGCGCGACACGTGTCTGCGCAGTTGCGCAAGCACAGCTGCGCGACACGTGTCACGCGCTGGAGAGTTGCGCAAAAACAGAATGAAAATTTAAGGAAATCTTTTCTGTTTTTGTTAAAGCAAGAAGATTTCTTCTGTAAAACAGGGGCCTTTGGATCAAAGATCCAACGGTGGGTAAAATTCCCCAAATCACTCAGAAAAAGATTTATGTAACGAATTTAACTAATTTATGAGCACTATAAAAGGGACCCCAGACCTCATTTCAAAATCATCAAGATCTTGCTAAAAAAAAAGAGAAGAGAACTCTTGAAGAATTAAAAAAAAAGGTAAAAACCTTTTAAAGAAGAGAAAATTCTCTTATGAACAAGATCACAGATCTTCAACGATAAATAAATAAATAAATAAAATAGTGCCTTGCACTTGTTTTATGAACCATCGGTTCTTGAACCTAAAAGGTTATTAAATTAATAGTGCTTTGCACTTTCATGAACCTTTGGTTCTCTGAGATAAGAAAAACAAGAAAAAACTTGTTATTTTTTTTTAAAATCTAAATTCAATAGTGCCTTGCACTTGTTTTATGAACCATCAGTTCTTGAACCTAAAAGGTTATTAAATTAATAGTGCTTTGCACTTTCATGAACCTTTGGTTCTCTGAGATAAGAAAAAAACAAGAAAAAACTTTCTTTTAGAAAAAACTTTCTTTTCTTTCTTAGATCTAAATCAAATAGTACTTTGCACTTGTTTTATGAACCATCGGTTCTTGAATCTAAAAGATTCTCAAATTAACAGTGTTTTGCACAAATGCAATGCATTAATTAAAGGGCTAGGCCCAAATCAAAATGACCTGACAGACCAAAATAAATTGCAAGGCAATAAAAGGGCAGAGCCCAAATAAATTGATGCTCTGCATCATTTATAAAGGGCAGAGCCCAAAACAAATTGATGCCCCGCATCTTTTCTGGGCAAAGCCCAAATAAAAATAAAAACAAATGCAAATAAAATATTGGACATTTTTAACTGGACTTAGCCCAATTGTGGCTATAAGTGCTTAAATTAAATTGACTGAGCAAAATGGCTCTCCTAAATCAATTTACATCCGGTTCGAGGGTACATCTCCGAACTCCTTTGACATCCATCGTTGTAATTCCTCAACGACGTCAAAGAGGTGACGGGTCCCAACGACCACACATCAATATTGGACCGAGATGTCCTTAAACTAATATCGGATCGAGACGTCCCTAAACTAATGTCGGACCGAGACGTCCCTAAACTAACATTGGACCACCACTTTCCTAAACTGGAATACGGACCACCACGTCCCTAAACTGGCACAATAGAGCCCAAATGCTCTTTTGTTGGACCTAAATGGCCCCGTTAAGTTGACCTTAGTCTCAAACTGGACTAACGTATCCTTAACAAACGTTTGAGTCGATCTTAGCCTCAAAAATGGTTAACGTATCCTCCAAACAGACTTTAGTCCCAAATTGGACTACGAATCTTCCTAAACTGGAACAATAGAGCCTCCAAATGCTCTTTTGCCGGATCTAAACGGTCCCGTTTAAGTTGATCTTAGCCCCAATCACGGCTAACGTATCCTTAAACATTCAAATGAAATATAAAACCCTAAATCAACTTCGGTTCGAGGGTACATCTCCGAACTCCTCTGACACCTGTCGTTGTAATCCTTCAACGACGTTAGAGAGTTGACGAGTCCCGACGGCCATATATTAAATGAGTCACGTTTAAGTTGATCTTAGCCTCAACGAGGCTAACGCATCCTTAAACTAAAACATCAAACCCAAATCTAAGTAAATACGGATTTGGACTAATCCACGTCCTACGGGCGACGGAATTACTCAGTCTCCGTATACAATCCACGGGCAACCACAAACAAAACAAACACACGCGACACGAAGTGAAATTCTGGAGAAGGAGAAAGTGGCTACTGCGATGCGGTAGCGTAATTAACTGCAGGGGCTTGCGCCTGCAGGGAAGAGCGTCCCCACAATCAAAAACTCCTCAAGCGAGGGGGAATCTGACAAAGTCTGCTACATCGGCCGCATTCGTCTAAACCTTCGATACACGGTGCCATAAATCAACTTGGCATCTTCGGAGAGGTAGACGGGTAAAACCAAATAGCATCTGCCCCGAACCTCAGGCACAGACGTCCTAACGTCTCGGCCGCCGTTCGGAGGGGAACACCCATGATTCGTTAGTTTTTGAAATAGGTAAGAATCGACTCTAATCTAACAACTAAACTAAACTAAAGGGCAAAGCTAACAAGCTGGACTACAGGTAAGGAAACCGCCTAACATCTGAGTCGATCCATATACATACATGTATATATATTAGTCGGTGATCCCGCCTCAATAATATCATATCCGATACCATATCTATAATCAGATATCCCAAGTCAGGAGTGCGGGTCAATCATCAAGATATAGCTCGTACGTAAATCCGTCGTACGGCATCCCCAAATCTGGGTACGGGTCAATATCATATTCCTCACACTATTCCTCTGGTATCCTCTTTATCCAAGATCATAGTCTAGGGTACTGACCTATGTCTAGTACAATACTAATATCCTCAATATACTCATGATCTGACTACTGATCGACAATCCCGTACAAACCGATATCGTCAGCACATATCATCATCAAAGGGTAAACATCGCCCGATACGGCCTAATATCAATATCCAAGCATATCATGCCTCGTATCACGATCACAAAACAAATCTCGTCGACTCAGCTCAATCCCAAGTATCATCCTCAAATCCGTATGTGAACACATAGTCCCATACCCATGTGAACACATAATTATAAAGAATCCCATGAGCACATATAAATAGGAATGTATGCAAGTATGTATGTGTGTATGTGTAGTGCAACACTACCCTAGGGTTCGCAACACTAAAAATAATCCAACACACCAATATCCATCCTAAACATCGTTATTAATCCCAAATAACATAATAATAGTTGGTGTATATACGCATCCGTATACACCACCACGGACTGCGGGGGTGCTATACGCCATCCACCCGACTTCTCCCCGTAGATATAAATCTACTCACCTGGTCGTCGCTCGCCGGTGCCGACGTCGACACGCGCTTGCTTGTCGTCTCGAAGTCCACATGGGGTACCTACATATCAAAACGCACCATATCGCATTAAAATCCGACTTATGACCAAAACGACGCACGAATCCCACATAGGTCAAAACCTATGGTTGCTCTCACAAACTAACCCAAAAACCCTCGACGTCGGCGTGCAAACGCCCGACCATCGAGAAAAACCCAAGTACACTCATTTGCACATTCATGAATACTAATTTAAATATAGAATAGGTTAAAATTCACAAAAACCCCAAATTCACTTTAGAAGCCATTTTTCCGAAAATCCAGCAAGCAAAAAATTACCCGTTTTAGTACAAAACTCGACGTTTAAATGAATGTAGCGGCCAATATACTTATTAAATATCTTAAATAAGTCATATAAATCATTTCCATAAATTAATTTCACCAAACCATATATTGTTCAAAAGAAAAAAACTAGTTTGCAAAAATACCGATTTTAACTCTTTTTAAAGCAAAATTCACAATTTAACAATTAAGCTTGGTTTTGCATGATCCCAAGTCATTAACCCACTCATTATAATGTTAATAATGCTATGAAACCATAATTATAATTTTTATCTAACAATTTAACTTAAATTTTAAAACCTAGTTTGCAATATTATGCAATTTGGACAATTTAAAAGTAGCAATTAGCAAGATGCAACAAGGTTAAGTTTTACATAACAATAACATGTTAATCAACTCATTAAGACCACAATTTAATGATAGCAACCCTAATAAAAAATTTAAACCCTTTTCTAGAATTTAAACTTGCAATTTAAAAACCTAAATTAAACACTTAATTAAGTTGATTCAAAGAAATTAACCTACAACTAACCACTAGGGTTAGGATTTACCTCCACAATTTTAGAGATCTCCCATGCAAACATGGCCTCCCCACTTGCTCTCTAGCTCCAAGATCCATGTTAGCTAAGGCAAAGAAATAATGAGTAAGAGTTGGATTTGGATTTTGCTTTGAAATTTTGTGGATTTTTAAGCATTTTTGTGGATTTTTTGAAGAGAATGAGAGATGAAGAAGTGAAGGGGCTGTTCTAGATGGGGGGCTCGGCCAAATGCAGGTGGGGAGAGGAGAGAGAGGGTGTGGGGAGTTTGACCAAGTCAAGAACCATACATTAAGTATATAAACCCATACCTCAATTACTATATAATAATCTACACTTCAATTCTTTTTATTTCTTTGTTTTGTGAGATATGAAGTGGGCCAAAAGGGTTTGGGGCAGCAAGGCTCGGCCAAAAGGTTAGGGTGAGGATTTGTGAAAATTTGCAAGGAAATTTTGTGCAAAAAGACCCTCTCAAGTTACCAAATTGCAAGTTTTCGCTAATTTCACCAAAAAAGCATTTTCCTTCAATAATTTCTAAACCGTTTTGGCAAATGATTTCGTTTCAGAAACAATATTTTACATGTTAGTTTAATGTGTCAAGAATTATAAAATTTGTATCAACCTATTCCAATTTGTAATTTTCCCTAATTAAATGTATTAGTGACGGCTTAAAATAATATTAAAATAATTTTTTTTCAGAAAATTTGAAATTTCACCAGTGGCTCAATAAATACCAAATACTAGCAACTACATAGCTAGAATATGTATATTTAATTTTATAATAAAGATATTTGTATTTTGACTTTTTACAGAAAACCCCCTTATTTTACCGATTTTCCGAAATTTCACCGAAACGATTTTCAAAACGTTACAATCTTCCCCCCTTAAAGAAATTCAGTCCCCGAATTTAAATTAAAAACTCCCCCCAAATACTAAAACATCTAAGCAAAACCGTCAAGTCGTCGAGGCCCCGAAATCGTAAATACATAAAACAAACCGTAGCGCAACGCATGCGCATGAAAAATGAGCATAAAACTCAAAATCAAAACTCCGTCAAGCATCCCGCAATCATCGGAGTCAGGGTGAAGACACGAATGCCAAATCTCAAGCAAGGCCGATATGCTATAAATCGGAACTATACATGCAAATATCAGGAGGAAATGCATGCCAAATCCTTTAAGTTGCTGTGCAATGCACATAACACTGCACGGTGGCGGACGTCTATCATAAGAAAATAGCTATATACATATATACTTTTGTTTGAAATGTACGTTCCGCCGTTTTGGGAAACAATTTAGAAGGGTCTCCTTGTTTTAAACATTTCGTGTCATATCAGACACGTAGGTAAATACTGAGACTATAGCTCGCTTTTTGGAAATCCCTTCAATAACCATCAATGCATGCAAAATATATTCAGGTACTGTCCTCTGACTAGTCCTGCTCAGTACAAAAACTCATAGCAATCATCATAAAAAACGTACCGCTCCATAAGAAATCAATCCTAAAATACGCATATGAATACTACGTGCGTCTGGTGCGCACGGAAATCAAAATCCATATATATGACATACATATGCACAGAAACAAGATCTAAGTGCATCGGGTGTGCACAAAGCATCTGTCATAGGCAACGTGTGTGCCTGACAGCAAAATCAGGTGCATCTGACATGCACGAAAAATCTCGATTTAGTGCATCTGGTGTGCACCAAAATCGTATCTCATAATATGCGCCCAACATGCGCGAAAATCCAAATCAGGTGCATCCATCGTGCACGAAATCATGAAATCCAATATCAAGCGCCGAACATGCGCAAAATCCAATCAGGTGCACAAGGTGCACAAAACAAATATCGAACATCACAATCGAAATCGAAGTCCAGTGCATCTAAGTGCACAAAATACGAATCACTGCACTGCAAGCATATGTGAACTATACCGCGTGCAAAACCAAATCGTGTGCGTATATACGCACAAAATCAACTCAAATGTCTAAAACCGTAAAATCACAAACATGTGAAACCAAGCACGAAAACGATATCAAGTGCAACACTGTGCAAAGATCGTAAATCCTTAATCATCAAAATCAAATCATGCGAATAAATCACCCCAAACATCGAAATCAATAATGGCGGAATAGTCCCGCTCAAGCACATCCTCCAAGAATCTCTGGCCAACTGTCGTGGTCACTCATAGCATATCTCATCGATGATCCTGAAATCTGGCCTGCTGGTGTGCGTAACATGACCACTCCTGGGTCCGAGTCTTCTCGTAATTTATTCCAAAAAAGTCCTATCGAGGTCTATCCCAAATCTCGTCTCTGCCGAACTGTCCGGAATTCATCGTCCTTTACTACATTTGTTTCTTGTTCCGGAACGGCTGCATACTCATCGCGAATTCTTCTGGATGGTACATCCCAGTACAATGCCTCGGCATGCGTATCGCATCTCTGATGTCGGCGGAGTGGGACGTCGTCTCATCAAGATCTCGTACGAACCTCTTACTTCACTTTTCTCTAATGTCGACCGCTTCAGACTCGTCTCGTCGTGGCTGTATGGACTGAGCTCCAACGGCTATCCTCGTATCGGGAGTCTCCCAAGAAATGCATCTCACCACCTAGCATCCGAATTAAGTCGAACCATCCAATCGATTGTCAAAACCTCATAATCCCCCAAGGGCTCAACATCTTGGGCATAGTTTAATAGTATCGAGTACATACCACAGCATCGGTGGTCCAGCCGTAGAAGGGCAAACCCAAGCCTCACTAATGGCGCCGTGGAACTGCCGCAAACCCGAAGGTTCAAAGGCTTTCACACGGTCATTAAGTCGAGTTAGGGTTTCATTCTTCTAGAGGGACCATAGAATTGCCTGCATGTCTTTCCGACTATTTTAAACCTGGAATAATAGGTTTCTGACATTCGATCGTCTCTGTCGACTCCCAACGTCTCCGCGTGAAGTCGTCTCTAGCTGGAATCAATCTATCTGATGACCTCGCATCGGGGTAGGCGAACGATCCACATGTCCTAGTCATTCATCCTCGATGACTAGCGACCTTCTATCATCTCTTAGTACAACTCGTTCTGCACTAACTCCAGCATCTGGGGCAATATCTCGTCGTTCGCAGCAATAACTAGCTTGCTCGTCTGCACGCTGAACAGTGCCTCGACCATCATGAATAAGCAACACACCAACGGTCATCAAAATCTGGCTGGCCTCTATCATTGGCTCAATCCTCTAGTGTCGATCAGCACATCCGAGTAACCTCATAAAGGCGATCCGCCAAACGCTCGTGGCGCGGAAACACAGTAAAAAGACACATCTCCGCAATCGTGTGTCGCCGGAATTTCGCCCTGGTCAGTCCTCGTTCGTGACGAGCTCGTGCTGACCGCAACTCTACCTATAGCTCTCCCTGCCCGTAATCATGGCAGCAAAACCATAACTGGTACTGATGAGGCTAGATCGGAATGAATATAATACTGAGCAAAGAAATGTACATCCTAAGGCTTCTTAAGTGGAGTAGAGTATCGTAAATATGCCGCGGAACATACCCACGGTACGTCACTCTACTTTAGTCACCTATTCCATCAACCAAGGGTCATCCTACGCTCCGAAGGTAAAACCTAACGCTCTGATACCAACTTTGTCACGTCCCGAAAGTACGGAACAAGACCGGCACTTAGACTACGAACGTCTCGAGGCGTACGTAATCTAAGTAAACCGAAACCCCAGAAAACCAAACCAAGAAAAGTAGTAGAGTGAAGGAAAACCAATTTAAAACAAGTAGTTTCAATAGCATAAGCCGAATTATGCGGGTTTCTAAAAACATCAAAAATTTCCTGAAAATTTCGGTAGAGTCTCCTTTGTAAATACTGGCCCCCAAACGGGATACAACATGAATAGTATACGAAATCAATAAAAAGGCATCCCCAAGCGGGAGCTAGCTCTTCGTCCATCGACGGTCACAACCACACAAGCAATATAATATACAACGCCAACGGCGAGGATCAAATTTCAAAAGGAAACTCAAAACCACAAGAAAACCACAGAAATAAAATGCGCGACTCTAAGGTCGAAAGAAATAACATCACTGGTCTCTATCTCAAAATAAATACATGTTTGGTTGATGGAACTTCTAGATACAACAGAGTAATAATATACAAGTTATATAATGGGGGGTACGATACAAGTAAACCCACCTACTAGAAAATCACCCGAAGAAAACTATGCCCGCAAGCCGTAATGAAACTTGTACGGCAAACCTGCAAGAAACTGGGGCACAACTGGGGTGAGTTGCCAACTCGCGAATAGAAAAACATCTACGAATAGAAATCGCATAAATAACGCAACCTAGGTCACTGATCATAATATAACCTTAATTATATATATAACATGCAACCTATAACAAGGCTAGGGTAAATATCTAACCCGAGTGTAATCTCATGTGCCCGTGTCAGTGCCTCAGGTAGCAATATATCATATGAATGAGGTATGAATGCATGAAAACAAAATACATGTAAATGAAGAACTGTTTTCATAATTTAGTGAGATTTCCTTTGTATTTTTAAAATGAGATATCATAATGAAATCAGCATAAAACAGTGCCTAGCATCGGCACAAAACGTAATCCCAATATCTCAATATCTCTATATCACAGTCTCTGTACCTCAATATCTCGAAATCTCAATGTCTCAATCACAATATCTAGGGCGCCGTCAGTCCAGACCGGCCCCTACCATCCATCTCAAGACCACGACGGTATCCTCCGGATATCCGACGCGTCGGGTAAAATCACCGGTAGGTAGTGCTCCCCTGCCAGGCTCACATCGTCATCATCACGCGCTTCTTGCCCCGGGGTACCTTACCGGGTCCACCATGTACCCGAAACGGTTCATCCGTCTCCTTGAATCGGGTCTCGAAATCCATCAGCAAACTCATGGTGGATGACTCATACATCATGGGAAAACCGCGCCTTTTATTTTAAAATAGAGAAAAGGTTTATTTATGTTTTTGCGGTTTTCCTCCAAATCCAGAAAATCTCGTGGAACTCCGAATACAAAACCTCAATAACACGTAAAATAGTGAATATATGCATGAGAATCCATGAATGTGGCATAATAATGAATAACAGTATGCATGAAGTAACAGGCAATAACTACAATGTCTAAACTATTAGCTAACAGGCTATGTCAAGCAATAATATTTTCTAAGGTGTACGTGACATGGCAATTACCGATGAAGATGTGTGTGAGCCAGCAAGTAAGTGTACGTGGTACATACGCATCATCGGTAATGGTGCTGGTGTCCTAACAGCATGATATCAATAATGGAGTATGAAACATAATATAAGCATGCGATGCGAAGCGAACCACAATAATGAGCGGGAGCTGAATACTAGACGCAACTATAACTAAACTTCATTAATCTAATATAAGTCCTACAAATGGTGCCTTTTGAAATAACACGAATCATGGGGTTTTGAAAATAGGGCTACAGTGTTTTTATGAAAAGATACGTCGTTTGAAATATCCGTAGGATCCCTTGGGCTGTCCTTTAAAATACCCACGATTCGTTAGTTTTTGAAATAGGTAAGAATCGACTCTAATCTAACAACTAAACTAAACTAAAGGGCTAAGCTAACAAGCTGGACTACAGGTAAGGAAACCGCCTAACATCTGAGTCGATCCATATACATACCTGTATATATATTAGTCGGTGATCCCGCCTCAATAATATCATATCCGATACCATATCTATAATCAGACATCCCAAGTCAGGAGTGCGGGTCAATCATCAAGATATAGCTCGTACGTAAATCCGTCGTACGGCATCCCCAAATCTGGGTACGGGTCAATATCATATTCCTCACACTATTCCTCTGGTATCCTCTTTATCCAAGATCATAGTCTAGGGTACTGACCTATGTCTAGTACAATACTAATATCCTCAATATACTCATGATCTGACTACTGATCGACAATCTCGTACAAACCGATATCGTCAGCACATATCATCATCAAGGGGTAAACATCGCCCGATACGGCCTAATATCAATATCCAAGCATATCATGCCTCGTATCATGATCACAAAACAAATCTCGTCGACTCAGCTCAATCCCAAGTATCATCCTCAAATCCGTATGTGAACACATAGTCCCATACCCATGTGAACACATAACTATAAAGAATCCCATGAGCACATATAAATAGGAATGTATGCAAGTATGTATGTGTGTATGTGTAGTGCAACACTACCCTAGGGTTCGCAACACTAAAAATAATCCAACACACCAATATCCATCCTAAACATCGTTATTAATCCCAAATAACATAATAATAGTTGGTGTGTATACGCATCCGTATACACCACCACGGACTGCGGGGGTGCTATACGCCATCCACCCGACTTCTCCCCGTAGATATAAATCTACTCACCTGGTCCTCGCTCGCCGGTGCTGACGTCGGCACGCGCTTGCTTGTCGTCTCGAAGTCCACATGGGGTACCTACATATCAAAACGCACCATATCGCATTAAAATCCGACTTATGACCAAAACGACGCACGAATCCCACATAGGTCAAAACCTATGGTTGCTCTCACAAACCAACCCAAAAACCCTCGACGTCGGCGTGCAAACGCCCGACCATCGAGAAAAACCCAAGTACACTCATTTGCACATTCACGAATACTAATTTAAATATAGAATAGGTTAAAATTCACAAAAACCCCAAATTCACCTTAGAAGCCATTTTTCCGAAAATCCAGCAAGCAAAAAATTACCCGTTTTAGTACAAAACTCGACGTTTAAATGAATGTAGCGGCCAATATACTTATTAAATATCTTAAATAAGTCATATAAATCATTTCCATAAATTAATTTCACCAAACCATATATTGTTCAAAAGAAAAAAACTAGTTTGCAAAAATACCGATTTTAACTCTTTTTAAAGCAAAATTCATAATTTAACAATTAAGCTTGGTTTTGCATGATCCCAAGTCATTAACCCACTCATTATAATGTTAATAATGCTATGAAACCATAATTATAATTTTTATCTAACAATTTAACTTAAATTTTAAAACCTAGTTTGCAATATTATGCAATTTGGACAATTTAAAAGTAGCAATTAGCAAGATGCAACAAGGTTAAGTTTTACATAACAATAACATGTTAATCAACTCATTAAGACCACAATTTAATGATAGCAACCCTAATAAAAAATTTAAACCCTTTTCTATAATTTAAACTTGCAATTTAAAAACCTAAATTAAACACTTAATTAAGTTGATTCAAAGAAATTAACTTACAACTAACCACTAGGGTTAGGATTTACCTCCACAATTTTAGAGATCTCCCATGCAAACATGGCCTCCCCACTTGCTCTCTAGCTCCAAGATCCATGTTAGCTAAGGCAAAGAAATAATGGGTAAGAGTTGGATTTGGATTTTGCTTTGAAATTTTATGGATTTTTAAGCATTTTTGTGGATTTTTTGAAGAGAATGAGAGATGAAGAAGTGAAGGGGCTGTTCTAGATGGGGGGCTCGGCCAAATGCAGGTGGGGAGAGGAGAGAGAGGGTGTGGGGAGTTTGACCAAGTCAAGAACCATACATTAAGTATATAAACCCATACCTCAATTACTATATAATAATCTACACTTCAATTCTTTTTATTTCTTTGTTTTGTGAGATATGAAGTGGGCCAAAAGGGTTTGGGGTAGCAAGGCTCGGCCAAAAGGTTAGGGTGAGGATTTGTGAAAATTTGCAAGGAAATTTTGTGCAAAAAGACCCTCTCAAGTTACCAAATTGCAAGTTTTCGCTAATTTCACCAAAAAAGCATTTTCCTTCAATAATTTCTAAACCGTTTTGGCAAATGATTTCGTTTCAGAAATAATATTTTACATGTTAGTTTAATGTGTCAAGAATTATAAAATTTGTATCAACCCATTCCAATTTGTAATTTTCCCTAATTAAATGTATTAGTGACGGCTTAAAATAATATTAAAATAATTTTTTTTCAGAAAATTTGAAATTTCACCAGTGGCTCAATAAATACCAAATACTAGCAACTACATAGCTAGAATATGTATATTTAATTTTATAATAAAGATATTTGTATTTTGACTTTTTACAGAAAACCCCCTTATTTTACCGATTTTCCGAAATTTCACCGAAACGATTTTCAAAACGTTACAGTTACGTGGAACGCGGATAACGTCACTCCTTGATCCCGTGGAAAACATCCAGAGCGGAGCCTAGTCCTCGCCGAACACGGCAGTGAACCCGTGTGAAGCATCTAGTGCAAAATTCCTGGTTACGTGGAACGCGGATAACGTCACTCTTTGACCCCGTGGAAAACGTCCAGAGCGGATCCTGGTCCTCGCAGAGCACGGTAGTGAACCCGTGTGAAGCATCCAGAGTGGAGCCTAGTCCTCGCTGAGCACGGCAGTGAACCCGTGTGAAGCATCTAGTGCAAAATTCCTGGTTACGTGGAACGCGGATAACGTCACTCTTTGACCCCGTGGAAAACGTCCAGAGCGGATCCTGGTCCTCGCAGCGCACGGCAGTGAACCCGTGTGAAGCATCCAGAGCGGAGCCTAGTCCTCGCCGAGCACGGCAGTGAACCCGTGTGAAGCATCTAGTGCAAAATTCCTGGTTACGTGGAACGCGGATAACATCACTCCTTGACCCCGTGGAAAACGTCCAGAGCGGATCCTGGTCCTCGCAGCGCACGGCAGTGAACCCGTGTGAAGCATCCAGAGCGGAGCCTAGTCCTCACCGAGCACGGCAGTGAACCCGTGTGAAGCATCTAGTGCAAAATTCCTGGTTACGTGGAACGCGGATAACGTCACTCTTTGACCCTGTGGAAAACGTCCAGAGCGGATCCTGGTCCTCGCAGAGCACGGCAGTGAACCCGTGTGAAGCATCCAAAGCGGAGCCTAGTCCTCGCCGAACATGGCAGTGAACCCGTGTGAAGCATCTAGAGCAAAATTCCTGGTTATGTGGAACGCGGATAACGTCACTCTTTGACCCCACGGAAAACGCCCAGAGCGGAGCCTGGTCCTCGCCAAGCACGGCAGTGAACCCGTGTGAAGCATCCAGAGCAAACACCGGACTGTGGAGTCCTTAAAATCCATGGACTATGATGTCCTTAACCTCGACCGTAATGTCTTAAAACTAACAATCAACCACCCTGATTCTGTACTGATTCTACATTGGTTTAAGGGTACATCTCTTCACTCCTTTGATGCCTGACGTTGTAATTCTTCAACGTCTTCAAAGAGGTGACGGGTCCCTGGAACCAAACATCGGACTATGGAGTCCCTAAATCCACGGACTATGAGGTCCTTAACCTTGACCGTGATGTCTTAAAACTAACATCGGACTGTGGAGTCCCTAAATCCACGGACTATGAGGTCCTTAACCTTGACCGTGATGTCTTAAAACTAATATCGGACCGTGGAGTCCCTAAATCCACGGACTATGAGGTCCTTAACCTTGACCTTGATGTCTTAAAACTAACATCGGATTGTGGAGTCCCTAAATCCACGGACTATGAAGTCCTTAACCTTGACCGTGATGTCTTAAAACTAATATCGGACTGTGGAGTCCCTAAATCCATGGACTATGAGGTCCTTAACCTTGACCGTGATGTCTTAAAACTAACATCGGACCGTGGAGTCCCTAAATCCACGGACTATGAGGTCCTTAACCTTGACCGTGATGTCTTAAAACTAACTTTGGACCGTGGAGTCCTTAAATCCACGGACTATGATGTCCTTAACCTTGACCGCGACGTCTTTAAACTACGATGCCTTGAGCAACCCCTGACCCCGTGAAACACGAATAAGGGTGACCATATCCAGCACTTGCAAGTCCTCACGACCTGTAAGGAAGAAAAAAACTCTCTTCTGAGATCCTTACGACTCTCAAGGGAAAATCCGCTCAAGAATCCTCACGATTCTTAAGAAGAACTTACACCTATGGGATCCTCTCGACCTGTAGGGAGAAAAACTCTTTATGAGACCCTCACGGCTCACAAAGATCAAAAGTCTTAGGAGGCAGATCTTAACCCTGAATCCTAAGCCATCGCTGCCCTGCAGAGAGATTAAGATAAATTGTCCACAGAACACATTCAATGAAAAGAGATACACCACTGAGAAGAAAATTGCATCTTTTATTCATAAACCAAAATGGATACAAAGTACAATTCATGAAAGAACAAAAGAAGATACTCTCATCCATGAGTATGTACAAAAAAGAAAGGAAAAGATACAAATGTTTCAAGCCGGTGGGCGATTTAGCAGCTTGGTCAGCTCATCCTGCTGTTGCTGAGTCACGGCCTCATGATTCAAGATCTCTAGAAGACGAGCTTCCGCCTGAGCCTGTTGGGCCTGATACGAAGCGAGCCGGCCTTCAAGCTCTTTCTCGGTGGCTTTATGAGCCTCGACCCTCTCACGAGAGAACGTAGCAGCTTTATCAAGAGTCACCACCTCCCTGATAGACTCTTGAAGCACCCGCCAGAGTTCATACACTTTGTTGGCCTTGGCAGTAAGACTCGCCTGAAGCTCGCTCAGCGCTTTAGAAGCCAGCTCCCTCTCCGAGAAGTTACGGCCGAACCCTTTTCTCGCACGACAACATGTTTGCCACGTGTCGCCCTATCAGGCCACGTAAGCTCACTTTCGTGACCGCAACCTTGGAAACGGGACATACACGCTCAAGACCGTATAAATGGGCGTCCAGTCGACAGCAATAATCGACTTAAAACGCGCTCACATTACCTGGTATGAAAAGCAACGAGAAAATTTCCGACGAGCATGCGTTCGTAATTATATGAACATCCAAAAAGAAAATAATATTCGGGGCTTTAATGTGCATGCAACATGATGATAGTGTTGATAATTAAAGAAAGCTCTTATAAGGAGAACGCAAAGTCTATTTATGCAAGCGAAAACATACATACGATAAGGAGAACACAAAGTTTATTTATGCAAGCGAAGACATACGTACGAGCATCGAGCCTACATGAAAGTTCAGCATAAAGCATACAAAAAAGGGACTAATTTAAATATGCTACGCTAGCGGGAAAAGGTCACCAAACACGGGATCAATAGCACAAGGGTTAACAAAACAGAGAACAAAATTCTCCATCTCCCTCTCTGCTTTCTCCAGCACATCAAAACGACGGTTCTCGCGAGGAGTCGCTCCCCATCGATTGGCGCCATGTTCGTCCGCGAAAGCAGACATAATAGCTCGCCGGGCCTTTATCTGGCTCAGCAGGTGACTTGAGCAATCCTTCAAAGCCTGAGTAATCAGGCACGCTTCATGAAAGCCCTCGAGCTTTTCTTCAGCCGCGTCAAGCATTGCCAGGGTCATCTCCGCCGGGTGAGGAGGGATGTCGGCAAGCACGGCCGCGAGAATCATCCGGAGCCAGAGGGACCCCATCGGGAGGGGGGACCCCCTACGGATCGAGAGTTCATACATCGCCGAGTCGCATTCGTCATCGGTAAGGAGTGGATCCACCAATCGGGCAGCAAAGCGGGGGATCATCTCCTCGATAGGAACTTCCCATGCCTGTCGACGAGCATGAGGGCGATTGCAGGCCATGGCGCTCGGTTGTTTCTCAAGACAAATTACACCAAAATGAAAAAATAAATCTCTCTGTGAAGGGAAAAGAAGGCTATAGCCTCAGATATAAAGAGATGCATTAAGTGTTGAGCGCGGAAAATCTTGCATGATGAAGCTATTTCCAAGGCCCAAAAAAGGAAAGGCATCGAAAATCAGGGGGATGGAACTATTTCCAAGGCTCCTTCTCTGCATCTGATATTGTGCACTAAAAATATGGCATGGAAAATTTTTGAACAGTCCCATCAAAGGACCCCACGTGCAGAACACGTGAGCCCCAAACTTGACGTGCACTAAAAAATAGAATAGCACCATGCATATTAAAAGCATCAGCAACAGCAATAGTAAATTGATAAAACCCCACAGAAAGGCATGCAAACATACAAAGACATAATAAAACTTATCATTCATACTTCAAGAAGGTCATACAAAATAAAGAGAAACACGTTTACAATGGCAAGACCTCGGACACGGGGCATGGATTGAGAAACTCAAATTTGACTTTGTCCAAGATCTTCCAGGCGCTTCGAACCATCCTGGTTTGTTTCCTCTCGCGGTCGCAAGCGTCGGGGTCCTCACGGATGTCCTCCACCCTCCGATAGGCGGCAAGTATGGCTGACTGCTGAAAGGCCTGGTGCAAGAGATCAATGAGGCGATCTCGCCTCCTCTTTGAAATCAAGCTCATCAGGTACACCGAATGTACCTTATCCTCAGCAGTGTCAAAGGCCCTGAGCGGTACGTTGGTACAAAAGAGAGGGAGTGCCTCCCAAATAGCCAGCACGATCAGTCTTAGAAGAGAAGAGCGACGGGGGAGTAGCCGATGGTTGTACTCGCCGAAGCGGCTCATGATCTCGGCGCATTGAGCGTTGGTGAACTCCTGGCTCTGACTGCGACCCAATGCACGAATGTTCCCGTAGGAAATGATTTCGTCAAGACCATACAAATGAGCATCCATGATACCTAAAATAAAGATCATGAGAATTATTACAAAGCTTCTGTTCCATTAATTACAGAAGGACAACTTAGGGCGAAGGAAACCCTAAGAAGCCTCTATGGGGAAGAACTTAGTTCTTCACAGGAATTAAATTCCTTTTGGAAAGGGGAATTAAATCCCCAGAAACCTTTTTCTGTGAACAGAGTTAAACTCCATGGACTTGAACTGTCATCATCATCTCCTTGGAGGATCAGATGAACCCTACAAGAGATTTGCTGCTGAAAATTAATTGGTTTCATGGGCTTATATCTAGAGGAATGAAACCCTCGCTATGGATTCAAAAACCAGAAGGACATGAGAGTTCATCGTTCGTTCGAGAACATTACCTGAAGAAAATAATTCTTTTCGAACAGAGTTAAACTCTGAAAATTGTTCAAGGCAGAGAACTAAGCTCTGGAAACGAGAATTAAATTCTCAAGAAAGAAAAGTTCTCAAGGGAAGAAGATGAGCAAAAGTGGAGGCTCTTCTGAAGAGACATGGGTATTTATAGGATGTGATGGAGACGCTTCATCTCCCCAAATCCCTAGAGGAATCCAACGGTCACAAAAAGCGACAGCGTTGCACTCACGTGCAGACACGTGAGAACAACGCTGTGGGGGCATTTGTTTCCTGATTTAAAATCAGGAAAGCCTACGGAAGAAGCATCACGTGCTAGCACATGACTAGCAGTCACGTGTTGGCACGTGACATTTAAAAGCAGCGGCAAAGGCACACCAGTTCCCCGATCAAATCAAAGAAAAGGCTTCAGAAAAGGTCACGTGCCCACACGTGACCAGGGGTCACGTGCCCACACGTGACCAGGGGTCACGTGCCCACAAGTGACCAGGGGTCACGTGTTGGCACGTGACGGTTGAGTAGCGGCCAAAGAATAGAGCGCAAAAGGAGAAGAAAGGCCCGTTCCATGGGTCACGTGCCTACACGTGACCATGGGTCACGTGGCCACACGTGACCGGCCTTCAAAGCCTATTTATTTAACAGAATTAAATTCTGAAAAGCATTCTAATCTTTCCAACGGGGAATGATTATTTGAAACCGATTGGATTAAAGATTTAAAGGTGATTAAATATCACCTATCTATGGAAAAATCTCGAACTTAGAAAGATTTTTCCTTAAAATCTAACCGAAACAACAGAAGAATATCTTTGGATTTAAAATCCAATGGTGGATAAAATCCACCTAATAATCCAAAGGTCCAAATGAATGATGAATGTAAATCAGATCTCTAATGAATACAAATCAAATCCCTCAATGAATGATTCACTAAAACTAATTGATTCTGCTCCTTCTCCTATAAATAGGAGCCAAGAGACACACAGGGAAGGGAGATATACAGAGATCGACACACATAGAGAGAGAGAGAGAAAAATAGAGCCTGGAGACTTTGGAGGAATTTTGTAACACCCGAGCCCAATAATACTATTTCTGTTACTAGTTGAGTGTTAGACATTGCTCATTTCAACTATCTTGCTTGTTTGGTGATTGTTGCTAAATTTTAACCGGCTAAGTCATTTTTGCCTATAACAAATTTTAACACCTAAAGTGAAATTAAAAATATTCATACTGGCCTACTCGTCGCCACTAGTCGCGTGGTAGCATCCGCGCGTCAAGATTTCATCCCGTTCGGTGAAACGGACGAGTTTGGACGGCTACGCGCGCGTGCAAGTGTTTGACTTGGGGGCATGCATTTTAATCATAAAACATCTCATTTTAAAATTTGGAACTCGCTTAAAATCCTATTATTTGAATTTGAAATATTTGGGCGCAATCCGGGCGCAATTTGGAAATGTTGCATTTAGCACCAAAATCCCAATTTAATTTAATAATCTAAACTATATTAAATATATATTACTGTTTCATTTGTAACGTTTTAAATCCTTTTCAAATCTTTTAAAATTTTAATTAAAACTTCCCGTACCCACTCCCAGCCAATCACGAGGGATTAAATCCCTCGTGGGCCCCACCAACCCTCTCTCTCTCTCTCCGCCTCTCAATCTCTCTCTATCTCTCTCTCTAATCTTTTTCTCTCTCTCTCTATCTTTTAAACCCTTCGTATTCACGAGGAGCTTATCGCAGAAACCCTCGAACCCAACCCTAGACTTGCCCTAGCCGCCGCAGCCTCGCCGTCGACCTCCCCGCGACCTCGCCACCTTCATCCTCGCCTCCACAGCCTCGACCGCACCCCGTTCCTCCCTTCTCCCTCCTTCAGCGACTGCACCCGACGCCACCGCCACCTGCGCGCTGTACTGCTGTCGCCGCCGCCTCCCATCGCCGACGACGCCAGAGTCTTCCTCCCTTCACCCTCGTCCCGACCTCCTCATCTTCCTCCTCCTTCCCTCGCCAGGCTGCAGCTGCACCCGAGCCTAACCCTAGCACTTCTCCAGTCGCCGGGAAAGCCGCCGTCGACCATTGTCGTCGTTGCCAGAGCCACCGCCGACCACCTCCTTCTTTCCCCACGATCCAGACCAGGCCAGGACCTCCTCTACTCATCGCACCATCCCATTCCAGCGATCTCCAGCAACTTTCAGCCGGGACTGCCGCTGCCGCTGCTTCGCCGGCGCCCCCTCGCCGTCGAACCCGTCGCGTTTGCACCCTTGCTACCCCTGTAAGCCTCCCTTCACCATCTCCCTTCATGTATCCCTTCACTGGTCGATTTCTCGCCTTGATTTTGTATTTGCTAACATCGTCGCCGTTTTGACATTTCGCCGGATTCCGGCCGTGCCGACGACTTGACCCGACTCTCCAGCGAAGTACTCCGGTCCGTGTGGTCTCGCTGTTCGTTTTTTGGACTCGATCCGCGACCCGTGCATCCGTCGCATGTTTTCCGCCGACGCTACGTTCGCGAAACCGTCGAGGCAAGTATCCGAATACTTGCTCTAACATGCTAATATACAAGATCAAGTCTTGCTATACATTTAATTATCATATTATTTAATATAACTACACAGTTGATGGTAATATCGATATTATAGTATAACTTAGAATTGACGGTTGCAATTATCATTAACATTAAATCATTATAGTAGCTTCATGTAATTAATTGGTCTGCTATTAATCCATGCTTTAACTAACTAAACCAATTAGATCGTCCTTGCTTTATTTGTTAGATCATCCATGTGACAATTATTTATGCTTTAGTTTTAATTTCATATAGATTCATTACTTTATGTTATTGATATTGCTTTAGCTTGTGATTATTGCACCCCAAGGGTGCTCGAACCTGTTAATAAGATAATACAAAGCACCACTGTGATTAAGTGAACTATTATTGTTATTTACTGTGTTTCCTGCTGTTGTTCCTTATTCGCTTCTATACCTGTTATGAGCACACATTCGATTGCATTACATATTGACCTGACCTTGCTACACAAGATATATATACATACCGACTCAACCTGTTGTACCATGACCTGACTTGTTACCTGATCTCATGCCTAATGCCAACAAACCTGACTTGGGGTCCTCATGGACCATTCCTGTTGTCTACCCAGACAAACCTGCTTTTACCTGATCCTGTGTTGGCATTAGTTCTTGATTACTGAATACCTGACCTGACATACATAACTTGGGGGTATGGGGAAATCAAAGGTGAAACCGACTTGTAACTCAACAGTTCGATACCTGTTCTGATCAGTCTTACGGGCTTGGCCAGTCCGGGAGTGATGATGCTGATATCACTCGTCCATCTTGCTACCTATTACTGCCTAGCGGCACGTCTCGGATTCAGCCCCGAGGGTCTTGACCGTGGTCCCGGGCATGCACGGGATACTATTGAGTTACATCGACGAGTCATCAATTGATTTCAAAGACTTTAGAATAGTAAACCTGATAGAACAGTTTAGTTACCCCTGCACATTACCCTGCACTGTTGTTTCATATTATTGCTTTATTCATGTTTATCCCTGCATTGCCTATTACCATGTTCATATTATATTATTGGTTGACATGACGCGCTGACGTCTGGGTTTTGCATGGCCTAGATTCTTTACCACTGTTGCCGACCGAGCAGGAGTACTTCAGCCAGCAGGCTGATTTGTGAGTTCTGTAGTGGTTAGTTCATTTATTGCATTTTATTTCCAAGTGCGATCCCGCATTATGGGACGTACCTTTCTATTATTGTATTGGATCATTTGCTTCCGCACTTAGTTATTTTGACTCTTGTTATTCTGGATTTGGACATGTGTTAGATAGTTTATTTTACCATTCTTGATATCTCTACAGCCGTAATGTGACTGTGGATGGATACTTCCTACCCACAGGTAGCATGGTTGGCTATATCACGTGCCCACTTTAGCGTACTCTGGGAAGCGTGGCGTGACAAATTTGGATCTCCTGCAAAAGAAAACCTTAAGTAAGAAGGGGGAGGTTTTCAAGAAAAAAGAGAATTTAATTCTCAACAGAGTTTAACTCTGATATTAAAAGAAGAACTTAGTTCTCTCTTTAGCAGAGGATCGGCAAAGTGCACATCTCCTCATGAATCGAGAATTTAATTCTCATTGGGTTGAGATCCTGCCATGCAGATCCAAAGCATAGGGAGGGAATGGATGTTTGAGAATTTAATTCTCATAGCATTATAGGAATTTAATTCCTTCGAATTAAAATTAGGGTTTAACCCTATGTTATAGGAATTTAATTCCTTCAAAATGAACAGAGCCAGGGTTTAACCCTAGTTAAGAACTTAATTCTGTCAAAATAACAGGAATTTAATTCCCTTAAGAAAGAAGAAATTAGGGTTTCACCCTATGACAGAATCTAATTCCTCAGAATATAAATTAGGGTTTAACCCTATCTATGAGTAATTCTCTAAAGAAAGAAGGAATTTAGTTCCTTTAAAGTTATTATTAGGGTTTAACCCTATGACAGAACTCAATTCTTCACATATATGAGGAATTTAATTCCTACAGAGAAATCAGACTTCAACTCTATCAGAGAATATAATTCTTCAGAAGAAGAATTTAATCAGAAATTGCAAAGAGGCAGGGTCACGTGCTACCACGTGACCCCTGGAAAGATCCATAGAGAAGGGCTTTTGAGGCAATGCCTCACGTGACCCACGTGACCCTTGGCAGAAGCTTTAACACACAAACACTTAAATGCCCATCACGTGACAGCACGTGATGCTCCAAAGTATTCAATACTCTCGGCAGAACAAATAAAGGGGAGGGCGCCCTCACGTGCTACCACGTGACCCCTCTTACCTTAGTGTTTAACGCTAAATTGGACCCTCTGAATCCAGTGTTTAACACTGTTTTGCCTTAGTGTTCAACACTAATCGAAGAGCCTTTCTTGCAGTGTTTAACACTGAATTTCTTAGCAGAGTTTAGCATTAATTTTCTTAGTGTTCGACACTAAATTAAAATCTCTGTCACCAGTGTTTAACAATGATTATCTTAGTGTTTAACACTAATTTGAGATCTCTGTTGCTAGTGTTTAACACTGATTTGTTTTAGTGTTTAACACTAATTTGAACCCCATGTTGCTGGTGTTTAACACCTGTTAGTTATGTATATGCCCTAGAGGCCATTGTTGTACATTTGATGTATATTATAATGGATGCTTGGTTATATATAGAGAAGACTTTCTTGCTCGTCATGATAGTATGCTATTTGGTTTCACTTTATCTTAACATGTTGACTTGTATTGGTTTACTGTTTTACTCTCACATGTTGATAAAGCCCTTAGGATCTGTACTCGACTACTGGGACTATGATGAGATCATACTAGTGGGGCCGCGGTAGTCGATGAGTACATCCTATAACTGTTCCTAGTCGAGGGTATATCGAGACAGGGCATCGATACACCAGAGTAGACTAGCGTATACGCATCTTGACCCATATGATGGGCGATGGATGATCCCATATCCATCGGTGTTAGACATCAGAGATGGTGTACGGGTGCTCAGTAGAGACTGGGTACACTGAACGGACTCGCCGAGAACTCCCAGATGGTGGTATACCACACGTCAGATGGCAGTTCTCCGGTGACACTGGTACAGGGTAGTCTGTAGACCCGAGATCGTCATAGAGTCTTGTGTGATTCCCACTGTGCTTTGATTTCCACCTTACCACGTCCAAGAGGGCGTGCAAAACGGTGGCTTTTGGGTACAGTCCCGAATCACATGGAGGCAATGAGCGATAGGAGGGGATTCGTCTCTCCCGGTATAGGGAGTTGATGTTGTGCTGTGTTCGATTGGCTATAACTGGAAGTCCCTGGCCAGGGCTGATATAGAGATTTACTGGTAAGTGTTACTAGTAGTTTCTCGACCCGTTATGAGCCACACGTCGACACGACTTATCGGTTACTGGGGTCTGACGTATACCACCCCTAGACTTGATATGCGACATATCAGACGAACAGACCGGACTGTACGGGAGTGTTACTGATCGGATTCACAGGAGAACGCACAGGCTAGCTTGTTGATCTTCTGATCGCTCAATACCTGGGTGGCTGTTACGTTTAGCTGACCGCTTGCAGCTTGTGGGTGTTTGATATGATCATCACCTGCTACCGGCGTATTGACGATTCTTTAGAGTCCTACACAGAGGTTTCTTGGCTCAGGCGAAACAGAGTAGTGGCACATATGTGATATGTGCAGGACCGAGAATAATGCGATATGGGATACCGTATTATATTCTCGCGATATTTAGATATGAACCGGGACATCGGATCAAGTGTTGATTCGATAAATCGGTACATGATATATTAGTCGGTTATATTCGATATAGCCGGATCGTCGGATCAAGTGTTGATTCGATGATTTAATATATAATAATATATATGATATATTATTATATTAACTAATATTGGCTTGCTTTATTATTTCATTTTCTCAGTGGATGATACATTGATATATATGCGATATATGTTAATTGTATTATTTTCTTTTGTTGCAAATATATAATATATATGTGATATATATTATTGTGACATGATATGATTAATTGTTAAACATGTTTAAGGATGATTAATTGAGGTTAGGGTTTGATTAGGGTTAGTAGCTTCAAGTTCCTTCTAGAAGCTTTTTCTTTTGTCATTCTTAAGATCTTTATGGATGACACATTCATTTAACTTAACCAAACCCTAACCCTAGTTGTTTCTCTACACATTCTCATCCATTCATCCTTGACCATGGTTATATATCAATCATATGATTTATATTTCTATTCATCACAAAAGGAAAAGATTATTCATTATCTTTTTGATTATCCATTATCTTCTTCTTCTCTCTTGAAGAAGCTCTCTCTTGAAAATCCTTGAAGTGATGAATAAAATTGAGAAAATGATTTAAAAAGAAAGCAATATTACTACTCTCTCATCCTCATCTCATCTAGCCCATGGGATTAGTGTGTTCACTTCTTTAAGAGTGAGATAGCTTGAGTTCTTTGAAACCTCGAGGTAGATCATCGGAGATTTGGAATACGACGAGCTAGAATGGATCGTTCGAGTCGTGGAGCCTCTCATGAGTCCGGAAGATCGTGGATCGCGGCAAAGGGACTTCTACTCGGAGCTTGTGAAGTGAAGGAGCGGACTACAAAGGTTGTAATCCCTCACACTTAGATAAAAGTTATCTTATTGCATGTTAAACCCTAATAATCTAGCAAAGATCCCGGCTTTGGGTTGTTCGGCACGTCTAAAATTTAATCCGGGCATGTTTGATGCCTTACGAACCTTCACAAGAGTGCCTAGGAACCCAACAGTGGTATCAGAGCCAAGCTAGAGCATTAGGCGATGTGTTTACGAAGTTAAAACTCCGATCGAACACGAAACGACGAAACTTGACCCCTCTCTGGAATTTTTTTAAATTTTGGGATTTTTCTGAATTAAAAATATGTAAAAAAATCAGCAGGGAATTCTAAGAATTACCATGAAACATGTGCCCACAATTCGACCAACAGAGCGCGGATCCGCGGCAGAAAGAGGGTTCTCGCGGCGGTTCAGCGGCGACACTGTAGGATTGGGACACGTGGCTTCATGGTTTTAACCGTAGCTACTTGTTGACCATTCTGGATACTTTTATTCTGTTCCAGGTGTTTAAAATTCTGGGGTTTGTTTTGTAATAGTAGACTCGATCGGAGATTTTAAATTCGTATTTCTTTCCGGATATTTAGAAACTGTTAAACTAGTTGAACGGATATCATTAACCGACTTTTTCCCGGCACGGCAAACTTTCAAGCGTTGAATTTTTATTGGGTTTAAATCTTTCGGAAAATTGTACAAGTTAAGCGGTGGACCCTCTAGAAGACAACAAACCTTAACTCGATTATGTGACCGTCTTGAACTGCCTTTTGAACCTTCGGGTTTGGGGCAGTACGGCGTGCCACATGTGAGGCGTTGGCTTGACCCTTCTACGGCTGGATCACCGGTACTGT
Source organism: Agapanthus africanus (assembly GCA_030015575.1). Lineage (NCBI taxonomy): Eukaryota > Viridiplantae > Streptophyta > Magnoliopsida > Asparagales > Amaryllidaceae > Agapanthus > Agapanthus africanus. Next base: position 247,253,191 of record JASDDO010000004.1, on the reverse strand, counting down.
GACATATTCTGGGATTATTTGAACCCCGCTCAAGTGTTGAGCAGTTTAGGAAATTTTGGGTGTTTGATTATCTGTTCAGAAAGTTTAATACTGTATATTTATCTGGAATGTGATACAATATGTGGAATTCATAGAGTTAGGCATGAAATGCGGAGTATGTGATATTTCGGATTTATGATGTCTAAAGTGATTGTGGATTCCAAATATTGTAGTTTTACACTTTCTTTTCTGTGACCGTAAGTGTAATATGTGATATCGCCGGTTTCGTTGCTATATGTCAACGACAATTGGGATGCGCATATTTACTTACGTTGATGATATGAGATATTATGTGTTGCTGTGATATGTTATATTGGATCGTCGCGTTCAGAATAGCCGGGGGTTTTATGTGAGATGAGAGTTTTTATTTTCATTCATGTAAAATTCATTTGTAATGTAATATTCTTTTATTTGGGGCACTTCCAGGTTGCGGTTGCTGTCACCAGTGTATATTATTTACTTTTCCGCATTAGGTAGACCCAAGGTGGGGAGCACAAGTGACCGGGTTCTAGGGTCCAGTGGGAGGCCATCTTGAGGAGTCGAGACCGGGTCTTCTAACCTTAGAATTGGCAGTGTTACTTGCCGCTCTCGTAGGGGTCTTGGGATGTGGGTTTGGCTATTCGTCGCGACCGTGGAATCCGTGTTTTATACAGGCTCGTATTGAAAACACGGACGTCCTAGTATATCCAATATTTCATATATGTTCTTCTGCTGCAATGTTCTGTGATGAGATCATATTACTGCCTGAGACGAATGCTTATACTATATATGCTGATATATAAATATTACTGCTTTCGTTTCTTCTGTGATGCTTAGGAAGCATAAGCTGATGGGATTTTTATTAATGAGATTAATAAAAGAAAAGAAACCTAAAGATGTTGTAGAATCAAAATCTTTATAAAAAGGGTAGCTACAGTTTTGCTTTGCACAGTGATATATACGATATATCCTGCACCTTATTCGATGAGGAAAGGACCGAGATCCCTTCACCGGGAGTGACTCCTTTAGCGAAACTGGCAGATGCTGCAAAACGCGGTTTGTCTTTTGATTGCTTTTAGTATTTTGCTTTGCACAGCGGTATATGTGATATATCCTGCACCTTATTCGATGAGGAAAGGGCCGACGATCCCTTCACCGGGAGTGACCCCTTTAGCGAAATTAAGTAAAGCCTCAAAACACTCCTTTTCAAAAACTACTCGATTCTACGACGATATCATGTTCATTACGCTCAGGGTTTTTCTGAAAAACCTGCGTAGCCCTCCGTCATTTCAGATAGATATTATTTAGTATTCGTGCTACGCTTGTTTGGCCTGCGTCAAGGCGTAGTGTGCGGTAGCTAACTAAAATATATCTGTTTATGCATATGATGCAGATTCGATTAGGGTAGTCGTGCGACTTTGTTGGCCTGCGTCAAGGGTCGTGCGGGTGGGTTTAATTGAATCAAGAAATGACGGGTTGAACTTGACTAGCGCACTATGGTTTGTTGGCCTGCGTCAAGGTCATAGGATGCTAGGGGTAAAAAACATTATCGGGAATTTCAAGCGTTGAAATTTGCAATAAGATTGCATACCTCCTATGAGATAGTTGGATCCCGATACCCACTGCGAGTAAGAGTTACTCCTGGGAGAGTTTTACACAGGACAATTAGTCATTCAAGTATGTGTCTAGAAAAGTGTTAACGAGGTTACGCCTCTGGGAAAACGAGGTTTACTTTAATTAGGTCCGTGCGAAAGCACGGGGAACCTCCCTCAAAGTACCGACACTGATCTGGCTGAAAGATTGACGAAATTGTAGGGTGTAATTAATCCCGGCTAATCTTACCTTTTAGGGTTTTAAGGTAGATTTGATAAAAACAGTGGGAGACATCCTGATTAGATAAGATAATAACCAATCTAATCTTGCAAGAGCATACGCTAAAGTGTTTTCTTCTCTCTCTCTCCAGGTAGCGACCATTTCAGGCCAAAATCAAGATAATAAAATGGATGTATTGACTGAACCTGATTATTGTACTGAGCAAGGGGACGTTAGACCCATTCTTTCTTATAAGAGTTATAAGACTGAACAGGAAACATGAGAATATCTGGATTCTCACGCCGCCCAAAAGAACTTGCATATTGATGCATCTTCTTCGGGTGTGTTTGTTATTGAGAACTGTTTCTCAGTTCACCCTACGTCCTGGGTATTAGATACCGGATCAGGATCCCACATATGCAAACAGTTGCATGGGCTACGTAAAGGTAGAGAACTGGGAAAAGGTGATCATTCCGTTCAAGTAGGGAACGGTGCGAGTATTGTAGCCAAAGCAGTTGGCGAATATCACCTTGTATTGCCAAGTCGCAATACACTGATTCTAAATGAGTGCTATTATATACCGAACATGATGTGCAACATTATATCAGTTTCTTTATTGAGTAAAGAGGGATATAATTTTGTAGTACAGGATAATGTTATGAACATATTCCTAGATCAAAAGTTGATTGCATCAGGCTCGTTACATAATGGCATATTCATTCTAAATCAGAATACAGTCCTGAATATACAAAACACACACAAGAGGAAAAGTTCAGATATGAACGAATCCTACTTGTGGCATTGTAGACTTGGTCATATCAATGCGACACGACTGGCTAAGTTACATAAGGATGGTTATTTGAATCCGTTCGAATTATCATCTTATGATACTTGCCATTCATGTCTCAAAGGAAAAATGACCAAAGCTCCGTTTAGTGGACACGGAGAAAGAGTTACCGAACTCTTAGGACTGGTACATAGTGATGTATGCGGTCCCATGTCTACGCATGTTAGGAACGGTTCTTCCTACTTCATTACATTCACTGACGATCTCTCTAGATTCGGACATGTGTTCCTGATGAAACACAAGTCTGAAGCTTTTGAGAAATTCAGAGAATATAAGCACGAAGTAGAGAACCAAACGGGCAAAAGTATTAAAATTCTTCGATCTGATCGAGGAGGCGAATACTTAAGCGGTGAGTTCCTAGATTATCTAAAAGAGAATGGGATTCTCTCTCAGCGTACTCCTCCCTATACACCACAGCACAACGGTGTATCTGAGCGGAGGAATCGCACCCTATTAGATATGGTGCGCTCTATGATGAGTACAGCTGAGTTACCTATTTCCTTCTGGGGGTATGCACTGGAGACAGCTGCAGACCTATTGAATATGGTTCCCACCAAATCTGTGCCAACCACTCCATATGAGATATGGAAAGGAAAGAGACCATATCTTAATTATGTTAGGATATGGGGTTGTCCTGCATATGTGAAAACACAAAATCCGGACAAACTCGGCGCAAGGTCTATTCTGTGCAAGTTTGTTGGATATCCCAAACATTCGCGCGGGTATATCTTCTACCACACCGAAGAACAAAAGGTGTTTGTTTCTCGGCACGCCACCTTTTTAGAAAAGGAATTTCTTGAAAAAGAAATTAGTGGCTCTGAGGTAGAATTGGAAGAAGTTCCAGCAGAACAAACTACAACAGATGATTTAGTGGAACCAGAGGATTCAGTAGTACCCGACGAACCCCAGCCTCTCCGCAGATCTAGTAGGGTTACTCGTCCACCTGAGAGATACCACGGTTTTCTCATTGATGGTGGAAGCGAGGATTGCATCATGGATGATGATGAACCCACTAGTTTCGAGCAGGCCATCACAAGTACTGACTCTGTGAAATGGCTGGATGCAATGCGATCTGAGATGGAATCCATGTACACCAATAAAGTATGGATTTTAGAAAATGCTCCTGAAGGGGTAAAACCCATTGGGAGCAAGTGGATTTTTAAAAAGAAATTTGGTGTAGATGGAAAAGTTGAGACTTTCAAAGCTAGACTTGTAGCAAAAGGTTTTCGTCAAAGACCAGGTGTGGACTATGACGAAACCTTTTCTCCAGTGGCTATGCTTAAGTCCATCCAGATCTTACTTGCCATTGCTACATACCATGACTACGAAATCTGGCAAATGGATGTTAAGACCGCCTTTCTAAACGGTGATTTAGAAGAGTGCGTGTATATGACTCAGCCAGAGGGCTTCGTAGATAGTGGGAGCAGCGGAAAGGTGTGCAAGCTGCTTAAATCCATTTATGGGTTAAAGCAAGCATTGCGGAGTTGAAACATCTGTTTTGATGTTGTAGTCAAAGAGTTTGACTTCATCAAAAATATAGATGAACCTTGTATCTATAAGAAGGTAGCAGAGGGTAAGGTTGTCTTCCTCGTATTGTACGTGGATGACATACTCTTGATAGGAAATGATATTCCTATGCTGCAATCGGTCAAGCTCTTCTTATCACAGAGATTCTCAATGAAAGATCTAGGTGATGCCTCCTGCATATTGGGAATCATGATCTATAGAGATAGATCTAAACGGATACTGGAATTGTCCCAATCCAGGTACATTGACACCATACTAAAGAGGTTTAGTATGGAAGAATCCAAGCGTGGGAACCAACCCACGATCTCTGGACTCACTCTCTCCAAAGAGATGTCTCCCAAGACTGATTTGGAGAGAGCTCGCATGCAAGGGATACCCTATGCTTCGGCAGTAGGCTCTATCATGTATGCGATGCTATGTACCAGACCCGATGTAGCATACTCACTAAGTGTAGTGAGTCGGTATCAAGCAGATCCAGGAGAGAGTCATTGGACAGCAGTGAAGAACATTCTCAAGTACTTGCGAAGGACTAAAGAGATGTTCTTGGTGTATGGTAATGGAGAACTCCAGGTGGAGTCCTTTACCGATTCCAGGTTCCAAAGTGATAAGGACGACTCTAAGTCGCATTCGGGTTTTGTCTTTACCCTCAATGGAGGGGCGGTATGTTGGAAGAGTTCCAAACAGGATACCGTTGCAGACTCAACGATGGAGGCTGAATACATCGCTGCCAACGATGCTGCCAAAGAGGCTGTCTGGATCAAGAAGTTCATTAGTGAACTTGGTGTGGTTCCATCCATTGAGCATCCAATACCTCTGTATTGCGATAACAATGGAGCTGTGGCTTTGGCCAAGGAACCCAGGCCCCATCAGAAGTCCAGACATATTCTGAGGCGGTATCACCTGATCAGGGAGATAGTTGATCGCCGGGAGATCGAGGTCAGGAGAGTAGATACGAAGGACAACACTGCGGATCCATTCACGAAGGCTATTCCCCAGATACAGTTTGAGAGATTATTCGGGATGCTAGGTATGAGATACTACAGCAGCTGGCCTTAGTGCAAGTGGGAGATTGTTAGTTATGTATATGCCCTAGAGGCCATTGTTGTACATTTGATGTATATTATAATGGATGCTTGGTTATATATAGAGAAGACTTTCTTGCTCGTCATGATAGTATGCTATTTGGTTTCACTTTATCTTAACATGTTGACTTGTATTGGTTTACTGTTTTACTCTCACATGTTGATAAAGCCCTTAGGATCTGTACTCGACTACTGGGACTATGATGAGATCATACTAGTGGGGCCGCGGTAGTCGATGAGTACATCCTATAACTGTTCCTAGTCGAGGGTATATCGAGACAGGGCATCGATACACCAGAGTAGACTAGCGTATACGCATCTTGACCCATATGATGGGCGATGGATGATCCCATATCCATCGGTGTTAGACATCAGAGATGGTGTACGGGTGCTCAGTAGAGACTAGGTACACTGAACGGACTCGCCGAGAACTCCCAGATGGTGGTATACCACACGTCAGATGGCAGTTCTCCGGTGACACTGGTACAGGGTAGTCTGTAGACCCGAGATCGTCATAGAGTCTTGTGTGATTCCCACTGTGCTTTGATTTCTACCTTACCACGTCCAAGAGGGCGTGCAAAACGGTGTCTTTTGGGTACAGTCCCGAATCACATGGAGGCAATGAGCGATAGGAGGGGATTCGTCTCTCCCCGTATAGGGAGTTGATGTTGTGCTGTGTTCGATTGGCTATAACTGGAAGTCCCTGGCCAGGGCTGATATAGAGATTTACTGGTAAGTGTTACTAGTAGTTTCTCGACCCGTTATGAGCCACACGTCGACACGACTTATCGGTTACTGGGGTCTGACGTATACCACCCCTAGACTTGATATGCGACATATCAGACGAACAGACCGGACTGTACGGGAGTGTTACTGATCGGATTCACAGGAGAACGCACAGGCTAGCTTGTTGATCTTCTGATCGCTCAATACCTGGGTGGCTGTTACGTTTAGCTGACCGCTTGCAGCTTGTGGGTGTTTGATATGATCATCACCTGCTACCGGCGTATTGACGATTCTTTAGAGTCCTACACAGAGGTTTCTTGGCTCAGGCGAAACAGAGTAGTGGCACATATGTGATATGTGCAGGACCGAGAATAATGCGATATGGGATACCGTATTATATTCTCGCGATATTTAGATATGAACCGGGACATCGGATCAAGTGTTGATTCGATAAATCGGTACATGATATATTAGTCGGTTATATTCGATATAGCCGGATCGTCGGATCAAGTGTTGATTCGATGATTTAATATATAATAATATATATGATATATTATTATATTAACTAATATTGGCTTGCTTTATTATTTCATTTTCTCAGTGGATGATACATTGATATATATGCGATATATGTTAATTGTATTATTTTCTTTTGTTGCAAATATATAATATATATGTGATATATATTATTGTGACATGATATGATTAATTGTTAAACATGTTTAAGGATGATTAATTGAGGTTAGGGTTTGATTAGGGTTAGTAGCTTCAAGTTCCTTCTAGAAGCTTTTTCTTTTGTCATTCTTAAGATCTTTATGGATGACACATTCATTTAACTTAACCAAACCCTAACCCTAGTTGTTTCTCTACACATTCTCATCCATTCATCCTTGACCATGGTTATATATCAATCATATGATTTATATTTCTATTCATCACAAAAGGAAAAGATTATTCATTATCTTTTTGATTATCCATTATCTTCTTCTTCTCTCTTGAAGAAGCTCTCTCTTGAAAATCCTTGAAGTGATGAATAAAATTGAGAAAATGATTTAAAAAGAAAGCAATATTACTACTCTCTCATCCTCATCTCATCTAGCCCATGGGATTAGTGTGTTCACTTCTTTAAGAGTGAGATAGCTTGAGTTCTTTGAAACCTCGAGGTAGATCATCGGAGATTTGGAATACGACGAGCTAGAATGGATCGTTCGAGTCGTGGAGCCTCTCATGAGTCCGGGAGATCGTGGATCGCGGCAAAGGGACTTCTACTCGGAGCTTGTGAAGTGAAGGAGCGGACTACAAAGGTTGTAATCCCTCACACTTAGATAAAAGTTATCTTATTGCATGTTAAACCCTAATAATCTAGTAAAGATCCCGGCTTTGGGTTGTTCGGCACGTCTAAAATTTAATCCGGGTATGTTTGATGCCTTACGAACCTTCACAAGAGTGCCTAGGAACCCAACAACACCAACTATCTTTTAGTGTTAAACACTAACTTGTTCCCAGTGTTCAACACTGCTGGTCTTTAGTGTTTAACACCAACTTTAGCCCAATTGGCTAAGTGGCTAGAGGCAAAGCCTCTCCTTCAATGGACCAACAGAAAGCCAATATTCCAAACATGATTTGACTTAGCCCAAGATGGCCATAAGTCCTCAATTCAAACTTAACTGGGCTGATGGGCTCATAACATAATTAATTGGTCCTGGTCCCAAACTGGGCCAAAGACTGTTTAATCCATCTTGGTTTAAGGGTACATCTCTTCACTCCTTTGATATTTGGCGTTGTAATTCCTCAACGTCTTCAAAGAGGTGACGGGTCCCGATGACCATACATTGATACGGACTGTGGGGTCCTTAAACTCACGGACTATGACGTCCTTAACCTTGACCGAGATGTCTTAAAACTAACTTTGGACTGTGGAGTCCTTAAATCCATGGACTACGACGTCCTTAACCTTGACCGAGATGTCTTAAAACTAACTTTGGACTGTGGAGTCCTTAAATCCACGGACTATGAGGTCCTTAACCTTGACTGAGATGTCTTAAAACTAACTGTGGACTGTGGAGTCCTTAAACCCATGGACTATGACGTCCTTAACCTTGACCGCAACGTCTTAAAACTAACATTGGACCGCAATGTCCTTAAACTACCTATGGATCGCAATGTCCTTAAACTACCTATCGACCGTAACGTCACTAAACTAAACAACATGGCTCCCTTAATTGCTCTCTTGTTGGATCTAAACGATCCCGTTAAGTTGATCTTAGTCTAAAAACTAGACTGACGTATCCTTAACTTACGTTTAAGTCGATCTTAGTCTCAAACGAGGCTAACGTATCCTTAAACCCAAACCCCCAAACCCAAATATAAGATAATACGGATTTGGACTAGTCCACGCCCTACGGGCGACGACATAACTCAGTCTCCGTATATAATCCACGGGCAACCAAACATAAAATAAACACACACAACACGAAGTGACCATCTGGAGAAGGAGAAAGTGGTTACCGCGATGCGGTAGCGTAATTAACTGCAGGGGCTTGCGCCTGCAGGGAAGAGCGTCCCCACAATCAAAAACCCCTCAAGCGAGGGGGAATCTGACGAAGTCTGCTACATCGGACACATCCGTTTAAACCTTCGATATACGGTGCCATAAATCAACTTGGCATCTTCGGAGAGGTAGACGGATAGCACCAATTAGCATCTGCCCCGAACCTCAGGCGAGACGACCACGCGCCGCGCCGTCGTTCGGAGGGGAACAACGGTCTCGTCCCGGTGCTTAGGGACCTCGAGGAGAGCGTTGTAGAAGCGGGTGATGTAAGCTTTGAACGTCTCCTTATCCCTGCTCTTAATTGTGAAGAGGTAGTCGACCGTGCGCTTCTGCCGACGGTTCCCGACGAAGTGGCCGAGGAACTGAGTAGCCAGCTCGTCAAAGGTCGAGATTGAGTGAGGCTCGAGTCCTCGGAACCAGTCCCGACCAGAGCGGATGAGGGTGGCTGGGAAGGCTCTGCACTGGGCGGTGTCGGAATGGTCCTGGAAGCTCATCCTCGCGGTGAAAGCATCCAAATGGTCTTTCGGGTCGGTTTTCCCGTAGAACAGAGAGACCTTCGGGGGCTTGTTGCACGAGGAGACGTGGACAGCGAGCAGTCCCTCGGTAAAAATCTTGGTGAGCGAGTCGACGGCGTACTTAGCCCCGCCGCCCGAGAGGTGACCTTCTCGGCGTATGCCTTCAATCTTCTTCTCAAGGGCATCGAGTCGGCCGTGGTACCCTAAGGATTTGGTGCCTTGTGATCCCTGGCCTCTGCTGTGGGAGATCTGCGTCTGGGCGCAGCCCCGGTTCCTCTCGATGAGGTTCCTTAGATCCCCGGGCGAGGTGGCCCTCGAGCCGCCGTGGCGAGCCCCTTTTGCGCGACCCCATCGAGGGAGGGGGTGTCGGTCATACCTGGGGACAGGCGAGGTGACCGACATCTCCTCAGTGGGGTGAGGGTCACGAGGAGGCTCGAGGCGAGGCACTCTGGCGGCGGACCTTGGTATGGAGTTGTGGGGTGCTCAACGGGCCTCAGAGAGTATCGGCCCGTGAGATCTATGGAAATGGGACGTAGCCTGCCGGTGGTCAGCCGTGCCGACGCGGGCAGAGTCTTCTGGAGGCGAAGGAGCGGCGATCTGGGGCCCTGGCCCGGCCGTTTGGATGCGGAAGAGCGCCTCCACGATGGAGTGTAGTCGGTCTATTCGGCCGGCGAGGGCGTTGATGACGGTCGCCGGAGGAGGTTCATCCACGCCACCGGTGAGGGGGAGGCGGCGGCTGGTATTTGGATCTTCAGGGTGATCGCTTGCCATGTGGATAGAGATCGGAAGGCCAACTTTTGTTTTTGTGGAGTTTTAGTTTCCACCGACGGCGCCAACTGATGGAGGTCCTTTTCGGGTCTCCGTCAGATGTTGTCTTTCGTCGATCTCCCGGTGGATCTTGGAGGTGATCTCCTATTGCGTGTGGGTCTCAATGGGTTTTGAGGAGATTGGTGGTTTTGAGGAGTTTGCGCCGAGTACCTGCAAGGAAGTCCCAGGGTGGTTTGGTACCACCGAGGACCCTCCGACGATCAAGTTAGCACAAGATCCGAGCAGAGTAAAGGCTAAGTGGGGTGAAAAAAGCTTACTTGACCCCTATGTGATGGGGGTTTATATAGTGGCGGCAGCACGCAGTAGCAGGAGCGAGAATCTCACCGGCAGTTACGCTCCCGACGTCACGCCCGTGTAATAAGCGGATCGCCCGTTAATGGGGATCGTGATGGCGTGGAACGTGGGATGTTGCCGGCGGAGAATCCGTGCATGGCGAGATTTGCGGAGCGGTGGTTACGCTTGTGAGTGGTGGAGTTGGTCGGTCGGAGGGACCGAGGAAGATGGCCTCGGCGGGAGAGATCGGGAACGAGCGGGAGGGCCGAGGCATCTTGGTCCTGTGGTAGCTCGGGGCGAGCTGAGAGGCCGAAGAGGCCAACTTACTGGGGTTCTGAGGTGAGCCAGCTTGTGCTTGCAGGTCGGGTACAGGGGTGGCCTGGTCGGCCCCCACACTCCTGTGGGCACTTTCTTCTGAGTTCTGGGGCACGTCATCTGCCACGTGTCCTGATCTGGGAGATCGACAATCTAGAGCATCATCAACGGGGATGCGGTGATGTGCGGGCGGCGAGGGACGAGCGCGAGGGCGAGGGCTATGCGAGGAGGCGGGAAAGGGAGAATGAAGAAGAGGAGAGGGAGAGAGAGAGTACGTGTGAAGGTATGGGTTAAAAAATATATAAAGAATTAATATATAATAATATATAGAAGGATAGAGACAGAGAGAGAGAGGGAAAGGGCTGTTGGAGGTTAGGATAGGATAATAAAAATATTTTTTAGTTGATATATATATATATATATATATATTGGTATAAACAGTTATATTTATTATAAGACTATAATATTAGGTAAAATTGAGTTTTCTGGCTAATACAAAAATACTCCAAAACATGCCGGGTTGGGTCTAAAATTACGGTTTGAAAATACGGATAATATATGTGTCAAAAAAAACCAAAATGCGATATCCGGTTAAAGAAAATGCATACTCCCAAGAACGGATACACGTAGCGTGCATGTAGCGATCCAAACGAGTCTGTTTCACTAAACGGAACGAGAACAAAATGTATGGATACCAGCACAGGGTTAAGGGTACGATGCAGGCCATACTAGATATTTTTAAAATATATTATTTGATTATAATTGTATTATTAAAAAAATGCAGATGCCAGATATACGATGCAGATACACTGGATATACGACATGAAAGTGCATGGATCCTCATTGCTAGCCGGGATAAATCATAAACATGAATCAAGACGAGTTTCCAGCATGCGGGTCGGGTTGGATGCAAACACAGATATCAATTATACTATTCACACCCATAACAACAATAAATCAAGAAATAGCCACTCGATATATAAATTAATCAAGTCAAGCTTGGTATAACGAACTAGGGTGTTACATAAACCTTTTTATGAAAATAGTGGAGGAGAAATTTAAAAAGAGTCATTAGATAGAATCAAGTTTGCTCTAAAGTTTAAACAAGTTTGTTTGAAAAACATCTATGACGTTTGATGATCGAACATCACCTTCTTTGTAAATTTTGAATAAAATCTAATACAAACATAATATATAAGCATCCCCAACGGGAGCTAGATTCCATGCCCAAACGGCGGAGCTACCACGCAAATAATATACGACGCCCAAGACGATGAAAAGAAAGCGAAATATGAACATAAAAAATATAATTCGAATCCAAATGAGTACGACGTCCAAACACACATAACATCTAAGTCTCGCTTCTATGTCCACAAATATACAAGTTTTGGTCGATAGAGTTTTTAACTAGATACAAAAAAATATAAACATATACAATGTGTGGTTACGATACGACATGTAACCCACCTACCAAAGCAATCACCATAGAAAGAGTGTGCTGGCAAACCGCTACTGATCCGAGTGGTAAATTCTGCAAAAATCTTGTTAGTTGTATGCATGCCCTAGAGGCCATTATTGTACATATGATGTATATTATAGTGGATGCTTAGACATATATAGAGAGGACTTTCTTGCTCGATATGATAGTATGCTTTCTGGTTGCTCTTTAGCTTAACATGTATACTTGTCTCTTGATACTGTCTTGTGGTTACATGTTGGTAAAACCCTTAGGATGTGTACTAGACTACCAGGATTATGATGCAGATCATACTAGTGGGGCCATAGTAGTTCATAAGTTCATCCTTTAATGTTCCTAGTCGTGGGTGTATCGAGACAGGGCATCGATATACCAGAGCAGACTAGCGTATACGCTTCTCGACCCATGAGATGGGCGATGGGTGATCCCATATCCATTGGTGTTTGACATTAGAGATGGTATACGGGTGCTCAGTGGAGACTGGGTACACTGGATGAACTCGCCTAGAACTCCTAGATGGTATTATACCTCACGTCAGATAGCAGTTCTCTGGTGACACTGGTACAGGTTAGTCTGTAGACCCGAGATCGTCATAGAGTCTTGTGTGATTCCAACTGTGCTTTGATTTCCACCTTACCACATTCAAGAGGACGTGCAAAACAGTGGACTTTGGGTACAGTCCCGAGTTACATGGAGGCAATGAGCGATAGGAGGGGATTTTTTCTCTCCCTGTATTGGGGGTAGATGTCGTGTTGTGCTCGATTGGCTATAACCAGAAGTCCCTGGTCAGGACTGATTTAGAGATTTACTGTTAAGTGTTATCAGTAGTTTCTCGACCTGTTAAGGGTCTCGTATCGGCATGACTTATCGAGTTATTGGGGTCTGACATTTACCACCCCTAGACTTGATATGCGACATCTTAGACGAAGAGACCGGACTGTATGGTAGTGTTAATGACAGGCTTTACAGGAGCTAGAGCGGGCTTGCTTATTGATCTTCTGATCGCTCAATACCCGGATAGCCGTTATGTCCAGCTAGTACCGCTGACGGCTTGTGGGTGCTTGATGTGACCATCACCTAATGTCGGCGTATTGACGAGTCTTTAGAGTCCTACATAGAGGTTTTCTGGCTCAGACAAAACGAAGTAGGAGCACATATGTGATATGTGCGGGACCGAGATTAATACGAGTATGTGATACCGTATTCTATTCTCGCGATATTTGTATTGGTCTGTTATATGTGATATAGCCGGGTTATCGAATCAAGTGATGATTCGATAAGATGGTACATATAATATTAGTCGGTTATATATAATATAGCCGGATTATTAAATCAAGTGTTGATTTGATAATTTAGTGTATAATAGTATATTTGATATACTAGTTTACATTAACTAATATTAGCTCACTTAAGCATTTATTTTTCTCACATGTGCACACTTAATATATATATGATATATATTAATTGTGTTTTTATTTTGTGTCATGGTTGATGATACACACTACATGGGTATATGAGACTTACACCATACTAATTATAATGTAGGGTTTAAATATTTAAAGTAAATCCAAATTAGTCGATAATTAGTCACATGCATGAAGCTTGTAGAAGCTTGTGGATGCATTGACTTGGTCCACTAATTTTGTTTTACTAAAGATATTTATTAATCTAACCATTATAACTTAGACATGGTTATGTCTCTACATGAGTTAGATATATGATACAAATTCACCCATGGTTGCTATTCTCACCTCATTAGTTCATTACTTCATCTTCTTCATCCTTGAGAAAAAGCTTGCTAGTTTTTTTTTCCAAAATGAGAAAATATTGTGAGAAAAATAAAACTAAAGTGAGCCCACTTCCTACTTCATCATCATCTACTAGATTAGCACTTTAGTATAGGGTGTTAGCTTTACTAATCTCTCATTAGTGAAGTAGTAGCTTGAGTTAGTGTCTCTTCGACTTAGATCATCTTTGGCCTCGAAGACTTCAAGCAAGTTTGTTCCTTTCACCTTGAGAAGCCATGCAAGAGTCCGGGAGTTCCATGATCGCAGCGAAGGGACCACCACAAGGAGCAATTGAATTGAAGGACCGGTCAACAAAGGTTGTATTCCTTTATCACTTAGATGTAAAGCCTTTTCCGGGTGAAAAAGCAAGCAACGAAACTGTGTGAATCATTTTGTGGCGAGAGAGATGAAATGGAACTTGAATGCGTCTTCTTGCTCTAGCATTCAAGTCGATCTATTACGACCAGCGCGGTTGTTCGTATTTCATTTTCTTCTTCCAAGCCTGTTTACTTTCTAGTTTAGCTCCTAAAACTCTAGTTTGATCCTAGGTTAGGGTTGTTTGGCACACTAAATTTTTAAATATAGCATGTTTGATGCCTTGTGAAACCTTGTGGTTGTGCCAAAGAAACCTACAGTGGTATCAGAGTCTTGCTAGAGAATTAGGAGTTGTCTAGGCGAACTTAGAAGTTCGAACGAACTCCGAAAACCCGATATTGCCCACTTTCTGGAAATTTTTCAAAATGTTGGAATTTTTCACATCAGAAAATCATGCAGGTAATTTTATGGACCCTCTAGAAGAACAATACCCAATCTCGACAGCATGACCGCGGAACCGCGGCCAAATAGGCAATTTTGCGGCGGTTCCGCAGCGCCATGTGTGAGACATGGGTCGGCCCTTCTACGGTTGGTCCGTATGTACTGGTTCATGTTTCTGGGTATTTTTAATACTGCTCAAATGTTAAGATTTCTGGGAATTTTGGGAATTCGTTGATTCGATCGAAAGGTTTAACATCATCTAGATATTTGTGGAATGTGATATAATATGTGGAATTCATATAGTTAGGCATGAAATCCAAAGTATGTGATATTTTGGGTTTATGATGTCAAGGTTATTTGGATTCCAAATGTTGTAGTTTGACATTTTCTTTTCTGCGACCGTAAGTGTAATATATGGTGTATCGCCGGTTTCGTTGCTATATGTCAATGACAATTGGGATACGCATATTTACTTACGTTGATGACATGTGATGTTATGTGTTGCTGTGATATGTTATATTGGATCGTCGTTTTTTGAATAGCCGGGGGTTTTATGTGAGATGAGGGTTTTTATTTTCATTCATGTAAAATTCATTTTATGTAATATTCTTTTATTGGGGCACTTCCGGGTTGAGGATGATGTCACCGTTGTTGTATATTGTTTACTTTTCCGCATTAGGATAGACCCAAGCAGGGAAGCACAAGTAACCGGGTTCTAGAGTCCAGTGGAAGACCAACTTGAGGAGTCGAGTCCGGGTCTCCTAAATCTAGAATTGGTAGGGTTCCTTGCCGCTCTCGTAGGGGTCTAGGGATGTGGGTTTGGCTATTCATCGCGACCGTGGAATACGTATTTTATATAGGCTCAAAAGAAAACACGGACCTCTTAGTATATCCAATATTTCATATGTTTCTTCTGCTGCTCTGTGATGTGATCACTGTGGATTCTGAGACGAATGGATATACATTATATATGAGATATATAGTAGACGTTACTTATGTTTTGCACCCGCGCTAGTCCCGTCTCGGTATGCCGTTAGTTAAGTAACCTAACGCTGCATAACGGGACACTATGGCAAATGCGGATGACATAAGCGTACGTTGTATTTTCGTTTCTTTTGTGATGCTTAGGAAGCATAAATGATGGGACTTAATTAATGAGATTAATGAAAGAAAAGAAATCTAAAAGATGTTGTAGAATCAAATTTTAAAAGGGTAGTTCTAGTTTTTGCTTTGCATAGCGGTATTCCTTATAGAATATCCAGCACCTTATTCGATAATGAAAGAGCCGAGATTTCTTCACCGGGAGTGACCTCTTTAGAAAAAGCTAGCAAATGCTGCAATACTCGGTTTTGTTTTTGATTGCTTCTTTTAGTTCTTGCTTTGCATAGCGGTATTTGTGAAATATCCTGCACCTTATTCGATAAGAAAAGAGCCGAGATCCCTTCACCGGGAGTGGCCTCTTTAGCAAAACTAGTAAAACCCTAAAAAACACTCCTTTTCAAAAATCACTTGTTTCTACAACGATATCAAGTTCATTACGCAAAAGGTTTTCTTAAAAACTTGTCGTAGCCCTCCGTCATTTCAGATAAGGACTATTTAGTATTCGTGCTGCGTTTGTTGGCTTTTGTCAAGGCGTAGTGTGCGGTAGCTGAATGGTGCTTATCTGCTTATGCATGTGATGCAGATTGGATTAGGGTAGTCGTACGATCTTGTTGGCCTTTGTCAAGGGTCGTGCGGGTGGGTTTAATTCAATTAGGAAATGACGGGTTGAACTTGACTAGCATCCTATGATTTGTTGGCCTTTGTCAAGGTCATAGGGGGTTAGGGGCAAAATATTATCGGGAATTTCAAGTGTTTAAATTTGCAATGAGATTGCATACCTTCTATGAGATAGTTGGATCCCAATACCCACTGCGAGTAAGAGTTACTCCTAGGAGAGTCTTGCACTTTACAATTAGCCGATCAAGTAGGTGTCTAGAAAGGTGTCAACGGGGTTATACCTCTGGGAAAATGAGGTTTATTTTAATTAGGTCCGTGCAAAAGCACGGGGAACCTCCCTCAAAGTACCGGCACTGGCCTGACTGAAAGATTGGCGAACTTGTAGGGTGTAATTAATCCCGGCTAGTCTTTCCTTTTAGGATTTGAAGGAAGATTTGATAAAAATAGTGGGAGCCATCCTGATTAGATAAAATAATAACCAATCTGATCTTGCAAGAGCATACGCTAAAGTGTTTTCTTCTCTCTCTCCAGGTAGTGACCATGTCACGTCTTAATCAAGATAATAATATGGATGTATTGACTGAACCCGCTTGTTATACTGAGCAGGGGAACGTTGGTCCCGCTCCTACTTATAATTGTTATAAGTCCGAGCAGGAAATAGGGACGTATCCGGATTCCCACGCCGCCCAAACGAAGAATAAGCATGTTGATGCGTCTTCTTCGGGTGTGTTAGTTATTGAGAACTGTTTCTCAGTTTACTCTATGTCCTGGGTATTAGATACCGGATCGGGATCCCACATATGTAATATGTTACATGGCTAAGGAAAGGTAGAGAACTGGGAATAGGTGATCATTCCGTAAGAGTCGGGAATGGGGCAAATGTTGCAGCCAAAGCTGTTGGCGAATATCATCTTGTATTACCAAATGGTAATACATTGATTCTGAACGAATGTTATTACATTCCGACCCTGATATGCAATCTTATATCGGTTTCTTTACTAAGTAAAGAAGGATATAATTTTTTAGTACAGGATAATGTTATGAACATCTTCCTGAATCAAAAGTTGATTGGATCAGGCTCATTAAATAATGGCATATACGTTCTAGATCAAACTACAGTTCTTAATATACAAAACACACACAAGAGGAAGAGTTCAGAAATGAAAGAATTCTTCTTGTGGCATTGTAGACTAGGTCATATCAATGCGACACGACTAGCTAAGTTGCATAAGGATGGATATTTGAATCTGTTCGAATTTTCATCTTATGACACTTGTCGGTCATGTCTCAAAGGTAAGATGACCAAAACTCCGTTTACAGGACACAGAGAAAGAGTTGCGGAACTTTTGGGACTGATACATAGTGATGTATGTGGTCCCATGTCTACGCATGTCAGGAATGGTTCCTCATACTTCATTACATTCACTGACGATCTCTCAAGATTCGGACATGTGTTCCTGTTGAAACACAAGTCTGAAACTTTTGAGAAATTCAAGGAATATAAATCCGAAGTCGAGAACCAAACGGGTAAAAGTATTAAAATCCTACGATCTGATCGAGGAGGTGAATACTTGAGCACGGAGTTCGTGGACTATCTAAAAGAGAATGGGATTCTCTCTCAGCTTACTCCTCCGTATACACCACAACACAACGGTGTATCGGAACGGAGGAATCGCACCCTATTAAATATGGTGCGCTCTATGATGAGCACTGCTGAGTTGCCTATTTCCTTTTGGGGTTATGCGCTTGAGCTAGCAGCATACTTATTGAATCAAGTTCCATCTAAATTTGTACCTACCACACCATATGAGATATGGAGTGGGAAGAGACCATGTCTTAAACGAGTTAAGATATGGGGTTGTCCGGCCTATGTCAAGAGGCAAAATCCGGACAAACTCGAGGCACGGTCAGTTCTATGCAAGTTTGTGGGATATCCTAAACATTCACATGGATATCTTTTCTACCATGGCGAGGAACAAAAGGTGTTTGTTTCTCGACATGCCACCTTTCTAGAAAAGGAATTTCTTGCAAAGGAAATTAGTGGCAACAAGGTAGAACTGGAAGAAATTCTGGCTACACAAACTGAAACTGAAGATTTAGTGGAACCAGAGGATTTGGTAGTTCCCAACGAACCTTAGCCTCTCCGCCGATCTAGTAGGATTCCTCATCCATCTGGGAGATACAACGGTTTTCTCATTGATGGTGTAAGCGAGGATTGCATCATGGAGAATGATGACCCAACTAGCTTCGAGCAGGCCATCACGAGTGGGGACTCTATGAAATGGCTGGATGCAATGCGATCTGAGATGGAATCCATGTACACCAACAAAGTATGGACTTTGGAAGTTGCTCCTGAAGGGGTAAAACCCATTAGGAGCAAATGGATCTTTAAGAAGAAACTTGGTGTAGATGTAAAAGTTGAGACTTTCAAAACTAGACTTGTTGTAGAGGGTTTTCGTCAACGACCAGGTGTGGATTATAATGAAACCTTTTCTCCAGTGGCTATGCTTAAGTCCATCCGGATCCTACTTGCCATCGCTGCATACCATGACTACGAAATCTGGCAAATGGATGTTAAGACCGCCTTTCTAAATTGTGATTTGGAAGAGTGTGTGTACATGACTCAGCCGGAGGGCTTCGTAGACAGTGGGAGCAGCGGAAAGGTGTGCAAGCTGCTTAAATACATCTACGGGTTAAAGCAAGTATCGCGGAGTTGGAACATCTGTTTTGATGTCGTTATCAAAGAGTTTGATTTCGTCAAAAACGTAGATGAACCTTGTATATACAAGAAGGTGGCAGAAAGTTAGGTTGTCTTCCTCGTATTGTACGTGGATGACATACTCTTGATAGGAAATGATATTCTTATGCTGCAATCGGTCAAGCTCTTCTTATCACAAAGATTCTCAATGAAAGATCTAGGTGATGCCTCCTACATCTTGGGGATTAAGATCTATAAAGATAGATCTAAACGGGTACTGAGATTGTCCCAATCCGGGTACATTGACACCATACTAAAGAGGTTTAGTATGGAGGAATCAAAGCGTGGGTTTTTACCCACGATCTCAGGACCCACTCTCTCCAAAGAGATGTCTCCCAAGACTGATTTGGAGAGAACTCGCATGCAAGGGATACCCTATGCTTAGGTAGTAGGCTCTATCATGTACGCGATGCTATGTACCAGACCCGATGGAGCATACTCACTAAGTGTAGTGTGTAGGTATCAAGCAGATCCTGGAGAGAGTCACTGGACAGCTGTGAAGAGCATTCTCAAGTACTTGAGAAGGACTAAAGATATGCTCTTGGTGTATGGTAACGGAGAACTCCAAGCGGAGTCCTTTACCGATTCGAGCTTCCAGAGTGATAAGGACGACTCTAAGTCGTACTCAGGATTTGTCTTTACCCTCAATGGAGGGGCGGTATGCTAGAAGAGTTCCAAGCAGGAAACCGTGGCAGAATCGACGATGGAGACTGAATACATCGCTGCCAAAGAGGCTGTCTGGATGAAGAAGTTCATAACTGAACTTGGAGTGGTTCCATCCACTGAGTATCCAATACCTTTGTATTTTGATAACAATGGAGCGGTGGCTTTGGCCAAGGAACCCAGGTCCCATCAGCGATCCAGGCATATTCTGAGGCGGTATCACCTGATCTGGGAGATAGTTGATTGCCGGGAGATCGAGGTCAAGAGAGTTGACACGAAGAACAACACAGCGGATCCACTCACGAAGGCCATTCCCCAGATACAGTTCGAGAGACTCTTCGGGATGTTTGGTATGCGATACTACAGCAGCTGGCCCTAGTGCAAGTGGGAGATTGTTAGTTGTATGTATGCCCTATAGGCCATTATTGTACATATGATGTATATTATAGTGGATGCTTGGACATATATAGAGAGGACTTTCTTGCTCGATATGATAGTATGCTATCTGGTTGCTCTTTATCTTAACATGTATACTTGTCTCTTGATACTGTCTTGTGGTTACATATTGGTAAAGCCCTTAGGATGTGTACTTGACTACCAGGATTATGATGCAGATCATACTAGTGGGGCTTTGGTAGTCCATAAGTTCATCCTTTAATGTTCCTTGTCGTGGGTGTATCGAGACAGGGCATCGATATACCATAGTAGACTAGCGTATAAGCTTCTCGACCCATGAGATGGGTGATGGGTGATCCCATATCTATTGGTGTTTGACATCAGAGTTGGTATACGGGTGCTCAGTGGAGACTGGGTACACTGGACGGACTCACCGAGAACTCCTAGATAGTATTATACCTTACGTTAGATAGCAGTTCTCTGGTGACACTGGTACAGGTTAGTCTGTAGACCCGAGATCGTTATAGAGTCTTGTGTGATTCCCACTATGCTTTGATTTCCACCTTACCATGTTCAAGAGGACGTGCAAAACGGTGGTCTTTGGGTACAGTCCCGAGTCACATGGAGGCAATGAACGATTGGAGGGGATTTCGTCTCTCCCGGTATTGGGGGTAGATTTCGTGCTGTGCTTGATTGGCTATAACCGGAAGTCCCTGGCCAGGGCTGATTTAGAGATTTACTGGTAAGTGTTATCAGTAGTTTCTCGACCCGTTATGAGCCTCGTATCGACATGACTTATCGAGTTATTATGGTCTGACGTTTACCACCCCTAGACTTGATATGTGACATCTTAGACGAAGAGACCGGACTGTACGACAGTATTACTGACAGGCTTTACAGGAGCTAGAGCGGGCTTGCTTGTTGATCTTCTGATCGCTCAATACCCGGGTAGCCGTTATGTCCAGCTAGTACCGCTGACGGCTTGTGGGTGCTTGATGTGATCATCACCTACTGCCGGCGTATTGACGAGTCTTTAGAGTCCTACATAAAGGTTTTACTGGCTCAGGCAAAACGAAGTAGGAGCACATATGTGATATGTGCGGGACCAAGATTAATACGAGTATGTGATACCGTATTCTATTCTCGCGATATTTGTATTGGTCGGTTATATGTGATATAGCCGGGTTATCGAATCAAGTGTTGATTTGATAAGATGGTACATATAATATTAGTCGGTTATATGTAATATAGCCGGATTATTAAATCAAGTGTTGATTGATAATTTAGTGTATAATAGTATATTTGATATACTAGTTTACATTAACTAATATTAGCTCACTTAAGCATTTATTTTTCTCACATGTGCACACTTAATATATATGTGATATATATTAATTGTGTTTTTATTTTGTGTCATGGTTGACGATACAAACTATATGGGTGTATGAGACTTACACCATACTAATTATAATGTAGGGTTTAAATATTTAAAGTAAATCCAAATTAGTGGATAATTAGTCACATGCATGAAGCTTGTAGAAGCTTGTGGATGCATTGACTTGGTCCTCTAATTTTGTTTTACTAAAGATATTTATTAACCTAACCATTATAATTTAACCATGGTTATGTCTCTACATGAGTTAGATATATGATACAAACTCACCCATGGTTGCTATTCTCACCTCATTAGTTCATTACTTCATCTTCTTCATCCTTGAGAAAAAGCTTGCTAGCTTTTTCTAAAGTGAGAAAATATTATGAGAAAAATAAAACTAAAGTGAGCCCACTTCCTACTTCATCATCCTCTACCAGATTAGCACTTTACTATAGGGTGTTAGCTTCACTAATCTCTCATTAGTGAAGTAGTAGCTTGAGTTAGTGTCTCCTCGACGTAGATCATCTTCGGCCTCGAAGACTTCAAGCAAGTTTGTTCCTTTCACCTTGAGAAGCCATGCAAGAGTCCGGGAGTTCCATGATCGCAGCGAAGTGACCACTATAAGGAGAAATTGAAGTGAAGTGCCGGTCTACAAAGGTTGTATTCCGTTATCACTTAGATGTAAAGATGTTTACTTTCTAGTTTAGCTCCAAACTCTAGTTAGATCCTAGGTTAGGGTTGTTTGGCACGCTAAATTTTTAAATATAGCATGTTTGATGCCTTGTGAAACCTTATGGTTGTGCCAAAGAAACCTACAAATCTGGGCACAATGGGGGTGGGTTGCCAACTCAGTGAATAAAAATATATCGCAAGGTAGAAATCAAAATGAATAACAATCTACCTAGGTCATAAAATATAGTACTATCATATCCTATACTAATAAATGTATAATGCACAAGTATTATGAACGCATCAATAACGATCACGTAAACCTGAAAATATATCATCATCTCATATGTATATAACATGCATCCTTGTATAAGCCTATAAAGCAGCCGAAAGATGAATGTAAAACCCTTTTAAAATAGCCGCGTGATACGTATATCACGGCATAAGGAGAAAACGTAGTAGTATGAAGTATTATATGTGTTTTATTTAAAGTATACGTCTCACTTTTTAGAAATGAGTTTTAAGAGGATTTCTTGTTTAAAAGATTCTTGTGTCGTCCCAGACATGTCAAAATAGTGAGACTATAGCTCATTTGGAAACTTCTTATGTGTATCAACATGTGAAAATAGAATTCAGGTATTGTCCCCTGGATCAGTCCTGTTCGGCTACTATATAACATAAACTATAACAGCGCATCTCGACGGATCGCGCAACATCAACATAAGAGTGTCCAGTATCGACACTCAAAATCTCACGAGTATCCATCATTGGCACTCAACTCATCATCTACCAAGTGTCCATCTGTAACGTTTTAAAAATAAATAAATAAATAAATAAATAAAATCCTTTAGGTGAATTTTCTGATAATCGGTAAAATAAACCGTATTTTCCGTAAAACTCAACTACAATTATTTTTCAATATAGATTTAAATACGCCTATTTTAACTATGTAATTACTAGTATTTGGTATTTATTTGGTCACTTATAATTGTTAGTTTGATTAAATATCTTTCCTAAATTAATTAAATTCAAATATTATTTTAAGCCTTTAAATATATACATTAAATTAGTGATAAATACAAATTTGAATGGGTCAATTACACACATATGAACCATGACCACTAAAATCTAGTTGTAACATAAATTTTTTAACAAGTTAACTCCAAGTTCTAGTAGGTTCTAGGGTTGCAACTATGGAAATTTAAAATAAAGTAAATTTGGAATAGAAATGGGTTTAATTGAAAATGATACATGTATGTTTTTGTTTGCCTAGAACATTCTACACACACACATCACCCCACTCCTTTTTCTGGCCAAAA
The DNA here is from genome assembly GCA_030015575.1 of Agapanthus africanus. Lineage (NCBI taxonomy): Eukaryota > Viridiplantae > Streptophyta > Magnoliopsida > Asparagales > Amaryllidaceae > Agapanthus > Agapanthus africanus. The sequence goes on along the minus strand of JASDDO010000004.1, from coordinate 247,229,778 downwards.
TGCAGCAGGAAACCCCCTTCATTTCTCCATCTCTTTTCTACTCTAAATCATCACAAATTCATCCCAAAAATCCAAGCTAAAACTCACAATTTCAAAACCAATTCTTCTACAATTTTTCCTTAGCTTATTCATGAATGGATCTTGGTGTATGAAACCATTTTGGAGGCATGTTTCAAGTTAGATCTCAAGATAATTTTGAGGTAAAATTCTTAACCATGGCTAATTTGTTGTTTAGTTATACTAATCTAAATTATTCAAGTGTTAATTTGGTTTTAATTGCTAGTCTAAGAAATTCAAGAAAGGGTTTGGAAATTCAAGTTAGGGTTTATCACTTAATCGTGATTCCAATGGGTAATGTAAAATCTTATGCAATGCAAAATGTAATCTAGTTGTTGTATTGTAAATTATTGTTTCAAAATTGTTTAAATTAAACAATTTTGAAAACTAGGTTTTTATAAAACATATAAATAGGTTAGATAAAATTCAAGTGGGGATTTTTAACAATTTTTCATGGTTTTAATGAGTGGATTAACACATAAAGACATGTAAAATCTAATCTAAATTGTTAATTTACTAATTGTTACATTTTAATTGTTAATCTTTAAGCTATTGGTAAACTAGATTGTTATAAATCATGTATATTGGTGAGATAAAATTATGATGAGGGTTGCTATCATTAGATTATGGTGTTAATGAGGAGATTAACATGTTAATTGAATATGAAACATAATCTAGTTACTAGTTGCTAGTTTTTACTTTAAAATGGTGATAAATATGCTAATTTTGCTAACTAGGTTTTTAGAAATTGACTAAATAATTGGGATTAAAATCTAATTAGGGTTTCATGACATTATTAACATTATAAATTGTAGTTTAATACTTTAGTTCATGCAAAACCAAGCTTAGCTGTTGAATTGTGAATTTTGCTTTAAAATGTATTAAAATTTGATATTTTTGCAAACTAGAATTTAGGATTTAATACAAATTGATGAGAATAAATTATAGAAATGTTTTATATAACCTAGTTATGATATTTAGTGAATATTATGACCATTAGTTATGTTTAAACATCAAGTTTTAAAATGAAACGGTTAATTGACGCTTTCTAGGTTTTGCGAAATAGAACGATTTGATTGATTTTAAGGTTTTAATGATTTAAATCCTATTTTATATTATAATTAGTGAGTTTTGGAACTACGACTTGTACGTTCGTGTTTTATCTCGATCAATCGGCGTTTGTACGTCGATGTCGAGGGTTTTTCGGTTCTTTTGCATGAGCGGGTCATAGGTTTTAACCTATGCACGCTTCGTGCGCCGTTTTGGTTTTGTCCGTGATTCGGTTTACAATATTATATATGTTTGCGTATAGGTACCCCTCACGTGGACTTCGGACGAGGAAGAAGAGGAGGGCGACATCGACTTCGACAGACAAGGACCAGGTGAGTAGATATATATCTACGGGGGAAGTCTGGTGGATGGCGTATAGCACCCCCGCAAACGTAGAATATGGATATTACTTACTGTTATTAGGAAGTCGGACGTGACCTTAGATTCTTGGCGGGTAGGGTCCTATTGAAGACTTTAGGATGGAATAGGCTGATTTAGAAAGACTTAACCAGGGGATGACTGCCTTGGAGGGAATTCGTAGGTTTTATGTAGACACACACACACACACACATACACTTGACTTGGTGTATATGTATACATATATATATGAATGGGTGTAAGTTTCTATGTGTGTGTGTGTGTGTGTGTAACATATACACGTGATATGAGGATGTTATATGATATCTGGGGAAGAGTTGATATGACTGGGCTTGATGCCGTGATCTATTGGTGATACGATCGAGTTATGATATGAGATGTGTTATGATAGTAGCAGATCGTTGGGCAATGAGATTATATAAAATATATTTATATAAACGATAAAATGTGTTGATGACATTGGAATGAACGAGACTCTAGAATAGAACCCAGATTGTAATATGTGACTTAATCACGATATGACATATGGCATGATATTTTAGTGGATCATTTGACGATGCATATTTACACAGACAATGATATATGTTTGATGATATTGGGATGTATGTGATTATAGTACAGTACCCTTGATCATGATATTGTTTGAGGATGATACTATACGAACGATGATGTAAATATCTGATAGTTGACCCGTACCCCGAATTTGGGAAGCCGTACGATGGATTTTACCGTACGAGGCATAGATGTGATGATTGATCCGCACTCTTGACTCGAGGAAGTCGTACTACGTACGTGACGCTATTGAGGCTGGATTGCCGACTACTAGAGATATCGACTCAGATTTTAGGTGAATTCTTACTCCCTGTCGACTAGTTTCTTTAGTTTAGTTCTTTAGTGGGTTTGATAGATACTAGTTTAGGTTCGAGTCATATACTTTGCAGTTAAATATGTATATTCTAAATGTGCGATTAATACACATTCACCCTTATATTCAGATTGTAATCATCGCATTGCATGTTCTTATATAAGTTTCTTTAGTTAATATGAAACTCTTCCTGTTAGGACACCAGCACCATTACTAATGATGCGCATGATCCACGTACACTTATTTACCGGTTCACACACATCATCATCGGTAATTGCCATGTCACGTACACTTTAGAACATATTATCTTTTTATTGATATACCAGCTAAATGCTAGTCAAATATAATATTGTGTGATTACTCTCATGTGCTGGTTTAGACATTGCATTTATTACTTGGACACTTCATGCATTCACATATTCATATTATCATGCAGTATTGTGGGGCTTATGCCGATACTCATTATTTACTTACTCATGATTTTGGGATTTTGGATTTCTATGAGATTTCTGGATTTTAGGGAAAACCACAAGAATATATATAAAAACTGCTCTCTCTCTCTCCCTCTCATTTTAAAATACAAGTTGCGGTTTTCTCGTGATGTATGGGTCGTCCACTATGAGGTTTCATGTTTTCTGTTGGATTTCGAGACCCGATTCGAGGAGTGGATGAACCGTCTCGGATACATAGTGGGCCTGGTATGGTACCCCGGGGCAAGAAGCTCGAGTTGTAGACGATGAGCCTGGCAGGGGAAGACTACCTACCGGTGATATCTGGCGCAGCGGATATCCGGAGGATACCGACCGTTGTCGTGAGATTTGATGATATGGGCCGATCCGAACTGACGGAGCCCGAGATATTGAGACTATGAGATATTAAGACTATGAGGTATTGAGACTTTGAGATTTACATGTTTTGTGTCGATGCTTGACACAGATTTCCATGGCTTTCATTGATGATGTTTCAGATTACCATACAAATTTTACTATGATAAAAGTTAAAGATTTCTTATACAGATATATCCAGATTTCATGGTTGATTGTTTTACATTCATGGTTCATGCATACTCATACACATGACATGTTACTACTTGAGGTACTGACACGAGCACTGAGCATTGCACTTACGCATAGCTTATTACTCTGCCACTACTAGATGATTAGTGATATAAGTATATTATTATGACCTAGGAGAGCGTCGTGCATGCGATTTCTACTCGTAGATGTCTTCTACTCATGAGTTGGCAACTCACCCCCGTTGTGCCAAATTTTCTTACAGATATCGATGTACAGGTTTCCTTGGCAGCTTGCTGGCACATCATTTCATTCAGGGTGATTTGCTTGGTAGGTTGGTTCACTTGCATCAGAACCGCCGTTGTACTTTTATCATTTCATTTGTATCTAGTAAGCTCCATCAACCAGACTTGTATTACTTGATAATTTAGTAGACCAGTTGCTTATTCTTTCGACCTTAGAGTCGCGCTTATATTATTATGGTTTTCTGGTGGTTTTGATGATTTTCTTTGAGTTTTGTTCCTCGTCCTTCGGCGTTGTATATTATTTTGCTTGCGTGGTTGTGACCGCCAATTGGTGAAGAGCTAGCTCCCGCTTGAGGATGCCTTTTTATTATTGCTTATGTATATATTCTTATTTATACCTGTTTGGGGCCAGTTTTTACAAAGGAGACTCTGCCGAAATTTTTGAGAAAATTTGATATTGCTTTTAAACATGTTTTCCTACACTTCTTCTTTTAAATGGTTTAGATTTCTGGGCTTCGGCTTACTTAGATTACGTTATGCTTTTAGACGTTTCGTAATTTAAGTGTTGGTCACGTTCCGTACCTTCGGGTCGTGACACCATCACTGACACTCAAAATCATAATAATCCCGTGTTCATTACCGACATGTAACTTCAGATATCATAGGAACCGTCTTGTCAGACCAATCTTCCCTCGATATCAATAACCCTGGTCGATATCCCCCGGATATCCACCGTGCTCTAATTTATCTCTGGTATCGAGTGTCTTTGCTAGGATCCCCGCCTCAAATGCGACTTTTCTGCTCCTCGACCTCGACCGGATCCACTATGTATCCGAATGTATACTTCCTCACTCAGTCCGGATATGTAGCATGTCTGCAACCGTATAGCTCCTCTACTCAGTCTGGATATGTAGCATGTCCGCAACCGTATATCTTCCCTACTCAGTCCGGATATGTAGCATGTCCGCAATCGTATAGCTCCCACACTCGGTTCGGAATAAAAACAATTAAAAAAACATCAAGCTCATGGTGGACATCAACTTATCGTATCCAGATAAAACATCAAATGAAGAAGAACAATAATTGCATAATTCATTCTGATTATATATATATATATATATATATATATATATATATATATATATATAGCAGTGTCTCATATCACTGTGATATATCATCGTAGATAAAAACATCATAACAATCATATACGAATACCTATGGTAAAGGTATTTGCAACTCAATCAATACGTAATAAATGCGTCGTACGTAAATATAGTCAATCATGCAATCAGATGTGACAGTTCTACCGTGGCATGGCAATACTAATGACGTGTAGTGTATCATACGCGTCAGTGCTCGTGTAGTATAGCAATCATTAGTATTTGTGCAAGTTTTCTATAAATGTGTTCATAGCAGAATGGAATTCAATCCCTATCCACAGCATAAATATATATCTGTACTAATCACTCCTACAGATATAGGGAAGTCATACTCAATCGTATCGACATCTACATGGATATATGTAATATAACAATCCTACAGTGTCATAGCAGTACCAATGATGTGTAGTGTATCATGTGCGTCTGTGATTTGTACAACTTAATACTCATTGGTAGTTGTGCAGTGTCCTATCAGTGTGTTCATATAAGAAAAACAACGCAACATACATAACACAACTGACGTAAATAACAGGCAATCGTATTGCGAGCGTATAAGGGTAATCGTCGTAACGTGTATAATTGTTAGATGTAACTAATTATTATGAGCTATATCGTTACCATTGAAAATGGAACAAAACGTCATTTGTAAATAAAGAAGCTACAATATATTTAAATAGATATCCGTTTTGGAAATAGCAGCAGATCCTTATCATTTATCATTTAAAAGTTAAAATGAATCGTTGGTTTTAAAAGAGTATAGCTCAAACAATTGTAATGTCCCAAGTCGGGATATCGCATGACTCTGCGAGTCCAAATGAATCTCGGCCGTATTCGGCACACTATCCTCATCATTACAAGTACGGTATAATCCCTCGTACAATATCCATCCAATACCACATTCATATCGTACGGATCTATAGTCACGTACGTATGTCATAATAACCATATATCCAAATATATCCACATGTAAAACCTACTGGATACAAAATAAACACTAATATAGTTAAGCTAAGTTATCTCCATAACACTAAAATCTAAATAGATAACATAACTATCCTAATTAATTGGTTGCGGGGGTGCTATACGCCATCTACCCGACTTCCCCTGTAGATATAAATCTACTCACCGACATGTCGAGCTAGTTGAAATCCACGATCGCTTTGCCTGTCCTTGCCGTCTCGGAAATCTCCTTGATCGTTTCTACAATCATAATCATAATATAATGGCGTAAATATCAAATCAAAAGCGATACAACAAGCTACACACACATAGCTTAGAACCTATAGTTCACTTACTCCAAATACGACCAAATACCCCCGACATCAACGTACGAACGTCGGACAATTCAGTCGAGCTATAGAAATATGAAAAACCAAGTTTTCAATGTCAGAAACATTACTAAAACCATACTAAAACACTAGCAGATTTCTCTATATATAATCTGGGACAAAACAAATAATACAGTAGCCTAATTACTACAAAATGAAGCTACAGGAGAAAAATCAAAACCCAAATCAATAGGAAAACCGCCGGTAGCGGGGAAATTGGATTTTTTGGCAGTTTATCATGGAGTTAGGGGATCGTGTTTCTAGGGTAGTCTCTTACTGGTCTCATCATATCACAGTATTACTAGTTTTTCTTATAGATAAACCTACTAGTTCCAGATTCAACTTGATCATCACAAATATATAAAAAAAAACTATTTTCTGATATTTGAACTAGGAAAACTGATATTTAACAAAATGAAACTCGCAAGAAAGCTTATATTTACCTATAGGGAATGTGCACAAGGAAATTCCAGCTTATGAAGTGTATGGTTAAGGTTTCTTGATGTGGTAGTGGCTCTAGCTTGATGATGTTAGTTATATGTATGCCCTAGAGGCCATTACTGTACATGCGATGTATATTATAGTGGATGCTTGGACATATATATGGAGGACTTTCTTGCTTGATATGATAATATGCTATCTGGTTGTCCTTTATCTTAACATGTATACTTATTGTCTCTCTGTTACATGTTGATAAAGCCCTTAGGATGAGTACTTGACTACCAGGACTATGATGTAGATCATACTAGTGGGGACTGGGTAGTCGATAAGTACATCCTTCAAATGTTCCTAGTCGTGGGAGTATCGAGACAGGGCATCGATACTCCAGAGTAGACTAGCGTATACGCTTCTCGACCCATATGATAGGCGATGGATGATCCCATATCCATTGGTGTTTGACATCAGAGAAGGTATACGGGTGCTCGGTGGAGACTGGGTACACTGGACGGACTCGCCGAGAACTCCTAGATGGTATTATACCTATCGTCGGATAGCAGTTCTCTGGTGACACTGGTAAAGGTTAGTCTGTTGACCCGAGATCGTCATAGAGTCTTGTGTGATTCTTACTGTACTTTGATTTCCACCATACTATGATCAAGAGATCGTGCAAAAAAGTGGTTTTTGGGTATAGTCCCGAGTCACATAGAGGCAATGAGCGATAGGAGGGGTTTCGTCTCTCCCGGTATTGGAAGTTGATGTTGCGCTATGCTCGATTGGCCATAACAGGAAATTCGTGGCCAGGGTTGCTAAGATCTACTGGTAAGTGTTGTCAGTTGTTTCTCAAACAGTTATGGACCTTGCATCGGCATAACTTATCAGGCTATTGGGGTCTGACGTTATACTACCCCAAGGCTGTGATATGCGACATATCAGACGAAGAGACCGAATTGTACGGTAGTGTTACTGATTGGATTCGCAGGAGTTATAGCAGGCTTGCTTGTTGATCTTCTGATCGCTCAATACCTGGGTGGCCGTTAGTTTAGCAGACCGCTTGCGGCTTGTGGATGTTTGATATGATCATCAACTACTGCCGGCGTATTGACGAGTCTTTAATGTCCTACATAGAGGTTTCCTGGTTCATGCAAAACGTAGTTGGAGCACATATGTGATATGTGCGGGACCGAGATTCAGATGAGTATGTGATACCGTATTCTAATCTCGCGATTAGTGACATCGTAGGTTATATGTGATATAGCCAAGTTATCGGATCAAGTGTTGATTCGATAAGTTGTTACATTTGATATTAGTTGGTTATATGTAATATAGCCGGATTATTAAATCAAGTGTTGATTTAATAATTTAATGTATAATTATATATTTGATATATTACATTACATTAACTAATATTAGCTCACTTAAGTATTACTTTTTCTCACTTGATGATACATTAATATATATGTGATATATGTTAATTGTATTATTTTCTTTTTGTACACAAAATATCTATGTGATATAAATTGTTGTGTTATGATAGGTTACACTTGCAACATATATGTAAGAGACTTATACCATGCTAGGGTTTATGTTTGGTTTTTATTTATCATTAAGTAATTAACAAAAGATTTGGAATGAGTCATGGTTGAAGCTTGGAGAAGTTTGTAGAAAATATAGACCAAGTCCACTCTTTTGTCATTGCTTAAGATATTTTTTAACCCAATCCTTAACTCATAGCTATGGTTTATTCTCTACTTGAGTTAGGCATGACACTAACTCACCCATGGTTGCAATTCTAACCTCACTCTCTCATTTATTTGCTTCATCACTTCTTCTTCTTCATCAAGTGAAAAAGCTTGCTAGTTTTTTCTAAAGTGATGAAACCTTATGAGAAAAATAAAACTAAAGTGAGCCCACTTCATATTTCATCATCCTTTACTATTAGCCATTTAGTTTAGGGTGTTTGCTTCACTAATTTCACAAATTAGTGAAGAGATAGCATGAGCTCGAGTCTCCTCGACGTAGATCATCTTCGGCTTCGAAGGCATCGAGCAAGTCCGTTCATTTCTTCATGTGAACCCTCACTTGAGTCCGGGAGTTCGATGATCGCAGCGAAGGGACTACTACACGGAGCTATTGAAGTGAAGGACCGGTCTACAAAGGTTGTATTCCTTGTTCACTTTAGATGTAAAGTTGTTTACATATCTTGTTTAACCCTAAGTCTCTAGTTCGATCATCGTTCGGGTTCTTTAGCTCTCTAGAAAACTTTGAAATGGTATGTTCGATGCCCTAGTAAACACCGTGAGGGTGCTAAGGAACCCATCAGTGGTATCAGAGACTAGCTAGAGCATTAGGCTTTGCATAGGCGAAATTAAAAGTCCGATCGAACTCCGAAAACCCTAATTTTCCCACCTTCTGGAAAATTTTCAAAAAGTTGAAACTTTTCATGTTAAAAATATTCAGAAATCATGCAAGTAATTCTATGGACACACCTGAAGAACGAAACCCTAACTCGTCTAAGTGACAGCGGATCAGCGGCTAAAACATGGTTTTGGCGGCGGATCCGTGGAACCACTTGAGAGGCTTGGGTCGGGCCCTTCAGCTGTTGGTCCGTAGATAATGTAGCATGTCTCTGGTTAACTTTAACTGTGCTCAAGTGTTGAGCTCTCTGAGAATTTTGGGAATTCGTTGCATCGATCGAATTATCTAACTTCTCCTAGCTATCTGTGATTGTGATACAATATTTGGAATCCACATAATTGGTTATGTGATAACAAGTTTGAATTTTATAAATCTAGCAGTTTAGTCTCATTTGATCGGTTGCCACGGGATTTTGATGTTGATCAAAAGTCCGTCGCAATCACGTAGTGTATACGGATATTCGCCGGGTAACCTTACTAGATAGCTATGCCCCATAGCCCCGACCAAGTGACTGTAGGAGAACCCCGTCGCCAAAAGCATCCGTTCAGGTGCTCGCGGCTACGGTGTTCCGCCTTGGTGCACTTCGTCGACGGCATCGGGGGGTGCAGCCATCTACTAAAGTTTTCGACGAGCATTCGATCAAGTTGTCAAGAATCTTGTTGAATTACCCGACTGATTATTGATAATTGTTTTCAATATCGAGACTAAAATGCAGGGTTTATAATGTTAGTTATATGTATGCCCTAGAGGCCATTACTGTACATTGGATGTATATTGTAGAGGATGCTGGGACATATATAGGTAGGACTTTCTTGCTCGACATGATAGTACGGTATCTGGTTGCTCTTTATCTTAACATGTATACTTTCTGTCTCTCTGTTACATGTTGATAAAGCCCTTAGGATGTGTACTCGACTTCCAGGACTATGATGCAGATCATACTAGTGGGGCCTGGGTAGCCAATGAGTACATCCTTCATTGTTCCTAGTCGTGGGAATGTCGAGACGGGGCATCGATATTCCAGAGTAGACTAGCGCATATCTTCTCGACCCATGCGATGGGCGATGGATGATCCCATATCCATTGGTGTTTGACATCGAAGATGGTATGCGGGTGCTCAGTGGAGACTGGGTACACTGAACGGACTCGCCGAGAACTCCCAGATGGTATTATACCTCACGTCAGATGGCAGTTCTCTGGTGACACTGGTACAGCTTAGTCTGTTGACCCGAGATCGTCATAGAGTCTTGTGTGTCTCCCACTGTGCTTTGATTTCCACCCTACCACGGCTCTACTGAGTTGTGCAAACAGGTGGTTTTTGGGTACAGTCCCGATTCACATGGAGGCAATGAGCGATAGGAGGGGATTCGTCTCTCCCGGTATTGGGGGTTGATGTTGTGCTATGCTCGACTGGCCATAACAGGAAATCCCTGGCCAGGGTTGCAGTGATATACTGGTAAGAGTTATCAGTAGTTTCACGAATGTTATGGACCTTACGTCGGCATGACTTATCGAGCTATTGGGGTCTGACGTTTACCACCCCTAGGCGAGATATGCGACATATCAGACGAACAGACCGGACTGTACGGTAAGTGTTACTGGTTGGATTCACAGGAGTGTGAGCGGGCTTGCTCGTCGATCTTCTGATCGCTCAATACCCGGGTGGCCATTACGTTTAGCAGACCGCTTGCGGCTTGTGGGTGTTTGATATGATCATCATCTGCTGCCGGCGTATTGACGAGTCTTTAGAGTCCTACACAGAGGTTTCCTAGCTCAAGCGAAACGAAATAGGAGCGCATATGAGATATGTGCGGGACCGAGAATAATTCGTGTATGTGATACCGTATTCCATTCTCGCGACGAATGTATCGATTGGTTATATGCGATATAACCTGGTTATCGAATCAAGGATTGATTCGAGAAGCCGATACATTGAATACTAGTCGGTTATATGCGACATGACCGGATCATTGAATCAAGTGTTGATTTAATGATTTAATGCATAATTATATATATTTGATATATCACTTTGCACTAACTAGTATTGGTTCACTTTAAATGGATTTACTCACTTGTTTTGTACACATTGCATATGTGATATATTTTATGCACATGATTGTATCATGTTTGATGATACATGCAAGCTAGGGTTAGTGTAAAGAATTAGACCATGGTTAAGATTATGATTAGGGTTTTCTTTTTTCTTATTTATTTATTTATTTTTTTTGGAAAAAGATGAGAAAAGAATGGTTGCTATTTTTGTTTGCTAGTTGAAGATTCTTGAGGCTTTGAATTAGTCCACCATCCTTTTCTTATACTTCACCCTAACCATTCTAGTTAACCATGGTCCATTCTCTACAACTAACCAAGGGTTAGTAAATGATAAGTATTGGTTTATTTATCATTTACATAATATCTTATCATATTCTTCTTCATCATCTTCTTCTTCTTCAACATGAGAAAAAAGCTTGCTACATCAATGGTGATTGATGAAAAAGTGTGGGAAATCCAAAACTAAAGTCTACCCAATTCCTATTTCTTCATCCTCTACCTCTTGCCAAGTAGTATAGGGTGTTTCCTTCACAAGTTTTCAAAGCTTGGTGAAGTTGGAGCTTGTTCTTGTGATGCTTCGACGTAGATCATCTTCGGCATCGAACCGACGATCAAGCCCGCCTATTCTTCGATGATGCCAATGCTAGAGTCAAGGGTTTGATTTGGACAGCGGAGGGAGATCATCGCGGAGCTTAGGAAGTGGTGGACCGGATCTACAAAGGTTGTAGCCCCTTCCCTATTTCTATATTTCCGTTTACTTGCTTGCTTTGCCTAAATATCTAGTTAACGATCCGTTCTAGGTTTTCTCGGCACCGTAATTTTTAGAAATTTGCATGTTTGATCACTTGTGAGACCTCACTAGGGTGCCTAGGAACCTTACAGTGGTATCAGAGCCTAGCTAGAGCCTTAGGCGAAGTCCCGACGGAGTTAGAAGTCTGATCGACCCAAAACCCGACTTGAAAAATGCTCTCTGGACTTTTTTGAAATTCATGGATTTTTGTGAATTAAAAATATCCATAAAATTCAGCAGGCAAATCTAAGGGTTACTGTAAAATTCGGTGGACTGATTCCTTAATGTCACCGCGGATCCGCGGCATGAGCATGCTCATGCGGCGGTTCCGCGGCGCTTTTGTCGTTTTGTGCATCTAATTTTAAACAGTAATTCTTATTTGTCTGTGTTTATTTTTCTGGGAATTTTAAATATTTTTTCCAGAGTTGTATTTTCTGGGTTGTATTGGGGACTCGGTGTATCGATCGGATTGTCTAATTTTGTCAGTGTGCTTTTCCGGGTATTTTTAGAATATGTTAAAAAGTTCGACCGGATATAAATACCCACCTTTTCCCCTGCCGGGAAATTTCCAATTGTTGGATTTTTCTGTAGTTTAACGACATTCTAAGTAGTGCAAGTAACGCGATGGACCCTCTAGAAGACAACAAATCTTAACTCGATTATGTGACCGTCTTGAACTGCCCTTTGAACCTCCGGGTTTGGGGCAGTACGGCGTGCCACATGTGAGGCGTTGGCTTGACCCTTCTACGGCTGGACCGTTGGTACTGAGGCACGAACTGAATATTGTTAGACTTATTTCATGTGTTGAGCTGTATCGGGAAAACTTGGGTGTTCGATTGTTCGATCGAAAAGTTTAGCATTTTCTATTTATCCGGAATTTGACACAATAATTGGAATTCACAAATTGTTATGAGATAACGGAATGAATATTATAAACATAGCAGTTTAGTCTCACTTGATCGGTTGCCACGGAATTTTGATGTGATCAAAAGTCCGTCGCAATCACGTAGCGTACGCGGATACTCGCCGGGTAAACTTAATAGACATCCTCACTCCATTGCCCCGACCAAGTGACTGTAGGAGAACCCCGTCGCCGAAAGCATCCGGTCGGGTGCTCGCGGCAGCGGTGTACCGCCTTGGTGCACTTCATCGACGGTATCGGGGGTGCGGCCGCCTACTAAAGTTTGCGACGAGCATTCGATCAGAATGACGGGAATCCTGTTGAATTGCCCGACTCGATATTGAAAAGTGTTTTCGATTTTGAGACTAAAATGCGGGGTTTATAATTGTTAGGCATGCGATGTCTAAGGAATTCATTTGATTAGGCATGCGATGTCTAAAGAGATTGCGGATTCCAACTGTTGTAGTTTTACACTTTCTTTTCTGTGACCGTAAGTGTAATATGTGATATCGCCGGTTTCATTGCTATATGTCAACGACAATTGGGATGGACATATTTACTTACGTTGATGACATGTGATGTTATGTGTTGCTGGATATGTTATATTGGATCGTCGTGTTTGAATAGCCGGGGGTTTTTGTGTGAGATGAGTGTTTTTCATTTTCATTCATGTAAAAACTTGTATGTAATATTCTTTTATTGGGGCACTTCCAGGTTGCGGAAGTTGTCACCGTTGATGTATATTATTTACTTTTCTGCACTAGCATAGACCCAAGGAGGGAGCACAAGTAACCGGGTTCTGGGGTCCAGTGGGAGACCAACTCGAGGAGTCGAGTCCGGGTCTCCTAACCCTAGAATTGGTAGGGTTGCTTGCCGCTCTCGTAGGGGTCTAGGGGTGTGGGATTGGCTATTCATCACGACCGTGGAATCCGTGTTTTATACTGGCTCGTATTGAAAACATGGACGTCCTAGTATATCCAATATTTCATATGTTTCTTCTACTGTGCTTTATCTGTGATGTGATCATGCGATGTTCTGTGCTCTGTTCAGATAGATGTAGTATATAGTATATATGATATATTATATAGACGATACTTATGTTTTACACCCGCGCTAGCCTTGCCCCGCTCTGCCGTTAGTTACCTAACCTAACGGTGCACGAGGGGACATCGAGGCGAATGCGGATGGCATAAGTGTACGTCATATTTATCTGTGATGTTTAGGTAATTTAAATGATGGGATATTCATTAATGAGATTAATGAAAGAAAATAAACCTAATTGATGTTGTGGAATCGAATTTCAAAATAAAAACAGGTAGCTACAGTTCTTGCTTTGCATCGCGGTGTTCCTTGTAGAACATCCTGCACCTTATTCGATAAGGAAAGGACCGAGATCCCTTCACCGGGAGTGACTCCTTTAGCAACAACTGGCAGATGCTACAACCCTCGGTTTGTCATTTGATCGCTTCTATAGTTTATGCTTTGCACAGTGATATATATGATATATCCCGCACCTCATTCGATGAGGAAAGGGCCGACGATCCCTTCACCGGGAGTGACCCCTTTAGCAAAACTAGAAAAAGCCTCAAAAACATTCCATTTAAAAACCATTTGATTCCGCAACGAGATTAAGTTCAAAGCGTTAATGGTTTTCATAAAAACCATTCGCAACCCTCCGTCATTTTAGGAAGTAGAGTACTTAGTATTCGTGCTGTGTTTGTTGACCATAGTCAAGGCACAGTGTACGGTAGCTAAGTGATGTCTTCCTACACCGCATATGATGCGATTAGTTAGGACAGTCATGTGGCTTTGTTGACCTTAGCCAAGGGTCATGTGGGTGGGTCTAATTAATCACGAAATGACGGGTAGAACTTGAGTAGTGCTTATGATTTGTTGACCTTAGCCAAGGTCATAGGTGCTAGGGGCAAAATATTATCGGGAATTTCAAGTGTTGAAATTTGCAATGAGATTGCATACCTTCTATGCGATAGTTGGATCCCGATACCCGCTGCGAGTAAGAGTTACTCCTGGGAGAGTTTTGCACTTTACAATTAGCCGATCAAGTAGGTGTCTAGAAAAGTGTCAACGGGGTTACGCCTCTGGGAAAATGAGGTTTACTGTAATTAGGTCCGTGCGAAAGCACGGGGAACCTCCCTCAAAGTACCGACACTGGCCTGGCTGAAAGATTGGCGAACTTGTAGAGTGTAATTAATCCCAGCTAGTCTTTTCTTTTAGGGTTTGAAGGAAGATTTGATAAAAACAGTGGGAGCCATCCTGATTAGATAAAATATATAACCAATCTGATCTTACAAGAGCGCACGCAGAGTGTTTTCTTTTCTCTTTCTCCAGGTAGCGACCATATCACGCCTTAATCAAGACAATAATATGGATGTATTGACCGAACCCGCTTGTTATACTGAGCTGGGGAACGTTGGTCCCGCTCCGACTTATAATTGTTATAAGACCTAGCAGGAAATTGGGGAATACCAGAATTCCTATGCCGCCCAAACGAAGAAAGTGCATATGATGCATCTCCTTCGGGTGTGTTCATTACAAAGAACTGTTTCTCAGTATCCTCTGCATCTTGGGTATATGATACCGGATCAGGATCCCAGATATGTAAGCTGTTACATAGGGCTACAAAAGGGTAGAAAAACTGAGATCGGGTGATAAGTTTCATGAGGCAGAAAACGGGGCAAGTGTTGCAGCCAAGTCTGTTGGTCACTGTCACCCTGTATTACCAATACATTTGTCACGACCCGAGAAATTCGACTCGTGACCGGCACTTAACCACGCAACGTCTACAGGCGCAACGCGGCTAAGTAAGCCGAACCCAGAAATCAAAACCAATAAATATAGAGTGATTTAAAGCATTTTGTAAAAGCAATAGTAAATGTCTGAAAAACTTCCATTTATTTAGTAGAAATCCTTTTTAAGTTCAAAAGTTATGAGTTTTATAATTTTGGTAACATTTCCTTTTTAAAACATTAGCCCCGAAAGTCGGGTAAAAGTAAGGTGTAGCGGAAATAACAAGTGACACGAATAAAGCATCACAATATGATATACGACGCCGTAGCGAAGAATACACAGTAAAACAAGGACAATATCATAAAAGGTAAGACTGCATAAAGTAACGTCGGCTCACATGCGAGCTCGACACCAGAATATAAAATCACACATATCGTCCTCACAACTGTCTCTAAGTCAATACATAAGGTAGATGGAGAGTACTAGATACATCAATGTACAACTGAAAGATAACAGATACCGTACAAAACCCACCTAAACAGCAAAAGGGCTATCTCTGCTCAAAAGGGGTATCTGTGCCAAAAGATGAGGTAACAGCCAGCCGTGACTACTCCCAAGGGCAACCTGCAAACACTGTGGCACAACGGGGGTGAGTTGCCAACTCGTGAATAGAGATAACATATAAAGGTGATCGCAGGCATGCACATATAGCGTGGCTCTACTAATGCCAGCAGATGATATCAATGCATGTCAACAGTGGATACAGTAGTAATGCATGTACTCTAACAGGTAAATGCCACAGGATGAGATGTATAGTAATCAATACTGAGTATGGGATAAATAATATCTACATGGACTATGTCAACATGGAAAGCAATGATCGGTGCCTCAAACTGCACCCAAATCCCACATATACTCAGACGCCGGCACACCCATCGGCCCTCAAATCCTGTATATCTCGGAGGAATCACGAGTGCCCAACATCGGCACCCAAAACATCATAAAATACCCGTGTCCAGCATCGACACGTAAATCCTCAAATATCGGGCGCCGTCAATCTGGACCGGCCCCACGGGGTCCGTCTGCGGTATCGGCCCTCGGTCCCGGCAGCACGGTCATCCCGCATCCATCACTCGACTCTGGTCAGTATCCTCCGGACAACTGCCAGGTCCAACCAATCACCGGTAGGTACTCGCCCGCCTCCAGACTCAATCGGCAAATCCCATCGATCATCTCGCCGAGGGGAACCATACCGGGCCCACCACGAACCCGCAAACGGAACATCCACTCCTCGAATCGGGTTTCAAGCACACGTCTCAGCACCGAGAAAACGCGTGGTGGACACACCAAAATATCATATCACGAGGTACCGGGTTTTCAAAATAGCATATCTTACCTTAAATAATTCCACGGTCCTCAAAACAGAAATCACATGAAAAATCCATCATCAATAAGTCAATCCAATGTATGGTGAACTATAGCAATAACACAACAGTATAATCATGGCAGTTCTACAGTGAGTGTGGCATGGCAATTACTAACGGTGTGTGTGTAGCATGTAAATAGTGCTCGTGCAACATAAACCGTTAGTAATAGTGTGGTGTTCTATCAGTTCTAGCATATATCAATAACACATAGCAGGGAAATGCAATATGAGATGACAGTCCATAGGTAAATGCAATATGTAATACTAAGATCCTATCAGCCCTGACGCATAACGCCATGCGGGCGATATCCCCGTAGATGTGAAATCTACTCACCGTGTCTCGCGCTAAGTGTATCCAACCACTTGCTTGCCCTTCTTCGCAGCGTCCGTCTCACTGGCCTGCGAACCTAGAATCACATACACATATCCCATATAAGCTTAAGTCACAAAACGCGACATTATAATCCAACAAGAAACCTGTGTCGCAAAC
This sequence comes from Agapanthus africanus, assembly GCA_030015575.1. NCBI lineage: Eukaryota > Viridiplantae > Streptophyta > Magnoliopsida > Asparagales > Amaryllidaceae > Agapanthus > Agapanthus africanus. The sequence continues at coordinate 247,212,419 of JASDDO010000004.1, read as the reverse complement.
CAATCGCGCGTGTGCGCGATACGCTAAAACGTGTACTCACGCGCCACAAAACTACCCCGACGCGCCGCGATACGCAGAACCCAAACCTATTCACGTATCACGCGTGTCGCGAAGGTTTAGAAAAACGGCAAAACAGGTATTTGGTCCCAGATTTTCCTACAGAATTGATATTAAAAATATATATATACCAAAACACTACCCACAGTAGCAGACACCCACTGGACCAAACCCCAACCCAAACCCTACCCATCTGGCCGCAATTGGCGGCCAGAATGAGGAAATTGGCGGCCTACTGTAGCTGTATGGGGGTCGGGTTTCACCTGGTGCATTATCTCTACTCCACTACACTACAGTCTTTCCAAAATCAATCTGCACTCACCGAGTTGATAGCAGTTCCAGAAAACTCACATTTTGCCCAAATACGACATTTTGCATCAAGTATGAAATCTGGTGGTATTTTAGTGTAATAGGGGTTCGACTAAGTTACAATGGCCTCAACAGACCACAATCATCCTACTGAAACCAAATCTCGCCTCAATAGCACAAGGTTCTCACTAATCACCCCATATCGCACTAAAACACACTAAATTCTAATAACCGAAGCAAAACTACACAAACTACGCTAACTAGGGGATAAGGTAGGAAGTATACCTCACTCTCGACCCTAGGGAGCTGCAGGAAGGTGGAGAAGAGAAGAGAAGAGGCTGCAGTTGCTGTTGTGAAGCTTGGTGCTCACTGCTACACACTGTGCTGCTGTTGCTGAATGTTGCTGCTGCTGCTTGTGCTTCTGCTGCTGCTTCTGTTGCTTTTGCTGCTGCTTCAGTTGCTTCTGCTGCTGCTTGAAGAGGTAAGTGTGTGTGTGAGTGTGTTGGTGTGTTGTGAGAGTGTGAGAGAAAAACACAAAAGGAAATGAGAGGCTACCTCAATCATCACACACAAAAGTCACCCCTCACTCTCTCTCACCTCATTTAATGCAAGCATGGCTTGAGCCATGATGCCCTCTCTCTCTCTATCACAAGTCAACACTTAACCCTAAAATTCAAATTAAAGTAACCCTTTAGTTTAACTAATTAATTAAACCCATTTAAGAATCCAAAAGAATTAATCCTACAATTAACCCACCATGGTTAATAATTATGGTATTTCCTTGATTTAAAAACCCTAGTTTACATGCACATGTGTGTGCAAGCCTAGGAAAATTTTGGAAAAATGTTTATTAAATTAGGAAAAATATTTAAAACACGGTTTGGTAAACTTTTTATTAAAAATCATTATTTAATTATAATTATACACTAACCCTTATCCTAAGGTGTTACAATCTCTCCCCCTTAAAGAAATTCGTCCCCGAATTTCAAAAATCTATCTAAGGTTACCTTCAAAAAGATGGGGGTACGTCTTCATCATCTCGCTTTCGGTCTCCCAAGTGACTTCTTCACGGTTCTGACCACGCCAAAGCACTTTAACTGATGGAATCTCCTTCGATCTCAATTTCTTCACTTGTCGATCCAAGATCATCACTGGCTGCTCTGCATAGGAAAGATCACGCTCAAGCTGGATCGTCGGATGCTGAATCGCGTGCGAAGGATCATGTAGATATCTGCGGAGCATCGAAACATGGAATACGGGGTGCACGTCTGGAAAGCTGGGCGGAAGGGCTAACCGGTAAGCTACTGCACCAACACGCTCGAGGATCTCGAAGGGGCCCACATACCTGGGACTGAGCTTCCCCTTCTTCCCAAACCTCATCACACCTTTCATTGGGGAGACCCTCAAGAAAACATGATCACCAACAGAAAACTCAAGTCTGCGTCGTCGACGGTCTGCATAAGCCCTCTGCCTACTCTGCGCTGCTCTCATCCTATCGCGAATCAACTGGATCTTCGCGGTCGTCTCCTCGACGATCTGGGGCCCTAAGATACTGCTCTCACTGAGCTCTGTCCAACAAGTAGGTGACCTGCATCTCCTCCCGTAAAGAGCCTCAAACGGTGCCATCTGAATAGTCTCCTGGTAGCTGTTATTGTAGGAAAACTCTACCAAGGGCAGATGATGATCCCAGCTACCTCCGAAATCTAGTACACAAGCTCTGAGCATGTCCTCGAGAGTCTGGATGGTCCGCTCTGACTGTCCGTCGGTCTGCGGATGAAATGCCGTGCTGAAACTCAAGCGAGTGCCCAAAGCCTCCTGAAGCCTCTGCCATAGTCTACTGGTAAACTGGGTGCCTCTGTCGGACACAATACACGTCGGGACTCCGTGTAGTCGCACTATCTCGTCAATATAGATCTGGGCATACTGAGTAAATCCGAAAGTCATCTTCACCGGTAGGAAGTGAGCCGCTTTCGTCAAACGATCCACGATCACCCAGATGGAGTCATACCCCCTACTAGTCCTGGGTAGACCCACCACAAAGTCCATCGAAATCTGTTCCCATTTCCACTCCGGAATGGGTAACGGTTGTAGCTCTCCCGCGGGCCTCTGGTGCTCAGCCTTGACTTGCTGACAAGTCAGGCATCTCGATACAAAATCTGCAATGTCCCTCTTCATTCCGTCCCACCAGTAAACATCTCTCATATCATGATACATCTTGGTGGAACCGGGATGGACGCTAAATACCGATCGATGTGTCTCCTCAAGAATCTCACGCCTCAGTCCCTCAGTATCAGGTACGCACAGTCTGACTCCAAACCGTAGTATCCCCTGATCATCGATCACGAACTCGGAAAATCTGTCCTGTCCCATCTGTGCCATGATCTCTGAACATCGGTCATCACTGAGCTGTGCCTCGCGTATACGATCAATCAACTGTGGGCGTGCACGGACATGCGCTATCTGTCCTCCAATCGGCGTGAACTCGAACTGTACTCGACTGTCGCATAATATCTGCCAATCTGCGGATGACTGCTCCTGTACTGCGCTCAAACAAGATAAACTACTCCCGGGCCTCCTGCTCAAAGCATCCGCCACCACATTTGCCTTGCCCGGGTGATATAAGATCTCGCAGTCGTAATCCTTCACTAACTCCATCCATCGACGCTGTCGAAGGTTCAGGTCCCGCTGCTGGAATATGTATTTCAGACTCTTGTGATCCGTAAATATCTGGCACGACTCACCGTATAAGTAATGTCGCCAGATCTTAAGTGCGAAGACCACTGCTGCCATCTCCAAATCATGAGTGGGGTAGTTCTGCTCGTGCTTCTTCAATTGTCGCGAGGCATACGCGATCACCCTATCATGCTGCATCAGAACGCATCCCAATCCCACTCGAGAAGCATCACAAAAGACCACAAATCCGCCCGATCCGGAAGGTAAGGATAACACCGGTGCCGTCGTCAGCCGTGTCCGTAACTGCTGAAAACTGTGCTCGCACTCCTCCGTCCAATCGAAGGGAACTCCCTTCCGGGTCAACCCGGTCAACGGTGTAGCAATACGTGAGAAGTCCTGCACAAAACGCCTGTAGTAACCGGCCAATCCCAAAAAGCTGCGAATCTCCGTCACCGATGTGGGTCTGGGCCAACGCTGAACGGCCTCGATCTTCCTCGGGTCAACACATATACCGTCTCGTGAAATCACGTGACCCAAGAAGTCCACGCTGTCTAGCCAAAAAGCACACTTGGAGAATTTCGCATAAAGCTGGTGCTCCCTCAATGTCTGCAATGTAACCCGCAGGTGCTGCTCGTGCTCCTCACTACTCCGGGAATACACCAAGATATCGTCGATGAAGACTATGATGAACAGATCCAAATAAGGCCGGAAAATACGGTTCATCAAATCCATGAAGGCTGCTGGCGCATTGGTGAGTCCGAACGACATCACCAAAAACTCGTAATGGCCATAGCGCGTACGGAAAGCTGTCCGGGGAATGTCCTCCTGTCGAACCCGCAGCTGATGATAGCCCGATCGTAAATCGATCCTCGAAAAGTACCCTGCCCCCTGAAGCTGGTCGAACAAATCGTCGATGCGCGGCAAAGGATACCTGTTCCGCACTGTCACCCTGTTCAGCTGGCGGTAGTCGATACAAAGACGCAAACTGCCATCCTTCTTCTTGACGAACAGGACTGGAGCACCCCAAGGAGAAACACTGGGTCGAATAAGTCCTTTGTCCAGCAAATCTTGCAACTGACCCTTCAGCTCACGAAGTTCCGCCGGGGCCATCCGATAGGGCGGTATAGAAATAGGCCCCGAACCAGGAACCAAATCAATACAGAAAGAAATGTCGCGCTCGGGCGGCAACCCAGGAAGCTCGTCAGGGAACACATCAGGAAACTCGCTAACTACCGGAACCTGATCCAATGGAACCTCTGTAGCGCGAGCATCGCGAACATAGGCGAAAAATCCCTGACATCCCTTCCTCAAAAGCTGTCCAGCGCGGAAAGAAGAAATCACACTGTGAGGGGCGGCACTACGGTCCCCCAACACAACAAAAACCGACTCACCGGGGAAACAGAATCTAACTGTCTTCTCGCGGCAGTCCAAAGAAGCATAGCACGTGGCTAACCAATCCATGCCCAAAAGAACGTCGAAGTCCAACATCTCCAGAAGGATCAAGTCGACAGGCAACTCTCTCTCGCCAATACAGGCGATGCAGGATCGGAACACGTGCCTAGCAACAAACGACTCTCCCACAGGAGTAGTCACCACAAGCGGCTGATCAAGTAAGCCGGACTCTCTACCCAACCTCGGCACGAAGTGTGTGGATACGTACGAGTGTGTGGATCCGGGATCAAACAATACATGTGCATCAACCGAACATACAGGGAGGATACCTGAAACCACTGCATTGGACGCCTGCGCGTCCTGATGTGTCAAAGCAAAGACCCTCGCCTGTCCACCACCTGTAACTGACTGACCTCTGCCTCGGTCATCCCGTCCTCTCTGAGCAACTCCTCCACGCCCATGACCTCTCTGAGCATAAGTCTGGCGCGGAGCAACGGTAGGCACAACGGGCAACGCCCTCTGGGGTGGTGAAGGTGGTAAGGTAACATGCGGTGCTGCCGCCTCCCTCCGGTGTGTCTCTGGACAATCTCGAACGAGGTGAAGTAGGCTGCCACATCTGTAGCAACCCCGCGGCGACTGCTGACCGTCCTGGGGATACGAACTAAACATCCGACCCCGTCCCGAATCTCTGCTACCCCTCGTACCGGAACGATACCTGTCGCGGCGTCTGAATGACTGCCTCCGTGCGGAAATACTGGTACGAACTCTCTTCGGCTCTGGAAATACCGAAGTCTCAACAAGGTGCTCCTCGACCACTAGGGCTGCGTCTACAGCTGCTGCATAGGTCTCGTAGTGCTGCGCACTGATCGCGAGGAACACTGGTGAAATCAAGCCTCGAACAAATCTCCGGACTCGCAACTCCTCGGTGGCCACTAGATGTGGGGCGTAGACTGCTAGCTCTGTAAACAGTACGTCATACTCTGCCACTGTCATCCCTGGCGTCTGGCGCAAAGACTCAAACCTGCGTGCTCGGGCATCTCTAACACTCCGGGGAAGGAAACGAGCTAGAAATATAGTCACGAACTCCGTCCAGGTCATAGGAGGAAGACCTGCTGCTCTGCCCTTCTCCACTGAATCACACCATTTCTGCGCAAGACCTTCCAGGCGAAAGCTCGCGAACTCAACCCATCTCGCATCTGTACATCTGAGGGAACGACATATCCTGGCCATCCTGTCGATGAAAGACTGTGGGTCCTCGGCTGTATCGGTGCCTGTGAAAACTGGAGGCTTCAGCCTCATGAACTCTGATAGCGATACTGTAATCACCTCCGTGGCTGCAGGGGCAACTGGCTGTGCGGTAGGCACCATCGCGGTCTCTGGAACTGGTGGAGCTACCTCTGGTCGCTGCGCTCGAAGCGTCTCTACTAGCGATCCTATCATCTGGCGCATCTCCTGCATACCAGCCCCTAACGATGCGATCTGCTCTGTCACGGCAGGAACAGCCTGCTCAGGTACGACCGGCGTACTGCCCGGATCAGTCCTCGTCTCGGACGAGTCAACACGAATCTCGGCCCTCGCGGCCGCTCTCTGTGCCCTCGTAGTCTTAGGCGGCATATTGGCTGAAAGAAAATTTGGATTCGATAAGAACACGGAAATCGAATCACAAGAATATAAGGAGGAATCAAATCAACAAGTCCTAAGGTCGCGTAAGCGGAGTACCGTGTCGTGAGTATGCCGCGGAACATACGCACGCTACGCTACCCTGCTGCAGCTACCTACTCCATCATACCAGGGTCATCCTACACTCCGAAGGTAAAACCTACGCTCTGATACCAACTTTGTCACGACCCGAGAAATTCGACTCGTGACCGGCACTTAACCACGCAACGTCTACAGGCGCAACGCGGCTAAGTAAGCCGAACCCAGAAATCAAAACCAATAAATATAGAGTGATTTAAAGCATTTTGTAAAAGCAATAGTAAATGTCTGAAAAACTTCCATTTATTTAGTAGAAATCCTTTTTAAGTTCAAAAGTTATGAGTTTTATAATTTTGGTAACATTTCCTTTTTAAAACATTAGCCCCGAAAGTCGGGTAAAAGTAAGGTGTAGCGGAAATAACAAGTGACACGAATAAAGCATCACAATATGATATACGACGCCGTAGCGAAGAATACACAGTAAAACAAGGACAATATCATAAAAGGTAAGACTGCATAAAGTAACGTCGGCTCACATGCGAGCTCGACACCAGAATATAAAATCACACATATCGTCCTCACAACTGTCTCTAAGTCAATACATAAGGTAGATGGAGAGTACTAGATACATCAATGTACAACTGAAAGATAACAGATACCGTACAAAACCCACCTAAACAGCAAAAGGGCTATCTCTGCTCAAAAGGGGTATCTGTGCCAAAAGATGAGGTAACAGCCAGCCGTGACTACTCCCAAGGGCAACCTGCAAACACTGTGGCACAACGGGGGTGAGTTGCCAACTCGTGAATAGAGATAACATATAAAGGTGATCGCAGGCATGCACATATAGCGTGGCTCTACTAATGCCAGCAGATGATATCAATGCATGTCAACAGTGGATACAGTAGTAATGCATGTACTCTAACAGGTAAATGCCATAGGATGAGATGTATAGTAATCAATACTGAGTATGGGATAAATAATATCTACATGGACTATGTCAACATGGAAAGCAATGATCGGTGCCTCAAACTGCACCCAAATCCCACATATACTCAGACGCCGGCACACCCATCGGCCCTCAAATCCTGTATATCTCGGAGGAATCACGAGTGCCCAACATCGGCACCCAAAACATCATAAAATACCCGTGTCCAGCATCGACACGTAAATCCTCAAATATCGGGCGCCGTCAATCTGGACCGGCCCCACGGGGTCCGTCTGCGGTATCGGCCCTCGGCCCCGGCAGCACGGTCATCCCGCATCCATCACTCGACTCTGGTCAGTATCCTCCGGACAACTGCCAGGTCCAACCAATCACCGGTAGGTACTCGCCCGCCTCCAGACTCAATCGGCAAATCCCATCGATCATCTCGCCGAGGGGAACCATACCGGGCCCACCACGAACCCGCAAACGGAACATCCACTCCTCGAATCGGGTTTCAAGCACACGTCTCAGCACCGAGAAAACGCGTGGTGGACACACCAAAATATCATATCACGAGGTACCGGGTTTTCAAAATAGCATATCTTACCTTAAATAATTCCACGGTCCTCAAAACAGAAATCACATGAAAAATCCATCATCAATAAGTCAATCCAATGTATGGTGAACTATAGCAATAACACAACAGTATAATCATGGCAGTTCTACAGTGAGTGTGGCATGGCAATTACTAACGGTGTGTGTGTAGCATATAAATAGTGCTCGTGCAACATAAACCGTTAGTAATAGTGTGGTGTTCTATCAGTTCTAGCATATATCAATAACACATAGCAGGGAAATGCAATATGAGATGACAGTCCATAGGTAAATGCAATATGTAATACTAAGATCCTATCAGCCCTGACGCATAACGCCATGCGGGCGATATCCCCGTAGATGTGAAATCTACTCACCGTGTCTCGCGCTAAGTGTATCCAACCACTTGCTTGCCCTTCTTCGCAGCGTCCGTCTCACTGGCCTGCGAACCTAGAATCACATACACATATCACATATAAGCTTAAGTCACAAAACGCGACATTATAATCCAACAAGAAACCTGTGTCGCAAACCAATCGCGCGTGTGCGCGATACGCTAAAACGTGTACTCACGCGCCACAAAACTACCCCGACGCGCCGCGATACGCAGAACCCAAACCTATTCACGTATCACGCGTGTCGCGAAGGTTTAGAAAAACGGCAAAACAGGTATTTGGTCCCAGATTTTCCTACAGAATTGATATTAAAAATATATATATACCAAAACACTACCCACAGTAGCAGACACCCACTGGACCAAACCCCAACCCAAACCCTACCCATCTGGCCGCAATTGGCGGCCAGAATGAGGAAATTGGCGGCCTACTGTAGCTGTATGGGGGTCAGGTTTCACCTGGTGCATTATCTCTACTCCACTACACTACAGTCTTTCCAAAATCAATCTGCACTCACCGAGTTGATAGCAGTTCCAGAAAACTCACATTTTGCCCAAATACGACATTTTGCATCAAGTATGAAATCTGGTGGTATTTTAGTGTAATAGGGGTTCGACTAAGTTACAATGGCCTCAACAGACCACAATCATCCTACTGAAACCAAATCTCGCCTCAATAGCACAAGGTTCTCACTAATCACCCCATATCGCACTAAAACACACTAAATTCTAATAACCGAAGCAAAACTACACAAACTACGCTAACTAGGGGATAAGGTAGGAAGTATACCTCACTCTCGACCCTAGGGAGCTGCAGGAAGGTGGAGAAGAGAAGAGAAGAGGCTGCAGTTGCTGTTGTGAAGCTTGGTGCTCACTGCTACACACTGTGCTGCTGTTGCTGAATGTTGCTGCTGCTGCTTGTGCTTCTGCTGCTGCTTCTGTTGCTTTTGCTGCTGCTTCAGTTGCTTCTGCTGCTGCTTGAAGAGGTAAGTGTGTGTGTGAGTGTGTTGGTGTGTTGTGAGAGTGTGAGAGAAAAACACAAAAGGAAATGAGAGGCTACCTCAATCATCACACACAAAAGTCACCCCTCACTCTCTCTCACCTCATTTAATGCAAGCATGGCTTGAGCCATGATGCCCTCTCTCTCTCTCTCACAAGTCAACACTTAACCCTAAAATTCAAATTAAAGTAACCCTTTAGTTTAACTAATTAATTAAACCCATTTAAGAATCCAAAAGAATTAATCCTACAATTAACCCACCATGGTTAATAATTATGGTATTTCCTTGATTTAAAAACCCTAGTTTACATGCACATGTGTGTGCAAGCCTAGGAAAATTTTGGAAAAATGTTTATTAAATTAGGAAAAATATTTAAAACACGGTTTGGTAAACTTTTTATTAAAAATCATTATTTAATTATAATTATACACTAACCCTTATCCTAAGGTGTTACAACATTGATTCTGTACAAATGCTATTAGATACCGAACCTGATATACAAAATCATATCAGTCTCTTTATTAATAAAGAAATGATATAATTTTGTATGGTTGGATAATGTTTTGAACATTTCCTATATCAAAAGTTGATCGGTTCAGGCACGTTATCTAAAAGCATTGACGTTCTAAATCAAACTACAGTTCCTTGTATACTGAACACATACAAGAGGAAGAGTTCAGAAATGAACAAATTCTTCTTGAGGTATTGTAGACTAGGTCATATCAATGCGACCCGACTAGCTGAAGTTACATTTAGATGTATATTTAAATCAGTTTGAATTTACATCTTGTGAAACTTTCCAGTCATGTCACAAAGATTAGATGACCATAGCTCTGTTTATTAGAAACAGAGAAAGAGTTAGTAAACTCTTGGGACTGATACATGATGATGTATGTAAAGTCTCCTGTCTACACATGCCAGGACTTGTTCTTTATACTTCATTGTATTCTCTGATAATCTCTCAAGATTCAGTCATATGTTCCTGTTGAAACATAAGTCTGAAGCTTTTGAGGTATTCACAGAATATAAGTTAGAAGAAGAGAACCAAAATACGGGTATAAGTATTATGTCCTATGATAAGATCAGGGAGGAGAATACTTGTGCATAGAATTCCTGGACTATTCTAAAGGAGAATGAGATTTTCTCTCAGTGTTACTCCTCTGAATACACCACAGCACAACGGTGTATCAGGGCGGAGCAATTGCACAATATTAGATATGGTGTGCTCTATGATGAGTATTACTGAGTTACCTATTTCCTTTTGGGGTTATGCACTTGAGAAGCTGCATACCTATTGAATTAGGTTTGAATCAAATCAGTGCCTACCACTCCATATGAGATATGGTATGGGAAGAACCCATCTCTTAAGCGAGTTGAGATTTGGGACTGTCCGGCCTATGTCAAAAGCAAAATCCGGACAAGATCGAGGCAGGATCAGTTCTGTAGAACTGGAAAGGTTCCAGCCATACAAAACTGTAGTTGATGATTTGACAGAACCAAAGGATTCTATAGTTCCCGACGAACCTCAGCCTCTCCGCCGATCTAGTAGGGTTCCTCATCCGCCTGAGAGATACCTCGGTTTCTCGATGACAGTGGGAGCGAGGAATGAATCATAAGATGATGACCTAACTAGTTTCGAGCAGGCCATCGAGAGTAGGGACTCTGTAAGAATGGCTGGATGCTTAGCGATCTGAGATGGAATCCATATACACCAGCAAAGTATGGACTTTGGTTGCTATATCTGAAGGGTTAAATCCCCATCAGGAGCAAGTATATCTTGAGAAGATTACTTGGTGTAGATGGAAAGGTTGAGACTTTCAAAGCTAGGCTTATTAAAGGTTTTAGTCATCAACCAGGCATGGATAATGATGAAACCTTTTCCAAGTGACTATGCTTAAGTCTATCCAGATCCTACTTGCCACGGCTACATACCATGACTGCGATATCTGGTGGTTGGGTGCCATGACTACTTTTCTAAATACTGATTTAGAAGAGAACGTCTATAAGAAGAACGTCTATAAGAACACAGCCAGAGGGCTTCGTAAACAGTGGGAGCAGCGGAAACGTGTGCAAGTTGCTTTACATAATGAAGCAGGCATCGCGGAGTTGGAACGTCTGTTTTGATGTGAATGTCAAAGTGTTTGACTTCATCAAAATGGTAGACGAACTTTGTATATACAAAAGCGTAGTAGAGAGTAAGGTGGTCATCTTCGTATTGTACGTAGACAACATACTCTTGATAGGAAAAGAGTTTCCTATACTACGATCGGCCAATCTCCTATTATCACTAGGATTCTCCAAATAGGATCAAAGTTATACCTCCTAAATCCTGAGTTTTCATCTATGAGATAGATGTAATTGGATGCTAGGATTCTCACTAGATGTAGTGAGATGGTATCAATCGATCCTGGGGAGAATCACTGGAAACGTTCCAGGGTGATAAAGACGACTGAATGTCAGTCACGGGCATTGTCTTTACCCTCAGTAAAGGGATGGTATGTTGGAAGAGTTCCAAGCTAGATACCGTAGCAAACTAAACGATAAAGGCTGGTAACATCGCTATTGAAGATACTACCAAAGAGGCAGTTTGGGTGTATATTGGTTCATAAGATGAACTAGGTTCCTGCCATTGTATGACAATGGAAGTGTGGCTTAGGCCCTGGAACCCTGGTCCCATCTGTGACCCAGACATATTCTGAGGAAGCATCACCTGATCATGGAGATAGTTGATCTCCAGGTTGATCGAGGTTAGGAGAGTAGACTCAGAGGACAACACGGCGGATCCACTCACGAAGGCCTTTTCCCAGAGAGAGACTCATATGGGATGGTTGAGTATTAGATACTGCGACCACTGCTACAGATGGCCCTAGTGCAAGTGGGAGATTGTTAGTTATATGTATGCCCTAGAGGCCATTACTGTACATTGGATGTATATTGTAGTGTATGCTGGGACATATATAGGTATGACTTTCTTGCTCGACATGATAGTATGCTATATGGTTGCTCTTTATCTTAACATGTATACTTTCTGTCTCTCTGTTACATGTTGATAAAGCCCTTAGGATGTGTACTCGACTTCCAGGACTATGATGCAGATCATACTAGTGGGGCCTGGGTAGCCAATGAGTACATCCTTCATTGTTCCTAGTCGTGGGAATGTCGAGACGGGGCATCGATATTCCAGAGTAGACTAGCGCATATCTTCTCGACCCATGCGATGGGCGATGGATGATCCCATATCCATTGGTGTTTGACATCGAAGATGGTATGCGGGTGCTCAGTGGAGACTGGGTACACTGAACGGACTCGCCGAGAACTCCCAGATGGTATTATACCTCACGTCAGATGGCAGTTCTCTGGTGACACTGGTACAGCTTAGTCTGTTGACCCGAGATCGTCATAGAGTCTTGTGTGTCTCCCACTGTGCTTTGATTTTCACCCTACCACGGCTCTACTGAGTTGTGAAAACAGGTGGTTTTTGGGTACAGTCCCGATTCACATGGAGGCAATGAGCGATAGGAGGGGATTCGTCTCTCCCGGTATTGGGGGTTGATGTTGTGCTATGCTCGACTGGCCATAACAGGAAATCCCTGGCCAGGGTTGCAGTGATATACTGGTAAGAGTTATCAGTAGTTTCACGAATGTTATGGACCTTACGTCCGCATGATTTATCGAGCTATTGGGGTCTGACGTTTACCACCCCTAGGCGAGATATGCGACATATCAGACGAACATACCGGACTGTACGGTAAGTGTTACTGGTTGGATTCACAGGAGTGTGAGCGGGCTTGCTCGTCGATCTTCTGATCGCTCAATACCCGGGTGGCCGTTACGTTTAGCAGACCGCTTGCGGCTTGTGGGTGTTTGATATGATCATCATCTGCTGCCGGCGTATTGACGGGTCTTTAGAGTCCTACACAGAGGTTTCCTAGCTCAAGCGAAACGAAATAGGAGCGCATATGAGATATGTGCGGGACCGAGAATAATTCGTGTATGTGATACCGTATTCCATTCTCGCGACGAATGTATCGATTGGTTATATGCGATATAACCTGGTTATCGAATCAAGGATTGATTCGAGAAGCCGATACATTGAATACTAGTCGGTTATATGCGACATGACCGGATCATTGAATCAAGTGTTGATTTAATGATTTAATGTATAATTATATATATTTGATATATCACTTTGCACTAACTAGTATTAGTTCACTTTAAATGGATTTACTCACTTGTTTTGTGCACATTGCATATGTGATATATTTTGTGCACATGATTGTATCATGTTTGATGATACATGCAAGCTAGGGTTAGTGTAAAGAATTAGAACATGGTTAAGATTATGATTAGGGTTTTCTTTTTTCTTATTTATTTATTTATTTGTTTTGGAAAAAGATGAGAAAAGAATGGTTGCTATTTTTGTTTGCTAGTTGAAGATTCTTAAAGCTTTGAATTAGTCCACCATCCTTGTCTTATACTTAACCCTAACCATTCTAGTTAACCAAGGTCCATTCTCTACAACTAACCAAGGGTTAGTAAATGATAAGTATTGGTTTATTTATCATTTACATAATATCTTATCATATTCTTCTTCATCATCTTCTTCTTCTTCAACATGAGAAAAAAGCTTGCTACATCAATGGTGATTGATGAAAAAGTGTGGGAAATCCAAAACTAAAGTCTACCCAATTCCTATTTCTTCATCCTCTACCTCTTGCCAAGTAGTATAGGGTGTTTCCTTCACAAGTTTTCAAAGCTTGGTGAAGTTGGAGCTTGTTCTTGTGATGCTTCGACGTAGATCATCTTCGGCATCGAACCGACGATCAAGCCCGCCTATTCTTCGATGATGCCAATGCTAGAGTCAAGGATTTGATTTGGACAGCGGAGGGAGATCATCGCGGAGCTTAGGAAGTGGTGGACCGGATCTACAAAGGTTGTAGCCCCTTCCCTATTTCTATATTTCCGTTTACTTGCTTGCTTTGCCTAAATATCTAGTTAACGATCCGTTCTAGGTTTTCTCGGCACCGTAATTTTTAGAAATTTGCATGTTTGATCACTTGTGAGACCTCACTAGGGTGCCTAGGAACCCTACATATAATTGTTAGGCATGTGATATCTAAGGAATTCATTTGGTTGGGCATGAAATCCAATGTATGTGATGCGTTGGGTTTATGATGTCTAAGGTGGTTGCGGATTCCAACTGTTGTAGTTTTTCATTTTCTTTTCTGCGACCGTAAGTGTAATATGTGGTGTAATCGCCGGTTTCGGTGCTATATGTCAACGACAATTAGGATATGCATATTTACTTATGTTGATGACATGTGATGTTATGTGTTGCTGTGATATGTTATATTGGATCGTCGTGTTTTGAATAGCCGGGGTTTTTATGTGAGATGAAAGTCTTTCATTTTCATTCATGTAAAAGCTTGTATGTAATATTCTTTTGTTGGGGCACTTCCGGGTTGAGGATGATGTCACCATTGATGTATATTATTTATTTTTCCGCATTAGGATAGACCCAAGATGGGGAGCACAAGTAACCGGGTTCTAGGGTCCAGTGGGAGACCATCTTGAGGAGTCGAGATCGGGTCTCCTAACTCTAGAATTGGTAGGGTTGCTTGCCGCTCTCGTAGGGGTCTAGGGATGTGGGTTTGGCTATTCATCACGACCGTGGAATCCGCGTTTTTACCGGCTTAAATAAAATACGGAATTATTAGTATATCCAATATTTCATATGCGATTCTTATGCTGTTGATATTCAGTGATGTGATCATTTGAACTGTTCTGAGACGAATGCCTATATTATATATATGAGATATATTAAATATTACTGCTTTCGTTTCTTATGTGATGCTTAGAAAGCATAAAAAATGGGACTTCATTAACGAGATTAATGATATAAAAGAAACCTAAAGATGTTGTAGAAACTTGTTTTAAAAACTGGTAGCTCTAGTTCTTGCTTTGCATAGAGATATTCCTTGTAGAATATCCAGCACCTTATTCGATAAGGAAAGAGCCGAGATCCCTTCACCGTGAGTGACCTCTTTAGCGAAACTAGCAGATGCTACAACCCACTCGGTTTGTCTTTTGATTGCTTCTATAGTTTTTTGCTTTGCATAGTGGTATTTGTGAAATATCCTGCACCTCATTCGATGAGGAAAGATCCGAGATCCCTTCACCAGGAGTGACCTCTTTAACAAAACTAGTAAAAGCCTCAAAAACACTCCTTTCTCAAAATCACTCGATTCTACAACGAGATCAAGATCATTACGCAAAGGGTTTTCTTAAAAACCTGTCATAGCCCTCCGTCATTTCAGATAAGTACTACTTAGTATTCGTGCTACATTTGTTGACCTCCGTTAAGGCGTAGTGTGCGTGTTAGTTGTATGTATGCCGTAGAGGCCAGTATTGTACAGATGATGTATATTATATTGGATGCTTGGACATATATAGAGATGACTTTCTTGCTCGATATGATAGTATGCTATCTGGTTACTCTTTATCTTAACATGCACACTTGTCTCTTTAAACTGTCTTATAGTTACATGTTGGTAAAGCCCTTAGGATGTGTACTTGACTACCTCGACTATGATGTAGATCATACTAGTGGGGACATGGTAGTCCATAAGTACATCCTTCAAGGTCCCTAGTCGTGGGTGTATCGAGACGGGGCATCGATATACCAGAGTAGACTAGCGTATACGCTTCTCGACCTATGAGATGGGCGATGGATGATCCCATATCCATTGGTGTTTGACATCAGAGATGGTGTACGGGTGCTCAGTGGAGACTGGGTACACTGGACGGACTCGCCGAGAACTCCCAGATGGTATTATACCTCACGTCAGATGGCAGTTCTCAGGTGACACTTGTGCAGGTTAGTCTGTAGACCCGAGATCGTCATAGAGTCTTGTGTGATTCCCACTGTGCTTTGATCTCCACCTTACCACGTCCATGAGGGCGTGCAAAACGGTGGTCTTTGGGCACAGTCCCGAGTCACATGGAGGCAATGAGCGATAGGAGGGGTTTCGTCTCTCCCGGTATTGGGGGTTGATGTTGCGCTGTGCTCGATTGGCCGTAACAGGGAAGTCCCTGGCCAGGGCTGATCAGAGATTTGCTGGTAAGTGTTACCGGTAGTTTCTCGACCCGTTATGAGCCTCACATCGGCACGACTTATCGGTTATTGGGGTCTGACGTTTACCACCCCTAGACTCGATATGCGACATATCAGGCGAACAGACCGGACTGTACGGTAAGTGTTATTGGTTGGATTCACAGGAGTATGAGCGGGCTAGCTCGTCGATCTTCTGATCGCTCAATACCCGGATGGCCGTTACGTTTAGCAGACCGCTTGCGGCTTGTGGATGCTTGATATGATCATCATCTGCTACCGGCGTATTGACGAGTCTTTAGAGTCCTACACAGAGGTTTCCTGGCTCAAGCGAAACGAGATAGGAGCGCATATGAGATATGTGCGGCAGCGAGAATAATGCATGTATGTGATACCGCATTTCATTCTCGCGATATATGTTTCGATTGATTATATTCGATATGACCTAGTTATCGAATCATTGATTCGATAAATCGATACATTGGATACTAGTCGGTTATGTGCGACATGACCGGATTATTGAATCAAGTGTTGATTTAATGATTTAATGTATAATTATATATTTGATATATTACTTTGCATTAACTGGTATTGGTTCACTTTAATAGGATTTTCTCACTTGTAGTTCACAAGTTGTATATGTGATATACTTTTGTGCACTACTATGTGTCATGTTTGATGATGCATGTAGATTGGTTTTGTGTTAAGACTTAAACCATGGTTATGATAATAGTTAGGGTTTTTATTTATTTACTTATTTATTTATCTATTCTTTTTGGATAAATAAATAAATGATAACAAAATGGTTTCTTTCATGAAGCTTGATGAAGCTTCATGAAGCTTTGACCAAAGTGACCATTTTGTCATCATCCTTAACCCTAACCATTCTCATTTGACCATGGTTTATTCTCTACACTTAACCAAGGTTAGAAGATGATAAGTATTGATTTTATTATTCTTTTTAGAGATACTTATCATATTCTATTTACTTCTTCTTCTTCATCTTCAAGAGAAAAAGCTTGATGCCATCAATGGCATCTTGAGTTCCAAAGTGAGAAATCCAATTCTAAAGTGAACCCACCTCCTATTTCTTCACCCTCTACCTCTTGCCAAGTTGTTTTGGGTGTTTTCTTCACAAGTTTCACAAATTTGTGAAGTCGGAGCTTGAACTTGTGATGCCTCGACGTAGATCATCTTCGGCACGAAGCCGACGACCTAGTCCGCCCAATTCTCCGATGAAGCCGACGTTTGAGTTCGGGATTCGAGATGGACAGCGAGAGGACGCCTACGTGGAGTCAAGGAAGTGGATATCCGGATCTACAAAGGTTGTAGCCTCTCTCCTTTAGTTAAAATGTTAACTAGATTAGCTTTTCGCCTAAACTTCTAGTCAACGATCCGTGTTAGGTTTTCTCGGCACCCTAAAAATTTGAAATTGGCATGGTTGATGCCTTGTGAGACCTCTATGGTATGCCTAGGAACCCTACAGTGGTATCAGAGCCTAGCTAGAGCCTTAGACGAAGTCTAGACGACGTTTGAAACCCGAGTACGCATCGAAACCTTAACACATCATGCTCTCTGGACTTTTTCTAAAAACTGGGATTTTTCCAGATTAAAAATGCTTAAAAAATTCAGCAGGGAAATCTAAGAATTACGATGCAAAAATTATTCCATGAACAGTAAATAGTGCGGCGGAACCGCGGCAGAAGTCTGGCTTCTGCGGCGGTTCCGCGGCAGTATGATGACTTCAGACCTCTTGCTTTGCACAGTAATTCATCATTTCAGCAGCTGAGTTTTATGGGTGTTTTTAATATTTTTTCAAGAGTTGAATTTTCTGGGGTGTTTTAGAGCTTCGATGTTTCGATCGGATTATCAAATTTCGTCTTTGTGTTTTTCCGGATGACTTTAGAATATGTTAAAAAGTTCGACCGGATATAAATACCCAACTTTTCCCCTGCCGGAAACTATCCAAGTGTTGGATTTTTGTGTGGTTTAAGGATGTTCTGAGTAGTGCAAGTAACGCGATGGTCCCTCTAGAAGACAACAAACCTTAACTCGATTATGTGACCGTCTTGAACTGCCCTTTGAACCTTAGGGTTTGGGGCAGTACGGCGTGCCACATGTGAGGCGTTGGCTTGACCCTTCTACGGCTGGAACGTTGGTACTGAGGCATGAAGTGAATGTCTTTGAAACTATTTCATGTGTTGAACGGTTTCGGGAAAACTATGTTCGATCGGAAAGTTTAATATATTCTATTTATTCGGAATGGGATACAATAATTGGAATTCACAAACAGTTATGAGATAACTGAATGAATGTTATAAATCTAGCAGTTTAGTCCCATATGATATTGAAAAGATTTTTCGATAATGAGACTAAAATGCGGGGTTTATAATTGTTAGGCATGTGATGTCTAAGTATTTCATTTTGATTAGGCATGCGATGTCTAAAAGGGTTGCGGATTCCAACTGTTGTAGTTTTACACTTTCTTTTCTGTGACCGTAAGTGTAATATGTGATATCGCCGGTTTTGTTGCTATATGTCAACGATAATTGGGATGCGCATATTTACTTACGTTGATGACATGTGATGTTATGTGTTGCTGTATATGTTATATTGGATTGTCGTGTTCGAATAGCCGGGTTTTTTTTTTGTGAGATGAGTGTTTTTCATTTTCATTCATGTAAAAACTTATATGTAATATTCTTTTATTTGGGGCACTTCCAGGTTGCGGAAGTTGTCACCCTTTGTATATTATTTACTTTTCCGCATTAGGATAGACCCAAGGAGGGGAGCACAAGTAACCGGGTTCTGGGGTCCAGTGGGAGACCAACTCGAGGAGTCGAGTCCGGGTCTCCTAACCCTAGAATTGGCAGGGTTGCTTGCCGCTCTCGTAGGGGTCTAGGGGTGTGGGATTGGCTATTCATCACGACCGTGGAATCCGTGTTTTATACCGGCTCGTATTGAAAACACGGACGTCCTAGTATATCCAATGTTTCATATGTTTCTTCTGCTGCGATATCTGTGATGCGATCATGTGATGTTCTTTGATAGATACTTTATATAGTATATATGATATATTATATAGACGTTACTTATATTTTGCACCCGCACTAGCCCTGCCCTGCTCTGTCGTTAGTTACCTAACCTAACGGTGCACGAGGGGACATCCAGGCGAATGCGGATAGCATAAGTGTACGTCGTATTTATCTGTGATGTTTAGGTACTTAAATGATGGGACCTCATTAATGTGATTAATGAAAGAAAAGAAACCTAAGATGTTGTAGAATCAAATTTTAAATAAAACAGGTAGCTACAGTTCTTGCTTTGCATAGCGGTATATATGATATACCCTGCACCTTATTCGATGAGGAAAGGACCGAGATCCCTTCACCGGGAGTGACTCCTTTAGCAGTAACTGGCAAATGCTACACACTCGGTTTGGTTTTGATTGCTTTTAAGAGTTTATGCTTTGCACAGAGATATATATGATATATCCCGCACCTCATTCGACGAGGAAAGGACCGAGATCCCTTCACCGGGAGTGACTCCTTTAGCAAAACTAGAAAAGCCTCAAAATCACTCCATTTTAAAACTTCATTTTGATTCTACAACGATATCAAGTTCATTACGCAATAGGTTTTCAGAAAAACCTGTCGTAGCCCTCCGTCATTTCAGATGAGTAGTAGTTAGTATTCGTGCTACGTTTGTTGGCCTGCGTCAAGGCGTAGTGTGCGGTAGCTAACTAGTATTTATCTGCTTATGCATATGATGCAGATTGGATTAGGGTAGTCATGCGACTTTGTTGGCCTGCGTCAAGGGTCGTACGGGTGGGTTTAATTCAATCAGGAAATGACGGGTTGAACTTGACTAGCGCACTATGGTTTGTTGGCCTGCGTCAAGGTCATAGGACGCTAGGGGCAAAATATTATCGGGAATTTCAAGTGTTGAAATTTGCAATGAGATTGCATACCTTCTATGAGATAGTTGGATCCCGATACCCACTGCGAGTAAGAGTTACTCCTGGGAGAGTTTTGCACACTACAATTAGCCGATCAAGTAGGTGTCTAGAAAGGTGTCAACGGGGTTACGCCTCTGGGAAAACGAGGTTTACTTTAATTAGGTCCGTGCGAAAGCACGGGGAACCTCCCTCAAAATACCGACACTGGCCTGGCTGAAAGATCGACGAAGTTGTAGGGTGTAATTAATCCCGGCTAGTCTTTCCTTTTAGGGTTTGAAGGAAGATTTGATAAAAACCAGTGGGAGCCATCCTGATTAGATAAGATAATAACCAATCTGATCTTGCACGAGCATACGCTAAAGTGTTTTCTTCTCTCTCTCTCCAGGTAGCGATCATTTCATGCCCTAATGAAGATAATAATATGGATGTATTGACCGAACCCGCATGTTATACTGTGCTGGGGAACGTTGGTTCCGTTCTTTCCTATAAGAGTTATAGGAATGAACAGGATATAGGGGAATACCAGGATTCCCATGCCACCCGTATGAAGAAAGTACATATTGATGCATTTTCTTCGGGTGTGTTCATTACAGAGAACTGTTTCTCCATTTGCTCTACGTCCTGGGTATTAGATACCGGGTCAGGATCCCATATATGTAATCAGTTACATGGGCTAAGAAAAGGTAAAGAACTTGGAGAAGGTGATAAAGACATTAGAGTTGGAAATGGTGCAATTGTTGCAGCTAAGACTGTCGGGGAATATCACCTTGTATTACCGACTGGCAATACATTGGTTCTGAACGAATGCTATTACATGCCGAACCTGATATGCAACATTATATCGGTTTCTTTATTGAGTAAAGAGGGATATAATTTTGTATTACAGGACAATGTTATGAACATTTTCCGTAACCAAAAGTTGGTTGGATCAGGCACGTTGTGCAATGGCATTTATGTTCTAAATCAATCAACAGTTCTGAGCATAACAAACACACACAAGAGGAAGAGTTCTGAACTGAACGAATCCTTCTTGTGGCATTGTAGACTGGGTCACATCAATGCAACACGACTAGCTAAGTTGCATAAAGATGGATATTTAAATCCGTTTGAATTTTCATCTTATGACACTTGCCAGTCATGTCTCAAAGGCAAGATGACCAAAACTCCGTTTACGGGACACGGAGAAAGAGTTACCGAACTCTTGGGACTGATACATAGTGATGTATGCGGTCCCATGTCTACACATGCCAGGGATGGTTTTTCGTACTTCATTACATTCACTGACGATCTCTCTAGATTCGGATATGTGTTCCTGATGAAACACAAATCAGAAGCTTTTGAGAAATTTAGAGAATATAAACAAGAAGTCGAGAACCAAACCGGAAAAAGTATTAAAATCCTTCGATCTGATCGAGGAGGAGAATACTTAAGCAATGAATTCCTGGACTTCCTAAAAGAGAATGGGATTCTCTCTCAGCTGACTCCTCCATATACACCACAGCACAATGGTGTATCAGAACGGAGGAACCGCACCCTATTGGATATGGTGCGCTCTATGATGAGCACAGCTGAGTTACCTATTTCCTTCTGGGGATATGCACTGGAAACAGCTGCAGCCTATTGAATATAGTTCCCACCAAAACCGTGCCAACCACTCCATATGAGATATGGAAAGGAAAGAGACCATGTCTTAATTATGTTAAGATATGGGGTTGTCCGGCATATGTAAAAACGCAAAATCCGGACAAACTTGCGGCAAGGTCTTTTCTGTGTAAGTTTATTGGATATCCCAAACATTCACGAGGGTATATCTTCTACCACACCGAGGAACAAAAGGTGTTTGTTTCTCGACATGCCACCTTTTTAGAAAAGGAATTTCTTGAAAAAGAGATTAGTGGCAAGGAGGTAGAACTGGAAGAGGTACCAGCAATACAGACTACAACAGAAGATTTGGTTGAACCAGAGGATTCAGTAGCTCCCAATGAACCTCAGCCTCTCCGCCGATCTAGTAGGGTTCCTCGCCCACCTGAGAGATACTACGGTTTTCTCATGGATGGTGGGAGCGAGGATTGCATCATGGAGGATGATGACCCAACTAGCTTCGAGCAGGCCATCACGAGTAGGGACTCAGTGAAATGGCTGGATGCTATGCGGTCCGAGATGGAATCCATGTACACCAACAAAGTATGGACTTTGGACGTTGCTCCTGAAGGGGTAAAACCCATTGGGAGCAAGTGGATCTTCAAGAAGAAACTTGGTGTAGATGGGAAAGTGGAGACTTTCAAAGCTAGACTTGTTGCAAAGGGTTTTCATCAAAGACCAGGTGTGGACTATGACGAAACCTTTTCTCCAGTGGCTATGCTTAAATCCATCCGGATCATGCTTGCCATCGCTGCATATCATGATTACGAAATCTGGCAAATGGATGTTAAGACCGCCTTTCTAAATGGTGATTTAGAAGAGTGCGTGTACATGACTCAGCCAGAGGGCTTCGTAGATAGTGGGAGCAGCGGGAAGGTGTGCAAGCTGCTTAAATCCATTTATGGATTAAAGCAAGCATCGCGGAGTTGGAACATCTTCTTTGACGTCGTTATCAAAGAGTTTGATTTCGTCAAAAATCCAGATGAACCTTGTATCTACAAGAAGGTGGCAGAGAGTAAGGTTGTCTTCCTCGTATTGTACGTGGACGACATACTCTTGATAGGAAATGATATTCCTATGCTGCAATCGGTCAAGCTCTTCTTATCACAAAGATTCTCAATGAAAGATCTTGGTGATGCCTCCTGCATATTGGGAATTAGGATCTATAGAGATAGATCCAAACGGATATTGGGATTGTCCCAATCCAGGTACATTGACACCATACTAAAGAGGTTTAGTATGGAAGAATCCAAGCGTGGGAACTTGCCCACGATCTCTGGAGTCACTCTCTCCAAAGAGATGTCTCCCAAGACTGATTTGGAGAGAGCTCGCATGCAAGGGATACCCTATGCTTCGGCTGTAGGCTCTATCATGTATGCGATGCTGTGTACCTGATCCGATGTAGCATACTCAGTAAGTATAGTGAGCAGGTATCAAGCTGATCCTGGAGAGAGTCACTGGACAGCTGGAAAGAGCATTCTCAAGTACTTGCGAAGGACTAAAGAGATGCTCTTGGTGTATGGTAACGCAGAACTCCAAGTGGAGTCCTTTACCGATTCGAGCTTCCAGAGTGATAAGGACGACTCTAAGTCGCAGTCGGGCTTTGTCTTTACCCTTTTCGGAGGGGTGGTTAGCTGGAAGAGTTCCAAGCAGGAAACCATGGCAGACTCGACGATGGAGGCTGAATACATCGCTGCCAACGATGCTGCCAAAGAAGCTGTCTGGATCAAGAAGTTCATTACTGAACTTGGAGTGGTTCCATCCATTGAGCATCCAATACCTTTGTATTGTGATATCAATGGAGCGGTGGCTTTGGCCAAGGAACCCAGGTCCCATCAGCGGTCCAGGCACATTCTGAGGCGGTATCACCTGATCCGGGAGATAGATGATCGCCGGGAGATCGAGGTCAGGAGGGTTGACACGAAGAACAACACGGCGGATCCACTCACGAAGGCCATTCCCCAGATACAGTTTGAGAGACTCTTCGGGATGCTCGGTATGCGATACTACAGCAACTGGCCCTAGTGCAAGTGGGAGATTGTTAGTTGTATGTATGCCCTAGAGGCCAGTATTGAACAGATGATGTATATTATATTGGATGCTTGGACATATATAGAGATGACTTTCTTGCTCGATATGATAGTATGCTATCTGGTTACTCTTTATCTTAACATGCACACTTGTCTCTTTAAACTGTCTTATAGTTACATGTTGGTAAAGCCCTTAGGATGTGTACTTGACTACCTGGACTATGATGTAGATCATACTAGTGGGGACATGGTAGTCCATAAGTACATCCTTCAAGGTCCCTAGTCGTGGGTGTATCGAGACGGGGCATCGATATACCAGAGTAGACTAGCGTATACGCTTCTCGACCCATGAGATGGGCGATGGATGATCCCATATCCATTGGTGTTTGACATCAGAGATGGTGTACGGGTGCTCAGTGGAGACTGGGTACACTGGACGGACTCGCCGAGAACTCCCAGATGGTATTATACCTCACGTCAGATGGCAGTTCTCAGGTGACACTTGTGCAGGTTAGTCTGTAGACCCGAGATCGTCATAGAGTCTTGTGTGATTCCCACTGTGCTTTGATCTCCACCTTACCACGTCCATGAGGGCGTGCAAAACGGCGGTCTTTGGGCACAGTCCCGAGTCACATGGAGGCAATGAGCGATAGGAGGGGTTTCGTCTCTCCCGGTATTGGGGGTTGATGTTGCGCTGTGCTCGATTGGCCGTAACAGGGAAGTCCCTGGCCAGGGCTGATCAGAGATTTGCTGGTAAGTGTTACCAGTAGTTTCTCGACCCGTTATGAGCCTCACATCGGCACGACTTATCGGTTATTGGGGTCTGACGTTTACCACCCCTAGACTCGATATGCGACATATCAGGCGAACAGACCGGATTGTACGGTAAGTGTTACTGGTTGGATTCAAGTATGAGCGGGCTAGCTCGTCGTTCTTCTGATCGCTCAATACCCGGATGGCCGTTACGTTTAGCAGACCGCTTGCGGCTTGTGGATGCTTGATATGATCATCATCTGCTACCGGCGTATTGACAAGTCTTTAGAGTCCTACACAGAGGTTTCCTGGCTCAAGCGAAACGAGATAGGGGCGCATATGAGATATGTGCGGCAGCGAGAATAATGCGTGTATGTGATACCGCATTTCATTCTCGTGATATATGTTTCGATTGATTATATTCGATATGACCTAGTTATCGAATCATTGATTCGATAAATCGATACATTGGATACTAGTCGGTTATGTGCGACATGACCGGATCATTGAATCAAGTGTTGATTTAATGATTTAATGTATAATTATATATTTGATATATTACTTTGCATTAACTGGTATTGGTTCACTTTAATAGGATTTTCTCACTTGTAGTTCACAAGTTGTATATGTGATATACTTTTGTGCACTACTATGTGTCATGTTTGATGATGCATGTAGATTGGTTTTGTGTTAAGACTTAAACCATGGTTATGATAATACTTAGGGTTTTTATTTATTTACTTATTTATTTATCTATTCTTTTTGGATAAATAAATAAATGATAACAAAATGGTTTCTTTCATGAAGCTTGATGAAGCTTCATGAAGCTTTGACCAAAGTGACCATTTTGTCATCATCCTTAACCCTAACCATTCTCATTTGACCATGGTTTATTCTCTACACTTAACCAAGGTTAGAAGATGATAAGTATTGATTTTATTATTCTTTTTAGAGATACTTATCATATTCTATTTACTTCTTCTTCTTCATCTTCAAGAGAAAAAGCTTGATGCCATCAATGGCATCTTGAGTTCCAAAGTGAGAAATCCAATTCTAAAGTGAACCCACCTCCTATTTCTTCACCCTCTACCTCTTGCCAAGTTGTTTTGGGTGTTTTCTTCACAAGTTTCACAAATTTGTGAAGTCGGAGCTTGAACTTGTGATGCCTCGACGTAGATCATCTTCGGCACGAAGCCGACGACCTAGTCCGCCCAATTCTCCGATGAAGCCGACGTTTGAGTTCGGGATTCGAGATGGACAGCGAGAGGACGCCTACGTGGAGTCAAGGAAGTGGATATCCGGATCTACAAAGGTTGTAGCCTCTCTCCTTTAGTTAAAATGTTAACTAGATTAGCTTTTCGCCTAAACTTCTAGTCAACGATCCGTGTTAGGTTTTCTCGGCACCCTAAAAATTTGAAATTGGCATGGTTGATGCCTTGTGAGACCTCTATGGTGTGCCTAGGAACCCTACAGTGCGGTAGCTGACTAGTGCTTATTTGCTGCGTACGATGCAATTGGATTAGGGTAGTCTTACGGCCTTATTGACCTCCGTCAAGGGTCGTGCGGGTGGATTTAATTAAATCAAGAAATGTACGGGTTGAACTTGACTAGTAGCCTATAGTTTGTTGACCTCCGTCAAGGTCATAGAAAGCTAGGGGTAAAATATTATCAGGAATTTCAAGTGTTGAAATTTGCAATGAGATTGCATACCTTCTATGAGA
The DNA here is from genome assembly GCA_030015575.1 of Agapanthus africanus. NCBI lineage: Eukaryota > Viridiplantae > Streptophyta > Magnoliopsida > Asparagales > Amaryllidaceae > Agapanthus > Agapanthus africanus. The sequence continues at coordinate 247,186,159 of JASDDO010000004.1, read as the reverse complement.
TAGTTGGATCCCGATACCCACTGCGAGTAAGAGTTACTCCTGAGAGAGTTTTACACATTATAATTAGCCAATCAAGTAGGTGTCTAGAAAGGTGTTAACGGGGTTATGCCTCTGGGAAAACGAGTTTTATTTTAATTAGGTCCGTGCGAAAGCACGGGGAACCTCCCATAAAGTACCGACATTGGCCCGGCCGAAAGATTGGCGAACTTGTAGGGTGTAATTAATCCCGGCTAGTCTCACCTTTTAGGGTTTGAAGGAAGATTTGACTAAAATAGTGGGAGCCATCCTGATAAGATAAAATAATAACCAATCTAATTCTGTAAGAGAGCACGCAGAGTGTTTTCTTCTCTCTCTCTCCTGGTAGCGATCATGTCATGCCTTAATCAAGATAATAATATAGATGCATTGACCCAACCTACTTATTATACTGAGCTAGGGAACGTTTGTTCCGCCCTTTTTTATAATTGTTATAAGTCCGAGCAGGAAATAGGGGAATATCCGGATTCCCATGCCACGCAATCGAAGAAAGTGCATGTTGATACATCTTCTTCGGGTGTGTTCATTACCAAGAACTTTTTTTTCAGTTTCCTCTACGTCCTGGGTATGTGATACTGGATCAGGATCCCGTATATATAATCTGTTACATGGGCCACAAAAAGGTAGAGAACTGAGAAAGGGTGATATGTCTCTAAGTGTTAGAGAATGGTGCAATTGTTGCAGCCAAGTCAGTTGGCAGATATCTATTAGACACATTGATTCTGAACAAATGTTATTAGATACCGAACCTGATATACAACATTACATCATATTCTTTATTGAGTTAAAGAAGGATATAATTCTGTATTAGAGGATAATGTTGTGAACATCTTCTTGAATCAAGAGTTGATTCGATCAGGCACGTTATATAATGGCATATATGTTCTAAATCAAACCACAGTTCAAAATATATAGAACACACACAATAGGAGTAGTTCAGAAATGAACGAATCTTTCTTGAGGCATTGTAGACTAGGTCATATCAATGCGACACGACCAGCTAAGTTACATAAGGATGAATATGAGAAGCTGTTCGAATTTTCATCTTATGATACTTGCCAGTCTTGTCTCAAAGGTAAAATGACCGATGCTCTGTTTACTGGAAACAGAGAAAGAGTTAGTGAACTCTTGGGACACATACATAATGATGTATGCGGTCCTATGTCTACAAATGCCAAGGTTGGTTCTTAATACTTCATTACATTCATCGAATATCTCTCAAGATTCGGACATGTATTCCTGTTGAAACACGAGTCTGAAACTTTTGAGAAATTCAAGGAATATAAGCTTGAAGTTGAGAACCAGACGGGTAGAAGTATTAAGTCCTTTGATGTGATCAAGGAGGAGAATACTTGCGCATGGAGTTCCTGGAGTTTCTAAAAAGAGAATGGGATTCTCTCACAGCTTACTCCTTCGAGTACACCAAAGCACAATGGTGTATCGGGGCAGAGGTATTGCACCCTATGAGATATGGCACGCTCTATGATGAGTACTGCTGAGTTACCTATTTCCTTTTGGTGTTATGCACTTGCGAAGCTGCATACCTATTGAATGGGGCTCCGTCCAAATCAGGGCCTACCACTACATATGAGATATGGTGTGGGAAGAGACCATGTCTTAAACAAGTTAAGATATGGGGTTGTTCGGCCTATGTTGAAAGGCAGAATCCGGACAAGCTCGAGGCAAGGTCAGATCTGTATAAGTTTGTCAGGATATCCCAAATATTAGTGAGGGAATATCTTCTACCAAATTGAGGAACGAAAGGTGTTTTGTTTCTCTGCATGCCACCTTTTTGGAAACGGAATTTCTTGTGAAGAAATTAGTGGTCATGAGGAAAAACTGGAAGGAGTTCCAGCCAGACAAACTAACATCTGATGATTTAGTGGAACCAAAGGATTCAATAGTCTCCAATGAACCTCAGCCTTTCCGTGAATCTGGTAGGGTTCCTCATCCACTTGAGAGATACTACGGTCTTTTCGGTGACAGTGGGAGCGAGAATTGCATCATGAGATATGGCCTAACTAGGTTCAGCCAGGCCATCATGAGTGGCGACTCTGTGAAATGGATGGATGCTATGCGATCTGAGATGGAATCCATATACACCAATAAAGTATGTGTCACGACCCGAAAGAGCACGTGACTGGCCCTTGAACCATATGAAGTCTATAGGACCCCATCTGATCCAAGTAAGCCAAAAGCCCGGAAATCTAAAACCATTTTAAGGAGTAAATAAGGAAAACTGGTTTTAAGAAGTAAAGAAAACATGTCTTGAAAATCAAAGTTTTTAAATAACAAGCCGAATATGCATTTTTAAAATGTGTAATCTTTCCTGAAAATTTCGGCAGAGTTTCCTTTGTAAAAACTGGCCCCGAATGGGGTACAACAACAACAATATATATATGCAAGGAAAAAGGCATCCCCAAGCGGGAGCTAGCTCTTCGTCAATCGACGGTCATAACCACGCAAGCAATATAATATACAACGCCAAAGGGCGAGGATCGAAACTCAAAAAGAAACTCAAAACAGATAGAAAACCATAATACTACAAGCGCGACTCTAAGGTCGAGATAATACATCATTGTTTTACTAAGTCTGAAACAATATACAAGTTTTGGTTGATGGAATTTCTAGATACAATGAATAATAAATGTACAATGGTGGTTCTGATACAAAAGAACCCACCTACCCAAGCAAGTCACCCATATAGAAGCAGTGTGTCAGAAAAGCCGCTATGGAATCTGTACGGCAAAACCTGTAAGAACTGTGGCACAACGGGGGTGAGTTGCCAACTCGTGAATAGAAAAATATCTACAAGCAGAGATCGAATGTATGACCTATCCTAGGTCAATACGATCAGATATATAAACCTCAATATGAATAAATCTGAAGCATGCTAAACTGGCAATGTAATCTCAATACATAAGTGTAGTGCCAAGTGCTCGTGCCAGTGCCTCGGGTAATAACATATCATAAATATGAGGTATGATCAATGTAATCAAATCTGTAAATATGTGGATCACGTCCACTCGTCACCCAATGACAATAACCATCATGCATGTAAATATCATGAAGCATATGCATGGAAATATGAGGATATAACCCATCTGTGTCCCTCGCGACACGTCAAAATCATGGAACCATAGTGTCCAGCATCGACACTCGAAAACATCATGAAAGTTGTGCCCAACATCGGCACGTAAATCCTCATTATCGGGCATCCGTCAGTCCGGGTCAGCCCCCTCTCTCTCATATATCGGGCATCCGTCAGTCCAGGTCAGCCCCCCCTCTCTCATATATCGGGCATCCGTCAGTCCGGGTCAGCCCCCCTCTCTCATATATCACTCTAGCACCGAGAAAACACATGGTGGACGCACTGAAATATCATATCAAGGGCAACCGAGTTTTTAAAACAATTACATATTCTCTTTTGAAATACCCACGGTTCCCAAATCCAAAAATATCATGGAAACAACATATCTCAATGCGTATAATCAGAAAGCATGATGTATGCGACATGTAAAAGAACTGTAAACATATCAGTATGTCATGCAACATGGAATAGTAATATGCACATATGTAGGGAAGACCGCTTCTTTAAAATGAATCATCTTTTAAAGGTATTTTGCGGTTCCCAAATCTCTCATCAAGCCTGAACCATCAATGTAAGTGCAAATACGTATGTATGCACGTATGGGTGCACAGTGTATAGGTACACAAGTATGCCATGCAAGAGTCATATCCTGAATGCAACAGTACTACAGTGCAGTGACATGGCAATTATCGATGATGAAGTGTGTGGGCCGTCGAGCAGTGTACGTAGAACATATGCATCATCGATAATGGTGCTGGTGTCCTAGCAGCATGATATTAATATAAAAATAAACACAAGCAATGCAATGCAAATAGCATGAATATGCGGAATCGAATAATCAACGCAACAGTGAAGAAATCTGCCTCAATAAATATATCATGCAGCTTTGCCATTTGAAATAAGAAAAATCGGGGTTTTTGGTAAAATAAGGGCTACGGTGTTTTAAGAAAAGACGCGTCGTTCGGGAAATATCCGTAGAATACCTTTTGCCTATCTTTAAAATATCCCCGATTCGTTAGTTTAGAAATAGGTATGACTCGGGTCTAGTCTCATGTCTACTAAGTAATCTACATCCAACTATCAAGTCAATCGGGAGGGGTATGGAAACCACCTACATCTGAGTCGATATATGTATATAAATATAATAGTCGGTGATCCCGCCTCAATAGTATCACATACGATACAATCTACATCGTATAATATCCTCGAGTCATGAGTGCGGATCTATCATCAATATAAAGCTCGTACGGTAAATCGTCGTACGGCATCCCAATAGCTGGGTACGAGTCAATCTCACATTCATCTCATCAATATCTGGTATCCTTATCATCATATCACGTGATCTGGGGTACTGATCTAAGTCTAGTACAATCGATGCCATCTAAACAAATATAAGCGCGTGTGTAAAACACACGTCCAAAGACCCGCTAAAATCTCGTATCGTATCCCAAATACGAATCACATCATATCGTCGATCTCACGGAACCATGCCCAAAACTCATCGACTCATCTTTAGTACCTTACACTATCCTCATCATCATGATATAAGTGTAGCAATAAGCATGTGTGTGCGTGTGGGTGTAAACCTATGCTAGGGTTCGCAACTAAGAAAATACACTAGTTCACTTCTAACCCTAAATATCCATAGTACACTTAACACATCTATGATCTCCATATCACTCAATAAGATATCATATATAGTATATATAGTATACTAGACATCGAAATGCGGGGGTGCTATATGCCATCCACCCGATTTCCCCCGTAGATATAATCTACTCACTTGGTCTTCGCTCGCCGAAATCGATGACGCCGCGCTTCTTCGTCTCGGAATCCTTGCGAGGGTACCTATAATAATAAACAGTCACAATACGTATTAGAATCGAGGCAGAAAACCAATACAGCGCACAATGTGCTCATAGGTTGGAACCTATGGCCTAAATGTGCAAATCAATCAAACAATCCCTGTTGTCGATGTACGAACACCCGACAACCAAATACAAATCCAAATATCAAGAAAGTGCATTTTAAAATACGGAAAACATAGCTTAAAACACACCAAAATGCTCCCGGATTTTTCCCAGGTGACAATTAGCCAAAACTGTATATAGGAGGGGTCTATTTTAGTGCAAAAGGAGCTATGAACCAAATCTGGGACCCGATTTCCCTGATCTGGCCGCAAATTGCGGCCAGAATGAATATATCTGCGGCCTTGGGTTGGAGTTAGGGGCTCGGGTCTCTGTGGTAGCTTCCTAGGTGCCTGCACGACTCCCGGTAATCCCAAAATCAATTCTAGTGGCCCCGGGTTGCTCCAGATTCCAAAATACCCTCACAAATCACACATTTATCCGATGTCGGGGTTTCTAAATCCGTATTCCGGGTTTCAAGTCTCTGTTTTGGGTCATAATTCAAGCACTAGGGTGTTGGGGTGGCCTCTACTGATCTCAATTTCACAACACAACTCTCAATTCCCTCAAACCCTAACTTGGTCTTCCTTAAGTCCACCAAAACACATAATATCGGTTCTAAACTAAACATGGGGTATAAGTAATGCTAAAACTCAACTAATGGTTCAGTAATTACCTCATTTGGCAACTCAAGAATTTTCTTGAGTTTCCCCTAGTGGCCAAAATCCTTGCTTTCTTGGTCCAATGTGTAGATCTTGAGCTTGTGCACACTTTTTGTGAAATGGAGATAGGGTTTTGATGTATTTTTAGAGGTGATTTGGGACTTGAAGAGGGGAGTGAGTGAGGGGGAGGCAGCATTCAGCTGAAGGGAAGGGAGGGAGAGGAGAGAACGAGAGGATGAAGAATGCCCAAGTCAAAGCTAACCCCTTTCCTTTCTCTCTCACCCATACCTACTACCATTATTCTAATCTATCCATTTTCTTTTATTTTCTTGTTTTCTTCTCACTCAAATAGTGAACCCAAAGTAAAGCCATGGTAACAAAATGTAACACAAGTGTAGAAAAAGATATGTGCATGTTTTGCACAAAAATGCCAACAATCCGATTAGCGATTTTTAATCGCGATTAGCACTAAATTAGTGTCAAACTAATCACAAAAACTTAAAAATGGCATAATCCTATAAAATACCCTATTTTGGAATTTTCCCTAATTTTTCCAAAATTTTCCTCATTTATTTGTATTTAATTATACCGAAATATTAAAATATTCATTAAAATAATATTAAATTATAAAAATTCCCAAAAATAATATTTTATTATTTTGAAATGTTACAATCTACCCCCCTTAAAGAAATTCGGTCCCCGAATTTAAATTTAAACCCCAAAGTACTAAAACATTTCGATACAAAGTCCAAGTCGTTGGGGCTCCGAAATCATCAATACACAAAACACATCATAGCGCAATGCATGCGCATGGATAATGAGCAGATAACTCAAAAGCAAAACTCCGTCAAGCATCTGCAATCATCGGAGTTACGGTAAAGTCACAAATGCCAAGTCCAATACAAAACCAATATATATCGAAACCATACATGTAGACATCAAATCTATACATGTAAATAGCTGAAATAAATGCATGCCAAATCTTTTTAAGTCGCTGTGCAATGCGCATAACACTGCACAGTGGCGGACGTCTTTCATAAGAAATTAACTATATACGTATATATCTTTTGTTTAACATGTACGTTCCGCCATTTTGAAAACAATTTAGAAGGGTTCCTTTATTTAAACATTTCGTGTCATATCGGACACGTAGGCAAATACTGAGACTATAGCTCGCTTTTTGGAAATCCCTTCAATAATTATCAATGCATTCAAAGTATATCCAGGTACTGTACTCTGACTAGTCCTGCTCAGTACGAAAACACATAGCAAATATCATAAAAACGTACTGCTCCATAAGAATCAATCTCAAAAGGTATATAGGAATACCCTATGCGTCTGGTGCGCCCGGAAATCAAAATCCATATATGTGCCATACATGTGCACAGAAACAACATCTAGGTGCAACGGGTGTGCACGAAGCATCTGTCATAGGCAACGTGTGCCTGACAGCAAAATCAGGTGCATCTGACATGCACGAAGAATCCCGATTTAGTGCACCTTGTGTGCACCAAAATCGTATCTCAAAACATGCGCCCAACATGCGTGAAAACCTAAATCGGTGCATCCATCATGCATGAAATCACGAAATCCAAAATTGACATATCGGATGACATCAAATCAACCGTATGAAATCCATGAAACTCAGTCATCAAGACTAAATCATGCGAATAGATTGCCCAAAATACCGAAATCCAAAGTGACGGATACGTGATAGTCAAATCACAAAATCACAAACCAAAAATACCGTCGTCGGTATAAGTCAAGAAGGTGCCGGTACATCCAATGCTAGCGGCGCAAGGTATCTACTTGCCTCTTGCTCACGGTCTGGCATCCTCATCTTTTTTGTGGATTACCAATCTAGCAATCCATCGGCTCATCGGCCCTGTCAGGTGTGCTAACGGAAACGATTCCATCCTGGCACTTTTCTAGTCATCTCTCGATCAATCCTCACGACCACTCATAAAGCAGCACGTCACTGGCGCCGTCCTCTGGTCCTTCGAATACACGTCTCACATCTGCTCCTGGTGCAAATCTTATTGCATCAGTGTCTTGTAAGGAATCCTGCTTAAGGTCTCTTCCAATCTCGCCTAAGCCGAACTGTACGGAGGCTGGTACTCATACACAATCTCTTCTCGCTCTCTGGACAATCTGCATTCTCAGTACAGCATTTCCTCCGAAGCTGGTCGCATCCCAATGCCTCTGTAGACACATCGTATCTCTGATGTCAGCGGAGTGGAACGTCATCTCGTCGAAATTTCGTGCGAACGCTTTACTCCACTTTGTTCCAATGTCACCTGATTCGGACTCGTCTACTCGTGGCTGCATGGACCACGCTCCAATGACTATACTCGTATCTGGAGTCTCCCAAGAAATGTATCCCATCACATAATATCCGAAAGGTGCCGAACCATCCGATCGACATGTCAAAACCTCAGAATCCCTCAAAAGCTCATCATCTTGGGTACAGTTTAATAGTATCGAGTACGCACCACAACATCGGTGGTCCAACCGTAGAAGGGCAAACCCAAGCCTCATTAATGGCGCCGCGGAACTGCCGCAAACCCTAAGGTTCAAAGGCTTTCACATGGTCATTATGTCGAGTTAGGGTTTCATTCTTCTAGAGGGTCCATAGAATCGCTTGCATGTCTTTCCGAATACTTTAAACTTGGAATATGGGTTTCTGACATTCGATCGTCGCTATCGACTCTCAACGAATCTGCGTGAAGTCGTCTCTAGCTGGAATCAATCTATCTGATGACCTCGCATCGGGGTAGCGAACGAACCACACGTCCTAGTCATTCACCCTCGGGCATCAATATCTCTAAGTATATGCTCAAGCTGCAGTAGCTCCAATCATCTGGGTGATATCTCGTCATTCGCAGCAACAACTGGCTCATTCGTCCGTACGCTGAACAGCGCCTCAATCATCATGAATAAGCGATATATCAATGGTCATCACATCCTGGCTGGCCTCTATCAGTGGCTTAATCCGCTAGTACCGCTCGGCACGTCCGGGAAATCTCGCAAAAGCGATCAGTCAAACGCTCATGGCGCGAAAACGTAATAAACAAAGCCTCTATATGTAATCGTATGTCTCTGGAATCACGCCCCGGTCAGTCCTCGTCCACGACGAGCTCATGCTGACGCAACTCGAGCTGTAGCTCACTCTGCCCGTGCAATCGTGGCAGCAAAATCATAACCAGTATCGATGAGGATAGATCATAGGAATGAATATAATACTGTGCAAGGAAATGTACATCCTAAGGTTTCTTAAGCGGAGTGGCGTGTCGTAAGTATGCCGCGGAACATATGTACGGTACGTCCCTCTACTCAAGCTACCTACTCCATCAACCAAGGGTCATCCTACGCAACGAAAATTCGGGTATAGTACCCCCTCGACTAAGTCTAAGTTCCGTAAAGTCAAGCCTAAGTTCCGTATATATATAAATGCCCTAGGCTCCACATAGTCAAACTTAGACTCGAACCAAGGTTAACCTAGCGCTCTGATACCAACTTTGTCACGACCCGAAAGAGCACGTGACTGGCCCTTGAACCATATGAAGTCTATAGGACCCCATCTGATCCAAGTAAGCCAAAAGCCCAGAAATCTAAAACCATTTTAAGGAGTAAATATGGAAAACTGGTTTTAAGAAGTAAAGAAAACATGTCTTGAAAATCAAAGTTTTTAAATAACAAGCCGAATATGCATTTTTAAAATGTGTAATCTTTCCTGAAAATTTCGGCAGAGTTTCCTTTGTAAAAACTGGCCCCGAATGGGGTACAACAATAATAATATATATATGCAAGGAAAAAGGCATCCCCAAGCGGGAGCTAGCTCTTCGTCAATCGATGGTCACAACCACGCAAGCAATATAATATACAACGCCAAAGGGAGAGGATCGAAACTCAAAAAGAAACTCAAAACAGCCAGAAAACCAAAATACTACAAGCGTGACTTTAAGGTCGAGATAATACATCATTGTTTTACTAAGTCTGAAACAATATACAGTTTTGGTTGATGGAATTTCTAGATACAATGAATAATAAATGTACAATGGTGGTTCTGATACAAAAGAACCCACCTACCCAAGAAAGTCACCCATATAGAAGCAGTATGTTAGAAAAGCCGCTATGGAATCTGTACGGCAAAACCTGCAAGAACTGTGGCACAACGGGGGTGAGTTGCCAACTCGTGAATAGAAAAATATCTACAAGCAGAGATCGAATGTATGACCCATCCTAGGTCAATACGATCAGATATATAAACCTCAATATGAATAAATCTGAAGCATGCTAAACTGGTAATGTAACCTCAATACATAAGTGTAGTGCCAAGTGCTCGTGCCAGTACCTCGGGTAATAACATATCATAAATATGAGGTATGATCAATGTAATCAAATCTGTAAATATGTGGATCCCGTCCACTCGTCACCCAATGATAATAACCATCATGCATGTAAATATCATGAAGCATATGCATAGAAATATGAGGATATAACCCATCTGTGTCCCTCGCGACACGTCAAAATCATGGAACCAGAGTGTCCAGTATCGACACTCGAAAACATAATGAAAGCTGCGCCCAGCATCGGCACGTAAATCCTCATATATCGGGCATCCGTCAGTCCGGGTCAGCCCCCTCTCTCTCATATATCGGGCATCCGTCAGTCCGGGTCAGCCCCCTCTCTCTCATATATCGGGCATCCGTCAGTCCGGGTCAGCCCCCCTCTCTCATATATCACTCTAGCACCGAGAAAACACATGGTGGACGCACTGAAATATCATATCAAGGGCAACCGGGTTTTTAAAACAATTACATATTCTCTTTTGAAATACCCACGGTTCCCAAATCCAGAAATATCATGAAAATAACATATCTCAATGCGTATAATCAGAAAGCATGATGTATGCGACATGTAAAAGAACTGTAAACATATCAGTATGTCATGCAACATGGAATAGTAATATGCACATATGTAGGGAAGACCGCTTCTTTAAAATGAATTAGCTTTTAAAGGTATTTTGTGGTTCCCAAATCTCTCATCAAGCCTGAACCATCAATGTAAGTGCAAATACGTATGTATGCACGTATGGGTGCACAGTGTATAGGTACACAAGTATGCCATGCAAGAGTTATATCCTGAATGCAACAGTACTACAGTGTAGTGACATGGTAATTATCGATGATGAAGTGTGTGGGCCGGCGAGCAGTGTACGTAGAACATATGCATCATCGATAATGGTGCTGGTGTCCTAGCATCATGATAGTAATATATCAATAAACACAAGAAATGCAATGCAAATAGCATGAATATGCGGAATCGAATAATCAACGCAACAGTGAAGAAATCTACCTCAATAAATATATCATGCAGCTTTGCCATTTGAAATAAGAAAAATCGGGGTTTTTGGTAAAATAAGGGCTACGATGTTTTAAGAAAAGATGCGTCGTTCGGGAAATATCCGTAGAATACCTTTTGCCTATCTTTAAAATATCCCCGATTCGTTAGTTTTGAAATAGGTATGACTCGGGTCTAGTCTCATGTCTACTAAGTAATCTACATCCAACTATCAAGTCAATCGGGAGGGGTATGGAAACCACCTACATCTGAGTCGATATATGTATATAAATATAATAGTCGGTGATCCCGCCTCAATAGTATCACATACGATACAATCTACATCGTATAATATCCTCGAGTCATGAGTGCAGATCTATCATCAATATAAAGCTCGTACGGTAAATCGTCGTACGGCATCCCAATAGCTGGGTACGGGTCAATCTCACATTCATCTCATCAATATCTGGTATCCTTATCATCATATCACGTGATCTGGGGTACTGATCTAAGTCTAGTACAATCGATACCATCTAAACAAATATAAGCGCGTGTGTAAAACACACGTCCAAAGGCCCGCTAAAATCTCGTATCGTATCCCAAATACGAATCACATCATATCGCCGATCTCACGGCACCATGCCCAAAACTCATCGACTCATCTTCAGTATCATACACTATCCTCATCATCATGATATAAGTGTAGCAATAAGCATGTGTGTGCGTGTGGGTGTAAACCTATGCTAGGGTTCGCAACTAGGAAAATACACTAGTTCACTTCTAACCCTAAATATCCATAGTACACTTAACACATCTATGATCTCCATATCACTCAATAAGATATCATATATAGTATATATAGTATACTAGACATCGAAATGCGGGGGTGCTATACGCCATCCACCCGATTTCCCCCGTAGATATAATCTACTCACTTGGTCTTCGCTCGCCGAAATCGATGACGCCGCGCTTCTTCGCCTCGGAATCCTTGCGAGGGTACCTATAATAATAAACAGTCGCAATACGTATTAGAATCGAGGCAGAAAACCAATACAGCGCACAGTGTGCTCATAGGTTGGAACCTATGGCCTAAATGTGCAAATCAATCAAACAATCCCTGTTGTCGATGTACGAACACCCGACAACCAAATACAAATCCAAATATCAAGAAAGTGCATTTTAAAATACGGAAAACATAGCTTAAAACACACCAAAATGCTCCCAGATTTTCCCCAGGTGACAATTAGCCAAAACTGCATATAGGAGGGGTCTATTTTAGTGCAAAAGGAGCCATGAACCAAATCTGGGACCCGATTTCCCTGATCTGGCCGCAAATTGCGGCCAGAATGAATATATCTGCGGTCTGGGGTTGGAGTTAGGGGCTTGGGTCTCTGTGGTAGCTTCCTAGGTGCCTGCACGACTCCCGGTAATCCCAAAATCAATTCTAGTGGCCCCGGGTTGCTCCAGATTCCAAAATACCCTCACAAATCACACATTTATCCGATGTCGGGGTTTCTAAATCCGTATTCCGGGTTTCAAGTCTCTGTTTTGGGTCATAATTCAAGCACTAGGGTGTTGGGGTGGTCTCTACTGATCTCAATTTCACAACACAACTCTCAATTCCCTCAAACCCTAACTTGGTCTTCCTTAAGTCCACCAAAACACATAATATCGGTTCTAAACTAAACATGGGGTATAAGTAATGCTAAAACTCAACTAATGGTTCAGTAATTACCTCATTTGGCAACTCAAGAATTTTCTTGAGTTGCCCCTAGTGGCAAAAATCCTTGCTTTCTTGGTCCAATGTGTAGATCTTGAGCTTGTGCACACTTTTTGTGAAATGGAGATAGGGTTTTGATGTATTTTTAGAGGTGATTTAGGGCTTGAAGAGGGGAGTGAGTGAGGGGGAGGCAGCATTCAGCTGAAGGGAAGGGAGGGAGAGGAGAGAACGAGAGGATGAAGAATGCCCAAGTCAAAGCTAACCCCTCTCCTTTCTCTCTCACCCATACCTACTACCATTATTCTAATCTATCCATTTTCTTGTTTTCTTCTCACTCAAATAGTGAACCCAAAGTAAAGCCATGGTAACAAAATGTAACACAAGTGTATAAAAAGATATGTGCATGTTTTGCACAAAAATGCCAACAATCCGATTAGCGATTTTTAATCGCGATTAGCACTAAATTAGTGTCAAACTAATCACAAAAACTTAAAAATGGCATAATCCTATAAAATACCCTATTTTGGAATTTTCCCTAATTTTTCCAGAATTTTCCTCATTTATTTGTATTTAATTATACTGAAATATTAAAATATTCATTAAAATAATATTAAATTATAAAAATTACCAAAAATAATATTTTATTATTTTGAAATGTTACAGTATGACTTTGCATGTTGCACCTGAAGGGGTAAAACCCATTGGGAGCAAATGGATCTTGAGAAGATTATTGGTGTAAATGGAAAAGTTGAGACTTTCAAAGTTATGCTTAAGTCCATCAAGATCAATACAAGCATTGCGGAGTTGGAACATCTGTTTTGATGTGGTAGTCAAAGAGTTTTACTTCATCAAAATTGTAGATGAACCTTGTATAAAAAAGATGGTTGTAGAAAGTAAGGTTGTCTTCCACGTATTGTACGTAGATGACATACTCTTGATAGGAAATGATTTCCAATGCTACACTTGGTCAAAGCTCCTCTTATCACGAGGATTCTCAAAGAAATATCTGGATGATACCTACTACATCTTATGGATTATAATCTATGAGATAGATCTAAGTGGATGTTGGGAGTGTCCCAAATCCAGGTACATAAATACCATACTAAAGGGGTTTAGTATGGATGATTCTAAGCGTGGTGGTTCGCCCACTTACTCATGGATCACTCTCTCCAAATAGATGTCTTCCAAGACTGATTTTGAGAGAGCTCGCATGCAAGGGATACCCTATGCTTCGGCAGTAGGCTCTATTAGAGTATGCGATGTTATGTACTAGACCAGATGTAGCTGACTCACTAGATGTAGTGATCAGGAATCAATCGGATCTTGGGAGAATCACTGGAAAGCTGTGGAGGACATTCTTAAGTGTAAGTCTACGCCAGCGTTCCGGCCGTCTTTCCGAGGCCAAATGCGGAACAAAAACTTTTTCGAACTGGCGCTAACGCAAACTTAAAAACCCAGATCGTTCTATTAACCGTAAACTAGTATACTGTAAAAGGGGCTTTCGAGATTATACCGATCGATCCGTGTCCTTCGGTCTTTAAACTATGCCCCTAGCTTGTTGCGGATGCACCGACGAAGCTCGCTCTTCGATCTCGCTCGATCTACGGTCTTCTCCTCGCCGAAGGTTGCGCCACGTCAACGAATCTTTATACGGGCTCCCGCCTCTAAACCGAGGCAACTCGGACCTGAAGTTTGCTAGCCAACATGTCTAAGGTTGAAGTAGAGTGAGTGTAGAATACTTTGTCTCAAGTTATCCAAGCTAATGGATGAAGGTTAACTGAAGTTTCCAAATAGGAGTGGAGATGGAAATGAGCTTGAAAAATGAGCTAAGGAATTTGTGTTGCAAAATGAATATCAATCTCTTTCTCACTCAAAATTGGGGCTCTGCCAATGGGGGCAGGAAAGTGCTCGGCTACAAATCATGAGGGGGTGAGCACAAGAGCAAGTGGTGAGGATATGCAAAATATCACACCAAGAAATATCCTAAGCTATGCCAAAATCAATTAATGCAAACCGATAATCCGCACACTAGAAGCTTTAAGTGTCTTCATGAAAATTCTGGAGCCCGGTCGCCACACAAAAGCCCCCCCATTTATAAAAGCCACCTATGCAAAGAACCCCCTCCACCAACTAGAATTCAGCCATGAACAAAAGAATTGGAATTTGGCCAAATAAAGAAAGCAAACTGGCAACTTCAAAAAGCGATCCTGTAACGAATTACGAGATAACCCCGCAACTGTATATACATACCCGCATTTGTATTCCGACCGAATACAAATGCAACGAGACAAAATATATCCCTACACAGTGTAATACTAGGATCCGACTTAAACCAAAGCCCGCTAGTATTATCCGTCCGAACCATGACACGTGCACAAGTGCACGCATATATCCGAACCCTGCCATAAAACCATACGGCCTCTACAACGTTTCGCCCGAACTTGGAAACTTTCAATGGGGGACTCTAAAGACTCGTCAATACTCTGGCAGTGGATTTAACCACAAGCCGTCAGTAGTATTAGCTGTACGTAACGGCTGCCCATGTACTGAGTGAAAGGGAGTCCGATGAGAGAACTCATCCTGGAACCTTACTGAGCCTATGTGTGACAATATCTGTACAGTCCGGTCCGTTCGTCTATGAGTATCGCATATTGGGTCTAGAGAGCTGGTAAACGTTAGACCCCCAATAGCGGTATAAGTCGTGTCGGAGTGTAGCCCAGAATACCCTGAGATACTACTGGAATACCTACCAGTAAATCTCGCTTACTATGGCCATGGATTTTGTGTAATGGCTCTCCAGACACAGCACGATCTCACCCTCAATGTTGGGAGAGATGAATCCCCTGCCGATCCGCTCACTGCCTCCATGTGGCTCGGGACTGTACCCAACTAAAACCTGTTTGCACAACTCCTTTGAGCCGTGGTAGGGTAATAATCAAACCACAGTGGGAACTCACACGAGACAAATGACGATCTCAGGTAGATAAACTAACCTGTACACATGTCACCTGGAAATTGCTATCTGACGACAGGTTTCAAAAACCAGCTAGCATATTCCCGGCGAGTCCTGTCCGGTGTACTCATAACCCAATGAGCACATGTATACATCTTAGGTGAACCAACTGACACCAATGGCTTATGAGACCGGCCATCGCCCCTCGTCGGGGTCTCGACTGTATACACTAGTCTACTCCGGAGTATCGATGCCCTATCTCGAAACTCCCGCGACTAGGGACCACTTTTAAGGATGTGCTTATAGACTACCCAACTCTCACGTTTATGATCGCCATCATACTGTTGGTAGTCAAGCAAGAATCCTATGGGCTCTATCAACGTGCAATAGTGATATATCATGTCACCTAAAGCAGTACACGTTTGATAAAGATAAACCAGATAGCATACTATCATCTTGAGTAAGACTGTCATACCGGTATAGGTCCTCCCTCAATCATTGAAATCAAGTGCCTGCGATCCAATAATTGACTTTGAGGGCACTATATCCAACAATCTCCCACTTGCACTTAAGGCTAATTATTGCGATGTCGCATACTCACAGCCCGTGTGATACCGTACACCCAATTCCTCTACTAATCAGTCTCACAAAGCTCGTTTGTAAAACTATAGTGTTCGAGAAATAGCCTCAGTGAGTGGATCCGCTCTGATGTTTCTTTCTATGTCTCTCTATTTCTCAAGTTCACGGAGAAAGCCATCTCCCGAAATGAGCAATACCTGTCTTAGAATATGTCTGGATATCTGATGGGACCTAGTTCACGACTGAAATCCAAATCCAAACTTCTTAGACTGTATCGTCAACCAAACATAATCAGTATCCTGCGCCATGCCTCCCTCAGTATCCGCTTGGATCACTTGTCCAAACTACTGCCCCGCGTCGGAGGGAAAACTAAAACTTTGACAGTCACTTTGTCATCCAGGTCACCTTGGAAGCCTGGAATGATAACTGTCTCCCGAGGAGGCTATCATTATCATATCCTTAGAACATTCACTTATGTTCTAAAACTGCCTCCGAACGTTCCTCCAGAATTGGATCAATATCAACTTATTGCATCTAGTGCAAAAACAACATCTGGTGTGGTACTTGACATCTCATGATCAACTCAATTGCCTAAGCAAGTGATCTGACAATCATGCACATCCCTCTCCCCTTTAGTCTGTAAGAAACCTTTAGAGAGGGTGACTCCGTCACCTGCTGGTGCACCACTATGCTAGGAGTCGTCCATTCTAAATACCTTTAGAATACAGTCTAAGTACCCAGATTGGGAAACTACCCAAATCTAGATCTAAAACCATAGATCTAGTAACCAGAATGTCTGATATAATATCCATATCCTATGTAGAGAAACCACTGTGTGACAACCTAGTATAACCGATCGTAGTATAGGAATTTCATTTCCTACTCTGTGTATGTCATCCAAATACCAGGACATCACACCCTACTACTTTCTTAACAAATCCATCCCCTATTCTGATGAAGTCAAAGCCCATGACTGTCACA
This sequence comes from Agapanthus africanus, assembly GCA_030015575.1. Taxonomy (NCBI): domain Eukaryota; kingdom Viridiplantae; phylum Streptophyta; class Magnoliopsida; order Asparagales; family Amaryllidaceae; genus Agapanthus; species Agapanthus africanus. The sequence continues at coordinate 247,168,887 of JASDDO010000004.1, read as the reverse complement.
TCAAAAATAGATGATCTATCTCCGCTACATGTGCTTTAGTCTATAAATTGACACAAGCTTCTTGTCCACTATGCTTCCGCTGCTCCCACTGATTACGACAACCCTCTGGCAGAATAATATACACGTGCATTTTTAAAACTAGTTTAGAACGATGCTATATTTATCCTCCTGCCGGGTCTTATAGTCTGGAACAACAGTAATGGCAAGTCTGGGTAAACAAGAACCTCCCTGTCACCGTCCTTGAAGCTACCAGAGTACCTCTCGGGTGTCTGAGGTTACCCACCATATCTGCGGAGTGGCTAATGGAATGTCAGACCTGATTGAATCTTTAGGTCCTATTAAATTTTCCGTAATCGTTTGCGGTTCTGGAATCTCTTTCAGTTCTACCATACTCCCACTTCTGTTTTCTGAAAAAATCCATTTTACTTAAACTGTGGCGAGTCAAGAACAATATCACCATTGATCTTCCAGATGATAGAAAGTCAACCCTCGTCAAAGCCAAGGTCAACCCACAAACAGCCATTACAGAAACGTGCCTTGAGTTATCCAGAGTCCGGTTTTAAGCATAAGACAGACAACTCCATATACCTTAACATTGTTAAGATATGATCCATTCTATATACAATATAGAAACAGATGCACTGATTTAATTAGAACCAGATTCAAATCATGCAGCTGTCTCCAGTGCTTGTCAACTAAATGGAGAGAGGCAGATCAGCATTACTCAACTTAGGAGTTCATCCAATTATGAGTAACCTGAAAGAGAAGCAATTTCTCTAAACCATTACTATCAACTGAATACCAACCACAAGTATCTACATCTTCGATCACCTTGAAGAATCCCGATACTTGCTACACCTGGTTCTCTACTTTATTCTTATACCTATAACTTCTCAAACTTGGACCTTGTATTTCTACGAAACACATGTCTAAAACTAGAGAAGTCACAAGTAAACAAAATATAGTACGGGGACCAACCCCTTTGTCCTAATGGACACTGGACAACATACAATACTCTGTATGAGTCCCCTGAGTTGAATAACTTAAACCCTGTATGTCGTAGGTTGAAAACTGTACCCAGGCGATTTCCTCAAATATCACCAATTACAACGAATTCCGATATAATGAGCATAATCACATAATTCCCAATAACTTACTTCCACTCATCATCTGTAAAATCATACAGATGTGAGAATCATACCTGGTAAATACATACCCTGGAGCAATGACTAATTGGGAAATCAGTTTTCTATTAACAATACATAGTGAAACTGAAACATGAATATGTTTCGAAGGGTTATCCGGGTATTCCTAGTAATGCTTCTTCCATTATCCAGATTCATGACTGTAACCGTATATTTCCTTTTCCATCTCTCCAAATCCCCTTATTTGTCTTTAGTCATTACCTTCTGTACACCATCGTTAAGCTTAATGGTTTTCTTCCTTCCATACCGTTCAGCACCAGCCTATGGTTTGGAAGAAGACTATCCAATAAGCATAATAGGTGTACTCTCCTAATCCTAGGAGTACTCGCAACTTGAGAGAAGGTGATGATAAAAGACAACTGAATAAACCTTTATTCTGTTTCTCCTGAACCAGAATCCATCGTCGAAATGGAACAAGTTCCATCGAGTTCGTATATAACCATACGATGGATTATCCAAATAACTGTGGATCTTCGTAGTGATACGGGGTGTTCTGGAGAAATACAAAGGCGAAGTAGGAGTGGCGATGAAATACTTGGTTTGGTCGTGAATAGCAGTCGCAATTTACTTTGCCCTCTTTCTAATCCCTTCATATGTCTTTACTTATTACCTTCTGTACACCACCATTAGGCTAATTGGTTTTCTTCATTCCCTACCTTTCGGCACCTGCCTATGGTTTGGAATAAGACTATCTAATAAGCGTAATAGGTGTACTGTCCCCTAATCCTAGGAGCCCTCATAACCTGAGAGAAGGTAAAAGGAAAAGACAACTGAATAGTCCTATTCTATCTCTCCAGAACCAGAATCCATCCTCGAATCTGGAACAAGTTCCTCCAAGTTCGTATATAACCATACGATGGATTTATCCAATGGAAGTGGATATCCGTAGTGATACGGGATGTTCTGGAGAAATGCAAAGGGTATAAGAAAGAGTGGCAATGATGTATGCAACTCAGACAAAAAGCCAGTGTTTTAAGAAAGTTCGGTTAACTTGGTTACTGAGTCATAGTCTAGGGTCGGGTCATGGTCGCTGCCAAAGAGAGAGAGAAAAGAAACACTCTGCATGCACTCTAACCTAGATCAGAATGGTTATCACTTTATCTAATCAGGAAACCTCCCACTGTATCCTCAAATTCTCCTCCAAACCTGAAAGAAGAATTAGTCGGGATCACCCGAGGAGTAAACCAACTCATCAGTGGGAATCGGGATCCAACTATCATCGCATGATAACGCGACGGAATCCACTCACGTTATCACACTCCAGATGGTATGCGCATGCCTGGAAAGTTTCAGTTTCTTTAGAAACTCCCGATGTGATTTTTACCCCATGCTCTTATGACCTTGACTAAGGCCAACAAATCATAAGTCACATGTCAAGTTCTACCCGTCATTGTCCAGGTTAATTTGAACCCACCCGTACATACCCTTGACTAAGGCCAACAAAGTAGTACGACTATCCCAAACCAACGCATCTATCTATACAACAGAAAAGTAACAAATAGCTATCATACACTATGCCTTGACTAAGGCCAACAAATATAGCAAGAATACTAAGTGCTACCCGTCTAAAATGATGGAGGGCTACGAATGTTTTTGGCGAAAAACCTTTAACGTAATGAACTTGATATCGTTGAAGGAACCGGATAGCTTTTACAAAAATATAGTGGCGAAAACCTTTGCTAAAGAGGTCACTCCCGGTGAAGGGATCTCGGCTCTTTTCCCGTAGAATGAGGTGCAGGATATTCTAAACTGAATACCATGATGCAAAGCAAAAAGTAATCGACTATAGTGAAGTTATTACCCTGACGCAAACCTCTGTCCAAGGGGTCACTCCCGGTGAAGGGATCTCGGCCCTTGCCTCGTCGAATGAGGTGCTGGATATTCTAAACTGAATACCACTGTGCAAAACAAATGAAAGCGTCCTTGCAATAACAGCTTTTTGAAAATTTGTCCCAAAAACATCTGTATAGGTCTGTTTTTCTTGCATTGATACGAATCAACGTAGTCCCATCAATTAATCACACCAATAAATAACGAAAATAAAATGTATGTATATGCCATCCGCATTCGCCACTGGGTCCCGTCATCACCCGTTAGGTTACTTAACTAACGACAGAGCGGGTACAGAACTAGCGCGGGTGTAAAACATATACAACATCTACTAGTATATATATAAATACACAATAATCGCTTCAGGCGTGATAAAATGCAACATCACAGAAAAGTAATAAGCATCACAGAACAATACAGATAATATGGGATCCCCGGGTTTCATGGAGCCACAAATGAAACCCGACGTTCCCCTGGTCGTGTGGATAGCCTGTGTAATGAGAACCTAGACCTCTACGAGTACGGCAAGTTACCCGCCAAAACCAGAAGCGAGGCAGCCCCCTTCAGCATCGTGAATGGACCACCCTGAACTTCACGGAATCCGGTAACTTGAGCACCCCTCCTTGGGTCAACCTGTACCCCCTACGAGTGCGGCGAATAGCCCGCCAATCCTAGAGTGAGGTCCCCTCCCTCTCAAAGCCATGAGATGCGGACCCGTTGCCCTCCAGAACCCGGCTATCCGTGCACCCCACCGCGGGGTAATCCTAGTACAGAAAAGAAAATATGTACAACGGGTACATCGACCTCAACCCGGTCGTGCCCCAGAAGAATAATATACAAACTGGCAGTGACGGCAGTCCACATGTCGGACGCTCGCCCTGCAATATCAAATGTACAAATATATCCAAACTGAGCTACCATTGCACGCAAGCTATCCACCACGATAAATCCGAAACATCACAGCACAATACAGAACATCAACGTGAATGTCACGTTCATAAACCCGTCTAAACGGACTATAGCAATTAGACAAGATTTACCGATCAAATGACATTCACGGTCACAGATAGTAGTGTAATGCACTGCAAAACTTTAAACAATGCTAAAAATATCGACTCCGAAATAACCCCCGAATAGCCCAAACAACTTGATAAAAACCATATCCAAACCGGGCTAAATAAACAATACCACTGAATCAAATCCCCAGAGACCAAAACAACACCCAAAACACAAATCCCATTCGCCATGGTACGGCCGGCGACACCAGAATCCCTAGGCAAGGGATCGGGCAAATTCTGAGATCAGGGGTTCGGGTTTGGGGTGTGTTCTTGTGTCATCCTGAGTAGTCTTCTACACATGTTTAAAGATTTTTTCTGGAACTTTTTAAAAAACAACAGAGAATACGTATTCCGTGGCATCGTTTGGGTTTGTTCTGGTTTCGATACTTTAACATTGTCTAAATCAACTAGTAGACGGTTAATAGTTTGGCTCTGATACCATGTAAGTCTACGCCAGCGCCCCGGCCGTCTTTCCGTGGCCAAATGCGGAACAAAAACTTTTTCGAACTGGCGCTAACGCAAACTTAAAAACCCGGATCGTTCTATTAACCGTAAACTAGTATACTGTAAAAGGGGGTTTCGAGATTATACCGATCGATCCGTGTCCTTCGGTCTTTAAACTCTGCCCCTAGCTTGTTGCGGATGCACCGACGAAGCTCGCTCTCCGATCTCACTCGATCTACGGTCTCCTCCTCGCCGAAGGTTGTGCTACGTCAACGAATCTTTATACGGGCTCCCGCCTCTAAACCGAGGCAACCCGGACATGAAGTTTGCTAGCCGACATGTCCAAGGTTGAAGTAGAGTGAGTGTAGAATACTTTGTCTCAAGATATCCAAGCTAATGGATGAAGGTTAATTGAAGTTGCCAAATAGGAGTGGAGATGGAAATGAGGTTGAAAAATGAGCTAAGGAATTTGTGTTGCAAAATGAATATCTATCTGTTTCTCACTCAAAATTGGGGCTCTGCCAATGGGGGTAGGAAAGTGCTCGGCTATAAATCATGAAGGGGTGAGCACAAGAGCAAGTGGTGAGGATATGCAAAATATCACACCAAGAAATATCCTAAGCTATGCCAAAATCAATTAATGCAAACCGATAATACACACACTAGAAGCTTCAAGTGTGTTCAAGAAAATTCTGGAGCCCGATCACCGCACAAAAGCCCCCCATTTATAAAAGCCACTTATACAAAGAACCCCCTCCACCAACTAGAATTCAGCCATGAACAAAAGAATAGGAATTTAGCCAAATAAAGAAAGCAAACTGGCAACTTCAAAAAGCGATCCCGTAACGAATTATGGGATAACCCCGCAACTGTATATACATACCCGTATTTGTATTCCGACCGAATACAAATGGAACGAGACAAAATATATCCCTACACAGTGTAATACTAGGATCCGGCTTAAACCAAAGCCCGCTAGTATTATCCGTCCGAACTATGACACGTGCACAAGTGCACGCATATATTCTAGCCCTGCCATAAAACCATACGGCCTCTACAACGTTTCGCCCGAACTGGGAAACTTTCAGTGGGGGACTCTAAAGACTCGTCAATACTCTGGCAGTGGGTTTAACCACAAGCCGTCAGTGGTACTAGCTGTACGTAACGGCTGCCCATGTACCGAGTGAAAAGGAGTCCGATGAGCGAACTTATCCTGGAACCCTGCTGAGCTTATGTGTGACAATATCCGTACAGTCCGGTCCGTTCGTCTAAGAGTATCGCATATCGGGCCTAGGGAGCTGGTAAATGTCAGACCCCCAATAGCTGTATAAGTCGTGTCGGAGTGTAGCCCAGAACACCCTGAGATACTACTGGAATACCTACTAGTAAATCTCACTTACCATGGCCATGGATTTTATGTAATAGCTCTCCAGACACAGCACGATCTCACCCCAATGTTGGGAGAGACGAATCCTCTGCCGATCCGCTCACTGCCTCCATGTGGCTCGGGACTGTACCCAACTAAAACCTGTTTGCATGACTCCTTTAAGCCGTGGTAGGGTAATAATCAAAGCACGGTGGGAACTCACACGAGACAAATGACGATCTCAGGTCGATAGACTAACCTGTACACATGTCACCTGGGAATTGCTATCTGATGACAGGTTTCAAAAACCAGCTAGCTTATTCCCAGCGAGTCCTATCCGGTGTACTCATAACCCAATGAGCACCTGTATACATCTTAGGTGAACCAACTGACACCAATGGCTTGTGAGACCGGCCATCGCCCCTCGTCGGGGTCTCGACTGTATACACTAGTCTACTCCGGAGTATCGATGCCCTATCTTGAAACTCCCGCGACTAGGGACCACTTTTAAGGATGTGCTTATAGACTACCCAACTCTCACGTATATGATCGCCATCATACTGTTGGTAGTCAAGCAAGAATCCTATGAGCTCTATCAACGTACAATAGTGATATATCATGTCACCGAAAGCAGTAGACGTTTGATAAAGATAAACCAGATAGCATACTATCATCTTGAGTAAGACTGCCCTACCGGTATAGGTCCTCCCTCAATCATTGAAATCACGTGCTGCGATTCAATAATTGACTTTAAAGGCACTATATCCAACATTAAGTACTTGAGAAGAACTAAAAGAAAGTTCTTGGTTCGAGCTTCCAGAGTGATAAGGTCGACTGAGAGTCAGTCACAGGATTGTCTTTACCCTCAGTGGAGGGACGGTATGTTAGAAGAGTTCCAAGCTAGATACTATGACATACTAGAGGATAAAAGCTGAATACATTGCTGCCATTGATGCTGCCAAAGTGGCTGTCTGGGCATTTCTTGTTCATGAGATGAACAAGGTTCCTACCATTGAGCGTCCAATAACTGTTATTGTGACAACATTGGAGTTGTGGCTTTGGCCTAGGAACGCAGTTCCCATCAGCGTTCCAGACATATTCTGAGGCAAGTATCACCTGATCAGGGAGATGGATATCTCCAAGGGATCGAGGTTAGGAGAGTAGACACGAAGGACAACACAGCGGATCCACTCACAAAGGCCTTACCCCTAGAGAGACTTCTTTGGGATGGTTGAGTATGTGATACTACAACCACTGCTAAATTGTTGGGTACTACAACAGATGGCCTCAGTGCAAGCGGGTGATTGTTAGTTATATGTATGCCCTATAGGCCATTACTGTACATGCGATGTATATTGTAGTGGATGCTTGGACATATATAGGGAGGCCTTTCTTGCTTGATATGATAGTATGCTATCTGGTTGTCCTTTATCTTAACATGTATACTTATTGTCTCTCTGTTATATGTTGATAAAGCCCTTAGGATGAGTACTTGACTACCAGGACTATGATGTAGATCATACTAGTGGGGACTGGATAGTCGATAAGTACATCCTTCAAATGTTCCTAGTTGTAGGAGTATCGAGACAGGGCATTGATACTCCAGAGTAGACTAGCGTATACGCTTCTCGACCCATATGATGGGCGATGGATGATCCCATATCCATTGGTGTTTGACATCAGAGAAGGTATATGGGTGCTTAGTAGAGATTGGGTACACTGGACGGACTCGCCGAGAACTCCTAGATGGTATTATACCTATCGTCGGATAGCAGTTCTCTGGTGACACTGGTAAAGGTTAGTCTGTAGACCCGAGATCGTCATAGAGTCTTGTGTGATTCTTACTGTGCTTTGATTTCCACCATACCACGGTCAAGAGATCGTGCAAAAAAGGTGGTTTTTTGGTACAGTCCCGAGTCACATAGAGGCAATGAGCGATAGGAGGGGTTTCGTCTCTCCCGGTATCGGGAGTTGATGTTGCGCTATGCTCGATTGGCTATAACAGGAAATCCCTGGCCAGGGTTGCTAAGATCTACTGGTAAGTGTTATCAGTAGTTTCTCGAACCGTTATGGACCTTGCATTGGCATGACTTATCAGGCTATTGGGGTCTGACGTTATACCACCTCCAGGCTGTGATATGCGACATATCAGACGAAGAGACCGGACTGTACGGTAGTGTTACTGATTGGATTCGCAGGAGTTATAGCAGGCTTGCTTGTTGATCTTCTAATCGCTCAATACCCGGGTGGCCGTTACGTTTAGCAGACCGCTTGCGGCTTGTGGGTGTTTGATATGATCATCACCTACTGCCGGCGTATTGACGAGTCTTTAGTGTCCTACACAGAGGTTTCCTGGTTCATGCGAAATGGAGTAGGAGCACATATGTGATATGTGCGGGACCGAGATTCATACGAGTATGTGATACCGTATTCTATTCTCGCGATTAGTGACATCGTAGGTTATATGTGATATAGCCAAGTTATCGGATCATGTGTTGATTCGATAAGTTGTTACATTTGATATTAGTCGGTTATATATAATATAACCGGATTATTAAATCAAGTGTTGATTTAATAATTTAATGTATTATTATATATTTGATATATTATATTACATTAACTAATATTAGCTCACTTAAGTATTACTTTTTCTCACTTGATGATACATTAATATATATGTGATATATGTTAATTGTCTTATTTTCTTTTTGTACACAAAATATATATGTGATATATATTGTTGTGTCATGATAGGTTACACTTGCAACATATATGTAAGAGACTTATACCATACTAGGGTTTATGTTTGGGTTTTATTTATCATTAAGTAATTAACAAAAGATTTGGAATGAGTCATGGTTGAAGCTTGGAGAAGCTTGTAGAAAATATTGACCAAGTCCACTCTTTTGTCATTGCTTAAGATATTTCTTAACCCAGCCCTTAACTCATAGCTATGGTTTATTCTCTACATGAGTTAGGCATGACACTAACTCACCCATGGTTGCAATTCTAACCTCACTCTCTCATTCATTTGGTTCAACACTTCTTCTTCTTCATCAAGTGAAAAAGCTTGCAAGTTTTTTCTAAAGTGATGAAACCTTGTGAGAAAAATAAAACTAAAGTGAGCCCACTTCCTATTTCATCATCCTATACTATTAGCCATTTATTTTAGGGTGTTTGCTTCACTAATTTCATAAATTAGTGAAGAGGTAGCATGAGCTCGAGTCTCCACGACGTAGATCATCTTCGGCTTCGAAGGCATCGAGCAAGTCCGTTCATTTCTTCATGTGAACCCTCACTTGAGTCTGGGAGTTTGATAATCGCAGCGAAAGGGCTACTACATGGAGCTATTCAAGTGAAGGACCGGTCTACAAAGGTTGTATTTCTTGTTCACTTTAGATGTAAAGTTGTTTACATATCTTGTTCAACCCTAAGTCTCTAGTTCAATCCTCGTTCGGGTTCTTTATCTCTCTAGAAAACTTTGAAATGGCATGTTCGATGCCCTAGTAAACACTGTGAGGGTTCTAAGGAACCCATCAGATGATATACACAATATTCATGAAGGCACCATCAAGTTTCCCTTTGGTTTGATGAACAACATTCAACTAAGGTGATGGAGCTTGAAAGGGAAATGTTTTGTTCAGTTTGAAAATTGAGAGATTATCATAAGTGTTTGATATAATGGAAGGCGGAGGTGTGCAGATTTGGTGTAGAGAAAGAAGGAGGTGGAGTGAGTTGAATGTGTGTGGGGTGTGGTGAGCATGAAGGTTTATTTCTAACCTAAGATATAACACCTCCCAAAAAACACAAATAAAAACTCTTTTTCAATAAATACCCTTACACATAAATACCATATTTTTACACCAAATCTCATATCATGTTTAAAAATAAAACACTTATCATAACACTTAACAACCACAATCTTATAATAAAATCTCATATCATTCTAAAACAATTTATTTATCATTTTTATGATATCACATATATCTCATTTTTTTCAAAAATAGCTCCAAAATAAAAAAAACATACACTATATTATTTCGTAAACTCATAATACCTGTATTAAAATTATAAATTAATATTTATAATTTTCCAAAATGTAACAGTGTCCTTCGGGGTTTCTTAATCCTCTTCTTAAGCATCTCGCGGTCTTTGATCGAGCTTGAGGTCGATCTTTTTTCGTCAAAGACGATCCACCCGAGAGTATGTGGTTCAAGCTTGCACTTCAACAAGAAGCAACTAAACAAACTAGTTTGTTTAGGAGATATAGAGATTGTTAGTAGTGTTTATCTATCTCTAAACTCTATGTATCTCAACACACGAGAAAGATTTAGGGTTGAGGAAAAAGAGAGGAGAGAGAAGGAGCTAATGAAAATGAGAGTGAGGTTGTGAAAAAATCTCATGATCATTTTCCTTTTTGAAATCATTTTCACAATTAAAAATGGGAACCATACTATAATTGTAAATCCAAATGAATTAATGCCTCACACCATTCTCATTTGCCACATAACCCTCCACCTCATTTCCAAATATAAGAATAAATGGTTAATGCAAGAATGAGGTGTCCTCTTTCTAGAATATATTTTGTATAAATACAAAATACTTTCTACCATATTACATACCCGTATTCGTACCAAAATACGAATACCCTAGAGATAGAATAATACTATTAATATAATACTAGTACTAAATCAATATTTGATTTAACAATCCGGCTTAATCCTAAGCCCGCCAGTATTACAACCCGTCCGATTAAATTTCGTGCAACTAGTACACGTAATTAATCGGAACCCTGCACGTATAAACATACAGCATCTACATCGTTTCGCTTGAACCAGAAAACCCTCTGTGTAGCACTCTAAAGACTCGACGATATGCTAGCAGTGGGCTTAACCACAAGCACGTCTGCGGCACTAGCTGTAAGTAACGGCTACCCAGGTACCTGTCGAAAAGAAGGCCGACAAGCAAACTCATCTGAACCCCTCCTGAGCCTATCCATGAAAATATATGTACAGTCTGGTTTGTTCGTCTGAGAGTATCACATACCGGGTCTAGGGGTGGTTATCGTCAGACCCTTACTAACCCGATAAGTCGTGTTGGTGTGGCTCAAGACCGTCCGAGAAACTACTGATCTATCTATCAGTAATTCTCAACTTCCCTGGCCAGGGGCTTATGGTGTTGACCAACCAAATACAGTGCGACATCAACTCCCTATACCGGGAGAGACGAATCCCTAACAATCACTCACTGCCTCCATGTGGCTCGGGACTGTACCCAACTAAAACCTATTTACATGACTCAGTAAAGACATGGTAGGGTAGTAATCAAAGCACAATAGGAACTCACATGAGACAAATGATGATCTCAGGTCGACAGAATATCTGTACACATGTCACATGAGAACTGCCATCTGACGCTATATATAATACCATCTAGTAGTTCTGGGCGAGTCCGTCTAGTGTACTCGCCCCCAGTGAGCACCTGTATACAATCTTAGGTGAAATACACTAATGGCTGTGGGACTAACCATCGCCCATCGTAGGGGTCTAGAAACGTATATACCAGTCTACTCTGGAATATCGATGCCCTGTCTCGATATTCCTACGAGTAGGAGTAGGGATCCTAGGCACACCCATGAGGTTCTACAAGTGATCAAACATGGCCAATTTAAAAAAATTTATGTGCCAAGTGACCCTAAGCAAGATCGTAACTAGAGGATAGGCGAAATCGATATAAGCTAACAACTTAACTAGAAGTGAACGGAAAATACAACCTTTGTAGATCCGGTCCTCCACCTCCATAGCTCCTGTACGGCGATGTCCCCTCGCTGCGATCATCGGATCCCGGACTCTAGCGTCGGCTTCATCGGAGAAATGGGCGGGCTAGGTCGTCGACTTCGATGCCGAAGATGATCTACGTCGAAGCAACTCAAGATCAAGCTCCAACTTCACCAAGTCATGAAACTTGTGAAGAAAACACCCTATACTACATAGCAAGTGGTAGAGGATGAAGAAACAGGAAGTGGGTTCACTTTAGAATTGGATTTCTCACTCTTTTTATCATGACACCATTAGAGGTTGCAAGGTTTCTTCTTCTTGAAGAAGAAGAAGAAGAGGAAAAAGAATATGATAAGAATTATATATAATAGAAAATAAAGTGATTCTTATCATTATGCAACCTTGGGTTAGTTTAACAAGTGTAGAGAATAAACTAAAGTTAGGTGAATGGTTAGGTTTAGGAAAGGAACAAAAATGGTCAAAGCTTCATGAAGCTTCAACAAAAGAACAAAAGAAGCAACCATTTTGTTTCTTGCCCTAAAGTAAATAAATAAAATAAATAATCAAGAAAAGATAACAAAACCCTAACCATTCACTCAAACATGTTTTAAAGTAAACATACACCCAAGTTTGCATGTATCATCAAACATGATACAATCTAGTGCACAAAACTATATCATATATACAATGTGCACATCAAGTGAGAAAATCCATCTTAAGTGAACCAATACTAGTTAATGTAAAGTAATATATCTAATATATAATTATATATTAAATCATTAAATCAACACTTGATTTAACGACCCGGTCATATCGCATATGACCGACTAATATCCAATGTATCGACTTATCGAATCAATCCTCGATTCGATAACTAGGTTATATCACATACAACCAATCGATACATTCATCGCGAGAATAGAATACGGTATCACATATACGCATTATTCTCGGTCCCGCACATATCTCATCTACGCTCCTATTTCGTTTCGCTTGAGCCAGGAAACCTCTGTGTAGGACTCTAAAGACTCGTCAATACGCCGGCAGCAGATAATGATCATATCAAACATCCACAAGCCGCAAGCGGTCTGCTAAACGTTACGGCCACCCGGGTATTGAGCGATCAGAAGATCGACGAGCAAGCCCGTTCACACTCCTGTGAATCTAACCGGTAACACTTACCGTATAGTCCGGTCTGTTCGTCTGATATGTCGCATATCTCGCCTAGGGGTGGTAAACGTCAGACCCCAGTAGCTCGATAAGTCATGCCGATGTAAGGTCCATAACAAGCACGAAACTGCTGATAACACTTACCAGTAAATCAGTGCAACCCTGGCCAGGGATTTCCAGTTATGTCCAGTCGAGCATAGCACAACATCAACCCCCAATACCGGGAGAGACGAATCCCCTCCTATCGCTCATTGCCTCCATGTGAATCGGGACTGTACCCAAAAACCACCTGTTTGCACGACTCAGTAGAGCCGTGGTAGGGTGGAAATCAAAGCACAGTGGGAGACACACAAGACTCTATGACGATCTCGGGTCAACAGACTAAGCTGTACCAGTGTCACCAGAGAACTGCCATCTGACGTGAGGTATAATACCATCTGGGAGTTCTCGGCGAGTCTGTTCAGTGTACCCAGTCATCACTGAGCACCTGCATACCATATCTGATGTCAAACACCAATGGATATGGGATCATCCATCGTCCATCACATGGGTCGAAAAGATATATGCTAGTCTACTCTGAAATATCGATGCCCCGTCTCGATATTCCCACGACTAAGAACATTGAAGGATGTACTCATGGACCACCCAGGCTCCACTAGTATGATCTACATCATAGTTCTGGAAGTCGAGTACACATCCTAAGGGCTTTATCAACATGTAACAGAGAGACAGAAAGTATACACGTTAAGATAAAGAGCAACCGGATAGCATACTATCATGTCGAGCAAGAAAGTCATACCTATATATGTCCCAGCATCCACTACAATATACATCCAATGTACAGTAATGGCCTCTAGGGCATACATATAACTAACAATCTCCCACTTGCACTTGGGCCATCTGTAGCAGTGGTTGCAGTATCACATACTCAACCATCCCTTATGAGTCTCTCTTTGGGAAAAAGCCTTTGTGAGTGGATCCGCCGTGTTGTCCTCTGAGTCTACTCTCCTAACCTCGATCAACCTTGGAGATCAACTATCTCCATGATCAGGTGATGTTGCCTCAGAATATGTCTGGGTCACTGATGGGATCGGGGTTCCTGGGCCAAAGCCACACTTCCATTGTCATACAATGGTAGGAACCTAGTTCATCTCATGAACCAATATACACCCAAACTACCTCTTTGGTAGTATATTTGATAGCGATGTTACCAGCCTTTATCGTCTAGTTTGCCACGGTATCTAGCTTGGAACTCTTCCAACATACCGTCCCTCCACTGAGGGTAAAGACAATGCCTGCGACTGACATTCAGTCGTCCTTATCACCCTGGAACCTTTCCAGTGATTCTCCCCAGGATCGATTGATACTATCTTACTACAGCTAGTGAGAATCCTAACATCCATTTAGATCTATCTCATAGACCCAAATCCCAGGATTTAGGAGGTATCACCTTGATCCTATTGGAGAATCCATGTGATAAAAGGAGATCGACCGATCGTAGCATAGGAAACTCCTTTCCTATCAAGAGTATGTCATCCACGTACTCTACGAGGATCATCACCATACTCCATACTACCCTTTTGTATATACAAGGTTCATCTACCATTTTGATGAAGTCAAACTCTTTGACTACCACATAAAAACAGATGTTGTAAAGCAACTTGCACACGTTTCCGCTGCTCCCACTGTTTACGAAGCCCTCTGGCTGTGTACTTATAGACGTTCTCTTCTAAATCATTATTTAGAAAAGCAGTCATGGCACCCAACCACCAGATATCGTACTCATGGTATGCAGCAATGTTAAGTAGGATCCGGATGGACTTAAGCATAGCCACTAGAAAAGGTTTCATCATTATCCACGCCTGGTCGATGACGAAAAACTTTAACAAGTCTAGCTTTGAAAGTCTCAACTTTTCCATCTACACCAAGTAATCTTCTCAAGATATACTTGCTCCTGATGGGGATTTAACCCTTCAGATATAGTACCCAAAGTCCATACTTTGTTGGTGTACATGGATTCCATCCCAGATCGCTAAGCATCCAGCCATTCTTACAGAGTCCCTACTCTTGATGGCCTGCTCGAAACTAGTTGGGTCATCATCTCATGATGCATTCCTCGCTCCCACTATCATCGAGAAACCGAAGTATCTCTCAGGCGGATGAGAAACCCTACCAGATCGACGGAGAGGCTGAGGTTCGTCGGGAACTATTGAATCCTCTGGTTCTGTCAAATCAGCTGCAGTTTTATATGGTTGGAACCTTTCCATTTCTACAGAACTGTACTTGCCTCGATCTTGTCCGGATTTTGCTTTTGACATAGGCCGGACAATCCCAAATCTTAACTTACTTAAGAGATAGGCTCTTCCCATACCATATCTTATATGGAGTGGTAGGCACTGATTTGATTTGAACCCAATTTAATAGGTATGCAACTTCTCAAGTGCACAACCCCAAAAAAGGAAATAGGTAACTCAGTAATACTCATCATAGAGCACACCATATCATATATAGGGTGCTATCGCTCCGCCCCGATACACCATTGTGCCGTGGTGTATTCAGAGGAGTAACACCGAGAGAGAATCTCATTCTCCTTTAGAATAGTCCAAGAATTCCATGCACAAGTATTCTCCTCCCTGATCTTATCATAGAACATAATACTCATACCCGGTTTTTGGTTCTCTACTTCTAACTTATATTCTGTGAATATCTCAAAAGCTTCGGACTTATGTTTCAACAGGAACATATGGCTGAATCTTGAGAGATTATCAGAGAATGTAATGAAGTATAAAGAACCGGTCTTGGCATATGTAGACAGGGGACCTTACATACATCAACATGTTTCAATCCCAAGAGTTTACTAACTCTTTCTCTGTTTCCAATAAACAGAGCTATGGTCATTTTATCTTTGTGACATGACTGGCAAGTTTCACAAGATGTAAATTCAAACTGATTTAAATATGCATCTAAATGTAACTTCAGCCAGTCGGGTCGCATTGATATGACCTAGTCTACAATGACTCAAGAAGGATTCGTTCATTTCTGAACTTTTCCTCTTGTGTGTGTTCTGTATACTAGGAACTGTAGTTTGATTTAGAATGTCAATGCTTTTAGATAACGTGCCTGAACCTATCAACTTTTGAAATAGGAAATGTTCAAAACGTTATCCAACAATACAAAATTATATCCTTCTTTACTAATAAAGAGACTGATATGATTTTGTATATCAGGTTCGGTATCTAATAACATTCGTTTAGAATCAATGTACTGGTAATACAGGGTGACAGTGATCAACAGACTTGGCTACAACACTTGCACCGTTTTCTGTCTCATGAAACTTATCACCCGTTCTCAGTTCTCTGCCTTTCTGTAGCCCTATGTAACAGATTACATATCTGGGATCCTGATCCGGTATCAGATACCCAGGACGCAGAGGATACTGAGAAACAGTTATGTGTAACGAACACACCCGAAGGAGATGCATCATATGCACTTTCTTCTTTTGGGCGGCATGGGAATCCTGGTATTCCCCTAATTCTTGCTCTGTCTTATAACAATTATAAGTTGGAGCGGGACCAACGTTCCCCAGCTCAGTATAACAAGCGGGTTCGGTCAATACATCCATATTATTATCTTGATTAAGGCGTGATATGGTCGCTACCTGGAGAGAGAGAGAAGAAAACACTCTGCGTGCGCTCTTGCAAGATTAGATTGGTTATATATTTTATCTAATCAGGATCGCTCCCACTGTTTTTATCAAATCTTCCTTCAAACCTTAAAAGGAAAGACTAGCCGGGATTAATTACACTCTACAAGTTCGCCAATCTTTCAGCCAGGCCAGTGTCGGTACTTTGAGGGAGGTTCCCCGTGCTTTCGCACGGACCTAATTAAAGTAAACCTCGTTTTCCCAAAGGCGTAACCCCGTTGACACCTTTCTAGACACCTACTTGATCGGCTAATTGCAAAGTGCAAAACTCTCCCAGGAGTAACAATTACTCGCAGTGGGTATCGGGATCCAACTATCATATAGAAGGTATGCAATCTCTTTGCAAATTTCAACACTTGAAACTCCCGATAAAGGTTTTTACCCCTAGCACCTATGACCTTAACTATGGTCAACAAATCATAAGCACTAGTCAAGTTCTACCCGTCATTTCGTGATTAATTAGACCCATCTACATGACCCTTAATTAAGGTCAACAAAGTCACGCGACCGTCCTAACTAATCGCATCATATGCGGTGTAGGAAGACATCACTTAGCTACCGTACACTGTGCCTTAAGTAAGGTCAACAAACACAGCACAAATACTAAGTACTCTACTTCCTAAAATGACGAAGGGTTGCGAATGGTTTTTTGTGAAAACCTTTAACGCTTTGAACTTGATCTCGTTGCGGAATCAAATGGTTTTTAAATGGAGTGTTTTTGAGGCTTTTCTAGTTTTGCTAAAGGGGTCACTCCCGGTGAAGGGATCGTCGGCCCTTTCCTCATCGAATAAGGTGCAGGATATATCATATATACCACTGTGCAAAGCAGAAACTATAGAAGCAATCAAAAGACAAACCGAGAGTTGTAGCATCTGCCAGTTATTGCTAAAGGAGTCACTCCCGGTGAAGGGATCTCGGTCCTTTTCTTATTGAATAAGGTGCAGGATGTTCTACAAGGAACACCGCGATGCAAAGCAAGAACTGTAGCTACCTGTTTATTTTGAAATTCGATTCGACAACATCTTTTAGGTTTATTTTCTTTCATTAATCTCATTAATGAATGTCCCATCATTTAAGTCCACCTAAACATCACAGATAAATATAACGTACGCTTATGCCATCCGCATTCGCCTCGATGTCCCGTCTGCACCGTTAGGTTAGGTAACTAACGCCAGAGCGAGGCAGGGCTAGCGCGGGTGTAAAACATAAGCAACGTCTATATAATATATCATATATACTATATACTATATCTATCTGAACATATCACATGATCGTATCACAGATAACGTAGCAGAAAATATCATATGAAATATTGGATATACTAGGACGTCCGTGTTTTTAATACAAGCCAGTATAAAACAAGGATTCCACGGTCGCGATGAATAGCCAATCCCACACCCCTAGACCCCTACGAGAGCGGCAAGCAACCCTACCAATTCTAGGGTTAGGAGACCCGAACTCGACTCCTCGAGATGGTCTCCCACTGGACCCTAGAACCCGGTTACTTGTGCTCCCCTCCTTGGGTCTATCCTAATGCGGAAAAGTAAATAATATACATCAACGGTGACATCTTCCGCAACCTGGAAGTGCCCCAATAAAAGAATATTACATACAAGTTTTTACATGAATGAAAATGAAAAACACTCATCTCACATGAAACCCCCCCGGCTATTCAAACACGACAATCCAATATAACATATCCAGCAACACATAACATCACATGTCATCAACGTAAGTAAACATGCGTATCCCAATTGTCGTTGACATATAGCAACGAAACCGGCGATATCACATATTACACTTACGGTCACAGAAAAGAAAGTGTAAAACAACAACAGTTGGAATCCGCAACCTACATTGACATCGCATGCCTAACCAAATGAATTCCTTAGACATCGCATGCCTAACTATTATAAACCCCGCATTTTAGTCTCAATATCGAAAACACTTTTCAATATAAAGTCGGGCAATTCAACAAGATTCCCGGTATCCAGAACGAATGCTTGTCGCAAACTTTAGTGGACGGTCGCACCCCCGATACCATCGACGAAGTGCACTAAGGCGGAACATCGCTGCCGCGAGCACCCGAACGGATGCTTTTTGGCGACGGGGCTCTCCTACAGTCACTTGGTCGGGGCTATGGGGTGTAGCTGTCTATTAAGTTTACCGGCGAGTATCCGTGTAATTAACGTGATTGCGACGGACTTTTGATAGCATCAAAATTCCGTGGCAACCAATCAAATGACACTAAACTGCTATGTTTATAACATCCAAATCAGTTATCTCATAACTACTTGTGGATTCCAAATATTGTTTCACATTCCAGATAAATAGAAAATGTTATACTTTCCGATCGAACAATCAAATACCCAAGTTTTCCCAAACAGCTCAACACATGAAATAAGTTTAAAAACATTCACTTCATGCCTCAGTACCAACGGTCCAGCCGTAGAAGGGTCAAGCCAACGCCTCACATGTGGCACGCCGTACTGCCCCAAACCCTAAGGTTCAAAGGGCAGTTCAAGACGGTCACATAATCGAGTTAAGGTTTGTTGTCTTCTAGAGGGTCCATCGCGTTACTTGCACTACTTAGAACGTTCTTAAACCACGGAAAAATCCAACAATTGGAAATTTCCCGGCAGGGGAAAAAGTGGGTATTTATATCCGGTCAAACTTTTTAACATATTCTTAAATTACCCGGAAAAACACATAGACAAAATTAGACAATCCGATCGAATCTACGAATTCCCAATACAACCCAGAAAACTCAACTCTTGAGTGCAATTTAAAAATTCCCAGAAAACTCAGCACTAACAGATAGGAATTACTGTGCAAAATTCACAAAACAATGTGACTTTATGGCCGCGGAACCGCCGCTCGAGCCATGCTCGTGCCGCGCTTCCGCGGCGCTTTGGTGGATTCAGGCGCACGTGCAGCACAGTATTTCTTATAAATCCCTGTTGATTTTTCTGCATATTTTTAATTTGGAAAAATCCCAGTTTTGAAAAAATGTACAGAGAAGGATTTTGCATTAGGGTTTCAGTTCGATCGGACTTCTAACATCGTCTACACTTCGCCTAAGGCTCTAGCTAGGCTCTGATACCAATGCTGGTCAGGCAGCCACCCTATCCAATGGGGTCACCTGGCACCAACGGGTCCCTCAGCAGCTACTTTTTACGCATGCCCCCTCGCGAGGACTACAACCCGCCGGAACACCTTCCGGTCTCGGGACACCCTGGGGGTAAGAGCCCATGCTTCGCCACACTGTCACACAGTAAGAACCCCCCATAGGTCGACATCTAATGCCTAATAGCTCTGATACCACTGTAGGGATCCTAGGCACACCCATGAGGTTTTACAAGTGATCAAACATGGCCAATTCAAAAAATTTTATGTGCCAAGTGACCCTAAGCAAGATCGTAACTAGAGGATAGGCGAAATCGATATAAGCTAACAACTTAACTAGAAGTGAACGGAAAATACAACCTTTGCTCATTGCCTCCATGTGAATCGGGACTGTACCCCCAATACCGGGAGAGACAAATCCCCTCCTATCGCTCACTGCCTCCATGTGAATCGGGACTGTACCCAAAAACCACCTGTTTGCACGACTCAGTAGAGTCGTGGTAGGGTGGAAATCAAAGCACAGTGGGAGACACACAAGACTCTATGACGATCTCGGGTCAACAGACTAAGCTGTACCAGTGTCACCAGAGAACTGCCATCTGACGTGAGGTATAATACCATCTGGGAGTTCTCGGCGAGTCCGTTCAGTGTACCCAGTCATCACTGAGCACCCGCATACCATCTCTGATGTCAAACACCAATGGATATGGGATCATCCATCGCCCATCACATGGGTCGAGAAGATATACGCTAGTCTACTCTGAAATATCGATGTCCCGTCTCGATATTCCCACGACTAAGAACATTGAAGGATGTACTCATGGACCACCCAGGCCCCACTAGTATGATCTACATCATAGTTCTGGAAGTCGAGTACACATCCTAAGGGCTTTATCAACATGTAACAGAGAGACAGAAAGTATACACGTTAAGATAAAGAGCAACCGGATAGCATACTATCATGTCGAGCAAGAAAGTCATACCTATATATGTCCCAGCATCCACTACAATATACATCCAATGTACAGTAATGGCCTCTAGGGCATACATATAACTAACAGTAGGGACATTTTAAGGATGTATTTATAGACTACCCAGCCCCCACAAGCATGATCACTATCACAACGCTAGTAATCAAGCAAAAATCCTACGGGCTTTATCAACATGTATAAGCAATACGTAATAACTAGTAAAATATACGCACATGTTAAGATAAAGGAAAACCAGATAACATACTATTATTTTAAGCAATATTGTCCTGTACATATATATATCCATAGCATCTATTACAAAAAATGGCTTTTAAGGCATATATATCCTACAATCTCCCACTTGCACTAGGATCAATTATTTGCGTAACGCATCCCCAACATATCGAACAGTAGCTCGAATTGTGCTTGAGGTAAAGGCCTTCATGAATGGATCCGCTGTGTTGTCTTTTATGTCCACTCTCTGAACCTCGATCTCCTTACAATCCACGATCTCTCTGATCAGGTGATACTGCTTCAAGACGTGTCCGGATTTCTGACGAGACCTTGATTCCTTCACTAAACCATAGCCCCCATTGTTATCTCAATACAAAGGTATTGGATTGGCAATGGACGGAACTACCTGAAGTTTAGAAATGAACTTCCTCATCCAGACCGCCTCTTTTGCGGCATCGTTAGAAGCTATGTACTCAGCTTCCATCGTTGAGTCTGCTACGGTGTCCTGTTTGGAATTCTTCCAACACACCGCCCCACCATTGAGGGTAAACACATAATTCGAGAAGGATTTAGATTCATCCTTGTCACTTTGGAAGCTAGAGTCGGTCAAAGCCTCCACCTAGAGGTCCCCATTACCGTACACTAAGAACATCTCTTTAGTCCTTCTAAGGTACTTAAAAATGTTCTTTGCTGCTATCCAATATTTCTCACGTGGGTTTGACTGATACTTTCTTACCTTACTAAGTGTGTAAGCTATGTCTGATCTGGTACATAACATCGCATACATTATAGATCCTACTGCCGAAGCGTAGGGTATAATACTCATGCGAGCCCTCTCTTTAACAGTTTTTGGAGACATCTCTTTGGAGAGGGCGACTACGTGACAAGAGGGTAAATTACCATGCTTGGAATCTTCCATACTAAATCTTTTTAGTATGGTGTTAATGTACCTGTGTTGGATATATGTATGCCCTAGAGGCCATTATTTGATAGTGGATGTATTGGTATGTGTGTGTATATATATATATATATTCAGAGGACATTCTTGCTCGACATGATAGTATGCTATCTGGTTTTTCTTTATCTTGACATGTTCATTTGATCATGTATATTATTCATTTGGTACATGTTGATAAAGCCCTTAGGGTGTTTGCTTGACTACTCTGATTATGATGCGGATCATACTAGTGGGACAAGTGTAATTTATAAGCATATCCTTGAAATGTTCCTAGTCGTGGGTGTATCGAGACGGGGTATCGATATTCCAGAGTAGACTAGCATATACGTTTCTTGACCTATATGATGGGCGATGGATGATCCCATATCCATTGGTGTTTGACATCGAAGATTGTATACGGGTGCTCAGTGGAGACTAGGTAAGCTAAATGGACTTGCCGAGAACTCCTATATGGTGTTATATCTATCGTCGGATAGCAGTTCTCATGTGACATTGGTACAGGTTAGTCTGTAGACCCGAGATCGTCATAGAATCTTGTGTGTGCTCCCACTGTACTTTGATTTCCGCCCTACCACGGCTCTACTAAGTCATGCAAACAGGTGGCTTTGGGGTACAGTCCCGAGACATATGGAGGCAACGAGCGATAGGAGGGGTTTCTTCTCTCTCGGTATTGGGGGTTGATGTTGCGCTGAGCTCGATTGGCTATAACAGGAAGTCCCTGGCCAGGGCTGCTGAGATTTACTGATAAATGTTATTAGTAGTTTCTCGATCTGTTATACGCCATACATCGGCATGACTTATTGAGTTATTGGGGTCGACGATGCCACCCCCAGACTTGATATGCAGCATATCTGACGAAGAGACCGGACTGTACAGTAAGTGTTGCCAGTTGGCTCGACGGGAGTTTTGACAGGTTCGCTTGTTTTTCTTCTGATCGCTCAATACCTGGGAGCCGTTAAGTATAGCTAGTGCCGCTGACGGTTTGTGGGTATATGATATGATCACTGCCTACTGCTAGCATATTGACGAGTCTTAGAGTCCCACAAAGGGGTTTCCTAGCTCAGGCGAAACGATGTGGGGGTGCATATGGGGATATGCGCGAGAGCTCGATTAAATGCATGTATATGATACCGTATTTTAATCGGGCGTTTTCTATTGGTCGGGTCATATGCGATATGACCGGATTATTAAATCAAGTGTTGATTTAATATTAATGACCATTGGCTCATTTATTATTAAACCCTTTTCTTTTATGTGTATGCATGAATGTATGTATGTATATATTGATATAAATGCACACATGCATGCATACATGTGTCATGGTTGATGATACATTGGAGATAGCAATGCAAGACTCACATGAAAGATATTTATATATTTTTGATTATTGAGAAAAAGAAATTGGAAATAAAATCATGGTTAATTTTCTTTTATACTCTTCTTTAGTTGACAAAGTCAAAACCATGGATTTATTGTCCATTGTTTTAGTTAACTAAATATCAAAAATATCTAGATATTTTGTAGCCATGGTTAAGGGTGAGGTGACTCTTTCTTATCATGATAATTATCTTTCTTTCTTGAGTTAATTCTCATGAGAGCTCAAGCTCAGCCATTCTCCTCCTTCTTCTTCCTCCAAGCTCTCTACCTCTTCAAAAGTGAGTAAAGGAAAAATAAAGAAAATGTTTTAAAGTGAGATTACAACCCACATCACCAATCTATGTTAGTCTAGCCCACTAGTGTAGATTGTTTGCTTCACCTTCATCTAGATCAAGTGAAGCTAGGAGCTTGTGCCAAGGGACTCCGTGGTGGATTGTCGTGGACTTCGATGGACTCAAGCGAACCGGTTCAAACTCCAAGTTGATCCAAGGAGTCAAGGAGGAAGGTCTGCAAAGGTTGAATTTCTCCCCTCTTAGTGTTAGACACTTGATAGTATGTGATACTTTTTTTGTTACTCTAAATTTCTAGTTCGATTCATGGTTGGTTTTGTGTAGCACCCTAAAATTTTTAAAGTAGCATGTTTGATGCTTGCTAAAACCTAGTTAAGGTGCTAAGCAAACCATACAGTGGTATCAGAACCAAGCTAGAGCTTTAGAGTACGACGTTAAAAACTTCGAACAAACATCAATTCGTCACCCGAACATGCTTGATTGGTTCGGTAAGAGTTTTTTTTTGTAGTTTAACCGCAATCAATAACGGTGTCGCACGTAGCGAGACCGAGATGAGTACGGGTCGTCCTCTGGGAAACGTGGAACCTTTTACTTTTACTTTAGATGTGTTGAGAAAGAGAGGAGGGATAAAGAGTTTTATAGAATGGTTTCTAGATCTACGTTAAACAAGAATGTAAAATATAGATCTAGATTATCTTAAGGATGTAGTTAATATAACAAGGGGGCTTGTAGGGTTCATTAGGATTTAGTAGTTATGGACGATTAATTAAAAGTTACCCTTTTTATCCATTAATAGATTTAGAACTAGAACGACGGTGATGCTTGTAGATTAGGGTTTCTGGAGGGAAAAGGAATCCCACTCTTAACCCTTATCTCGACACGGAACTCCGTTCATATCTAGCCTTTACCAAAACAATCATTAATCTAATCTCTAATCGCGGTCGGAACTAGCAAAGAATTGCTAGCGCGCCCGATTAGGATGCTAATGATTCTTTTGATAAAGTTCCTAAACTTTATAGGACTTAAAAATGGTTTAATTATTTTCATCGTCCATTAGCCTACCCTAATCCTACGAACCCTAACAAGCGGAGAATTACTCGCGCATGTTGGGAGAAGAAGATGAAAAAAAAGAGAGGGAAAACATAATGTAAAATGCAAAAAGATTGTGTTTGTAGTTAACCGCAATCAGAACGGCAACGGCTCCATTTGATTGATACGAAAGATTGTGTTTGTAGTTAACCGCAATCAGAACGGTGTCGCGTGTAGCTAGACCGAGATGAGTACGGGTCGTCCTCTGGGAAACGTGGAACCTTTTACTTTTGCTTTAGATGTGTTGAGAAAAAGAGGAGGGATAATGCATAATTAAACTACGAAGAAATAGAATACGAAAAAGAACTATCTTTATTAATCAACAAGATCAAGTACACTTTGATTCCTTAGAAAATGATTACAAAAACCTAGTTTGCTTCTCGATCTCTTCCAAGGAGGTAGATGAACCGTTGATGATCAGCCTGGATGCGTGAGCGTCTGGGGCTTCGTGATCGCGTCGGCTTGATGGCTTTTCCAAGAGGCTCTCGGTGCCTTTTTATAGTGCAAAGCCAGAATCTTTTGCTTCAAAAGTTGGTAAAATATAGTAGAGAATCATGCCCCAAAATCTTTCCTTCCAACTCCATAATATTGCGGCGGATCCGCGGCAAATGGGTGCTAAGGCCGCGGATCCGCGGCCAACGGGTGAGATCTCTTGATCAAAATTCTTGTGCTTTCTTCTTGTGACAAGTGTCAATCCTAGACACCTTCATAATTCAGAAATCTTCTCACGGTTGCTTCCAGGCTTGGTCTCCAAGTTTTGGTTCTTAATTTGGCAAGTTTTCTTCAACAAATTGATTTGTTTGATAAATTCTTCATAACAACTTGGAAAATTCTGCACAACAACTTAAATAAGATTTAGTAGACCTAGTTCTACTAGGATTAGGTCAATGAATTTATTTGCATACACTTTCCTACCAAATGATAATTAAAATATATTAACACATGGAAAATGGTACTTTTACACATAAACCCTCATATGTATAATATATTATAATAAAGTCCTTTTTTAATATGAAAATGGTAGGAAAAATGTAATACAAATGTGCAGTTTTATCAACTGAACAAATACCCCCAAACTTATCTTTGATCGTCCCGAGCAAACTAGTTTATTTAAGAGGAGAAAAAGAAAGGAGAAAACTAAGCACACTTTCGTAGGCAGACACGATTGCACTGAGCCCGTGCAACAAGCCGTTAAACCTCTAGGTGTCCCTAGTAGGAGGAGTGTTTTCTCCTGAGGGTTTTCAGCGGATTACACCCACAAAATCCTATAACAAAAGAAAGATGGTGAAATTTACATATAAAGATAAGAACCATAAAAGAAAGGCCTTGAAAAGAAGGGTTTCCAACTATACTAGCTTTTCAGTTGTCATGAGCCCTATCTTAATAGTCATGAAAAAATGTTAGAAATCACATCATCCCTCAATAAAACATCGTCTTTATTCTTCATTCCTACCTTTCATCCAAACATTGATCATATAACCCCACGTGTGTGTAAATAACATCCCTACACTCGGAGAATTCAATTCAAGCTATCATGCTCTTGTCCATCTACCTTAGTACTTTATAATTTGATGAATATTAAAGATTTGCTCACATATTTTCATGCGACCGTTAATACTTCTTGAGGTACTAACCGACCGATTACTCAAGTGCTTGCTGATTCGGTGATAGTATTTTCCTCGTCTTGCACCACCTAAGGCTTAGCAGTGACTCCCAGACCAGTTGGCCTTAGGGCACTAGGTGAAGAGGCACCCTCGCTATATTTTTTTATTGCTGCCTTGGCGATAACAAAACCAGTGTTCATTTTTTTTCTTTTCACCATTTTTATATTTTCTTCATTTTTTTTTCATTTCCTTCATACTTTGGCTTTTAGACAAGAGCATTGCAAGGTATCCTCTACTATCCCGAGTTTCAAGACGTGTGTAAGTGCATATAGTAGGGTATCAACATTCAAATGTTCGGCTTCCAGAATAGAAACTATTTTTCAGACTTATTTTTATCCCCAGATTAGTGACTTCCTTCATTTTACTAACCCTTGGGACAACAGCTCATAACTACTTATTACTAGTTCGTTTAAGAAAACTTCTAATTTTCTTGGTTTTCTTAAACTATTCCTATCTTTTGGATGTAATTTTTCACTTTCTACTCTTTTGTTATAAAAGAAATTTTTTGAATTTTTTTTGAAAATATTGTGCTTATGCAAAATATGATGCAAATTGATGTGTAAATAAGCACAAACCTCCCCCAAACCTGTTTACAGCAGTGTCCTCACTGATGTCATCCGTTAAGCTCAAAAACCTATAGACTTGGGAGGAAATTATTAATGGGGGCAAGAATATATGAAAGTGAAAATCCTCCCCCAAACTTATTTTAGGCTCACAAATTTGTAAAAATCATTTTCTTTTCAAGAGCCAAAATATACCACCCCCCCAAACTTTAAACAATTTTAATCTTTTAAAATCACACGAGGGGGTCAAGGTTATTGGTCAATGCCAAGCTTTGCAAAGACCGAAGGTCAACACCAACCATTCAAAAAATTTATCAATGAAGCACCAAGGTTGGTGGAAGAACATGTCACCTTTCGACGTGAAGAAGTGGGGAGGTGATAAGAGGTGTAATGGAAAAGGATTGCGTCTCAATTTGGAGAGACGACACAGTGATAGTGATGTTGGATTACTCGCATTATCATGATTGTCCAAAAGAGGGGATGGAGGTCCAATTTCTTCATCTTGGAGTTGATTCATCTCAACACCCGTGTCTTGTAAAAATGCAAGTTCATCAGCGAAAATTTGCTCAAAGCTTTCATCGATACCCCGAAAAATAATGTCATCAGAAAAAATGGGGTGATCGTCAGACTCTATAAAAGGTTTCTCATTAGATGTTGACCCGGACAACTCGGTGGAAGAGTAAATGGTTCGGTCAAACAACAACATATGAAAAGAGTCTGTATCATGAGGTTGATCAAATTCGCTGCTGTCGACATCCATTAATTCGACAGAACACACATGAGCATAGGGTTCGGAGGGTTCACTTCCCAACCTGTAAATATTAAGCTCAATTGACTTCTTTCCAAAGGATAGGGTCATAGAGCCGTTTCTACAATTAATTACTGCGTTGGAAGTGGCCAAAAAGGGTCGACCGAGTATCACCGGGATTTGATTGCGTGGGTTTGCCACAGGTTGTGTATCAATAACGATAAAGTCCACAGGAAATATGAATTCCCCGACTTTGATTAAAACATCCTCTAGCTCACCCGTAGGTTGGGTGATAGATCGATCGGCCATCTGAAGAGTGCAATGCGCAGGTTTTAACTCTCCGATCCCTAATTGCTCATACACAGAATATGGAAGCAAGTTAACACTGGCACCTAGATCGAGTAGAGCACGATTAATATTTTTACCCCCAATAGAAATTGAAATTGTAGGACTTCCGGGGTCCTTTCGTTTCTTGGGTAGTTGTTGTGTAAAAGCAGTGCTCACATTACTTGCAAGGAAAACTTTTTTAGGTACTTGAACTTTTCGCTTCCTAGTGCACAAGTCCTTTAAGATTTTCGCATATGACGGAACTTGTTGAATAGCATCTAGGAGAGGAATGTTTATATTAACTTGCTTAAAAATTTCCACAATCTTCTTCATTTGTGGACTTGGTCTGTTGCCCCTCAACCTGTTTGGATAAGGTGCTTGATCAATAAGTTTTGGGTCCAACGTTTGTGGAGAAGACTGTGGGGATGGATTCGATCCCAAAACTGGAGTGGGAATCGACTTAGATAGATTTGGCGAAATGGGCGAAGGGTTCGAGCCTTGGGGAAAACGGAGAATAGGCTCGGATGAAGGTGGGAGACTAGACGAATTAGGGGAAGAAGAAGCTTGGGTATCATTGGTGTCACTATCATCATACTGCTCACCCACTCGGTCATTCAGCACTTTTCCCGATCTCAACGTGGTAACAGCACTCACATTATAACTTTGTGAGTGGCCAGGATTAGGTATGGGTTGAGATGGGAGTTTCCCTTTCTCTCTCGCACTCATTGCGGCATTTAACTGTGCGATTTGGTTTTCTATTGATTTGATACTCTCACCATGGGAGGAGGAGTTTTTCGTTAGGGTATCAATAGAAGACCTTATCTCAGCCGAATTTTGCATGGATTGTTTCATGAACATATCCAAAGTTTGTGCAAGTGAGTTGTCAGTACCGACCACTTGTGGTGTAGAAATGTTTGCCGGATTTTGGAAATTTTGTGACTGAAAGGAGGGCTGATTCTGTGGTTGTGGTTGCTGTGGAGGAGGTCTTTGATAATTACTTTGTTGGTTTTGATTCCAAGCAAAGTTAAGATGATTCCTCCATCCTTGATTATATGTGGAAGAATAAGGATCGTTTCTAGGTCGCTGCTGAAAAGCAGCATTAGCTTGAAACGATGCATTCATAGGACATTCTTCCGTTAAGTGTGAAGGATCCGAACAGCAACCACAGACGGTCTTAGGAAGCGTGACCTAATTTAGAGAGAATGTTGAGAACTTGTTTTCAATGGCATCGAGTTTCTTCTGAATCGCTGCCATTTCGGCTTTTACTGCGATAGAAACATCGAGCTGGTGAATACCTCCCTTAGTTGAAGGTGGTCTTACGCTTTCCCACTGCAACGTGTGTTCAGCAAGGTCTTCCAGATATTTCCATGCTTCACCGTCATCTTTAGACATGAAATTGCATTGACACATTGTTTCAAGCATCTGCTTTGTCGCTGGATTAATGCCCTTATATATAATCCGACATAAATCCCATCTTTGTATTCCGTGATGGGGGCATTGGACAAGCAGATCTTTGAAACGTTCAAAGCACTTCCAAAATGGTTCATTGGGAAGCTGGGTGAACTGGTTAATCTCGCTCCTAACATGTGCAGTCTTATGATTTGGGTAAAACTTCTTAAGAAATGCTACGACGAATTCATCCCAATTAGTGATAGAGTGTGCGGCAGTATTATAAAGCCATTTTTCTGCCAAGTCGCACAGTGTGAATGGGAGAAGACGTAAGCGCATAGCATCTAAAGTCAATTGTGAAGTACCCATCATTGCGCATACGTTTTCGAATTTGGTGATGAAAACGTACGCGTCTTCCGACTCAAGCCCGTGAAATTTGGGCAGCAGATTGATGTAGTGGGGTTTAATATCGAAATTATCCCCGTTAGGTGGTGGAAGAGATAGACAAGTAGGGAGAGGACCACGGATAGGATAGCATCTCTCTTGAAGAGAAATGCGCGGTGGATTCTGCGCACCTTCGGGCGGTGGCAGCGTGGTGTTATAATTTGATGGAGTGCCGTCCATCACGGTCGTGGTGTATGGTGGGGGAAAAGAAGATGAAGAAGTACCGACTTCGGTGTCGATAGCAGGAACGCGGGCAAGACGGGCACTAGGATCCCGTGTCCAGCCGAGCATGCACTAAGCGGGTTTAGTGCAAGTGGCAGCGTGTGTGAGATTTAAAATTGGCTTGTTTTGAAAAAGTGGGACTCAAGACAAATCACCCCTAAGATGCACAAGCAACCCTAGAACTAAGGTTACCTAGGTCAGTCTCTAGACCGCTTCTAGACTTCCAAAGGACAAGCCGCAGGATCAATCCTCTACCGCCTCCGTACTACCCTTGTAGCCAGATAAGTGCCAGGTAAGTGGGAAGGAACCACGTCGTGGGCCTAATTAAAAACCACTAGCCTTTGTCACACTTGCCTAGGCACTACAAAAGTAATGCGGATAAACGATAGATTACCCACGACCTTCCTCTGTCCTTATTGAGCGCGACAGTCCTTAGAGTCTGGTCTAGATATTTTTTAAATTAATGAAGGGTTGATCTATATGCTCGGTTTGTGATTTGTGGGGCTTAGGAAGGGTGATGAAATCCCCACCTAATCTTGATTTGGTCTTTGCCCCTTAGAATCCGTATTAAAATATGCAAAACAAAACCAATCACAAAACTTTTGCAAAAAGATTTTTTAGCGGCGCGATTTTGCAAAGAATCCTGCAGAAGATAGATTTTATTGGATTTGAGAGGAGAGAGAATGAGTTGAGAATCTTACCAGAGAGTTCTGTAGCCCTAATCTCTCTAAGCAGCCGCGTTTCCGCCGCAGGAAGCACCTTTGTGCCGCGGTTCCGCCGCGAGGTGGATGGATCGCTTGCTGAAAATTTTTCTGTGTCCCTCTGTGCTCCTCTGGATCTCGATGAATGGCTCTGTCTTCTGTTTTCCTCAATTCTGTAACTCCAGATTTCCTTGCAAAATTCACGCACAAGTCGTTAAATATGCAATTTGCAGTTTTGTGTTAATAATGATATAAATCGTCTAAGAATTCAACACAAATAGTAAAAATAAAAAATTATGCACGTATCCCCGGCAACGGCGCCATTTGATTGGTTCGGTAAGAGTTTTTTTTGTAGTTTAACCGCAATCAATAACGGTGTCGCACGTAGCTAGACCGAGATGAGTACGGTCGTTCTCTAGGAAACGTGGAACCTTTTACTTTTACTTTAGATGTGTTGAGAAAGAGAGGAGGGATAAAGAGTTTTATAGAATGGTTTCTAGATCTACGTTAAACAAGAATGTAAAATATAGATCTAGATTATCTTAAGGATGTAGTTAATATAACAAGGGGGCTTGCAGGGTTCGTTAGGATTTAGTAGTTATGGACGATTAATTAAAAGTTACCATTTTTATCCATTAATAGATTTAGAACTAGAACGACGGTGATGCTTGTAGATTAGGGTTTCTGGAGGGAAAAGGAATCCCACTCTTAACCCTTATCTCGACACGGAACTCCGTTCATATCTAGCCTTTACCAAAACAATCATTAATCTAATCTCTAATCGCGGTCGGAACTAGCAAAGAATTGCTAGCGCGCCCGATTAGGATGCTAATGATTCTTTTGATAAAGTTCCTAAACTTTATAGGACTTAAAAATGGTTTAATTATTTTCATCGTCCATTAGCCTACCCTAATCCTACGAACCCTAACAAGCGGAGAATTACTCGCGCATGTTGGGAGAAGAAGATGAAAAGAAAGAGAGGGAAAACATAATGTAAAATGCAAAAAGATTGTGTTTGTAGTTAACCGCAATCAGAACGGCAACGGCTCCATTTGATTGATACGAAAGATTGTGTTTGTAGTTAACCGCAATCAGAACGGTGTCGCGTGTAGCTAGACCGAGATGAGTACGGGTCGTCCTCTGGGAAACGTGGAACCTTTTACTTTTGCTTTAGATGTGTTGAGAAAGAGAGGAGGGATAATGCATAATTAAACTACGAAGAAATAGAATACGAAAAAGAACTACCTTTATTAATCAACAAGATCAAGTACACTTTGATTCCATAGAAAATGATTACAAAAACCTAGTTTGCTTCTCGATCTCTTCCAAGGAGGTAGATGAACCGTTGATGATCAGCCTGGATGCGTGAGCGTCTGGGGCTTCGTGATCGCGTCGGCTTGATGGCTTTTCCAAGAGGCTCTCGGTGCCTTTTTATAGTGCAAAGCCAGAATCTTTTGCTTCAAAAGTTGGTAAAATATAGTAGAGAATCATGCCCCAAAATCTTTCCTTCCAACTCCATAATATTGCGGCGGATCCGCGGCAAATGGGTGCTAAGGCCGCGGATCCGCGGCCAACGGGTGAGATCTCTTGATCAAAATTCTTGTGCTTTCTTCTTGTGACAAGTGTCAATCCTAGGCACCTTCATAATTCAGAAATCTTCTCACGGTTGCTTCCAGACTTGGTCTCCAAGTTTTGGTTCTTAATTTGGCAAGTTTTCTTCAACAAATTGATTTGTTTGATAAATTCTTCATAACAACTTGGAAAATTCTGCACAACAACTTAAATAAGATTTAGTAGACCTAGTTCTACTAGGATTAGGTCAATGAATTTATTTGCATACATTTTCCTACCAAATGATAATTAAAATATATTAACACATGGAAAATGGTACTTTTACACATAAACCCTCATATGTATAATATATTATAATAAAGTCCTTTTTTAATATGAAAATGGTAGGAAAAATGTAATACAAATGTGCAGTTTTATCAACTGAACAATGCTCTCTGGAAATTTTTCAAAAGTTGGATTTTTTAGGTTTAAAAATATTCAGAATGATGTGCAGGGTATTGTATGGGCCCCCAAGAAGAATGAATCCTTAACTCAACCTAACGACTGCGGAACCGCGGCCAAAAAGGGCTTTTGGCGGCGGTTCTGCGGCGCCGTTGGTGAGACTTGGGCTGTTCCTTCTTGTGCTGACCCGTATGTGCTTGTGGCACTGTCTGGGAATTTTTGAATTTGACTCAAGTGTTGAGTTCTCTGAGAATTTTCTGGTGATCGATTGATCGATCGATCGAATGGTTTAACATCACCTAGTTTATTTGAATGTAATACAATAATTGGAATCTGCACTGATTAGTTTTGTGAAAATTAATTTGCTGCTTGTAAATTTAATATTTCGGTCACGGATGGAATCGAGAATCTTGTTGAATTACTCGGTTTCTTTTGAAAAGGTGTTTTCATTGATGAGACCCAAATGTAAGATTTGAAATGCTAGGTATGAAATCCAGAATATGAGATATTCCGGGTTTATGATTTCTAAGGAAAGTGACGATTCCAAATATTGTAGATTAACATTCTTTTCTGCGACCGTAAGTGTAGTATGTGGTGTATCGCCGGTTTTGTTGCTATACGTCAACGACAATTGGGGTACGCAAAGTTACTTACGTTGATGATATGTGATGTTATGTGTTGCTGACATATGATATATAGGATCGTCGTGATTGAATGGCCGGGTTTTTTTTTATGTAAGATGAGAGTTTTTCTTTTCATTCATGTAAAATTCATTATATGTAATATTCTTTTATTGGGGCACTTCCGGATTGAGGATGATGTCACCATTGATATATATTATTTACTTTTCCGCATTAGGATAGACCCTGTTAGTTATATGTATGCCCTAGAGGCCATTACTGTACATACGATGTATATTGTAGTGGATGCTTGGACATATATAGGGATGACTTTCTTGCTCGACATGATAGTACGCTATCTGGTTGCTCTTTATCTTAACGTGTACTCTGATTGTCTCTATGTTACATGTTGATAAAGCCCTTAGGATATGTACTCGACTACTGGGACTATGATGAGATCATACTAGTGGGGCCACGGTAGTCGACGAGTACATCCTATAACTGTTCCTAGTCGAGAGTGTATCGAGACAGAGCTTCGATGCACCAGAGTAGACAAGCGTATACGCATCTTGACCCATATGATGGGCGATGGATGATCCCATATCCATTGGTGTTTGACATCAAGAATGGTGTACGGGTGCTCAGTGGAGACTGGGTACACTGGACGGACTCGCCGAGAACTCCCAGATGGTATTATACCTCACGTCAGATGGCAGTTCTCCGGTGACACTTGTACAGAGTACTCTGTTGACCCGAGATCGTCATAGAGTCTTGTGTGATTCCCACTGTGCTTTGATTTCCACCTTACCACGTCCAAGAGGGCATGCAAAACGGTGGTTTTTGGGTACAGTCCCGAATCACATGGAGGCAATGAGCGATAGGAGGGGATTCGTCTCTCCCGGTATAGGGAGTTGATGTTATGCTGTGTTCGATCGGCTATAACCGGAAATCCCTGTCCAGGGTTGCTGAGATTTACTGGTAAGTGTTACCAGTAGTTTCTTGAACTGTTATAGACCTCATATCGACACGACTTATCAAGCTACTGGGGTCTGACGTTTACCACCCCTGGGCGAGATATGCGACATATCAGACGACGAGACCGGACTGTACGGTAGTGTTACTGATTGGGTTCACAGGAGAACTAACGGGCTTGCTTGTTGATCTTCTGATCGCTCAATACCCGGGTGGCCGTTACGTTTAGCACACCGCTTGCGGCTTGTGGGTGTTTGATATGATCATCACCTACTGCCGGCGTATTGACGAGTCTTTAGAGTCCTACACAGGGGTTTCCTGGCTCAAGCGAAACGGAGTAGGAGCACATATGTGATATGTGCGGGACCGAGATTAATACGATATGAGATACCGTATTCTATTCTCGCGATTCGTGACATTGATCGGTTGTATGCGATATAGCCGGGTTATCGGATCAAGTGTTGATTCGATAAGTTGTTACATTTGATATTAGTCGGTTATAGCCGGATTATTAAATCAAGAGTTGATTTAATAATTTAATGCATAATTATATATTTGATATATTACATTGCATTAACTAGTATTAGCTCACTTATGATTTATTTTCTCACTAGTATGTGCACATTGTTTATATATGATATATGCAAGTGTACATGTTTGTATCATGCTTGATGATACACACAAGATGGGTGTATGAGACTCATACCAAGATTAGGGTAAAGATTAGGGTTATTGGTTTATCTTAAGATTTAACAAAAGGGTTTAACTTAGTCAAAGTAATCAAGCCTGAAGAAGCTTGGAGAAGCTTTGACAAAGTCCACTCTTTTGTCATTTCTTTTGATATTCTTTAACCTAACCTTTAACCTAAAGCCTTGGTTAATTCTCTACATGAGTTAAGCATGAGGGCTTAACTCAACCATGGTGCCATTTATTTATTGGATAAGTTTTCATTTGGATGGATAATTCTTTCTTCTTCTTCTTCATCATCAAGCTCCATCCAAAAGCTTACTAGCTCCAATGGTGCCATGAGCAAAAGAGTGAGAAAATCAATTCTAAAGTGAGCCCACTTCCTACTTCTTCATTCTCTACCACTTGCCATGTAGCAGAGTGTGTTCTCTTCACAAAGTTTATGACCTAGTGAAGGAATAGCTTGAGTTTGTGTCTCCCCGACGTAGATCATCTTCGGCCTCGAAGTCAACGTAGCAAGCACGTTCGTTCTTCTCGTGGAGCTTCAATAGAGTCCGGAGTTCATGATCGCAGCGATGGGGACGTCTACATGGAGCTAATGAAGTGGAGGACCGGATCTACAAAGGTTGTAATCCCTTTCACTATTAGTAAAGTTGTTTGCTAGCTTTTAGTTTCGCTTATCCTCTAGTTAACAATCTTCATTAGGGTTTCTCGGTACATAAATTTTTGAATTTGGCATGGTTGATGCCTTGTGGAACCTCATGAGTGTTCCTAGGAACCCTACAGTGGTATCAAAGCCAAGCTAGAGCTTTAGGCGAAGTCTGAGCAAAGTTTAAAGTCCGATCGAAACCCGAAACCCCGATGTTTACCCTTCTCTGTACATTTTTCAAAACTGTGTTTTTTTATGAATTAAAAATGCTCAGAAAAATAAGCAGGAAAAACTAAGAATTACTGTGCAGTACGGCCCTCTAATTCGCAAATATGACCGTGGAACCGCGGCCAAACCAAGGGTTTGGCGGCGGTTCCGCGGCCCAAATTGTGACTTAGTCCCTGGAATTTCATGTAATTATTCTTAGGTACTTTCTTGTTATTTTTTTTCTGGGAATTTTTTAATTACACTCAAGTGTTGAGTTTTCTAGGGTTGTATTTGGGAATCCTTGATTCGATCAGATAATTTGACTTTGTTTAGTTTGTCCGGATAATTTTAGAAACTATTAAAAAGTTCGAACGGATATCAATAACTCACTTTTTCCCCAGTCGGAAATTTTTTCAAAAGTTGGATTTTTTCTCGAGTTTAAGAACGTTCTAAGTCATGCAAGTAACGTGGTGGACCCTCTAGAAGACAACAAACCTTAACTCGATTATGTGACCGTCTTGAACTGCCTCTAAACCTTAGGGTTTGTGACAGTACGGCGTGCCACATGTGAGGCGTTGGCTTGACCCTTCTACGGCTGGACCATTAGTACTGTGGCATGTGATGGATGTTTTTAAACTGATTTCAAGTGTTGAGATATATTGGGAAAATCTTGGGTGTTTGATTATTCGATCGGAAAGTTTAACATTGTCTATTTATCTGGAATGTGATACAATATTTGGAATCCACAGGTAGTTATGAGATAACTAATTTGAATGTTATAAATCTAGCGGTTTAGTCTCAGATGATCGGTTGCCACAGAATTTTGATGTGATCAAAAGTCCGTCGCAATCACGTTGCGTACGCGGATACTCGCCGGGTAAACTTAATAGACAACTACACCCCATAGCCCCGACCAAGTGACTGTAGGAGAACCCCGTCGCCGAAAGCATCTGTTTGGGTGCTCGCGGCAGCGGTGTTCCGCCTTAGTGCACTTCGTCGACGGCATCCGGGGGTGCGGCCGTCTACTAAAGTTTGCGACGAGCATTTGATCAGGATGTCGGGAATCTTGTTGAATTGCCTGACTTGATATTGAAAAGAGTTTTCGATAATGAGACTAAAATGTGGGGTTTATAATTGTTAGGCATGCAATGTCTAAGGAATTCATTTAGTTAGGCATGCGATGTCTAAGGAGGTTGCGGATTCCAACTGTTGTAGTTTTACACTTTCTTTTCTGTGACCGTAAGCGTAGTATGTGGTGTATCGCCAGCTTCGTTGCTATACATCAACGACAATAGGGATACGCATACTTGCTTACGTTGATGATATGAGATATTATGTGTTGCTGTGATATGTTATATTGGATCATCGCGTTTTGAATAGCCGGGGGTTTTATATGAGATGAGAGTTTTTTCTTTTTCATTCATGTAAAATTCATTGTATGTAATATTTTATTGGGGCACTTCCGGGCTGAGGATGATGTCACTGTTTTATATTATTTACTTTTCCGCATTAGGTAGACTTAAGGCGGGGAGCACAAGTAACCGGGTTCTGGGGTCCAGTGGGAGACCATCTCGAGGAGTCGAGACCGGGTCTCCTAACCCTAGAATTGGCAGTGTTACTTGCCGCTCTCATAGGGGTCTAGGGATGTGGGTTTGGCTATTCATCGCGACCGTGGAATCCGTGTTTTATACTGTCTCGTATTGAAAACACGGACGTTCTAGTATATCCAATATTTCATATATGTTTCTTCTGCTGCGATATCTGTGATGTGATCATTTGATATGTTGTGATAGATACTGTATATAGTATATACGATATATTATATAGACGTTACTTATGTTTTACACCCGTGCTAGCCTTGCCATGCTCTGCCGTTAGTTACCTAACCTAACGGTGCACTAGGGGACATCGAGGCGAATGCGGATGGCATAAGTGTACGTCGTATTTATCTGTGATGTTTATGTGACTTAAATGATGGGACTTAATTAATGTGATTAATGAAAGAAAAAGAAACCTAAAAGATGTTGTGGAATCGAATTTTCAAAAACAGGTAGCTACGGTTCTTGCTTTGCATCGCGGTGTTCCTTGTAGAACATCCTGCACCTTATTCGATAAGGAAAGGGCCGAGATCCCTTCACCGGGAGTGACCCCTTTAGCAATAACTGGCAGATGCTACACCCCTCGTTTTGTCTTTTGATTGCTTTTGGAGTTTTTGCTTTGCATAGTGATATATATGATATATCCTGCACCTTATTCGATGAGGAAAGGGCCGACGATCCCTTCACCGGGAGTGACCCCTTTAGCGAAACTAGAAAAGCCTAAAAAACACTCCATTTTAAAATCATTTGATTCTACAACGATATCAAGTTCATTACGCAATAGGTTTTCAGAAAAACCTGTCGTAGCCCTCCGTCATTTCAGATAAATCCTGCTTA
Source organism: Agapanthus africanus (assembly GCA_030015575.1). Lineage (NCBI taxonomy): Eukaryota > Viridiplantae > Streptophyta > Magnoliopsida > Asparagales > Amaryllidaceae > Agapanthus > Agapanthus africanus. The sequence goes on along the minus strand of JASDDO010000004.1, from coordinate 247,130,648 downwards.
GTATTCGTGCTGCGTTTGTTGACCTTGTCAAGGCACAGTGTGCGGTAGCTGACCAGTATTTATCTGTTTATGCATATGATGCAGATTGTTTTAGGGTAGTCGTACGGCCTTGTTGACCTTGTCAAGGGTCGTGCGGGTGGGTTTGATTCAATCAAGAAATGACGGGTTGAACTTGACTTACGGTCTATAGTTTGTTGACATTGTCAAGGTCATAGATCGTTTGGGGCAAAATATTATCGGGAATTTCAAGTGTTGAAATTTGCAATGAGATTGCATACCTTCTATATGATAGTTGGATCCCGATACCCGCTGCGAGTAATTGTTACTCCTGGGAGAGTTTTGCACATTACAATTAGCCGATCAAGTAGGTGTCTAGAAAGGTGTCAACGGGGTTACGCCTCTGGGAAAACGAGGTTTACTTTAATTAGGTCCGTGCGAAAGCACGGGGAACCTCCCTCAAAGTACCGACACTGGCCTGGCTGAAAGATTGGCGAACTTGTAGCATGTAATTAATCCCGGCTAGTCTTTCCTTTTAGGGTTTGAAAGAAGATTTGATAAAAACAGTGGGAGCCATCCTGACTAGATAAAATAATAACCAATCTGATCTTGCAAGAACATACGCTGAGTGTTTTCTTCTCTCTCTCTCTCCAGGTAGCAACCATATCACGCCTTAATCAAGATTATAATACGGATGAATTGACCGAACCCGCTTGTTATACTGAGCTGGGGAACGTTAGTCCCGCTCCAACTTATAATTGTTATAAGACAGAGCAGGAAATTGGGGAATACCAGATTTCCCGTGCCGCCCAAACGAAGAAAGTGCATGCTGATGCATCATCTTCGGGTGTGTTCATTACATAGAACCGTTTCTCAGTATCCTTTACGTCCTCGGTATAAGATACCGGATCAGGATCCCGCATATGTAATCTGTTACATGGGCTACAGATAGGTAGAGAACTGAGAACGGGTGATAAGTTTCATAAGACAGAAAACGGTGCAAGTGTTGCAGCCAAGTCTGTTGGTCACTGTCACCCTGTATTACCAGAATACATTGATTCTGAACGAATGTTATTAGATACCAAACCTGATATACAAAATCATATCAGTCTCTTTATTAGTAAAGAAGGATATAATTTTGTATTGTTGGATAATGTTTTGAACATTTCCTATATCAAGAGTTGATCGGTTCAGGCACGTTATCTAAAAGTATTGACGTTCCAAATCAAACTACAGTTCCTAATATACAGAACACACACAAGAGGAAGAGTTCAGAAATGAACGGATCCTTCTTGAGGTATTGTAGACTAGGTCATATCAATGCGACCCGACTAGCTAAGTTACACATAGATGCATATTTAAATCTATTTGAATTTACATCTTGTGAAAACTTGCCGGTCATGTCACAAAGATAAGATGACCACAGCTCTGTTTATTGGAAACAGAGAAAGAGTTAGTGAACTCTTGAGATGATACATGTTGATGTATGAAGGTCCCCTGTCTACACATGCCAAGACCGGTTCTTTGTACTTCATTACATTCTCTGATGATCTCTCTAGATTCAGACATATGTTCCTGTTGAAACACAAGTCCGAACCTTTTTGAGATATTCACAGAATGTAAGATAGAAGTAGAGAACCAAAATATGGGTATAAGTATTATGTCCTTTGATGTGATCAAGGAGGATAATACTGAAGCACGGAATTCCTGGACTATTCTAAAGGAGAATGAGATTCTCTCTCAGCATTACTCCTCCGAATACACCATAGCACGATGGTATATCGGGGCGGAGCGATAGCACCCTATATGATATGGTGTGCTCTATGATGAGTACTACTGATTTTCCTATTTCCTTTTGGGAGTTATGCACTTGAGAAGCTGCATACCTATTGAATAGGGTTCAAATCAAATCAGCTGCCTACCACTTCATATGTAATATGGAAAGGGAAGAGCCCATATCTTAAGTTTGTTAAGATTTGGGGTTGTCCAGCCTATGTCTAAAAGCAAAATCCAGACAAGCTCGAGGCATGGTCTGTTCTGTAGAACTGGAAAGGTTTCAGCTATACAAACTACAGCTGATGATTTGGTAAACCCGAAGGTTTCAATAGACTCTAACGAACCTCAGCCTCTCCGCCGATCTAGTAGGGTTCCTTACCCACCTGAGAGATACTTCGGTTTCTCTATGACAGTGGGAGCGAGGATTGCTTCATGAGATGATGACCTAATTAGTTTCGAGCAGGCTATCAGAAGTGAGACTCTGTAAGAATGGCTGGATGCTTATCGATCTGAGATGGAATCCTTATACACCAGCAAAGTATGGACTTTGGTTGCTTTATCTGAAGGGTTAAATCCCCATCAGGAGCAAGTATATCTTGAGAAGATTACTTGGTGTAGATGGAAAAGTTGAGACTTTCAAAACTAGACTTGTTAAAGGTTTTTCGTCATCGACCAGGCGTGGATAATGATTGTAACAACTCCAATTTTTGTATACATAAATTTGATTTAAATTTGAAGTATACTTAGAGTATTTAATGTTGCTGATAACACTTTAAGTATCTATTTCCCTACAATAATTACAAGAAGGAGCTTGTAGCTCATTGGTAATACCTTGCACTGCTGAACCAAGCCACCAGAGTTCGAATCTCATGCCCCACATTATTTTTAGTTTATTTTTCTTTAAAAATTCTTGGAAGCCCAACAGTCCACAAGCCATAACTCCCAAATGTTGAACTGAACCCCAAAAGCAGAGTATGCCAAAGTCTTAGTCGGAGAACCCCGCACCCAACCGTCGCCGAACCCGGCCGGGATCGGTCAACTCGGCCGGCGCCGCCGGCCGGAGTTGGTCGGATGGCCGGGGTCCCAACAGAAAAAGTGTGGCTTTTGGTATTCTGAAACCCCCTGTTAACTCTAATTTAAGTGATCAGTTTTCAATTGACAAATACATCCAATTTAATATAAAATTTTAATGATTTTCTTTAAATTTTTACAATTTTTTTTAATAAACAAAACCTTTCACCTACCCTACCCTAGCTACCCTATAAATAGACCCCTACCCCTACCCTCTCATTCCAAAACCTTAGATTTACTCTCTTGAAATTTCTATAAGAAAATGTGCTTTGAAAACCGAGTTCACGGCGAAGCGCTGACAGATTCCGGCGACGTTCTTTGAAGCAACCGGCGACGAAGCAACATCTCGGCCATTTTCCTTGTTCCTCTATACTCTTTAGAAGAGTTTGAAACCCGTAAGTCCCGTTCTTCCTTCTTTCTATTTCTTAAAAATACGACTTTTTAAAACCCGACGGAAATCGGAACAAACTGATTTCCGATTCGGTTTTTCTACAAAATCTCACTTGTCACACATACTATAATACCTAAACATATTCATGATGACCATTAATCACATAATAATTAATTTGGACAAATTTTCTCACATGAAATGATAGTTTTCTTGTAATATCGTATTCTTTTCACAATAATACCATAATGTTTATTTTTCTTCTTCTAATCAATTCCATCATTCCTAAACATGTTCATCTTGATCACTAAACTTGTAAAAATCAATTTGAATGAGTTTTCACACATGAAATGATAACTTTTGCAAATACCGTATTCTTTCACCTAAATACCCTCATGTTTAATTTATCATATTTAACCCCTAAACTTCACTATACCTTAAAATAAGTCACGAGGTAATGACCTACCTCCACACACACGCAAATACAGCCTTAATTGATATCATCAAAATTTAGAATACGAAAATACAAGACTTTACATTAAAATACCATAATCTTCATAAAACCATTCTTAAAGATTTTAGATTTGTTACACTTTTTATTAAATAGTTCTTACTAGAAGAATACGATAAGTTATGGACATCGATCGTTATCTAAACTGACATTGTGGTGTCTAGGCTAGGCAAGTGAGCTTGGGTAACTTTAAAAGGCCTGCCTCACGATTCGTGAGTGGATCCCTCCCTCCTCACTTGTACTTACCTGGCCACAATTGACGGTGAAGAGGCGATTTGAGGCTTCTAACGACTTGTCGTTTAGACCTTTAGAAATAGGCTAGTTGGCTTAGGGAACCCTAGAAATTAAAATACGGAAATTTACATCCTTTACAAATAAATACCTCATATTTATGAAACCGTTTTCTAAATGAATAGTATTTATTAAATCTTTCCAAAGCGCCACTACAACCCACCTTTGGGGAACTTGTTAGGGATTGTACGGTTTATCGTGCACCCTCGAGCCTAGTAGTGCGAGATTCAGACCTCCGCAAGGAGCATTCGGTCTCGAAAGGTTTAAAATACGACATTTAAGAAAAATGAGATTTTGGAAAATAAAATATTTATTTAAAATTATTTTTGTATTAATATATATAATTATCATTTAAACGCCTATTTTGTTATAAGATAAAGTTTCCACCTTTTCCTAAAAATTACAAGATTAAAAGCTATATTAAAATACCATGAATTTCAAATAAATCAATATTATAAATTAATACTTTTATTAGGATATATTCACTAGAATAACACAAATAAAATTCACACTCATTATAACTATAAAGACGAATAATAATACTTGAGGTGTATTTTGAAAACTATACAATAGTACTTTTTACATAAAACCCCCTCAAGTTATATAAATCACAATAAGGACCCTAACAATTATAGAACTTCAAATTACCTTTCTTTTAGTCTGAGTCGGGTTAGAGTCTGACTATTTCTGACATTGAATATGATTCAAGTCAATCTATATTCTTAATAATCCAACTCAATATGAACACATGAATCCATGAATACAATTATCAATTTATACAATTTGGCTGAACCGAACCATGGATATATTCCTTTTACATGATTCTCAGTATTCCATTTACATGAATTTACGGTTATAACCGTTTCCTGATATCATGGTTTCGGTCAGTCAGTCAATTAATCATACAACCAATACAGTTTGCAAGATAACAATACTGTTAAAACACTACGGGGTTTAAGAGGTAGATTGGTACGGAAGGTGTTAAAGGTGGCACGAGGTGGTCAGATTAAGACACCTAACCTATATTCCGTTGCTGTTGTACCGTGGCTTAACGGTTCCTTGTATTTTCCGTTTGCCTTGGTCTCTAGCATATAGAGACCCCCTCGTATACACTGGCATCCTTCTGTACCAAGCTACAAACAACAGCGTTAACATAACATTACAATAATAGTTTATACTTTACAATGTATCTTCTTATTCTGTCTTCTCTACTTCCCTCTTACCTTTGGGACTTACCGAGCGATCTGTTCGCTGACGACATTATGTTTCTCTCTTCTTTGAATGTCGTCAGGTGACTTGGACCCGGTGGAAGTTGAGCCATCACAAGAAGATTTGGAGCATTTTGCCGAAGACCCAGCAGTATAATTTCATTGTACACTTTTCTTTCCAGTACTTTACATTTCCTGTTATGCCACTGTTTAAGCATCTTTTATTTCAGTTGTATTTCCTTTCAGGTATTGTACAAAGAATGTTAATAAATAAAAGTTGCTGTTCTTTTTATTCTTGTCTCTTGTGTATTTATTTTATATTGCTTAGATACGCTTAGCGTATGTACTTCTGAGTACATACGTAGCGGGCCTCGTCGCGTCCCCTTCGCCGTACACTGGGAAGCGGGGCGTGACAGGTTTTGTTGGTGGCCCATGCAGGTCAGAGCTGTATGAATCCCTGTCATGCAGTTCTGGTCTGCGTGAACAACCTAAGCAATATAACACAAGAACCAGCAACTAAAACATTCTTTACAATTCATGTTCCTTGAATCTCGCAAATTTCTATTCCTTGAATCTTATCATTTCATGTATTTGAATCTGTCCTAACCTGAATTTTTCTTCAAGGTTATGGATTCCCCGAACAACACCAGCGCCAACGTCAACAACACCCCTTCAGCACTACCTCTTACACCAGCTGTTCCTGCACCACCCACTGATCAAACAATACTATTTGAGGCGATCCGCAGCCTTCTCGAGGGACAGCAACAACTTCTGAACCGTCCCGAAACTGACGCATCGGGAGTAAAGCAATTCAGGGCTTTACATCCCAAGCAGTTCTCTGGTAAAGGAAGCCCTCTTGAAGCGGAAGAATGGGCACAAAGCATCGAAGACGATCTGGCAGCAGTTCAAGTGCCAGACAACGCCTGGGTCCGTGTAGCAAAACTACAGCTCACGGATAATGCTCGCAACTGGTGGAAGGCGGAAGAAAGCCGTCTGGTACAGCCGATTGAATGGAAGACCTTTCGCGATAAGTTCGACGCGAAATATTTCCCTGTGACTGCCAGGTTTGCAATGGAGCAGCAGTTTATTCATCTACAACAGGGTTCAATGTGGGATAAATCAGTAGATGAATACGATGCTGAATTCACCATGTTAAGCCGGTAAGATATGTCACAATAGTTCAATTTTTAATTATCACACACTACACAGCTAACACAATCTTTAAACAGATTCACGGCACACTTGATACCGACGGACGATATCAGAGCCCGTCGCTTTCAACAAGGTTTGGACACAGAGATTAAGGCTGCTCTAGCCACAGGAAAGTTCTTGACTCATGAGGATGCTCTAGAAGCTGCCCGCAGTTATGAGGCAGTGATAAAAGAGAGGGGCAGACCCCAGTCTGCAGGAGTCAAACGCCCTGCCAACCAGATGGCAGGTGGAGCCTCGTCCAGACCACCTTTCGTGCCAAGGCGACCCGGAGTACCGACCCATCGTCCTAGCCCAGCCTTTTGCACCTACTGCAAGAGAGCTGGACATATGATGAAGGACTGCCGTCGAGCCAACCGCCTTTGCTTAGTCTGCGGCTCAGCTACTCACGACATTGGGTCTTGTCCTAAAAAACAGAACCCAGTTGCTGCACCCAGGCCAGCCACTACCTATCCGCTGCAACCAGCTCTTCAGGCACCTGCTCCCAGACTTGCACTGCCTGCACCACCCAGGGAACCACAAGCTGCACCACCTCCTCGTCAGTTCCATCAAGCTCAAAGGAACGTTCCGAGGAATGCTCCTCAGGCCAGGAGGAATGTGCCAAAGCGCCAGGCTTTCATGATGTCGGTGGACGAAGCCGAGGCCACTGGCCAAGTCATTACTGGTAAAATTCCTTCTCAAACTTATCTTTTAGTCTTGTTTACCTACACACTATCCCTATACCTAAACCTATCCCATATACCTTAGGTACAATCCTAGTAGCTTCACTACCTGCACTTGCACTGTTTGATACTGGAGCATCTCACTGCTTTATGTCGCAACGGTTTGTCCGAACCCATGCGATTCCAGTCTCACCGCTTGTATCCAGCTGGAATGTCAGTTCCGGAAATGGCGTTCTAAAGGCAACTATGGGATACAGCCTGTGTCCAGTCGTCGTCTGCAGTCGAGAGTTTTATGCTAACTTCAAAGTACTGGACATACCGAACTTCGATGTGGTTCTAGGTATGGACTGGCTTGGAACCTTTTATGCTACCATCGACTGTCGTCAAAGGAGGGTAGTATTCGAGATTCCAGACCATCCGGTATTCTATTTCAAGAGTGGAGACCGTACACTGGAGCCAAGTACCTACAAAGCGAAGCCAAGAGAAGCAGTAGTTGCAGCAGCTCAAGCAGAGGAAGAATCAAGACCAGAGGTAGTTCGAGAGTTCGACGATGTATTTCCTGACGATATATCAGGTTTGCCTCCTGATCGAGCTCTTGAATTCAGTATTGACTTAGTACCAGGAGTACAACCGGTGATCAAAGCACCTTATAGACTAAGTCCGGAAGGATTGAAGGAAGTCCGAACACAGTTGGACGAATTACTGGCGAAAGGATGGATTCGTCCCAGCACTTCAAGTTGGGGAGCACCTGTATTACTGGTGAAGAAGAAGGAAGGTTCTTACAGAATGTGCATCGATTATAGGGCCTTGAACGAAGTCACTATAAAGAACAAGTATCCACTCCCGCGCATCGATGATTTATTCGATCAGCTAAGTGGATCTTGTGTTTTCTCTAAACTAGATCTTCGTTCAGGTTATCATCAAGTGAAGGTCAAGGAAGCTGATATTCACAAAACAGCTTTCAGAACTCGCTATGGACATTACGAATTTCTAGTAATGCCATTTGGAGTGACCAATGCACCAGCAATCTTCATGAACCTAATGAACCAAGTTTTCCGGGAGTATTTAGACAGGATTGTTGTCATCTTCATCGACGACATCCTGGTATATTCTAAGAATCGGAAAGAGCATGCAGAGCATCTACGAATTGTCCTGGAAACTCTTCGACAACATAAGCTTTATGCCAAGTACAGCAAGTGCGAGTTTTGGCTAAATCAAGTTGGTTTTCTTGGACATATCGTATCAGGAGAAGGAATTTCTGTGGATCCAGCAAAAGTTTCGGCAGTTAGCGAATGGCCTACACCAAAGTCAGTGAAGGATATTCGAAGTTTCTTGGGTTTAGCTGGATATTACAGGAGGTTTATTGAAGGCTTTTCGAAGATAGCAACACCCCTGACCAAGCTCACCCGAAAAGATGAAGAATTTGTATGGTCAGAAGCATGCGAGCAAGCTTTCGTAGAACTCAAGTCAAGACTGACATCAGCACCTATTCTCGTCATACCGGATCAATCTGGAGGATTCGAAGTGCATTGCGATGCATCCGGTAAGGGACTAGGATGTGTTCTACATCAGCACGGTAAGGTTGTGGCTTATGCTTCAAGACAATTGAAGACTCATGAGCGCAATTATCCGACGCATGATCTGGAGTTGGCAGCCGTCATCTTTGCTCTCAAGATTTGGCGCCACTACTTACTTGGTGAACGAGTGAACATCTACACAGATCATAAAAGTCTGAAGTATGTGTTTACTCAGAAGGAGTTGAATATGCGGCAGAGAAGATGGTTAGAACTCATGGCGGACTTTGACATCAACTTACAATATCACCCAGGAAAGGTGAACGTAGTATCTGATGCTCTTAGTCGCCAACCATTATCAATGAATCTCACCGCTCAGTGGAAGCTTCAGCAAGACTTGCATAAGATGGAAATTGAACTAGTCATGGCAGGTAATACTTCAAGTTTGATGAATCTACAAGTTCAATCAACCATTGTCAATCAGATCAAAGCAGCTCAAGCCAGTGATGCTAAGTTGCAAAAGATCAGAGAACAAGTGGAGAATGGACTCAGAACAGACTTCATCATTCATGAAGACGGATTTTTGAGATACGGCAACAGATTGTGTGTACCAAAAGGTCCTGTTCGGGAAGAGTTAATGAAAGAAGCTCACAGCTCTCCCTACTCAGTACATCCTGGAGGTACGAAAATGTACAAAGATCTACGTCAGAATTATTGGTGGCATGGAATGAAGCGTGAAGTAGCCAGAAGCGTCACAAAATGTTTGGTGTGTCAGCAAGTAAAGGCTGAACATCACATGACAGCTGGACTACTTCAACCGTTACCAATTCCAGAATGGAAGTGGCAGCACATCACGATGGACTTTGTAACTGCTCTTCCTCGCAGCATAAAGGGTAACGATGCGATATGGGTCATTGTGGATCGACTTACAAAGTCGGCTCACTTCATCCCATTTCGAGTTGGCCAATCAACTGAGACTCTAGCAAAGAAGTACATAGAGGTAATAATCTAATTAAGATTTAAACACTTCATAATGTACTATCTCTGATACCCATGAACTCATACAGGAAATTGTGAGACTTCATAGAGTACCGGTCTGCATTGTCTCCGATCGTGACACCAGGTTCCGATCGCAATTCTGGCAGAGTCTGCAAGCTAGCTTGGGAACAAGTCTGAACTTCAGCACGGCTTATCATCCACAAACAGATGGTCAGTCGGAACGAACTATTCAGATCTTGGAGGATATGCTCAGAGCGTGTATGCTAGACTTCAAAGGATCGTGGGAAGATCACCTGCATCTTGTGGAGTTTGCATACAACAACAGCTACCAAGCAAGTATAGGAATGACACCTTTTGCAGCATTATATGGAAGGAAGTGTCGATCACCATTAAGTTGGGACGACATCGGAGATAGGGAACTTCTTGGACCAAAGATGATATTAGCGACTGTTGATGTGGTTCATACTATCAGGGAAAGAATGCGCATAGCCCAAGATAGACAGAAACACTGGGCTGATGCAAAGAGACGACACTTGGAGTTCCAGCCAGGAGACCATGTATTCTTGAAGATATCTCCGAACCGCGGAGTGATCCGATTTGGAAGACGGGGTAAATTGAGTCCGAGATACATTGGACCGTTCGACATACTCGAACAAGTCGGTGAAGTGGCATACCGATTAGCGCTTCCACCCTCATTGGAAGGAGTGCATAACGTGTTCCACATATCCCAACTCAGAAAGTATGTGAGTGACCCCAGCCATGTACTTGATCATTCCGAGCTCACTATACAGCCCGACTTGTCTTGTGAGCAACAACCTGTGGAAATCCTGGACAAGAAAGTGAAGACACTTCGGAACAAGGAAATTAACTTGGTCCGGATAATGTGGAGAAAAGACACTCCAGGAGAATCCACGTGGGAAAGGGAAGATGAAATGCGTGCAAGATATCCGCACCTTTTTGTAAACTAGTCCTCAAATAAAAGTTGTAAATTTCGAGGACGAAATTTTTGTAAGGAGGGTAGATTGTAACAACTCCAATTTTTGTATACATAAATTTGATTTAAATTTGAAGTATACTTGGAGTATTTAATGTTGCTGATAACACTTTAAGTATCTATTTCCCTACAATAATTACAAGAAGGAGCTTGTAGCTCATTGGTAATACCTTGCACTGCTGAACCAAGCCACCAGAGTTCGAATCTCATGCCCCACATTATTTTTAGTTTATTTTTCTTTAAAAATTCTTGGAAGCCCAACAGTCCACAGGCCATAACTCCCAAATGTTGAACTGAACCCCAAAAGCGGAGTATGCCAAAGTCTTAGTCGGAGAACCCCGCACCCAACCGTCGCCGAACCCGGCCGGGATCGGTCAACTCGGCCAGCGCCGCCGGCCGGAGTTGGTCGGATGGCCGGGGTCCCAACAGAAAAAGTGTGGCTTTTGGTATTCTGAAACCCCTTTTAACTCCAATTTAAGTGATCGGTTTTCAATTGACAAATACATCCAATTTAATACAAAATTTTAATGATTTTCTTTAAATTTTTACAATTTTTTTTAATAAACAAAACCTTTCACCTACCCTACCCTAGCTACCCTATAAATAGACCCCTACCCCCTACCCTCTCATTCCAAAACCTTAGATTTACTCTCTTGAAATTTCTACAAGAAAGTGTGCTTTGAAAACCGAGTTCACGGCGAAGCGCTGACGGATTCCGGCGACGTTCTTTGAAGCAACCGGCGACGAAGCAACATCTCGGCCATTTCCCTTATTCCTCTATACTCTTTAGAAGAGTTTGAAACCCGTAAGTCCCGTTCTTCCTTCTTTCTATTTCTTAAAAATACGACTTTTTAAAACCCGACGGAAATCGGAACAAACCGATTTCCGATTCGGTTTTTCTACAAAATCTCACTTGTCACACATACCATAATACCTAAACATATTCATGATGACCATTAATCACATAACAATTAATTTGGACAAAGTTTCTCACATGAAATGATAGTTTTCTTGTAATATCGTATTCTTTTCACAATAATCCCATAATGTTTATTTTTCTTCTTCTAATCAATTCCATCATTCCTAAACATGTTCATCTTGATCACTAAACTTGTAAAAAGCAATTTGAATGAGTTTTCACACATGAAATGATAACTTTTGCAAATACCGTATTCTTTCACCTAAATACCCTCATGTTTAATTTATTATATTTAACCCCTAAACTTCACTATACCTTAAAATAAGTCACGAGGTAATGACCTACCTCCACACACACGCAAATACAGCCTTAATTGATATCATCAAAATTTAGAATACGAAAATACAAGACTTTACATTAAAATACCATAATCTTCATAAAACCATTCTTAAAGATTTTGGATTTGTTACACTTTTTAGTAAATAGTTCTTACTAGGAAAATACGATAAGTTGTGGACATCGATCGTTATCTAAACTGACATTGTGGTGTCTAGGCTAGGCAAGTGAGCTTGGGTAACTTTAAAAGGCCCGCCTCACGATTCGTGAGCGGATCCCTCCCTCCTCACTTGTACTTACCTAGCCACAATTGACGGTGAAGAGGCGATTTGAGACTTCTAACGACTTGTCGTTTAGACTTTTAGAAATAGGCTAGTTGGCTTAGGCAACCGTAGAAACTAAAATACGGAAATTTACATCCTTTACAAATAAATACCTCATATTTATGAAACCGTTTTCTAAATGAATAGTATTTATTAAATCTTTGCAAAGCGCCACTACAACCCACCTTTGGGGAACTTGTTAGGGATTGTACGGTTTATCGTGCACCCTCGAGCCTAATAGTGCGAGATTCAGACCTCCGTAAGGAGCATTCGATCTCGAAAGGTTTAAAATACGACATTTAAGAAAAATGAGATTTTGGAAAATAAAATATTTATTTAAAATTATTTTTGTATTAATATATATATAATTATCATTTAAACGCCTATTTTGTTATAAGATAAAGTTTCCACCTTTTCCTAAAAATTACAAGATTAAAAGCTATATTAAAATACCATGAATTTCAAATAAATCAATATTATAAATTAATACTTTTATTAGGATATATTCACTAGAATATCACAAATAAAATTCACACTCATTATAACTATAAAGACGAATAATAATACTTGAGGTGTATTTTGAAAACTATACAATAGTACTTTTTACATAAAACCCCCTCAAGTTATATAAATCACAATAAGGACCCTAACAATTATAGAACTTCAAATTACCTTTCTTTTAGTCTGAGTCGGGTTAGAGTCTGACTATTTCTGACATTGAATATGATTCAAGTCAATCTATATTCTTAATAATCCAACTCAATATGAACACATGAATCCATGAATACAATTATCAATTTATACAATTTGGCTGAACCGAACCATGGATATATTCCTTTTACATGATTCCCAGTATTCCATTTACATGACTCTACGGTTATAACCGTTTCCTGATATCATGATTTCGGTCAGTCAGTCAATCAATCATACAACCAATACAGTTTACAAGATAACAATACTGTTAAAACACTACGGGGTTTATGGGCTAGATTGGTACGGAAGGTGTTAAAGGTGGCACGAGGTGGTCAGATTAAGACACCTAACCTATATTCCGTTGCTGTTGTACCGTGGCTTAACGGTTCCTTGTACTTTCCGTTTGCCCTGGTCTCTAGCATATAGAGACCCCCCTCGTATACACTGGCATCCTTCTGTACCAATCTACAAACAACAGCGTTAACATAACATTACAACAATAGTTTATACTTTAAAATGTGTCTTCTTATTCTGTCTTCTCTACTTCCCTCTTACCTTTGGGACTTACCGAGCGATGTGTTCGCTGACGACATTCTGTTTCTCTCTTCTTTGAATGTTGTCAGGTGACTTGGACCCGGCGGAAGTTGAGCCATCACAAGAAGATTTAGAGCATTTTGCCGAAGACCCAGCAGTATAATTTCATTGTACACTTTTCTTTCCAGTACTTTACATTTCCTGTTATGCCACTGTTTAGGCATCTTTTATTTCAGTTGTATTTCCTTTCAGGTATTGTACAAAGAATGTTAATAAATAAAAGTTGCTGTTCTTTTTATTCTTGTCTCTTGTGTATTTATTTTATATTGCTTAGATACGCTTAGCGTATGTACTTCTGAGTACATACGTAGCGGGCCTCGTCGCATCCCCTTCGCCGTACACTGGGAAGCGGGGCGTGACAATGATGAAACCTTTTCCAGTCCCTATGCTTAAGTCCATCCAGATCCTATTTGCCACGGCTACATACCATGACTACGGCATCTAGTGGTTGGGTGTCATGACTCCTTTTCTAAGTTGATGTTTTAGAAGAGGGCGTCTATAAGTACACAGCCAGAGGGCTTCGTAGAGAGTGGGAGCAGCGGAAACGTGTGCAAGATGTTTTATATGATAAAGCAGGCATCGCGGAGTTGGAACGTCTGTTTTGTGGTAGTCAAAGAGTTTGACTTCATCAAAATGGTAGATGAACCTTGTATATACAAAAAGGTAGTAGGGAGTATGGTGATGATCCTCGTAGAGTATGTGGATGACATACTCTTGATGGGGAAGGTGTTTCCTATGCTACGCTCGGTCAATCTCCGCTTATCACAAGGATTCTCCATATAGGATTAAAGTGATACCTACTAAATTCTGGGTTTTGGATCTATGAGATAGATCTAATTGGATGTTAGGATACTCACTATTTAGAGTGAGAAGGTATCAAATGATCCTAGGGAGAATCACTGGAAAAGTTCCAGGGTGATAAGGACGACTGAATGTCAGTTGCAGGCATTGTCTATACCCTCAGTGGAGGGACGGTATGTTGGAAGAGTTCCAAGCGAGATACCGTGGCAGACTAGACGATAAAGGCACGTGACATCGCTATCAAAGATACTACCAAAGAGGCAGTTTGGGTGTATATTGGTTCATAAGATGAACTAGGTTCCTACCATTGTATGACAATGGAAGTGTGGCTTTGGCCCAGGAACCCCGGTCCCATCAGTGACCCAAACATATTCTGAGGCAGCATCACCTGATCATGGAGATAGTTGATCTCCAGAGTGATCGAGGTAAGGAGAGCAGACACAGAGGACAACAAGGCGGATCCACTCACAAAGGCCTTTTCCCCAGTAGAGACTTTTATGGGATGGTTGAGTATAAGATACTTCAACCACAGCTAGTTGTTGGGTATGTGATACCACAACAGATGGCCCCAGTGCAAGTGGGAGATTGTTAGTTATATGTATGCCCTAGAGGCCATTACTGTACATACGATGTATATTGTAGTGGATGCTTGGACAGATATAGGGATGAATTTCTTGCTCGACATGATAGTACGCTATCTGGTTGCTCTTTATCTTAACGTGTACTCTGATTGTCTCTATGTTACATGTTGATAAAGCCCTTAGGATATGTACTTGACTACTGGGACTATGATGAGATCATACTAGTGGGGCCACGGTAGTCGACGAGTACATCCTATAATTGTTCCTAGTCGAGGGTGTATCGAGACAGGGCATCGATGCACCAGAGTAGACTAGCGTATACGCATCTTGACCCATATGATGGGCGATGGATGATCCCATATCCATCGGTGTTTGACATCAAGGATGGTGTACGGGTGCTCAGTGGAGACTGGGTACACTGGACGGACTCACCGAGAACTCCCAGATGGTATTATACCTCACGTCAGATGGCAGTTCTCCGGTGACACTTGTACAGAGTATTCTGTTGACCCGAGATCGTCATAGAGTCTTGTGTGATTCCTACTGTGCTTTGATTTCAACCTTACCACGTCCAAGAGGGCGTGCAAAACGGTGGTTTTTGGGTACAGTCCCGAATCACATGGAGGCAATGAGCGATAGGAGGGGATTCGTCTCTCCCGGTATAGGGAGTTGATGTTGTGATGTGTTCGATTGGCTATAACAGGAAATCCCTGGCCAGGGTTGCTGAGATTTACTGGTAAGTGTTACCAGTAGTTTCTCGAACTGTTATAGACCTCATATCGACACGACTTATCAAGCTACTGGGGTCTGACGTTTACCACCCCTAGGCGAGATATGCGACATATCAGACGACGAGACCGGACTGTACGGTAGTGTTACCGATTGGATTCACAGGAGAACTAACGGGCTTGCTTGTTGATCTTCTGATCGCTCAATACCCGGGTGGCCGTTACGTTTAGCACACCGCTTGCGGCTTGTGGGTGTTTTATATGATCATCACCTACTGCCGGCGTATTAACGAGTCTTTAGAGTCCTGCACAGGGGTTTCCTGGCTCAAACGAAACGGAGTAGGAGAACATATGTGATATGTGTGGGACCGAGATTAATACGATATGAGATACCGTATTCTATTCTCGCGATTCGTGATATTGATCGGTTGTATGCGATATAGCCGGGTTATCGGATCAAGTGTTGATTCGATAAGTTGTTACATTTGATATTAGTCGGTTATAGCCGGATTATTAAATCAAGAGTTGATTTAATAATTTAATGCATAATTATATATTTGATATATTACATTGCATTAGCTAGTATTAGCTCACTTATGATTTATTTTCGCACTAGTATGTGCACATTGTTTATATATGATATATGCAAGTGTACATGTTTGTATCATGCTTGATGATACACACAAGATGGGTGTATGAGACTCATACCAAGATTAGGGTAAAGATTAGGGTTATTGGTTTATCTTAAGATTTAACAAAAGGGTTTAACTTAGTCAAAGTAATCAAGCTTGAAGAAGCTTGGAGAAACTTTGACAAAGTCCACTCTTTTGTCATTTCTTTTGATATTCTTTAACCTAACCTTTAACCTAAAGCCTTGGTTAATTCTCTACATGAGTTAAGCATGAGGGCTTAACTCAACCATGGTGCCATTTATTTATTGGATAAGTTTTCATTTGGATGGATAATTCTTTCTTCTTCTTCTTCATCATCAAGCTCCATCCAAAAGCTTACTAGCTCCAATGGTGCCATGAGCAAAAGAGTGAGAAAATCAATTCTAAAGTGAGCCCACTTCCTACTTCTTCATCCTCTACCACTTGCCATGTAGTAGAGTGTGTTCTCTTCACAAAGTTTATGACCTAGTGAAGGAATAGCTTGAGTTTGTGTCTCCCCGACGTAGATCATCTTCGGCCTCGAAGTCAACGTAGCAAGCACGTTCGTTCTTCTCATGGAGCTTCAATAGAGTCCGGAGTTCATGATCGCAGCGATGGGGATGTCTACACGGAGCTAATGAAGTGGAGGACCGGATCTACAAAGGTTGTAATCCCTTTCACTATTAGTAAAGTTTTTTGCTAGCTTTTAGTTTCGCCTATCCTCTAGTTAACGATCTTCATTAGGGTTTCTCGGTACATAAATTTTTGAATTTGGCATGGTTGATGTCCTGTGGAACCTCATGAGTGTTGGGGTAAAAATTTACACCCCGGTTGACCGAGTCAAAGTCAGGGTCAACCCCAAGCCAGGTGGGCCCAAGCCCAGGTCAAGCGGGCCCATGCCCAAGTCGAGCCCGCAGCCAGCCTCCCCATGCCAGCAACAAAATCATGTAATAAATAATTTTTATGTAATTGTTTATGCATGAATGTAAACAAAATGGGCGTAAAACCAATATTTTGTAAGCCCATGGCTTATGTGCAAAAATGAAATGGCACATGAGCCATGGGATGGCCAAAATGCCATTTTGTAAAGCCCAAGGGGCTATATGTAAATATGTAAGCCTATATAAGGCAACATGATGATGAATAAAGCAACACTTTTTTCATTCCCTCAAAAACTAGGGCTTGTGCCTCTTTCTCCTTCTTCAAGGTTCTAAAAACCTTCTTCTTTCTTTTGAATTAAATCAAGAGTTTAACTCTTCCTTTCTCAAAAATAAATAGTTTTTCACCACAAAACCCACAAAGGGGAGCTCGGATCTCCAGTCAGATCTTGAAAAGGGGAGACTTTTAAGTCTCAACCCCTTTTCTCTAAGATCCCGCCGGTCAAGAGCAAGAAGAAGGAGACCCATCTCCAAAAATCTAACTTTGGACAGACCCAAGGCTCAAAAGAAGAGCAATAAGTCCCCAGGAGTTTAACCCCTTTCTAAATCTGCTGGAGTTTAACTCCATAAATTAATTTCTGTTGGAGTTTAACTCCATAAATTTGTTTCTGTTAGGAGTTCAACTCCGAAAATTCCCTTGGGAGTTCAACTCCCCAGCCTAGGGGCCAGGCTTCCCTTTCCGCGGGTTTTTCCCGCGGTCACGTGACCCCAGGGCGCTAAGGCGCCCATCGGTCACGTGTGCGCACGTGACCCCGGGGCGCTAAGGCGCCCATCGGTCACGTGTGCGCACGTGACCCCGGGGCGCCAAAGCGCCCATCGGTCACGTGTGCGCACGTGACCCCTGGGGCGCCAAGACGCCCATCGGTCAAGTGTGCCCACGTGACCCATGGGCGCCAAGGCGCCCATCGGTCACGTGTGCCCACGTGACCCCGGGGCGCCAAGGCGCCCATCGGTCACGTGTGCCCACGTGACTCCGGGGGGCACTAAAGTGCCCATTGGTCACGTGCGCGCACGTGACCCCGGGCACTATGCGCCCACATGCTGCGCACAGCGTCTTTAAGACGATTTTTCCCCTTTTTTTTTCTATGCACTCCACACTAAATATGCCTCCCCCGTTAGAAAAAATTTCTAACGGGACGCTGCCCCCGATATATCCATAACCCCCTCCAAAACACAACCCTGCACATTGAGTTCGCATGACCAGTTTAACCCGTCAATCGGAGTTTCCTTCGCTCCAAATGCGAGGGGTAATTAACGGCAGATTAGTTCGCGGCTGCCGGAGATTCGGATCCCCACAATCATTAAACCCTGGCCTACCCTAGGCCGGGGGAATCTGTAATGCGCCTGACAAGCGCGTGTGTATTCCCATCTCAATGGGGTGACGAAAAACACCCTACAGATTCTGGCACGCTCGGTGGGACCAATCTCTCCTCCCATATTTCGGGTTAAATGTTCATGCGAACTCTATCAATATACATATCGATTACCTATACTGAAATAATGTTTCTATTTGCAGGGTTAACAATTTCCAATTGCCATATTCGATGCAAGTCAGTATTTGAACGACTTTCCTTGGCCCCAGCTGGGGGCAAGGCTATCAACTCCGACAAAGTAATAAGGCATCTCGGGCGAACTCCAGCGGTACCCCCGACAACTGCCCGATCAGGTATCTTCTCTGACCTCCACGTCGTTAAACTGGAAACAGATGACCTCTAAGTCTTTAAACTGGAAACAGATGACCTCTACGTCTTTAAACTGGAAACAGATGACCTCTACGTCTTTAAACTGGAAACAGATGACCTCTACGTCTTTAAACTGGAAACAGATGACCTCTACGTCGTTAAACTGGAAACAGATGACCTCCAAGTCGTTAAACTGGAAACAGATGACCTCTACGTCTTTAAACTGGAAAGAGATGACCTCCAAGTCGTTAAACTGGAAACAGATGACCTCTACGTCGTTAAACTGGAAACAGATGACCTCTACGTCTTTAAACTGGAAACAGATGACCACCAAGTCGTTAAACTGGAAACAGATGACCTCTACGTCTTTAAACTGGAAACAGATGACCTCTATGTCGTTAAACTGGAAACAAATGACCTCCAAGTCGTTAAACTGGAAACAGATGACCTCCAAGTCGTTAAACTGGAAACAGATGACCTCTACGTCTTTAAACTGGAAAGAGATGACCTCCAAGTCGTTAAACTGGAAACAGATGACCTCTAAGTCTTTAAACTGGAGACAGATGACCTCTAAGTCTTTAAACTGGAAACAGTAGACCTCTAAGTCTCTAAACTGGAAACAGATGACCACCAAGTCGTTAAACTGGAAACAGATGACCTCCAAGTCGTTAAACTGGAAACAGATGACCACTACGTCGTTAAACTGGGAACAATCGACCGCCACGTCATTAAACTGGGAACAATCGACCGACACGTCATTAAACTGGGAACAATCGACCACCACGTCATTAAACTGGGAACAGTCGACCTCTAAGTCGTTAAACTGGGAATGTAAAAAAAATGTAAATAAAAAAATGTGTAAATAAAAGAAAAATAAAGAAAAGCCGAAATGATGGGGCAACTCGCAATAAAAATCAGCGAGTAAAAATGAAAATAAAAATAAAGCCGAAATGATGGGGCAACCGCGAATAAATAGCCGAAATGATAGGGCAATCGCGACTTTCGCGATAAGAAAAGCTGAAATGATAGAGCAATCACGGTAAAAAAAACAAAAAAACAAAAAAAACAACAAAAACAAAAAAACAACGGCGAATGATGAGTCGCTCCTGGTACCATATTCCAGTGCAGCGATGCAGACGCCAACAAAAATTCAAATTTCCAAAATTCTCCCAGCCCTACGGCCAGTCCCTAAATTGACTACCGTATACAATCCACGGGCTCAAATAATTCTCATCATACTCATATCCCACCGTAATCACCAGTTACGCGGCTGGTCTCCGCCTTTGGAATTATGCTCCATTAAGAAAATCCACTCATGTGTCCTTACGATGCATGAGGAGAACAAACCTTCGTGGGATCCTTACGACTCACGAAGGAAAAACACACTTGGGAGTTCATACGACTCCTAAGGAGAAAATACACCTGCGAGATCCTTACGACTCGTAGGGAGAAAATGCTTTTATGGGACCCTCACGGCCCATAAAATTGAAAAGTCTTAGGTGATAGGGATCCAAACCTGTCTCCTAAGCCATCGCTCCCCAATCCCCAAGTGGCGAATGATGAGTCGCTCCTGGTACTATATTCCAGTGCAGCGATGCAGACGCCAACCAAATTCCAAATCCCAATCCCCAACGGCGAATGATGAGTCGCTCCTGGTACTACATTCCAGTGCAGCGATGCAGACGCCAACCAAATTCGCTCCCCAATCCCCAAGCGGCGAATGATGAGTCGCTCCTGGTACTACATTCCAGTGCAGCGATGCAGACGCCAACCAAATTCGCTCCCCAATCCCCAAGTGGCGAATGATGAGTCGCTCCTGGTACCATATTCCAGTGCAGCGATGCAGACGCCAACCAAATTCCAAATCCCATACCCCAACGGCGAATGATGAGTCGTCCTGGTACCATATTCCAGTGCAGCGATGCAGACGCCAACAAAGTCCTGAAATGTTTCTGGCCCTACGGTCTGGATCATACATCCTGCAAAACCGTATACAATCCACGGGCGTAAAACGATCCCAATCTCTCCTAAGTCCTCCCGTGACGAATGATGAGTCGCTCCTGGTACCATATTCCAGTGCAGCGATGCAGACGCCAACCAAATTCCAAATCCCAATCCCCAAGTGGCGAATGATGAGTCGCTCCTGGTACCATATTCCAGTGCAGCGATGCAGACGCCAACAAAGTCCCGAAATTTTTACGGCCCTACGGTCTGGATCATACATCCTGCAAAACCGTATACAATCCACGAGCGTAAAACAATCCCAATCTCTCCAAAAATAAAAAAAAACATAAAAATAAAAAAAGTATGTCCATAAGCGAAATGGGCACGGATGAAAACCGAAAGGGCTCCGTGAGTAAAAACAGCAGGACTGCCGGCGAGTTTGTGAAAACCCGAAAGGGCGCAAACTCGTGAGAAAGAGATGAAATGCACTCACAAGGTCCTCTCGACTTTGTGAGGAGAAAATTCCCGCGTGAGATCCTTACGACTCACAAAGGAGCGACACACTTGGGAGTCCCCACTACTCCCAAGGAGAAAATACACTTACGGGATCCTTACGACCTGTAGGAAGAAAATACTTTGTGAGACCCTTACGGCTCACAAAATTGAAAAGCCTTAGGTTATAGGGATCCAAACCTGTCTCCTAAGCCATCGCTCCCCAATCCCCAAGTGGCGAATGATGAGTCGCTCCTGGTACCATATTCCAGTGTAGCGATGCAGTCGCCAACCAAATTCCAAATCCCATACCCCAATGGCGAATGATGAGTCGCTCCTGGTACCATATTCCAGTGTAGCGATGCTGATGCCAAATAAAAAAACCAGTTCCCAAGTCTTCCCGGGGCAAATGATGAGTTGCTCCTGGCATTATTCCAGTGCAGCAATGCAGATGCCAAACCAAAACCGAAATCCTCAAATCCACTCATGGCAAATGATGATTCGCTCCTGGTACCATATTCCAGTGTAGCGATGCTGATGTCAACCCAAATCAAATCAAACCAACAACCTCTACGGCGGAATCATGCTCCGTCTCAGAATGCACCCCGTGTCGAAATCATGCTTCGCCTCGGAATATCTACCTTCCCTGCCGAAATTATGCTCCGCCTCGGAATTAAATCAACCAACGACCTCCTCGTCGGAATCATGCTCCGCCTCGGAATCAAGTCAACCAACAAGCTCTGCGTCGGAATTATGCTTCGTCTCAGAATGCACCCCGTGTCGAAATGATGCTTCGCCTCGGTGTACCTGCCTTCCCAGTAGAAATTATGTTTCGCCTCGGGATCAAGTCAACCAACAAGCTCTGTGCCGGAATCATGCTCCGTCTCAGAATGTACCCCGTGTCGAAATCATGCTTCGCCTCGGAGTATATGCCTTCCCCGTCGGAATTATGCTTCGCCCGGGAATCAACCTCTGCATCGAAATTATGCTTCGGTCAGAATATCTGCCGCTCTTCGGAAAGATGTTCCGAACTCTGGAATTATGCTCCGCCTTTCGGAACGATGCTCCGATCTCTGGAATTATGCTCCGCTCATCGGAATTATGCTCCGAACCCTGGAATTATGCTCCGCTCATCGGAATGATGCTCCGAACCCTGGAATTATGCTCCGCCTTTCGGAACGATGCTCCGATCTATGGAATTATGCTCCGCTCATCGGAATGATGCTCCGAACCCTGGAATCATGCTCCGCTCATCGGAATGATGCTCCGAACCCTGGAATCATGCTCCGCTCTTCGGAATGATGCTCCGATTCCCTGGAATCATGCTCCGCTCATCGGAATGATGCTCCGATCCTTGGAATAATGCTCCGCAAATTGGA
Organism: Agapanthus africanus; assembly: GCA_030015575.1. Lineage (NCBI taxonomy): Eukaryota > Viridiplantae > Streptophyta > Magnoliopsida > Asparagales > Amaryllidaceae > Agapanthus > Agapanthus africanus. Next base: position 247,107,968 of record JASDDO010000004.1, on the reverse strand, counting down.
ATGATGCTCCGCTCATCGGAATGATGCTCCGATCCTTGGAATTATGCTCCGCAAATTGGAATGATGCTCCGCTCATCGGAATGATGCTCCGATCCCTGGAATCATGCTTCGCCCTTCGGAATGATGCTCCGATCCCTGGAACCATGCTCCGCTCATCGGAATGATGCTTCGATCCTTGGAATGATGCTCCGGCCTTCGGAATGATGCTCCGATCCCCTGGAATCATGCTCTGCTCATCGGAATGATGCTCCGATCCTTGGAATAATGCTCCGCAAATTGGAATGATGCTCCTCTCATCGGACTGATGCTCCGATCCTTGGAATTATGCTCCGCAAATTGGAATGATGCTCCGCTCATCGGAATGATGCTCCGATCCCTGGAATCATGCTTCGCCCTTCGGAATGATGCTCCGATCCCTGGAACCATGCTCCGCTCATCGGAATGATGCTCCGGCCTTCGGAATGATGCTCCGATCCCTGGAATTATGCTCCGCTCTTCGGAATGATGCTCCGATCCTTGGAATTATGCTCCGCAAATTGGAATGATGCTCCGCTCATCGGAATGATGCTCTGATTCCTGGAATCATGCTCCGCCCTTCGGAATGATGCTCCGATCCCTGGAATCATGCTCCGCTCATCGGAATGATGCTCCGATCCTTGGAATGATGCTCCGGCCTTCGGAATGATGCTCCGATCCCTGGAATCATGCTCCGCTCTTCGGAATGATGCTCCGATCCTTGGAATCATACTCCGCTCTTCGGAATGATGCTCCGAACCCTGGAATCATACTCCGCTCTTCGGAATGATGCTCCGAACCGTGGAATCATGCTCCGCTCATCGGAATGATGCTCCGATCCCTGGAATTATGCTCCGCGAATCAGAATGATGCTCCGGTCCCCGGGAATCACGCTCCCCAAGGGATACTCCGACCTTGGAATTATGCTCCGCGAATCAGAATGATGCTCCGATCCCCGGGAATCATGCTCCCCAAGGGATACTCCGACCTTGGAATTATGCTCCGCGAATCAGAATGATGCTCCGATCCCCGGGAATCATGCTCCCCGGGATGATGCTTCGCCTCCGGAATGATGTTCCACCTCAAAGTTCAGCTTCAAGATCCATCAATATCTTGCACACAACTCAAATGTGCGGTGTGCATTTATTGATGGGGGGCAATTTGTTGGGGTAAAAATTTACACCCCGGTTGACCAAGTCAAAGTCACGGTCAACCACAAGCCAGGTGGGCCCAAGCCCAGGTCAAGCGGGCCCATGCCCAAGTCAAGCCCGCAGCCAGCCTCCCCATGCCAGCAACAAAATCATGTAATAAATAATTTTTATGTAATTGTTTATGCATGAATGTAAACAAAATGGGCGTAAAACCAATATTTTGTAAGCCCATGGCTATGTGCAAAAATGAAATGGCACATGAGCCATGGGATGGCCAAAATGCCATTTTGTAAAGCCCAAGGGGCTATATGTAAATATGTAAGCCTATATAAGGCAACATGATGATGAATAAAGCAACACTTTTTTCATTCCCTCAAAAACTAGGGCTTGTGCCTCTTTCTCCTTCTTCAAGGTTCTAAAAACCTTCTTCTTTCTTTTGAATTAAATCAAGAGTTTAACTCTTCCTTTCTCAAAAATAAATAGTTTTTCACCACAAAACCCACAAAGGGGAGCTCGGATCTCCAGTCAGATCTCGAAAAGGGGAGACTTTTAAGTCTCACCCCCTTTTCTCCAAGATCCCGCCGGTCAAGAGCAAGAAGAAGGAGACCCATCTCCAAAAATCTAACTTTGGACAGACCCAAGGCTCAAAAGAAGAGCAATAAGTCCCCAGGAGTTTAACCCCTTTCTAAATCTGCTGGAGTTTAACTCCATAAATTAATTTCTGTTGGAGTTTAACTCCATAAATTTGTTTCTGTTAGGAGTTCAACTCCGAAAATTCCCTTGGGAGTTCAACTCCCCAGCCTAGGGGCTAGGCTCCCCTTTCCCCGGGTTTTTCCCGCGGTCACGTGTGCCCACGTGACCCCAGGGCGCTAAGGCGCCCATCGGTCACGTATGCGCACGTGACCCTGGGGCGCTAAGGCGCCCATCGGTCACGTGTGCGCACGTGACCCCGGGGCGCCAAAGCGCCCATCGGTCACGTGTGCGCACGTGACCCCTGGGGCGCCAAGACGCCCATCGGTCACGTGTGCCCACGTGACCCATGGGGCGCCAAGGCGCCCATCGGTCACGTGTGCCCACGTGACCCCGGGGCGCCAAGGCGCCCATCGGTCACGTGTGCCCACGTGACTCCGGGGCGCCAAGGCGCCCATTGGTCATGTGCGCGCACGTGACCCCGGGCACCATGCGCCCACATGCTGCGCACGCGTCTTTAAGACGCTTTTTCCCCCTTTTTTTCTATGCACTCCACACTAAATATGCCTCCCCCGTTAGAAAAAATTCTAACGGGACGCTGCCCCCGATATATCCATAACCCCCTCCAAAACACAACCCTGCACATTGAGTTCGCATGACCAGTTTAACCCGTCAATCGGAGGTTCCTTCGCTCCAAATGCGAGGGGTAATTAACGGCAGCTTAGTTCGCGGCTGCCGGAGATTCGGATCCCCACAATCATTAAACCCCGGCCTACCCTAGGCCGGGGGAATCTGTAATGCGCCTGACAAGCGCGCGTGTATTCCCATCTCAATGGGGTGACGAAAAACACCCTACAATGAGTGTGCCTAGGAACCCTACAGACCCAAGGTGGGGAGCACAGGTAACCGGATTCTGGGGTCCAGTGGGAGACCATCTCGAGGAGTCGGGATCGGGTCTCCTAACTCCAGAATTGGTAGGGTCACTTGCCGCTCTCGTAGGGGTCTAGGGGTGTGGGATTAGCTATTCATCACTACCGTGGAAACCGTATTTTCTATTGTTGGCTAAATACAAAATACGGACCTCCTAGTATATCCTATATTTTCATATATGTGCTTCTGCTGCTGATATTCTGTGATGTGATCACTTAATATGTTGAAACGAATGGTATATATTATATATATGATATATAATAAACATTGCTTATGTTTTGCATCCGCGCTAGTCCTGCCCCGCTATGCCGTTAGTTAAGTAACATAACGGTGCATAACAGGACACTGTGGCGAATGCGGATGACATAAGCGTACGTTCTACTTTCGTTTCTTTTCTGTGATGGCTTAAGGACTTAAATGATGGGACTACATTAATGATATTAATGTAAAGAAAAAGACACCTAAAGGATGTTGTAGAATCGTATTTGAAACCCACTCGGATTTTTATGAAAAAGCAAAGTTTCAAAAGATGCTGAGATTAAGCCACTTAAAAAACCATTTGATTCTACAATGATATCAAGTTCAAAGCGTTAAAATTTTTCTTAAAAACCATCCGCAGCCCTCCGTCATTTTAGGAAGTAGAGTACTTAGTATTCGTGCTATGTTTGTTGACCATAGCCAAGGCGTAGTGTACGGTAGCTAAGTGATGTCTTCCTATATAGCATATGATGCGATTAATTAGGACAGTCATGTGACTTTGTTGACCATAGCCAAGGGTCATGTGAATGGGTCTAATTAATCACGAAATGATGGGTAGAACTTGACTAGTGCTTATGATTTGTTGACCATAGCCAAGGTCATAAGCTACTAGGGGTAAAAACCATATTGGAAGTTTCAAGAGTTGAAATTTGCAATGAGATTGCACACCTTCTATGTGATAGTTGGATCCCGATCCCACCGAGTAAAAGTTACTCCCAGGAGAGTTTTGCATTTTACAATTAGATAACTCATTTGGTGTCTAGAAAGGTGTCAACAGGGTTATGCCTCTGGGAAAACGAGGTTTACTTTAATTAAGTCCGTGCAAAAGCACGGGGAACCTCCCTCAAAGTATCGGCACTGGCCTGGCTGAACGGTTAGCGAAGTTGTAGACTGTAATTAATCCTGACTAATTTTCTTTTTAAGATTTGAAGGAAAATTTGATAAAAGCAGTAGGAGACATCGATTAGATAAGATAATAACCAATATGATCTTTGCAAGAGCTTTCGCTAAATGTATTCTTTTCTCTCTCCTAATGGCAGATACCTTGACTGGACTTAAGCTTCTACTAGATAAAAATAAACTGACTGGACCGAACTATAAAGACTGGCTGAGGAACATTAACATAGCTCTTACATATGATAAGGTATCATATGTCCTCATTGCTCCAGCCCCGCCCGTCCCAGGCCCTAAATCTTCTGTTACAGATAGGGAAATCCGCAAAACATGGGATATTGACTGTGCCACTGCCAAGTGCCTCACGCTTGCCTTGATGGACAACACACATCAAATGCAGCATGAGAAGATGGATGTTCAATCCATATTTCTCCATACAATGGAGTTGTATGGGGAGCAATCTTGTACCCAAAAATACGAGGCATCTTAAAGGCTGTTTCAGATGCGGATGGCTCCTGGCACACCGGTAGGTGGCCATGTTTTGAAGATGATAGCTCTTATCGAAGAGCTTGAGGGTTTCGAATTGACAATGGAGAACAAACAATATGTTGATATTGTTCTACAGTCTCTCCCTGCCTTTGTTCCATTCATAATTAACTTCAACATACACAACATGGAGAAGTCACTGCCTGAACTTCTCAATATGTTGAGAAGTGCAGAGAGCACGCTTAAGACAGTGAAAACTCCTGCTCTGATTGCTGGGCCATCTTCCTCTTCTTTCCCAAAAGCTAAGGCTAAGGGAAAGGTGAAGAAGAAACCTATCAAGCCGAGAGGCGGAGTGAAAAAGGAAAAGGGGAAAGATAAATCCAAGGCTGAGAAGTCGGGAAAAGGAGAATATTTCTACTGCAAGAAGTCGAGACACTGGAAGCGAAACTGTACTGAGTACCTTGATCTCAAGAAAAAGAAGTATGGTGATGCTTCCGCTTCAGGTGTGTTTGTAACTGAAAATTGTTTTTCTATAAACTCTGCTTCCTGAGTATTGGATACCGGTTCAGGTTCTCACATCTGCAATTCTGTGCAGGGCTTGAGAAATAACAGAGTTTTGAAGACTGGTGATCACACTCTCCAGGTTGGAAATGGTTCCAATATACATGCAGTTTCAGTGGGAGAGTATCACCTGGGGTTGCCATCGGGTTGTATATTGGTTTTGAACCCATGTTATTATGTACCTAGTATGCTTTGTAATATAATATCCGTTTCTTTGTTGGACAATGAAGGATATCATTTTGTATTGTAGAATAATGTTATGAACATTAACCTGAATCAAGAGTTGATTGGGTATGGTACACTTAATAACGGGATATACGTCCTAAATCAACACACAGTTTTCAACATTCAACACATTAATAAAAGAAAATTTTCAGAAATAAATGAAGCTTTTATTTGGCATTGTAGACTTGGTTATATTAATGAAACAAGACTAAACAAGCTACATAAAGATGGATATTTTAATCCTTTTGAATATAAATCTTAAGCGACTTGTCAGTCTTGTATCAAACGTAAAATGACCAAAACTCCGTTTACTGGACACGGAGAAAGAGCTGATGAACTCTTAGGCCTCATAAATAGTGATGTATGCGGGCCAATGTCTACATATGCGAGAGACAGTTTTTCTTACTTCATAACTTTTACTGATGATTTCTCAAGATTCAGTCATGTGTTTTTATTGAAGCATAAGTTTGAAGCTTTCGAGAAATTCAAGGAGTACAAACTTGAAGTAGAAAAACAAATTGGATTGAGCATCAAGAAACTTCGATCAGATCGAGGTGGAGAGTATCTTAGTATAGAGTTTTCGAACTTCCTAAAAGAGAATGGGATTCTCTCTCAGCTCACTCCCCCTTACACATCACAGCACAACGGTGTATCCGAACGGAGGAATCACACCCTATTATATATGGTGCGTTCCATGATGAGTGATGCCGAGTTACCTCTCTCCTTTTGGGGGCATGCATTGGAGACTGCAGCATAGCTGTTGAATAGGGTTCCAACCAAAACCGTGTCTACCACTCCATATGAGATATGGTATGGGAAGAGACCATCTCTTAAACGAGTTAAGATTTGGGGTTGTCCGGCTTTTGTCAAAAAGAAAAATCCGGACAAACTCGATACACGATCGGTTCAATGTAAATTTATGCGATATCCAAAAGATTCGTATGGATATCTTTTCTACCACAAGGAGGAACAAAAAGTGTTTGTTCCTCAGCATGCCACATTTTTAGAAAATGATTTTTTTACAAATGATACTGATGGTAATGTGGTAGATCTAGAAGAGGTTCTAAAGACATAAGTTACAAATGACGACTTGGTTGAACCTGTTGTTACAACAGAATCTTATGAACCTCAGCCACTCCGTAGATCTAGTAGGACTTCTCGCCCACCGGAGAGATACTATAGTTTCCTCATTAATGGTGATAGAGAAGATTGCATCACGGATGATGATGACCCTACTAGTTTCCAGCAAGCAATCACGAGTGGTGACTCAGTGAAGTGGCTGGATGCCATGAGATCCGAAATGGAGTCTATGTACACCAACAAAGTATGGACTTTGGAAGATGTGCCCTCTGTGGTAAAACCTGTTGGGTGCAAATGGATCTTTAAGAGAAAGATCGGTGTAGATGGGCAGGTGGAGACCTATAAGGCAAGACTTGTAGCGAAAGGATTTCGTCAAAGACTAGGTTTGGACTATGACGAAACTTTCTCTCCTGTAGCCATGCTTAAATCTATTCGGATCCTACTTGCTATTGTTGCTCACTACGACTATGAAATCTGGCAGATGGACGTTAAAACTGCATTTCTAAATGGTGATTTAGAATAACGCGTTTATATGGATCAGCCAGAGGGCTTAATTGATAGTGGGAGCAGCGGGAAAGCATGTAGGTTGCTTAAATCCATTTATGGATTAAAGCAGGCATCACGGAGTTGGAACATCTATTTTGATGATGTTATCAAAGAGTTTGATTTCATCAAAAATCCAGATGAAGCTTGTGTTTATAAGAAGATTGTAGGGGGTACTGTCACATTCCTCGTATTGTACGTGGATGATATTCTTCTAATAAGAAAAGATGTTCATATGCTACAGTCCGTCAAACTGTTCTCATCACAAAGGTTCTCCATGAAGGACCCGGGTGATGCCCCGTACCTATTGGGCATTAAGATCTATAGGGATAGATCTAAGAGGTTGTTGGGATTGTCCCAAGCCAGGTACATTAACACCATCCTAAAGAGCTTTAGTATGGAAGAATCCAAGCAGGGTGCCTTACCCGCTTGCCATGGTGTCACTCTCTCTAAGGACTTTTGCCCAAAGTCCGATGAAGAGAGAGCTCGCATGAGCATTATACCCTACGCTTCAGCTGTAAGATCTATAATGTATGCGATGTTATGTACACGCCCTGATGTAGCTTATGCACTGGGTGTAGTAAGCAGGTATCAATCCAACCCAGAGGAGAATCACTGGACAACTGTGAAGAACATTCTTAAGTACTTGCGAAAGACTAAAGAATTCTTTTTGGTATATGGTAACAGGGATCTCCAAATGGAGGCCTTTACCGATTCGAGCTTCCAGAGTGACAAGGATGACAACAAATCTATCTCAGGGTTTGTATTTACCCTCAATGGAGGGGCGGTGGGTTGGAAGAGTTCCAAACAGAATACCGTTGCAGACTGAACGATGGAAGATGAGTATATTGCTGCAAATGATGCTGCCAAGGAAACCGTCTGGATGAGAAAGTTCATCTCGGAGCTAGGATGTAACATTTTAGAGAATTATAAATATTAATTTATAATTTTAAATATGAATTTAAATAAAGTTTGCAAAGTGATATCACATACGACTTTTGATATCGGAATTATATCCGTAAAAATTCTAATTATTTTGGTAAATATAAAGAAAAGATGTGATATAATAAATATGATATTTAAATTGTTTTAAACATGACATAAGATGTTATTATGAGATAATGATAATTAAGTGTCATGATAAATACTTCATTTTAACATGGAGGTGGATTTCCTTTTTCATAAAAGAGTTTCATTTATTTTATTTTAACTCTTTTGTATGGTTGGGTATATCTTAACCTAAGTCTAAACCCTCACCCTCAACACACCTCACCCTTGTTCCTATCCCTACACCTCCTCCTTCTTCTCTTTACACCTCCCCCTTGCATGAATGCACCATGCTTCCTTATGGTGACACCTCCTCTTTCCTCCATGCCACCTCCACCTCTCAACCTCCACATCATGCTTTCTCTACACCACACTACATCTAAGAAACCCTTTAGTTTCTCAACTGAACCAAGAACAAATTCTTCAAGCTCCAAGTAAATTCTTATAAGTGTTCCTAAATTCTAATGAAGGAAACATTAATACTTTCATCAATTTGTGCACACCGTCATCCTAGAAGCCATTACAACCCTAGATGCTTCCACAAACACTCTTTGAGTAGGATTTTCTTGTACACAATCTCTATAGGTATAATTCCTTTCCTCCTTGTAAGTTCTGTATAAGTTTATATCTGTTTTTAGGGTGCAGTGCAGAAAACAGTGTATTTTGTGATATATAACTCACTGAAATGGAATCTGGAACCATTAGGTATAACTACTAGAAAAACTAGCAAGACCAAAACTATAAAGAGACAACTAGAGAACTTCACTCAAAACACGAGCCCCAAACTCCCTATTCCATCAGGCGACTTACACACAAAATCCGGCGACGCCGGCCTTCCTTGGGCTTTCGGTGTTGATTTTTCTCCTGTACCTTTGTGTTGGTATTTTATAAGTTTCTGCATTATTTGTTTTGCCTAAATATTTACATAGTAAAATCTGGGAATGATTAGTATAGGTTTTATCAAATTTCCGATATTAAGATACGGGTGTTGCGTATTTCGTACTGCGACTGAAACATCGACGTTCATACGTAGATTTTAGTGGCATATTATTGTTTCTGGGTTAAGTATGTTGTAAGTTCTAACCTATGGATGCTTATCTCATTATTTTGAGTTTTGATATAATTTTTACGCCGATATTTCATAACTACGGGTACGATTTCGAGGATTTCAGAAACGGAGTTGGCGGATATATCAGCGTGGATTTCAGAAAGCTTATTAAGTTGGTGAGTAGATTTATATCTACAGGGGAAGTTGGGTGGATGGCGTATAGCACCTCCGTAACCTTATAAATAGTATTATGATATCTAGTTAGTTTAGTATTTATTCAAGATATTGATATAGTATCGCATTTAGTATGACCTTCATTTGCATATAATTTCATACATAGTTTTAATTAAGATACGTACGTAATGTTATATCCGTACGATATGGATATGGTTTGTTGGATTTGTACGAGGGATCATGCCGTACTTGAGATGATACAGATACAGTGATACGATGAGATATTATACAAGAAATTATACGTATTGGAAATGATGAGATTCGTATGCCGAATAACGACCAAGTTTTCCTTTGAACTCGTAGAGTTAGATTATATTCCGTTTTAGGATGTAATACTTGTGTGAGCTATATTCTTTTAAAAACTACGATTCGTTTCTCTTTTATATGATAAAAACAAGTATGCGATGCCAATTTTCAAAACGAATATCTATTTTAACCTAAGGCAACTTTCTTATTTCAAACCAACGTTTCGTTCCCTTTTCAAAGATAATGGTATAACTCATAACAAGTAATTACAGTTATCAATTACGCTTAGATTTACTTTACATGTTCGCGTTATATTTATCAATGTTATACGTTTCCGTAATACGAACACTCTGATAGAACACTGCAAAACTACCAATGAGTATTATGCTGCACAAACACGTATACCTATGTTACAGTACACCTCATTGGTATTGCTATGTCACTGTAGGACCGTTATGATATATAGCATAGGTAAATGTCGATATGAGTAGGCTATTACACTTTTAGAACACTTGCACAAATACTAATGATTGCCATGCTGCACGAGCACAGATGCGTATGCTACACTACACATCATTAGTAGTGCCATGACACAGTAGGATTGATATCATTATGCCTATATGATTTAATTACGAAATCTTTCTGTATTACCTGTTGTAAATTACGAATATCAGTACTATAGATGTTGTAATTGATTCTTATGGATTTTCTGGATATTTTACTCCTGATGATATATATCGGTGGTATGGGACACTATTATATATGTATATATATAATATATCATCAGAATGATCTATGCAAGTATTCTCATTCTTTACTTGATATTTTTGTATATGATGAGTTGGCATCCACCATGAGATTTATGTTTTCTGATTATTTTATTCCGAACCGAGGTGGGGGGCTATACGGTTTCGGACTTTTAATTATCCAGACTGAGTGGGAGGGCTATACAGTCGGATACATGGTGGATCCGGTTCAAGGCCGAGGGGCAGGATAGCCGGATTATAGGCGGGGAGCCTAACAAGGATACTCGATACCGGAGATAGAGATGAGCACGACAGATATCCAGGGGATATTGACCGGGGTTCGATTAGGCCGGCGGATATCCAGGGGATACTGATCGGAGTCAGGGATATCGGGTGACGATCATCTGCTGAGATGGTGTCGACGATATCTGCATTTACGTGTCGGTGATGGACACGAGAGATTTGAGGATTTGCGAGTCAGTAATGAACACGGGAGATTATTGGTTTCGGGTGTCGATGCTGGACATCCATATATATTGATATGTTGCTATCATGGGGTACACAGTTATATCATAGTCATAGTAGCCGACCAGGACTGATCCGGGGGACAGTACCCGCATACCTTTTTATGAGTAGTGCATATAAAAAGGATTTAAAAAATCGAGCTATAGCCTCACTATTTTGACATGTCTGAGATGACACTGAAATCTTTTAAATTGTAAACCTCTTAACACTATTCATTAAAATAGCAGGACGTATATCTTAAATCAGATATATATTATATTTCATACTATCACGTCTGCTCTATGCCGGGCCATATCTATTCCGCGGCTATTTTAAAGAAGTGGTTTATATATATATTTTCGGTTACATTGGGCTTATACCTAGATATAGGTTATTTGCATTGGATATGTTCTACCTGGGATTGCATGATAGTTAGTGTTGCATTATGATACATATGTATATCATATATTATATTAGTACAGATTATGATAATACTATACTTATGACCTAGGTATCGTCGTACATTTCGATTTCTACCTTTAGATGTACTTTTATTCACTGAGTCGGCAACTCGTCCCCGTTGTGCCACAGTTTCTTGCAGGTTTTACCGCTTGGATTATCAGCGGCTTAGGCACACATTCTTCTCGGTAATTGATGGGTAAGTGGGTTACTATTGTATCGTACTCACACTTGATTATTCATATATTCTTGTATCTAGTGAAAACTCCACCAACCTACTAATGGTATATTGTGGACTTAGAAGCAATACTTAGAAATTGTGAGGTCGCACTCATTAGAGTCGACCATTTTCGATGGTTGATTTTGTTTCGCTTTTCTTTTCTTCGCCTTGGTGCGTTTTATATTGTTTGCTTGGTTGCTCCACCGTTTGGACGTGGAAGCTAGCTCCCGTTGGGATGCTATTTATATTATTATGTTGTATCGGGTTATACAAAATGCAAAGGAGGTGCTGATAAATTTCAAAACATCATAGATGCTTTTCAAACATATTTAGATAAATTTAAATGTTATTTAAACTGATTCCATCTGATGACTATTTTAAACTCGCCTGCAATATTTTTCAAAAAGGGCTTAGATTCCGGGTTTTCGACTTACTTGAACCGCGTCGACGTCTTTAGAAGTCACGTGATTTAAGTACCGGTCATGTGCCACATTTGGGTCATGACAAAGTTGGTATCAGAGCGTTTGGTTTAACTTTTGTTCGAGTCTAGGTTTGGCTATTTGGGGTCTAGGAATGCACTTTTGTTACCTAGATTTTATCTTATAGGACTTGACTTGACTTTGGGGGTCTTATACCCGAACTTTCGTTATATAGGATAACCTTTGTTGATGGAGTAGGTACTAAGTAGAGTGACATACCGTATATATGTTCCACGACATATTTACGATACGATACTCCACCTAAGTTATCTTAGAATTTATATCTTGAGATCTTCCTTCTATTCATTCCATTGATCTATCCTCGTCAGTGCATGATGATTGTTTTGGTCACCATGTTTATGGGAGCCGAGAGGGCTGTAGTTGGAGATGCGGTCAGAGCAGACTTGTTTGGGACAAGGACTGACCACGGTGACTTTCTGATGATATAGAGACATGCCGTTTATTCATATTCGATCAGGTTCTAATGTGAAGCGAGTTTCTTCGGGATCCACACAAGATGGTCGAGTCATTGCTGGAGATCAGTCGGACTTGAGGCATGGTGTTTTCTCCTCTCCGAAGATCGTGGTGTCGCGTACTGTTCAGATAGTGGTAACAAATATTGCTGAGGTTAGCGAGATGTTGCTTCTAGAGTTCACGAAGTTAATGGTTGACGATGTTTACAAGTGTAGACGGATCAGAAGGATTCGTAGCCGTCCATATGTGGGATGGTTAGGAATTTTAATCCGTTGTGGCGCTCCAATACGAGATCGGTGAAATTTATTAGCTTCTTCTGATGGATCTTGCTCAGACCTGATGCAAGTCGCTCGAGAAAGAGATCGTGCAGTAAGTTTTCCTCCGACGAATTGAGACGAGTTTTCGAAGGTGAGCTTAGCCAGATTCTTCTACAGAGTATCAAAGATGCCGGATTCGTGTTTTTGGAAGTCTTGTAAGGCTCCGGGCATGGTCATAATCGAGTATGACTTGCAACTCGCATGATTATCGTGATATGCTTCTTAAGTGGTTGATATTGGAAATTTATGCAATAGGAGATTGGTGCAAAGTTTCAGTGGACAGTTATTCTTAACCGCCGATGTTGAAGATTCAAAGCAAATGCAGAAGCGAGTACGACCACACTTTTAGGGAAAAATCTTAAGGAAATGACAGTCGTTACTAAAGAGAAAGTGGATTCAGAAATGAGTGTTAGTTCCAGGCAGGATGGATAGCTGAGATCAGCAGGATACTTGAAGGGGTTCTTTCTGAAATTTGATAATAAGTAAGATCGGACCCAAGATCAGTTGTTAGCACACAAGCAGAGAATAAAGATTTTCGTCATTAACAAGTTGCGTTATGAGAGACTGGACTACTGGCCAAGAAGATGTGTTGACAGGTATCAGCAGTAGGACTGATTGTGTCGTTGCTCCTCACCGGACGATTATATAAAGAGACCCTGACGTTAGAGATCCGCAAGAAGAATCAGAATTCAGAAACAGAGAACGTTAGAACGTGGCAGACGACAAGTAGTAATCCTTGCTATGCCAATTCTGGGGGTACAAATACCTTCCGACATTGAAGAGGATAGGCTTCAATGTCCTTTGAGTTTGATTTGCGTTTTTATGATCTAAAACATTTCATTTTCAATGTTAGAGAAACTAAAACACAACGTCCGTTATGGTGATATATGTATTTTGAGGATTTGAGGGTCAATTTATGTTTTGTGCACACCAGGTGCACTTGATGAGATTTCCATGTACAGTGATTTCACTTTCATTTATGTTTTGTGCACACCAGGTGCACTTGTTAAGATTTTCGTGTGAGTTGACTACACTCGATTGGAGTGTTATGTACACCAGATGCACTACACTGATATTTCCGTGCACATCAGATGCACATGATTAAGATATTATATATATATACATACATACATACATACATACATATATATATATATATACACACCCTAGGTATACTTGAGTTTGTGCACTCTGATGCACTTGATGTTGATTTGTGTATTCCGATGCACTTGAGATTTATTTTGTCCACCCCGATGCACTTGATACTATTTTATACACTTTTGTTCCATGCACAACGGATGCATTGGGTATCGTTTCGTGCACGCCTGTTGCACTTAGCGCTGTTTTGTTTTCATACACACCGTGATGTGTGGTTAGAGATTGCACGCAAAACCATTAGGGTTGCTTTTGTTTTTGTGCCTTGCACTTGATAGGATATGTTATAGATTTGATTTCTATATTTTTTCTTGGTCGCGTGCACCGATATTGCATTACGACTATAGTATTGATTGTGTACTTGGGATACACAACAGTTTTTCGTATTTGGCAATTTGCATCATAACTGGAGTAATTCTCATAGCAACCGCTAGAGTTACAGTTATGTGAAATTATATCTTTTGAGTTTTCACGCACACGGTTGCGATGTGATGCGTCTTAGCTCGTATGGGACTTTGGAGTTTCGTTATATCGAGCGGATTTTATGTTTTAAATTTGGACCCCGGAAAATTGTTTTGAAATGAGTGAATAGATTGAGAAAAATGTTTTAGGAAAGGAGTTTAATTTAAATTCGGGGACCGAATTTCTTTAAGGGGGAGAGACTGTAACATTTTGGAAAGTTATAAATATTAATTTTTAATTTTAAATATGAATTTAAATAAAGTTTGCAAAGTGATATCACATAGGACTTTTGGTTTCGGAATTATATCCATAAAAATTCTAATTATTTTGGTAAATATAAAGAAAAGATGTGATATCATAAATATGATATTTAAATTGTTTTAAACATGACATAAGATGTTATTATGAGATAATGATAATTAAGTGTCATAATAAATACATCATTTTAACATGGAGGTGGATTTCCTTTTTCATAAAAGAGTTTCTTTTATTTTATTTAACTCTTTTGTATGGTTGGGTATATCTTAACATAAGTCTAAACCCTCACCCTCAACACACCTCACCCTTGTTCATATCTCTACACCTCTTCCTTCTTCTCTTTACACCTCCCCCTTGCATGAATGCACCATGCTTCCTTATGGTGACACCTCCTCTTTCCTCCATGCCACCTCCACCTCTCAACCTCCACATCATGCTTTCTCTACACCACACTACATCTAGGAAACCCCTTAATTTTTCAACTGAACCAAGAACAAATTCTTCAAGCTCCAAGTAAATTCTCATAAGTGATCCTAAATTCTAATGATGGAAACATTAATACTTTCATCAATTTGTGCACACCATCATCCTAGAAGCCATTACAACCCTAGATGCTTCGAAAAACACTCCTTGAGCAGGATTTTCTTGTACACAATCTCTATAGATATAATTCCTTTCCTACTTGTAAGTTCTGTATAAGTTTATATATGTGTTTAAGGTGCAGTGCAGAAAACAGTGTATTAAGTGATATATAACTCACTGAAATGGAATCTGGAACCATTAGGTATAACTACTAGAAAAGCTAGCAAGACCAAAACTATAAAGAGACAACTAGAGAACTTCACTCAAAACACGAGCCCCAAACTCCCTATTCCATCCGGTGACTTACACACAAAATCCGGCGATGCCGGCCATCTTTGGGCTTTCGGTAATGATTTTTCTCCTGTAGCTTTGTGTTGGTATTTTATAAGTTTCTGCATTGTTTGTTTTATCTAAATATTTACACAGTAAAATCTGGAAATGATTAGTATAGGTTTTATCAAATTTCCGATATTAAGATACGGGTGTTGCGTATTTCGTACTGCGACTGAAATATCGACGTTCATACGTAGATTTCAGTGGCATATTATTGTTTATGGGTTAAGTATGCTGTAGGTTCTAACCTATAGATGCTTATCTCATTGTTTTGAGTTTTGATATAATTTTTACGCCGATATTTCTTAACTACGGTTATAGGTATGATTTCGAGGATTTCTGAGACGGAGTTGGCGGATATACCAGCGTGGATTTCAGCAAGCTTATTAAGTCGGTGAGTAGATTTATATCTACAGGGAAAGTCGGGTGGATGGCGTATAGCACCCCCGCAACTTTATAAATAGTATTATGATATCTAGTTAGTTTAGTATTTATTCAAGATATTGATATAGTATCGCATTTAGTATGACCTTCATTTGCATATAATTTCATACATAGTTTTAAATAAGATACGTAAGTAATGTTAGATTCGTATGATATGGATATGGTTTGATGGATTTGTACGAGGGATCATGCCGTACTTGAGATGATACAGATACAGTGATACGATGAGATATTATATAAGAAATTATACGTATTGGAAATGATGAGATTCGTATACCAAATAACGGCCAAGTTTTCCTTTGAACTCGTAGAGTTAGATTATATTTCGTTTTAGGATGTAATACTTGTGTGGGCTATATTCTTTTAAAAACTATGATTCATTTCTCTTTTATATGATAAAAACAAGGATGCGGTGCCAATTTTCAAAACGAATATCTATTTTAACCTAAGGCAGCTTCCTTATCTCAAACCAACGTTTCGTTCCCTTTTCAAAGATAATGGTATAGCTCATAACAAGTAATTACAATTATCAATTACGCTTAGATTTACTTTACATGTTCGCGTTATATTTATCAATGTTATACGTTTCTATAATACGAACACTCTGATAGAATACTGCACAATTAATGAGTATTATGCTGCACAAACACGTATACCTATATTACACTACACCTCATTGGTATTACCATGTCACTGTAGGACCGTTATGATATATTGCATAGGTAAATGTCGATATGAGTAGGCTATTACACTTTTAGATCACTTGCACAAATACTAATGATTGCCATACTGCAGAGCACAGACGCGTATGCTACACTACACATCATTATGCCTATATGATTTAATTACGAAACCTTTCTATATTACTTGTTGTAAATTACGAATATCGGTACTATAGATGTTGTAATTGATTCTTATGGATTTTCTAGATATTTTACTCCTGATGATATATATCGGTGGTATGGGACACTGTTATATATGATATGATCTATGCAAGTATTCTTATTCTTTACTTGATATTTTTGTATATGATGAGTTGGCGTCCACCATGAGATTTATGTTTTCTGATTATTTTATTCCGAACCGAGGTGGGGGGCTATACGGTTTCGGACTTATTACTTATCCAGACTGAGTGGGGGGGCTATATAGTCGGATACATGGTGGACCCGGTTCGAGGCCGAGGGGCAGGATAGTAGCATTATAGACGGGGAGCCTAACGAGGATACTCGATACCGGAGATAGAGATGAGCACGGCAGATATCCAGGGGATACTGACCGGGGTTCGATTAGGCCGGCGGATATCCAGGGGATATCGATCCGAGTCAGGATATCGGGTGGCGATCATCTGTTGAGATGGTGTCAACGATATCTACATTTAAGTGTCGGTGATGGACACGAGAGATTTAAGGATTTGTGAGTCAGTAATGAACACGGGAGATTTCTGGTTTCGGGTGTCGATGCTGGACATCCATATATATTGATATGTTGCTATCATGGGGTACACAGTTATATCTGTTAGATATGTATGCCCTAGAGGCCATTATTGTATAGTACTGGTTTGTATAATACATTTTGGAGGCTTGGGATATATATATGGTTTTACGACAGTCTTGCTTGATATAGTAGTATTCTACTTGGTTTGTTTCTATCTTAATATGTGTATATGTTTCTTTTAACATATCGCTAAAAACATATTGGTAGAGCCCTTAGATTTTTTGCTTGACTACAGCGTTGTGATGGCGATCACACCAGTGGAAGCTGGGTAGTCTATAAGCACATCCTTATTTTGGTCCCTAGTCGTAGGATTATCGAGACAGGGCATCGATACTCCAGAGTAGACTGGTGCATACGCATCTCTTCCCAGCAGGGGAGATGGTCTGTCCCACAGCCATCAGTACGTCGTACTGGAGATAGTATGCAGGTGCTCGTTAGGTTACAAGTACACTGGACAGGACTCGTCAGGAACTGTTGGTTGGTATTATACCTATCGTCGGTTAACAGTTCCCAGGTGACATGAGTACAGCTTAGTCTGCTGACTTGACACTGTCACTTCGCCTTGAGTGTGTTCCCACTGTTCTTAGATTACTACCCTACCACGGCTCTACTGAGTCGTGCAAACAGGTAGTAGTTGGGTGCAGTCCCGAAGCACTTGAAGGCAGTGATGGTTAGACATGATTCGTCTCTCCCGGTATTGGGGGTTGATATCGCGCTGTGTCTAGGAGAGCCATTACACAAAGTCTCTGGCCAGGGCAAGCGAGAATTGCTGGTAGGTTTTCCAGTAGATTCTTAGGGTGTTTTGGGCTACACTCCGACACGACTTGTACCGCTATTAGGGGACTGATGTTTACCGCCCCCTAGGCCCGCCATGCGATATTCTCAGACGAACAGACCGGACTGTACGGAGATTGTCACATTCAGGCTCAGTAGGAGTTCGATGGGTTTACCTCATCAGTCTTCTTATCGGCATCTACCTGGGGACCGTTATGTACAGCTAGTACCGCTTGCGGCCTGTGGTTAAACCCACTGCCAGCGTAGTGTCGAGCCTTTAGAGTCCCACACAGAGGGTTACTTGCCTTTGGGCAAAACAGAGTAGAGGTTGCATGGTTTTGCGACGGGGTTCGTTCACATCCGCGCACTTGTGCACGTTTGGTGTCCGGACAGTAGTTACTAGCGGGCTTTGGTTTAAGCTGGATCCTGGTAACTGTTTTGGGATTGGTTTTGTCTCAGTGTATTCGTGTTCCTTGGAGCACGGATGCGGGTGTGTATGCACAGTTGACAGAGGCAGAGGCAGAGGATTCTCATTAGAGTTGTTGACCATTTGGCTTTGGTTGACTTGTTGAGTTGACTTTTCTTTAAACCCTAATGAGAATATGATATATGATTAATAATATTAATTAAGTATTTTTGTGCTATGGTTGAGTTGAAAGTTTGACTTTTGTTGACTTATTGGCTTTGTTGACTGGTTGACCATTTTGGACTGTTGACCATCACCATTTCATGGCTATCATTTCATGGGTATGACTTTTGCTTGCTTGTTGTTTGCAAAAGCAATAATAGCATGAAATGATAATGGTCATTGAAACTAACCATCACCATATACTCAATTATTATTATTATTATCATTATTCTCACTTTTGTGAGAAGGGTTGGATTATGAGAGCTCATTCTATCATTCTCTTTCTCTCTCCTAGAAAGAAAGCTCTCCCTCTTCCTCTTCCTCTCTCAAGGTTCAAGTGTTCCATGAGTTGGAAATCATGAACCTTTGAGACAAAACCATGATCACTCTTCTCTACTCAATATAAGGTATTAGGTTTGGAAAACTAAACACCTTAGTCATCTCTAGGTTGAGATAGGAGCTCAATTCCGAGACCCTTGGGTGGATCCATCTATGGCAAAGAGGAGACGACAAGGAGGATCCGTTCAAGCAACTACGAGGAGCAAGAAAGAGGAAGAACCACAACAAGAAGAGAAGGAGTTCAAGACCAAGGTATAGCCATTCTACATAGTAGTTAGAACTTGTAGAATATTTGTTAGTTTTGTTTAGCAACGATCCTTCATGAAACGGTCCATGTTACCTAGCTAGGGAAAATTTTCGTTTTACCTATTCCGCCTCCCCGAAAGGACCGGGGTGGGTAACGTAGACCTAACAGTGGTATCAGAGCCTAGCTAAACACTATCTAACATATTAGCAAAGTAGCTAGAAGTTCGATCGGAGAAAAAATCACAAAACATGCCCGAGATATCAACTTTCTGCCGATTTTATTTTCTGTTCAAAAAAATAATAAATCATGTACTAAAAATCGGCTCAGGGTTTTTTTAAGAACAAGCAAGAAAAATGGTCCACTGACTCGGTCAAAGCGCCGCGGAACCGCGGCAGGAGCGTGCTCCCACCGCGGATCCGCGGCCGAGTTGACTCGGTCATGGGAAATTTTTCCTGCAGTATGTTCAGTAGGGTGTTTTGGGATTTTTACAATATGTTTTTTCTGCCCAGATTTTACAGAAAGCAAAACTTGTTTTTGGGGTGGTTTAAAATCCATATTTTGATCGAACTTCTAAAGACTTTAGCTAACGGGTTATATCTGTGATGTGATATATTTATTGAACGTCTGCTAATCGCTATACGTCGATTAGTGGGGGTTATACATATCTGTGATCTGTAATGTTGTTGGTATGTGTATATGAATTCATTGGATTGTCGCGGATGAATAGCCGGGGGGTTGTGAGATGAGAGTTTTCTTTTCTTTCAATTCATGTAATTTGTAATTGATGTAATATTATTTATATGGCCGCATAACCGGGATGGGGTTGTAGCCGTCATTGTATAATTTCTTTTACTGTTTTTGCTCCTAGGATAGACCCAAGGTGGGGTGCACAAACTACCGGGTACCTCGAAGTGCCGAGTGGCCTACTCACGGTATTGAGGGAGGTTGCTTCGCTTCGGGTACTTGGCGTGTAGTTTGCCGCACCCGTAGGGGTCTAGGGTGGGGTTTTGGCTATTCATCGCGACCGTGTAATCCGCTCTTCGTTACAGGCTCGTACGGAATGCGGATTCCTAGTATATCCAATGTGTTCATCTGTGATCTGGAATGGCTATCATTGCATCTGACGAATGTGTATATATATCTATATGATATCTATTTAGGCGTTGCTTATGTTTTGCATCCGCGCTAGTCCAGCCCCTGCTCTGTCGTTAGTTAAGTAACCTAAGGGGTAATGACGGGGCCCCGTGGCGAATGCGGATGGCATAAGCGTACGTCATATTTTCGTTGTTTTCTGCAATGGTAGGATTAACTGATGGGACGCATTAAATTAATGCAAGAAAACAAACCTAAAAAGAACGTTGTTGGAACAATTTTTCAAAAAGCTGTTATTGCAAGGACGCTCTCTTTTGTTTTGCATAGAGGTATTCGGTTATGAATGCCCAGCACCTCAGTCGACGAGGCAATGGCCGAGATCCCTTCATCGGGAGTGACCCCCTGGAAAAAAAGTTTGCGTCTGGGTAATAACTTCACTATAGTCGATTATTCTTTCTTTGCATCGAGGTATTCAGTTTGGAATATCCTGCACCTCATTCGAAGAGGAAAGAGCCGAGATCCCTTCACGGGGAGTGACCTCTTTAGCAAAAGTTTTCGCCACTATATTTTCAAAAGGGTTATCAGGTTCCTTTAACGATATCAAGTTCATTACGTTAACGGGTTTTTTGCCAAAAACCCATTCGTAGCCCTCCGTCATTTCTTACAAGTAACACTTAGTATTCGTGCTGCGTTTGTTGACTCCGTCAAGGCGTAGTGTACGGTAGCTGAGTGCTGCTTGTTTATTGCAGCATAAAGGATTGGTTAGGACAGTCGTATAACCTTGTTGACTCCGTCAAGGGTTATGCGGGTGGGTTTAATGCAATCCAGATAATGACGGGTTGAACTTGACTAGGACTCTTTGATTTGTTGACTCCGTCAAGGTCACTTGAGTCCTAGGGGTAAAAATCCACATCGGGAGTTTCTAAAGAAACTGAAACTTGCAGATTTAGCATACCTTCTGGAATGTAGTGACTAGAGTGGATCCCATCTAGGTCATTACACAATGATAGTTGGATCATGATCCCACTGATGAGTTGGATTACTCTCGGGAGATTATTTCACTTAACAATCAATGCTATAAACCAAGTAGGTGTCTAGAACGGTGTTAGCGGGGCTACGCCTCCAGGGAAAAGAGGTTATTTAATTAAGGAACTTCGCGAAAGCGTTGGAAAACCTCCCTCGAAGTACCAACACCAGCCTGGCTGAAAGATTAAGCAAGTATTGTGACATGCGATTAATCCTGACTAATTTTTCTTTTAGGGTTTGAAGAAGAATTTGAGGAAACAGTGGGAGCCATCCTGGTTAGATAAATCAATAAACCAATCTAATCTTGCAAGAGCGCACGCTGAGTGTTTCTTTTCTCTCTCTCCAGGTAGCAACCATTTCACGCCCTAATCAAGATAATAAAATGTATCGCTTGACCGATCCGAATTCTTATTCGGGGATGGGGAACGTTGGTTCGGCTCTAACTTACGACAACAGTCATAAGTATGAGCAAGGGAAAGAGGATTGTTTGGATTCCAAGGATACCTGGTTGAAGAAGAAGCATGGTTTTGCATCTACTTCAGGTGTTCTTGTAATTGAGAACTGCTTTACGGTCAGCCTTACCTCCTGGGTACTTGATACCGGATCAGGATCTCATATCTGTAATCTATTGCAGGGACTGAGAAAAAGTAGGAGAGTTGTACCTGGTGATATGTCGCTTAGAGTAGAGAACGGAGCACAAGTTGATGCTGCAGCCGTTGGTGAATATCACCTAGTGTTGCGAAATGGCAATACTATGATTTTGAACGATTGCTACTATGTACCTTCCATGGTTTGCAACATCATATCAATTTCTTTACTCGATAAAGATGGATATAACTTTGTTCTTGATAGAAATATCATGAACATCTACCTTCATAAGGTACTGGTTGCAGAAGGTACACTGTGTAATGGTATCTACGTTCTAAATCAGAATACAGTTCTCAATGTACAAAACACACACAAGAGGAAGAATTCAGATACGAATGAATCCTACTTGTGGCATTGTAGACTTGGTCATATCGGAGAGAAAAGACTAAGTAAGTTGCATAAAGATGGACTCTTGAATACGTTCGAGTTTTCATCTTATGAAACTTGTCAGTCTTGTCTCAAAAGAAAGATGACCAAATCTCCGTTCACCGGACATGGAGAAAGGGCAGCAGAGCTCTTGGGACTCATACACAGTGATGTATGTGGTCCGATGTCTATACATGCAAGGGGTGGGTTCGCCTACTTCATCACATTCACTGACGATCTCTCTAGATTCGGATATGTGTATCTTATGAAACACAAATCTGAAGCTTTTGAGAAATTCAAGGAATTCAGAAACGAAGTAGAGAACCAGACTGGCAAAAGTATCAAGATCCTCCGGTCTGATAGAGGAGGGGAGTACTTAAGCACGGAATTCCTAGATTACTTAAAAGAGAATGGTATTCTCTCTATGCTTACTCCTCCTTATACACCACAGCACAACGGTGTATCGGAACGGAGGAATCGTACCCTACTGGATATGGTTCGCTCCATGATGAGTAATGCCGAGTTGCCTCTTTCATTTTAGGGACATGCGCTTCAGACAGCGGCATACCTACTGAATTACGTTCCGTCCAAATCAATGCCTAAGACTCCATATGAAATATGGAGTGGTAGAAATCCGTATCTTAAGCGGTTCAAGATATGGGGTTGTCCGTGTTAGTTATATGTATGCCTTGGAGGCCATTACTATACATAGGATGTATATTGTAGTGGATGCTTGGACATATATAGGGAGGACTTTCTTGCTCGACATGATAGTATGCTTTCTGGTTGCTCTTTACCTTAACATGTACACTGATTGTCTCTCTATTACATGTTGGTAAAGCCCTTAGGATGTGTACTTGACTACCTGGATTATGATGCGGATCATACTAGTGGGGACATGGTAGTCCATAAGTACATCCTTCAAAGTCCCAAGTCGTGGGTGTATCGAGATGGGGCATCGATATACTAGAGTAGACTAGCGTATACATTCTCGACCCATACAGATGGGCGATGGATGATCCTATATCCATTGGTGTTTGACATCAGAGATGATATACGGGTGCTCAGTGAAGACTGGGTACACTGGACGGACTCGCCGAGAACTCCCAGATGGTATTAAACCTCACGTCAGATGGCAGTTCTTTGGTGACACTGGTACAGAGTAGTCTGTTGACCCGAGATCGTCATAGTCTTGTGTGATTCCCACCGTGCTTTGATTTCCACCTTACCACGTCCAAGAGGGCGTGCAAAACGGTGGTTTTTGGGTACAGTCCCGAATCACATGGAGGCAATGAGCGATAGGAGGGGATTCGTCTCTCCCGGTATAGGGAGTTGATGTTGCGCTGTGTTCGATTGGCTATAACCGGAAATCCCTGGCCAGGGTTGCTGAGATTTACTGGTAAGTGTTACCAGTAGTTTCTCGAACTGTTATAGACCTCATATCGACACGACTTTTCGAGCTACTGGGGTCTGACGTTTATCACCCCTAGGCGAGATATGCGACATATCAGACGAACAGACCGGACTGTACGGTAAGTATTACTGGTTGGATTCACAGGAGTGTGAGCGGGCTTGCTCGTTGATCTTCTGATCGCTCAATACCCGGGTGGCCGTTACGTTTAGCAGATCGCTTGCGGCTTGTGGGTGTTTGATATGATCATCACCTGCTGCCGGCGTATTGACGAGTATTTAGAGTCCTACACAGAGGTTTCCTGGCTCAAGCGAAACGAAATAGGAGCGCATATGAGATATGTGCGGGACCGAGAATAATGCGTGTATGTGATACCGTATTCTATTCTCGCGATGAATGTATCGATTGGTTGTATGCAATATAACCTAGTTATCGAATCGAGGATTTATTCGATAAGTCGATACATTGGATATTAGTCGGTTATATGCGATATGACCGGATCGTTAAATCAAGTGTTGATTTAATGATTTAATGTATAATTATATATTTGATATATTACTTTACATTAACTAGTATTGGTTCACTTAAGATTGATTATCTCACTTGAATGTGCACATTGTATATATGATATATGTTTGTGCACTAATTTGTATCATGTTTGATGATACATGCAAACATGGGTGTGTGTTTACTTTAAACTATGATTAGGTTAATGGTTAGGGTTTGATTTATTTATTTATTTACTTTATTCATTTTGGCAAAGAATAAAATGGAGGCATGCTTTGTTTTATCCATGAAGCTTCATGAAGCTTTGAAAGTCTTTGCCATTTTGTCTTTTGCCTTAACCTAACCATTTAAACCTAAACCCTAGTTTATTCTCTACACAAGTTAACTCACCCATGGTTGCTAAATGATAAGATTCACTTGAATTATTTTAATTCATATAATTCTTTTTCTTCATCTTCATCTTCTTCTTCAAGTGAAGAAAAGAAAAGCTTTCTAGAAAAATGCCAAGTGATGAAATCAAGTGAGAAATCCAAATCCAAAGTGAACCCACTTCCTATTTCTTCATCCTCTACCACTTGCAATGTAGTAGAGTGTGTTATCTTCACAAATTTCATGACCTAGTGAAGGTGGAGCTTGAGTTTGAGTCGCCTCGACGTAGATCATCTTCGGCCTCGAAGTCAATGACCTAGCCCGATCATTTCTCCGACGAAACCATCGCTAGAGTCAGGGATCCCGATGATCGCAGCGGAGGGATGTCAACACGAAGCTAAAGAAATGGTGGAGAGGATCTACAAAGGTTGTATTTCCATTCACTTATTAGTTAAGTTGTTAACTAGTTGCAGTTTCGCCTAATCTCTAGTTATCGATCTCGCATTAGGGTTTCTCGGCACCTAGAAAATTTGATTTTGCCATGGTTGATCAGTTGTGGAACCTCCTTAGTGTGCCTAGGAACCCTACAGTGGTATCAGAGCCTAGCTAGAGCTTTAGGCGATTGGTAGACGATGTTAGAAACCCGATCGAACCCGAAACCCTAATTTTTCAACCCTCTCTGTACAATTTTTAAAACAGTGGATTTTTCCCGATTAAAAATTTCCAAAAAATTCAGCAGGGAATTGTAGGAGTTACTGTGTAGCACATGCACTTAACTCGACAGAAGCTCCGCGGAACCGCGGCCCCACCCTTGTTTGTGCGGCGGTTCCACGGCCAGTTTGTTGAATTAGTGCACGTGGTTTGCACAGTAATTTGTTTCTGTTAGTGCTGTGTTTTATGATAATTTTTAATATTTACTCAAGAGTTGAGTTTTCTGGGTTGTATTGGGAACTCGATGTTTCGATCGGGAAGTTTAACTTCGTCTGTATTTTTCCGGATAATTTTAGAAAATGTTGAAAAGTTCGACCGGATATAAATACTCAATTTTTCCCCTGTCGGGAATTTTCCAAGTGTTGGATCTTTCCGTAGTTTAAGAACGTTCGAAGTTGTGCAAGTAACGCGATGGACCCTCTAGAAGACAACAAACCTTAACTCGATTATGTGACCGTCTTGAACCGCCCTTTGAACCTTAGGGTTTGGGGCAGTACGGCATGCCACATGTGAGGCGTTGGCTTGACCCTTCTACCGCTAGACCGTTGGTACTGTGGCATGAAGTGAATGTTTTTAAACTTGTTTCATGTGTTGAGCTGTTTTGGGAAAACTTGGGTGTTTGATTATTCGATCGGAAAGTTTAACATTGTCTAATTATCTGGAATGTGATACAATATTTGGAATTCACAAGTAGTTATGAGATAACTAATATGAATGTTATAAACATAGCACTTTAGTCTCAATTGATCGGTTGCCACGGAATTTTGATGCGATCAAAAGTCCGTCGCAATCACGTAGCGTACGCGGATACTCGCCGGATAAACTTAATAGACAGCTACACCCCTTAGCCCCGACCAAGTGACTGTAGGAGAACCCTGTCGCCAAAAGCATTCGTTCGGGTGCTCGCGGCAGCGGTGTTCCGTCTTGGTGCACTTCGTTGACAGTATCGGGGGTGCGGCGGCCTACTAAAGTTTGCGACGAACATTCGATCAGTTTTTCGGGAATCTTGTTGAATTGCCTGACTTGATATTGAAAAGTGTTTTCGATATAGAGACTAAAATGCGGGGTTTATAATTGTTAGGCATGTGATGTCTAAGGAATTCATTTGGTCAGGCATGCGATGTCTGAGGAGATTGCGGATTCCAACTGTTGTAGTTTTACACTTTCTTTTTTGTGACCGTAAGTGTAATATGTGATATCGCCGGTTTCGTTGCTATATGTCAACGACAATTGGGATACGCATGTTTACTTACGTTGATGACATGTGATGTTATGTGTTGCTGGATATGTTATATTGGATCGTCGCGTTTTGAATAGCCGGGGATTTTATGTGAAATGAGTGTTTTTCATTTTCATTCATGTAAAAACTTATATGTAATATTCTTATATTGGGGCACTTCCAGGTTGCGGAAGATGTCACCTTTTGTATATTATTTACTTTTCCGCACTAGGATAGACCCAAGGAGGAGGGCACAAGTAACCGGGTTCTAGAGTCCAGTGGGAGACCAACTCGAGGAGTCGAGTCCGGGTCTCCTAACTCTAGAATTGGTAGGGTCGCTTGCCGCTCTCGTAGGGGTCTAGGAGTGTGGGTTTGGCTATTCATCGCGACAGTGGAATCCGTGTTTTATACTGGCTCGTATTGAAAACACGGACGTCCTAGTATATCCAATGTTTCATATGTTTCTTCTGCCGAGATATCTGTGATGTGATCATTTGATGTTCTGTGATAGATACTGTATATAGTATATATGATATATTATATAGACGTTACTTATGTTTTACACCCGCGCTAGCCCTGCCCCGCTCTGCCGTTAGTTACCTAACCTAACGGTGCACGAGGGGACATCGAGGCGAATGCGGATGGCATAAGTATACGTCGTATTTATCTGTGATGTTTAGGTACTTAAATGATGGGACTTCATTAATATGATTAATGAAAGAAAAAGAAACCTAAAGATGTTGTGGAATCGAATTTTCAAAAACAGGTAGCTACAGTTCTTGCTTTGCATCGAGGTGTTCCTTGTAGAACATCCTGCACCTTATTCGATAAGGAAAGGACCGAGATCCCTTCACCGGGAGTGACTCCTTTAGCAATAACTGGCAGATGCTACACCCCTCGATTTGTCTTTTGATTGCTCTGATAGATCTTGCTTTGCACAGCGGTATATATGATATATCCTGCACCTTATTCGATTAGGAAAGGGCTGACGATCCCTTCACCAGGAGTGACCCCTTTAGCAAAACTAGAAAAGCCTAAAAAACACTCCATTTTAAAATCATTTGATTCTACAACGATATCAAGTTCATTACGCAATAGGTTTTCAGAAAAACCTGTCGTAGCCCTCCGTCATTTCAGATAAGTCCTACTTAGTATTCGTTCTACGTTTGTTGAGCTCCGTCAAGGCGTAGTGTGTGTAAGTCGATGTAGTACACCCCAGTACTTATGGGGAGGCGGAATTTTCAAAAACGATCAAGTTTAAACAACGAACATCGACTAACCGCTTGAATCGAAGCTAAACAAATAATAACCAAACACATAGCTAAACTAAACTATAGTGTTAAGGGATTATACCGATCGAAACTAGTCCTTCGTCTTTGTGTCCTCCTTTGTTCTCCTCGACCTTCTCTAGGTAGTAGACGATCCACCCGAGAGCGAAACTCCAAGCTAAACCTCTAACTTGAGGTAACTAATCAACTTTGATTGCTAATCAAAGATGAAAGGATGATGTAGAGTGAAGGTTATGGATTGTTTAGTCTAACTAATCCTTTGATCTCAACACATGAGGATTAAGGATTAGGGTTTGAAGATGAGAGCTTGAGGAGAGAGAATGTGAGATGAGATAATGAGAGAAGAGAGAGAGTGTATCATAATATTATGAAGCATTCTTATTTTTCAATAATGAATAAAAAGAAATGAATAAGCATGCTTCATGAAATATCTAGTGGTGATTCATTAGCATGAGTCATTAAGCAATAAATGTGCATTAATGAAATGAATGAATCACCACCATGACTCACTCTCTTATCCAAAAGAAACCTCCTTAGTCACATCTTCTAGAAGCTTCTCGAGTAATTACGAGAACGCCCCTCCGATCCGTAAAAATACGGAAAAACTTTAGACTGTAAAAATCCAATAACCGGATACCAGTAACTGGCTTAAACCAAAGCCGACTGGTAAAAACTGTCCGAAAGTCGTACGCGCGTAAACGCACGTATGCGTCCGAACCCTTTGTCGCAAAACCATGCAACCTCTATATCGTTTCGCCTGGAGTAGGAAACTCTCTGTGTGGGACTCTAGAGACTCGACTACTACGCTGGCAGTGGGTTTAACCACAGACCGCAAGCGGCACTAGCTGTACGTAACGGTCCCCAGGTAGTTGTCGATAAGAAGGCCGATGAGAAAACCCATCCGAACTCCTACTGAGTCTGATGTGACAATCTCCATACAGTCCGGTCCGTTCGTCCAAGACTATCGCATATCGGGCCTAGGGGGGCGGCAAGCGTCAGTCCCCTAATAGCGGTATAAGTCGTGTCGGAGTGAAGCCCATTACACCCTGAGAAACTACTGGAACCTACCAGCAAATCTCGCTTGCCCTGGCCAGGGACTTTGCGTAATGGCTCTCTGACACAGCACGATATCTACTCCCAATACCGGGAGGGACGAATCCTGTCTAGCCGCCACTGCCTCCAAGTGCTCGGGACTGCACCCAACTGCCACCTGTTTGCACGACTCCTTTGAGCCGTGGTAGGGTAGCAATCTAAGAACAGTGGGACACACTCGAGGCGAAGTAGCAGTGTCAAGTCTGCGGACTATGCTGTACTCATGTCACCTGGGAACTGTTTACTGACGACTGGTATCAAACCAACCAACAGTTCCCTGTGAGTCCTGTCCGGTGTACCCGTAACCTAACGAGCACCTGTATACTATCTCCAGTACGACGTACTGACGGCTGTGGGACAGACCATCTCCCCAACTGGGATGAGAAGTGTACACACCAGTCTACTCCGGAGTATCGATGCTCTGTCTCGATAATCCAACGACCGGGGACCTGAATAAGGATGTGCTTGTAGACTACCCAGCCCCCACTAGTGTGACTGCCATCACAACGCTGGTAGACAAGCAAGATCCTAAGAGCTCTATCAATACGTACACTCACATATTAAGATAGAAAAACCAAGTAGCATACTACCATGTTTAGCAAGACTGTTATATACATGTGAATATCCCAAGCTTCCATTAAGTAATATACAAGCTAGTATGATACAGTAATGGCCTTCTAGGGCATAAACACTAACAATCTCCCACTTGCACTAGGGCCATGTACTGGCATATCGTAGACCAATGATCTCGAGCAGCCTCTCGAACTGAATCTGAGGAAGGGCCTTCGTGAATGGATCAGCAATGTTCTCTTCTGAAGCAACTCTCCGAACCTCGATCTCTTGACGATCAATGATCTCCCTGATCAGGTGATACCGCCTCAAGATGTGTCTGGACTTCTGATGGGACCTTGGTTCCTTCGCTAAAGCTATAGCTCCGTTGTTGTCGCAATACAGAGGTATTGGATCAACTATGGTAGGAACCACCTGAAGTTCTGTTAGGAACTTCTTCATCCAGACTGCTTCTTTTGCGGCATCGCAAGCAGCTATATACTCCGCTTCCATCGTCGAGTCAGCAACGGTGTCCTGCTTGGAGCTCTTCCAGCACACTGCCCCTCCATTGAGGGTAAAGACATAACCCGACATGGACTTGGAATCGTCCTTATCACTCTGGAAGCCGGAATCAGCAAAGGCCTCCAACCTGAGGTCTTTTCCGCCGTAAACCAAGAACATCTCCTTAGTCCTCCTCAGGTACTTG
Organism: Agapanthus africanus; assembly: GCA_030015575.1. Classification (NCBI taxonomy): domain Eukaryota; kingdom Viridiplantae; phylum Streptophyta; class Magnoliopsida; order Asparagales; family Amaryllidaceae; genus Agapanthus; species Agapanthus africanus. The sequence goes on along the minus strand of JASDDO010000004.1, from coordinate 247,077,660 downwards.
AGAATGTTCTTTACTGCTATCCAGTGTTTCTCCCCTGGGTCTGACTGATACCGGCTTACCACGCTTAGTGCGTAAGCTACATCTGGTCTGGTACACAACATCGCATACATTATAGAGCCTACCGCAGAAGCGTAGGGTATAATAGACATGCGTTCCCTTTCCAAATCAGTCTTGGGAGACATCTCTTTGGAGAGGGTGATTCCGTGACAAGCCGGTAGATTACCGCGCTTAGAATCTTCCATACTGAATCTTTTCAGTACAGTGTCGATATACCTGGACTGCGAAAGTCCCAACATCCTCTTGGATCTATCACGATAGATCCGGATCCCCAGAATGTAAGAGGCATCACCCAGGTCTTTCATGGAGAACCTGTGTGACAAGAATCCTTTGACAGATTGTAGCATAGGAATGTCATTTCCTATCAATAGAATGTCATCCACGTACAAGACGAGGAATACGACACTTCTGGCCACAACTTTACTATATATGCACGGTTCATCTGGATTTTTGATAAAGTCATATTCTTTGACTGTCTCATCAAAACAGATGTTCCAACTCCGCGATGCCTGCTTTAGTCCGAAAATGGACTTAAGCAGCTTGCATACTTTCCCGCTGCTCCCACTCTGATTGAAACCCTCTGGCTGATCCATATAGACGCTCTCTTCTAAATTTCCATTCAGAAAAGCCGTCTTTACGTCCATCTGCCAGATTTCATAATCATGGAAGGCAGCAATAGCAAGAAGGACCCGAATGGATTTGAGCATAGCCACTGGAGAAAAAGTTTCGTCATAGTCCAAACCAGGTCTTTGACGAAAACCCTTTGCAACAAGTCTAGCCTTATAGGTTTCCACCTGTCCATCTACACCAATCTTTTTCTTGAAGATCCATTTGCATCCTATGGGTTTTACCCCATCTGGAGCAAAGTCCAAAGTCCATACTTTGTTGGTGTACATGGACTCCATCTCGGTCCGCATTGCATCTAGCCATCGTACCGAGTCGCCGCTCTGGATGGCCTGCTGGAAGTCAGTAGGTTCATCATCATCTATGATGCAATCCTCTCTATCCCCGTCTATGAGAAAACCGTAGTATCTCTCAGGCGGATGAGACGGCCTACTACTCCTGCGGAGGGGTGCGGGAATGTTCTGTTCTTCTTGAACCTCTGGTTCTACCAAAATTTCAGTAGCAGTTTGTGGTTCTGGAATTTCTTCCAGTTCTATTTCGCTCCCACTCTTCTGATTTTCCAAAAATTCAGTTTCTAAGAAGCGGGCATGACGAGAAACAAAAACCTTTTGTTCCTCTGCGTAATAGAAGCAATATCCATGAGAGTTCTTTGGATATCCCACAAACTTACACTCTACTGAGCGTGCCTCGAGCTTGTCCGGATGCTGCTTTTTTACAAAAGCTGGACATCCCCACGTCTTCAGGTACTGAAGATAGGGTTTCTTCCCACTCCACATCTGATATGGTGTGGTAGGCACAGTTTTGGTTGGAACTCTGTTCAAAAGATGTATCGCTGATTCTAGCGCATACCCCCAGAAAGATCGCGGTAACTCAGCATTACTCATCATGGATCGTACCATATCTAATAGGGTTCGATTCCGTCTCTCCGATACACCGTTGTGCTGTGGAGTGTACGGAGGAGTAAGCTGAGAGAGAATTCCTTTCTCTTTTAGGTAACCTAGGAACTCGGCACTTAAGTATTCTCCACCTCGATCAGATCTTAGTGTCTTAATACTTTTGCCTGTTTGGTTTTCCGCTTCATTCTTGAATTCCAGGAATTTCTCAAAGGCCTCTGATTTATGCTTCATTAAGAAAACATATCCATACCTAGAGAAATCATCTGTAAAAGTAATGAAGTAGGAATAACCACCTCTCGCATGTGTAGACATTGGACCGCATACATCACTATGTATGAGTCCTAAGAGCTCGCTCGCTCTTACTCCTTGTCCAGTGAATGGAGTCTTTGTCATCTTTCCTTTGAGACAAGATTGACAAGTGTCATAAGTTTGATATTCGAACGTGTCCAAATATCCTTCTCTATGCAACTTAGTCAACCTTCTCTCATTGATGTGACCCAGTCTACAATGCCATAAGAAAGCTTTATTTAAATCTGGAGACTTTCTTTTTAGTGTGTTCTGGACATTGAAAATTTGGAGTTGGTTTAACACATATATGCCGTTATTTAGAGTACCGGACCCAATCAAACCATGATTAAGGTGGATGTTGACAACATCTCTTACAAACGTGAAATCATAACCTTTATTTGATAACAAGGAAACTGATATGATATTACACGTTAAGCTGGGTACAAAATAACAGTTATGTAAAACCAAAATGTGTCCACTCGTCAATCCTAGGTGATAATCCCCGACGGACGCAGCTCCCACGCTAGCTCCGTTAGCAACCTTGAGGATCATATTACCTTCCTTCAGCACTCTACGGTTTCTCAGTGCCTGCAATGAATTGCAAATATGAGATCCTGACCCGGTATCCAATACCCAGGAAGTAGAGTTGATCGACAGACAATTCTCAATTACAAACACACCTGAAGTCGAAGCCACAGCCTGCTTCGGTTCCTGGTTCTTGGCGTTCCACGCCTTGCAATCCTTCTTCCGGTGCCCTTTCCTGTGACAATGGAAGCACTCATCCTGACCAACTATCGGTACTGCTTTCTTTTTCTTTCCCTTCCCTCCCACCTTACTAACACCTCCTCTAGGTCTGGGTGCGGCCTTCTTCTTCCTTCCTTTGGCCCTAGCCTTGGACCCGGAAGAAGATGAACCGCCAACAAACATAGCGGGTGTTTCCCTTGCCTTCTGCAAGGTGCCCTCCGCACTCCTTAACATGTTCAGGAGTTCCGCAAGTTCAACTTCTTTTCCTTGAAGATTGAAGTTGAGGATAAACTGGGCGTAGGTGGGAGGAAGGGACTGGAGAACAAGGTCTGTATAGAGCTCATTATCCAAAGTCGTCCCAAGGTCTGCGAGCTCTTCTATATAGCCAATCATCTGTAGGACATGTTCATCTACCGATGACCCGACAGCCAACCTTGCTCGAAACAATTTCTTAGAGGTCTCGTATCTTGCTATACGAGATTGCTCTCCATAAAGTTCCTTTGTATGGAGAAATATGCCATCTAGGGACATATCCTCGTGCCTCCTCTGATGTTCATTGTTCATCGAGGCAAGCACGATGCACTTGGCTCTCGCGCAATCTAAATCCCAGGTTTTGCGGATTTCCTTATCCGCATTGCTGGATTTGGGACCAGGGACAGCAGGTGCCGTAGCGGTGAGGACGTACCCCAGTTTGTCATAGGTCAAAGCCATCTTGACATTCCGCAGCCAATCTTTATAGTTTGGCCCCGTCAGTATATTTTTCTCTAAAAGTAACTTAAGTCCAGTCATTTTCAGGGTCGCTGCAATTAGGAGAGAGAGAAGAAAACTCTTTAGCATGATGCTCTTGCAAGTTTAGAGTGGTTTTTAGTTTATCTAAACTGGATGGCTCCCACTGTTTCTCGAATCCTTCCTCAAACCATAAAAGAAGAATTAGCCAAGACTATTCTCACCGTACAATACTTGCTTAACCGTTCAGCCAGGCCGGTGTCGATACTTCGAGGGAGGTTTTCCAACGCTTTCGCGAAGTTCCTTAATTAAGTAACCTCTTTTCTCTGGGGGCGTAACCCCGCTGACACTTTTCTGGACACCTACTAGGTTTATAGCATTGATCGTTAAGCGACGAATATCCTGATAAGTAGCATATACTCACAGTAGGATCGGGATCCAAATATCATCGTATGATAATGTTGAAGGAATCCTACCAACATTCATCAAACTCCAAATGGTATGCATCTCTTTGCAAATTTCAGTTTCTTTAGAAATTCCCGATATAAGTTTTTGCCCCATGCTCTTATGACCTTGACGTATGCCAACAAATCATAAGTCACATGTCAAGTTCTGCCCATCATTATCTTGTTAATTTGAACCCACCCGTATATACCCTTGACGTATGCCAACAAGGTAATGCGACTGTCCCAAACCAACACATCTATCTATGCAACAAATGAATACCCCAGCAGCTACCAAACACCATGCCTTGACGTATGCCAACAAGCATAGCTTGAATACTACTGACCATCCATAAGAAATGACGGAGGGCTACGACTGGTTTTGGCGAAACCGTGAACGTAGTGAACTTGATATAACCGAAGGAACCTGATAGCTTTTAAAAGGAGTGGTTAAATCTCCGCATTTAAAAATATCTGTTTTTAAAAATAACCGAGTGGTTTCTTTTAAATTGTTCCAACGATTTAAACTTTGGTTTGTTTTACTTTGCATTATAGATAATGCGTCCCATCATTAACCTATCATTGCAGAAAACAACGAAAATACAACGTCCTCTTATGCCATCCGCATTCGCCACGGGGTCCCGTCATCACCCGTTAGGTTACTTAACTAACGACAGAGCGGGGGCTGGGCTAGCGCGGGTGTAAAACATAAGTGGCGTCTAAATAGCTATCATAATATAGATATTTTACATTCGTCTGACGCAATGATATTCATTCCAGAACACAGATAAACAATATTGGATTTGCAAGCAATCTGTATTTCTTTTGAGCCTGCAAGAAAAGACAGATTACACAGTTGTGATGAATAGCCGATACCCCACCCTCGACCCCTACGGGTACGGCAAACTACCCACCCGGCAGTCTGTGTACCCCACCTTGGGTCAGTCCTAGGAGCAAAACAGTAAAATGAAATAATACAACGGTGGCTACAACCGCAACCTGGAAGTGCCCCGCGAAAATAATATTACAACAAATTACATTTACAACAAATGAATTAATCAATAACCCATTGCTAACCCCGGCTATACACCACAACAGTCCAATACAGTTTATATGCACAAACAGATATAACCATTTCAGAAATGTGCAACCCCCTGCCAACCGACATACTAGCAGTTAGGGGAGGTTTACGAACACATTAAACAATCACAGATATAATCCAATACGCAAATACTGTACAATTCGATCGAATAAACAACATCAATATTGCTCCAAAATCTGCTCTGTTAAACAGTAACCTGAGCAATAATTAAATATTCCAGAAAACCCCAAACACCAGAGAGGACCCACCCATGAAAGATGAGCCCATGACTCGGCAACTCGGCCGCGGAAGCGCGGCGAATCGGTGGGATCCGCCGCCCTTCCGCGGCGCTTTAGTCGAATCATGTGCTCGAATTTCTTGGGTGTTCTCCTGTGGTCATATCAAGCTCTCTGAACACACCAGAAAAATTTTAGGACTTCATTTTAACTTCGACAGAAACTTGGCAGAATTAGGGTTTTGCGGCTTTGTTTTTCCGTTCGAAATTCGTACAAATTTGCAATTAAGTTATTTATTGTTTAGCGAGGCTCTGATACCACTGTAAGTCGATGTAGTACACCCCAGTACTTATGGGGAGGCGGAATTTTCAAAAACGATCAAGTTTAAACAACGAACATCGACTAACCGCTTGAATCGAAGCTAAACAAATAATAACCAAACACATAGCTAAACTAAACTATAGTGTTAAGGGATTATACCGATCGAAACTAGCCCTTCGTCTTTGTGTCCTCCTTTGTTCTCCTCGACCTTCTCTAGGTAGTAGACGATCCACCCGAGAGCGAAACTCCAAGCTAAACCTCTAACTTGAGGTAACTAATCAACTTTGATTGCTAATCAAAGATGAAAGGATGATGTAGAGTGAAGGTTATGGATTGTTTAGTCTAACTAATCCTTTGATCTCAACACATGAGGATTAAGGATTAGGGTTTGAAGATGAGAGCTTGAGGAGAGAGAATGTGAGATGAGATAATGAGAGAAGAGAGAGAGTGTATCATAATATTATGAAGCATTCTTATTTTTCAATAATGAATAAAAAGAAATGAATAAGCATGCTTCATGAAATATCTAGTGGTGATTCATTAGCATGAGTCATTAAGCAATAAATGTGCATTAATGAAATGAATGAATCACCACCATGACTCACTCTCTTATCCAAAAGAAACCTCCTTAGTCACATCTTCTAGAAGCTTCTCGAGTAATTACGAGAACGCCCCTCCGATCCGTAAAAATACGGAAAAACTTTAGACTGTAAAAATCCAATAACCGGATACCAGTAACTGGCTTAAACCAAAGCCGACTGGTAAAAACTGTCCGAAAGTCGTACGCGCGTAAACGCACGTATGCGTCCGAACCCTTTGTCGCAAAACCATGCAACCTCTATATCGTTTCGCCTGGAGTAGGAAACTCTCTGTGTGGGACTCTAGAGACTCGACTACTACGCTGGCAGTGGGTTTAACCACAGACCGCAAGCGGCACTAGCTGTACGTAACGGTCCCCAGGTAGTTGTCGATAAGAAGGCCGATGAGAAAACCCATCCGAACTCCTACTGAGTCTGATGTGACAATCTCCATACAGTCCGGTCCGTTCGTCCAAGACTATCGCATATCGGGCCTAGGGGGGGCGGCAAGCGTCAGTCCCCTAATAGCGGTATAAGTCGTGTCGGAGTGAAGCCCATTACACCCTGAGAAACTACTGGAACCTACCAGCAAATCTCGCTTGCCCTGGCCAGGGACTTTGCGTAATGGCTCTCTGACACAGCACGATATCTACTCCCAATACCGGGAGGGACGAATCCTGTCTAGCCGCCACTGCCTCCAAGTGCTCGGGACTGCACCCAACTGCCACCTGTTTGCACGACTCCTTTGAGCCGTGGTAGGGTAGCAATCTAAGAACAGTGGGACACACTCGAGGCGAAGTAGCAGTGTCAAGTCTGCGGACTATGCTGTACTCATGTCACCTGGGAACTGTTTACTGACGACTGGTATCAAACCAACCAACAGTTCCCTGTGAGTCCTGTCCGGTGTACCCGTAACCTAACGAGCACCTGTATACTATCTCCAGTACGACGTACTGACGGCTGTGGGACAGACCATCTCCCCAACTGGGATGAGAAGCGTACACACCAGTCTACTCCGGAGTATCGATGCTCTGTCTCGATAATCCAACGACCGGGGACCTGAATAAGGATGTGCTTGTAGACTACCCAGCCCCCACTAGTGTGACTGCCATCACAACGCTGGTAGACAAGCAAGATCCTAAGAGCTCTATCAATACGTACACTCACATATTAAGATAGAAAAACCAAGTAGCATACTACCATGTTTAGCAAGACTGTTATATACATGTGAATATCCCAAGCTTCCATTAAGTAATATACAAGCTAGTATGATACAGTAATGGCCTTCTAGGGCATAAACACTAACAGTGTGCGGTAGCTAATTAGTATTTATCTGCTTATGCATATGATGCAGATTGGGTTAGGGTAGTCGTACGGCCTTGTTGACCTCCGTCAAGGGTCGTGCGGGTGGGTTTGATTCAATCAAGAAATGACGGGTTGAACTTGACTAGTAGCCTATGGTTTGTTGACCTCCGTCAAGGTCATAGGGTGCTAGGGGCAAAATTATCGGGAATTTCAAGTGTTGAAATTTGCAATGAGATTGCATACCTTCTATGAGATAGTTGGATCCCGATACCCACTGCGAGTAATTGTTACTCCTGGGAGAGTTTTACACATTACAATTAGCCGATCAAGTAGGTGTCTAGAAAGGTGTCAACGGGGTTACGCCTCTGGGAAAACGAGGTTTACATTAATTAGGTTCGTGCGAAAGCACGGGGGACCTCCCTCAAAGTACCGACACTGGCCTGGCTGAAAGATTGGCGAACTTGTAGCGTGTAATTAATCCCGGCAAGTCTTTCCTTTTAGGGTTTGAAGGAAGATTTGATAAAAACAGTGGGAGCCATCTTGATTAGATAAAATAATAACCAATCTTATCTTGCAAGAGCGCACACAGAGTGTTTTCTTCTCTCTCTCTCCAGGTAGCGACCATATCACGCCTTAATCAAGATAATAAAACGGATATATTGACTGAACCCGCTTGTTATACTCAGCTGGGGAACGTTGGTCCCGCTCCAACTTATAATTGTTATAAGACAGAGCAGGAAATTGGGGATTACCAGAATTCCCGTGCCGCCCAAACGAAGAAAGTGCATGTGATGCATCATCTTCGGGTGTGTTCATTACAGAGAACTGTTTCTCAATGTCCTTTACGTCCTGGGTATATGATACCGGATCAGGATCCCAGATATGTAATCTGTTACATAGGGCTACAGAAAGACAGAGAACTGAGAACGAGTGATAAGTTTCATGAGACAGAAAACGGTGCAAGTGTTGCAGCCATGTCTGTTGGTCACTGTCATCCTGTATTCCAAATACATTGATTCTGAACGAATGTTATTAAATACCGAACCTGATATACAAAATCATATCAGTCTCTTTATTAGTAAAAAAATGATAAAATTTTGTATTGTTGGATAATGTTCTGAACATTTCCTATATCAAAAGTTGATCGGTTCAGGCACGTTATCTAAAAGCATTGATGTTCTAAATCAAACTACAGTTCTTAGTGTATGGAACACACACAAGAGGAAGAGTTCAGAATTGAACGATTCCTTCTTAAGGTAATGTTGACTAGGTCATATCAATGTGACCCGACTAGCTTAAGTTACATTTTAGATGCATATTTAAATTAGTTTGAATTTACATCTTGTGAAACTTGCCAGTCATGTCACAAAAATAAGATGACCATAGCTCCGTTTACTGGAAACAGAGAAAGAGTTAGTAAACTCTTGGGATTGATACATGTTGATGTATGTAAGGTCCCCTGTCTACACATGCCAAGACCGGTTCTTTGTATTTCATTACATTCTCTGATAATCTCTTAAGATTCAGACATATGTTCCTGTTGAAACACAAGTCTGAACCTTTTGAGATATTCACAGAATATAAGTTAGAAGTAGAGAACGAAAATGGGTATAAGTATTATGTCCTTTGATGTGATCAAGGAGGAGAATACTTGAGCACGGAATTCTTGGACTATTCTAAAGGAGAATGAGATTCTCTCTCAGCATTACTCCTCCGTATACACATAGCACGATGGTATATCGGGGCGGAGCAATTGCACCCTATGTGATATGGTGTGCTCTATGATGAGTACTACTGAGTTTCCAATTTCCTTTTGGGAGTTATGCGCTTGAGAAGATGCATACCTATTGAATAGGGTTCTAATCAAATCAGTTGCCTACCACTTCATATGTGATATGGAAAGGGAAGAGTCCATATCTTAAGTTTGTTAAGATTTAGGGTTGTCCGGCCTATGTCTAAAAGCAAAATCCGGAAAAGCTCGAGGCAAGGTCAGTTATGTAGAACTGGAAAGGTTCCAGCTATACAAACTGTAGCTGATGATTTGGTAGAACCAAAGGATTCATTAGAAACCAACGAACCTCACCCTCTCCGCCGATCTAGTAGGTTTCCTCACCCACCTGAGAGATACTCCGGTTTCTCTATGACAGTAGGAGCGAGGATTGCATCATGGGATGATGACCTAACTAGTTTCGAGCTGTCCATCAGGAGTGTGACTCTGTAAGAATGGCTGGATGCTTAGCGATCGGAGATGGAATCCTTATACACCAGCAAAGTATGGACTTTGGCTACTATATCTGAAGGGTTAAATCCCCATTAGGAGCAAGTATATCTTGAGAAGATTACTTGGTGTAGATGGAAAAGTTGAGACTTTCAAAGCTAGACTTGTTAAAGGTTTTCGTCATCGACCAGGTGTGGAAAATGATGAAACCTTTTTAAGTAGCTAAGCTTAAGTCCATCCAGATCCTTCTTGCCACGGCTACATTACATGACTACGATATCTGGCGGTTGAGTGTCATGACTGTTTTTCTAAATAAAGATTTAGAAGAGAGAGTCTATAAGTACACAGTCAGAGGGCTTCGTAGACAGTGGGAGCAGCGGAAATGTGTGCAAGATGTTTTATGTGATAAAGCAGGCATCGCGGAGTTGGAACATCTGTTTTGATGTGATAGTCAAAGAGTTTGACATCATCAAAATGGTAGATGAACCTTGTATATACAAAAGGGTAGTAGGGAGTATGGTGGTGATCCTCGTAGAGTACGTGGATGACATACTCTTGATAAGAAAGGAGTTTCCTATGCTACGCTCGGTCAATCTCCGCTTATCACAAGGGTTCTCTATATAGGATCAAGATGATACCTCCTAAATCCTTAATCTATGAGATAGAAGTAAATGGATGTTAGGATTCTCACTAGTTGTAGTGAGATGGTATCAATTGATCCTGGGGAGAATCACTGGAAAGGTTCCAGGGTGATAAGGACGACTGAATGTCAGTCACAGGCATTGTCTTTACCCTCAGTAAAGGGACGGTATGTTGGAAGAGTTCCAAGCTAGATACCGTGGCATACTAGACGATAAAGGCTGGATACATCGCTACTAAAGATGCTACCAAAGAGGCAGTCTGGGTGTATATTAGTTCATGAGATGAACTTCGTTCCTCCCATTGTGTGACAATAGAGTTGTGGCTTATGCCAAGGAACGCCCGTCCCGTCAGTGATCCAGGCATATTCTAAGGCAGTATCACCTGATCATGGAGATGGTTGATCTCCAGGGGATCGAGGTTAGGAGAGAAGACTCAGAGGACAACACGGCGGATCCACTCACAAAGGCCTTTTCCCAGAGAGAGACTTTTAAGGGATGGTTGAGTATGAGATACTACAACCACTGCTAAAGATGGCCCTAGTGCAAGTGGGAGATTGTTAGTTATATGTATGCCCTAGAGGCCATTACTATACATAGGATGTATATTGTAGTGGATGCTTGGACATATATAGGGAGGACTTTCTTGCTCGACATGATAGTATGCTATCTGGTTGCTCTTTACCTTAACGTGTACACTGATTGTCTCTCTGTTACATGTTGGTAAAGCCCTTAGGATGTGTACTTGACTACCTGGATTATGATGCGGATCATACCAGTGGGGACATGGTAGTCCATAAGTACATCCTTCAAAGTCCCTAGTCGTGGGTGTATCGAGAAGGGGCATCGATATACCAGAGTAGACTAGCGTATACCTTCTCGACCCATACAGATGGGCGATGGATGATCCCATATCCATTGGTGTTTGACATCAGAGATGATATACGGGTGCTCAGTGAAGACTGGGTACACTGGACGGACTCGCCGAGAACTCCCAGATGGTATTATACCTCACGTCAGATGGCAGTTCTTTGGTGACACTGGTACAGAGTAGTCTGTTGACCCAAGATCGTCATAGAGTCCTGTGTGATTCCCACTGTGCTTTGATTTACACCTTACCACGTCCAAGAGGGCATGCAAAATGGTGGTTTTTGGGTACAGTCCCGAATCACATGGAGGCAATGAGCGATAGGAGGGGATTCGTCTCTCCCGGTATAGGGAGTTGATGTTGCGCTGTGTTCGATTGGCTATAACCGGAAATCCCTAGCCAGGGTTGCTGAGATTTACTGGTAGGTGTTACCAGTAGTTTCTCGAACTGTTATAGACCTCATATCGACACGACTTATCGAGCTACTAGGGTCTGACGTTTACCACCCCTAGGCGAGATATGCGACATATCAGACGAACAGACCGGACTGTACGGTAAGTGTTACTGGTTGGATTCACAGGAGTGTGAGCGAGCTTGCTCGTTGATCTTCTGATCGCTCAATACCCGGGTGGCCGTTACGTTTAGCAGACCGCTTGCGGCTTGTGGGTGTTTGATATGATCATCACCTGCTGCCGGCGTATTGACGAGTCTTTAGAGTCCTACACAGAGGTTTCCTGGCTCATGCGAAATGAAATAGGAACGCATATGAGATATGTACGGGACCGAGAATAATGCGTGGATGTGATACCGTATTCTATTCTCGCGATGAATGTATCGATTGGTTGTATGCGATATAACCTAGTTATCGAATCGAGGATTGATTCGATAAGTCGATACATTGGATATTAGTCGGTCATATGCGATATGACCGGATCGTTAAATCAAGTGTTGATTTAATGATTTAATGTATAATTATATATTTGATATATTACTTTACATTAACTAGTATTGGTTCACTTAAGATTGATTATCTCACTTGAATGTGCACATTGTATATATGATATATGTTTGTGCACTAATTTGTATCATGTTTGATGATACATGCAAACTTGGGTGTTTTTACTTTAAACTATGATTAGGTTAATGGTTAGGGTTTGATTTATTTATTTATTTACTTTATTCATTTTGGCAAAGAATAAAATGGAGGCATGCTTTGTTTTATCCATGAAGCTTCATGAAGCTTTGAAAGTCTTTGCCATTTTGTCTTTTGCCTTAACCTAACCATTTAAACCTAAACCCTAGTTTATTCTCTACACAAGTTAACTCACCCATGGTTGCTAAATGATAAGATTCACTTGAATTATTTTAATTCATATAATTCTTTTTCTTCATCTTCATCTTCTTCTTCAAGTGAAGAAAAGAAAAGCTTTCTAGAAAAATGCCAAGTGATGAAATCAAGTGAGAAATCCAAATCCAAAGTGAACCCACTTCCTATTTCTTCATCCTCTACCACTTGCAATGTAGTAGAGTGTGTTATCTTCACAAATTTCATGACCTAGTGAAGGTGGAGCTTGAGTTTGAGTCGCCTCGACGTAGATCATCTTCGGCCTCGAAGTCAATGACCTAGCCCGATCATTTCTCCGATGAAACCATCGCTAGAGTCAGGGATCCCGATGATCGTAGTGGAGGGACGTCAACACGGAGCTAAAGAAATGGTGGAGCGGATCTACAAAGGTTGTATTTCCATTCACTTATTAGTTAAGTTGTTAACTAGTTGCAGTTTCGCCTAATCTCTAGTTATCGATCTCGCATTAGGGTTTCTCGGCACCTAGAAAATTTGATTTTGCCATGTTTGATCAGTTGTGGAACCTCCTTAGTGTGCCTAGGAACCCTACAGTCCGGCCTATGTAAAAACACAGAAACCGGACAAGCTAGAGGCATGGTCAGTTCTGTGTAAATTTGTGGGATATCCTAAAGACTCACCAGGATATCTGTTCTACCACACTGAGGATCAGAAGGTGTTTGTATCTCGTCACGCTACCTTTTTAGAAAGGGAGTTTCTTGAAAAAGAAACTAGTGAGAGTTTGGTAGAACTGGAAGAAATTCAGCAACCCCAAAATAGAACTGAAAACTTGGAGGAACCACTGGATTCAATAACCCCAAACGAACCTCAGCCACTCCGCAGATCTGGTAGGATTTCTCATCCTCCCGAGAGATACTACGGTTTTCTCTTAGATGGGGATCGAGAGGATTGCATCTTGGAAGAAGATGACCCTACCAGTTTCAGGCATGCCATTATCAGTATGGACTCTGATAAGTGGCTGGAAGCAATGCAATCCGAAATGGAGTCCATGTACACCAATAAAGTGTGGACCTTGGATATTGCTCCACCTGGGGTAAAACCCGTTGGATGCAAATGGATCTATAAAAGGAAACTTGGTGTAGATGGGCAGGTGGAAACCTATAAGGCTAGACTCGTTGCAAAAGGTTTTCGTCAAAGACCTGGTTCAGACTATGACGAAACTTTTTCTCCAGTGGCTATGCTCAAATCCATTCGGATCCTACTTGCCATTGCTGCCTTCCATGACTATGAAATCTGGCAGATGGACGTTAAAACGGCTTTTCTAAACGGTTGTTTAGAAGAGTGCGTTTACATGGATCAGCCAGAAGGTTTCGTAGACAGTGGGAGCAGCGGGAAGGTGTGCAAGTTGCTTAAATCCATTTATGGATTAAAGCAGGCATCGCAGAGCTGGAACATCTGTTTTGATGAGGCAATCAAGGAATTTGATTTCATCAAGAACGAAGATGAACCTTGTGTCTATAAGAAGATTGTAGGACGAACTGTCGTATTCCTAGTCTTGTACGTGGATGACATTCTTTTGATAGGAAATGATATTCCTATGCTACAATCGGTCAAGCTATTCTTGTCACAACGGTTCTCCATGAAGGACCTGGGTGATGCCTCGTACATTCTGAGGATCAAGATCTACAGAGATAGATCCAAGAGACTACTGGGACTTTCGCAGTCCAGGTACATAGAGACCGTACTAAAGAGATTTAGTATGGAGGATTCCAAGCGCGGTAACATACCCGCATTGCACGGAATTACCCTCTCCAAGAAGATGTCTCCTAAGACTGACGAGGAGAGGGTTCGCATGAGCACTATACCCTACGCTTCGGCGGTAGGATCTATAATGTATGCGACGCTATGTACAAGACCAGATGTAGCTTACGCGCTGAGCGTGGTGAGACGGTATCAGTCAGACCCAGGTGAGGACCACTGGACGGCAGTTAAGAACATTCTCAAGTACCTGAGAAAGCCTAAGGAGATGTTCCTGGTTTACGGTAATGGAGACCTCAGGGTCGAGTCCTTTACCGATTCAAGCTTCTAGAGTGACAAAGATGACAGCAAGTCTGTCTCGGGTTTTGTGTTTACCCTCAACGGAGGGGCGGTATGTTGGAGGAGTTCCAAACAGGATACCGTCGCAGACTCGACGATGGAGGCTGAATACATTGCTGCAAGCGATGCCGCAAAAGAGGCGGTCTGGATGAAGAAGTTCATTAGTGAACTTCAGGTGGTTCCGTCCATTGTTGACCCAATACCTTTGTATTGCGATAACAATGGGGCTATAGCTTTAGCGAAGGAACCAAGGTCCCATCAGAAATCCAGACACATCTTAAGGCGGTATCACCTGATCAGGGAGATCATTGATCACCAGGAGATCGAGGTACGGAGAGTGGACACAAAAGACAACACAGCGGATCCATTCACGAAGGCCCTCCCTCAAACACAGTTCGAGGGACTTTTTGAGCTATTAGGTATGCGGTACGCCGGCAGTTGGCCTTAGTGCAGACGTTGGGTATGCGATACACCAATTACTGGCTTTTAGTGCAAGTGGGAGATTGTTAGATATGTATGCCCTAGAGGCCATTATTGTATAGTACTGGTTTGTATAATACATTTTGGAGGCTTGGGATATATATATGGTTTTACGACAGTCTTGCTCGATATAGTAGTATGCTACTTGGTTTGTTTCTATCTTAATATGTGTATATGTTTCTTTTAACATATCGCTAAAAACATATTGGTAGAGCCCTTAGGATTTTTTCTTGACTACCGGCGTTGTGATGGCGATCACACTAGTGGGGGCTGGGTAGTCTATAAGCACATCCTTATTTTGGTCCCTAGTCGTAGGATTATCGAGACAGGGCATCGATACTCCAGAGTAGACTGGTGCATACGCATCTCTTCTCAGCAGGGGAGATGGTCTGTCCCACAGCCATCAGTACGTCGTACTGGAGATAGTATGCAGGTGCTCGTTAGGTTATGAGTACACTGGACAGGACTCGTCGGGAACTGTTGGTTGGTATTATACCTATCGTCAGTTAACAGTTCCCAGGTGACATGAGTACAACTTAGTCCGCTGACTTGACACTGTTACTTCGCCTCGAGTGTGTTCCCACTGTTCTTAGATTACTACCCTACCATGGCTCTACTGAGTCGTGCAAACAGGTAGTAATTGGGTGCAGTCCCGAAGCACTTGGAGGCAGTGACGGTTAGACAGGATTCGTCTCTCCCGGTATTGGGGGTTGATATCGCGCTGTGTCTAGGAGAGCCATTACACAAAGTCCCTGGCCAGGGCAAGCGAGAATTGCTGGTAGGTTTTCCAGTAGATTCTCAGGGTGTTTTGGGCTACACTCCGACATGACTTGTACTGCTATTAGGGGACTAACGTTTACCGCCCCCTAGGCCCGCCATGCGATATTCTCAGACGAACAGACCGGACTGTACGGAGATTATCACATTCAGGCTCGGTAGGAGTTCGATGGGTTCACCTCATCAGTCTTCTTATCGGCATCTACCTGGGGACCGTTACGTACAGCTAGTACCGCTTGCGGCCTGTGGTTAAACCCACTGCCAGCGTAGTGTCGAGCCTTTAGAGTCCCACACAGAGGGTTACTCGCCTTTGGGCAAAACAGAGTAGAGGTTGCATAGTTTTGCGACGGGGTTCGTTCACATCCGCGCACTTGTGCACGTTTGGTGTCCGGACAGTAGTTACTAGCGGGCTTTGGTGTAAGCCGGATCCTGGTAATTGTTTTGGGATTGGTTTTGTCTCGGTGTATTCGTGTTCCTTGGAGCACGGATGCGGGTGTGTATGCACAGTTGACAGAGGCAGAGGATTCTCATTAGGGTTGTTGACCATTTGGTTTTGGTTGACTTGTTGACCATTTGACTTTGGTTGACTTGTTGACCGTTGACTTTTCTTTAAACCCTAATGAGAATATGATAAATGATTAATAATATTAATTAAGTATTATTGTGCCATGGTTGAGTTGAAAGTTTGACTTTTGTTGACTTGTTGACTTTGTTGACCGGTTGACCATTTTGGACTTGTTGACAATCATCATTTCATGGATATCATTTCATGGGTATGAATTTTGCTTGCTTGTTGTTTGCAAAAGCAATAATAGCATGAAATGATAATGGTCATTGAAACTAACCATCACCATATACTCGATTATTATTATTATTATCATTATTCTCACTTTTGTGAGAAGGGTTGAATTATAAGAGCTCATTCTATCATTATCTTTCTCTCTCCTAGAAAGAAAGCTCTCCCTCTTCCTCTTCCTCTCTCAAGGTTCAAGTGTTCCATGTGTTGGAAATCATGAACCTTTGAGAAAAAACCACCATCACTCTTCTCTACTCAATCTAAGGTATTAGGTTTGGCAAACCAAACACCTTAGTCATCTCTAGGTTGAGATAAGAGCTCAATTCCGAGACCCTTGGGTGGATCCATCTATGGCAAAGAGGAGACGACAAGGAGGATCCGTTCAAGCAACTACGAGGAGCAAGAAAGAGGAAGAACCACAACAAGAAGAGAAGGAGTTCAAGACCAAGGTATAGCCATTCTACATAGTAGTTAGAACTTGTAGAATATTTGTTAGTTTTTGTTTAGCAACGATCCTTCATGAAACGGTCCATGTTACCTAGCTAGGGAAAATTTTCGTTTTACCTATTCCGCCTCCCCGAAAGGATCGGGGTGGGTAACGTGGACCTAACAATATCATAGTAATAGTAGCCGACCAGGACTGATCTGGGGGACAGTACCCGCATAACTTTTTACGAGTAATGCATATAAAATGGATTTAAAAAATCGAGCTATACCCTCACTATTTTGACGTGTCTGAGATGACACTGAAATCTTTTAAATTGTAAATCTCTTAACACTATTCATTAAAATAGCAGGACGTATATCTTAAATCAGATATATATTATATTTCATATTATCACTTCTGCTCTATGCCGGGACATATCTATTTCGCTGCTATTTTAAAGAAGATGTTTATATATATATTTTCCGTTACATTGGGCTTATACCTAGATATAGGTTATTTGCATTGGATATGTTCTACCTGGGATTGCATGATAGTTAGTGTTGCATTATGATACATATGTATATCATATATTATGTTAGTACAGATTATGATAGTACTATACTTATAACCCAGGTATCGTCGTACATTTCGATTTCTACCTTTAGATATACTTTTATTCACTGAGTTGGCAACTCATCCCCGTTGTGCCACAATTTCTTGCAGGTTTTACCGTTTGGATTATCAGCGGTTTGGGCACACATTCTTCTCGGTGATTGATGGGTAAGTGGTTATTATTGTATCGTACTCACACTTGATTATTCATATATTCTTGTATCTAGTGAAAACTCCACCAACTTAGTAATGGTATATTATGGACTTAGAGGCAAGACTTAGAAATTGTGAGGTCGCACTCATTAGAGTTGACCATTTTAGATGGTTGATTTTGTTTCGCTTTTCTTTTCTTCGCCATGGTGAGTTGTATATTGTTTGCTTGGTTGCTCCACCGTTTGGGTGTGGAAGCTAGCTCCCGTTGGGATGCTATTTATATTATTATGTTGTATCGGGTTATACAAAATACAAAGGAGGTGCTGTCAAATTTCAAAACATCATAGATGCTTTTCAAACATATTTAGATAAATTTAATTGTTATTTAAACTGATTCTATCTGATGACTATTTTAAACTCACCTCCAATATTTTTCAAAAAGGGCTTAAATTCCGGGTTTTCGGCTTGCTTGAACCGCATCAACGTCTTTAGATGTCACGTGATTTAAGTGCCGGTCATGTGCCACATTTGGGTCATGACATAGGAGTAGTTCCAACCATTATTGATCCAATACCACTGTATTGTGATAATAATGGGGCTATGGCAATGGCTAAAGAGCCCAGGTCCCATCAGAGGTCCAGACACATCCTGAGGCGATATCATTTGATCCGGAAGATAGTTGATCGCCGCAAGATCGAGATTCGGAGAGTAGATACAAAGAATAATACTGTGGATCCACTCACCAAGGCCCTCCCTCAGCCACAGCATGAGCGACTTTTTGAGATGTTAGGTATGAGATACGCCAATAATTGGCTTTAGTGCAAGTGGGAGATTATTGGACATATGTATGCCTTAGAGGCCATTATTTGATAGTAGATGTATCGGTATGTGTATATATATCCAGAAGACATTCTTGCTCGACATGATAGTATGCTATCTGGTTTTTCTTTATCTTGACATGTTCATTTGATCATGCATATTTTTCATTTGGTACATGTTGATAAAGCCCTTAGGGTATTTGCTTGACTACTCTGATTATGATGCGGATCATACTAGTGGGACAAGTGTAGTTTATAAGCATATCCTTGAAATGTTCCTAGTCATGGGTGTATCGAGACGGGGCATTGATATTCCAGAGTAGACTAGCATATACGTTTCTTGACCCATATGATGGGCGATGGATGATCCCATATCCATTGGTGTTTGACATCAAAGATTGTATACATGTGCTCAGTGGAGACTAGGTACACTGAATAGACTCATCGAGAACTCCTATATGGTATTATATCTATCGTCGGATAGCAGTTCTCAGGTGAAACTGGTACAGGTTAGTCTGTTGACCCGAGATCGTCATAGAGTCTTGTGTGTGCGCCTACTGTACTTTGATTTCCACCCTACCACGTGTTGGGTTTCCCTAGCAACTACTGTAGAGTATGGAAGCATCACACATGCCACTTTAAAATTTATAGAGGTGCTAAGCAAACAAAGCATGGATCTTTAACTAGAATTTTAGGGTAACAACTAAAGTATCACATACTATGAACATATTATCACTAAGTTAAAAGAATACAACCTTTGTAGACTTCCCTTGGTGACTCCTTGGTACTATGAGAGTTTGAAACGGATCGATGGAGGCCTTCCAAGTCCACGATGATCCACCCTAAGTCCCTTTGTCCAAGCTCCTAGCTCCACTTGATCAAAGAAGAAGATGAAGCTAAAACTCTAAACTAATTGGCTAGATTAGAGTAGAATGATGAGGTGGTTTGTTTTCTCTATTCAAAACCCAATCTTTTTAACTAACTCACTCCTTTTGTAAACTCAAGAGAGCAAGAGAATGAGGAAGAAGAAGATGGCAACTTAAGAGCTCAAGAACAATGAATGATAATGAGAAAAGAGAATAGAAAATAATATATATTTTTCTTCTCTCATCTCAAACCTTGGTAAATTAAATATCTAGATATTTTTGCAAATGAGTTAAAGCCAAAATGAAAACTAATACAAGATTAAAAATTAGGTCAAGTGTGGTTTAGTTTGGAAGTGTGTAGAAAGAAATAACCATGGATCAATTTTCTTTTTCTTTTCTTTAATCCAAATACAAATATATATATATATATATATATATATATATATATATATATATATATATATATATATATATTAGTTCCATGTGAGTCTTATATTGCCATCATAAGTGTATCAACAACCATGACACACATCCATGTATGTATATATGTGTCCATGCACATCAACATGTGCATACATGCATGCATACATCAAATATAAAGAAAGGGTTTAATAAAGAAATTGAACTAAAAGTCAAATGTTAAATCAACACTTGATTTAACAAACCGGTCATATCACATACGACCCGACCAATAGATAAACGCCCGATTAACATATGGTATCTCATACTCACATTTAATCGGGTCCCCGTGCATATATCATATGCACACCACATCGTTTCTCCTGGGCTAGGAAACTCCTGTGTGGGACTCTAAGACTCGTCAATACGCCGGCAGTAGGTGATGATCATATCAAACACCCACAAGACGCAAGCTGTCAGCTAAACGTAACGGCCACCCGGGTATTGAGCGATCAGAAGAAAATCAGCAAAGCTGTCAAAACTCCCGTCGAGCCAACTGGAAACACTTAACGTACAGTCCGGTCCCTTCGTCAGATATATTGCATATCGAGTCTAGGGATGGTATCATCGACCCCAATAACTCAATAAGTCATGCTGGTGTATGGCTCATAACAGATCGAGAAACTACTGATAACACTTATCAGTAAATCTTAGCAGCCCTAGCCAGGGACTTCCTGTTATAGCCAATCGAGCATAGCACAACATCAACCCCCAATACCGGGAGAGACGAAACCCCTCCTATCGCTCATTGCCTCCATGTGCCTCGGGACTGTACCCAAAGTACACCTATTTGCACGACTCAATAGAACCGTGGTAGGGTGGAGATCAAAGTACGGTGGGAGGACACAAGACTCTATGACAATCTTGTGTCTATAGACTAACCTGTACCAGTGTCACCTGAAAACTGCTATCTGACGATAGATATAATACCACATAGGAGTTCTCGGCGAGTCCGTTCAGCGTACCCAGTCTCCACTGAGCACCCGCATACAATCTTTGGTGTCATCACACCAGATGGATATGGGATCATCCATCGCCCATCATATACGCTAGTCTACTCTAGAATATCGATGCCCCGTCTCGATACACCCATGACTAGGAACAGTTCAAGGATATGCTTATAAACTACACGTGTCCCACTAGTATGATCCACATCATAGTCCGAGTAGTCAAGCAAATATCCTAAGGGCTTTATCAACATGTACCAAATGAATAAAATGCATGATCAAATGAACATGTCAAGATAAAGTAAATCAGATAGCATACTATCATGTCGAGCAAGAAAGTCATATATACACATATATACATGTCCAAGCATCCACTATACATATAATGGCCTCTAGGGAATACATATATCCAACAATCTCCCACTTGCACTAAGATCAATTATTGGCGTATCTCATACCCAACATCTCAAAAAGTCGCTCATGCTGCGGCTGTGGAAGGGCCTTGGTGAGTGGATCCGCGGTGTTATTCTTTGTATCTACTCTCCGGATCTCGATCTCGTGGCGTTCTACTATCTCCCGGATCAAATGATATCGTCTTAGGATGTGTCTGGACTTCTGATGGGACCTTGGTTCTTTGGCTAACGCCATAACCCTATTATTATTACAATACAATAGTATTGGATCAACAATGGTTGTAACTACTCCTAGTTCCGCGACGAACTTCTTCATCCAGACGGCTTCCTTGGCAGCATCATTTGCAGCAATATACTTAGCTTCCATCGTGGAGTCTGCAACGGTATCCTGTTTGGAACTCTTCCAACTAACCGCCCCTCCATTGAGGGTAAATACAAACCCTGAGATAGATTTGCTGTCATCCTTATCACTTTGGAAGCTGGAATCGGTAAAGGTATCCATTTGGAGATCCCCATTAACATACACAAAGAACAATTATTTAGTCCTTCGCAAGTACTTAAGAATGTTCTTCACTGCTATCCAATGTTTCTCCCCTGGGTTCGATTGATACCTGCTTACTACAGCTAGTGCGTAAGCTACATCAGGGCGAGTACATAACATCGCATACATTATAGATCCTACGGCTGAAGCGTAGGGTATAATGCTCATGCGAGCTCTCTCTTCATCAGTCTTCGGACAGAAGTCTTTGGAGAGAGTAATTCCATGACAAGCAGGCAAGGCACCACGCTTGGAATCTTCCATACTAAACCTCTTTAGGATGGTGTCAATGTCTTTTGATTGGGACAATCCCAATAACCTCTTGGATCTATCTCTATAGATCCTTATGCCCAAAATGCACGAGGTATCATCCAGGTCCTTCATAGAGAACCTTTGTGATAAGAATAGTTTGACTGATTGTAGCATAGGAATATCATTTCCTATCAAGAGAATGTCATCCACGTACAATACGAGGAATGTGACAGTATTCCCTACAATCTTCTTATAAATACATGGCTCATCTATATTTTTGACAAAATCAAACTCTTTGATTGTATCATCAAAGCAGATGTTCCAGCTCCGTGAGGCCTGCTTTAATCCATAAATGGATTTAAGCAATCTACATGCTTTCCCGCTACTCCCACTGTCAATGAAGCCCTCTGGCTAATCCATCTAAACGCATTCTTCTAAATAACCATTTAGAAATGCAGTTTTATCGTCCATCTGCCAGATTTCATAATCATAGTGAGCAGCAATAGCAAGTAGGATCCGAATGGATTTAAGCATTGCTACTAGAGAGAAGGTTTCATCATAGTCCAATCCTGGTCTTTGACGAAAACCTTTCGCTACAAGCCTTGCTTTAAAGGTCTCTATCTGTCCATCTACACCAATCTTTCTCTTAAATATCCATTTGCACCCAAGAGGTGCAACGTCCAAAATCCATACTTTGTTGGTGTACATGGACTCCATTTCGGATCTCATGGCTTTCAGCCACTTCACCGAGTCACCACTCGTGATAGCTTGCTGAAAACTAGTAGGGTCATCATCATCCATGATGCAATCTTCTCTATCACCATCAATGAGAAACCCATAGTATCTCTCTGGTGGACGAGAAGTTCTACTAGATCTCCGGAGCGGCTGAGGTTCTTGAAGTTCTATAGCAACATAAGTTTCAACCAATTCGTCCTGAGTAATTTGTGTTTCTAGAACCTCTTCTAGTTCTACCGTATTACCATCAGTACTATTTGTAAAGATTTCATTTTCCAAAAATATGGCATGTTGAGAAACAAACACCTTTTGTTCCTCCTTGTGGTTGAATAGGTATCCATACGAATGTTTTGGATATCCCATAAATTTACACATGACCGATCGTGTCTCGAGTTTGTCTGTATTCTTCTTTTTGACAAAAGCCGGACAACCCCATATCCTAACTCTTTTAAGAGATGGTCTCTTTCCACTCCATATCTCATATAGAGTGGTAGACACGGTCTTGGTTGGAACCCTGTTTAACAGATACATTGTTGTCTCCAATGCATGCCCCTAAAAGGAAAGCGGTAACTCAGCATCACACATCATGGACCGTACCATATCTAATAGGGTACGATTCCTCCGTTCTGACACACCGTTGTGCTGTGGTGTGTAAGGAGGAGTGAGCTGAGAGAGAATCTCATTCTCTTTTAAGAAGTCTGAAAACTCTGTACTTAAATACTCTCCACCTCGATCCGATCGAAGTTTCTTGATGCTCAAGCCTGTTTGTTTTTCTACTTCAAGTTTATACT
This sequence comes from Agapanthus africanus, assembly GCA_030015575.1. Classification (NCBI taxonomy): domain Eukaryota; kingdom Viridiplantae; phylum Streptophyta; class Magnoliopsida; order Asparagales; family Amaryllidaceae; genus Agapanthus; species Agapanthus africanus. Next base: position 247,054,173 of record JASDDO010000004.1, on the reverse strand, counting down.
CCTTTAATTTCTCGAAAGCTTCGGATTTGTGCATTAACAAAAACACGTCTTCGAATCTTGAGAAATCATCAGTAAAAGTTATGAAGTATGAAAAACCGCCTCTAGCATGTGTAGACATTGATCCGCATACATCACTATGTATGAGGCTTAAGAGTTCCACAGCTCCGTGTCCAGTAAACAAAGTTTTGGTCATTTTACCTTTGATACAGGACTGACAAGTCGCATAAGATTTATATTCAAAGGGATTTAAATATCCATCTTTATGTAGCTTGCTTAGTCTTGTTTCATTAATATGACCAAGTCTACAATGCCAAAGAAAAACTTCATTTATATCTGAAAACTTTCTTTTATTAGTATGTTGTATATTGAAAACTGTGTGTTGGTTCAGGACGTAAATACCGTTATTCAGTGTACCATACCAAAGATGCAGAGTTGATTGAAAAACAGTTCTCAGTTACAAACACACCTGAAGCGGAAACATCAACATGCTTCTTCTTCTTGAGATCGCAAGATACACAACACAGTTGCGTTTCCAATGTCCCGACTTGTGGCAGTAAAAACATTCTCCTTTTCCACTTCCTGCGGCCCCAGATTTGTCTTTCCCCTTCGCCTTTTTAACTCCACCTTTCGATTTGATGGACTTCTTCTTCTTCTTTCCCTTGGCCTTGGCTTTTGGGATATAAGAGGAAGATGGTCCAGCAAGCAGAGCGGGAGTCTTCGCTATCTTAAGCGTGCTCTCTGCACTTCTCAACATATTGAGAAGTTCACGCAATGATTTCTCCAAATCGTTCATATTGAAATTCACTATGAACGGAGCAAAGGCGAGGGGGGGGGAGACTGCAGAACAATATCTGTATATTGCTCATTATCCATAATCCATCCCAGTTCCTCAAGTTCTTCTAAAAGACCAATCATTTTCAGAACATGTTCTCCTACTGATGTGCCAGGGGCCATACGCATCTGAAACAACTTTTTAGATGCCGCATATCGTAAAGTCCGAGATTTCTCTTCATACAACTCTTTTGTATGAAGAAAGATGGATTGAACATCCTGAAAGTCTATGTAACCCACCCCGGTACTTACGGGGAGGCGGAAAGGGTAAAAATCAAATTTTTATCACGAGGGAACATAGACTAACCATGAAGGATCTTTGCTAAACAAAAACTAACAAACAATCTACAAGTTCTAACTACTAGGTTAGAAGGTTATACCTAGTTCTTGAACTCCTTCTCTTTTTGTTGTGGTCCTCCTTTTTGTGTGCTCCTTGGAGTGGTGTAAACGGCTTCTCCTCTTCGTCTTCTCTTTGCCAAAGAAGGATCCACCCGAAGGCCTCTACCTTAAGCTCCTACCTCAAAAAAGAAGTAACTAGAGTGCTTGTCTTGCTAGACTAAGAACCCTAGAGTGAGTAGAGAGGTGTTTTGATGGTTTGATCTCACAATGCTCATGTTTTTCAACTCATGAAACAAGAGAGCTTTTGAGAGAGGAAGAGGAGAGAGCTTTTCAAGAGAGAGAAAGAGAAAGAGAGAATGAGAATAAAATGAACCTTGCTCTCATATGAACCAAAAAGAATAATGAAAATTTTAATTATGATAAATTGTCATGGTTGATGTTGATTTGACCCTTATCATATCATAATTAATGCTAAGCATGCTCACAAAAATATCCAAGTCAACATGGGTCAACTTGGTCAAAGGGTCAAACCTAATTAACCATGATACAATTATCACTAATTAAAACACATTAATCAATTTCCTCAATCTCATTATGGTTTTAATCAAGTCAATGGTCAAAACCCTAATGAGGTTCCTCCGCCTCTGTCAACTGTGTATACACACCCGCATCCATGTTCCGAGGAACACGAACACTATGAGACAAGATCAATCCCAAAACAAATACTAGGATCTGGCTTAAACCAAAGCCCGCTAGTAATAACTTCCTGGACACCAAGCGTGCACAAGTGTGCGTATGTGAACAAACCCCGTCGTAAAACCATACGACCTCTACTCTGTTTTGCCCAAAGGTGAACAACCCTCTGTGTGGGACTCTAAAAACTCGACACTACGCTGGCAGTGGGTTTAACCACAGGCCGCAAGGGGCACTAGTTGTACATAACGGTCCCCAGGTAGATGTCGATAAGAAGACCGATGAGGTGAACCCATCCGAACTCCTACTGAGCCTGAATGTGACAATCTCCGTACAGTCCAGTCTGTTCGTCTGAGAGTATCGCATGTCGGGCCTAGGGGGCGGTAAACGTCAGTCCCCTAATAGCGGTACAAGTCGTGTCGGAGTGTAGCACAGAACACCCTGAGAAAATACTGGAAACACTACCAGTAAATCTCGCTTTCCTTGGCCAGGGACTTTGTGTATTGGCTCTCCTAGACACAGCGCAATATCAACTCCCAATACCGGGAGAGACGAATCCTGTCTAACCGTCACTGCCTCCAAGTGCTTCGGGACTGCACCCAACTACTACCTGTTTGCACGACTCATTTGAACCGTGTTAGGGTAGTAATCTAAGAACAGTAGGAACACACTCGAGGCAAAGTGACAGTATCAAGTCAACGGACTAAGCTGTACTCATGTCACCTGGGAATTGATAACCGACGATAGGTATAATACCAACCAACAGTTCCCAGCAAGTCCTGTCCAGTGTACTCATAACCTAACGAGCACCTGCATACTATCTCCAGCACGACGTACTGATGGCTGTGGGACAGACCATCTCCCCTCCTGGGATGAGAAGCGTATAGACTAGTCTACTCTGGAGTATCGATGCCCTGTCTCGATAATCCTACAACCAGGGACCTGTATAAGGATGTGCTTATAGACTACCCAGCCCCCACTAGTGTGACTTCCATCACAACGCTGGCAGTCAAGCAAAAGATCCTAAGGGCTCTATCAATATGTATTAGTAATATGTCAAAAGAAACATATACACATATTAAGATAGATACAAACAAAGTAGCATACTACCATATTGAGCAAGAATGTCAATCCGTGTATATATCCCAAGCTTCCAAAATGTAATATACAAACTAGTATATACAATAATGGCCTCTAAGGCATATCACACTAACAATCTCCCACTTGCACTAAGGCCATGTGCTGGCATATCGCAGACCTATCATCTCGAATAGCCTCTCGAACTGCGTCTGGGGAATGGACTTTGTGAATGGATCTGCAGTGTTATCTTCTGTAGCAACCCTTCGAACCTCAATCTCCCGGCGATCCACGATCTCCCTGATTAGGTGATACCGCCTCAAGATGTGTCTGGACTTCTGATGGGACCTGGGTTCCTTTGCTAAAGCTATAGCCCCGTTGTTGTCACAATACAGAGGTATTGGATCAACAATGGACGGAACCACCTGAAGTTTTGTCAAGAACTTCCTCATCCAGACGGCCTCTTTTGCGGCATCTGATGCTGCGATATATTCCGCTTCCATCGTCGAGTCAGCAACGGTTTCCTGTTTGGAACTCTTCCAACACACCGCCCCTCCATTGAGAGTAAAGACATAACCCGACATGGATTTGTAGTCATCCTTGTCACTCTGGAAGCTGGAGTCAGCAAAGGCCTCGATCTGGAGGTCTTTTCCGCCGTAAACCAAAAAATATCCTTAGTCCTTCTCAGGTACTTCAGAATGTTCTTTACCGCTATCCAGTGCTTCTCCCCAGGGTTTGACTGATACCGGCTTACTACACTCAGTGCATAAGCTATATCTGGTCTGGTACACAACATCGCATACATTATAGAGCCTACCGCAGAGGCGTAGGGTATAATAGACATGTGATCCCTTTCCAAATCAGTCTTGGGAGACATCTCTTTGGAGAGGGTGATCCCGTGACAAGCCGGTACATTACCGCGCTTGGAATCTTCCATACTGAACCTTTTCAGTATGGTGTCGATGTACCTAGACTGTGAAAGTCCTAATATCCTTTTGGACCTATCACGATAGATCCAGATCCCCAGAATGTAAAAGGCATCACCCAGGTCTTTCATGGAGAACCTGTGTGACAAGAACCCTTTGACAGATTGTAGCATAAGAATGTCATTTCCTATCAAGAGAATGTCATCCATGTATAAAACGAGGAATACGACAGTTCGCGCTACAATCTTACTATAAATACATGGTTCATCTGGATTTTTGATAAAGCCAAATTCTTTGACCGTCTCATCAAAATAGATGTTCTAACTCCGCGATGCCTGCTTCACTCCATAAATGGACTTAAGCAACTTGAACACCTTCCCGCTGCTCCCACTCTGAATGAAACCCTCTGGCTGGTCCATATAGACACACTCCTCTAAATTACCATTTAGAAAAGCGGTTTTTACGTCCATCTGCCAAATCTCATAATCGTGGAAGGCAGCAATGGCAAGAAAGATCCGAATGGATTTGAGCATAGCCACTGGAGAAAATGTTTCGTCATAGTCCAAACCAGGTCTTTGACGAAAACCCTTTGCAACAAGTCTAGCCTTATAGGTCTCAACTTGTCCATCTACACCAATCTTCCTTTTGAAGATCCATTTGCAGCCCACGGGTTTTACCCCTTCTGGAGCAACGTCCAAAGTCCATACTTTGTTGGTGTATATAGACTCCATCTCGGTCCGCTTTGCATCCAGCCATTTTACCGAGTTAGTGCTTTGAATGGCCTGCTAGAAGCTAGTGGGCTCATCATTATCAATGATTGAATCCTCTCTATCCCCGTCTATGAGAAAACCGCAGTATCTCTTAGGTGGATGAGAAAACCTACTACTCCTGCGGAGCGGCACAGGAATGTCCTGTTCTTTCGAACCTTCTGGTTCTACTAAGCTTTTAGTAATAGCTCGTGGTTCTGGAATTTCTTCCAGTTCTATTGTGCTCCCACTTATCTGATTTTCCAAAAATTCAGTTTCCAAGAAGCAGGCATGACGAGAAACAAATACCTTTTGTTCCTCTGCGTAATAGAAGAAATATCCCTTGGAGTTCTTTGGATATCCCACAAACTTGCACTGTACTGAGCGTGCCTCGAGTTTGTCCGTATGCTGCTTTTTAACAAAAGCTGGGCATCCCCATGTCTTAATGTGTTTAAGATAGGGGTTCTTCTCACTCCACATCTGATATGGTGTGGTAGGCACTGACTTAGTTGGAACCCGGTTCAAAAGATATGCAGCTGATTCTAGTGCATATCCCTAGAAAGATCGTGGTAACTCAGCGTTACTCATCATGGAACGTACCATATCCAATATGGTTCGGTTCCTTCTCTCCGATACACCGTTATGTTGTGGAGTGTATGGAGGAGTAAGCTGAGAGAGAATTCCATTCTCTTTTAAGTAATCCAGGAACTCGGCACTTAGGTATTCACCACCTCGATCAGATCTCAGTGTCTTGATACTTTTGCCGGTTTTTTTTCTACTTCATTCTTAAATTCCTGGAATTTTTCAAAGGCCTCGCATTTATGCTTCATTAAGAGGACATGTCCATACCTTGAGAAATCATCCGTAAAAGTAATGAAGTAGGAATAACCACTTTGCGCATGTGTAGACATTGGACTACATACATCACTGTGTGTAGGGTGTTTTTCGTCACCCCATTGAGATGGGAATACGTGCGCGCTTGTCAGGCGTACCATAGATTCCCCCTGCCTAGGGTAGGCCAGGGTTTAATGATTGTGGGGATCCGAATCTCCGGCAGCCGCGGACTAAACTGCCGTTAATTACCCCTCACCTTTGGAGCGAGGGAACCTCCGATTGACGGGTTAAACTGGTCATGCGAACTCGATGTGCAGTGTACGTGTGTTGTGTTTTGAAGGGGGGTTTTGGATATATCGGGAGCCATGCAGAGTTTTTACGGGGGTCTCGCTACCCGGATAGCGGGCTGGGGGTCAAGGGGGCTAGCAGCCCCCTTGCGGGGCAGCGCCCCGTTAGAAATTTTTTTTTTAACAGGGACAGTGTCGTGGAGTATGTGTACATATGTATACATATGTATATATATACATGTATATATAAATAAAGGGGGGAAATACATCCAAAGGATGCATGGGCCAGCGCCGAGGCGCTTGAGCGCAAGCGCGCCACATGTCGGCACATGGGCGCTTTGCGCTCGAGCGCAGAGTGCTGGAGCGCAAGCGCGCCACGTGTCGGCACGTCGGCGCTTTGCGCTCAGGCGTTGGGCGCCCGAGCGCAAAGCGCCCACGTGCCGACACGTGGGCGCTTTGCGCTCGAACGCTGGGTGCTTGAGCGCAAGCGCGCCACGTGTCGGCACGTGGGCGCTTTAAGCTCGGGCGCTGGGCGCTTGAGCGCAAGCGCGCCACGTGTCGGCACGTGGGCGCTTTGCGCTCGAACGCTGGGCGCTGGAGTGCAAGCGCACCACGTGTCGGCACGTGGGCGCCGGTGGGCGCTTTGCGCTCGGGCGCTGGGCGCTTGAGCGCAAGCACGCCACGTGTCGGCACGTGGGCGCTTTGCGCTCGAACGCGGGACGCTGGAGCGCAAAGGCGCCATGTGTCGGCACGTGGGCGCTTTGCGCTCGAACGCGGGACGCTGGAGCGCAAAGGCGCCACGTGTCGGCACGTGGGCGCTTTGCGCTCGAGTGTAGGGCGCTGGGGTGCAAAGCCCCACGTGTCGGCACGTGGGCGCTTTGCGCTGGAGCGCAGGGCGCTGGAGCGCAAGCGCGCCACGTGTCGGCACGTCGGCTCTTTGCACCCGAGCGCAGGGCGCTGGAGCGCAAGCGCGCCACGTGTCGGCACGTGGGCGCTTTGCACCCGAGTGCAGGGCGCTGGAGCGCAAGCGCGCCACGTGTCGGCACGTGGGCGCTTTGCGCTCGAGCGCTAGCGCGCCGGCGAGGAAAGGGGGCTTTTAACCCCGAAAATTCTCTAAAAAGAAAATAGGGTGGAGTTTAAACTCCTAAGATGCTTTGGACTAATGAAGGGGGTTCTTCTTCTTCCTCTTCTGTTGGCTGGATCTTGAAGATCAAGAGATATGGGATTTTAACAAAAAAATCTCTCCTTTTTGAGATCTAGTGACAGATCCAAGTTCCCCTTTGTGGGTTTAGTTGTGAAAAACTATTTTGTTTTATAAAATGAAGAGTAAAACTCTTGATTTAATTCAAAAGAAAGAAGAAGATTTTTGGAACCTTGAAGAAGGAGAAAAGATCTCAGATCTAAGTTTTTTGGAGAGAAAAAAGTTGTTGGGATATTTTCATTATCCTTGCCTTTATAGGCTATACACTTTACACATAGCCCCTTGGGCTTCACAAAATAGCATTTTGCCTATCCCATGGCTCATGTGCTATTTCTTTTTGCACATAAGCCATGGGCATTACAAAAATTTGGCTTTATGCCTATTTTTCTTACATTTATCCATAAAATAAAATAAATAAAAAGAAAAAAAATTACAACAAAATTATTTATTACAAAATTTTTATCTTGGCATGGGGGGAGGCCGGCCGCTTCATGTTCGGGCTCGACCCGGGCATGGGCCCACTGGATCTGGGCTTGGGCCCACTTGGCTTGGGGTTGACATTGATTTTGACTTGGTCAACCGGGATATAAATTTTTACCCCAACAAATTGCCCCCATCAATAAATGCACACCACATATGCGGGTCGTGTGCATGAAATTGATGGATCTTCTTTTACTTGGAGGCGACCTGATTTGGTTCCCGCTTTTTAGGAAGCTGGCACTTCCCTTTTTACGACATGGACGGTCATTGCTTGACATGTCTCCGAGATGGAGTGTCCGTGATAGACGTTTCCGTGGCCCGGAGTGATCTGGTTCCCGCTTTGTAGGAATCCTGCGCTGCCCTTTTTACGACATGGACGGTCAATGCTGCCCTTTTAGCGACTCGGACTTTCGATGCTGCCCTTTTTGCGACTTGGACGGTCGGTGCTTCCCTTTTAGCTATGTGGACGGTCGATGCTGCCCTTTTTGCGACTTGGACGGTCGGTGCTGCCCTTTTTGCGACGTGGACGGTCGATGCTGCCCTTTTTGCGACTTGGACGGTCGGTGCTGCCATTTTAACGACGTGGACGGTCGATGCTGCCATTTTAGCGACGTGGACGGTCGATTCTGCCCTTTTTATGACTTGGACGGTCGTTGCTGCCCTTTTAGCGACATAGACGGTCGGTTCTTCCTTTTTTACGACTTGGACTGTCGGTGTTGCCCTTTTACCGACTTGGACGGTCGGTTCTGCCCTTTTTGCGACTTGGACGGTCGGTGCTGCCCTTTTAGCGACTTGGATGGTCGGTGACGGATTTTACTTGCTCCGCTTCTTGCGGCGTCAGGGATGAAGTTGATTTGTTTCCGAGGTGGAATTTGATTCTGCAAGGGAGGTCATTGGTTGTTTTGCTGATTTGATATGATTTGGATTGACATTAGCACCGCTACACTGGAATATGGTACCAGGAGCGAATCATCATTTGCCATGAGAGGATTTGAGGATTTCGGTTTTATCTGGCATCTGCATCGCTGCACTGGAATAATGCCAGGAGCAACTCATCATTTGCCCTTTTAGGATTTGGGAATTGGTTTTTGCTTGGCATCAGTATCGCTACACTGGAATATGGTACCAGGAGCGAATCATCATTTGTGCTTGCTTATCAGGAAGCGATGGCTTAGAAGACAGGTTTTAGGTCCAATCACCTAAGACTTTTCAATTTTATGAGCCGTAAGGGTCTCACAAAGCATTTTCTCCCTACGGGTCGTAAGGGTCCCGTAGGTGTATTTTCTCCTTAGGAGTCGTGGGGACTTCTAAGTGTGTTGCTCATTTGTGAGTCGTAAGGATCTCACGCGGGAATTTTCTCCCCACAAAGTCGAGAGGACTTTGTGAGTGCATTTCATCTCTTTTTTACGAGTTTGCGCCCTTTCGGGTTTTCATAAACTCGTCGGCAGTCCTGCTATTTTTACTCACGGAGCCCTTTCGGGTTTTCATCCGTGCCCATTTTGCTTGTGGACATACCTTTTTTTATTTTTTATTTTTTATTTTTTATTTTTTTGGTGGGACTTTGAATGTAGTCTCACCGGTAGGACTTGAGAGAGATTGGGATTGTTTTACGCCCGTGGATTGTATACGGTTTTGCAGGATGTATGATCCAGACCGTAGGGCCGAAAAAATTTCGGGACTTTGTTGGCGTCTGCATCGCTGCACTGGAATATGGTACCAGGAGCGACTCATCATTCGCCGTTGGGGTATGGGATTTGGAATTTGGTTGGCATCTGCATCGCTGCACTGGAATATGGTACCAGGAGCGACTCATCATTCTCCATTTGGGGATTGGGGAGCGATGGCTTAGGAGACAGGTTTAGATCCCTATCGCCTAAGGCTTTTCAATTTTATGGGCCGTGAGGGTCCCATAAAAGCATTTTCTCTCTACGAGTCGTAAGGATACCGCAGGTGTATTTTCTCCTTAGGAGTCGTGAGGACTCCTAAGTGTGTTTTTCCTTTATGAGTCGTAAGGATCCCACAAAGGTTTGTTCTCCTCATATATCGTGAGGATACATGAGTGGGTCTTATCAATTGAGCATCATTCCCAAAGCGGAGACCAGCCGCGTAACTGGTGATTACGGTGGGGCATGGGTATGATGAGAATTATTTGTGTTAGTGTATATGCCCTAGAGGCCATTACTGTATCATACTAGCTTGTATATTACTTAATGGAAGCTTGGGATATTCACAGTTGTATAGACAATCTTGCTCAAAATAGTAGTATGCTACTTGTTTTATTTCTACTTTAATGTGTACATATGTTTATCACCTATACACATTAGTAGAGCCCTAAGGATCTTTGCTTGATTACCAGTGTTGTGATGGCAGTCACACTCGTGGGGGCTGGGTAATCCACAAGCACATCCTTATGCAGGTCCCTAGTCGTAGGACTATCGAGACAGGGCATCGATACTCCGGAGTAGACTAGCGTATGCACTTCTCATCCCAGCTTGGGAGACGGTCTGTCCCACAGCCGTCAGTACATCGTACTTGAGATAGAATGCGGGTGCTCGTTAGGTTACGAGTACACTGGACAGGACTCGTTGGGAACTGTTGGTTGGTACTATACCTATCGTCAGTTATCAGTTCCCAGGTGACATGAGTACAGCTTAGTCCGCTGACTTGACACTGTTACTTCGCCTCGAGTGTGTTCCTACTGTACTTTGATTACTACCCTACCACGGCTCAAAGGAGTCGTGCAAACAGGTAGTAGTTGGGTGCAGTCCCGAAGCACTTGGAGGCAGTGACGGTTAGACATGATTCGTCTCTCCCGGTATTGGGGGTTGATATCGCGCTGTGTCTAGGAGAGCCATTACACAAAGTCCCTGGCCAGGGCAAGCGAGATATACTGGTAGGTTTCCAGTGTTATCTCAGGGTGTTCTGGGCTATACTCCGACACGACTTGTACCGCTATTAGGGGACTGACGTTTACCGCCCCCTAAGCCCGCCATGCGATATTCTCAGACAAACAGACCGGACTGTATGGAGATTGTCACATTCAGGATCAGTAGGAGTTCGGATGGGTTCACCTCATCAGTCTTCTTATCGGAATCGACCTGGGGACCGTTACGTACAGCTAGTACCGCTTGCGGCCTGTGGTTAAACCCACTTCCAACGTAGTGTCGAGTCTTTAGAGTCCCACAAAGAGGGTTATTCGCTTTTGGGAAAAACAGAGTAGAGGTCGCATGGTTTTGCGACAGGGTTCGTTCACATCCGCGCACTTGTGCACATTTGGTGTCCGGACAGTTATTACTAGCGGGCTCTGGTTTGAGCCAGATCCTAGTATATGTTTTGGGGTTAGTTTTATCTCATAATATTCGTGCTCCTCGGAACACGAATGCGGGTGTGTATGCACAGTTGACTGAGGCAGAGGAAGAGGATTCTCATTAGGGTTTTGGTACGGGTGTGTATGCACAGTTGACGGTTGTCGTTTACCAAACCCTAATGAATATGTGAAATATCAATTGATAATGTTAATTAAATGAAATTGGGTTATAGTTAGGGTTTGTTGACTTGTTGACCAAGGTTGAAACATTGACCATCATCATTTCATTCCAAAGATGCTCTTTGATCTTTGCAAAAACATTTAATGTGAAATGATAATGGTCTTATCAAACCAACCATCACCTTTTTCATTTTGATTAATATTATTAATTAGATTAATTCACATATATTTGATATGGTTGTAAAACTATTCTCACTCTCTCATATTGATTCTCTCTCATCCTTTCCTTCTTCCTCTTCCTCTAGCTCAAGGAAAACTCATCACATGTGTTGAGAAACATTTCCTTGGAGATAAAACACCAAAGCCACTCTCTACTCATCCTAAGGTTGAAGGTCTAGCAAGCCGGACACTTTAGTTTTCTCAAGTTCAAGAAAGAAGCTCAAGGTAGAGACCCTCAGGTGGATCCATCTTCGGCAAGAGAAGGCGACGAGTAAAGAACCATCCGACCACCACAAAGAGTCCAAGTGAAGGAGTTTAAGTTGAGGTATAATCCCTAACCGAGTAGGTAAAGCTCTACTTAGTTGCTAGTGTGTAGTTTAGCAAAGATCCGTGTTTTATAGTCCATGTTACCATTACCCGAAAAATCATTTTTCACCATTTTCGCAAGCCCGAAAGAACCGGGAGAGGTAACGTGGACTTACAGTGGCATCAGATACAGGCTAAACACACCCTAGCATGTTAGCAAAGTATCTAGAATTTCGATCGGACGAAAAACCGCAAAACACGTTAAAAATATCAAGTTTCTGCCGATTTTTATTTCTGCTCAAAAAATAATAAATCATGTATTAAAAATCGGCTCAGGCTTTTTAAAGAATAGGCAAGAAAAATGATCCAGTGAGTCGACCAATTCACCGCGGATCCGCGGAAGGAGCTTGCTCCCGCCGCTGATCCGCGGCCGAGTTGACTCGGCCGTGGATCGTTTCTCCTACAGTTTTCTCCTGTTGGTGTCTTGTGATTTTTGAGATGGTTTGTTTCTGCCCAGAATTTCCAGAGAACAAGTTTGTTTTTGGGGTGATTACAAATCCGTATTATGGTCGATTTTCTGTAGACTTTGGCTAATGGGTTGTATCTGTAATGTTATATATGTATTGAACGTCTGCTAATCGCTATACATCGATTAGTGGGGGTTATACATATATGTGATCTGTATTGTTGATGGTTTGTGTATATGAATTCGTTGGATTGTCGCGGATGAATAGCCGGGGGGTTGTGAGATGAGAGTTTTCTTTATCTTTCAATTCATGTAATATGTAAATTGATGTAATATTATTTATATGGCCGCACAACCGGGATGGGGTTGTAGCCGTCATTGTATAATTTCTTTTTACTGTTTTTACTCCTAAGATAGGCCCAAGGTGGGGTTCACAAACTACCGGGTATCTCGAAGTGCCGAGTGGCCTACTCACGTCGTTGAGGGAGGTTGCTTCGCTTCGGGTACTTGGCGGGTAGTTTGTCGCACCCGTAGGGGTCTAGGGTGGGGTATTGGCTATTCATCGCGACCGTGTAATCCGCTTTTCGTTACAGGCTCGAACGGAATGCGGATTCCTAGTATATCCAATGTATTCATCTGTGGTCTGGAATGGCTATCATTGAATCTGACGAATGTATATATCTATATGTAGATATCTATTTAGGCGTTGCTTATGTTTTGCATCCGCACTAGTCCAGCCCCCGCTCTGTCGTTAGTTAAGTAACCTAACGGGTGATGACGGGACCCCGTGGCGAATGCGGATGGCATAAGCGTACGTCATATTTTCGTTGTTTTCTGCAATGGTTGGTTTAAATGATGGGACACATTAAAATTAATGCAAGAAAAACAAACCAAGGTAAAAGTCGTTGGAACACTTTCAAAACCACTCGGTTTCTTTTCAAAAAACAACTTTTAAATGCGGAGCTTAAGCCACTCCTTTTAAAAGCTATCTCGTTCCATCGATTATATCAAGTTTACTACGTTCACGGTTTCGCAAAAACCATTCGTAGCCCTCCGTCGTTTCACATGGATAGTCAATAGTATTCAAGCTATGTTTGTTGGCCAGAGTCAAGGCATAGTGATTGGTAGCTATTGGGTATTCATGTGCAGCATAGATAGATGTGTTAGTTTGGGACAGTCGTACTGCCTTGTTGGCCAAGGTCAAGGGTAGGTACGGGTGGGTTCAAATTAACCTGGAGAATGACGGGTAGAACTTGACATGTGACTTATGATTTGATGGCCAAAGTCAAGGTCATAAGAGCATGGGGCAAAAATCCACATCGGGGGTTTCAAAAGAACTGAAACTTGCTAGCACTGCATACCATTTGGAGTGTGATGATTCTGGTAGGATTCCTTCAGTTTTGTCACGCAATGATATTTGGATCCCGATCCTACTGTGAGTATATGCTACTCCTCGGGAAATTTCTCACTTAACGATCAATGCTATAAACCTAGTAGGTGTCTAGAAAGGTGTTAGCGGGGCTACGCTCCCAGGGAAAAGAGGTTATTTAATTAAGGAACTTCGCAAAAGCGTTGGAAAACCTCCCTCGAAGTACCGACACTAGCCTGGCTGAACGGTTAAGCAAGTATTGTACGGTGAGATTGATCCTGACTAATTCTTCCTTTTTGGTTTGAGGAGGGATTCGAGAGACAGTGTGAGCCATCATGTTTAGACAAATTAAAAACCACTCTAAACTTGCAAGAGCATCATGCTGAAGTGTTTCTTCTCTCTCTCCTAATTGCAGCGACCAAACATCATGACTGGACTTAAGTTACTACTAGATAAAAACATACTGACAGGGCCAAACTACAAAGATTGGCTCAGGAATGTCAAAATGGAAATCACTTATGACAAGTTGGGGTATCTCCTCACCACCAAAGCTCCCCCTGTCCCAGGTCCCAAAACCAGCGTCGCGGATAAGGAAATCCGTAAGACCTGGGAAATCGATTGCACGAAGGCCAAGTGCCTCGTACTTGCCTCTATGGACAATGAACACCCGAGGAGGCACGAGAATATGGACCTTGAATCCATATTTCTCCATACAAAAGAACTGTATGGAGAGCAATCCCTTATCGCAAGATACGAAGTCTCGAAAAAGCTGTTTTCGGCGAGATTGGCCGTCGGATCATCGGTAGCGGAAAACGTGCTTAAGATGATTGGCTTCATTGAGGAGCTCGCGGACCTTGGGACCACATTAGAGAACGAGCTCTACACGGACTTGATTCTCCAGTCCCTTCCTTCCACTTACGCCCAGTTCATCCTGAACTCCAACTTACAAGAAAAAGAAGTTGAACTTTCAGAACTCCTCAACATGCTAAGGAGTGCAGAGGGCACCCTACAGAAAGGTAGGGAAATATCCACTTTGTTTGTAGGAGGATCTTCCTCTTCTAGGTCCAAGGCGAAAGCCACGGGAAAGAAGAAGAAAACCCCCACCAAACCAAGGGGCGGTGTTAGTAAAGTGGATACGAAGGGAAAGGAAAAGGCAACAAAGGTAGCGGGAAAGCTTGTGGGAAAGGAAGAATGCTTTTACTGTCACAAGAGTGGACACTGGAAAAAGGATTGCAGGGCTTGGAAGGCCAGAACCCAGGATCTGAAGCAAGTTGCGGCTTCAGCTTCAGGTGTGTATGTTATTGAAAACTTTCTATCAATAAACTCTACATCCTGGGTATTGGATATCGGATCAGGATCTCATATCTGTAATTCTTTACAGGAACTGAGAAGGCGTAGGGTTTTGAAGGCAGGTGATATGACCCTCAGAGTTGCAAACGGAGCTGGCATGGATGCTGAGTCCGTGGGGGACTATCACCTGGGGTTGTCAGATGGACACGTTTTGGTTTTGCGTGATTGTTGTTTTGTACCCAATGCAACCTGTAATATCATATATGTATCTTTATTATCTAAAGAAGGTTATGAATTTGCATTTGTAAGTAATGTTGTAAACATTCGCCTTAATCAAGTTTTGATTGGGTCAAGTACATTAAGCAATGGTATATACGTATTAAACCAACCACAGATTTTCAATGTCCAGAATAGACACAAAAGAAAGTCTCCGGAAACAAATCAGGCTTTCTTATGGCATTGTAGACCGGGTCACATCAATGAGAGAAGGTTGATGAAGTTACATACAGAAGGATATTTGGATCCGTTCGAATATCAATCATATGCAACCTGTCAATCCTGTCTCAAATGAAAGATGACAAAGACTCCGTTCACTGGACCCGGAGTAAGAGCGAGAGAGCTCTTGGGACTCGTACACAGCGACGTGTGCGGTCTAATGTCTACACATGCGCGAAGCGGTTATTCTTACTTCATTACTTTTATGGATGACTTTTCAAGGTACGGATATATCTTCTTAATGAAACATAAATCCGAAGCCTTTGGAAAATTCCAGGAATATAAGAATGAAGTAGAAAAACAAACAGGAAAAAGTATCAAGACACTGAGATCTGATCGAGGTGGTGAATACTTAAGTGTCGAGTTCCTGGATTAATTAAAAGAGAATGGAATTCTTTCTCAGCTTACTCCTCCATACACTTCGCAACATAACGGTGTATCGGAGAGACGGAACCGGACCTATTAGATATGGTACGTTCCATAATGAGTAACGCTGAGTTACCGCGATCATTCTGGGGATATGCACTAGAATCAGCTGCATACCTTTTGAACCGAGTTCCAACTAAGACTATGCCTACCACACCATATCAGATGTGGTGTGGGAAGAAACCCTATCTTAAGCACATTAAGACATGGGGATGTCCAGCTTTTGTCAAAAAGCAGCATGCGGACAAACTCGGGGCACGCTCAGTACAGTGCAAGTTTGTGGGATATCCAAAGAACTCCAAGGGATATTTCCTCTATTGCGAAGAGGAACAAAAGGTTTTTTTCTCTCGTCATGCCCACTTCTTGGAAACTGAGTTTTTGGAAAATCAGATAAGTGGGAGCGTAATAGAACTGGAAGAAATTCCAGAACCACGAGCTATTACTGAAAGCTTAGTAGAACCAGAGGGTTCGAAAGATCAGGACATTCCTGCGCCGCTCTGCAGGAGTAGTAGGCAGTCTCATCCGTCCGAGAGATACTACGGTTTTCTCATAGACGAGGACAGAGAGGATTGCATCATTGATAGTGATGAGCCGACTAGCTTCCTGCAGGCCATTCAGAGCGTTGACTCGGTAAAATGGCTGGATGCAATGCGGACCGAAATGGAGTCCATGTACACCAACAAATGATGGACGTTGGACGTTGCTCCAGATGGGGTAAAACCCGTAGGATGCAAGTGGATCTTCAAAAGGAAGATTGGTGTAGATGGACAGGTTGAGACCTATAAAGCTAGACTTGTTGCAAAGGGTTTTCGTCAAAGATCTGATTTGGACTATGACGAAACCTTTTCTCCTGTGGCTATGCTGAAATCCATTCGGATCCTTCTTGCCATTGCTGCCTTCCACGATTATGAGATTTGGCAGATGGACGTAAAGACCGCTTTTCTGAATGGAAATTTAGAGGAGTGTGTCTATATGGACCAGCCAGAGGGTTTCATTCAGAGTGGGAGCAGCGGAAAGGTGTGCAAGTTGCTTAAGTCCATCTATGGACTAAAGCAGGCATCACGGAGTTGGAACATCTGTTTTGATGAGACGGTCAAAGATTTTGGCTTTATCAAAAATCCAGATAAACCATGCATCTATAGTAGATTTGTAGCACGAATTGTCATATTCCTCGTTTTATACGTGGATGACATTCTCTTGATAGGAAATGACATTCCTATGCTACAATCTGTCAAAGGGTTCTTCTCACACAGGTTCTCCATGAAAGACCTGGGTGATGCCTCTTACATTCTGGGGATCCGGATCTATCGTGACAGATCCAAGAGGATATTAGGACTTTCACAGTCCAGGTACATCGACACCATACTGAGAAGATTCAGTATAGAAGATTCCAAGCGCGGTAATCTACCGGCTTGTCACGGGATCACCCTCTCCAAAGAGATGTCTCCCAAGACTGATTTGGAAAGGGAACGCATGTCTATTATACCCTACGCTTCTGCGGTGGACTCTATAATGTATGCGATGTTGTGTACCAGACCAGATGTAGCTTATGCACTGAGTGTGGTAAGCCGGTATCAGTCAAACCCTGGGGAGAAGCACTGGATAGCGGTAAAGAATATTCTCAAGTACCTGAGAAGGACTAAGGAGATGTTCTTGGTGTATGGCGGAAAAGACCTCCAGATCGAGGCCTTTGCTGACTCCAGCTTCCAGAGTGACAAGGATGATTCCAAGTCCATGTCGGGTTATGTCTTTACCCTCAATGGAGGGGCGGTGTGTTGGAAGAGTTTCAAACAGGAAACCGTTGCTGACTCGACGATGGAAGCGGAATATATCGCTGCTGCAGATGCCGCAAAAGAAGCCGTCTGGATAAGGAAGTTCTTAACAGAACTTCAGGTGGTTCCGTCCATTGTTGATCCAATACCTCTGTATTGCGACAACAACGGGGCTATAGCTTTAGCGAAGGAACCCAGGTCCCATCAGAAGTCCAGACACATCTTGAAGTGGTATCACCTGATCAGGGAGATCGTGGGTCTCAAGGAGATCGAGGTTCGGAGAGGTTCTACGGAAGATAACACTGCCGATCCATTCACGAAGGCCTTACCCCAGACTCAGTTCGAGCGGCTGATCGAGATGATAGGTCTTCGATACGCCAGTACATGGCCTTAGTGCAAGTGGGAGATTGTTAGTGTATATGCCCTAGAGACCATTATTGTATCATACTAGTTTGTATATTACTTAACGGAAGCTTGGGATATTCACGGTTGTATAGACAATCTTTCTCAAAATAGTAGTATGCTACTTGTTTTGTTTCTACTTTAATGTGTACATATGTTTATCACCTATACACATTAGTGGAGCCCTTAGGATCTTTGCTTGATTACCAGCGTTGTGATGGCAGTCACACTCGTGAGGGCTGGGTAATCCACAAGCACATCCTTATGCAGGTCCCTAGTCGTAGGACTATCGAGACAGGGCATCGATACTCCGGAGTAGACTAGCGTATGCGCTTCTTATCCCAGATTGGGAGACGGTCTGTCCCACAGCCGTCAGTAGGTCGTACTTGAGATAGTATGCGGGTGCTCGTTAGGTTACGAGTACACTGGACAGGACTTGTTAGGAACTGTTGGTTGGAACTATACCTATCATCAGTTATCAGTTCCCAAGTGACATGAGTATAGCTTAGTCCGCTGACTTGACACTGTCACTTCGCCTCGAGTGTGTTCCCACTGTACTTTGATTACTACCCTACCAAGACTCAAAGGAGTCGTGCAAACAGGTAGTAGTTGGGTGCAGTCCCGAAGCACTTGGAGGCAGTAACGGTTAGACAGGATTTGACTTTCCTGGTATTGGGGGTTGATATCGCGCTGTGTCTAGGAGAGCCATTACACAAAGTCCCTGACCAGGGCAAGCGAGATATACTGGTAGGTTTCCAGTGTTATCTCAGGGTGTTCTGGGCTACACTCCAACACGACTTGTACCTCTATTAGGGGACTGACGTTTACCGCCCCTAGGCCCGCCATGCGATATTCTCAGACGAACAGACCGGACTGTATGGAGAATGTCACATTCAGGATCAGTAGGAGTTCGGATGGGTTCACCTCATCAGTCTTCTTATCGGCATCTACCTGGGGACCGTTACGTACAGCTGGTACCGCTTGCGGCCTGTGGTTAAACCCACTGCCAGCGTAGTGTCGAGTCTTTAGAGTCCCACACAAAGGGTTATTCGCCTTTGGGCAAAACAGAGTAGAGGTCGCATGGTTTTGCGACAGGGTTCGTTCACATCCGCGCACTTGTGCATGTTTGGTGTCCGGACAGTTATTACTAGCGGGCTCTGGTTTGAGCCAGATCCTAGTATATGCTTTGGGGTTAGTTTTATCTCATAGTATCCGTGCTCCTCGGAACACGAATGCGGGTGTGTATGCACAGTTGACAGAGGCAGAGGAAGAGGATTCTCATTGGGGTTTTGGTACGGGTGTGTATGCACAGTTGACGGTTGTCGTTTACCAAACCCTAATGAATATGTGAAATATCAATTGATAATGTTAATTAAATTAACTTGGGTTTTGGTTAGGGTTTGTTGACTTGTTGACCAAGGTTGACTTGTTGACCAAGGTTGAAACATTGACCATCATCATTTCATTCCAAAGATGCTCTTTGATCTTTGCAAAAACATTTAATGTGAAATGATAATGGTCTTATCAAACCAACCATCACCTTTTTCATTTTGATTAATATTATTAATTAGATTAATTCACATATATTTGATATGGTTGTAAAACTATTCTCACTCTCTCATATTGATTGTCTCTCATCCTTTCTTCTTCCTTTTCCTCTAGCTCAAGGAAAATTCATCTCATGTGTTGAGAAACATTTCCTTGGAGATAAAACACCAAAGCCACTCTCTACTCATCCTAAGGTTGAAGGTCTAGCAAGCCGGACACTTTAGTTTTCTCAAGTTCGAGAAAGAAGCTCAAGGTAGAGACCCTCAGGTGGATCCATCTTCGGCAAGAGAAGGCGACGAGGAAAGAACCATCCGACCACCACAAAGAGTCCAAGTGAAGGAGTTCAAGTTGAGGTATAACCCCTAACCGAGTAGGTAAAGCTCTAGTTAGTTGCTAGTGTGTAGTTTAGCAAAGATCCGTGTTTTATATTCCATGTTACCATTACCCGAAAAATCGTTTTTCACCATTTCCGCAAGCCGGAAAGAACCGGGAGTGGTAACGTGGACTAACAATTTGAGCCCGTGGATTGTATACGATGGTCAACTTGGGGACCCACCGTAGCGCCGGAGAATTTTTAGAAATTGGATTTTGGTTGGCGTCTGCATCGCTACACCGGAATATGGTAACGTTTTGGTTTTGCGTGATTGTTATTTTGTACCCAATGCAACCTGTAATATCATATATGTATCTTTATTATCTAAAGAAGGTTATGAATTTGCATTGTAAGTAATGTTGTGAACATTCGCCTTAATCAAGTTTTGATTGGGTCAAGTACATTAAGCAATGGTATATACGTATTAAACCAACCACAGATTTTCAATGTCCAGAATAGACACAAAAGAAAGTCTCCGGAAAAAAATCAGGCTTTCTTATGGCATTGTAGACCGGGTCACATCAATGAGAGAAGGTTGATGAAGTTACATACAGAAGGATATTTGGATCCGTTCGAATATCAATCATATGCAACCTGTCAATCCTGTCTCCAATGAAAGATGACAAAGACTCCGTTCACTGGACCCGGAGTAAGAGCGAGCGAGCTCTTGGGACTCGTACACAGCGACGTGTGCGGTCCAATGTCTACGCATGCGCGAAGAGGTTATTCTTACTTCATTACTTTTATGGATGACTTTTCAAGGTACGGATATATCTTCTTAATGAAACATAAATCCGAAGCCTTTGGAAAATTCCAGGAATATAAGAATGAAGTAGAAAAACAAACAGGAAAAAGTATCAAGACACTGAGATCTGATCGAGGTGGTGAATACTTAAGTGTCGAGTTCCTGGATTAATTAAAAGAGAATGGAATTCTTTCTCAGCTTACTCCTCCATACACTTCGCAACATAACGGTGTATCGGAGAGACGGAACCGGACCCTATTGGATATGGTACGTTCCATGATGAGTAACGCTGAGTTACCGCGATCATTCTGGGGATATGCACTAGAATCAGCTGCATACCTTTTGAACCAAGTTCCAACTAAGACTGTGCCTACCACACCATATCAGATGTGGTGTGGGAAGAAACCCTATCTTAAGCACATTAAGACATGGGGATGTCCAGCTTTTGTCAAAAAGCAGCATGCGGACAAACTAGGGGCAGCTCAGTACAGTGCAAGTTTGTGGGATATCCAAAGAACTCCAAGGAATATTTCCTCTATTGCGAAGAGGAACAAAAGGTTTTTTTCTCTCGTCATGCCCACTTCTTGGAAACTGAGTTTTCGGAAAATCAGATAAGTGGGAGCGTAATAGAACTGGAAGAAATTCCAGAACCACGAGCTATTACTGAAAGCTTAGTAGAACCAGAGGGTTCGAAAGATCAGGACATTCCTGCGCCGCTCTGCAGGAGTAGTAGGCAGTCTCATCCGCCCGAGAGATTCTACGGTTTTCTCATAGACGAGGATAGAGAGGATTGCATCATTGATAGTGATGAGCCGACTAGCTTCCAGCAGGCCATTCAGAGCGTTGACTCGGTAAAATGGCTGGATGCAATGTGGACCGAAATGGAGTCCATGTACACCAACAAATGATGGACGTTGGACGTTGCTCCAGATGGGGTAAAACCCGTAGGATGCAAGTGGATCTTCAAAAGGAAGATTGGTGTAGATGGACAGGTTGAGACCTATAAAGCTAGACTTGTTGCAAAGGGTTTTCGTCAAAGACCTGATTTGGACTATGACGAAACCTTTTCTCCAGTGACTATGCTGAAATCCATTCGGATCCTTCTTGCCATTGCTGCCTTTCACGATTATGAGATTTGGCAGATGGACGTAAAGACCGCTTTTCTGAATGGAAATTTAGAGGAGTGTGTCTATATGGACCAGCCAGAGGGTTTCATTCAGAGTGGGAGCAGCGGAAAGGTGTGCAAGTTGCTTAAGTCCATCTATGGACTAAAGCAGGCATCGCGGAGTTGGAACATCTGTTTTGATGAGACGGTCAAAGATTTTGGCTTTATCAAAAATCCAGATAATCCATGCATCTATAGTAGATTTGTAGCACGAATTGTCGTATTCCTCGTTTTATACGTGGATGACATTCTCTTGATAGGAAATGACATTCCTATGCTACAATCTGTCAAAGGGTTCTTGTCACACAGGTTCTCCATGAAAGACCTGGGTGATGCCTCATACATTCTGGGGATCCGGATCTATCGTGACAGATCCAAGAGAATATTAGGACTTTCACAGTCCAGGTACATCGACACCATACTGAGAAGATTCAGTATGGAAGATTCCAAGCGCGGTAATCTACCGGCTTGTCACGGGATCACCCTCTCCAAAGAGATGTCTCCCAAGACTGATTTGGAAAGGGAACGCATGTCTATTATACCCTACGCTTCTGCGGTGGGCTCTATAATGTATGCGATGTTGTGTACCAGACCAGATGTAGCTTATGCACTGAGTGTGGTAAGCCGGTATCAGTCAAACCCTGGGGAGAAGCACTGGATAGCGGTAAAGAATATTCTCAAGTACCTGAGAAGGACTAAGGAGATGTTCTTGGTGTATGACGGAAAAGACCTCCAGATCGAGGCCTTTGCTGACTCCAGCTTCCAGAGTGACAAGGATGATTCCAAGTCCATGTCGGGTTATGTCTTTACCCTCAATGGAGGGGCGGTGTGTTGGAAGAGTTTCAAACAGGAAACCGTTGCTGACTCGACGATGGAAGCGGAATATATCGCTGCTGCAGATGCCGCAAAAGAAGCCGTCTGGATAAGGAAGTTCTTAACAGAACTTCAGGTGGTTCCGTCCATTGTTGATCCAATACCTCTGTATTGCGACAACAACGGGGCTATAGCTTTAGCGAAGGAACCCAGGTCCCATCAGAAGTCCAGACACATCTTGAAGTGGTATCACCTGATCAGGGAGATCGTGGGTCGCAAGGAGATCGAGGTTCGGAGAGTTGCTACGGAAGATAACACTGTCGATCCATTCACGAAGGCCTTACCCCAGACTCAGTTCGAGCGGCTGATCGAGATGATAGGTCTTCGATACGCCAGTACATGGCCTTAGTGCAAGTGGGAGATTGTTAGTGTATATGCCCTAGAGGCCATTATTGTATCATACTAGTTTGTATATTGCTTAACGGAAGCTTGGGATATTCACGGTTGTATAGACAATCTTGCTCAAAATAGTAGTATGCTACTTGGTTTGTTTCTACTTTAATGTGTACATATGTTTATCACCTATACACATTAGTGGAGCCCTTAGGATCTTTGCTTGATTACCAGCGTTGTGATGGCAGTCACACTCGTGAGGGCTGGGTAATCCACAAGCACATCCTTATGCAGGTCCCTAGTCGTAGGACTATCGAGACAGGGCATCGATACTCCGGAGTAGACTAGCGTATGCGCTTCTCATCCCAGATTGGGAGACGGTCTGTCCCACAGCCGTCAGTACATCGTACTTGAGATAGTATGCGGGTGCTCGTTAGGTTACGAGTACACTGGACAGGACTCGTTAGGAACTGTTGGTTGGTACTATACCTATCATCAGTTATCAGTTCCCAGGTGACATGAGTACAGCTTAGTCCGCTGACTTGACACTGTCACTTCGCCTCGAGTGTGTTCCCACTGTACTTTGATTACTACCCTACCAAGACTCAAAGGAGTCGTGCAAACAGGTAGTAGTTGGGTGCAGTCCCGAAGCACTTGGAGGCAGTAACGGTTAGACAGGATTCGTCTCTCCTGGTATTGGGGGTTGATATCGCGCTGTGTCTAGGAGAGCCATTACACAAAGTCCCTGGCCAGGGCAAGCGAGATATACTGGTAGGTTTCCAGTGTTATCTCTGGGTGTTCTGGGCTACACTCCAACACGACTTGTACCTCTATTAGGGGACTGACGTTTACCGCCCCCTAGGCCCGCCATGCGATATTCTCAGACGAACAGACCGGACTGTATGGAGATTGTCACATTCAGGATCAGTAGGAGTTCGGATGGGTTCACCTCATCAGTCTTCTTATCGGCATCTACCTGGGGACCGTTACGTACAGCTGGTACCGCTTGCGGCCTGTGGTTAAACCCACTGCCAGCGTAGTGTCGAGTCTTTAGAGTCCCACACAGAGGGTTATTCGCCTTTGGGCAAAACAGAGTAGAGGTCGCATGGTTTTGCGACAGGGTTCGTTCACATCCGCGCACTTGTGCACGTTTGGTGTCCGGACAGTTATTACTAGCGGGCTCTGGTTTGAGCCAGATCCTAGTATATGCTTTGGGGTTAGTTTTATCTCATAGTATCCGTGCTCCTCGGAACACGAATGCGGGTGTGTATGCACAGTTGACTGAGGCAGAGGAAGAGGATTCTCATTGGGGTTTTGGTACGGGTGTGTATGCACAGTTGACGGTTGTCGTTTACCAAACCCTAATGAATATGTGAAATATCAATTGATAATGTTAATTAAATGAACTTGGGTTTTGGTTAGGGTTTGTTGACTTGTTGACCAAGGTTGAAACATTGACCATCATCATTTCATTCCAAAGATGCTCTTTGATCTTTGCAAAAACATTTAATGTGAAATGATAATGGTCTTATCAAACCAACCATCTCCTTTTTCATTTTGATTAATATTATTAATTAGATTAATTCACATATATTTGATATGGTTGTAAAACTATTCTCACTCTCTCATATTGATTGTCTCTCATCCTTTCTTCTTCCTTTTCCTCTAGCTCAAGGAAAATTCATCTCATGTGTTGAGAAACATTTCCTGGGAGATAAAACACCAAAGCCACTCTCTACTCATCCTAAGGTTGAAGGTCTAGCAAGCCGGACACTTTAGTTTTCTCAAGTTCGAGAAAGAAGCTCAAGGTAGAGACCCTCAGGTGGATCCATCTTTGGCAAGAGAAGGCGACGAGGAAAGAACCATCCGACCACCACAAAGAGTCCAAGTGAAGGAGTTCAAGTTGAGGTATAACCCCTAACCGAGTAAGTAAAGCTCTAGTTAGTTGCTAGTGTGTAGTTTAGCAAAGATCCGTGTTTTATAGTCCATGTTACCATTACCCGAAAAATCGTTTTTCACCATTTCCGCAAGCCCGAAAGAACCGGGAGTGGTAACGTGGACTTACAATTTGAGCCCGTGGATTGTATATGATGGTCAACTTGGGGACCCACCGTAGCGCCGGAGAATTTTTAGAAATTGGATTTTGGTTGGCGTCTGCATCGCTACACTGGAACATGGTACCAGGAGCGACTCATCATTCGCCATTTGGGGACTTGGAATTTGGATCTTGTTTGGCATCAGCATTGCTGCACTGGAATAATTCCAGGAGCAACTCATCATTTGCCTTGGGAGGACTTGGGACTTTGGTTTTTGGTCGGTATCAGCACCGCTAACACTGAAGCGAAATGCCAGGAGCGACTCATCATTTGCCGTTGCCCGTTGGGGAACGATGGCTTAGGAGACAGGTTTGGGTCCCTATCACCTAAGGCTTTTCAATTTTATGAGCCGTGGGGGTCTCATAAAACCATTTTCTCCCTACGAGTCGAGAGGATCTTGCAGGTGTATGTTCTCCTTAGGAATCGTGAGGATTCCTATGTGTGTTGCTCCTTTGTGAGTCGTAAGGATCTCACGCAGGGGTTTTCTCCTCCCAAGGTCGAGAGGACTTTGCGAGTATATTCATCTCTTTTCATGAGTTTGCGCCCTTTCGGGTTTTCACAAACTCGCCGGTAGTCCTGTTGTTTTTACTCACGGGGCCCTTTCGGGTTTTCATCCGTGCCCGTTTTGCTTGTGGACATACCGTTTTTCTTCCCCCTTTTTTTTCTTTTTTTTTTTGTCGCTGGTGTGACTTTAAAAGTAGTCTCACCGGCAGGATTTGGGAGATATGGGGGTCGTTTACACCCGTGGATTGTATACGGTTTTGTAGGATGTGTGATCCAGACCGTAGGGCTGATGTGCTCAATTTGCCTGCGACTTGGAGCATTCACGCGTAGTATTTCTTGAGATATCGGCCATTGATGGGTGGCATGGGCCTTTCTCCCTCGGCACTTATTAGTTGGTAGGATCCTCCGTTGAACACTTTCTCGATGACGTATGGTCCTTCCCAGTTGGCTCGAATTTTCCCTTGGCATGTCGATTGGGGATGATCGGTTTTTTGAGGACCAACACCAATTCACCTTTCTTGAAAGCGCGGAGACGGGTTATCTTGTCATAGGCCCGTGACATTTGGGCTTGATATAGCTCCAGATTTTACTGCACCGCGAGCCTCTTTTCTTCGAGGGCGTCGAGCTCTTCAAACCGAAGGAGCACGTTTTCCTCCTCTGTCAGCTCGTGCTGAACGACCATTCTTAATCTTGGGACTTCGACCTCGAGGGGGAGGACCGCCTCCACTTCGAAGAGCAATGAGTATGGAGTGGACTGAGTTGGAGTACGGTGCGTGGTACGATATGCCCACAACACCTCATGAAGCTTGAGATTCCAGTCTCTCTTGTTGGCTGAAGCATTTTTCCTCAGGAGCTTGCATAGAGTCTTATTGAAGGCTTCGGCTAGCCCATTAGCTCTTGGATTATAGATGGAGGAATATCTCCAGTCTATCTTGTGTTGAGTAGCGAATCTTGAGACTTTGAAGCTCTTAAAAGAAGGCCCGTTGTCAGAAATGATTCTTCTTGGTGTACCGAAGCGGTATAGAATATTATGCTGGAAGAATGTCAGAATATCTTCTGTCTTGACTTCTTTTAGCGGGACAGCTTCAGCCCATCTGGAGAAGTAATCAGTTGCGGCCAGTATGAACCGGTGGCCTTTGGATGACGGAGGATCAATTGGGCCAACTATGTCGGTTCCCCAGACTTCGAAGGGCCACGACGCCGCCGTAAGATGCAATGGATTGGGATGCTTGTGAATGAAATCACCGTGAATTTGGCAGATATAACATTTCTTTGCATGCTCTCCGCAATCCCGTATCATGGTGGACCAGTAATACCCAAGCCGTTTAATTTGCAGTCGCATCTTGGGGCCAGATTGGTGAGCATCGCAAACGCCCGAGTGAACATCTTTCATGACTTTTTGGGCTTCGGCCAATGACAGACACCTGAGCCAGAGTTGGTCGTATGACATGCGGTATAACGTGTCATTTACAAACACGTATCGGAGACCTCTTTTCTTCAGCTGAATCCTCACAGATTTTTCTTTGGGCAGCTTGTCGTATCGGAGGTACTCTATGAAGGGTTCTCTCCAATCGGGCTCATCTTGGATGATCGAAGCTTCTTCGGCAGGACCGCTCTTCTGTTCCGCGCTTTCCTCTTCTCGTAGAGAGACTGGGGGTAGAATTTGTCGGCTCCTGACTGTGATCAGAAT
The DNA here is from genome assembly GCA_030015575.1 of Agapanthus africanus. Classification (NCBI taxonomy): domain Eukaryota; kingdom Viridiplantae; phylum Streptophyta; class Magnoliopsida; order Asparagales; family Amaryllidaceae; genus Agapanthus; species Agapanthus africanus. Next base: position 247,027,200 of record JASDDO010000004.1, on the reverse strand, counting down.
TTCGTCCAAGTCAGGTCAGCCTGCTCCTTGGCTAAGCGAGCGAGTACGTCAGCCTTTCCATTCAACGCTCTAAGGACTCTCATTAGTTCAATGTGAGTGAACCGTTTCATGAGTTCCACCACTCGGCCTCTGTACCGAGCTAACTCGGGTTTGTATATCTTATAGTCGCCGCTTACTTGGTTGACGACAAGCTGGGAGTCACCGTAAACCTATAGCCGAAGGATTTCCATTTCTATGGCGAGTCCAAACCAGCTATCAGGGCCTCATACTCAGCTTCTTTGTTCGTTCGAGGCTCGGTGAGAGCGAAAGAACGCCGTAGGGTTCCCATTGATGGTGTGATGAACACCAATCCTATCCCTGCTTTTATCTCCGGGACGCTTGATTTACTGGAGGTCCTTATTGATGAGGCTCCATCGAAGTAGAGCTCCCAACATGGCCCATCTTCCTTGAGGTGCAGCACTTGTTCGTCGGGTAACTCACAATTTAGCGGCGACCCTTCTGGTATGGGATGAGCAGCGAGAAAGTCTGCAAGAGCTTGCCCTTTTTCTACTTTCTGAGGGGTATAAACTATGTCAAACTCGAGTAGCATGACAGCCCATCTTGCCATTCTGCCGGCTAGGCTTGCTTTAGTCATCAAGTGTTTGAGCGGGTCGACCTTGGAGATCAGCATAACCCGATGAGTGAGCAAATAGTGCCTCAGCTTCTTCACAGCAAATATTAGAGCCAGGCATTGCTTTTCGATTGGGGAGTAGTTGTGTTCCGCCCCGACTAGAGTTCGAATGAGGTAGTAGAGGGCATTTTCTTTTCCCTCCTCGTTATTCTGGGCAAGGAGCGCACCGAGTGACTCATCCAGCGCGGCGGTGTAGAGAATCGGCGGTTTATTTAGAATGGGAGCGACCAGCACTGGAGGGTGCAACAAGTATTGTTTGATGCTTTCGAACGCTGCTTGACATTCGACATCCCAGATAAAAGGAGCTCCTTTTTTCATGAGCTTTGAGAAGGTTCTACACCTTCCCGATAAATTTGAGATAAACCTCCGTATATAAGCAAGCTTGCCTTGAAAAGATCTTAGCTGCGTCAGACTCTTCGGAGGGGGCATCTCCATGATGGCCTTTATCTTTGATGGGTCAACTTCGATCCCTCGATGTCGGACTATGAAGCCCAGGAATTTTCCCGATGACACGCCAAAAGTGCACTTCAGAGGATTCATCTTCAGATCGTATTCCCTCAGTCTGGTGAGAACGGTCCTAAGATCTTGGATATGATCAACCTTGGTTTTAGTCTTGACGACCACATCATCAACATAACATTTGACGACTTTATGGATTAGGTCATCAAAGATATTGGTCATTGCCCTTTGATATGTAGCACCTGCGTTCTTCAGTCCGAACGGCATTACCTTGTAGCAATATATTCCGATCGGAGTTCGAAATGCTGTGTGCTTCTCATCCTCATGCGACATCTTGATCTGATTATATCCAGACGAGCCATCCATAAAGGTGAACAATTCATAATTTGAGGTGCCATCGAACATCATTTCCATGACCGGTAGCAGGAACTCGTCTTTAGGACATGCCTTGTTGAGGTCCCTGAAATCGACACAAACTCGGATCTGCCCATTTTTCTTCTTCACTGGGACTATGCATGCGATCCAATCCGCATATTTCTCTTACCTGATGAAGCCGGCATCGATGAGTTTCTTGGTTTCCTCGATGACCTTTTCTTCCAACTCCCTTCTCATTCTTCGAGGAGCTTGTTTGACTGTGTTAGCATCAGGAGATATAGCCAGCTTATGCACGGCTACCTCAGGGGAAAGGCCAGGCATTTCTTTGTACGTCCACGCGAAGTAGTCGACGAACTCATGCAGCAGGGCAATTATCTACTCTTTCATTTCCTCCGACAAGAGTGAGCTGATGTAGGTCGGCCTTGGATTATCGGGCGTTCCTAAGTCAATCTCGGTTAGCTCATCAAAGGTTGCCTGTCCTCCATCTTCGAGCTCTTGAGGAGCTTCTTTTGGCTCGGCTATTTCGTCATCATCATTTGATCTTTCGCTGGCCTCACCAACATGGATCATGTAGCACGCTTTGGAATCAGGTTGAACGTAGCCTATGCCCCGTTTATCTGGAATTCGTCCATCGATGAGTGCTCGGACCTGGGGTGGATGCCATAACCCTTCGTAAAACTTTGCTTCGGACTCCGTTTGATATAACCGGCATCCGCATTTTTTAAAGTATTCCCGCATCTCGGGCGCATAGTATCTGGGATTGAGGACGGCTCTTATGCCTCTCTCATAGGGAAGGCACGCGATAGAAAGATCGTCCGGGTGCACAACGGGGGTTGACCCGTAAAACAGGATGCCCTTCTGTCCATTTTTCCTTCCGGGGACATAGAAAGTTTTCAGCTGGTCCACAGTGGAGACTGACAACGCATCGAGATCTTTGCACATCTGCTCCGGCACCCTTGTGACGGCCAGGGACCCTTCTGTAAGTTCGAGGGTCTCTCGTAGTTTCGCTTTTTGCATGGGGGTCCAATCTGGACCGCTGTTGCATGACAGGTCCTCTTCCTCTGACTCTTCAGTGTCGCTACCAAGATGAGGGCGGACTTTACTGCTAGATGGGGCTTCAGTGACAGATTCATCCGTATCGCTACCGAAATGAGGGCGAGTTTTATGGAAGGACGGACTTCCAGCGTCGGACTCATCAGTGTCGCTACCGAAATGCGGGCGCACTTGGGCATTTTTGCTTTTGAAAGTGACAGCCGGCGCAGATTTGCTTTTGAGTCTTGGGGCCGGTCTATTCTCAGTTAGTTGTGGCTTAGCATTTTGGTGGTTCATAAAGTACCGAGAATCTTCATATCGGACTTCATGCACACCTAACGGTTGGATGTCTCCGTCAATGCGTCTTTCTTCGCCATTTTTAGTATACTTCATGCATTGATGGAGAGTTGACGGAATGATGCCGTAATCGTGGAGCCACGGCCGTCCTAAGAGAATCTTATAAGACGTGTCGGCGTCGATCACGTATATCTTAGCTTCAGTTTGCAGATCCCCGAATTTGATCGACAGAGCTATGGACCCCAGAACTTGCTGTCAATTTTGGTTGAAGCCTTGAATGACAATCCTTTCCCTTGACAGGTGTCGGACGTCCATTGACAAACTCTTCAGCGTCCGCAAGTTCATGATGTTCACTGAAGACCCCGGATAAATCAATATGCGATTAATCCGATCTCCGTTGCTGTACCCGGTCACGTAAAGCGGCCGATTATGCTCAGCCGTTCCCAGTAGCAAGTCTTCATCCTTAAATGTGACTGCGGCGGCATGCAAAGCATGCTGGGCTTCTTTCATATTAACTTCCTCAAAGTGAGCCTGATACTGCTCGGGGTTTTGTAGAGCGTGAATGAGAACATCTCTAAGCTCCTTAGATAGGACCAAGGCGTCGTAGATGCTCAGGAGAGACGGAAGCTTCCGGAGATGTGCCAAGACATTATAGTCCACCGAGGAAGGACTTATGTTTTCATCAGCCGGTTCTCTGCCATCTTCTTCATTAGCGACTTGTTTTTCCTTCCCTTTTGGGGCGTTGCCCTGATTTGGCGGTAGAGCCCTGCCGCTTCTGAGCTGGATTTGATTGGCCGTTGTAGCGAGCTCCTATTCTTCTTCGGGAAAACAGAGCTCATCTTCCGAGTCGCTGCCAAGATGGATGGCGTAGCAGGTCACTACTGGGATCTCTTCATTGGAGTCTTCTTCTAACTCCTCCAGAATTTCAACCGCTTGTACAGGGAAGAACTCCTTCAATTGAATCAATGTTCTTTCCTTTTGTTCATATTCTTCGAGGGGATCGATATATTTTTGAATGGTCGATCAACCTGCAGACACTTTTTCGCGCCGAGCTGCACTTTTCTTCTTCTTGAGCTTCTTGGATTTTAAGCTTGATGGAGCCGCATTGGCAGCTGGACTGGTATGCTTCTTCTGTCCTTCCCATTCCATCCTGGGCTCTTTCTGAAGCAGCTTTAGCATCTTCTTCGTCTTATTAGATATGTGCGTACTCCACGGAGGCCGCGATGAGTCAGTTTTGTTTGTCAGGGCAGCGGGTTCAGCTGTCTGCTTCCAGAAGGCTTCAACTTCTGCCTGTATAAAGTTGGCGGTTGCAGCTTGATTGTTCACCAACACGCTTTTGGACAGCTCGATCTCTCCAGCCTTGTACTGCTTCTCGACCCAGTCCTTGAAGATATAGCAATCCTCGATCGCATGGCTCACTACTCGGTGGTACGGGCAATACAGGGGATTGTCGGTCATTTTTGCTTCTTGGGGTCTTTTCGACACCGGCAATTGTAGGCCGTTGTTCAAGGCATCTTTAAATATCTTACGGACCTTGTCCCTTCTGAAAGAGTAAACTTTGTTCTTCTTCTCCTCTAGGGAAGGCCCATCTCCTCCCAACAATGGTTTTCGAGACCGGTTGGTTTTAGATTCGCCCGCCCTTCGCTTTTCTTCATTGTCGGATGCATTAAAGACATTGGTACTGCTGGAACTCCCGCTTCTACGGTTGTCGTCCCGCTTGCTTTTCCAAGTTTTCTCTCTCTGAGAGTCCGGCAGGGACTCTTGCTTTGAGCGTTCCAGCATTTGTACTTTCTTGGTTAGCTCCTGAAATGTCTTGAGGCCCGCTGTACACAAGAATGGGACCATCCAATTGCTGAGGTTCCTAATGAGAATGCTGACGGACTGGTCCTGCTCCAGCGGCGGTTCGCACTTGACCGTGAGATTACGCCATCGGGCAATAAAGTCGGTGTTGCTTTCATTCTTCCCCGGCTTGGTCCTCACAAGGTCGGCAATGGAGATTTTATCACTGACACTCATGAACCTTTGCCGAAACAGAGACTCCATTTGGGCAAAGGTAATGACGGACCCGTCTGGTATACTCACGTACCAGTCGAAAGCGATACCGGTCAAGCTGTTGACAAACTGACGAAGAAGGAGTGCGTCATTACCCCCTGTATTTCCACACGAGACTTTGAAGTGGGCGACGTGCTGATTTGCATTTCCCGTCCCGTCGAACCTTCCGAACTTAGGAATGACGTAGCCGCTCGGGAACTCGATCAGATCATACTGTGCGGGATATGGCCGCCCACTACTGCCAATTTATGTCTAAGCTTCAGCTTCGGCCACCAATGTTTTAACTTTCCTGGTGACCAAATCCATTATCCGATCTTGTGTTAGCGGGATAGTACTATCTGGGGCCAAGGCATCCCCAGAAGCGGAATGTGGCCGGCTTTCGTGCGGCTCGACCAGTCTTGGACCCAAAGGAACAGGCATTGGCTGCTTCGGATTGTCATCACCCGGCTGATTAGTAGCGAATTGTGCTTGATTGGGAGGCGCTCGAGCAATTTGAGCCGTAAGCTGCATCACAACGTTTGTTAGATCGTCAATTTTCGAATAGAGCTTGGCCATCTCTTTATCTTTGCTCCTGAGCTATTTTCCAAGCTCTTGGAGCAGCTCTTGCTCCGCGGTCCTGGGGCGGAAAGTCGGCTCTTCCTCGCTATCCGAGCTTGACTCTGCATGGACCGAGGGGTCTTTCTTCCTATCATCCTCATCGAGAGGGTTTTCTTCATCCAGCGGAGGCTGCTGTTCTTGGGCAGCGACGACCACATTCAAGCCAGATTGGGCTTGGGATATGGTGGCCCCATCCTTGCTTTTGCTGCGAAGGTTGTCGCTGGGGCGCCCGCCCGCCATATAGACCGTATGGATAATATATCCAGCCGTCTTTTTATTGTCGGCAGTTGATTTCACAGATCGCTGTCTTGACTCCCCTGTTTCAGTAGCGGGTAGTCGATTGAAGGCCGATAGCCTGGCCGGATTCTTGAATGGTGCTGGCGCTTCTTTTCTGGATTTGCCCCGCTGCTTTCGTGCAACACAGAGTTCCTAATAGACCCTTGAAGAGACAGTGCCATACTATTTCTGTCGGGGCCGGGACACGTCTCTTTGTAGCGACGTTCGGACCGCTGTCTTCGTGATTCGGGTGGTCATGGCATTTTTCTGAACCCACTTCAGAGGTTCGAAGGAATTGCTGATCTTTATGGCCAACTCAGCCGTCGTCACAGAGTAACCCTGCTCTTGGAACTTCACAAGATTTCACTTGGCCGAAGCCCTGGCCCTCTTGTTGGCTCGATACCTGAGCCGCTTCTGCCTTAACTTTTCTGTCCTAAGCACCTGGCAGACTTCGGCTCTTTGGGAAGACGCCGCAGACCGAGCGATGGAGGGCTTTGGAGATACGCTCGATCGTGCATTTGTTGGAGTCATCGCCTGAGCTCGTCCGCAACATTTGATGTTGCCCTTTGTAACGAAATTCTTGCCCCCAGTTGGAGCGCCAGAGAGTCGTTCAGACACCGTCTTAAGTTTCGGTTGTGGTGCCTTAGCGATCACAACGTTCGGACTCTTGCCCCTTGAGACCGGCTTAGCCACCTGTTTTTCCGGGATTTCTACCAGATGACCGCTTCCGGCAGGGTAGATGATGACGGAGCCAAACTGGCGAGGCAGTTCCTCCCATTGTCGACTGAGGCTTGCGGGGAGAACCACACGAGCATTGATCCTGACCACGCACGGAATCGGGGTCGTGTTGGAAGCTGAATTCGTCTTGGGAGACATTGTTGTCGAAAGTTGATTGCTGCACAGAAAGAAAACATCATTTCAGTATAGACAATTGATATGTATATCTATTGAGTTTGCATGAACATTTAACCCGAAATATGGGAGGAGAGAAAGGTCCCACCGGGCGTGCCAGAATCTGTATGGTGTTTTTCGTCACCCCATTGAGATGGGAATACGCGCGCGCTTGTCAGGCGTACCACAGATTCCCCCTGCCTAGGGTAAGCCGGGGTTTAATGATTGTGGGGATCCGAATCTCCAGCAGCCGCGGACTAAACTGCCGTTAATTACCCCTCGCCTTTGGAGCGAGGGAACCTCCGATTGACGGGTTAAACTGGTCATGCAAACTCGATGTGCAGTTTACATGTGTTGTGTTTTGAAGGGGGGTTTTGGATATATCGGGAGCCACGCGGAGTTTTTACGGGGGTCCCGCTACCCGGATAGCGGGCTGGGGGTCAAGGAGGCTAGCAGCCCCCTTGCGGGGCAACGCCCCGTTAGAATTTTTTTTTCTAACAAGGACAGTGTCGTGGTGTATGTGTATATGTACATATGTATACATATGTATATATATACATGTATATATAAATAAAGGGGGGGAAAGACATCCAAAGGATGCGTGGGCCAGCGCCTAGGCGCTTGAGCGCAAGCGCACCACGTGTCGGCACGTGGGCGCTTTGCGCTCGAGCGTAGAGTGCTGGAGCGCAAGCGAGCCATGTGTCGGCACGTGGGCGCTTTGCGCTCGGGCGCTGGGCGCTTGAGCGCAAGCGCGCCACATGTCGGCACGTGAGCGCTTTGCGCTCGGGCGCTGGGCGCTTGAGCGCAAGCGCGCCACATGTCGGCACGTGGGCGCTTTGTGCTCGGGCGCTGGGCGCTTGAGCGCAAGCGCGCCACGTGTCGGCACGTGGGCGCTTTGCGCTCGAACGCAGAGTGCTGGAGCGCAAGCGCGCCACGTGTCGGCACGTTGGCGCTTTGCGCTCGAACGCAGAGTGCTGGAGCGCAAGCGCGCCATGTGTCGGCACGTTGGCGCTTTGCGCTCGAGCGCAGAGCGCTGGAGCGCAAGCGCGCCACGTGTCGGCACGTGGGCGCTTTGCGCTCGAGCGCAGAGGGCTGGAGCGCAAGCGCGCCACGTGTCGGCACGTGGACGCTTTGCGCTCGAGCACAGGGCGCTGGAGCGTAAGTGCCCCACGTGTCGGCACGTGGGTGCTTTGCGCTCGAGCGCTAGCGCGCCGGCGAGAAAAGGGGGCTTTTAGCCCCGGAAATTCTCTAAAGAGAAAATAGGGTGGAGTTTAAACTCCTAAGATGCTTTGGACTAATGAAGGGGGTTCTTCTTCTTCTTCTTCTGTTGGCTGGATCTTGAAGATCAAGAGATATGGGATTTTTTAAAAAAAATCTCTCCTTTTTGAGATCTAGTGACAGATCCAAGTTCCCCTTTGTGGGTTTAGTTGTGAAAAACTATTTTGTTTTATAAAATGAAGAGTAAAACTCTTGATTTAATTCAAAAGAAAGAAGAAGATTTTTGGAACCTTGAAGAAGGAGAAAAGATCTCAGATCTAAGTTTTTTGGAGAGAAAAAAGTTGTTGGGATATTTTCATTATCCTTTCCTTTATAAGCTATACACTTTACACATAGCCCTTTGGGCTTCACAAAATGGCATTTTGCCTATCACATGGCTCATGTGCCATTTCTTTTTGCACATAAGCCATAGGCTTTACAAAAATTTGGCTTTATGCCTATTTTTCTTACATTTATCCATCAAATAAAATAAATAAAAAGAAAAAAAATTACAACAAAATTATTTATTACAAAATTTTTATCTTGGCATGGGGGGAGGCCGGCCGCTTCATGTTCGGGCTCGACCCGGGCATGGGCCCACTGGATCTGGGCTTGGGCCCACTTGGCTTGGGTTTGACATTGATTTTGACTTGGTCAACCGGGGTGTAAATTTTTACCCCAACACTGTGTACGAGTCCTAAGAGCTCGCTCGCTCTTACTCCGTGTCCGGTGAACGGAGTCTTTGTCATCTTTCCTTTGAGACATGATTGACAAGTTGCATATGATTGATATTCGAACGGATCCAAATATCCTTTTTTATGCAACTTAGTTAACCTTGTCTCATTGATGTGACCCAGTCTACAATGCCATAAGAAAGCATGATTTATTTCTGGAGACTTTATTTTGTGTGTATTCTGGATATTGAAAATCTACGGTTGGTTTAATACGTATATCCTGTTGCTTAATGTACCCGACCCAATCAAAACATGATTAAGGTGAATGTTTACAACATTGCTTACAAATGCAAAATCATAACCTTCTTTAGACATTAAAGATACAGATATGATATTACAAGTCGAACTGGGTACAAAATAACAGTTGCGCAAAACCAAAACATGTCCATCTGTCAACCCTAAGTGATAGTCCCCCACGGACTCAGCATCCATGCTTGCTCCGTTTGCAACTCTAAGGGTCATATCACCTGCCTTCAAAGCTCTACGCCTTCTCAGTGCCTGCAAAGAATTACAGATATGAGATCCTGATCTGGTATCCAATACCCAGGAAGTAGAGTTGATTGACAGACAGTTTTCAATAACATACACACCTGAAGCCGAAGCCACAACTTGCTTCGGGTCCTGGTTCTTGGCCTTCCAAGCCCTGCAATCTTTCTTCCAGTGTCCTTTCTTGTGACAATAAAAGCATTCTTCTTTCCCCACAATCTGTCCCGCTGCCTTTGCTACCTTTTCCTTTCTCTTGGCTTCCACCTTACTAACACTGCCCCTTGGTTTGGTGGGGGCATTCTTCTTCTTTCCTTTGGCTTTTTCCTTGGACCTAGAAGAGGAAGCTCCTCCAACAAACAAAGCGGGTGTTTCCCTGACTTTCTGCAGGGTGCCCTCAGCACTCCTCAACATGTTGAGGAGTTCCGGAAGTTCAACTTCTTTTCCTTGCATGTTGAAGTTCAGGATAAACTGGGCGTATGTGGAAGAAAGGGACTAGAGAATCAAGTCAGTGTAGAGCTCGTTCTCGAACGTGGTCCCGAGGTCCGCGAGCTCCTCGATGTAGCCAATCATCTTAAGCACGTGTTCCGCTACAGATGATCCGACGGCCAACCTCGCTGAAAATAACTTTTTCGAGATTTCGTATCTGGCGATACGGGATTGCTCTCCATATAGTTCCTTAATATGGAGAAATATGGATTCGAGGTCCATATTCTCGTGCCTCCTCTGATGTTCATTGTCCATAGAGGCAAGCACGAGGCACTTGGCCTTCGCGCAGTCAATCTTCCAGGTCTTACGGATTTCCTTATCCGCGACACTGGATTCTGGACCTGGGACGGCGGTGGCTTTAGTGGTAAGGAGATACCCCAACTTGTCATAAGTGATTGCTATTTTGACATTCCTGAGCCAATCTTTGTAGTTTGGCCCCCTATCAGTATATTTTTATCTAGTAGTAACTTAAGGCCGGTCATGATGTTTGGTCGCTGCAATTAGGAGAGAGAGAAGAAACACTTTAGCATGATGCTCTTGCAAGTTTAGAGTGGTTTTTAGTTTGTCTAAACAGGATGGCTCCCACTGTTTCTCGAATCCTTCCTCAAACCATAAAAGAAGAATTAGTCGGGATCAATCTCACCGTACAATACTTGCTTAACCGTTCAGCCAGGACAGTGTCGGTACTTCGAGGGAGGTTTTACGACGCTTTCGCGAAGTTCCTTAATTAAATAACCTCTTTTCCCTGCGGGCGTAGCCCCGCTAACACCTTTCTAGACACCTACTTGGTTTATAGCATTGATCGTTAAGTGAGAACGTTTCCCGAGGAGTAGCATATACTCACGGTAGGATCGGGATCCAAATATCATCGTGTGATAAAGCTGAAGGAATTCTACCAAAATCATCACACTCCAAATGGTATGCAACACTAGCAAGTTTCAGTTTCTTTAGAAACTCCCGATGTGGATTTTTGCCCCATGCTCTTATGACCTTGACTTTGGCCAACAAATCATAAGTCACATGTCAAGTTCTACCCGTCATTTTTCAGGTTAATTTGAACCCACCCGTACCTACCCTTGACTTTGGCCAACAAGGCAGTACGACTGTCCCAAACCAACACATCTATCTATGCTACATATGAATATTCAATAGCTACCAATCACTATGCCTTGACTTTGGCCAACAAACATAGCTTGAATACTATTGACTATCCATATGAAATGAGGAAGGCTACGAATGGTTTTGGCAAAACCGTGAACGTAGTGAACTTGATATAATTGAAGGAACCTGATAGCTTTTAAAAGGAGTGGTTTAAGCTCCGCGTTTTTTTAAAAGTTTTCTGTTTTGGAAAAAACCCGAGTGGTTTTGAAGTTGTTCCAACGACTTAACTTTTGTTTATTTTCTTTGCATTAATAATGTGTCCCATCAATTAATCCTACCATTGCAGAAAACAACGAAAATATGACGTACACTTATGCCATCCTCATTCGCCACGGGGCCCCGTCATCACCCGTTAGGTTACTTAACTAACGACAGAGCGGGGGCTGGACTAGCGCGGATGCAAAACATAAGCAACGCCTACTAGCTATCATATATAGATATATATATTCGTCAATGCAATGATAGTCATTCCAGATCACAGATGAACACATTGGATATGCTAGGAATCCGCGTTTCGTTCGAGCCTGCAACAAAAGACGGATTACACGGTCGCAATGAATAGCCAAACCCCACCCTAGACCCCTACGGGTGCGGCAAACTACCCGCCAAGTACCCGAAGTGAAGCAACCTCACTCAACAACGTGAGTAGGCCACTCGGCACTTCAAAGTACCCGGTAGTTTGTGCACCCCACCTTGGGTCTATCCTAGGAGCAAAAACAGTAAAAGAAATAATATACAATGGCGGCTACAACCTCAACCCGGATGTGCGGCCATAAAAATAATATTACATCAATTTACAATTTTTACATTGAATGAAAGATAAAAAAAACACTCATCTCACAACCCCGGCTATTCATCCGCGACAATCCAACAAGTTCATATACACAAACCAACATCACAGATCACAGATATGTACAACCCTCACTAATCGACGTATAGCGATTAGTCGACGTTCAGTACATATATCACATTACGGATATAATCAATTAGCTAAAGTTTATAGAATTTCGATCAATATTCCAATTTGAAACTACCCCAAATACAACACTGTTCTCTAAAGAATCTGGGCAGAAACAAAGCATCTGAAAAATCACAAAACATCAATCTGGACACACTGCAGGAAAAACGAGTTGACTCTGAGTCGACTCGGCCGCGGATCCACGGCGAAACGCATGGTTTCGCCGCGCTTACGCGGTGGTCTGACCGAGTCACAAGTTCATTTTTCTTGGGTGTCCTTAATTAACCCTGCACGTATTTTTCAGGTCTCTGGAAATATTTTTAGACCTGTTTTTAAAATCGGCAAAAAACACTAGTTTTTGATGTTTTTTGCGATTTTTTTCGGATCGAAGTTCTAAATACTTTGCTAACATATCAGTTGTTGTTTAGCTAGGCTCTGATACCACTGAAAGTCTATGTAACCCATCCCGGTACTTATGGGGAGGCGGAAAGAGTAAAAATCAAATTTTTATCACGAGGGAACATAGACTAACCATGAAGGATCTTTGCTAAACAAAAACTAACAAACAATCTACAAGTTCTAACTACTAGGTTAGAAGGTTATACCTAGTTCTTGAACTCCTTCTCTTCTTGTTGTGGTCCTCCTTGATGTGAGCTCCTTGGAGTGGTGTAGACGGCTTCTCCTCTTCGTCTTCTCTTTGCCAAAGAAGGATCCACCCGAAGGCCTCTACCTTGAGCTCCTACCTCAACAAAGAAGTAACTATAGTGCTTGGCTTGCTAGACTAAGAACCCTAGAGTGAGTAGAGAGGTGTTTTGATGGTTTGATCTCACAAAGCTCATGTTTTTCAACACATGAAACAAGAGAGCTTTTGAGAGAGGAAGAGGAGAGAGCTTTTCAAGAGAGAGAAAGAGGAAGAGAGAATGAGAATAAAATGAACCTTGCTTTCATATGAACCAAAAAGAATAATGAAAATTTTAATTAGGATAAATTGTCATGGTTGATGTTGATTTGACCCTTATCATATCATAATTAATGCTAAGCATGCTCACAAAAATATCCAAGTCAACATGGGTCAACTTGGTCAAAGGGTCAAACCTAATTAACCATGATACAATTATCACTAATTAAAACTCATTAATCAATTTCCTTAATCTCATTATGGTTTTAATCAAGTCAATGGTCAAAACCCTAATGAGGTTCCTCCGCCTCTGTCAACTGTGTATACACACCTGCATCCGTGTTCCGAGGAACACGAACACTATGAGACAAGATCAATCCCAAAACAAATACTAGGATCTGGCTTAAACCAAAGCCCGCTAGTAATAACTGCCCGGACACCAAGCGTGCACAAGTGCGCGTATGTGAACGAACCCCGTCGTAAAACCATACGACCTCTACTCTGTTTTGCCCAAAGGTGAACAACCCTCTGTGTGGGACTCTAAAGACTCGACACTACGCAAGCAGTGGGTTTAACCACAGGCCGCAAGGAGCACCAGCCGTACGTAACGGTCCCCAAGTAGATGCCGATAAGAAGACCGATAAGGTGAACCCATCCGAACTCCTACTGACCCTGAATGTGACAATCTCCGTACAGTCCGGTCTGTTCGTCTGAGAGTATCGCATGTCGGGCCTAGGGGGCGGTAAACGTCAGTCCCCTAATAGCGGTACAAGTCATGTCGGAGTGTAGCCCAAAACACCCTGAGAAAATACTGGAAACACTACCAGTAAATCTCGCTTGCCCTGGCTAGGGACTTTGTGTAATGGCTCTCCTAGACACAGCGCGATATCAACTCCCAATACCGAGAGAGACGAATCCTATCTAACCGTCACTGCCTCCAAGTGCTTCGGGACTGCACCCAACTACTACCTGTTTGCACGACTCATTTGAGCCGTGGTAGGGTAATAATCTAATAACAGTGGGAACACACTCAAGGCGAAGTGACAGTGTCAAGTCAACGGACTAAGCTGTACTCATGTCACCTGGGAATTGATAACTGACGATAGGTATAATACCAACCAACAGTTCCCAGCGAGTCCTGTCCAGTGTACTCGTAACCTAACGAGCACCTGCATACTATCTCCAGCACGACGTACTGATGGCTGTGGGACAGACCATATCCCCTCCTGGGATGAGAAGCGTATACAATAGTCTACTCTGGAGTATCGATGCCCTGTCTCGATAATCCTACGACCAGGGACCTGTATAAGGATGTGCTTATAGACTACCCAGCCCCCACTAGTGTGACTGCCATCATAACGCTGGTAGTCAAGCAAAAGATCCTAAGGGCTCTATCAATATGTATTGGCAATATGTCAAAAGAAACATATACACATATTAAGATAGATACAAACCAAGTAGCATACTACCATATTGAGCAAGAATGTCAATCCGTGTATATATCCCAAGCTTCCAAAACGTAATATACAAACTAGTACTATACAATAACGGCCTCTAGGGCATATCACACTAACACATCCATCTTCTCGTGTTGCTTCTGATGAATACTGTCCATAGAAGCAAGCGCGAGGCACTTGGCCGTGTCACAATCAATATCCCATGTTTTTCGGATCTCCCTATCCGAAACAGATGATTCAGGTCCTGGGACGGGTAGGGCTTTGGTAGTGAGGACATATGATACTTTATCATATGTGAGTGCAATGTTCAAGTTCCTCAACCATTCTTTATAATTCGGGCCTGTCAGTTTGTTTTTCTCTAAAAGAAGCTTAAGTCCCGTCATCGGTATCTGCCATTAGGAGAGAGAAAAGAATACACTCAGCGAAATTCTCTTGCAAAGAATTAGATTGGTTATTATCTTATCTAATCGATGTCTCCCACTGCTTTTATCAAATTTTCTTTCAAAACCTTAAAAGAAAACTAGCCAGGATTAATTACATTCTACAATTTCGCTAACCGGTCAGCCAGGCCAGTGTCGGTACTTTGAGGGATGTTCCCCGTGCTTTCGCACGGACCTAATTAAAATAAACCTCGTTTTCCCAGAGGTCATACCCCGTTGACACCTTTCTAGACACCTACTGGATTAGCTAATTGTAAAGTGCAAAACTCTCCTGGGAGGAACTCTTACTCACAGTGGGATCGGGATCCAACTATCATATAGATGGTATGCAATCTCATTGCAAATTTCAACTCTTGAAACTCCCGATATTGTTTTTACCCCTAGTTACTTATGACCTTGGCTATGGTCAACATGTCATAAGCACTAGTCAATTTCTACCCATCATTTCGAGATTAACTAGACCCACCCATATGACCCTTGACTATGATCAACATAATCACATGAATGTCATAACTAATCGCATCATATGCTTTGTAGGAAGATCACTTAGCTACCGTACACCATGCCTTGACTATAATCAACATACGTAGCACGAATACTAAGTACTCTGCTTCCTAAAATGACGGAGGGTTGCGGATGGTTTTTATGAAAACCTTTAACGCTTTGAACTTGATCTCGTTGTAGAATCAAAACGGTTTAGAAAAGGAGTGGCTTAAGGTCCGCATCTTTTGAAACTTGCATTTTTCATAAAAAGGCCGAGTGTGTTTCAAATCCGATTCTACAACATCTTTAGGTTTCTTTTTCTTTACATCAATCTTATTAATGTAGTCCCATCATTTAAGTTCCTAAGCCATCATAGAAAAGAAACGAAAATAGAACGTACACTTATACCATCCGCATTCGCCACAGTGTCCCGTTATGCACCGTTAGGTTACTTAACTAACGGCATAGCGGGGCGGGACTAGCGTGGGTGTAAAATATAAGCGACGTTTATTATATATCATATATATAATAATAATCCATTCGTCTCAGATACTAAGTAATCACATTACAGAATATCAATCAGCAGAAGCACATATGAAAATAGGATATCTAGGAGGTCCGTATTTTGTATTCAGCCAACAATAGAAAATACGGATTCCACGGTCGCGATGAATATCCAAGCCCACACCCCTATACCCCTACGAGAGCGGCAAGTGATCTTACCAGTTCTAGAGTTTAGGAGACCCGGTCTCGACTCCTCGAGATGGCATCCCACTGAACCCTAGAACCTGATCACTTGTGCTCCCCTCCTTGGGTCTATCCTAATGCAGAAAAGTAAATAATATACAATAATGGTGACATCATCCTCAACCCGGAAGTGCCCCAAATAAAAGAATATTACATACAATTGATATTTACATGAATGAAAATAAAGACTCTCATCTCACATAAAACCCCCGGCTATTCGATCGTGACAATCCTGCACATCATATCTCAGCAACACATAATATCTCATATCATCAACGTAAGCAAGTATGCGTATCCCGATTGTCATTGATGTATAACAACGAAACCGGCGATACACCACATATTACACTTACGGTCGCAGAAAAGAAAGTGAAAAACAATAATTGCAATTATCACAATAACATATATCAAGACGATGTTTAACGTTTCGATCGAATCAACATATACCCACAATTTACCCCGAGAGCTCAACACTTGAGCAAAGTCACAAATACTCAAAAACGCGCCACAGTGTCTATGGACCAGCCGTAGAAGGGGTTAACCAATGCCTCACCTATGGCACCACGGAACTACGGCAAACCCTAAGGTTCGATCGCGGTTCCGTGGGCATAGAATCGAGTTAAGGTTATTATATTCTTCTAGAGGGTCCATGGAAACACTTGCACGACTATTGAATATGAATTTAACTTAGGAAAATTACAACACTTGGAAATTTCAGCGGGGTCAAGATGTGGGGTTTTGAAATTCGTTCGAACTGCTAAACATTGTCAAGTTACCGATACAGTGTTAGATTATACGACTACGAAACACTACGAATTAGCCCCTAATCAAAATAATCATCACATGAAAATTTAGGCTAAGCAAACAATACCTGAAACCCCAACTTCAAGACAACAGAGCACTGGAGAAATACGGAGCTGAAAGACGGAGGGGGGCCGAGCAGGCCGGTTTTTGGATGAAAGTGCTCGGCCAAAATCCGAGCACTGGTCCCCGTATTTCACCTGTGTTCATAATTTGTCCCATACAGTGTTATGCAACTGTTTAAAAAAATTTAAAACGACTTTTAAAAAAATTTCCAGAGAGCAAAAATTAGGGTTTCACATATCATGTTTTCGGAGTCGATTTCGTTTTCGTAATAGTTCTAACACCGGGTCTAAAATTCTAGCTTGGCTCTGATACCATTGTTGGGTTTCCCTAGCACCTACTGTAGAGTGTTAGTGTATATGCCCTAGAGGCCATTACTGTATCATACTAGATTGTATATTACTTGATGGAAGCTTAGGATATTCACCTTGTATTGACATTCTTGCTCAAAATGGTAGTATGCTACTTGGTTTGTTTCTACTTTAATATGTGCATGTGTTTCTTTTAGCATATCGCCTTTACATATTAGTGGAGCCCTTAGGATCTTTGCTTGATTACCAGCGTTGTGATGGCAGTCACACTCGTGGAGGCTGGGTAATCCATAAGCACATCCTTATGCAGGTCCCTAGTCGCAGGACTATCGAGACATGGCATCGATACTCCGGAGTAGACTAGCGTATGCGCTTCTTATCCCAGCTTGGGAGACGGTCTGTCCCACAGCCGTCAGTACGTCGCACTTGAGATAGTATGCGGGTGATCGTTAGGTTATGAGTACACTGGACAGGACTCGTCGGGAACTGTTGGTTGGTATTATACCTATCGTCAGTTATCAGTTCCCAGGTGACATGAGTACAGCTTAGTCCGTTGACTTGACACTGTCACTTCGCCTCGAGTGTGTTCCCACTGTACTTTGATTACTACCCTACCACGGCTCAAAGGAGTCGTGCAAACAGGTAGTTTTTGGGTGCAGTCCCGAAGCACTTGGAGGCAGTGACGGTTAGACAGGATTCGTCTCTCCCGGTATTGGGGTTGATATCGCGTTGTGTCTAGGAGAGCCATTACACAAAGTCCCTGGCCAGGGCAAGCGAGATAGACTGGTAGGTTTCCAGTGTTATCTCAGGTGTTCTGGGCTACACTCCGGCACGACTTGTACCGCTAGTAGGGGACCGACGTTTACCGCCCCCCTAGGCCCGCCATGCGATGTTCTTAGATGAACAGACCGGACTGTACGGAGACTGCCACATTCAGGCTCAGTAGGAGTTCAGATGGGGTTTACCTCGTCAGTCTTCTTATCGGCATCTACCTGGGGACCGTTACGTACAGCTAGTGCCACTTGCGGTCTATGGTTAAACCCACTGCCAGCGTAGTGTCGAGTCTTTAGAGTCCCACACAGAGGGTTATTCGCCTTTAGGCAAAATGAGTAGAGGTCGCATGGTTTTGCGACAGGGTTCGTTCACATCCGCGCACTTGTGCACGTTTGGTGTCCGGACAGCTTATACTAGCGGGCTTTGGTTTAAGCCGGATCCTAGTATATTATTTGGGATTGGTTTTATCTCATTGTATTCATGTTCCTCGGAACACGGATACGGGTGTGTATGCACAGTTGACTGAGACAGAGGCAGAGGACTTTCATTAGGGTTGATGACCATTGCCATTTTCTTAACCCTAATGTTTATATGTGAATTATGATTTATTAATATTTAATTATAATTGTGCATGGTTAGGGTTGTTGACCATTTGACTATACTTGACTTGTTGACCTAGGTTGACAAGTTGACCATCATCATTCCATATGAAAGATGCTCTTTGATCCTTGCAAAAGCATTTAATGTGAAATGATAATGGTCATTTCTTGATTAAACATGACAATTATCTTTAGCTAATTATCTAATTTTCATAAATCACATATATGTGAGAAGGTTGCATTATTCTTCTCACTTGATAATTTTCATTCTCTCTCATCCTCTTCCTCTCTCTCTAGCTCTCCCCTCTCATGAGTTGAGAACCATTTGAGCTTGAGATAATCCCTTCAAAAACACTCTCTACTCTTTCTAAGGTCCTAGGTCTAGAACACCAAGCACCTTAGTTACTTCTAGTTTGAGGTTGGAGCCAAAGGTTGAAGCCCTCGGGTGGATCTTTCTTCGGCAAGAGAAGGCGACAAGGAGAACCCGTTCTTTCACTCCAAGGAGCAAGAAGAGAAGGACTTGAAGACCTAGGTATAACCCGTTTTCCGAGTAGCTAAACTCTTTTAGCTTTGGTAGTTAGTTTTGTTTAGCAAAGATCCCTCCTTTGGTTAGTCCATGTTGCCTAGTGTTGTAAAAATCAGATTTTTCATAACGTTTCCGCCTCCCCGCAAGCACCGGGGTGGGCAACGTGGACTTACAGAGAGTATGGAAGCATCACACACGCCACTTTAAAATTTATAGAGGTGCTAAGCAAACAAAGCATGGATCTTTAACTAGAATTTTAGGGTAAAAACCGAAGTATCACATACTATGAACATATTATCACTAAGTGAAAAGAATACAACCTTTGTAGACTTCCCTTGATGACTCCTTGGCACTATGAGAGTTTGAAACGGATCGATGGAGGCATTCCAAGTCCACGATGATCCACCTGAAGTCCCTTTGTCCAAGCTCCTAGCTCCACTTGATCAAAGAAGAAGATGAAGCAAACACTCTAAACTAATTGGCTAGATTAGAGTAGAATGATGAGGTGGTTTGTTTTCTCTATTCAAAACCCAATCTTTTTAACTAACTCACTCCTTTTGTAAACTCAAGAGAGCAAGAGAATGAGGAAGAAGAAGATGGCAACTTAAGAGCTCAAGAACAATGAATGATTGTAAGTCCACGTTACCCGTCCCGGTTCTTTCGGGGATGCGGAAACGGTAAAAAAACGATTTTTATAGTAAAGGTAACATGGACTAGAAATAGGATCTTTGCTAAACAAACACCTAGCAAACTAACTAGAAGTTTAACTACTATGTTAGGGGGTTATACCTAGGTCTTGAACTCCTTCTCTTCTTGCTCCTTGGAGTGGTTGGATCGGCTCCACTTCGTAGTCCACTTGTTGTCGAAGAAGGATCCACCCGAAAGCTTCTACCTTGAGCTCCTACCTCAACTGGGAGGAAACTAAAGTGCTTGGCTTGCTAGACCTTGTACTCCAGAGTGAGTAGAGAAGAGTTTTGAGGGTTTTATCTCAATGGCTCATGTTTCTCAACTCATGAGACATGAGAGCCTTAAGAGAGAGGAAGAGGGAGAGCTTGGATGAGAGAGAATGAGAATGATAGAATGAGCTTGACTTTTTACAACCATGCTCCCAATAGAGAAAATAATCATGATAATAATAATAATTAAGTATATGTGATGGTTCATATCAATGGCCATTATCATTTCATGCATTTAATGCATTTTGTAAAGAACAACAAGTAAACAAAAGTCATAGCCATGAATTGATGATGGTCAACAAGTCCAAAATAGTCAACCGGTCAACAAAGTCAACAAGTCAACAAAAGTCAAACTTTCAACTCAACCATGGCACAATAATACTTAATTAATATTATTATTAATCATATTTCTTATTCTCATTAGGGTTTAGAAAAAGTCAACAGTCAACAACCCCAATGAGAATCCCCTGCCTCTGCCTCAGTCAACTATGCATACATACCCGTATCCGTGCTCCGAGGAACACGAATACAATGAGATAAAACCAATCCCAAAACATATACTAGGATATGGCTTAAACCAAAGCCCGCTAGTAATAACTGCCCGGACACCAAACGTGCACAAGTGCGCGGATGCGAACGAACCATGTCACAAAACATTGCGACCTCTACTCTGTTTTGCCCAAAGGCGAATAGCTCTCTGTGTGGGATTGTAAAGACTCGACACTACGCTGCTAGTGGGTTTAACCACAGGACGCAAGCGGTACTAGCTGTACGTAACGGTCCCCGGGTAGATGCCGACAAGAAGACTGGTGAGGTGAACCCATCCGAACTCCTACTGAGCCTGAATGTGACAATCTCCGTACAGTCCGGTCTGTTCGTCTGAGAATATCGCATGGTGGGCCTAGGGGGTGGTGAACGTCAGTCCCCTAATAGCGGTACAAGTCGTGTCGGAGTGTAGTCCAGAACACCCTGAGACAACACTGGATAACCTACCGGTATATCTCGCTTGCCCTGGCCAGGGACTTTGTGTAATGGCTCTCCTAGACACAGCGCGATATCAACCCCCAATACCGGGAGAGACGATTCCTGTCTAACCGTCACTACCTCCAAGTGCTTCGGGACTGCACCCAACTGCTACCTGTTTGCACGACTCATTTGAGTCGTGGTAGGGTAGCAATCAAAGAACAGTGGGAACACACTCGAGGCGAAGTGACAGTGTCAAGTCAGCGGACTAAGCTGTACTCATGTCACCTGAGAACTGATAACTGACGATAGGTATAGTACCAACCAACAGTTCCCGACGAGTCTTGTCCAGTGTACTCGTAACCTAACGAGCACCCGCATACTATCTCAAGTACGACGTATTGACGGTTGTGGGACATACCATCTCC
This sequence comes from Agapanthus africanus, assembly GCA_030015575.1. Classification (NCBI taxonomy): domain Eukaryota; kingdom Viridiplantae; phylum Streptophyta; class Magnoliopsida; order Asparagales; family Amaryllidaceae; genus Agapanthus; species Agapanthus africanus. Next base: position 247,006,023 of record JASDDO010000004.1, on the reverse strand, counting down.
CCTGCTGGGATGAGAAGCGCATACGCTAGTCTACTCCGGAGTATCGATGCCCCGTCTCGATAATCCTACGACCAGGGACCTGTATAAGGATGTGCTTGTAGATTACCCAGCCCCCACTAGTGTGACTGCTATCACAATGCTGGTAATCAAGCAAAGATCCTAAGGGCTCCACTAATGTGTATAGGCGATATGCTAAAAGAAACACATGCACACATTAAAGTAGAAACAAACCAAGTAGCATACTACCATTTCGAGCAAGATTGTCTATACAACTGTGAATATCCCAAGCTTCCATCAAGTAATATACAAACTAGTATGATACAGTAATGGCCTCTAGGGCATATACACTAACAATCTCCCACTTGCACTAAGGCCATGTACTGGCGTATCGAAGACCTATCATCTCGATCAGCCGCTCGAACTGAGTCTGGGGTATGGCCTTCGTGAATGGATCTGCAGTGTTATCTTCTGTAGCAACCCTCCGAACCTCGATCTCCCGGCGATCCACGATCTCCCTGATCAGGTGATATCGCCTCAAGATGTGTCTGGACTTCTGATGGGACATGGGTTCCTTTGCTAAAGCTATAGCCACGTTGTTGTCACAATACAGAGGTATTGGATCAACAATGGACGGAACCATCTGAAGTTCTGTCAAGAACTTCCTCATCCAGACGGCTTCTTTTGCGGCATCAGATGCAGTGATATATTCCGCTTCCATCGTCGAGTCAGCAACGGTTTCCTGTTTGGAACTCTTCCAACACACCGCCCCTCCATTGAGGGTAAAGACATAACCCGACATGGACTTGGAGTCATCCTTGTCACTCTGGAAGCTGGAGTCAGCAAAGGCCTCCATCTGGGGGGCTTTTCCGCCGTAAACCAAAAACATGTCCTTAGTCCTTCTCAGGTACTCTAGAATGTTCTTTACCGCTTTCCAGTGCTTCTCCCCAGGGTTTGACTGATACCGGCTTACCATACTCAGTGCATAAGCTACATCTGATCTGGTACATAACATCGCATACATTATAGAGCCTACCGCAGAAGCGTAGGGTATAATAGACATGCGATCCCTTTCCAAATCAGTCTTGGGAGACATCTCTTTGGAGAGGGCGATCCCATGACAAGCCGATAGATTATCGCGCTTGGAATCTTCCATACTGAATCTTTTCTGTATGGTGTCGATGTACCTGGACTGTGAAAGTCCTAATATCCACTTAGACCAATCACGGTGGATCCGGATCCCCAGAATGTAAGAGGCATCACCCAGGTCTTTCATGGAGAACCTGTGTGACAAGAACCCTTTGACAGATTGTAGCATAGGAATGTCATTTCCTATCAAGAGAATGTCATCCACGTATAAAACGAGGAATACGACAGTTCATGCTACAATTTTACTATAGATGCATGGTTCATCTGGATTTTTGATAAAGCCAAAATCTTTGACCGTCTCATCAAAACAGATGTTCCAACTCCGCGATGCCTACTTTAGTCCATAAATGGACTTCAGAAACTTGCACACCTTTTCGCCGCTCCCACTCTAAATGAAACCCTCTGGCTGGTCCATATAGACACACTTCTCTAAATTTCCATTTAGAAAAGCGGTCTTTACGTCCATTTTCCAAATCTCATAATCATGGAAGGAAGCAATGACAAGAAGGATCCGAATGGATTTGAGCATAGCCACTGGAGAAAAGGTTTCGTCATAGTCTAAACCAGGTCTTTGACGAAAACCCTTTGCAACAAGTCTAGCCTTATAGGTCTCAACCTGTCCATCTACACCAATCTTCCTCTTGAATATCCATTTGCATCCTACGGGTTTTACCCCTTCTGGAGCAACGTCCAAAGTCCATACTTTGTTGGTGTACATGGACTCCATTTCGGTCCGCATTGCATCCAGCCATTTTACCGAGTCAACGCTCTGAATGGCCTGCTGGAAGCTAGTCGGCTCATCATTATCAATGATGCAATCCTCTTTATCCCCGTCTATGAGAAAACCGTAGTATCTCTCGGGCGGATGAGACTGCCTACTACTTCTGAGGAGCGACGCAGGAATGTCCTGTTCTTTCGAACCCTCTGGTTCTACTAAGCTTTCAGTAATAGCTCGTGGTTCTGGAATTTCTTCCAGTTCTATTGCACTCCCACTTATCTGATTTTCCAAAAATTCAGTTTCCAAGAAGTAGGCATGACGAGAAACAAAAACCTTTTGTTCCTCTTCGCAATAGAAGAAATATCCCTTGGAGTTCTTTGGATATCCTACAAACTTGCACTGTACTGAGCGTGCCTCGAGTTTGTCCGCATGCTGCTTTTTGATAAAAGCTGGACATCCCCATGTCTTAATGTGCTTAAGATAGGGTTTCTTCCCACTCCACATCTGATATGGTGTGGTAGACACTGTCTTAGTTAGAACTCGGTTCAAAAGGTATGCAGCTGATTCTAGTGCATATCCCCAGAATGATCGCGGCAACTCAGTGTTACTCATCATGGAACGTACCATATCCAATAAGGTTCGGTTCCGTCTCTCTGATACACCATTATGTTGTGGAGTGTATGGAGGAGTAAGCTGAGAGAGAATTCCATTCTCTTTTAGGTAATCCAGGAACTCGGCACTCAAGTATTCACCACCTCGATCAGATCTCAGTATCTTGATACTTTTGCCTGTTTGTTTTTCTACTTCATTCTTGTATTCCTGGAATTTTCCAAAGGCTTCAGATTTATGTTTCATTAAGAAGACATATCCGTACCTTGAAAAATCATTCGTAAAAGTAATGAAGTAAGAATAACCACTTCGCACATGTGTAGACATTGGACCGCATACGTCGCTGTGTACGAGTCCCAAGAGCTCGCTCGCTCTTAATCAGTGTCCAGTGAACGGAGTCTTTGTCATCTTTCCTTTGAGACAGCATTGACAAGTTGCATATGATTGATATTCGAACGGATCCAAATATCCTTCTGTATGTAACTTCATTAACCTTCTCTCATTGATGTGACCCAGTCTACAATGCCATAAGAAAGCATGATTTATTTCTGAAGACTTTCTTTTGTGTGTATTCTGGACATTGAAAATCTGTGGTTGGTTTAATACGTATATACCGTTGCTTAATGTACCCGACCCAATCAGAACTTGATTAAGGTGAATGTTTATAACATTGCTTACAAATGCAAAATCATAACCTTCTTTAGACATTAAAGATACAGATATGATATTACAAGTCGCACCGTGTACAAAATAACAATCCCGTAAAACCAAAACATGTCCATCTGACAATCCCAAGTGATAGTCCCCCATGGACTCAGCATCCATGTCAGCTCCGTTTGCAACTTTGAGGGTCATATCACCTGCCTTCAAAACCCTACGCTTTCTCAATTCCTGCAAAGAATTACAGATATGAGATCCTGATCCGGTATCCAATACCCAGGAAGTAGAGTTTATTGATAGACAGTTTTCAATGACATACACACCTGAAGCCGAAGCCACAACTTGCTTCGGGTCCTGGTTTCTGGCCTTCCAATCCCTGCAATCTTTCTTCCAGTGTCCACTCTTGTGACAGTAAAAGCATTCTTCCTTTCCCACAAGCTTTCCCGCTACCTTTGCTACCTTTGCCTTTCCCTTCGCTTCCACTTTACTAACACCTCCCCTTGGTTTGGTGGGGGTTTTCTTCTTCTTTCCCTTGGCTTTCGCCTTGGACCTAGAAGAGGAAGATCCTCCAACAAACAAAGTGGATGTTTCCCTTACTTTCTATAAGGTGCCCTCTGCACTCCTCAACATGTTTAGGAGTTCCGAAAGTTCAACTTCCTTTTCTTGCAAGTTGAAGTTCAGGATAAACTGGACGTAAGTGGAAGGGAGGGACTGGAGAATCAAGTCAGTGTAGAGCTCGTTCTCTAACATGGTCCCAAGGTCCGCGAGCTCTTCAATGAAGCCAATCATCTTAAGAACGTGTTCCGCTACTGATGATCCGACGGCCAATCTCGCCGAAAACAACTTTTTCGAGACTTCGTATCTGGCGATACGGGATTGCTCTCCATATAGTTCCTTAGTATGGAGAAATATGGATTCTAGGTCCATATTCTCGTGCCTCCTCTGATGTTCATTGTCCATAGAGGCAAGCACGAGGCACTTGGCCTTCGCGCAGTCGATCTCCCAGGTCTTACGGATTTCCTTATCCGCGACGCTGGATTTGGGACCTGGGACAGGGGGAGCTTTGGTGGTAAGGAGATACCCCAACTTGTCATAAGTGATTGCCATTTTGACATTCCTGAGCCAATCTTTGTAGTTTGGCCATGTCAGTATGTTTTTATCTAGAAGTAACTTAAGTCCGGTCATGATGTTTGGTCGCTGCAATTAGGGGAGAGAGAAGAAACACTTTAGCATGATGCTCTTGCAAGTTTAGAGTGGTTTTTAGTTTATCTAAACAGGATGGCTGCCACTGTTTCTTGAATCCCTCCTCAAACCAAAAAGGAAGAATCAGTCGGGATCAATCTCACCGAACAATACTTGCTTAACCGTTCAGCCAGGCCAGTGTTGGTACTTCGAGGGAGGTTTTCCAACGCTTTCGCGAAGTTCCTTAATTAAATAACCTCTTTTCCCTATGGGCGTATGTTAGTGTATATGCCCTAGAGGCCATTACTGTATCATACTAGTTTGTATATTACTTAATGGAAGCTTAGGATATTCACAGTTGAATAGACAATCTTGCTCAAAATGGTAGTATGCTACTTGGTTTGTTTCTACTTTAATATGTGCATGTGTTTCATTTATCATATTGCTTATACATATTAGTGGAGCCCTTAGGATCTTTGCTTGATTACCAGCGTTGTGATGGCAGTCGCACTTGTGGGGGTTGGGTAATCTATAAGCACATCCTTATACAGGTCCTTAGTCGTAGGATTATCGAGATAAGGCATCAATACTCCGGAGTAGACTAGCGTATGCGCTTCTCATCCCAGCAGGGGAGATGGTCTGTTCCACAGCCATCAGTACGTCGTACTGGAGATAGTATGCGGGTGCTCGTTAAGTTACGAGTACACTGGACAGGACTCGTCGGGAACTGTTGGTTGGTATTATACCTATCGTCAGTTATCAGTTCCCAGGTAACATAAGTACAGCTTAGTCCGTTGACTTGACACTGTCACTTCGCCTCGAGTGTGTTCCTACTGTTCTTTGATTACTACCCTAGCACGGCTCAAAGGAGTCGTGCAAACAGGTAGTAGTTGGGTGCAGTCCCGAAGCACTTGGAGGCAGTGACGGTTAGACAGGATTCGTCTCTCCCGGTATTGGGGGTTGATATCGCGTTGTGTCTAGGAGAGCCATTACACATAGTCGTCCCTGGCCAGGGTAAGCGAGATATACTGGTAGGTTTCCAGTGTTATCTCAGGGTGTTCTGGGCTACACTCCGACATGACTTGTACCGCTATTAGGGGAATGACGTTCGCCACCCCCTAGGCCCGCCATGCGATATTCTTAGACGAACAGACCGGACTGTACAGAGATTGTCACATACAGGCTCAGTAGGAGTTCGGATGGGTTTACCTCATCGGCCTTCTTATCGACATCTACCTGGGGACCGTTATGTACAGCTAGGGCCGCTTGCGGTCTGTGGTTAAACCCACTGCCAGCGTAGTGTCGAGTTTTTAGAGTCCCACACAGAGAGTTTCCCTGCACTGAGCGAAAGGTGTAGAGGCCGTATGGTTTTACGGCAGGGCTGCGATCACTTACGTACACTTGTGTGCGTATGCTGTTCGGGCAGGCAATACTAGTGGGCTTTGGTTTATGCCGGATCCTAGTATTGCACGGATGGATTTGTTTTGTCTTCTGTGCATTCGCATTCTACGGAATGTGGATGCGGGTGTGTATGCACAATTGTGAGGAGCGAAGAGGAAGGAGGTGCCTCATTAGGGTTTTGACAGTTGATTCGGTCGAAACCATAATGAGGCGGACTCATTAGGTGTCACGACCCGAAAGAGCACGTGACTGGCCCTTGAACCATATGAAGCCTATAGGACTCCATCTGATCCAAGTAAGCCAAAAGCCTAGAAATCTAAAACCATTTTTAAGAATAAGTAAAGAAACTGGTTTTAAAGAAGTGAAGAAAAACGTGTTTGAAATCAAGGTTTTTAAATAACTAAGCCGAATATGCATTTTAAAAGTGTACAGTCTTTTCTAAAAATTTCGGCAGAGTTTCTTTTGTAAAACTGGCCCCGAATGGGGTAAAACAAGAATAACAATATATATGCAATGATAATGGCATCCCCAAGCGGGAGCTAGCTCTTCGTCAATCGACGGTCACAACCACACAATGATATAATATACAACGCCAAGTGGCGAGGATCAAATCCAAAAGAAAGCTCAAAAGCAACAAGAAACCGCAATACTACTAAGCGCGACTCTAAGGTCGAAATATACAACACTAAAGTCTAGGTCTGAAACAATATACAAGTTTTGGTTGATGGACAATTTCTAGATACAATGAAATAAATAAATACAATGGTGGTTCTTGATGCGAAAGAATCCACCTACCAAAGCAAATCACCCGCAAGAAGGTAGTGTGCCAGAAATACCGCAAAGAAACATGTACGGCAGAACCTGCAAGAACTGTGGCACAACGGGGGTGAGTTGCCAACTCGTGAATAGAAACATCTACAAGCAGAAACCGAATGCAAGACATAAACCTAAGTCAATACGATCAGTATATAAAATCCTCAATATAAAACATGCAGCCTATAGCAAGGCTAGGGTAAATATCTAACCCGAGTGCAATCTCATGTGTCTGTGTCAGTGCCTCAGATAACAATATAGCATATGAATGAGATATGAATGCGAGAAAACAGAATACATTTACATGAAGCAACTGTTTTCATACTTTAGTGAGATTTCCCTTGTATTTTTAAAATGAGGTACCATAATGAAATCAGCATAAAACTGTGCCTAGCATCGGCACAAACGAAATCCCAATATCTCGATATCTCAAAGTCTCAACCACAATATCTAGGGCGCCGTCAGTCCAGACCGGCCCCTGCCATCCATCTCAAGACCACGACGGTATCCTCCGGATATCCGACGCGTCGGGTAAAATCACCGGTAGGTAGTGCTCCCCTGCCAGGCTCACATCGTCATCACCACGCGCTTCTTGCCCCGGGGTACCTTACCGGGTCCACCATGTACCCGAAACGGTTCATCCGTCTCCTCGAATCGGGTTTCCAAATCCATCAGCAAACTCATGGTGGACGACTCATACATCATGGGAAAACCGCACTTTTTATTTTAAAAGAGAGAATAAGATTATTTGTGCCTTTGCGGTTTTCCCCCAAATCCAGAAAATCTCATAGAAATCCAAAACCAAACCTCAATAGCACGTAAAATAATGAATATATGCATGGGAATCCATGAATGCGGCATAACAATGAATAACAGTGTGCAGGAAGTAGCAGGTAATAACTACAATGTCTAATCTAGCATATAAGGCGAGTACACTTACAACCTGTCTAAATTATTAGCTAACAACCTATATCAATGCAATAGTATATTTTCTAAGGTGTACGTGACATGGCAATTACCGATGAAGATGTGTGTGAGCCGGCGAGTAAGTGTACGTGGTACATACGCATCATCGGTAATGGTGCTGGTGTCCTATCAGCATGATATTAAAAATGGAGTATGAAGCATAAAATAAGAATGCGATGCAAACCGAACCACAAAAAGGGAGTGGGAGCTGAAACTAGACGTAACCAAAACTTATCTGCATAAATCTAATATAAGTCCTACGAATGGTGCCTTTTGAAATAACATGAATCATGGGATTTTGAAAATAGGGGCTACGGTGTTTTTATGAAAAGATACGTCGTTTTTGAAATATCCGTAGATTCCCTTGAGCTGTCTTTAAAAATACCCACGATTCGTCAGTTTTTGAAATAGGTAAGAAGTCAAATCTACTCTAACAACTACACTAACTATACGGCTGAACTAACAAGCTGAACTATAGGTAAGGAAACCGCCTAACATCTGAGTCGATATATATATATAGATATATAGTCGGTGATCCCGCCTCAATGTCATATCGTAAGATATCCTCGAGTTATGAGTGCGGATCTATCATCAATATCGGCTCGTACGGTAAATCATCGTACGGCATCCCCAATAGCTGGGTAGGGTTCAACATCTCACTGTCTCATCACAAAATAGGTATCACTATCATCAGATCCAAAGTCTGGGGTACTACTCTATGTCTAGTACAATCGATACCATCAATGAAGTATGCATGCGGGGGTAAACACATATCCCAAGCCCGCAAGAAACACAAGTCATATCCCACATATGAATCGTATCACATCACCGATCTCACGGCACAAGCCCACACCATCGACTCATCTCCAAAGTCATCCCATATCATCAAACACAGTGCAAGTATAAGAAACACACAAGTGTATACGTGTGGGTGCAAATCTATCCTATGGTTCGCAACTAGGAGCTATGCTGGTTATTTCTACCCCCAACTAACCATAACACACTATAACTATCACACACATAAATATACTACATAGTACTAATTACGGACTGCGGGGGTGCTATACGCCATCCACCCGACTTCCCCCTGTAGATATAATCTACTCACCTGAATCCTGCGTGTCGGTGTCGATGTCACCGTCATCTTCCGCATCGCCTCAGATCGTCGCGGTGTACCTACACATATCACACGTATCGCATCGCATCAAAACCAAATCAACACTTGAAACGACACACTAAATCCAAAACGATACGCTAAAACCAACACGATACGCCAAAAGGCTTATAGGTTAGAACCTACGGTTAGCCTTCGCAAAACAACCCGAAATCACTCGATGCAGTCGTACAAACGTCACACGATCGAGATAACGTACAAACACCAAAATGTGGAAATCAAAATACGTAACACTAAATACTGAAAGTAAGGCAGCAACCCAAGAAAACGATCCCAGATTTCATCTCAGGCCAAATCAGGGCAAATAAACAACTCTAGGGTGCTATATATGATGTATTTGAGCTACTGGACCAACCCCGAAGCATTCCCTCACCACTTGGCCGGCCACAACCCTCCCAAAACCGGCCTCGCCGGCCCCCCTATGTCCAATGGGCTCCGTTTGGTCAGGGTGGCCTCCTATGGTCTCAATTTGGTCCCTGGTATTGTTGATTTTCCCTGAAAAAGTCCCAGTGTGTTCCAGATTTCCCTGCACACTCTAAACTCTCACAAACCGACATGAAAGTCCCGTAATTCCGTATTTTTGGTTTCCAGTGGGTTTAGGCTGGGTTTCTAACACTAGGGTGCTCATATGATCTCTATTGAACTCAATTCCCCATCACAACTCACAATTTCCTCAAACCCTTACTAGTTTTTCCTAAAATCCACAATTCACCCGATTTCGATTCTAAACATGCATAGGGGTATAAGTAATGCTAAAACGAAGTTAATGGTTCAGAAATTACCTCAATTGGCAACTCAAGAATTTTCTTGAGTTGCCCCTAGTTGCCAAAATCCATGCTTTCTTGGTCCATCTTGTAGATCTCGGGCTCGTGCACACTTTTAATGAAACGGACATAGGGTTTTGGGGTTGTTTTTGAGATGTTTTAGGGCTTTGAGGAGGGGAGGATGATGGAGGGGAGGCAGCAGCAGCAAGAGGAGAAGGAGGAGGGAAGAAAATGATGGGGAGAAGAATGGTTAAGGGTAGAAGTCAAAGGTCCCCTCTCTTTCTCACCTACCCTCATTCCCTTTTCTTTTCTTTTTCCTTTTTCCCTTTTCTTTTAAACCAAAACCCTTCTCACAAGAATAGTGAACACAAAAATGAGAAATCATGGCAAGAAGAATGCACAAGTGTAGAAAAAAAATGATATGTGCAAGTTTTGCACAAAATTGCCGAAAACCCCGATTAGCGATTTTAATCGCGATTTGCACTAAATTAGTGTCAAAATGATCACAACAACTTAAAAATGTCATAATTCACTAATTTATCCTATTTTAGAATTTTCCATAATTTTCCGAAATTTTTCTCCATTTATTTGCATTTAAATATTAATTTAATATTAAAATAATCAATAAAATAATATTAAATTATAAAAATTCCTAAAAAAAATATTTTATTATTTTGGAAATGTTACATTAGGGTTTTGGCAGTTCGTTCGGTCAAAACCATTATGAGCCGGGGACATTGTTTACTAATCTTTTTAAGTGATAATTATGTGATGGCTAATTGCTTTGACCATTTGACCATACTTGACTTTGTTGACCATTTGACCAAAGTTGACTTGGACCTTCATGAGAGATCTAAAGTTTTCTTTGGTTTTTCTTTTTATTCTTCGGGTTATGAAAATGGTCATGTCACTAGTAGCCATCAACTTTATCATGAAAGGATTAGTAATGATGATATTTGTGTATTATTGCAACCATGGTTCATTCTCTCTAGCTGATAATTCATTTCTCATTCTCTCTCTTGAAAAAGAAATGAGAAAGCTCCATGGTTGCTAGCTTCTTCTTCCTCCTCTTGATTCTTCCTTTGATCTCATGTGTTGAGAGAAAAAGGATCCAAATAGAAAAACACATCCATCTACTACTTCTACACAACCTAGGACTTCAAGCCTAGCGATCTTGTTTCCCTAGTTGCCTCGGCTTGAGGTGGAGCTCGGAGTACAACTCTCGGATGGATCGTCTTTGACTCAAGAAGGCCGCGGAGGTGATCAAGATCCGGATCGACCCTTGGAGCTTAGATGGACGAGCAGGACAGCGGAGAGAAGACCTGAAGGACCGGTGTCGTGAGGTATAATCTCTATGGCATAGTAGATAGCACCTCTAGTAGTTTGCTAGTTTGTAGTTTAGCAAAGATCCTTCTTTTAGTCCATGTTGTCTTTGCGCCAAAAATTGTTTTTCGCCGTTTCCGCCTCCCCGTAAGAACCGGGGTGAGCAACGTGGACTTACTGTGGTATCAGAGCCTTGCTAAACATAAACTAGCATGTTATCAAAGTATTTAGAATTTCGATCGGAAAAAAATCGCAAAACACGTCCAGAAAAACCATGTTTCTGCCGATTTTTTATACTTCTCTAAAAATGATTTAACATACATGAAAAATCGGCTCAGGGTTTTGTAAAAACACAGAACAAAAACGATCCAGTGACTCGATCAAAGCGCCGCGGATCCGCGGCAAGAACATGCTTCCTGCCGCGGAACCGCGGCCGAGTTGACTCGGCCATGGACCGGGTTTTGTGCAGTGTTCTTATTTGGATGTTTTGGGATTTTTAGTATAGTTTGTTTCTGCCCAGATTTTCCAGAGAACAAATTTGTTTTTGGGGTGGTTACAAATCCATATTTTGATCGAAATTCCATAGACTTTGGCTAATGGATCTTATCTGTGAAATGATATATGTATTGAACGTCTGCTAATCTTTATACGTCGATTAGTGGGGGTTATACATATCTATGATCTGTAATGTTGATGGTTTGTGTATATGAATTCGTTGGATTGTCGCGGATGAATAGCCGGGGGGTTGTGAGATGAGAGTTTTATTTATCTTTCAATTCATGTAATATGTAAATTGATGTAATATTATTTATATGGCCGCACAACCGGAATGGGGTTGTAGCCGTCATTGTATAATTTCTTTTACTATTTTTGCTCCTAGGATAGACCCAAGGTGGGGTACACAAACTACCGGGTATTTCGAAGTGCCGAGTGGCCTACTCACGGTGTTGAGGGAGGTTGCTTCGCTTCGGGTACTTGGTGGGTAGTTTGCCGCACCCGTAGGGGTCTATGGTGGGGTTTGGCTATTCATCGCGACCGTGTAATCCGCTCTTCGTTACAGGCTCGTACGGAATGCGGATTCCTAGTATATCCAATGTGTTCATCTGTGATCTGGAATGGCTATCATTGCATGTGACGAATGTATATATTTATATATGATATCTATTTAGGCGTTGCTTATGTTTTGCATCCGCACTAGTCCGGCCCCCGCTCTGTCGTTAGTTAAGTAACCTAACGGGTGATGACGGGACCCCATGGCGAATGCGGATGGCAAAAGCGTACGTCATATTTTCATTGTTTTCTGCAATGGTAGGATTAAATGATGGTACGCATTAAAATTAATGCAAGAAAAATAAACCAAGTAAAAGTCGTTGGAACACTTTCAAAACCACTCGATTCTTTTCAAAAACCAACTTTTAAATGCGGAGCTTAAACCACTCCTTTTAAAAGCTATCAAGGTTCCTTCGATTATTTCAAGTTCACTACGTTCACGGTTTCGCCAAAACCATTCGTAGCCTTCCGTCGTTTCGTATGATTATTCAATAGTATTCAAGCTATGTTTGTTGACCTTCGTCAAGGCATAGTGATTGGTAGCTGTTGGGTGTTCATATGTAGCATAGATAGATGCGTTGGTTTGGGACAGTCGTATTACCTTGTTGACCTTCGTCAAGGGTATATACGGGTGGGTTCAAATTAACCTGGACAATGACGGGTAGAACTTGACATGTGACTTATGATTTGTTGACCTTCGTCAAGGTCATAAGAGCATGGGGCAAAAATCCACATCGGGAGTTTCTAAAGAAACTGAAACTTGCTAGTGCTGCATACCATTTAGAGTGTGATGATTCTGGTAGGATTCCTTCGGTTTTATCACACGATGATATTTAGATCCCGATCCTACTTTGAGTATATGCTACTCCTCGGGAACTTTCTCACTTAACGATCAATGCTATAAACCAAGTAGGTGTCTAGAAAGGTGTTAGCGGGGCTACGCCCACAGGGAAAAGAGGTTACTTAATTAAGGAACTTCGCGAAAGAATTGGAAAACCTCCCTCGAAGTACCGACACCAGCCTGGCTGAACGGTTAAGCAAGAATTGTACGGTGAGATTGATCCCGACTAATTCTTCCTTTATGGTTTGAGGAGGGATTCGAGAGACAGTGGGAGTCATCCTGTTTAGATAAATTAAAAACCAATCTAAACTTGCAAGAGCATCATGCTAAGTGTTTTCTTCTCTCTCTTAATTGCAGCGACCCAGTGACCAGACATAGGTTACATCTAGATAATAAAATGACTGAATCTGACTGTTATGACTGGCAAAGGTCTGTCCAGATGTCCATTGCCCATGACAAGCTGGGACACCTCTTGACTGATCCAACCCCTGCCGTCTCAGGTCCAGTTTCCCCTGTCACGGATATTCATATCCGCAAGACATCGGAAAAGGACTGTGCGAAAGCCAAGTGCCTCATGTTAGCCTCAGTTGATGGTGCATACCAGAGGCAGCACGAGAAGATGGACTTTGTTTCTATCTTCCTCCATAACAAAGATTTATATGGAGAGCAATCTCGTATCGCAAGATATGAGACCTCGAACGAATTGCTTCCAGCGAGGTTGGCTATCGGGTCATCTGTGGGGGGCAACGTCCTTACAGAGACCGGCTATTTTGAGCTCACGGACCTGAAGACCACGTTGAAAAACGTGTCAGATGCTGACTTGATTCTACAGTCTCTACCTTATACCCTGAAGGAAACCAGGGAAATAGAAGGAAAGGGAAGGGCAAAAGTTTCGGGACTGGATGTAGTAAAAGAGGAACGTTCCTATTGTTACGGGAATGAACATTGGCAGAAAAATTGCAGGGCTAGCAAAGCCAGTAGCCAGGATTCGAAGCATGTTGTGGCTTCGGCTTCGGGTGTGTTTGTGATAGAGAACTGTATGTCAGTTAACCCTACCTCCTGGGTATTGGATACCGGATCAAGATCTCATATCTGTAATTCGTTACAGGCTCTGAGAAACCGTAGGGTTATCAAGATAGGTGATATGACTCTCAGGGTTGCTAACGGAATGAGCATGTACGCTAAATCCGTAGGGGAATATCATCTTGGACTGAAAACTGGGCAGATATTGATTCTGCATAACTGTTTTTATGCACCAGGTGCGACTTGTAATATCATATCTGTATCCTTACTTTCCAAGGAAGGATATGATTTTACTTTTGTAAGCGATGTGGTCCACATCCACCTAAATCAAGTTCTGATTGGGTCAGGTACATTAAAAAACGGAATATACGTATTGAATCAAGATCAGATTTTCAGTGTCCAGAACACACTTAAAAGAAAGTCTCCGGAATTAAATCAGGCTTTCTTATGGCATTGTAGACTGGGTCACATTAATGAGATACGGTTGACAAAGTTACATAAAGAGGGATACTTGAATCCGTTCGAGTACCAGTCTTATGCCACTTGTGAATCTTGTCTCATGGGAAAGATGACAAAGACTCCGTTCACTAGACACGGAGTAAGAGCGAGCGAGCTCTTGGGACTCATACACAGTGACGTGTGTGGTCCAATGTCTATACATGCGCGAAGTGGTTATTCATACTTCATTACTTTCACAGATGATTTCTCCAGGTATGGACATGTCTTCCTAATGAAGCATAAATCCGAGGCCTTTGAGAAATTTCGGGAATACAAGAATGAAGTTGAAAAACAAACAGGCAAAAGTATCAAAACACTGAGATCTGATCGAGGTGGTGAATACTTGAGTGCCGAGTTTCTGGACTACTTACAAGAGAATGGAATTCTCTCTCAGCTTACTCCTCCATACACACCACAGTACAACGGTGTATCGGAAAGACGGAATCGAACCCTATTGGATATGGTTCGTTCCATGATGAGTAAGGCTGAGTTACCGCGATCTTTCTGGGGTTATGCACTAGAAACAGCTGCATATCTCTTGAACAAGGCTCCAACCAAGACTGTGCCTACCACCCCATATCAGATGTGGAGTGGGAAGAAACCCTGTCTTAAGTATCTTAAGACATGGGGATGTCCAGCTTTTGTAAAGAAGCGGAATGCGGACAAGCTCGAGGCACACTCAGTACTGTGTAAGTTTGTGGGATACCCAAAGAACTCCAGGGGGTATCTTTTCTATTCCGCAGAGGAACAAAAGGTTTTTGTTTCTCAGCATTCCCACTTCTTGGAAACTGAATTTTTAGAAAATCAGATAAGTGGGACACTACTACAAATAAGGGTTGCCTCTACGGATATATCCGTAGGGGCGAAAAAAATACCCCGTAGGTGCAAAGGCCGCAGGTGCAAGTTGAAGCCCTGAACTTGCCCCTACGGGCAAATTCTTGCCCCTACGGATTTCTGTGTAGGTCCTGTTGCCCCTACGGACTAGGCCGTAGGGTAAAAAAATTTATACTATTTAGGGTTTTTTTTAATATATTAAGTGTACCTACGGACATGTCCGTAGGTCCAAGTTCTACCCCCTACGGATATATGCGTAGGTACCTATCCGTAGGGGCAAAATATCAGGAATCCTGATATTTTGCCCCTATGGATAAAGTCGTAGGGGCGAAGCAGTATCCCCTACGGATATGTCCGTTGGGGCACTCCCAACCCTCTGGTACTGAAATCAGGGGGGAAATATCAGTTACTGCTGATATTGTGCCCCTACGGATATAGCCGTAGGGGCAACATGTGTACCTACGGATTAATCCGTAGTTACATATTATCTGTATTTTTTTTTAAAAAATGGGCTGCTTGATTTTTTCCCGCCCTGTGCACAATAATATATACATCAATCAAATATAAAATTAATCATCACACAACATATATCGCAGTATTCATAATCAC
The DNA here is from genome assembly GCA_030015575.1 of Agapanthus africanus. Taxonomy (NCBI): domain Eukaryota; kingdom Viridiplantae; phylum Streptophyta; class Magnoliopsida; order Asparagales; family Amaryllidaceae; genus Agapanthus; species Agapanthus africanus. Next base: position 246,990,412 of record JASDDO010000004.1, on the reverse strand, counting down.
ATCTCACGCATATATATAATATACAAAAGAAACCCAAAAACTGAATATGATATAAATATAAACCAATATCAATCAATATCGTTTCAAAATGTAGTGCAATGTGTATGATATAAATAAATACATGTTTCAAAAAATAAGAACCAAAAAGCTACCCTAGTTCGGTCCAGCTCCACCTCTGAATAACGATAGAATAACGCGCGCCTGCTCCTCGGTCAATAAACTCTGCAATTCGGCGCGAGCGGGAGTCTGAGCGGCCTGTGGAGCTGGCGATGTGGTTTGCGCAGCCGCCGTCGAGGTAGTCGCTTGCGGAGCCGCGGCTGCGGGAGTCTGAGCGGGCGGTGGAGCTACAGGAGCTGTCTGCGGAACCGCAGCCGATGTAGTGGCTTGTGGAGCCGCAGCCGAAGGAAATGCATGTGGAGGCTCGACCGATGTACCCTGTCGCGTCTGGACCTAACGTGTGTAATAAGCGTGTAAGAACTGTGTATTATTCGAATTCGTATCATTATTAAGTTATTTCGAAACCCCATTTGGATATGTAGTTTGTTGTTTATTTTAATTACATCTGTATGTATGATTAATCAAACTTAAGTCTAAAACCAAATAAGCTCAAGCTACGTACTAATTATGGATATGTTGATATCCATATAATATGACATGATATTTTACTATAAAGCAGTATACATACCAGCATCTCTTTCAACTCCTGAACGGTGGCCCTCAAGCTCTCCAGTTCCTGATGGACACGTCGGTCACTGGAGACGGAGGAAGTAACCGCCGGGGTGGAGTCCAACCTCATATGGGCCCTGCTAGGGCCCAGTCCCCGGCCTCTCTCCCAACCTCCGTGGTGCCCTCCGTGTGCGGCGTCCAGAACTGGGGTCAGCAGCCTCGGATCGCTCTGTCCGGTAAAATCGATCCCCGAGGCCTGGGCCTGCTCAACCACCCGCTCCTACACCCACATTAAGCAGTAAAGTATAAGTATAAAATTTAAACTTGAACCTTCCAAAACTAAAATTTCAAATTTGGGTAGAAAAAATATTAACACTTACGCAGTACTCCTGGGTAGCGACATCGGGATATCGAAGCTCGCCCGTGGCGGGATTTGTCGAGGTGCCGTGGACGGCAAGATATGCGGACAGCACGCTCGGTGTACCACCTGACGCCACGGTCCGAGATTTCTGCAATATTAGAAAGTAACTCTTAATATTAGAAATATTAGAAAATAACTCTTAATATTGCAGAATATCACAAAGGTCGGTCTATTGTAATTTACCGATAACTCCATGGCTCGAGTAATGTTCCTCGAGCCACCTGTGTAAGTGGGGCGACCCCTCTTCGCCGACTTCCTGTTCTCTGTATTCTGAGCGGCCTGTTTCTGCACAACGCATTAGCATTTAGTTTTCTAATTAAGAAACACAAAGAAATAAATTATATCATAAATAATGAATTACATTTAAAATACATACATGTTTGCGTTGGGAGTCGAAATAAGCGCACAATAGAGGCCATGTCTCTACGTCGACTCTCGCAAACGCCGGAGTAGATAGGAGGGCCGCTCTCTCTGCCTTGGGGGTCGCCATCCACAGGGAGTAGCAGTCGGCCTTCAGCTCATTCCTGTTGTATCGGACCTTGGCCTGCATGTTCTTCATCAGGCCATTGTACAGAGCATGAAGGTCGAGCACCCTCCCCGGGTGATCAGGGTCGGCTACAGGCTGAAAATCGTAATCCAACTGAAAATAAAAAAAACATTGTTATTAGATTGCAAGTGTTAATAATAAATATATTGGATAGATCAAATGAAAATATATATTAATACATACCCGAGCCTGATCAAAGAAGAAGGCTAATGAGCGCTGGTGCTGCTCGCCCCACTCAACGTGAAGTGGATAGTTCTTCACGAGCCGGCTCTCGTCCCCCAAATACCGGCCGAACCTCTCGGCATGAGGACCGGTATAGCGATAGTCAAGGGTAAAAAAAGGGGGAATGCTGCCTCCCCCTAGCTCTGTCAGGCCTCAGCCTATGGGACTGATTCGGGCCTCGAGTCCTCCTCTGGGGATGGGGAGGCCCTGCGTCTACACGAAATATCAAGACAATCAATAATAAGACAAAGTTGTATTAAGAAATCAAGGTTAAACGGAAATTCAAGTGTGATATATACCTCCGGTGACTATCGCACGAGCCTGAGCCCGGGCAGCAGCACGAGCGGGACGATAGTTCCTCCGGTGAGGAACAACCGGGGTCCCGGATGCGGACGCATCCCCTCCAACTAGAAAATAAACATCGATGCTAAATTTCCATGAAGTTCATATTTATTCTATAGAGCATATGTAAAATGAGTAAATATTTTAAATTTATTCATACTAACCTGCAGACGATGCGGAGGGTATGGAAGCGGCAGAAGTGGCCCCTGCGGAAGATGTGGACGCACCACCTATAATTAGACAATTAAAAATAGATTATATAAGTAATTGCAAAAAGAATGTGTAGATCAATAATATAACGTTCTAAATCAATATGCATGCACTATAGGATATATAAACACACCCGCAGGTGCGGTGGTGTCACCACCTACAGCTAGACAATAATAAAAATTGCTAAGTAAGAGCAAAAGGAATGTGTGTATTTATGATATAGCATTCTAAATCAATATGCATACACTATATGATATATAAACATACCTGGAGGAGCGGGGGTGGCCTCTGTCCCAGATGTGGACGCATCACCAATAACTAGACAATCAAACATTGACAGTATAAGTAATTTTGACATAAACAGGCATGAATATCTGTAATATTACATTCAAAATGGATATGCGTGCAGTATACCTGGAGGTGTGGCAAAATCCACACGGAAGGAGGCATTCGAAGGGGTCTCCGATCTAGGTGCAAGACCGGCCTTCTGAAGCTCCCTACGGAGCTCTCCGAGCGGCAGAACCGCTCTGCCTCTGCCTCTGCCTCTGCCGCGGCTGGAGCTCCTGCCGCCCCTCACTCCTCCCGACATCGTCATCAAATCTAGATAAACAGTTCGTGGACGCATTAGACAATCATTAAAAGTATTGACTATATATGTATAGAGCGTAAAATGTGAAGTAATAATATAACATTACTGATAACCTATTTCGTTTCGTGGGCGCATCATACATATCTACTTGGATTTCATCGTCGATGTCATTTCTAACCCACGTAACTTCATGATCGTTCGAAGACAACCCGTCCTTCGAAACAGACGGTCGGAGCACTTTAAGCCTTCTCTCTTCTTCGTCCTCATCGCTGTCCTCGTATTCTGGGACATCGTAGACATCTCTGTGTTTCCATCGGCATACAACACTCCACCCCGGATGCTTCAAACACTGTGAGTAGTATACTTGGAACGCTTGGTTCGGAAAGATAAACAGATCGTCCTGACCGTAAAATCGAAGTGTGTTCACACTGGTCAATCCATATTCATCTTTCCAAGTCCCAAGACTGCTTCTCCACCTGTCCGTATCGGTTCGCGGATCGTACCAAGTACACTGGAATATATAAAAGGGTTCTGATCGTCCGGGATAGTGGATGCCGAGTATACAATTTAAGTACCCATAGTAAATCACACCGTCCGATCCTACCGTCGCAATCCCACTATTCTGAGTGGTTCTAGATGTTTCTATGTCCTTAGCTTCGAATTTGTATCCAAGGACACCAAATCCTTTGTAATATGCAACCTCCATACTAGGAAATTGAGCTAAACATCTTGAATCACTCTCAAATGATGCAGACAAGTTCGGATCGTGGATCCAACAAAACAAATTTTACGACAAATACATAACGATACAAGTTTAGATTAAAACTGATAGCAATAAAATGTTATTCGAATAACTTACATGATCTGTGACCCAATCACAAAAATTATCCTGATGGTATTTTTCCAAACGTTCTTCGTTCCAATCAGGATGCCCCTCACGTACCTCGTTATAATGAGTTCTGTTTTCGACAAATAATTGTGACATTAATATTATGTCATTTCATACACACACAAACACAGATATAACAATTAATCCAAAAGAACTTACTCTCTAATTTGTTCAAGACATGCGCAATTAAGCAAGATAAACCGGTATATCTTGTTGATAAACATAGTGTCTACCCTCTTATACTCGGCTTTACCATATGGCCCGTCTTGAATTCTTCGTGGTCGGTTAAGCCTTGTCTCAATGTTCTCGTCCAGATAGCGGGAACAAAATGTGGTTGTTTCATCAAGAAGATAACCTTGCATGATAGAACCCTCTGGTCGATTTTTATTGCGTATATACTTCTTAAGGGTGTAGAGGTACGTAATGAGAATATGTTGAATAAATAAATATGGGCATACAGGACAACAATAAATTTATAAATTGCGCGAAACGAAAAATTACACGTACCTCTCGACGGGATACATCCATCGATATTGTACCGGTCCGGCTAACTTCGCCTCAGTTGCAAGATGAACCGTCAAGTGTATTATGATATCGAAGAATGACGGTGGGAAAATACGCTCAAACTTGCAAAGTATCAACGCAATAGAATTTTCTAGTTTATCCAGCATCGCAACCTCCAGTGTTTTAGCACACAACTCCCTGAAAAAACAACATAGGTCGTTGATTACTAGACCAACCGAGTCGGGGAGAGAAGTCCTGAGGGCTAATGGAAGAAGGTGCTCCACGATAACATGGTGATCATGACTTTTCAGCCCATCGATCTTGCCCTTCACAATTTTTATTTTCTTGCTGAATGATCCTGAGAAACATGTCAGGACTATCAAATCATTCAACACCTGCAGGAATCTTTTCTTCTCCGGTTGTGACATATGATAAACGGCATTGGGAAGTACAAACTTGCCCGGTTTACCCGCTACCGGTCTAGGGTGCAATTCACTTCTTATTCCCCACTCTTGTAGATCCATCCGAGCATTCATGTTGTCTTTCGATTTCCCGTCTTTACACAGAAGCAAGTTAAGTATGTGCTCTGATACTCCCTTCTCTATATGCATGACGTCCAGACAATGACGCACTGAATTTGTAGACCAGTACGGAAGCTCGAAGAAAATGCTTAACTTGTTCCAATATTGTGGTTTGACCTGTTTCGTCGGATCCATCCCGAAGGTCATGTTATTGTAACCATCCCATTTAGCAATCACGTCCTCTCCGGACAATGGGGATGGAGGTCCAAGAAGCTCCTGATGACCATCAAAGTGAACCGTGTCTAACCTATAGGGGTGGTCTGGAGGCAGAAAACGTCGATGGCCGCAATAACAAACCTTCCTGCTAAAATTCAAAAAATTTGATGTTGTGTGTTCATGGCAATGAGGACATGCTTTGTGACCATGTACGGACCAACCTGATAGCATTCCATACGCAGGAAAGTCATTAATTGTCCACATTAAAGCCGCACGCAGTATGAAGGTTGTATTTGTGTTTGAATCATATGTCTCTACACCATCATTGAACAAAGTTTTCAGCTCCTCGATCAGAGGTCGGAGATAGACGTCGATATTGTTCCCCGGTGAGTTTGGTCCGTCGATAAGAAGAGGCATCATAAAGTATGATTGGTCCATAGCCAACCAAGGCGACAGATTATAAATTATCATTACAACGGGCCATGTACTGTGACTTCCAGCCATATAGTTGAATGGGCAGAAGCCATCGGTAGCCAGTCCGAGCCGGACATTGCGAGGATCGCTATTGAATATTGCGTGCCTCCTATCGAAATCCTTCCATGCCGGTGAATCTCTTGGATGGCTCATTTTTCCATTTTCGCTTGGAGGAGCACGGTGATGCCAAATCATTGCCTCGGCTGTTTTCTTGCACCTGAATAGCCTCTGTAGCCTCTGTGTTATGGGAAAGTATCGTGCTATCTTCACAGGTATATCAGGCTTCTTATCAGAATCTTTCGGCTTATACCTGGCCTCTCCGCATGTTGGACACTCTTTCAAATCTGAATTCTCTTTCCGGTACAACACGCAATTTTTAGGACATGCTTGAATCTTCTCGCACTTTAGACCCAAATCAGACATCATCTTCTGGGCTTCGTACCAGCTTTCGGGCACATTATTTCCCGGAGGCATAGAATCTTTCAAGAACAAAAGAAGCATTGTGAATGACTTGTTGCTCCATCCATTTAGGCACTTAATCTGGAAAAGTTGGACGAACCATGAGAGGGTGGAATACTTCGCATTCTCATAAATTGGTTTCCTAGCATCATTCATGAAATTTTCATATTTATCCGCACGCGGTCCTTGACCGGAAGGAATGTCATCTTCGGTACGAATAGATTCACCTAAGGAAGCCTCTACCATATCCTCCATTTCTTCTGATGGAAATAAATTTCCGTCTCCTGCCGCATTACCGAATTCTTCTTCTTCTCCTGCCGCATTATCGTGTTCTCCTTCTTCTTCTACCGCAGTACTGCATTCTTCTCCTTCCCCGTGATATTTCCAAGTTGTATAAAGTCTAGTAAACCCATGTTTTACAATATGAAGCTCTGCCAATTCTACCTTCTGCCAGTATTTATTGCCATATCTATCGCACGGACAGAGAATCTTCTCTATTATGATCTTATTATGTGCGCGTGCAAATTCAAGGAAAGCAGCAACTCCTGCGACAAACTTAGGTTGCATACGTTGTTTCCAATCCACATACATCCAGTCCTTAACTCTGATGTACTCATGGGCCATGTTAGACTGTATAACATATAAATTGTAGGTTATGCTGACTATATTGAGAAATATAAGAACGGGATAGTTACTGACAAAGGAGAAAATCCGTGTATATGCTTTGTGTGTGCGTTTGTCGTTGAAAAGAATAAATTATCGCACGTATGTTAACCGATAGATGGGGACTAAGTGGCGCTTTTAGTTTCATATATGAGTATCGATGGGAATATGAAGGTTTCATATTATCAAATATTGGTTTTAACCCGAACATCTCGAATCGCTCTTTAATTATGCGTTTGTTGTGTATTCTTGTTGTATGTGTGTGTTCCGGCTGTCGGGGGTAGGCTTCTATCCTATTAAGAATGTATAGAGCGAACGCCCATCACTTGTGCTTTCAACCGTTTCGAGTAAATTTCGGCAGCACCTCCCCGCTGTTCTCCGAGTACACTGTAATAGAATAGATAATCATTTCAAAGCTGTGAAACAACGTTGAAATGAACATCTAATCTATCTTTGTACACGGAGAACCAGCGGAAAGGTACCGACGAAATATCTCGAAACGGATGAAAACACAAGTGAATGAAGGCGTTTGCTTTATACATTCTTAACTTGTCCACACGGGACAAATCTATGGGTTACCATACGATTGAATTTTCTCGTCGCGTAGACTATACGACGGTTGTTAGTATCGAGCTATACTGTCCGATATTTAACAACCTTCGTATAGTTCTAGGTCACGACAAGCATCGCACGTATGTTAACCGATAGACGGGGACTAAGTGGCGCTTTTAGTTTCATATATGAGTATCGATGGGAATATGAAGGTTTCATATTATCATCGAGTATCATATATTGGTTTTAACCCGAACATCTCGAATCGCTCTCTAATTATGCGTTTGTTGTGTATTCTTGTTGTATGTGTGTGTTCCGGCTGTCGGGGGTAGGCTTCTATCCCATTAAGAATGTATAGAGCGAACGCCCATCACTTGTGCTTTCAACCGTTTCGAGTAAATTTCGGCAGCACCTCCCCGCTGTTCTCCGAGTACACTATAATAGAATAGATAATCATTTCAAAGCTGTGAAACAACGTTGAAATGAACATCTAATCTATCTTTGTACACGGAGAATCAGCGGAAAGGTACCGACGAAATATCTCGAAACGGATGAAAACACAAGTGAATGAAGGCGTTTGCTTTATACATTCTTAACTTGTCCACACGGGACAAATCTATGGGTTACCATACGATTTGATTTTCTCGTCGCGTAGACTATACGACGGTTGTTAGTATCGAGCTATACTGTCCGATATTTAACAACTTTCGTATAGTTCTAGGTCACGACGAGTATCGCACGTATGTTAACCGATAGACGGGGACTAAGTGGCGCTTTTAGTTTCATATATGAGTATCGATGGGAATATGAAGGTTTCATATTATCATCGAGTATCATATATTGGTTTTAACCTGAATATCTCGAATCGCTCTCTAATTATGCGTTTGTTGTGCATTCGTGTTGTATGTGTAACATGATTTTAAACCATTGAGATCAAGATTGATAGAACTGATCATCCTACATTGCAATAGCATTCATCAACCAAAAACTATTATTGCAATGGTATTCATATATATATAATTTTCCAACAAGGGATTAGGATATCATCAAGTCATGTGACAACACTAGATAAATTAATCTTAATGGAGTTTTTGTCTAATCAAATTCAACTCCAACCATCATTTTAAAAGAACGAACCAACATCATTAAAAAAAATGTAAATACCAACTCCAAATTCCCAAAAAAGTAACGAGTAGGATGAAAATAAAGCCTATCCGTGCTTTTTGTTCTCTTTGTAAGCAGCATTATAAATGGCCGAGTTACGAAATATGTTGTTAGGCATGAGTTAAGCCGATAAACAAATTCAGATCATTTAATCATATTTATCTTCCTAAAAACCCGTCATTGATTAAAAGTTGATAGCAATGATCAAGCAACACGGGAATTTAACCAACACTGTTCACGTATAATCAATCTTGCACCACTAATCATTCCTACGATAACCGTTAGTCGACAATCAGATGGATCTCTCCCTAAATCATACCCTGCTGTCAAACGTTTTTCTCCCATCAAATCAATTATACTAGTATAGGTCGCGATGAGTACAACCATCAAAACCAATCACACCGCCCACACACGAAAACTAGCCATGCTCATAACATTTACATATCCTCAACTAACCCATTAAAACTCTCTCCAAGTTGGATATTAGTTGACCAACCACCATTAAACCGCCCACACACGAAAACTAGCCATGCCCACCCTAGCCCCAGCCCCAACCCCAACCTAACCCCAGCCCCAGCCCCAGCCCAGCCCCGCCCCAACCTAACCCTAACCCCAGCGCGGCCAGCTAAACCCCAACCCCAACCCTAAGCCAAACCCTAACCCCAGCCCCAGCCGCAGCCGAACCCCAACCCTAACCCTAACCCCAACCCCGACCCCGACCGCGACCCCTGCTGAACCCCAACTCGCGCGCGCAACCCCAGACCCAGCCATGAACCCTAGCCCTAAATAATCAAAAAATTCTTTAATTTATATGAAGATTTACTCACCTGAACGGCGGTGACGACGACATGAACGGCGGTGGCGACGACGAGAACAGCGGTGGCGACGAGAACGGCGGTGGCGACGAGGAGAACGGCGGTGGCGATTTGGGGATTTTCTTTCGCGCGCGATCGAGAGAGAAAGAAAGTGAGCGTAGGCGATCGATCTGTGCCTTTATTAAATCGATATTTAGTTTCCCCTATGGATTTGTCCGTAGGTCTTTGGTTTGCGGCTCCGTAGGGGCAAACACCAAATTAAGAATTAATATTTTTATTCTTGGACGTCTGGGCCCGTAGGGGCAACCTTTTAGCCCTACGGATTAATCCGTAGGGCCTACTTAAATCTGCCCCTACGGATTTCAATATCCGTAGGGGCAACCCCCTATTTTACTAGTGTGATGATTCTGGTAGTGCTGCATACCATTTGGAGTGTGATGATTCTGGTAGGATTCCTTCGGTTTTATCACACGGTGATATTTAGATCCCGATCCTACTGTGAGTATATGCTACTCCTCGGGAACTTTCTCACTTAACGATCAATGCTATAAACCAAGTAGGTGTCTAGAAAGGTGTTAGCGGGGCTACGCCCACAGGGAAAAGAGGTTACTTAATTAAGGAACTTCGCGAAAGCGTTGGAAAAGCTCCTCGAAGTACCGACACCAGCATGGCTGAACGGTTAAGCAAGAATTGTACGGTGAGATTGATCCTAAATAATTCTTCCTTTATGGTTTGAGGAGGGATTCGAGAGACAGTGGGAGCCATCCTGTTTAGATAAATTAAAAACCAATCTAAACTTGCAAGAGCATCATGCTAAGTGTTTTCTTCTCTCTCTTAATTGCAGCGACCCAGTGACCAGACATAGGTTACATCTAGATAATAAAATGACTGAATCTGACTGTTATGACTGGCAAAGGTCTGTCCAGATGTCCATTGCCCATGACAAGCTGGGACACCTCTTGACTGATCCAACCCCTGCCGTCTCAGGTCCAGTTTTCCCTATCACGGATATTCATATCCGCAAGACATCGGAAAAGGACTGTGCGAAAGCCAAGTGCCTCGTGTTAGCCTCAGTTGATGGTGCATACCAAAGGCAGCACGAGAAGATGGACCTAGTTTCTATCTTCCTCCATAACAAAGATTTATATGGAGAGCAATCTCGTATCGCAAGATATGAGACCTCGAACGAATTGCTTCCAGCGAGGTTGGCTATCGGGTCATCTGTGGGGGGCAACGACCTTATAGAGACCGGCTATTTTGAGCTCACGGACCTGAAGACCACGTTGAAGAACGTGTCAGATGCTGACTTGATTCTACAGTCTCTACCTTATACCCTGAAGGAAACCAGGGAAATAGAAGGAAAGGGAAGGGCAAAAGTTTCGGGACTGGATGTAGTAAAAGAGGAACGTTCCTATTGTTACGGGAATGAACATTGGCAGAAAGATTGCAGGGATAGCAAAGCCAGTAGCCAGGATTCGAAGCATGTTGTGGCTTCGGCTTCGGGTGTGTTTGTGATAGAGAACTGTATGTCAGTTAACCCTACCTCCTGGGTATTGGATACCGGATCAAGATCTCATATCTGTAATTCGTTACAGGCTCTGAGAAACCGTAGGGTTATCAAGATAGGTGATATGACTCTCAAGGTTGCTAACGGAATGAGCATGTACGCTGAATCCGTAGGGGAATATCATCTTGGACTGAAAACTGGGCAGATATTGATTCTGCATAACTGTTTTTATGTACCAGGTGCGACTTGTAATATCATATCTGTATCCTTATTTTCTAAGGAAGGATATGATTTTACTTTTGTAAGCGATGTGGTCCACATCCACCTAAATCAAGTTCTGATTGGGTTAGGTACATTAGAAAACGGAATATACGTATTGAATCAAGATCAGATTTTCAGTGTCCAGAATACACTTAAAAGAAAGTCTCCGGAATTAAATCAGGCTTTCTTATGGCATTGTAGACTGGGTCACATTAATGAGATACGGTTGACAAAGTTACATAAAGAGGGATACTTGAATCCGTTCGAGTACCAGTCTTATGCCACTTATGAATCTTGTCTCATGGGAAAGATGACAAAGACTCCGTTCACTAGACACGGAGTAAGAGCGAGCGAGCTCTTGGGACTCATACACAGTGACGTGTGTGGTCCAATGTCTATACATGCGCGAAGTGGTTATTCATACTTCATTACTTTCACACATGATTTCTCCGGGTATGGACATGTCTTCCTAATGAAGCATAAATCCGAGGCCTTTGAGAAATTTCGGGAATACAAGAATGAAGTTGAAAAACAAACAGGAAAAAGTATCAAGACACTGAGATCTGATCGAGGTGGTGAATACTTGAGTGCCGAGTTTCTGGACTACTTAAAAGAGAATGGAATTCTCTCTCAGCTTACTCCTCCATACACACCACAGCACAACGGTGTATCGGAAAGACGGAATCGAACCCTATTGGATATGGTTCGTTCCATGATGAGTAAGGCTGAGTTACCGCGATCTTTCTGTTGTTATGCACTAGAAACAGCTGCGTATCTCTTGAACAAGGCTCCAACCAAGACTGTGCCTACCAACCCATATCAGATGTGGAGTGGGAAGAAACCCTGTCTTAAGTATCTTAAGACATGGGGATGTCCAGCTTTTGTAAAGAAGCGGAATGCGGACAAGCTCGAGGCACGCTCAGTACTGTGTAAGTTTGTGGGATACCCAAAGAACTCCAGGAGGTATCTTTTCTATTCCACAGAGGAACAAAAGGTTTTTGTTTCTCAGCATTCCCACTTCTTGGAAACTGAATTTTTAGAAAATCAGATAAGTGGGAGAGCAATAGAACTGGAAGAAATTCCAGAACCACAAGCTGTTACTGAAACCTTGGTAGAACCAGATGGTTCAGGAGAACCGGACATCCCAGCGCCACTCCGCAGCAGTAGTAGGCAGTCTCATCCGCCCGAGAGATACGACGGTTTTCTCATAGACGGAGATAGAGAGGATTGCACCATTGACTATAATGAGCCTACTAGCTTCCATCAAGCCATTCAGAGCGGTGACTCGGTAAAATGGCTGGATGCAATGCGGACCGAGATGGAGTCCATGTACACCAACAAAGTTTGGACTTTGGACTTTGCTCCAGAAGGGGTAAAACCCGTAGGCTGCAAATGGATCTTCATAAAGAAGATTGGTGTAGATGGGCAGGTTGAAACCTATAAAGCTAGACTTGTAGCAAAGGGTTTTCGTCAAAGACATGGTTTGGACTATGACGAGACCTTTTCTCCAGTGGCTATGCTCAAATCCATTCGGATCCTTCTTGCCATTGCTGCCTTCCACGATTATGAGATCTGGCAGATGGACGTAAAGACGGCTTTCCTAAATGGAAATTTGGAAGAGTGCGTCTATATGGATCAGCCGGAGGGATTCATTCAGAGTGGAAGCAGCGGTAAAGTGTGCAAGTTGCTCAAGTCCATCTATGGACTGAAGCAGGCATCGCGGAGTTGGAACATCTGCTTCGATGATACTGTCAAAGAATTCGACTTTATCAAAAACCCAGATGAACCATGCATTTACAGTAAGAATATAGGGAGAACTGTGGTATTCCTCGTCTTGTACGTGGATGACATTCTCCTAATAGGAAATGATATTCCTATGCTACAGTCAGTCAAAGGATTCTTGTCACAGAGGTTCTCCATGAAGGACCTGGGCGATGCCAACTACATTCTGGGGATCCAGATCTATCGTGATAGATCTAAGAGGATGTTGGGACTTTCACAGTCCAGGTACATCGACACCATACTGAAACGATTCAGTATGGAAGATTCCAAGCGCGGTAATCTACCGGCTTGTCACGGAATCACCCTCTCCAAAGAGATGTCTCCCAAGACTGATTTGGAAAGGGCTCGCATGTCATCTATACCCTACGCATCTGCGGTAGGCTCTATAATGTATGCGATGTTATGTACCAGACCAGATGTAGCATACGCATTAAGCGTTGTAAGCCGGTATCAGTCGGACCCAGGGGAGAAACACTGGATAGCAGTAAAGAACATTCTCAAGTACCTGAGAAGGACTAAGGAGATGTTCTTGGTGTATGGCGGAAAAGACCTCCAGATTGAGGCCTTTACTGACACCAGCTTCCAGAGTGACAAGGATGACTCCAAGTCCATGTCGGGTTATGTCTTTACCCTCAATGGAGGGGCGGTTTGCTGGAAGAGTTCCAAGCAGGAAACCGTTGCTGACTCAACTATGGAAGCGGAGTACATAGCTGCTTGCGATGCCGCAAAGGAAGCTGTCTGGATGAAGAAGTTCCTCACGGAACTTCAGGTGGTTCCTACCATTGTTGATCCAATACCGCTGTATTGTGACAACAACGGAGCTATAGCTTTAGCGAAGGAACCCAGGTCCCATCAGAAGTCCAGGCACATTTTGAGGCGGTACCACCAGATCAGGGAGATCGCAGATCGCCGGGAGATCGAGGTGAAGAGAGTAAATTCGGAGGATAACACTGCAGATCCATTAACGAAGGCCATACCCCAGACTCAGTTCGAGCGGCTGATCGAGATGATAGGTCTTCGATACGCCAGTACATGGCCCTAGTGCAAGTGGGAGATTGTTAGTGTATATGCCCTAGAGGCCATTACTGTATCATACTAGTTTGTATATTACTTAATGGAAGCTTGGGATATTCACAGTTGTATAGGCAATCTTGCTCAAAATGGTAGTATGCTACTTGGTTTGTTTCTACTTTAATATGTGCATGTGTTTCTTTTAGCATATTGCTTATACATATTAGTGGAGCCCTTAGGATCTTTGCTTGATTACCAGCGTTGTGATGGCAGTCGCACTTGTGGGGGCTGGGTAATCTATAAGCACGTCCTTATACAGGTCCCTAGTCGTAGGATTATCGAGACAGGGCATCGATACTCCGGAGTAGACTAGCGTATGCGCTTCTCATCCCAGTAGGGGAGATGGTCTGTCCCACAGCCATCAGTACGTCGTACTGTACATAGTATGCGGGTGCTCGTTAGGTTGCGAGTACACTGGACAGGACTCGTCGGGAACTGTTGGTTGGTATTATACCTATCGTCAGTTATCAGTTCCTAGGTGACATGAGTACAGATTAGTCCGTTGACATGACACTGTCACTTCGCCTCGAATGTGTTCCCACTGTTCTTTGATTACTACCCTACCACGGCTCAAAGGAGTCGTGCAAACAGGTAGTAGTTGGGTGCAATCCCGAAGCACTTAGAGGCAGTGACGGTTAGACAGGATTCGTCTCTCCCAGTATTGGGGGTTGATATCGCGTTGTGTCTAGGAGAGCCATTACACATAGTTGTCCCTGGCGAGGGCAAGCGAGATATACTGGTAGGTTTCCAGTGTTATCGCAGGGTGTTCTGGGCTACACTCCGACACGACTTGTACCGCTATTAGGGGACTGACGTTCGCCACCCCCCTAGGCCCGCCATGCGATATTCTTAGACGAACAGACCGGACTGTACGGAGATTGTCACATACAGGCTCAGTAGGAGTTCGGATGGGTTTTCCTCATCGGCCTTCTTATCGACATCTACCTGGGGACCGTTATGTACAGCTAGTGCCGCTTGCGATCTGTGGTTAAACCCACTGCCAGCGTAGTGTCGAGTCTTTAGAGTCCCACACAGAGTGTTTCCCTGCACTGAGCGAAAGGTGTAGAGGCCGTATGGTTTTACGGCAGGGCTGCGATCACTTACGTACACTTGTGTGCGTATACTGTTCGGGCAGGCAATACTAGTGGGATTTGGTTTAAGCCGGATCCTAGTATTGCACGGATGGATTTGTTTTGTCTTTTGTGCATTCGCATTCTACGGAATGCGGATGCGGGTGTGTATGCACAGTTGTGAGGAGCGAAGAGGAAGGAGGTGCCTTATTAGGGTTTTGACAGTTGATTCGGTCGAAACCATAATGAGGCGGACTCATTAGGGTTTTGACAGTTCGTTCGGTCAAAACCATTATGAGCCGGGGACATTGTTTACTAATCTTTTTAAGTGATAATTATGTGATGGCTAATTGCTTTGACCATTTGACCATACTTGACTTTGTTGACCATTTGACCAAAGTTGACTTGGACCTTCATGAGAGATCTAGAGTTTTCTTTGGTTTTTCTTTTTATTCTTTGGGTTATGAAAATGGTCAAGTCATTAGTAGCCATCAACTTTATCATGAAAGGATTAGTAATGATGATATTTCTGTATTATTGCAACCATGGTTCATTCTCTCTAGCTGATAATTCATTTCTCATTCTCTCTCTTGAAAAAGAAATGAGAAAGCTCCATGGTTGCTAGCTTCTTCTTCCTCCTCTTGATTCTTCCTTTGATCTCATGTGTTGAGAGAAAAAGGATCCAAATAGAAAAACACATCCATCTACTACTTCTACACAACCTAGGACTTCAAGCCTAGCGATCTTGTTTCCCTAGTTGCCTCGGCTTGAGGTGGAGCTCGGAGTACAACTCTCGGGTGGATCGTCTTCGACTCAAGAAGGCCGCGGAGGTGATCAAGTTCCGGATCGACCCTCGGAGCTTAGATGGACGAGCAGGACAGCGAAGAGAAGACCCGAAGGACCGGTGTCGTGAGGTATAATTTCTATGGCATAGTAGATAGCACCTCTAGTAGTTTGCTAGTTTGTAGTTTAGCAAAGATCCTTCTTTTAGTCCATGTTGCCTTTGCGCCAAAAATTGTTTTTCACCGTTTCCGCCTCCCCGTAAGAACCGAGGTGAGCAACGTGGACTTACAGCGTAGCCCCGCTAACACCTTTCTAGACACCTACTTGGTTTATAGCATTGATCGTTAAGTGAGAAAGTTCCCGAGGAGTAGCATATACTCACAGTAGGATCGGGATCCAAATATCATCGTGTGATAAAACTGAAGGAATCCTACCAGAATCATCACACTTCAAATGGTATGCAGCGCTAGCAAGTTTCAGTTTCTTTAGAAACTCCCGATGTAGATTTTTGCCCCATGCTCTTATGACCTTGACTTTGGCCAACAAATCATAAGTCACATGTCAAGTTCTACCCGTCATTTTCCTGGTTAATTTGAACCCACCCGTACCTACCCTTGACTTTGGCCAACAAGGCAGTACGACTGTCCCAAACCAACGCATCTATCTATGCTACATATGAATCTCTAATAGCTACCAATCACTATGCCTTGACTTTGGCCAACAAACACAGCTTGAATACTATTGACTATCCATATGAAATGTCGGAGGGCTACGAATGGTTTTGACGAAACCGCAAACGTAGTGAACTTGATATAATTGATGGAACGAGATAGCTTTTAAAAGGAGTGGTTTAAGCTCCGCGTTTAAAAGTTGGTTTTTGAAAAGAAACCGAGTGGTTTTGAAATTGTTCCAACGATATTAACTTTGGTTTATTTTCTTGCATTAATTTAATGCGTCCCATCATTTAATCCTACCATTGCAGAAAACAACGAAAATATGACGTACGCTTATACCATCCGCATTCGCTACGGGGCCCCGTCATTACCCGTTAGGTTACTTAACTAACGACAGAGCGGGGGCTGGACTAGCGCGGATGCAAAACATAAGCAACGCCTACTAGATATCATATATAGATATATACATTCGTCAGATGCAATGATAGCCATTCCAGATCACAGATGAACACATTGGATATACTAGGAATTCGCGTTTCGTTCGAGCCTGCAACGAAAAGCGGATTACACGGTCGCGATGAATAGCCAAGACCCCACCCTAGACCCCTACGGGTGCGGCAAACTACCCGCCAAGTACCCGAAGTGAAGCAACCTCCCTCAACAACGTGAGTAGGCCACTCGGCACTTCGAGGTACCCGGTAGTTTGTGCACCCCACCTTGGGTCTAACCAAGGAGCAAAAACAGTAAAAGAAATAATATACAATGGCAGCTGCAACCTCATCCCGGATGTGCGGCCATAAAAATAATATTACATCAATTACATATTACATCAAATGAAAGATAAAGAAAACTCTCATCTCACAACCCTCGGCTATTCATCCGCGACAATCCAACGAGTTCATATACACAAACCATCAACATTACAGATCACAGATGTGTATAACCCCCACTAATCGACGTATAGCGATTAGCAGACGTTCAAAACATATATCACATCACAGATATAACCCATTAGCTAAAGTCTACAGAACTTCGATCAAAAATACGGATTTGTAACTACCCCAAACACAACTTTGTTCTCTGGAAAGTCTGGGCAGAAACAAAATACTTTGAAAATCCCAAAACAGAACACTGAAAATACTGCAGCAAAAACGATTCACGGCCGAGTCAACTCGGCCGCGGATCCGCGGCAAGAAGCTTGTTCTCGCCGCGGTTCCGCGGCGCGTTGACCGAGTCAGTGACTCGTTTTTCCTGTATCTTCCTACGAAACCCTGAGCCGATTTTTAGTGTATGTGGAATCATTTTTTGAACAGTTTAAAAATCGGCAGAAAGTTCAGTTCTTGGACTCGTTTTGTGATTTTTTCTCCGATCGAAATTCTAAATACTTTGCTAACTTGCTAGTTGTTATTTAGCTAGGCTCTGATACCACTGTAAGTCTATGTTACCCGTCCCGGTTCTTTTGGGGATGCGGAAATGGTAAAAAACGATTTTTACGGTAAAGGTAACATGGACTAGAAATAGGAACTTTGCTAAACAAACACCTAGCAAACTAACTAGAAGTTTAACTACTATGTTAGGGGGTTATACCTAGGTCTTGAACTCCTTCTCTTCTTGCTCCTTGGAGTGGTTGGATCGGCTCCACCTCGTAGTCCTCTTGTTGTCGAAGAAGGATCCATCCGAAAGCTTCTACCTTGAGCTCCTACCTCAACCGGGAGGAAACTAAAGTGCTTGGCTTGCTAGACCTTCTACTCTAGAGTGAGTAGAGAAGAGTTTTGAGGGTTTTATCTCAATGGCTCATGTTTCTCAACTCATGAGACATGAGAGCCTTGAGAGAGAGGAAGAGGGAGAGCTTGGATGAGAGAGAATGAGAATGATAGAATGAGCTTGACTTTTTACAACCATGCTCCCAAAAAAGAAAATAATCATGATAATAATAATAATAATTAAGTATATGTGATGGTTCATATCAATGGCCATTATCATTTCATGCATTTAATGCATTTTGTAAAGAACAACAAGTAAACAAAAGTCATAGCCATGAAATGATGATGGTCAACAAGTCCAAAATAGTCAACCGGTCAACAAAGTCAACAAGTCAACAAAAGTCAAACTTTCAACTCAACCATGGCACAATAATACTTAATTAATATTATTATTAATCATATTTCTTATTCCCATTAGGGTTTAGAAAAAGTCAACAGTCAACAACCCCAATGAGAATCCCCTGCCTCTGCCTCAGTCAACTGTGCATACACACCCGCATCCGTGCTCCGAGTAACACGAATACAATGAGATAAAACCAATCCCAAAACATATACTAGGATCTGGCTTAAACCAAAGCCCGCTAGTAATAACTGCCCGGACACCAAACGTGCACAAGTGCGCGGATGCGAACGAACCCTGTCGCAAAACCATGCGACCTCTACTCTGTTTTGCGCAAAGGAGAATAGCTCTCTGTGTGGGACTCTAAAGACTCGACACTACGCTGGCAGTGGGTTTAACCACAGGCCGCAAGCGGTACTAGCAATACGTAACGGTCCCCAGGTAGATGCCTGTTAGTTGTATGTATGCCCTAGAGGCCAGTATTGTACAGATGATGTATATTATATTGGATGCTTGGACATATATAGAGATGACTTTCTTGCTCGATATAATAGTATGCTATCTGGTTACTCTTTATCTTAACATGTACACTTGTCTCTTTAAACTGTCTTATAGTTACATGTTGGTAAAACCCTTAGGATGTGTACTTGACTACCTGGACTATGATGCAGATCATACTAGTGGGGGCATGTAGTCCATAAGTACATCCTTCAAGGTCCCTAGTCGTAGGTGTATCGAGACGGGGCATCGATATACCAGAGTAGACTAGCGTATACGCTTCTCGACCCATGAGATGGGCGATGGATGATCCCATATCCATTGGTGTTTGACATCAGAGATGGTGTACGGGTGCTCAGTGGTGACTGGGTACACTGGACGGACTCGCCGAGAACTCCCTGATGGTATTATACCTCACGTCAGATGGCAGTTCTCAGGTGACACTTGTACAGGTTAGTCTGTAGACCCGAGATCGTCATAGAGTCTTGTGTGATTCCCACTGTGCTTTGATCTCCACCTTACCACGTCCATGAGGGCGTGCAAAACGGTGGTCTTTGGGTACAGTCCCGAGTCACATGGAGGCAATGAGCGATAGGAGGGGTTTCGTCTCTCCCGGTATTGGGGGTTGATGTTGCGCAGTGCTCGATTGGCCGTAACAGGGAAGTCCCTGGCCAGGGCTGATCAGAGATTTGCTGGTAAGTGTTACCAGTAGTTTCTCGACCCGTTATGAGCCTCACATCGGCACGACTTATCGGTTATTGGGGTCTGACGTTTACCACCCCTAGACTTGATATGCGACGTATCAGACGAACAGACCGGACTGTACGGTAAGTGTTACTGGTTGGATTCACAGGAGTGTGAGCGGGCTAGCTCGTCGATCTTCTGATCGCTCAATACCCGGGTGGCCGTTACGTTTAGCAGACCGCTTGCGGCTTGTGGGTGCTTGATATGATCATCATCTGCTACCGGCGTATTGACGAGTCTTTAGAGTCCTACACAGAGGTTTCCTGGTTCAAGCGAAACGAAATAGGAGCGCATATGAGATATGTACAGGACCGAGAATAATGCGTGTATGTGATACCGCATTTCATTCTCGCGATATATGTTTCGATTGGTGATATTTGATATGACCTAGTTATCGAATCATTGATTCGATAAATCGATACATTGAATACTAGTCGGTCGTGTGCGACATGACCGGATCATTGAATCAAGTGTTGATTTAATGATTTAATGTATAATTATATATTTGATATATTACTTTGCATTAACTAGTATTGGTTCACTTTAAACGGATTTTTCTCACTTGGATTGCACATTGTATATGTGATATACTTTTGTGCACTTTTTTGTATCATGTTTGATGATACTTGATCATATGGTTAAGTGAATAGAATTAAACCATGGTTATTATGATAATTAGGGTTTTGCATATTTATTTATTCATTTATTTGTTTATTCATTTATTTGGATAAGTTTAAAAGAGAATGGTGGCAATTTTTGTTTCTTATATGAAGCTTCATGAACCCTTGACTTTAGCAACCATTCTTGTCATCTTGCTTAACCCTAACCCACTCTACTAACCATGGTTTATTCTCTACACTTAACTTTAGTTAGAGTTATGATAAGTATAGATTTTCTTTTTCTTTTAAGGATAACTTATCATAATTCTATCATCTTCTTCTTCTTGATCTTCAATAGAAAAGCTTGCTACTTTAATGGCATCTTGAGATCCAAAGAGAGAAATCCAATTCTAAAGTGAACCCATCTCCTATTTCTTCACCCTCTACCTCTTGCCAAGTTGTTTTGGGTGTTTTCTTCACAAGTTTCACTAATTTGTGAAGTCGGAGCTTGAACTAGTGCCACATCGACGTAGATCGTCTTTGACACGAAGACGACGACCTAGCTCGCCCGTTTTCCCGATGAAGCCGACGAATGAGTCTAGGATTCATGATGTACAGCGAGAAGACTTCGTTGCGGAGCCGTGGAGGTGGATATCCGGATCTACAGAGGTTGTAATTTCTGTATCCTAGTAGTTAAGTGTTAACTAGTTTATCTTTTCGCCTAGATTTCTAGCAAAGATCCGTAGTCTAGGGTTTCTCGGCACCATTTTTTTTAATTGGCATGTTCGATGCCTTGTGTGACCTCACTAGGGTGCCTAGAACCTTTCACTGGTATCAGAGCCTAGCTAGAGCCTTAGGCGAAGTCTAGACGGAATTTGAACTCCGATCGAACCGAAACCCAACCCCAAAAATTGTTCTCCGTACTTTTTCTAAAATCGTGGATTTTTCAAAATTAAAATATGCAGAAAACTCAGCAGGGAATTCTAAGAATTACGACGCAAATTTTATTCCATGAACAGTGACAAGCGCGGCGGAACCGCGGCATAAGCCAGCTTGGGCGGCGGTTCCGCGGCGGCTTGATGACGTCATCCCCATATTTTTGCACAGTAACTCTTGTTTAACAGTGCTGAGTTCTCTGGGTGTTTTTTTTTATTATTTTTCCATGAGTTGCATTTTCTGGGGTTGTTTTGGAGCTTCAATAGTTCGATCGGATTATCAAATTTCGTCTTTGTGAATTTCCGGATAATTTCCAGAATATGTTAAAAAGTTCGACCGGATATAAATACCCAATTTTTCCCTTGTCGGGAAATTTCCAAGTGTTGGATTTTTCCGTAGTTTAACGACGTTCTAAGTAGTGCAAGTAACGCGATGGACCCTCTAGAAGACAACAAACCTTAACTCGATTATGTGACCGTCTTGAACTGCCCTTTGAACCTTCGGGTTTGGGGCAGTACGGCGTGCCACATGTGAGGTGTTGGCTTGACCCTTCTACGGCTGGACCGTTGGTACTGAGGCACGAACTGAATGTGGCTAGACTTATTTCATGTGTTGAGCTGTATCGGGAAAACTTGGGTATTCGACTGTTCGATCGGAAAGTTTAACATTTTCTGTTTATCTGGAATGTGATACAATAATTGGAATTCACAAACAGTTATGTGATAACTGAATGATTGTTATAAATTAGCGGTTTAGTTTCACTTTATATATTGAAAAGTGTTTTCGATAATGAGACTAAAATGCGGGATTTATAACTGTTAGGCATGTGATGTCTAAGTATTTCATTTGATTAGGCATGTGATGTCTAAGGAAGTTGCGGATTCCAACTGTTGTAGTTTTACACTTTCTTTTCTGTGACCGTAAGTGTAGTATGTTCATATCGCCGGTTTCGTTGCTATACGTCAACGACAATTGGGGTATGCATACTTACTTACGTTGATGACATGTGATGTTATGTGTTGCTGGATATGTTATATTGGATCGTCGTATTCGAATAGCCGGAGGTTTTTATGTGAGATGAGTGTCTTTCATTATCATTCATGTAAAAACTTGTATGTAATATTCTTTTATTTGGGGCACTTCCAGGTAGCGGAAGTCGTCACCCTTTGTATATTATTTACTTTTCCGCATTAGGATAGACCCAAGGAGGGGAGCACAAGTAACCGGGTTCTGGGGTCCAGTGGGAAACCAACTCGAGGAGTCGAGTCCGGGTCTCCTAACCCTAGAATTGGCAGGGTTGCTTGCCGCTCTCGTAGGGGTCTAGGGTGTGGGATTGGCTATTCGTCACGACCGTGGAATCCGTGTTTTATACTGGCTCGTATTGAAAACACGGACGTCCTAGTATATCCAATATTTCATATGTTTATTCTGCTGCGATATCTGTGTTGTGACTCTGTGATGGATATAGTATGTAGTATATATGATATATTAAATAGACGTTACTTATGTTTTACACCCGCGCTAGCCCTGCCCTGCTCTGTCGTTAGTTACCTAACCTAACGGTGCACGAGGGGACATCGAGGCGAATGCGGATGGCATAAGTGTACGTCATATCTATCTGTGATGTTTAGGTATTTAAATGATGGGACTTCATTAATGTGATTAATGAAAGATAAGAAACCTAAGATGTTGTGGAATCGAATTTTAAAATAAAACAGGTAGCTACAGTTCTTGCTTTGCACAGCGGTATATGTGATATACCCTGCACCTTATTCGATGAGGAAAGGACCGAGATCCCTTCACCGGGAGTGACTCCTTTAGCAGTAACTGGCAGATGCTACACACTCGGTTTGCTTTTGACTGCTTTTGGGTTTTTGCTTTGCACAGCGATATATATGATATATCCCGCACCTCATTCGACGAGGAAAGGACTGAGATCCCTTCGCCGGGAGTGACTCCTTTAGCAAAACTAGAAAAGCCTCAAAATCACTCCATTTCAAAACTTCATTTGATTCTACAACGATATCAAGTTCATTACGCTCATGGTTTTATGAAAACCTGCGTAGCCCTCCGTCATTTCAGATAAGTACTAGTTAGTATTCGTGCTACGTTTGTTGACTATGTTAAGGCGTAGTGTGCGGTAGCTGACCAGTATTTATCTGCTTATGCATATGATGCAGATTGGATTAGGGTAGTCGTGCGACTTTGTTGACTATGTTAAGGGTCGTGCGGGTGGGTTTAATTCAATCAGGAAATGACGGGTTGAACTTGACTAGCACTTGTGATTTGTTGACTATGTTAAGGTCATATAGATGCTAGGGGCAAAATATTATCGGGAATTTCAAGTGTTGAAATTTGCAATGAGATTGCATACCTTCTATGAGATAGTTGGATCCCGATACCCACTGCGAGTAAGAGTTACTCCTGGGAGAGTTTTACACATTGCAATTAGCTGATCAAGTAGGTGTCTAGAAAGGTGTCAACGGGGTTACGCCTCTGGGAAAACGAGGTTTACATTAATTAGGTTCGTGCGAAAGCACGGGGGACCTCCCTCAAAGTACCGACACTGGCCTGGCTGAAAGATTGGCGAACTTGTACTGTGTAATTAATCCCGGCTAGTCTTTCCTTTTAGGGTTTGGAGGAAGATTTGATAAAAAGCAGTGGGAGCCATCCTTATTAGATAAGATAATAACCAATCTGATCTTGCACGAGCATACGCTAAAGTGTTTTCTTCTCTCTCTCTCCAGGTAGCGACCATTTCATGCCCTAATGAAGATAATAATATGAATGTATTGACCGAACCCGCATGTTATACTGTGCTGGGGAACGTTGGTTCCGTTTTTTCTTATAAGAGTTATAGGAATGAACAGGATATAGGGGAATGCCAGGATTCCCATGCCACCCGAATGAAGAAAGTACATGTTGATGCATTTTCTTCTGGTGTGTTCGTTACTGAGAACTGTTTCTCCATTTGCTCTACGTCCTGGGTACTGGATACCGGGTCGGGATCCCATATATGTAATCAGTTACATGGGCTAAGGAAAGGTAGAGAACATGGAGAAGGTGATAAAGACATTAGAGTTGGAAATGGTGCAATTGTTGCAGCTAAGACTGTCGGGGAATATCACCTTGTATTACCAACTAGTAATACATTGGTTCTGAACGAATGCTATTACATGCCGAACCTGATATGCAACATTATATCGGTTTCTTTATTAAGTAAAGAGGGATATAATTTTGTATTACAGGATAATATTATGAACATTTTCCGTAACCAAAAGTTGGTTGGATCAGGCACGTTATGCAATGGCATTTATGTTCTAAATCAATCAACAGTTCTGAGCATAACAAACACACGCAAGAGGAAGAGTTCTGAACTCAACGAATCCTTCTTGTGGCATTGTAGACTAGGTCACATCAATGTGACACGACTGGCTAAGTTGCATAAGGATGGATATTTGAAACCTTTCGAATTTTCATCTTATGACACTTACCAGTCATGTCTCAAAGGCAAGATGACCAAAACTCCGTTTACGGGACACGGAGAAAGAGTTACCGAACTCCTGGGACTTATACATAGTGATGTATGCGGTCCCATGTCTACACATGCCAGGGATGGTTCTTCGTACTTCATTACATTCACTGACGATCTCTCTAGATTCGGATATGTGTTCTTGATGAAACACAAATCAGAAGCTTTTGAGAAATTTAGAGAATATAAACAAGAAGTTGAGAACCAAACCGGAAAAAGTATTAAAATCCTTCGATCTGATCGAGGAGGTGAATACCTGAGCAATGAATTCCTGGACTTCCTAAAAGAGAATGGGATTCTCTCTCAGCTGACTCCTCCATATACACCACAGCACAACGGTGTATCTGAATGGAGGAACCGCACCCTATTAGATATGGTGCGCTCTATGATGAGCACAGCTGAGTTACCTATTTCCCTCTGGGGTTATGCGCTGGAGACAGCAGCATACCTATTGAATCAAGTTCCATCTAAATCTGTACCTACCACACCATATGAGATATGGAGTGGGAAGAGACCATATTTTAAACGAGTTAAGATATGGGGTTGTCCGGCCTATGTCAAAAGGCAAAATCCAGACAAACTCGAGGCACGGTCAGTTCTTTGCAAGTTTGTGGGATATCCTAAGAATTCTCAAGGATATTTTTTCTACCATGCTGAAGAACAAAAAGTGTTTGTTTCTCAATATGCCACCTTTTTAGAAAAGGAATTCCTTGAAAAAGAAATTAGTGGCAAAGTGGTAGAGCTGGAAGAAATTCCAGATACACAAACTATAACTGAAGATTTAGTGGAACCAGAGGATTCGATAGTACCCGACGAACCCCAGCCTCTCCGCCGATCTAGTAGGGTTTCTCGTCCACCTGAGAGATACTACGGTTTTCTCATTGATGGTGGAAGCGAGGATTGCATAATGGAAGATGATGACCCGACTAGTTTCGAGCAGGCCATCACGAGTGGTGACTCAGTGAAATGGCTGGATGCTATGCGGTCCGAGATGGAATCCATGTACACCAACAAAGTATGGACTTTGGACGTTGCTCCTGAAGGGGTAAAACCCATTGGGAGCAAGTGGATCTTCAAGAAGAAACTTGGTGTAGATGGGAAAGTGGAGACTTTCAAAGCTAGACTTGTAGCAAAGGGTTTTCGTCAAAGACCAAGTGTGGACTATGACGAGACCTTTTCTCCAGTGGCTATGCTTAAATCCATCCGGATCATGCTTGCCATCGCTGCATATCATGATTACGAAATCTGGCAAATGGATGTTAAGACCGCCTTTCTAAACGGTGATTTAGAAGAGTGCGTGTACATGACTCAGCCAGAGGGCTTCGTAGACAGTGGGAGCAGCGGGAAGGTGTGCAAGCTGCTTAAATACATTTATGGAATAAAGCAAGCATCGCGGAGTTGGAACATCTGCTTTGACGTCGTTATCAAAGAGTTTGATTTCGTCAAAAATCCAGATGAACCTTGTATCTACAAGAAGATGGCAGAGAGTAAGGTTGTCTTCCTCGTATTGTACGTGGACGACATACTCTTGATAGGAAATGATATTCCTATGCTGCAATCGGTCAAGCTCTTCTTATCACAAAGATTCTCAATGAAAGATCTTGGTGATGCCTCCTGCATATTGGGAATCAGGATCTATAGAGATAGATCCAAACGGATTTTGGGATTGTCCCAATCCAGGTACATTGACACCATACTAAAGAGGTTTAGTATGGAAGAGTCCAAGCGTGGGAACATGCCCACGATCTCTGGAGTCACTCTCTCCAAAGAGATGTCTCCCAAGACTGATTTGGATAGAACTCGCATGCAAGGGATACCCTATGCTTCGGCAGTAGGCTCTATCATGTATGCGATGCTATGTACCAGACCCGATGTAGCATACTCACTAAGTATAGTGAGCAGGTATCAAGCTGATCCTGGAGAGAGTCACTGGACAGCTGTGAAGAGCATTCTCAAGTACTTGCGAAGGACTAGAGATATGTTCTTGGTGTATGGTAACGGAGAACTCCAAGTGGAGTCCTTTACCGATTCGAGCTTCCAGAGTGATAAGAACGACTCTAAGTCGCAGTCAGGCTTTGTCTTTACCCTTTACGGAGGGGCGGTTAGCTGAAAGAGTTCCAAGCAGGAAACCGTGGCAGACTCGACAATGGAGGCTGAATACATCGCTGCCAACGATGCTGCCAAAGAGGCTGTCTGGATCAAGAAGTTCATTACTGAACTTGGAGTGGTTCCATCCATTGAGCGTCCAATACCTTTGTATTGCGATAACAATGGAGCGGTGGCTTTGGCCAAGGAACCCAGGTCCCATCAGCGGTCCAGGCATATTCTGAGGCGGTATCACCTGATCCGGGAGATAGTTGATCGCCGGGAGATCGAGGTCAGGAGAGTTGACACGAAGAACAACACGGCGGATCCACTCACAAAGGCCATTCCCCAGATACAGTTTGAGAGACTCTTCGGGATGCTCGGTATGCAATACTACAGCAGCTGGCCCTAGTGCAAGTGGGAGATTGTTAGTTGTATGTATGCCCTAGAGGCCAGTATTGTACAGATGATGTATATTATATTGGATGCTTGGACATATATAGAGATGACTTTCTTGCTCGATATGATAGTATGCTATCTGGTTACTCTTTATCTTAACATGTACACTTGTCTCTTTAAACTGTCTTATAGTTACATGTTGGTAAAGCCCTTAGGATGTGTACTTGACTACCTGGACTATGATGCAGATCATACTAGTGGGGGTATGGTAGTTCATAAGTACATCCTTCAAGGTCCCTAGTCATAGGTGTATCGAGACGGGGCATCTATATACCAGAGTAGACTAGCGTATACGCTTCTCGACCCATGAGATGGGCGATGGATGATCCCATATCCATTGGTGTTTGACATCAGAGATGGTGTACGGGTGCTCAGTGGTGACTGGGTACACTGGACGGACTCGCCGAGAACTCCCAGATGGTATTATACCTCACGTCAGATGGCAGTTCTCAGGTGACACTTGTACAGGTTAGTCTGTAGACCCGAGATCGTCATAGAGTCTTGTGTGATTCCCACTGTGCTTTGATCTCCACCTTACCACGTCCATGAGGGCATGCAAAACGGTGGTCTTTGGGTACAGTCCCGAGTCACATGGAGGCAATGAGCAATAGGAGGGGTTTCGTCTCTCCCGGTATTGGGGGTTGATGTTGCGCAGTGCTCGATTGGCCGTAACAGGGAAGTCCCTGGCCAGGGCTGATCAGAGATTTGCTGGTAAGTGTTACCAGTAGTTTCTCGACCCGTTATGAGCCTCACATCGGCACGACTTATCGGTTATTGGGGTCTGACGTTTACCACCCCTAGACTTGATATGCGACGTATCAGACGATAGACCGGACTGTACGGTAAGTGTTACTGGTTGGATTCACAGGAGTGTGAGCGGGCTAGCTCGTCCTTTTGAGTTGGCCACGGGACAACAACCTTGACGCCGCATTCAGTTTCCAAGCAGCCTTCAGAGGGAAGGTGTCCTGCAGCCTACAGATTTGCTCAGTCCAAGCGATCTTCTGATCGCTCAATACCCGGGTGGCCGTTACGTTTAGCAGACCGCTTGCGGCTTGTGGGTGCTTGATATGATCATCATCTGCTACCGGCGTATTGACGAGTCTTTAGAGTCCTACACAGAGGTTTCCTGGTTCAAGCGAAACGAAATAGGAGCGCATATGAGATATGTACAGGACCGAGAATAATGCGTGTATGTGATACCGCATTTCATTCTCGCGATATATGTTTCGATTGGTGATATTTGATATGACCTAGTTATCGAATCATTGATTCGATAAATCGATACATTGAATACTAGTCGGTCGTGTGCGACATGACCGGATCATTGAATCAAGTGTTGATTTAATGATTTAATGTATAATTATATATTTGATAAATTACTTTGCATTAACTAGTATTGGTTCACTTTAAACGGATTTTTCTCACTTGGATTGCACATTGTATATGTGATATACTTTTGTGCACTTTTTTGTATCATGTTTGATGATACTTGATCATATGGTTAAGTGAATAGAATTAAACCATAGTTATTATGATAATTAGGGTTTTGCATATTTATTTATTCATTTATTTGTTTATTCATTTATTTGGATAAGTTTAAAAGAGAATGGTGGCAATTTTTGTTTCTTATATGAAGCTTCATGAACCCTTGACTTTAGCAACCATTCTTGTCATCTTGCTTAACCCTAACCCACTCTACTAACCATGGTTTATTCTCTACACTTAACTTTAGTTAGAGTTATGATAAGTATAGATTTTCTTTTTCTTTTAAGGATAACTTATCATAATTCTATCATCTTCTTCTTCTTGATCTTCAATAGAAAAGCTTGCTACTTTAATGGCATCTTGAGATCCAAAGAGAGAAATCCAATTCTAAAGTGAACCCATCTCCTATTTCTTCACCCTCTACCTCTTGCCAAGTTGTTTTGGGTGTTTTCTTCACAAGTTTCACTAATTTGTGAAGTCGGAGCTTGAACTAGTGCCACCTCGACGTAGATCGTCTTTGACATGAAGCCGACGACCTAGCTCGCCCGTTTTCCCGATGAAGCCGACGAATGAGTCTAGGATTCATGATGTACAGCGAGAAGACTTTGAGGCGGAGCCGTGGAGGTGGATATCCGGATCTACAAAGGTTGTAATTTCTGTATCCTAGTAGTTAAGTGTTAACTAGTTTATCTTTTCGCCTAGATTTCTAGCAAAGATCCGTAGTCTAGGGTTTCTCGGCACCATTTTTTTTAATTGGCATGTTCGATGCCTTGTGTGACTTCACTAGGGTGCCTAGAACCTTTCAATGCCGACAAGAAGACTGATAAGGTGAACCCATCCGAACTCCTACTGAGCCTGAATGTGACAATCTCCGTACAATCTGGTCTGTTCATCTAAGAATATCGCATAGCGGGCCTATGGGGTGGTGAACGTCAGTCCCCTAATAGCGGTACAAGTCGTGTCGGAGTGTAGCCCAGAACACCCTGAGACAACACTGGATAACCTACCAGTATATCTCGCTTGCCCTGGCCAGGGACATTGGGTAATGGCTCTCCTCGACATAGCGTGATATCAACCCCCAACATCGGGAGAGACGAATCCTGTCTAACCGTCACTACCTCCAAGTGCTTCGGGACTGCACCCAACTGCTACCTGTTTGCACGACTTATTTGAGCCGTGGTAGGGTAGCAATCAAAGAACAGTGGGAACACACTCGAGGCGAAGTGACAGTGTCAAGTCAGCGGACTAAGCTGTACTCATGTCACCTAGGAACTGATAAATAGTACCAACCAACAGTTCCCGACGAGTCATGTCCAGTATACTCGTAACCTAACGAGCATCCGCATACTATCTCAAGTACGACGTACTGACGGCTGTGGGACAGACCATCTCCCCTGCTGGGATGAGAAGCGCATACGCTAGTCTACTCCGGAGTATCGATGCCCCGTCTCGATAATCCTACGACCAGGGACATTTATAAGGATGTGCTTGTAGATTACCCAGCCCCCACTAGTGTGACTGCCATCACAACGCTGGTAATCAAGCAAAGATCCTAAGGGCTCCACTAATTTGTATAGGCGATATGCTAAAAGAAACACATGCACACATTAAAGTATAAACAAACCAAGTAGCATACTACCATTTCGAGAAAGATTGTCTATACAACTGTGAATATCCCAAGCTTCCATCAAGTAATATACAAACTAGTATGATACAGTAATGGCCTCTAGGGCATATACACTAACATACTAAGTGCGTAAGTTACATCCGATCTAGTGCACAACATTGCGTACATGATAGACCCAACTGCAGAAGCATAGGGTATCACATTCATGCGAGCCCTCTCCAAATCAGTATTGGGAGACATCTCTTTGGAGAGAGTGATTCCTGAACAAGCAGGTAAATTACCACACTTAGAATCTTCCATACTAAACCTCTTTAGTATGGTGTCTATGTACCTGGATTGGGACAATCCCAACATCCTTTTAGATCTATCTCTATAGATCTTTATCCCTAGGATGTAGGAGGCATCACCTAGATCTTTCATGGAGAACTTTTGGGATAGGAAGAGTTTGACCGAGTGCGGCATATGAACAACATTTCCTATCAAGAGTATGTCATCCACGTACAATATGAGAAAGACAACCTTACTCTCTACAACCTTTTTATATATACACGGTTCATCTACAATTTTGATGAAGTCAAACTTTTTGATTGCTACATCAAACAGATGTTCTAGCTCCACAACGCCTACTTTAATCCATAAATTGATTTAATTAGCTTGCACACCTTTCCGCTGCTCCCTCTGTCTACGAAGCCCTCTGACTGTGTCATATACACGTTGTCTTCTAAATCACCATTTAAAAAAGCGGTCTTGATGTCCATTTGCCAGATTTCATAGTCATGGTATGCAGCAATGGCAAGTATGATCCTGATGGACTTAAGCATAGCCACAGGAGAAAAGGTCTCATCATAGTTGACACCTGGTCGTTGACGAAAACCTTTTGCTACAAGTCTAGCTTTGAAGGTCTCAACCTTTCCATCTACATCAATTTTCTTCTTGAAGATCCACTTGCTCCTAATGGGTTTTACCCCTTCAGAAGCAACTTCCAAAGTCCATACTTTGTTGGTGTACATAGATTCTATCTTAGATCGCATAGTATCCAGCCATTTTACAGAGTCCCCACTTGTGATGGCCTGCTCGAAACTAGTTGGGTCATCATCTTCCACGATGCAATCCTTGCTCCCACCGTCTATGAGAAAACTGTAGTATCTTTCATATGGATGAGAAACCCTACTAGATCTGCGGAGTGGCTGAAGTTTGTCGGGGACTATTGAATCCTTCAGCTCTACCAAATCTTTTATTGCAGTTTGTGTATCTGGAACTTCTTCCAACTTTACCTCATTACCACTAATTTCTTTCACAATAAATTCCTTTTCTAAAAAGGTGGTATGCTGAGCAACAAACACCTTTTGTTTCTCGGTGTGGTAGAAGATATATTCTCGCGAATGTTTGGGATATCCAACAAACTTATATAGAACAGACCTTGCCTCGAGCTTGTCCGGATTTTGCTTTTTAAAATAAGCAGGACAACCCCATATCTTAACTCGTTTAAGATACGGTCTCTTTCCATTCCATATTTCATATGGTGTTTTAGGCACAGATTTTGATTGAATTTGATTCAATAGGTATGCAGCTGTCTCAAGTGCATAACTCCAAAAGGAAATAAGTAACTCAGCAGTACTCATCATAGAGCGCACCATATCTAATAGGGTACGATCCCTCCGCTCCAATTCACCATTGTGCTGTGGTGTATATTGAGAAGTAAGCTGAGAGAGAATCCCATTTTCTTTTAGATAATCTTGGAATTTCGTGCTTAAGTATTCACCTCCCCGATCAGATCGATGGATTTTAATACTTTTACCCATCTGGTTCTCCACTTCATTCTTATATTCCTTGAATTTCTCAAAAACTTCAGATTTGTGTTTCAACAGGAACACATGTCTGAATCTCGAGAGATCATCGGTGAATGTAATTAAGTACGAGGAACCATTCCTGGAATGTGTAGACATAGGACCGCATACATCACTATGTATCAGTCCCAAGAGTTCAGTGGCTCTTTCTCTGTATCCCATAAATGGAGTTTTGGTCATCTTTCCTTTGAAACATGAGTGCCAAGTTTCATAAGATGTAAATTCGAACGGATTCAAATATCCATTTTTATATAACTTAGCTAGTCTGGTCGCATTGATATGACCAAGTCTAAAATGCCACAAGAAGGCTTCGTTCATTTCTGAACTTTTCCTTTTGTGAGTATTCTGTATATTTAGAACTGTATTTTGATTTAGAACGTATATACCATTACACAACGTACCAAAACCAATCAACACTTGATTTAGGAAAATGTTCATAAAATTTTTCTCTAATGCAAAGTTATATCCCTCTTTATCTAATAAAGAAATGGATATTATATTTCACATCATCGACGGTACGAAATAACAGTCGTTCAAAATCAATGTATTACCATTTGGCAATACTAAGTGATATTCGTCGACAGCTTCGGCAGCAACAATTGCTCCATTCCCTACTCTGAGAGACATATCACCCTTTCCCTGTTCTTTACTTTTCTTTAACCCTTATAACAAATTACAAATATGGGATCCTGATCCGGTATTTAATACCCAGGACGTAGAGCAGACTGAGAAACAATTCTCAATAACTAACACACCCGAAGAAGATGCATTATAATGCTCCTTCTTCATTAGGCTTGCATGGAAATCATTACATTCCCCTATTCCTTGCCCAGACTTATGACATGTAAGTTGATGCCGCACACTCCACAGGGTTTGTAGAGAGGCAGAATAAATAAAAAATAATTTTATTGCAAGCAACATCGACTAAACTTCCTAGATCGACCATAAGCCCTAGCTAGCAAATATAACAAAGGTTCTAATCTATTATGAAGTGATTTATACCTTTGTGTTCAAGTCCTTCGTGTCTTCTTATCCTCTTCTTAAGCTCCTCATTTGTACGGATCGGGCTTGGTTATCGGCCTCCTCGTGTCGAAGAAGATCCAACCGAGAGTCTATGGTTCAAGCTCTAACCTCTAGAATGAGGTAACTAAAGTACCTAGTTTGTTAATCTAGATAGCTTAGGAGATGTAGAGAATGTTTATTGGATTAATTTGTCTCAATAACCCTAGGTTTCTCAACTCATGAGAGTGTTTAGTGTTTGATGAAGAAGAAGAGAGCAAAGGAGGAAAGAGAGTGTTGTGTGAAGAATGGATAAATGTTGATAACTATGAAGCATATCTTTTGAATAATAATAATAACAATAATACAACCATGCTTCAATAGTCATCCAAAGTGAATGAGTCATCAAAGTAGACATGCTTCAACTATGCTCTAATAACACCTCATTTCCCCAAATGTTTTAATATTTGGGGGGGTTTAAATTTAAATTCGGGAACCGAATTTATTTAAGGGGGGAAGATTGTGACATTTCAGAAAATATAAAATAATATTATTGGAATTTAAATAATAAAATAATAAATTTCACGAAAACTATACGAGTGGGAATATGAGTTTTAGTGGAATATTATAATTATATACCTATATTTGGGAAAGTATTGGATATTAATATGAATTTTTAATTATGGAAGCATTCATTGGATTTGGGATTTTATAAATTAATACACAATTATTTACATACAAGTTTATGTTAAACTTGATCAGTATTTCATTAAGTGTGCATTAAAGCAAGTCATTTTTGTTAACCATGTTTAAAGTGCCATGACACATTTCATTGTGTTTCATACATGGTTTCATTTTAGTTTGTTATTATTTTGTTTTAAAGAAGAAAAAAAAGAAAAGAAAAGGAAAATGATATGAGAGGAGACATGAAGTGACTTGGAATAATGAGGAGAGAGAATGAGAGAGAGAAAAGAGAGGAGGATTGTTCATCACATAAAACTGCATTTTAATACCCTCATTCATTATCTATTTTTGTAATTTATCGGTACTATTAATCAGTGTCTGCTCGGTAATTACAGATTACAGGTGTTCATGATTAAATAG
This sequence comes from Agapanthus africanus, assembly GCA_030015575.1. Classification (NCBI taxonomy): domain Eukaryota; kingdom Viridiplantae; phylum Streptophyta; class Magnoliopsida; order Asparagales; family Amaryllidaceae; genus Agapanthus; species Agapanthus africanus. The sequence continues at coordinate 246,955,992 of JASDDO010000004.1, read as the reverse complement.
TGGAAACAAACTCAATATCATGGATATAACGTTTGGGAGCCGACACTGCAAACAAAATAGAAAATCGACCGATATCCAAAGAGTTCTTTTTGCAAATAAATGTGTGCACACTATTTTTGGTCCAACACATACAAGTGTGCGCATGACTCTTTGATGGCTTGGACCATGGTGGGGCTGTCTTGGCATCATAGCTAGTGCAAGTGGGGGGACATGTGTGATAAATGCTAAAAGTTTTGATGTGATACATTGCTTCAAGTTTCCCTCCAAATCTCTGAATGCAAACCATGTTATTTTAGACAAATCAAACAGCACCAGGATGATGTTGAAGTAGACACGAAACCACCACATCAATACGAGCCTCATTACTCGGACATAGACCGGCGGGCCCCCAAATAATCCGGCGACACCGGCCCCCTTGCTCCAAATGCCCCCATTTTTCTTTTGGTTATTTCTTAGGGTCACATCAGTCCATCTATATTTTTTGTTTATTCTGGAGTTGAGCCTATAAATACCAGAACAGATTAAAGGGGAGAGTGTGCATAGAAAATATACCTTTTTCCATTTTCTTTAGTTTTTGGTTTAGCTTGAGAGTTGAGTGGGCTTCATCTTGGTTTCTTCTTCTTCTTCCCTCTTGAAGCTTTCTTTTGAGAGCTTCATTATGGAGGTTGAACAAGTTACCAATATCTTATACCTAAGCTTCTTCAAGTGTTAATAATATTTGTGTTTCTTTGATTACTTGCTTCTTTTTATTATTTGCTTTTCTTTTTATCATGCTTAACTAATATCTTTGGTTGTGGTAATGGTGAGGAAATAAGATGAAAGGATTTACCTCCTCCTCCTCTTGTTAATGTTTAATGTGCTTTAATATGAATCTAAACTTAGTGTTGCAACTTGGATGGGTTGATATGGTATGTTGATTCCATGGTTACTTTGTAATCTCATCGCATACCATATTCTCCCCAATAACCCCATCTTGCAAGTCTAAGGTTAGAATCAATTTAGTGTTAAGTTTGCTAAGTTTAGATACGGTATTTTGTGACCAAGTGCTTGACAAACACTCGGTTTTCATATACCCTATACTATCACAACCCTTAGCAAAGTTAACACTAAAACTATTTGCTCTCACTCTCTACTCTGTGTTTTATATGTTGTCGTATGCTTGCTAACCCTTTTTGCTTAGTGTTGATACCTTAAGCTTGGACATAAAAATGGTAAGTGAACAAAAGGACTCGTTTCGTGTTTTGCGGAGAATATCAGAATTTGATGATTTGTGCTCCGCAACCACCTTGACAAGTCATGCTTCACGTCAGGATCGACGCAAGGAAGGACAACTCATGATCAAGGGAGCATCGAAGGAATCGTCGCAATTCGACCTTCCGAGCCAAAGCCACAACCACTTCTTTCTTAACTTGTTTTCCTTGTTTTCGTATTTTATATTTTTAGTGACAAACCAAACCATTCATTATTTGTTGAACCTTAAACAACAAGACCTAATACACAATTCCCTGCAGATCGACCCGTACTTGCCGGCTTGTCCAGTAATTCTCCCCGGGATCCGATTGATACCTGCTCACTGCACCTAGTGAGTAAGCTATATCTAGTCTGGTACATAGTATCGCATACATGATACAGCCTACTGCCGAAGCATAGGGTATCCCTTGCATGCCAGCCCTCTCCAAATCATTCTTGGGGGACATCTCTTTGGAGAGAGTGATTCCTGAGATCGTGGGTAAATATCCACGCTTGGAATCTTCCATACTAAACCTCTTTAGTATGGTGTCAATGTACCTGGATTGGGACTATCCCAGCATCCGTTTAGATCTATCTCTATAGATCTTAATCCCCAGAATGTAGGAGGCATCACCCAGATCCTTCATGGAGAATCTTTGTGATAAGAAGAGCTTGACCGGGTGCAGCATAGGATCATCATTTCCTATCAAGAGTATGTCATCCATGTACAATACGAGGAAGACAACCTTACTCTCTGCAACCTTTTTGTATATACACGGCTCATCTACGTTTTTGATGAAGTCAAACTATTTGACTGCTACATCAAAACAGATGTTCCAACTCCGCGATGCCTGCTTCAACCCGTAGATTGATTTAAGTAGATTGCACACCTTTCCGCTGCTCCCATTATCTATGAAGCCCTCTGGCTGAATCATGTACACGCTCTCTTCTAAATCACCATTTAGAAAAGCGGTTTTGACGTCCATCTGCCAGATTTCGTAGTCATAGTATGCAGCGATGGCAAGTAGGATCCGGATGGACTTAAGCATAGCCACTAGAGAAAAGGTTTCATCATAATCCACACCTGGTCGTTGACGAAAACCTTTTGCTACAAATCTAGCTTTGAAAGTCTTAACTTTTCCATCTACACCAAATTTCTTCTTGAAGATCTACTTGCTCCCGATGGGTTTTACCCCTTTAGGAGCATCTTCCAAAGTCTATACTTTGTTGGTGTACATGGATTCTATCTCAGATCACATTGTATCCAGCCATTTCACAGAGTCCCCGCTCGTGATGGCGTGCTCGAAGCTAGTTGGGTCATCATCATCCATGATGCAATCCTAGCTCCTGCCGTCAACTAGAAAACTGTAGTATCTCTCAGGTGGATGAGGAACCCTACTAGATCGGCAGAGCAGCTGAGATTCGTTGGGGACTATCGAATCCGTTGGTTCGACCAAATCATCAGTCATAGTTTGTATAGCTGGAAACTCTTCCAGTTCAACCTCATGACCACTAATTTCTAGAAATACAAATGAAAACATAAATACATTTATATATATATATATATATATATATATATATATATCACATATATATGTTTAATGTAATTACAAAAAAAGAAATTCTTAAGTGAGCTAATATTAGTTAATATATGTTAATATATCAAATATATAATTATATATTAAATCATTAAATCAATACTTGATTTAATAATTCGGCAATATCATATATAACCGACTAATAACAAATCATAGAATCAACACTTGATTCAATAATCCGGTTATATCACATATAACCTATGTCGCGAGATTAGAATACGGTATCATATACACGTATTGATCTCGGTCCCGCACATATCACATATGTGCCCTACTTTGTTTCGCTTGAGCCAGGAAACCTCTATGTAAGACTCTAAAGACTCATCAATACGCCAGCAGTAGGTGATGATCATAACAATTGCCCACAAGCCGTCAGCGGTACTAGCTGGACATAATGGCTACCCAGGTATTGAGCGATCAGAAGATCAGGAAGCAAGCTTGTCCAAACTCCCGCAAAGCCTATGTTAGTTGTATGTATGCCCTAGAGGCCAGTATTGTACAGATGATGTATATTATATTGGATGCTTGGACATATATAGAGATGACTTTCTTGCTCGATATGATAGTATGTTATCTGGTTGCTCTTTATCTTAACATGTATACTAGTCTCTTTAAACTGTCTTAAAGTTACATGTTGGTAAAGCCCTTAGGATGTGTACTTGACTACCTAGACTATGATGCAGATCATACTAGTGGGGACATGGTAGTCCATAAGTACATCCTTCAAGGTCCCTAGTCGTAGGTGTATCGAGATGGGGCATCGATATACCAGTGTAGACTAGCGTATACGCTTCTCGACCCATGAGATGGGCGATGGATGATCCCATATCCATTGGTGTTTGACATCAGAGATGGTATACGGGTGCTCAGTGGAGACTGGGTACACTGGACGGACTCGCCGAGAACTCCCAGTTGGTATTATACCTCACGTCAGATGGCAGTTCTCAGGTGACACTTATGCAGGTTAGTCTGTAGACCCGAGATCGTCATAGAGTCTTGTGTGATTCCCACTGTGCTTTGATCTCCACCTTACCACGTCCATGAGGGCGTGCAAAATGGTGGTTTTTGGGTACAGTCCCGAGTCACATGGAGGCAATGAGCGATAGGAGGGGTTTCGTCTCTCCCGGTATTGGGGGTTGATGTTGCGCTGTGCTCGATTGGCCGTAACAGGGAAGTCCCTGGCCAGGGCTGATTCAGAGATTTGCTGGTAAGTGTTACCAGTAGTTTCTCGACCCGTTATGAGCCTCACATCAGCATGACTTATCGGTTATTGGGGTCTGACGTTTACCACCCCTAGACTTGATATACGACATATCAGACGAGGAGACCGGACTGTACGGGAAGTGTTGCCGGTTGGCTTGACAGGAGTTGTAGCAGGTTCGCTTGTTCTCTTCTGATCGCTCAATACCCGGGTAGCCGTTACGTTTAGCTGACCGCTTGCGGCTTGGGGGTGCTTGATATGATCATCACCCACTGCCGGCGTATTGACGAGTCTCAGAGTCCCACAATGGAGTTTCCTAGTCCAGGCGAAACGTTGTGGTGCGCGTATGCGATATGCGCATGGACCCGATTAAAATGCGCGTATAGGATACCGTATATTGGTCGGGCGGCTTGCTTTTGGTAGGGGTCATATGTGATATGGCCGGATTGATAAATCAAGTGTTGATTTATCATTTAACCATTAGTTTCTCACTTGAAATCCTTTCTTGTGTTGGATGGATGTATGAATGCATGTATGTTTTTCTTTCTTTCTAGTTTCATGCACATATGGATGTGTATACATACATACATACATACATACATCATCTATCATGGTTGATTATACAAAGAAAATGGTGGCAATATAAGACTCACACCATGGTTTAGTTTATATATATTATTATTGAATTTGATTTAAAACAAAAGAAAAGGAAAGGATAATTCATGGAAGCTTTCTACACTCTTCTTGACCTAACCATGCTCACCCACCATTTAACCATGGATTACTTTTCCTTTTGGGTTTTAACTCAAGTTCAATAATGATTCAACCATGGTTTGAGATGAGAGATAAAAAATATATAAAGATATATTTTCTATTTTTCAACTAGAGGTTTTTCTTCTCTTGAAAAATATAGCCATCATCTTCTTCTTCCTCTCTCATTTTGCTCACTAGATTTTTGTAGTGAGCAATATAATCATCAAGTTAGGATTTTGAAGTGAGAAAGAGAACCACAACACCATTCTACACAAGTCTAGCCCACTTGTTTGGAGTGTTAACTTGATTTCGTTCACTTGATCGGATAAAGTCGCAAGCTTGGACAAAGCGGACTTCGGGTGGATCATCGGTGACCTCGAGGAGTTCAAGCGGAGTTTTTTCAAACCCTAAGTAGCCGAGGAGTCTAGCGTAGGGAGCTACAAAGGTTGTACTCTCTAAACCCTAGCATTTCTTTCATATGATGATATGATAAATTTGAAATCCTAATTGATTCTAGGAACGATCCGATGCTTGTTAGTTTAGCACCCTAAAAATGCATTCTTTGGTTCATGTGATGCTTCCAAACCTTTCATGAGGTGCTAGGCTAACCTTTCATTGGTATCAGAGCCGACCTAGAACATTAGGCGACATTTTTACGAAGTTAAAACTCCGATCGAACCGAAATACGGCCTTTTAGAATGCTCTCTGGACATTTTTTAAAATCTGGATATTTTCAGAATTAAAAATATGCAAAAAAATTCAGCAGGTAAATATAAGAGTTACTGTGAAAAACGAGAGCATGAACGGTACATATGAGCGCGGAACCGCGGCAATAGCCTGCTTAGTCCGCGGTTCCACGGCCGTTCTGTTGAATCATGGTCTGGTGTTTGTACAGTAACTCATGACTATGCTTGTTTATTTTTTTGGAGTATTTTTAATCTGAATTTAGTTCTGTAAATTCTGGAGATGGTTTTGGACTTGTCGATTCGATCGGAATTTTCATTTCGTGTCTTTTCCGGATAAATTAGAATGTATTGAAGTGTTTGAACGAGTATCATTTGCTCACTTTTCACGGGGTTTAAAATCTTTCGGAAATACGTGCAAGTTTGTTTGTGGTGGACCCTCTAGAAGACAACAAACCTTAACTCGATTATGTGACCGTCTTGAATTGCCCTTTGAACCTTAGGGTTTGGGGCAGTACGGCGTGCCACATGTGAGGCGTTGGCTTGACCCTTCTACGGCTGGACCGCTACCACTGTGTCACACTCCGGGTTTTTTGAACTCCGCTCAAGTGTTGAGCTTTAGCGAATCTTGGGCATTTGATCGTTCGTTCGAAAACTTTAATACCGTCTATTTACTTGGAATGTGATGTAATATGTGGAATTCATATAGTTGGACATGAAATACGAAGTATGTGGTATTTCGTATTTATGATGTCTAAAGAGAATGTGAATTCCAGATATTGCAGTTTTACACTTTCTTTTCTGTGACCGTAAGTGTAGTATGTCGATATCGCCGGTTTCGTTGCTATACGTCAATGACAATTAGGGTACGCATACTTACTTATGTTGATGATATGTGTTATTATGTGTTGCTGAGATATGATGTGCAGGATTGTCGCGATCGAATAGCCGGGGGGTTTTATGTGAGATGAGAGTTTTATATTTTTCATTCATGTAAATTCAAATGTAATATTCTTTTATTTGGGGCACTTCCGGGTTGAGGTCGATGCCACCAGTGTTGTATATTCTTTACTTTTCCGCATTAGGATGGACCCAAGGAGGGGAGCACAGGTGACCGGGTTCTGGGGTTCAGTGGGAGGCCATCTCGAGGAGTCGAGACCGGGTCTCCTAAACTCCAGTATTGGTAGGGTCGCTTGCCGCTCTCGTAGGGGTCCAGGGTGTGGGCTTGGCTATTCATCGCGACTGTGGAATCCGTATTTTCTATTATTGGCTAAATACTAAATACGGACGTCCTAGTATATCCCACATTATATCTATGTTTCTGCTGCGATATCTGTGATGTGATCATTTGATATGTTCTGTGATGGATACAGTATATAGTATATATGATGTATTATATAGGCGTTACTTATGTTTTACACCCGCGCTAGCCCTGCCCTGCTCTGCCGTTAGTTACCTAACCTAACGGTGCACGAGGGGACATCGAGGCGAATGCGGATGGCATAACTGTACGTCGTATTTATCTGTGATGTTTAGGTGACTTAAATGATGGGACTTCATTAATGTGATTAATGAAAGAAAAGAAACCTAAAAGATGTTGTAGAATCAAATTTTAAATAAAAAAGGTAGCTACAGTTTTGCTTTGCATAGCGGTATATATGATATACCCTGCACCTTATTCGATGAGGAAAGGGCCGAGATCCCTTCACCGGGAGTGACCCCTTTAGCAATAACTGGCAGATGCTACACACTCGGTTTGGTTTTTGATTGCTTCTATAGTTTCTGCTTTGCACAGCGATATATATGATATATCCCGCACCTCATTCGACAAGGAAAAGGCCGACGATCCCTTCACCGGGAGTGACCCCTTTAGCAAAACTAGAAAAGCCTCAAAATCACTCCATTTCAAAACTTCATTAGATTCTACAACGATATCAAGTTCATTACGCAATAGGTTTTCAGAAAAACCTGTCGTAGCCCTCCGTCATTTCAGATAAGTACTAGTTAGTATTCGTGCTACGTTTGTTGACTATGTTAAGGCGTAGTGTGCGGTAGCTGATTAGTGCTTATCTGTATATGCATATGATGCGATTGGATTAGGGTAGTCGTGCGACTTTGTTGACTATGTTAAGGGTCGTGCGGGTGGGTTTAATTCAATCGGGAAATGACGGGTTGAACTTGACTAGCACTTATGATTTGTTGACTATGTTAAGGTCATATAGATGCTAGGGGCAAAATACTATCGGGAATTTCAAGTGTTGAGATTTGCAATGAGATTGCATACCTTCTATGAGATAGTTGGATCCCGATACCCACTGCGAGTAAGAGTTACTCCTGGGAGAGTTTTACACATTACAATTAGCCGATCAAGTAGGTGTCTAGAAAGGTGTCAACGGGGTTACGCCTCTGGGAAAACGAGGTTTACTTTAATTAGGTCCGTGCGAAAGCACGGGGAACCTCCCTCAAAGTACCGACACTGGCCTGGCTGAAAGATTGGCGAAGTTGTAGGGTGTAATTAATCCCGGCTAGTCTTTCCTTTTAGGGTTTGAAGGAAGATTTGATAAATACCAGTGGGAGCCATCCTGATTAGATAAGATAATAACCAATCTGATCTTGCAAGAGCATACGCTAAAGTGTTTTCTTCTCTCTCTCTCCAGGTAGCGACCATGTCATGCCCTAATAAAGATTATAATATGGATGTATTGACTAAACCCGCATGTTATACTGTGCTGGAGAACGTTGGTTCCGTTCTTTCTTATAAGAGTTATAGGAATGAACAGGACATAGGGGAATACCAGGATTTCCAAGCCACCCAAATGAAGAAAGTACATGTTGATGCATTTTTTTCGGGTGTGTTCATTACAGAGAACTGTTTCTCCATTTGCCCTACGTCCTGGGTATTAGATACCGAGTCAGGATCCCACATATGTAATCTGTTACATGGGCTTAGAAAAGGTAGAGAACTTGGAGAAGGTGATAAAGACATAAGAGTTGGAAATGGTGCAATTGTTGCAGCTAAGACTGTCGGGGAATATCACCTTGCATTACCGACTGGTAATACATTGATTCTGAACGAATGCTATTACATGCCGAACCTGATATGCAACATTATATCGGTTTCTTTGTTGAGTAAAGAGGGATATAATTTTGTATTACAGGATAATGTTATGAACATTTTCCGTAACCAAAAGCTGGTTGGATCAGGCACGTTATGCAATGGCATTTATGTTCTAAATCAATCAACAGTTCTGAGCATAACAAACACACACAAGAGGAAGAGTTCAGAACTGAACGAATCCTTCTTGTGGCATTGTAGACTCGGTCATATAAATGCGACACGGCTAGCTTAGTTGCATAAGGATGGATACTTGAAACCGTTCGAATTTTCATCTTATGACACTTGCCAGTCATGTCTCAAAGGCAAAATGACCAAAACTCTGTTTACGGGACACGGAGAAAGAGTTACCGAACTCTTGGGACTGATACATAGTGATGTATGCGGTCCCATGTCTACACATGCCAGGGATGGTTCTTCGTACTTCATTACATTCACTGACGAACTCTCTAGATTCGGATATGTGTTCCTGATGAAACACAAATCAGAAGCTTTTGAGAAATTTAGAGAATATAAACATGAAGTCGAGAACCAAACCGGAAAAAGTATTAAAGTCCTTCGATCTGATCGAGGAGGTGAATACTTGAGCAATGAATTCCTGGAATTCCTAAACGAGAATGGGATTCTCTCTCAGCTCACTCCTCTTTATACACCACAGCACAACGGTGTATCAGAACGGAGGAACCGCACCCTATTAGATATGGTGCGCTTTATGATGAGCACAGCTGAGTTACCTATTTCCTTCTGGGGATATGCACTGGAAACAGCAGCATACCTATTGAATCAAGTTCCATCTAAATATGTACCTACCACACCATATGAGATATGGAGTGGGAAGAGACCATATTTTAAACGAGTTAAGATATGGGGTTGTCCGGCCTATGTCAAAAGGCAAAATCCAGACAAACTCAAGGCACGGTCAGTTCTTTGTAAGTTTGTGGGATATCCTAAGAATTCCCAAGGATATTTTTTCTACTACGCTGAAGAACAAAAAGTGTTTGTTTCTCAATATGCCACCTTTTTGGAAAAGGAATTTCTTGCAAAAGAAATTAGTGGCAAAGTGGTAGAGCTGGAAGAGGTTCCAGAAACACAAACTCAAACTGAAGATTTAGTGGAACCAGAGGATTCAGTAGCTCCCAACGAACCTCAGCCTCTCCGCCGATCTAGTAGAGTTCCTCGCCAACCTGAGAGATACTACGGTTTTCTCATTGATGGTGAAAGCGAGGATTGCATCATGGAAGATGATGACCCAACTAGCTTCGAGCAGGCCATCACGAGTAAGGACTCAGTGAAATGGCTGGATGCAATGCGGTCTGAGATGGAATCCATGTACACCAACAAAGTATGGACTTTGGAAGCTGCTCCTGAAGGGGTAAAACCCATTGGGAGCAAGTGGATCTTCAAGAAAAAACTTGGTGTAGATGGGAAAGTGGAGACTTTCAAAGCTAGACTTGTTGCAAAGGGTTTTCGTCAAAGACCGGGTGTGGACTATGACGAAACTTTTTCTCCAGTGGCTATGCTTAAATCCATCCGGATCATGCTTGCCATCGCTGCATATCATGACTACGAAATCTGGCAAATGGATGTTAAGACCGCCTTTCTAAACGGTGATTTAGAAGAGTGCGTGTACATGACTCAGCCAGAGGGCTTCGTAGACAGTGGGAGCAGCGGGAAAGTGTGCAAGCTGCTTAAATCCATTTATGGATTAAAGCAAGCATCGCGGAGTTGGAACATCTGCTTTGACGTCGTTATCAAAGAGTTTGATTTCGTCAAAAATGTAGATGAACCTTGTATCTACAAGAAGGTGGCAGAGAGTAAGGTTGTCTTCCTCGTATTGTACGTGGACGACATACTCATGATAGGAAATGATATTCCTATGCTGCAATCGGTCAAGCTCTTCTTATCACAAAGATTCTCAATGAAAGATCTTGGTGACGCCTCCTGCATATTGGGAATTAGGATCTATAGAGATAGATCCAAACGGATACTAGGATTGTCCCAATCCAGGTACATTGACACCATACTAAAGAGGTTTCGTATGGAAGAATCCAAGCGTGGGAACTTACCCACGATCTCTGGAGTCACTCTCTCCAAAGAGATGTCTCCCAAGACTGATTTGGAGAGAGCTCGCATGCAAGGGATACCCTATGCTTCGGCTGTAGGCTCTATCATATATGCGATGCTATGTACCAGACCCGATGTAGCATACTCACTAAGTGTAGTGAGCAGGTATCAAGCTGATCCTGGAGAGAGTCACTGGACAGCTGTGAAGAGAATTCTCAAGTACTTACGAAGGACTAAAGAGATGCTCTTGGTGTATGGTAACGGAGAACTCCAAGTGGAGTCCTTTACCGATTCGAGCTTCCAGAGTGCTAAGGACGACTCTAAGTCGCAGTCGGGATTTGTCTTTACCCTTTACGGAGGGGCGGTTAGCTGGAAGAGTTCCAAGCAGGAAACCGTGGCAGACTCGACGATGGAGACTGAATACATCGCTGCCAACGATGCTGCCAAAGAGGCTGTCTGGATCAAAAAGTTCATTACTGAACTTGGAGTGGTTCCATCCATTGAGCATCCAATACCTTTGTATTGCGATAACAATGGAGCGGTGGCTTTGGCCAAGGAACCCAGGTTCCATCAGTGATCTAGGAATATTCTGAGGCGGTATCACCTGATCCGGGAGATAGTTGATCGCCGGGAGATCGAGGTCAGGAGGGTTGACACGAAGAATAACACAGCGGATCCACTCACGAAGGCCATTCCCCAGATACAGTTTGAGAGACTCTTCGGGATGCTCGGTATGCGATACTACAGTAGCTGGCCCTAGTGCAAGTGGGAGATTGTTAGTTGTATGTATGCCATAGAGGCCAGTATTGTACAGATGATGTATATTATATTGGATGCTTGGACATATATAGAGATGACTTTCTTGCTCGATATGATAGTATGTTATCTGGTTGCTCTTTATCTTAACATGTATACTAGTCTCTTTAAACTGTCTTATAGTTACATGTTGGTAAAGCCCTTAGGATGTGTACTTGACTACCTAGACTATGATGCAGATCATACTAGTGGGGACATGGTAGTCCATAAGTACATCCTTCAAGGTCCCTAGTCGTAGGTGTATCGAGACGGGGCATCGATATACCAGTGTAGACTAGCGTATACGCTTCTCGACCCATGAGATGGGCGATGGATGATCCCATATCCATTGGTGTTTAACATCAGAGATGGTATACGGGTGCTCAGTGGAGACTGGGTACACTGGACGGACTCGCCGAGAACTCCCAGTTGGTATTATACCTCACGTCAGATGGCAGTTCTCAGGTGACACTTATGCAGGTTATTCTGTAGACCCGAGATCGTCATAGAGTCTTGTGTGATTCCCACTTTGCTTTGATCTCCACCTTACCACGTCCATGAGGGCGTGCAAAATGGTGGTTTTTGGGTACAGTCCCGAGTCACATGGAGGCAATGAGCGATAGGAGGGGTTTCGTCTCTCCCGGTATTGGGGGTTGATGTTGCGCTTTGCTCGATTGGCCGTAACAGGAAAGTCCCTGGCCAGGGCTGATTCAGAGATTTGCTGGTAAGTGTTACCAGTAGTTTCTCGACCCGTTATGAGCCTCACATCCGCATGACTTATCGGTTATTGGGGTCTGACGTTTACCACCCCTAGACTTGATATACGACATATCAGACGAGGAGACCGGACTGTACGGGAAGTGTTGCCGGTTGGCTTGACGGGAGTTGTAGCAGGTTCGCTTGTTCTCTTCTGATCGTTCAATACCCGGGTAGCCGTTACGTTTAGCTGACCGCTTGCGGCTTGGGGGTGCTTGATATGATCATCACCCACTGCCGGCGTATTGACGAGTCTCAGAGTCCCACAATGGAGTTTCCTAGTCCAGGCGAAACGTTGTGGTGCGCGTATGCGATATGCGCATGGACCCGATTAAAATGCGCGTATAGGATACCGTATATTGGTCGGGCGGCTTGCTTTTGGTAGGGGTCATATGTGATATGGCCGGATTGATAAATCAAGTGTTGATTTATCATTTAACCATTAGTTTCTCACTTGAAAGCCTTTCTTGTGTTGGATGGATGTATGAATGCATGTATGTTTTTCTTTCTTTCTAGTTTCATGCACATATGGATGTGTATACATACATACATACATACATACATCATCTATCATGGTTGATTATACAAAGAAAATGGTGGCAATATAAGACTCACACCATGGTTTAGTTTATATATATTATTATTGAATTTGATTTAAAACAAAAGAAAAGGAAAGGATAATTCATGGAAGCTTTCTACACTCTTCTTGACCTAACCATGCTCACCCACCATTTAACCATGGATTACTTTTCCTTTTGGGTTTTAACTCAAGTTCAATAATGATTCAACCATGGTTTGAGATAAGAGATAAAAAATATATAAAGATATATTTTCTATTTTTCAACTAGAGGTTTTTCTTATCTTGAAAAATATAGCCATCATCTTCTTCTTCCTCTCTCATTTTGCTCACTAGATTTTTGTAGTGAGCAATATAATCATCAAGTTAGGATTTTGAAGTGAGAAAGAGAACCACAACACCATTCTACACAAGTCTAGCCCACTTGTTTGGAGTGTTAACTTGATTTCGTTCACTTAATCGGATAAAGTCGCAAGCTTGGACAAAGCGGACTCCGGGTGGATCATCGGTGACCTCGAGGAGTTCAAGCGGAGTTTTTTCAAACCCCGAGTAGCTGAGGAGTCTAGCGTAGGGAGCTACAAAAGTTGTACTCTCTAAACCCTAGCATTTCTTTCATATGATGATATGATAAATTTGAAACCCTAATTGATTCTAGGAACGATCCGATGCTTGTTAGTTTAGCACCCTAAAAATGCATTCTTTGGTTCATGTGATACTTCCAAACCCTTCATGAGGTGCTAGGCTAACCTTTCAGCCTATAAGTAACACTACCGTACAGTCCGGTCTCTTCGTCAGATATGTCGCATATCTAGTCTAGGGGTGGTAAACGTCAGACCCCAGTAACTTGATAAGTCATGCCGATGTGAGGCTCATAACGGGTCGAGAAACTACTGATAACATTTACCAGTAAATCTCATCATCAGCCCTGGCCAGGGACTTCCTGTTATAGCCAATCGAGCATAGCGTAACATCAACCCCCAATACCGGGAGAGACGAAACCCCTCCTATCTCTTATTGCCTCCATGTGACTCAGGACTGTACCCAAAAACCACCTGTTTGCACAACTCCTCTTGAGCATGGTAGGATGGAAATCAAAGCATAATGGGAATCACACAAGACTCTTTGACGATCTCGGGTCTACAGACTAACATGTACCAGTTCACCAGAGAACTGCTATCTGACGTCAGGTATAATACCATTTAGGAGTTTTCAGCGAGTCCTGTTCGGCGTACCCATTCTCCAATGAGCACCTGTGCACATTCTCTGATGTCAAACACCAATGGTTGTGGGATCAACCATCGCCCCATACAGGGTCAAGAATCGTACACACTAGTCTACTCTGGAATATCGATGCTCCATCTCGATACTCCCTCGACTAGGAACAATTAAAGGATGTACTTGTGGACTACCCTGGCCCCACTAATATGATCTACATCATAGTCCTGGTAGTCAAGTCCACATCCTAAGGGCTTTATCAACATGTAACAGAGAGACAGTATAAAGATACTAGTATACATGTTAAGATTAAGAGTAACCAGATAGTATACTATCATGTCGAACAAGAAAGTCCTTTCTATATATGTCCAAGCATCCACTATAATATACAATCATGTACAATAATGGCCTCTAGGGCATACATACAACTAACAAGCAACTCTAGCAAGTTTTAGTTTCTTTAGAAACCTCCGATGTGGATTTTTGCCCCATGCTCTTATGACCTTGACGAAGGCCAACATATCATAAGTCACATGTCAAGTTCTACCCGTCATTGTTCAGATTAATTTGAAGTCACCCGTACATACCCTTGACTAAGGCCAAAATAGTAGTACAACTGTCCCAAACCAACGCATCTATCTATACTACAGATGAATATTCAGCAGCTACCAATCACCATGCCTTGGCGAAGGTCAAAATGCATGGCTTGAATACTACTGAATACCCAACTGAAATGATGGAGGGCTACGAATGGTTTTAGCGAAACCATGAACGTAGTGAACTTGATATAATCGAAGAAACCTGATAGCTTTTAAAAGGAGTGGTTTAGGCTCCGCATTTTGAAAAGTTTGTTTTTGAAAAAACCGAGTAGTTTTAAAAGTGTTCCAACGATTCAGCTTTGGTTTGTTTACTTTGCATTAATATTCAGTCCCATCAATTAACCTACCATTATAGAAAACAATAAAAATAAAACGTACGCTTATGCCATCCACATTCACCACAGGGCCCCGTCTTACACCGTTAGGTTACTTAACTAACGCCAGAGCTGGGGGCTGGACTAGCGCAGATGCAAAACATAAGCAATGTCTATTATATAATATATATATATATATATAATATTATACATTCGTCAGACGCAATAATAAGCATTCCAGATAACAGATGAACGCATTGGATATACTAGAAATTCGGCGTTTCGTTTAAGCCTGTAACGAAAGACGGATTCCACGGTCATGATGAATAGCCAAACCCCACCCTAGACCCGTTCAGTTGCGGCAAACTACCCGCCAAATTCCCGAAGTGAAGCAACCTCCCTCAATAAGGTGAGTAGGATAATCAGCACTTCAAAGAACCCGGTAGTTTGTACACCCCACCTTGAGTCTATCCTAGGAGTAGAAAACAGTAAAAGAAATAATACACTGGTGGCTACAACCTCAACCCGGATGTGCCCCGCGAAAAAATATTACATCACTTTACAATTTACATCGAATGAAAGAAAAGAAAACTCTCATCTCACATCCCCGGCTATTCATCCACGACGATCCAACAAATTTATATACACAAACCAACATTATAGATCCAGATATGTGCAACCCCCACTAATCGACGTATAGTGATTAGCGGGCGTTCAGCACATATATCACAACTTGAAACTTGTTAAACGACGTTAAAACTGCGACTTCGAAACACTCTGTATTGCCACAGTAAAATGATAACAATATATCCAAAATTAGCAAAAACAAACAACACCTGTGACTTTAGATCCAAGCAACTAGAACATAGACCAAGATTCAAAGAACTCCACCAAAAATAAAAAGGTGAGGCCGGGAAAAATGAGGTTTTGGCCGGCCACATTCAGATGAAATTGCTTCATTTTTTTGTGTGTGTTCATATCACAACTAGTAGAGAACTCTGCAATTGTTTAAAAAAAATTTAGAGGCTCGGAAAAGTTTGAAAGAAACTTGGAGTTTAGGTTTTGTGTTTCGGAGTTATTTCGGTTTCATAGTTTTATACTTTGTCTAAACTGCTAGCTATGGTTTAGTAGGCTCTGATACCACTGTAAGTCAATGTCACTCACCCCGCGGGCTCGCGGGGAGGCGGAACGGGTAAAAAATGATTTTTATAAACATGGTAACATCGACTTGAACTCCAGGATCATAACTAAACCTTAACTAACAAACTAGCTGGGAGGTTAACTACTATGCAAGAATGTTGTACCTTACGATACAAGTCCTGCGGGTCTTTTCCGCTATCCTCATCATCGTAGGCTTCGAGGATCGTAACGGATCATAGCTTCCTCGTCGGCTTCCTCAAGTCAAAGACGATCCACCCGAGAGTCTATAGTCCGAGCTCCAACCTTAAATCCGAGGTAACTAGGGCACCTAGTTTGCTAAACTAGATGACCTAAGTGATGTAGAGAAAGAAGATGGGTTAATTTGTCTCTTGGAACCCTAGTTTACTCAACTCATGAGACTTTAAGGGTTGAGAGGAAAAAGAAGATGGAGCTTGAGGAAAGAGAAAATGTTTTTACTAATCATCATAGAGATGGATCACTTGATATGACTATAAGCATGTGAAGAAAAATATCTAGTGCCACAAAATATCTTACAAAATATCTAAGTCAAACCAAGCTTCAAACAGTCAAACCAAGTACCATGCTTGAATTATTATGTGTAAAAATAATAATCCATTTCCTCCACCTCATAATTGTTTTGATTAAATAATTAATCAAAACCTTAATGAGGTGTCTCCTTTTAAAAGCAATCTTGAGTAATTACAAGAATGCCCCTCTCATCCGTATATACATACCCGCATCCGTGTTCCGAGAAACACGAATACAATGAGACGAAAATAATCCATCAATATATTACTAGGATCCGGCTTAAACCAAAGCCCACTAGTATTATCCGTCCGAACATCATACGCGCACAAGTACGCGTACGTGATCGAAGCTCTGCCGTAAAACCATACGGCCTCTACATCTTTTGCCTGATGCAGGGAAACTCTTTATGTGGGACTCTAAACACTCGACAGTACGCTGACGGTGAGTTTAACCACAAGCCCCAAGCGGTACTAGCTGCATGTAACGGCTACCCAGGTATCTGTCAACAAGAAGGCCGATGAGCAAACTCAGCCGAACTCCTACTGAGCCTGTATGTGACAATCTCTGTACAGTCCGGTCTATTCGTCTAAGAGTATCGCATATCGGTCCTAGGGGGCGGTAAACGTTAGACCCCTGATAGCGCAATAAGTCGTGTCGGAGTGTAGCCCAAAACACCCTGAGAAACTACCGGTGTCCCTACCAGTAAATCTCGCATGCCCTGGCCAGGGACTTTGTGTAATGGCTCTCCGAACACAGCGCCATATCAACCCCCAATACCGGGAGAGACGAATCCTATCTAACCGCCACTACCTCCAAGTGCTTCGGGACTATACCCAACTACCACATGTTTGCACGACTCCTTTGAGTCGTGGTAGGGTAGTAATCAAAGTACAATAGGAACACACTCGAGGCGAAGTAGCAGTGTCAAGTCAACGGACTAAGCTGTATTCATGTCACCTGGGAACTGCTACCCGATGATAGGTATAATGCCCACTAGCAGTTCTCGACGAATCCTGTCCAGTGTACTAACAACCTAATGAGCACATGCATACTATCTCCAGTACGACGTACTAATGGCTGTGGGACAGGCCATCTCCCCTGCTGGGATGAGAAGCGTATACACTAGTCTACTCTGGAGTATCGATACCCCGTCTCGATTATCCTACGACTAGGGACGTGTATAAGTATGCGCTTATAGACTACCCAGCCCCCACTAGTGTGACTGTCATCACAATGCTGGTGATCAAGCAAAGATCCTAAGGGCTCTACCAATATGTATAACCTATATGCTAAAAGAAACACATGCACATATTGAGGTAGAATCTAACCAGGTAGCATACTGCCATTTTGAGCAAGACTGTCAATACAACTGTGAATATCCCAAGCTTCCATTAACTAATATACAAACCAGTATGATACAATAATGGCCTCTAGGGCATATACACTAACAAAAAGAAGTTATACTTAGAGACTCATGTCCTTCGGGTCATCACTCCTCTTCTTTAGCTCCTTAGGTGATCTCGATCAAACTTGATGGCCGGTCTTCTTGGTTATAGATGATCCACCTGAAGGTCCTTGATTCAAGCTACTACTCCAAAGTAAAGCAAACTAGTTTGCTAATATAGTTTCTTAGGTGATGTGGTGAAGCATTGATGGTAAGTTTCTATCTTAAATCCTTTGGTTCTCAACACATGAGAAGGTTGAGGATTTGATATGAAGATGAAATCAAGAAGAAGAGAGTAAGCGCTCAAAGATGAGAGAGAAAGGCAACTCAAGAATGGGCATGAGAATGGCTAAGGATTTACTTTTATGAAGTATTTTCTTTTCATTTTAAAATCAATCATACTTCAATAGTAATAACAATAAATGCCAAGACCATTCTTCATGCCATGCTTCAAACCATCTCTTCCTTTTCCACCTCATTTTCTATTTTCAAAAAATAGAAAAATAAACATGATGAAGTGTCATCTTCTAGAAGGTATTTTGTATAAATACAAAATACTTTCTACCGTATATATACACCCGTATTCGTATCAAAATACGAATACCCAAGAGATATAATAATACCACTAAAATAATACTAGTATTAAATCAATATCCGATTTAATGAACCGGCTTAATCCTAAACCCTCCAGTATCAACCGTCCGATCGAAAAATTTGGATAAAACTATAATATACATATCGAAATATGTACATGTAAATTATGTTAGGAATATGTATGCCCTAGAGATCATTATTGTATGATAAAGTGGATGCTTGGACATATATATAGTGGACTTTCTTGCTCGACATGATAATATGCTATCTGGTTGCACTTTATCTTAACATGTACACTTGTATTATTATACTCTCTCTCTCTCTCTCTGATACATATTGATAAAGCCCTTAGGATGTGGACTTGACTACCAGGACTATGATACAGATTATACTAGCAGGGCCTGGATAGTCCACTAGCACATCCTTTAATTGTTCCTAGTCGAGGGGATATCGATACAGGGCATCGATATTCTAGAGTAGACCTGTGTGTACGTTTCTTGAACCTGTATGGGGCAATGGTTGATCCTATAACCATTGGTGTTTGACATCAAAGATTATACACAGGTGCTCATTAGAGAATGGGTACACCAAACAAGACTCGCCGAGAACTCCTAGATGGTACCATACCTATCGTCGGATAGAAGTTCTCTGGTGACACTGGTACAGTTTAGTCTGTAGACCCGATATCGTCATAGTGTCTTGTGTGGTTCCCACTGTACTTTGATTTTCTCCCTACCATGGCTCAAAGGAGTCATGCAAACAGGTGGATTTTGGGTACAATCCCGAGTCAAATGGAGGCAGTAAGCGATAGGAGGGGTTTCGTCTTTCCCGGTATAGGGTGTTGATGTTGCGTTATGCTCAATTGGCTATAACAGCAAGTCCCTGGCCAGGGCTGATGAGATTTACTGGTAGGTGTTATCAGTAGTTTCTTGAACCGTTATGTGCCACACATCGGCATTGAAAGGTTTGCCTAGCACCCTATAGTGAGTTTTGAAGCATCACATGTCCCAAAGTTTAAATTTTTTATGGTGCTAAACAAGCATGCAAAGGAATCGATCCTAGAAAATTAGGGTTATGAAAATTAAAGCGAACAAAACTAGGGTTTCGAGACTACAACCTTTGTAGCTCCCTTTCGCTGGACTCCTTGGTGTCTTGGGGGTTGGAAGAAGGTCCTCTTGAAGTCCTCTTACGTCCACGACGATCCACCCGGAGCTCGTCGTCCAAGCTCGCAACTTCGAGAATCGAAGAGAACACTCTAAACAAGTTGGCTAAACTTGTGTAGAATGATGTTGTGGTTTAGAATCTCACTTCAAAATCCTATTTTTATGAGTATTTTGCACTCTTGAAAGAACTAGAAAGCAAAGGATCAAGGTTGATGAAGATGATGGCCTTTTGTGAAGAGGAGAAAAAAGAACCCTTGAAAGAAAAATGAAAAATAAGCATATATATATTTTTCATCTCTCATATCCAACCATGGTTAATTATAAAGATATTATTGAATTGAAGTTAAAAGCACAAAAAGAAAATAAACCATGGGTTAAATGGTAGGTGAGCATGGTAAGGTTAAGAAGAGTGTAGAAACCTTTTATGATTTAACCCATTTTCATTTCCATTTTGTTTTAATTCAAAAGCAATAATAATCCATAAAAATAACCATGGTGTGATTCTTATATTGCCACCATTTCCATGTGTAAGCAACCATGATAAAATGATGTATGTATGCATGTGTGCATGCACATCCATATGTGCATGAACAAGAATGAATGCATACATGCATGCATACATCCAAAATAAACAAGATAGGATTTGTAATGAGAAGCTAATGATAAATCAACACTTGATTTACTAATCCGGTCATATCACATACAACCCGACCATAAGCAATCCGCCCAATTAATATACGGTATCCCATACGCGCATCTTAATCGGGTCCAAGCGCATATCGCATACGCGCACCACAACGTTTCGCCTGGACTAGGTAACTCCTTTGTGGGACTCTAAGACTCGTCAATACGCCGGCAGTGGGTAATGATCACATCAAGTACCCCCAAGCCGCAAGCGGTCAGCTAAACGTAACGGCCACCCGGGTATTGAGCGATCAGAAGAAAACAAGCGAACCTGCTACAACTCCCGTCGAACCAACCGGCAACACTACCGTACAGTCCGGTCTCTTCATCAGATATGCTGCATATCGAGCCTAGGGATGGTCACGTCGACCCCAATAACTCAATAAGTCGTGCCGGTAAATGGTCTATAACAGATCGAGAAACTACTGATAACACTTATCAGCAATTCTCAGCAGCCCTGGCCAGGGACTTGCTGATATAACCAGTCGGGCACAGCACAGCATCAACCCCCAATATCGGGAGAGACGAAACCCCTCCTATCGCCCATCGCCTTCGTGTGTCTCGGGACTGTACCCAACGGCCACCTGTTTGCACGACTCGGTAGAGCCGTGGTAGGGTGGCAATCAAAGTACAGTGGGAGAACACACAAGACTCTATGACGATCTCGGGTCTACAGACTAACCTGTACCAGTGTTACCTGAGAACTGCTATCCGACGATAGATATAATTCCATATAGGAGTTCTCGGCGAGTCCGTCCAGTGTACCCAGTCACCACTGAGCACCCGTATATGATCTTGATGTCAAACATCGATGAATGTGGGAACATTCATCGCCCGTCGTATGGGTCTAGTATCATATACGCTAGTCTACTCTGGTATATCAATGCCCCGTCTCGATATACCTACGACTAGGGACATTCCAGGATATGCTTACAGACTACAGATGTCCCACTAGTATGATCTCCATCATAATCAAAGTAGTCAAGCCGATATCCTCAGGGCTTTATCAGCATGTATGAATGAATAAAAGCATGATCAAATCAACATGTCAGATAAAGAAGAACCAGATAGCATACTATCATGTCGAGCAAGAATGCATACTGAATATATATATATATATATATATATATATATATATATATATATATATATACACATGTATAGATACATCCACCATCACATAATGGCCTCTAGGGCATACATATATCCAACAATCTCCCACTTGCACTAAGGCCAGTTATTGGCGTATCTCATACCCAACATCTCAAATAGTCGCTCATGCTGTGGCTAAGGAGGGCCTTGGTGAGTGGATCCGCGGCGTTATTCTTTGTGTCTACTCTCTTAATCTCGATCTCGCGGCGATCTACAATCTCCCGGATCAAATGAAAGCGCCTCAGGATGTGTCTGGACCGCTGATGGGACCTGGGCTCCTTGGCTAACGCCATAGCCCCATTATTATCACAATACAAGGGTATTGGATCAATAATGGTTGGAACTACTCCTAGCTCCGAGACGAACTTCTTCATCCAGACGGCTTCCTTGGCGGCATCATTTGCAGCAATGTACTCAGCCTCCATCGTAGAGTCTGCAACGGTATCCTGTTTGGAACTCTTCCAACTTACCGCCCCTCCATTGAGGGTAAATACAAACCCTGAGATAGATTTGCTGTCATCCTTATCACTCTGGAAGCTCGAATCGGTAAAGGCCTCCATTTGGAGATCTGTATTACCATACACCAAGAACAATTCTTTAGTCCTTCGTAAGTACTTAAGAATGTTCTTCAAAGCTGTCCAGTGGTTCTCCCCTGGGTTGGATTGATACCTGCTTATAACACTAAGTGCATAAGCTACATCTGGGCGTGTACATAACATCGCATATATTATAGATCCTACTGCCGAAGCATAAGGTATAATGCTCATGCGAGCTCTCTCTTCATCGGTCTTTGGACAAGAATCCTTGGAGAGAGTGACTCCATGGCAAGCGGGTAAGGCACCCCGCTTGGAGTCTTCCATACTAAACATTTTTAGGATGGTGTTGATGTACCTGGTTTGGGACAATCCCAATAACTTTTTGGATCTATCCCTATAGATCCTTATGCCCAGGATGTATGTGGCATCACCCAGGTCCTTCATGGAGAACCTTAGTGATAAGAATGATTTGACCGACTGTAGCATAGGAATATCATTTCCTATCAGAAGAATGTCATCCACGTAGAATACGAGGAATGTGACAGCTCTTCCTACAGCCTTCTTATAAACACAAGGTTCATCTGGATTTTTGATGAAATCAAACTCTTTGATAACATCATCGAAACAGATGTTCCAACTCCGAGATGCCTGCTTTAACCCATATATGGATTTAAGCAGTCTACATGCTTTCTCGCTGCTCCCACTGTCAATGAAGCCCTCTGGCTGATCCATATAAACGCATTCTTCTAAATCTCCATTTAGAAATGCTGTTTTAACGTCCATCTGCCAGATTTCATAGTCGTAGTGAGCAGTAATAGCAAGTAGGATCCGAATGGATTTAAGCATGGCTATGGGCGAAAAAGTTTCGTCATAGTCCAAACCTGGTCTTTGACGAAAACCTTTCGCCACAAGTCTTGCCTTATAGGTCTCTACCTGCCCATCTACACCAATCTTTCTTTTAAAGATCCATTTGCACCCTACAGGTTTTACCCCAGGGGGTACAACGTCCAAGGTCCATACTTTGTTGGTGTACATAGACTCCATTTCGGATCTCATAGTATCCATCCACTTCACAGAGTCACCACTCGTGATAGCTTGCTGAAAACTGGTAGGATCATCATCATCCATGATGCAATCTTCTCCGTCACCATCAATGAGGAAACCGTAGTACCTCTCCGGTGGGCGAGAAGTCCTACCAGACCTTCGAAGTGGCCGAGGTTCCTCAGTTTCTGTTGCAACAGCCGGTTCAACCAAATCGTCATTAGTAGTTTGTGTTTCTAGAACCTCTTCTAGATCCACTACCTTGCCATCATCTTTATCTGTGAAAAACTCTTTTTCTAAGAATGTGGCATACTGAGAAACAAACACTTTTTGTTCCTCTTTGTGGTAGAATAGATATCCATAAGAATTCTTTGGATATCCTACAAAGTTACACATGACTGACCGTGTCTTGAGTTTTTCCGGATTCTGCTTTTTAACATAGGCCGGGCAACCCCAAATCTTAATTCTCTTAAGAGATGGTCTCTTCCCATGCCATATCTCATATGGCGTGGTAGACACGGCTTTGGTTGGAACCCTGTTTAGCAGAAACGCTGCAGTCTCCAATGCATGCCCCCAAAACGAGACTGGTAACTCAGCGTCACTCATCATGGACCGGACCATATCTAATAGGGTCCTATTCCGTCGTTCTGACACACCGTTGTGCTGTGGTCTGTAAGGAGGAGTGAGCTGAGAGAGAATCTCATTCTCTTTTAGGAAGTTTGCAAATTCTGTACTGAGATACTCACCACCTCGATCTGATCGAAGCATTTTGATACTCAAGCCGGTTTGTTTTTCTACTTCTTGTTTATATTCAATGAATTTCTCGAAAGCTTCGGACTTGTGTTTTAATAAAAATACATGACCGAATCTTGAGAAATCGTCAGTGAATGTAATGAAGTATGAAAAACCGCCTCTAGCCTGTGTAGACATTGGCCCGCATACATCACTATGTATGAGGCCTAGGAGCTGAGTAGCTCTTTCTCCGTGTCCGGTAAACGGAGTTTTGGTCATTTTACCCTTGATACAAGACTGGCAAGTTGCATAATATTTATATTCAAAAGAGTTTAAATATCCATCTTTGTGTAACTTGTTTAGTCTTGTTTCGTTAATATGACCAAGTCTACAATGCCAAAGAAAAGCTTCATTTAATTCTGAAAGTTTTCTTTTATTAGTGTGTTGTATACTGAAAACTGTGTGTTGATTTAGGACATATATTCCGTTATTAAGCGTACCATACCCAACCAACATTTGATTTAGATGAATGTTCATAACATTGTTCTGCAGTACAAAATTATATCCTTCATTGTCCAACAAAGAAACGGATATTATATTACATAGCATACTTGGTACAAAATAACATGGATTCAAAATCAAAATACATCCAGATGGCAACCCCAAGTGATACTCTCCCACTGCGACTGTATGTGCATTGGAACCATTTCCAACGCGGAGAGTATGGTCACCTGTCTTCAAAACCTTGCTATTTCTCAGCCCCTGCATAGAATTGCAAATGTGAGAACCTGAACCGGTATCTAATACCCAGGAAGCAGAGTTTATTGAAAAACAGTTTTCTGTCACAAACGCACCTGAAGCAGAAACATCAACATGCTTCTTCTTGAGACTTAAGTACTCCGTACAGTTGCGCTTCCAATGTCCTGTCTTGTGGCAATGAAAACATTCGCCTTTCCCCGAGTCTCCAGCCTTGGACTTTTCCTTTCCCTTCACCTTTTTAACTCCACCCTTAGGATTAGTGGGCTTCTTCTTTTTCTTTTCCTTGGCCTTAGCTTTCGGGCGAGAAGAGAAAGACTGTCCAATAGTCATAACGGGAGTTTTTGCTGACTTCATAGTGCTCTCTGCACTCCTTAACATGTTAAGGAGTTCAGGGAGTTCCTTCTCCATGCCGTGTATGTTGAAGTTCACTATGAATTGAGCAAAGGTGGAGGGGAGGGACTGCAGAATAATATCTATATACTGTTCATTGTCCATTGTCCATCCTAGGTCCTCAAGCTCTTCTATAAGAGCTATCATCTTCAGAAAATGGTCTCCTAGCCTACTGGTGTGCCAGGGGCCATTCGCATCTGAAACAATTTCTTTGATGCTTCGTATCGCAATACGCGGGATTGCTCTCCATACAACTCCTTTGTATGGAGAAATATGGTTTGAATGTCCATATTCTCGTGCTGCTTTTGATGTGTAATGTCCATCGATGCAAGCGCGAGGCATTTTGCCGTGGCACAGTCAGCGTCCCATGTCTTGCGGACTTCAACGTCCGCAACTGAGGATTTTGGACCTGGGACGGGCGGGGCTGAAGCCGTGAGGACATATGATACTTTATCATAAGTCAAGGCGATTTTAAGATTCCTCAGCCAGTCTTTATAATTGGTCTCATTCAGTTTGTTTTTATCTAGTAGAAGCTTGAGTCCAGTCATGGGTATCTGCCATTAAGAGAGAGAAAAGAATACACTCAGCGAAAGCTCTTGCACAGATCAGATTGGTTATTATCTTGTCTAATCGATGTCTCCCACTGCTTTAATCAAGTTTTTCTTTCAAACCTTAAAAATAAAACTAGCCAGGATTAATTACAGTCTACAACTTCGCTAACCGTTCAGCCAGGCCAGTGTCGGTACTTGAGGGAGGTTCCCCGTGCTTTCGCACGGACCTAATTAAAGTAAACCTCGTTTTCCCAGAGGCATAGCCCCGTCAACACCTTTCTAGACACCTAATGAGTTAGCTAACTGTAAACTGCAAAACTCTCCTAGGAGCAACTATTGCCCACAGTGGGATCGGGATCCAACCATCACATGGAAGGTATGCAATCTCATTGCAAATTTCAACACTTGAAATTCCCGATGTAATTTTTACCCCTAGTTCTTATGACCTTAACTATGGTCAACAAATCATAAGTACCAGTCAAGTTCTACCCGTCATTTCTTGATCAATTAGACCCACCCATATGACCCTTAACTATGGTCAACAAAGTCGCATGAATGTCCTAATTAATCTGCATCATATGCAGTGTAGGAAGACATCACTTAGCTACCGTACACTACGCCTTAACTAAAGTCAACAAACGTAGCACGAATACTAAGTACTCTACTTCCTAAAATGATGGAGGGTTGCGGATGATTTTTAAGAAAATCTTTAACGCTTTGAACTTGATATCGTTGTAGAATCAAACAGTTTTCAAAAGGAGTGGCTTAAGCTCCGCAGTTTTGAAATATAGCTTTTTCATAAAGAGCCGAGTGGTTTTTAAATCTGATTCTACAACATCTTTTTAGGTTTATTTTCTTTACATTAATCATATTAATGTAATCCCATCATTTAAGTCCTTAAGCCAATCACAGAAAAGAAACGAAAATAACACGTACGCTTATGCCATCCGCATTCGTCGCAATGTTCCGTTATGCACCGTTAGGTTACTTAACTAACGGCATACCGGGACGGGACTAGCGCAGGTGTAAAACATAAGCAACGTCTACTATATATCATATATATAATATGTCATTCGTCTCAGATATCACAGAACACAGGCAGCAGAAACATATATATAATGTGGGATATACTAGGAAGTCCGTATTTAGTATTTAGCCAATAATAGAAAATACGGATTCCACAGTCGCGATGAATAGCCAAGCCCACACCCCTAGACCCCTACGAGAGCGGCAAGTGACCCTACCAATCCTGGAGTTTAGGAGACCCGGTCTCGACTCCTCGAGATGGCCTCCCACTGAACCCCAGAACCCGGTCACTTGTGCTCCCCACCTTGGGTCTATCCTAATGCGGAAAAGTAAATAATATACAACACTGGTGACACAACCTCAACCCGGAAGTGCCCCAAATAAAAGAATATTACATTACATTTGAATTTACATGAATGAAAATATAAAACTCTCATCTCACATAAAACCCCCCGGCTATTCAATCGCGACAATCCTGCACATCATATCTCAGCAACACATAATATCACAAATCATCAACGTAAGTAAGTATGCATACCCCAATTGTCGTTGACGTATAGCAACGAAACCGGCGATATCGAACATACTACACTTACGGTCACAGAAAAGAAAGTGTAAAACTACAATATTTGGAATTCACATTCTCTTTAGACATCATAAATGCGAAATATCACATATTTTGTATTTCATGCCTAAACTATATGAATTCCACATATTGTATCAAATTCCAGATAAACAGACAGTATTAAAGTTTTCGAACGAACGATCAAGCACCCAAGATTCACTACAGCTCAACACTTGAGCAGGGTTCAAAAATCCGGAGTATGACACAGTAGTAGCGGTCCAGCCGTAGAAGGGTCAAGCCAACGCCTCACATGTCGCACGCCGTACTGCTCCAAACCCTAAGGTTCAAAGGGCGGTTCAAGACGGTCACATAATCGAGTTAAGGTTTGTTGTCTTCTAGAGGGTCCACCACAAAAAGACTTGCACGTATCTCCAAAGTATTTAAACCCCGTTAATATTAAGTAAATGATACTCGTTCAAACACTTCAATACTTTCTAATTTACCCGGATAAACAACGAAATGAAAATTCCGATCGAATCTACGCGTTCAAAACCATCTCCAGAAAATACAGTACTTTTTCAGAATTAAAAATACTTAAAAATTACAGCAGGAAATTATAAGAATAACAGTGAAATTCGATGACCTGAAGAGCATAAACCGCCGTGGAACCGCCGCATTTCCTGGCTTAGGCCGCGGTTCCGCGGCCGTAAAGAGGCATCAATGGATAATTTTTTCACTGTAATTCTTATATCTTCTTGTACAGTGTACGGCGAACTCCGGGTGGATCGTCGTGGACGTAAGAGGACTTCAAGAGGACCTTCTTCCAACCCCCAAGACACCAAGGAGTCCAGCGAAAGGGAGCTACAAAGGTTGTAGTCTCGAAACCCTAGTTTTGTTCGCTTTAAGTTTCATAACCCTAATTTTCTAGGATCGATTCCTTTGCATGCTTGTTTAGCACCATAAAAAATTTAAACTTTGGGACATGTGATGCTTCAAAACTCACTATAGGGTGCTAGGCAAACCTTTCATTGGTATCAGAGCATGGTAAGGTTAAGAAGAGTGTAGAAACCTTTTATGATTTAACCCATTTTCATTTCCATTTTGTTTTAATTCAAAAGCAATAATAATACATAAAAATAACCATGGTGTGATTCTTATATTGCCACCATTTCCATGTGTAAGCAACCATGATAAAATGATGTATGTATGCATGTGTGCATGCACATCCATATGTGCATGAACAAGAATGAATGCATACATGCATGCATACATCCAAAATAAACAAGATAGGATTTGTAGTGAGAAGCTAATGATAAATCAACACTTGATTTACTAATCCGGTCATATCACATACGACCCGACCATAAGCAATCCGCCCAATTAATATACGGTATCCCATACGCGCATCTTAATCGGGTCCAAGCGCATATCGCATACGCGCACCACAACGTTTCGCCTGGACTAGGTAACTCCTTTGTGGGACTCTAAGACTCGTCAATACGCCGGCAGTGGGTAATGATCACATCAAGTACCCCCAAGCCGCAAGCGGTCAGCTAAACGTAACGGCCACCCGGGTATTGAGCGATCAGAAGAAAACAAGCGAACCTGCTACAACTCCCGTCGAGCCAACCGGCAACACTACCGTACAGTCCGGTCTCTTCATCAGATATGCTGCATATCGAGCCTAGGGATGGTCGCGTCGACCCCAATAACTCAATAAGTCGTGCCGGTGAATGGTCTATAACAGATCGAGAAACTACTGATAACACTTATCAGCAATTCTCAGCAGCCCTGGCCAAGGACTTGCTGATATAACCAGTCGGGCACAGCACAGCATCAACCCCCAATATCGGGAGAGACGAAACCCCTCCTATCGCTCATCGCCTTCGTGTGTCTCGGGACTGTACCCAACGGCCACCTGTTTGCACGACTCAGTAGAGCCGTGGTAGGGTGGCAATCAAAGTACAGTGGGAGAACACACAAGACTCTATGACGATCTCGGGTCTACAGACTAACCTGTACCAGTGTTACCTGAGAACTGCTATCCGACGATAGATATAATTCCATATAGGAGTTCTCGGCGAGTCCGTCCAGTGTACCCAGTCACCACTGAGCACCCGTATATGATCTTGATGTCAAACATCGATGAATGTGGGAACATTCATCGCCCATCGTATGGGTCTAGTATCATATACGCTAGTCTACTCTGGTATATCAATGCCCCGTCTCGATATACCTACGACTAGGGACATTCCAGGATATGCTTACAGACTACAGATGTCCCACTAGTATGATCTCCATTATAATCAAAGTAGTCAAGCCGATATCCTCAGGGCTTTATCAGCATGTATGAATGAATAAAAGCATGATCAAATCAACATGTCAGATAAAGAAGAACCAGATAGCATACTATCATGTCGAGCAAGAATGCATACTGAATATATATATATATATATGTATATATATATATGCATGTATATATATATATACATGTATATATATATATACATGTATAGATACATCCACCATCACATAATGGCCTCTAGGGCATACATATATCCAACAGGCATGACTTACCAAGTTACTGAGGTCTGACGTATCCACCCCCAGACTCGATATGCGACATATTAGCCGAAGAGACCGGACTGTACGGTAAGTGTTACTTATAGACTTCATGGGAGTTTGGACAAGTTTTGCTTGTTGATCTTCTAATCGCTCAATACATGGGTAGCCGTTACGTCCAGCTAGTACCACCGACGGCTTATGGGTAAGTGATGTGATCATTACCTACTGATGGCGTATTGATGAGTCTTTAGAGTCCCACATAGAGATTTTCTAGCTCAAGCGAAACGAAATAGGACACATATGCTGATATGTATGGGAGCCTGATTAAATACAAATATGTGATATCGTATTCTAATTTGGCGATATTTGATATCGGTTAAGTTATATGTGATATAACTGAATTATTGAATCAAGTGATGATTTGATAATATGATATACAGATAAATGATATTAGTAGGTTATATATGATATAATCAAATTATTAAATCAAGTGTTGATTTAATAATTTAATATATATTTTATATAATTATATATTAACTAATAATAATGCTTACTAATTATTTTCTTCTATTCTTTTTATATATAATTATATATGTATATGATATGTATATATTTATATATAAAATGATTTGTATGAACATGGATTATCTATTTTTAGAAAATAGATAAATGATGTGGAAAATGAGGAGATATTTAGGGCATGGGAGAAGCATGGCTCAAAATGATAATTTATTTGTTTGCACTCACTATTGATGCATGGTTGGATTTTATGTTGTGAAATAATCCATGCTTCAATAAGTGAAATAGATATTGAGCCATTCTTCACAATTTTTAGACTTAGCTCATTTCTTACACTCTCCTCATTTTTCCTTCACTCTCCAATGTTCATCTTCTTCCTCTTCTATCCTTTTCCATGAGTTGGAAAATAAAAGGTTAGAGAATTCTAAGTGAGCCAAAATACCTACTTCATCAACCTACTCTAAATTAGTCTTTTAGATTAGGTTGTTTCCTTCACTAATTCTTGATTAGTGAAAAGATAGCTTGACCTAGAGATACTTCAAGGTGGATCATCTTCGACCTTGAAGATCGTAAAGAAAGCTCGATCCTTTCTTCAAGTGGAGCCAAGAGGAGTCGTGGGGACTACTACTCGGAGCTTTAGAAGTGAAGGACTTGTTCTACAAACGTTGTAACATCTTTCACTTAGATTAGCTTACTTTACATACTATATAACCCTAATACTCAAGTTAAATTCTAGGTTAGTGTAGCTTAGCACCCCAAGATTTTTTTAAAATTGCATACTTGATGCTGATATTAACCTAGGGATGGTGCTAAGACACACTTTCATGGTATCAAAGCCAAGCTAGAGCATTAGGTAATGTTTAAACAACGTTAAAGTGTTTGATCGAACTTTGAAACCCGAAAAATCCAAGTTTCTGCCCATTTTTTCAAAAGTTGATATTTTGCAAATTAAAAATATGCAGAAAAACATGCATGTTATTTGATGGATCCCCAAGAAATACGAGGCCCCATCTCCACTAAACCGCCATGGAACCGCGTCCTAAACCCTAGTTTGGTCACGGTTCCGCCGCAAGTTTGTGCAGTTGAGGTATCGTTTTTCTTGTGCTGCTCCATTGTGATATTTGGCACTTTCTGGGTATTTTTAGTAAGGCTCAAGTTATTGAGATCTCTGTGATTTGTGGGTATTTGATTATTCGTTCAAAATGTTTAACATCGTCTAGATTATTATGATATGTCATACAATATTTGGAATCCACATTAAATTAGTTTTGTGAAAACTAGTTTGTAATTTATAAATCTAGCACTTTAGTCTCTTTTGATCGATTATCACGGAGTTTTGATTCGGATCAAAATTCCATCGCAATCTCGTATTGTACACGAATAGCCACCGGGTAACACTACTAGATAGTCACGCCCCATAGCCCCGACCATGTGACTATAGGAGAACCCCGAGGCCAAAAGCATCCACTCGGGTGCTCGCGGCCACGGTATTCCACCTAAGTGCAGGGTTTCCTAGCACGGCAGCAAGATTTCAGGAGGCATCATCCATGCCATATTTAAATTTTTGCCGTTCTAGCTAACCCTAACTCTAGAATCGAAACTAGAAAATCCGACGAAACGATATGTAAACACTTTACAACTAAGTGAATGAGGGAATACAACCTTTGTAGACCGGTCCTTCACTTCTAAAGCTCCATGTTGTAGTCCCTTCGTTGCAAGTTGTGAAGACCCGGACTCTAGTAAGGGTTCACATGAAGAAACGAACAAGCTTGCTCAATGTCTTCGAGGCCGAAGACGATCTACGTCGAGGAGACTCGAGCTTATGCTACCTCTTCACTAATGGTGAGAATGGTGAAGCAAACACCCTAAACTAAATGGTAAGTAGTAGAGGATGATGAAGTAGGAAGTGGGCTCACTTTAGATTTCAATTTCTCCCAAGGTTTCATCACTTAGGAAAAACTAGCAAGCTTTTTCTTTTGTGAGGAAGAAGATGATGAATGAATCACTCATAAGGTTAGAAATGCAACCATGGGAAGTGTATGTCATGCACTAACCATTGTAGACACTAAACCATAGCTCTGAGTTAAGGGGTTGGGTTAAAAAATATCTTAAGCTAGACAAACAAGTGGACCAAGTCAATGAAACCTACAAGCTTCTACAAGCTTAACCTTGACTAAATCCAAATGTTTGATTTGCTTAAAACAAATAAAACCCTAGCTTTAACCCTAGCATGGTATAAGTCTCATACATACATGTTGCATGTGTAACCTAACATGATACATAATATATATCACATATATATAATGTATGAAAAGTGAGAAAAAGAAATGGCCAAGTGAGCAATATTAGTTAATGTAAATTCATATATCATATATATATAATTATACATTAAATCATTAAATCAACACTTGATTTAATGATCCGGCTATATCACATATAACCGACTAATATCAATAATATCAACTTACCGAATCAACACTTGATTCGATAACCCGGCTATATCACATATACCTGTCCGATATCACATATTGCGAGAATACAATAATACTCGTATCAATCTCGGTCCCGCATATATCACATATATGCTCCTACTCCGTTTCGCATGAACCAGGAAACCTCTGTGTAGGACTCTAAAGACTCGTCAATACGCCGGCAATATGTGATGATCATATCAAACACCCACAAGCCGCAAGCGGTCTGCTAAACGTAACGTCCACCCGAGTTTTGAGCGATCAGAAGATCAACAAGCAAGCCTGCTCGTACTCCTGCAAATCCAATAAGTAACACTACCGTACAGTCCGGTCTCTTCGTCTGATATGTCGCATATCACAGCCTGGGGGTGGTATAACGTCAGAACCCAATAGCCTGATAAGTCATGCCGATGCATGGTCGGTTCGAGAAACTAATGATAACACTTACCAGTAGATCTCAGCAACCCTGGCCAGGGATTTCCTGTTATGGCCAATCGAGCATAGCGCAACATCAACTCCCAATACCGGGAGAGACGAAACCCCTCCTATCGCTCATTGCCTCCATGTGACTCGGGACTGTACCCAAAAACCACATTTTTGCACGATCTCTTGACCGTGGTATGGTGGAAATCAAAGCACAGTGGGAATCACACAAGACTCTATGACGATCTCGGGTCTACAGACTAACCTGTACCAGTGTCACCAGAGAACTGCTATCCGACGATAGGTATAATACCATCTAGGAGTTCTCGGTAAGTCTGTCCAGTGTACCCAGTCTCCACTGAGCACCCGTATACCTTCTCTGATGTCAAACACCAATGGATATGGGATCATCCATCTCCCATCATATGGGTCGAGAAGCGTATACGCTATTCTACTCTTGAGTATCGATGCCCTGTCTCGATACTCTCTCGACTAGGAACAATTATAGGGTGTACATGTGGACTACACTTGGCCCCACTAGTATGATCTCCATCATAATCCTGGTAGTCAAGTACATATCCTAAGGACTTTGTCAACATCTGAGAGCAAGACAGTATCACGTATACAAGTCAACATATTAAGACAAAGAGCAACCAGATAGCATACTATCATATCGAGCAAGAAAGTCCTCCCTATATATGTCCATGCATCCACTACAATATACATCCCATGTACAGTAATGGCCTCTAGGGCATACATATAACTAACAATCTCCCACTTTCACTAAGGCCATCTGTTGTAGTGTCCAATACCCAACATGTATAGCAGTGGTTGTAGTATCCCATACTCAACCATCCCAATAATCTCTCAAATAGTATTTGGGGAAGCAGGCCTTGGTGAGTGGATCCGCCGTGTTAATCTCAAAATCTACTCTCCTATCCTCGATCCTTTGGAGATCTACCATCTCCCTGATCAGGTGATACTTGCCTTAGAATATGTCTAGAACGCTGATGGGACCTTCGTTCCTAGGCCCACAACTCCATTATTATCACAATAACAGTTATTGGACGCTCAGTGGTAGGAACCATGTTCATCTCATGAACAAGAATTCCCAGACAGCTACTTTGGCAGTATTGTTGGTAGCAATGTATTCAGCCTTTATCGTCTAGTATGCCACGGTATCTATCTTGGAACTCTTCCAACATACCGTCCCTCCACTGAGGGTAAAGACAATTCCTGTGACTGACTCTCAGTCGACCTTATCACTCTGGAAGCTCGAACCAAGAACATTCTTTTAGTGCTTCTCAAGTACTTAAGAATGTCCTCCACAGCTGTCCAGTGATTCTCCCAAGATCTGATTGATTCCTTATCACTACTCCTAGTGAGTCATCTACATCTGGTCTGGTACATAACATCACACACATGATAGAGCCCACTGCCGAAGCATAGGGTATCCCTTGCACGCGAGCTCTCTCCAAATCATTATTGGAGAGAATGATCCATGAGTAAGTGGGCGAACCACCACGCTTAGAATCATCCATACTAAACCCCTTTAGTATGGTGTTAACGTACCTGGATTTGGAACACTCCCAACATCCATTTAGATCTATCACCATAGATCATAATCTGCAAAATGTAGTAGGTGTCATCCAAATCTTCTATTGAGAATCCTCGTGATAAGAGGATCTTGACCGAGTATAGCATAGGAAACCATTTCCTATCAAGAGTATGTCATCTACGTACAATACGTGGAAGACAACCTTACTCTCTACAACCTTCTTGTATATACAAGGTTCATCTACCATTTTGAGGAAGTCAAACTCTTTGACTGTCACATCAAAACAGATGTTCCAACTCCGCGATGCGTGCATTGATCATGATGGACTTAAGCATAGCTTTGAAAGTCTCAACTTTTCCATTTACACCAAGAATCTTCTCAAGATCCATTTGCTCCCAATGGGTTTTACCCCTTCAGGTGCAACATCCAAAGCCATACTTTGTTGGTGTACATGGATTCCATCTTTGATCGCATAGCATCCAGCCTTTTCACAGAGTCGCCGCTCGTGATGGCCTGCCTGAACCTAGTTAGGTCATCATCTCATGATACAATCCTCGCTCCCACTGTCACCGAGAAGACCGTAGTATCTCTCAAGTGGATGAGGAACTCTACTAGATTCACGGAGAGGCTGAGGTTCATTGGAGACTATTGAATCCTTTGATTTCACCAAATCATCAGCTGTTAGTTTGTCTAGATGGAACTCCTTCCAGTTCTACCTCATGACCACTAATTTCCTCACAAGAAATTCCTTTTCTAAAAAGGTGGCATGCTGATAAATAAAACACCTTTTTCTCCTCAGTATGGTAGAAGATATTCCCTCACAAATGTTTGGGATATCCTAGCAAACTTATACAGAACTGACCTTGCCTCGAGTTTGTTCGGATTTTTCCTTTCAACATAGGCCGGAAAACCCCATATCTTAACTTGTTTAAGACATGGTCTCTTCCCACACCATATCTCTATGTAGTGGTAGGCATTGATTTGGACGGAACCCCATTCAATAGGTATGCAGCTTCTCAAGTGCATAACTCCAAAATAAAATAGGTAACTCAGCAGTACTCATCATAGAGTGCGCCATATCTCATAGGGTGCGATACCTCCGCCCCGATACACCGTTGTGTTGTGGTGTACTCGAAAGAGTAAGCTGAGAGAGAATCACATTCTCCTTCAAATAATCCAGGAACTCTATGCCCAAGTATTCTCCTCCTCGATCACATCGAAGAACTTTAACACTTCTACCCATCTGGTTCTTAACTTCAAGCTTATATTCCTTGAATTTCTCAAAAGTTTCAGACTTGTGTTTCAACAGGAACATATGTCCGAATCTTGAGAGAAGGTCAGTGAATATAATGAAGTACGAAGAACCAACCCTGGCATTAGTAGACATAGGACCGTGTACATCATCATGTATCCGTCCTAAGAGTTCACTAACTCTTACTCTGTTTCCAGTAAATGGACACAAGACTAGCAAGTAGCATAAGATGAAAATTTTGAACAGATTCTCATATTCATCCTTATTTAACTTAGCTGGTCGTGTCGCATTGATATGATCAAGTCTACAATACCTCAAGAAGGATTCGTTCATTTCTGAACTATTCCTCTTGTGTGTGTTCGGTATACTTTGAACTGTGGTTTGATTTAGAACGTATATGCTATTATATAACGTGCCTGATCGAATCAACTCTTGATTCAAGAAAATGTTCACAACAGTATCCTCCAATACAGAATTATATCCTTCTTTAACTTAATAAAGAAAATGATGTAATGTTGTATATCAGGTTCGGTATCTAATAACATTTGTTCAGAATCAATGTATTAATACAAGGTGATATCTGCCAACTGACTTGGCTGCAACACCTGCACCATTCTCTACACTTAGAGACATATCACCCAATCCCAGTTTTCTACCTTTCGGTAGCCCATGTAACATATTACATATGCGGGATCCTGATCTGGTATCTCATACCTAGGACGTAAAGGATACTGAGAAACAGTTCTCGGTAATGAACACACCCGAAGAAGATGCATCAACATGTACTTTCTTCGATTGGGTGGCATGGGAATCCGGATATTCCCCTATTTCCTGCTCGGATTTATAACAATTATAAGATAGAGCGGAACCAACGTTCCCTAGCTCAGTATAATAAGCAGGTTCGGTCAATGCATCCATATTATTATCTTGATTAAGACGTGACATGGTCGCTACCAAGAGAGAGAGAAGAAACACTCTGCGTGAGCTCTTGCAGGATTAGATTGGTTATTATTTTATCTAATCAGGATGGCTCCCACTGTTTTAGTCAAATCTTCCTTCAAACCCTAAAAGGTAAGACTAGACGGGATTAATTACACCCTACAAGTTCGCCAATCTTTCGGCCAGGCCAGTGTCGGTACTTTGAGGGAGGTTCCCCGTGCTTTCGCACGGACCTAATTAAAATAAACCTTGTTTTCCCAGGGGCGTAACCCCGTTAACACCTTTCTAGACACCTACTTGATCGGCTAATTGTGATGTGTAAAAACTCTCCCAGAAGTAACTCTTACTCGCAGTGGGTATCGGGATCCAACTATCTTATAGAAGGTATGCAATCTCATTGCAAATTTCAACACTTAAAATTCCCGATAATATTTTACCCCTAGCGTCCTATGACCTTGACGGAGGTCAACAAACCATATGCTGCTAGTCAAGTTATACCTGTACATTTCATGATTGAATTAAACCCACCCGCATGACCCTTGACAGAGGTCAACAAGGCCGCACGACTACCCTAATCCAATCGCATCATATGCAGCAGATAAACACTAGTCAGCTACAACACACTACGCCTTGACAGAGGTTAACAAACGTAGCACGAATACTAAGTAGCACTTATCTGAAATTGTTAGTTATGTATATGCCCTAGAGGCCATTGTTGTACATTTGATATATATTATAATGGATGCTTGGTTATATATAGAGAAGACTTTCTTGCTCGTCATGATAGTATGCTATTTGGTTTCACTTTATCTTAACATGTTGACTTGTATTGGTTTACTGTTTTACTCTCACATGTTGATAAAGCCCTTAGGATCTGTACTCGACTACTGGGACTATGATGAGATCATACTAGTGGGGCCGCGGTAGTCGATGAGTACATCCTATAACTGTTCCTAGTCGAGGGTATATCGAGACAGGGCATCGATACACCAGAGTAGACTAGCGTATACGCATTTTGACCCATATGATGGGCGATGGATGATCCCATATCCATCGGTGTTAGACATCAGAGATGGTGTACGGGTGCTCAGTGGAGACTGGGTACACTGGACGGACTCGCCGAGAACTCCCAGATGGTGATATACCACACGTCAGATGGCAGTTCTCCGGTGACACAGGTACAGGGTAGTCTGAAGACCCGAGATCGTCATAGAGTCTTGTGTGATTCCCACTGTGCTTTGATTTCCACCTTACCACGTCCAAGAGGGCGTGCAAAACGGTGGCTTTTGGGTACAGTCCCGAATCACATGGAGGCAATGAGCGATAGGAGGGGATTCGTCTCTCCCGGTATAGGGAGTTGATGTTGTGCTGTGTTCGATTGGCTATAACTGGAAGTCCCTGGCCAGGGCTGATATAGAGATTTACTGGTAAGTGTTACTAGTAGTTTCTCGACCCGTTATGAGCCATACATCGACACGACTTATCGGTTACTGGGGTCTGACGTTTACCACCCCTAGACTTGATATGCGACATATCAGACGAACAGACCGGACTGTACGGGAGTGTTACTGATCGGATTCACAGGAGAACGCACAGGCTAGCTTGTTGATCTTCTGATCGCTCAATACCTGGGTGGCTGTTACGTTTAGCTGACCGCTTGCAGCTTGTGGGTGTTTGATATGATCATCACCTGCTACCGGCGTATTGACGATTCTTTAGAGTCCTACACAGAGGTTTCTTGGCTCAGGCGAAACAGAGTAGTGGCACATATGTGATATGCGCAGGAGCGAGAATAATGCGATATGGGATACCGTATTATATTCTCGCGATATATGGATATGAATCGGGTCATCGGATCAAGTGTTGATTCGATGAATCGGTACATGATATATTAGCCGGTTATATTCGATATAGCCGGATCGTCGGATCAAGTGTTGATTCGATGATTTAATATATAATAATATATATGATATATTATTATATTAACTAATATTGGCTTACTTTATTATTTCATTTTCTCAGTGGATGATACATTGATATATATGCGATATATGTTAATTGTATTATTTTCTTTTGTTGCAAATATATAATATATATGTGATATATATTATTGTGACATGATATGATTAATTGTTAAACATGTTTAAGGATGATTAATTGAGGTTAGGGTTTGATTGGGTTTAGTTGCTTCAAGTTCTTTCTAGAAGCAATTTTCTTTTGTCATTTGTAAAGATATTTTGGATGACACATTTTTTAACTTAACCAAACCCTAACCCTAGTTGTTTCTCTACACATTCTCATCCATTCATCCTTGACCATGGTTAATAATTAAATCATATGTTTATATTTCTATTCATCACAAAAGAAAATGGATTATCATTATTCTTTTTCCATTATCATCTTCTTCTTCTTCTCTCTTGAAGAAGCTCTCTTGATTTTCTTAAGTGATGATAAAATATGAGAAAATGATATAGAAAGAAAGCAAAATCACTACTCTCTCATCCTCATCTCATCTAGCCCTTGGGATTAGGGTGTTCTTCTCTTTAGAGTGAGATAGCTTGAGTTCTTCGAAACCTCGACGTAGATCATCGGAGATTTGGATTACGACGAGCTAGAATGGATCGTTCGAGTCGTGGAGCCTCTCATGAGTCCGGAAGATCGTGGATCGCGGCAAAGGGACTTCTACTCGGAGCTTGTGAAGTGAAGGAGCGGACTACAAAGGTTGTAATCTCTCAGACTTAGATAAATGTTATCTATTTACATGTTAAACCCTAATAATCTAGCAAAGATCCCGGCTTTGGGTTGTTCGGCACGTCTAAAATTTAATCCGGGCATGTTTGATGCCTTATGAACCTTCACAAGAGTGCCTAGGAACCCTACAGTGGTATCAGAGCCTAGCTAGAGCATTAGACGATGTGTTTACGAAGTTAAAACTCCGATCGAACCCGAAACGACGAAACTTGACCCCTCTCTGGAAATTTTTTAAATTTTGGGATTTTTCAGAATTAAAAATGTGTAAAAAATCAGCAGGTAATTCTAAGAATTACCATGAAACACGTGCCCACAATTCGACCAAGGGAGCGCAGATCCGCGGCAGAAAGGGGGTTTGCGCGGCGCTTGCGCGGCGGTACTGTTGAATTGGGACACGTGGCTTCATGGTATTGCTCGTAGTTACTTTCTGAGTACTCTGGATATTTTTAATATGTCTCAGGTGTTTAAAATTCTGGGGTTTGTTTTGTAATAGTAGACTCGATCGGAATATTTAAGTTCGTATTTCTTTCCGGATATTTAGAAACTGTTAAACTGGTTGAACGGATATCATTAACCCACTTTATTCCGGCACGGCAAACTTTCAAGCGTTGAATTTTTATTGGGTTTAAATCTTTCGGAAAATTGTACAAGTTAAGCGGTGGACCCTCTAGAAGACAACAAACCTTAACTCGATTATGTGACCGTCTTGAACTGCCTTTTGAACCTTCGGGTTTGGGGCAGTACGGCGTGCCACATGTGAGGCGTTGGCTTGGCCCTTCTACGGCTGGATCACTGGTACTGTGACATATTCTGGGATTATTTGAACTCCGCTCAAGAGTTGAGCACTTCGGGAAATTTTGGGTGTTTGATTATCTGTTCAAATAGTTTAATACCGTATATTTATCTGGAATGTGATACAATATGTGGAATTCATAGAGTTAGGCATGAAATACGAAGTATGTGATATTTCGGATTTACGATGTCTAAAGTGATTGTGGATTCCAAATATTGTAGTTTTACACTTTCTTTTCTGTGACCGTAAGCGTAGTATGTGGTGTATCGCCGGCTTCGTTGCTATACATCAACGACAATCGGGATACGCATACTTGCTTACGTTGATGATATGAGATATTATGTGTTGCTGTGATATGTTATATTGGATCGTCGCGATCAGAATAGCCGGGGGTTTTATGTGAGATGAGGGTTTTTATTTTCATTCATGTAAAATTCATTTGTAATGTAATATTCTTTTATTTGGAGCACTTCCAGGTTGCGGTTGCTGTCACCAGTGTATATTATTTACTTTTCCGCATTAAGTAGACCCAAGGAGGGGAGCACAAGTAACCGGGTTCTAGGGTCCAGTGGGAGGCCATCTCGAGGAGTCGAGACCGGGTCTCCTAACCCTAGAATTGGCAGTGTTACTTGCCGCTCTCGTAGGGGTCTTGGGATGTGGGTTTGGCTATTCGTCGCGACCGTGGAATCCGTGTTTTATACAGGCTCGTATTAAAAACACGGACGTCCTAGTATATCCAATATTTCATATATGTTCTTCTGCTGCAATGTTCTGTGATGAGATCATATTACTGCCTGAGACGAATGCTTATACTATATATATATGCTGATATATAAATATTAATGCTTTCGTTTCTTCTGTGATGCTTAGGAAGCATAAGCTGATGGGATTTTTATTAATGAGATTAATAAAAGAAAAGAAACCTAAAGATGTTGTAGAATCAAAAACTTGATAAAAAAAGGGTAGCTACAGTTTTGCTTTGCACAGTGATATATACGATATATCCTGCACCTTATTCGATGAGGAAAGGACCGAGATCCCTTCACCGGGAGTGACTCCTTTAGCAAAACTGGCAGATGCTACAAAACGCGGTTTGTCTTTTGATTGCTTTTAGAGTTTTGCTTTGCACAGCGGTATATATGATATATCCTGCACCTTATACGATGAGGAAAGGGCCGATGATCCCTTCACCGGGAGTGACCCCTTTAGCGAAACTAAGAAAAGCCTCAAAAACACTCCTTTTTCAAAACTTCACTCGATTCTACGACGATATCATGTTCATTACGCTCAGGGTTTTCTGAAAAACCTGCGTAGCCCTCCGTCATTTCAGATAGATATTATTTAGTATTCGTGCTACGCTTGTTGGCCTGCGTCAAGGCGTAGTGTGCGGTAGCTAACTAATATATATCTGTTTATGCATATGATGCAGATTCGATTAGGGTAGTCGTGCGACTTTGTTGGCCTGCGTCAAGGGTCGTGCGGGTGGGTTTAATTGAATCAAGAAATGACGGGTTGAACTTGACTAGCGCACTATGGTTTGTTGGCCTGCGTCAAGGTCATAGGATGCTAGGGGTAAAAGCATTATCGGGAATTTCAAGTGTTGAAATTTGCAATGAGATTGCATACCTCCTATGAGATAGTTGGATCCTGATACCCACTGCGAGTAAGAGTTACTCCTGGGAGAGTTTTACACAAGACAACTAGCCGATCAAGTAGGTGTCTAGAAAAGTGTTAACGAGGTTACGCCTCTGGGAAAACGAGGTTTACTAATTAGGTCCGTGCGAAAGCATGGGGAACCTCCCTCAAAGTACCGACACTGATCTGGCTGAAAGATTGACGAAATTATAGGGTGTAATTAATCCCGGCTAATCTTACCTTTTAGGGTTTTAAGGTAGATTTGATAAAAACAGTGGGAGACATCCTGATTAGATAAGATAATAACCAATCTAATCTTGCAAGAGCATACGCTAAAGTGTTTTCTTCTCTCTCTCTCCAGGTAGAGACCATTTCAGGCCATAATCAAGATAATAATATGGATGTATTGACTAAACCTGATTATTGTACTGAGCAAGGGAACGTTGGACCCGTTCTTTCTTATAAGAGTTATAAGACTGAACAGGAAACAGGAGAATATCTAGATTCTCACGCCGCCCAAAAGAACATGCATGTTGATGCATCTTCTTCGGGTGTGTTTGTTATTGAGAACTGTTTCTCAGTTCACCCTACGTCCTGGGTATTAGATACCGGATCTGGATCCCACATATGCAAACAGTTGCATGGGCTACATAAAGGTAGAGAACTGGGAAAAGATGATCATTCCGTTCTAGTAGGAAACGGTGCAAATGTTGCAGCCAAAGCAGTTGGCGAATATCACCTTGTATTGCCGAGTCGTAATACACTGATTCTGAATGAGTGTTATTATATACCGAACATGATGTGCAACATTATATCAGTTTCTTTATTGAGTAAAGAGGGATATAATTTTGTAGTACAGGATAATGTTATGAACATATTCCTAGATCAAAAGTTGATTGCATCAGGCTCGTTACATAATGGCATATTCATTCTAAATCAGAATACAGTCCTAAATGTACAAAACACACACAAGAGGAAAAGTTCAGATATGAACGAATCCTACTTATGGCATTGTAGACTTGGTCATATCAATGCGACACAACTGGCTAAGTTGCATAAAGATGGTTATTTAAATTCGTTCGGATTATCATCTTATGATACTTGCCATTCATGTCTCAAAGGAAAAATGACCAAAGCTCCGTTTAGTGGACACGGAGAAAGAGTTACCGAACTCTTAGGACTGGTACATAGTGATGTATGCGGTCCCATGTCTACGCATGCCAGGAACGGTTCTTCCTATTTCATTACATTCACTGACGATCTCTCTAGATACGGACATGTGTTTCTGATGAAACACAAGTCTGAAACTTTTGAGAAATTCAGAGAATATAAGCACGAAGTAGAGAACCAAACGGGCAAAAGTATTAAGATTCTTCGATCTGATCGAGGAGGTGAATACTTAAGCGGTGAGTTCCTAGATTATCTAAAAGAGAATGGGATTCTCTCTCAGCGTACTCCTCCTTATACACCACAGCACAACGGTGTATCTGAACGGAGGAATCGCACCCTATTAGATATGGTGCGCTCTATGATGAGTACAGCTGAGTTACCTATTTCCTTCTGGGGGTATGCACTGGAGACAGCTGCAGACCTATTGAATATGGTTCCCACCAAATCTGTGCCAACCACTCCATATGAGATATGGAAAGGAAAGAGGCCATATCTTAATTATGTTAGGATATGGGGTTGTCCGGCATATGTAAAAACACAAAATCCGGACAAACTCGGCGCAAGGTCTATTCTGTGCAAGTTTATTGGATATCCCAAACATTCGCGAGGGTATATCTTCTACCACACCGAAGAACAAAAGGTGTTTGTTTCTCGGCACGCCACCTTTTTAGAAAAGGAATTTCTTGAAAAAGAAATTAGTGGCTCTGAGGTAGAACTGGAAGATGTTCCAGCAGAACAAACTACAACAGATGATTTAGTGGAACCAGAGGATTCAGTAGTGCCCGACGAACCCCAGCCTCTCCGCCGATCTAGTAGGGTTTCTCATCCACCTGAGAGATACTACGGTTTTCTCATTGATGGTGGAAGCGAGGATTGCATCATGGATGATGATGAACCAACTAGTTTCAAGCAGGCCATCACGAGTAGTGACTCTGTGAAATGGCTGGATGCAATGCGATCTGAGATGGAATCCATGTACACCAACAAAGTATGGACTTTGGAAAATGCTCCTGAAGGGGTAAAACCCATAGGGAGCAAGTGGATCTTTAAAAAGAAATTTGGTGTAGATGGAAAAGTTGAGACTTTCAAAGCTAGACTGGTAGCAAAGGGTTTTCGTCAACGTCCAGGTGTGGATTATGACGAAACCTTTTCTCCAGTAGCTATGCTTAAGTCCATCCGGATCTTACTTGTCATTGCTGCATACCATGACTACGAAATCTGGCAAATGGATGTTAAGACCGCCTTTCTAAACGGTGATTTAGAAGAGTGCGTGTACATGACTCAGCCAGAGGG
This sequence comes from Agapanthus africanus, assembly GCA_030015575.1. Lineage (NCBI taxonomy): Eukaryota > Viridiplantae > Streptophyta > Magnoliopsida > Asparagales > Amaryllidaceae > Agapanthus > Agapanthus africanus. The sequence continues at coordinate 246,911,397 of JASDDO010000004.1, read as the reverse complement.
CTTCGTAGATAGTGGGAACAGCGGAAAGGTGTGCAAGCTGCTTAAATCCATTTATGGGTTAAAGCAAGCATCGCGGAGTTGGAACATCTGTTTTGATGTTGTAGTCAAAGAGTTTGACTTCATCAAAAATATAGATGAACCTTGTATCTATAAGAAGGTAGCAGAGGGTAAGGTAGTCTTCCTCGTATTGTACGTGGATGACATACTCTTGATAGGAAATGATATTCCTATGCTGCAATCAGTCAAGCTCTTCTTATCACAGAGATTCTCAATGAAAGATCTAGGTGATGCCTCCTGCATATTGGGAATCATGATCTATAAAGATAGATCTAAACGGATACTGGGATTGTCCCAATCCAGGTACATTGACACCATACTGAAGAGGTTTAGTATGGAAGAATCCAAACGTGGGAATCAGCCCACGATATCTGGACTCACTCTCTCCAAAGAGATGTCTCCCAAGACTGATTTGGAGAGAGCTCGCATGCAAGGGATACCCTATGCTTCGGCAGTAGGCTCTATCATGTATGCGATGCTATGTACCAGACCCGATGTAGCATACTCACTAAGTGTAGTGAGTCGGTATCAAGCAGATCCTGGAGAGAGTCATTGGACAGCAGTGAAGAACATTCTTAAGTACTTACGAAGGACTAAGGAGATGTTCTTGGTGTATGGTAATGGAGAACTCCAGGTGGAGTCCTTTACCGATTCCAGCTTCCAAAGTGATAAGGACGACTCTAAGTCGCATTCGGGTTTTGTCTTTACCCTCAATGGAGGGGCGGTATGTTGGAAGAGTTCCAAACAGGATACCGTTGCAGACTCAACGATGGAGGCTGAATACATCGCTGCCAACGATGCTGCCAAAGAGGCTGTCTGGATCAAGAAGTTCATTAGTGAACTTGGAGTGGTTCCATCCATTGAGCATCCAATACCTCTATATTGCGATAACAATGGAGCTGTGGCTTTGGCCAAGGAACCCAGGTCCCATCAGAAGTCCAGACATATTCTGAGGCGGTATCACCTGATCAGGGAGATAGTTGATCGCCGGGAGATCGAGGTCAGGAGAGTAGATACGAAGGACAACACTGCGGATCCATTCACGAAGGCTATTCCCCAGATACAGTTTGAGAGATTATTCGGGATGCTAGGTATGAGATACTACAGCAGCTGGCCTTAGTGCAAGTGGGAGATTGTTAGTTATGTATATGCCCTAGAGGCCATTGTTGTACATTTGATGTATATTATAATGGATGCTTGGTTATATATAGAGAAGACTTTCTTGCTCGTCATGATAGTATGCTATTTGGTTTCACTTTATCTTAACATGTTGACTTGTATTGGTTTACTGTTTTACTCTCACATGTTGATAAAGCCCTTAGGATCTGTACTCGACTACTGGGACTATGATGAGATCATACTAGTGGGGCCACGGTAGTCGATGAGTACATCCTATAACTGTTCCTAGTCGAGGGTATATCGAGGCAGGGCATCGATACACCAGAGTAGACTGGCGTATACGCATCTTGACCCATATGATGGGCGATGGATGATCCCATATCCATCGGTGTTAGACATCAGAGATGGTGTACGGGTGCTCAGTGGAGACTGGGTACACTGGACGGACTCGCCGAGAACTCCCAGATGGTGATATACCACACGTCAGATGGCAGTTCTCCGGTGACACAGGTACAGGGTAGTCTGAAGACCCGAGATCGTCATAGAGTCTTGTGTGATTCCCACTGTGCTTTGATTTCCACCTTACCACGTCCAAGAGGGCGTGCAAAACGGTGGCTTTTGGGTACAGTCCCGAATCACATGGAGGCAATGAGCGATAGGAGGGGATTCGTCTCTCCCGGTATAGGGAGTTGATGTTGTGCTGTGTTCGATTGGCTATAACTGGAAGTCCCTGGCCAGGGCTGATATAGAGATTTACTGGTAAGTGTTATCAGTAGTTTCTCGACCCGTTATGAGCCATACATCGACACGACTTATCGGTTACTGGGGTCTGACGTTTACCACCCCTAGACTTGATATGCGACATATCAGACGAACAGACCGGACTGTACGGGAGTGTTACTGATCGGATTCACAGGAGAACGCACAGGCTAGCTTGTTGATCTTCTGATCGCTCAATACCTGGGTGGCTGTTACGTTTAGCTGACCGCTTGCAGCTTGTGGGTGTTTGATATGATCATCACCTGCTACCGGCGTATTGACGATTCTTTAGAGTCCTACACAGAGGTTTCTTGGCTCAGGCGAAACAGAGTAGTGGCACATATGTGATATGCGCAGGAGCGAGAATAATGCGATATGGGATACCGTATTATATTCTCGCGATATATGGATATGAATCGGGTCATCGGATCAAGTGTTGATTCGATGAATCGGTACATGATATATTAGCCGGTTATATTCGATATAGCCGGATCGTCGGATCAAGTGTTGATTCGATGATTTAATATATAATAATATATATGATATATTATTATATTAACTAATATTGGCTTACTTTATTATTTCATTTTCTCAGTGGATGATACATTGATATATATGCGATATATGTTAATTGTATTATTTTCTTTTGTTGCAAATATATAATATATATGTGATATATATTATTGTGACATGATATGATTAATTGTTAAACATGTTTAAGGATGATTAATTGAGGTTAGGGTTTGATTGGGTTTAGTTGCTTCAAGTTCTTTCTAGAAGCAATTTTCTTTTGTCATTTGTAAAGATATTTTGGATGACACATTTTTTAACTTAACCAAACCCTAACCCTAGTTGTTTCTCTACACATTCTCATCCATTCATCCTTGACCATGGTTAATAATTAAATCATATGTTTATATTTCTATTCATCACAAAAGAAAATGGATTATCATTATTCTTTTTCCATTATCATCTTCTTCTTCTTCTCTCTTGAAGAAGCTCTCTTGATTTTCTTAAGTGATGATAAAATATGAGAAAATGATATAGAAAGAAAGCAAAATCACTACTCTCTCATCCTCATCTCATCTAGCCCTTGGGATTAGGGTGTTCTTCTCTTTAGAGTGAGATAGCTTGAGTTCTTCGAAACCTCGACGTAGATCATCGGAGATTTGGATTACGACGAGCTAGAATGGATCGTTCGAGTCGTGGAGCCTCTCATGAGTCCGGAAGATCGTGGATCGCGGCAAAGGGACTTCTACTCGGAGCTTGTGAAGTGAAGGAGCGGACTACAAAGGTTGTAATCCCTCAGACTTAGATAAATGTTATCTATTTACATGTTAAACCCTAATAATCTAGCAAAGATCCTGGCTTTGGGTTGTTCGGCACGTCTAAAATTTAATCCGAGCATGTTTGATGCCTTATGAACCTTCACAAGAGTGCCTAGGAACCCTACAGTGGTATCAGAGCCTAGCTAGAGCATTAGGCGATGTGTTTACGAAGTTAAAACTCCGATCGAACCCGAAACGACAAGACTTGACCCCTCTCTGGAAATTTTTTAAATTTTGGGATTTTTCAGAATTAAAAATGTGTAAAAAATCAGCAGGTAATTCTAAGAATTACCATGAAACACGTGCCCACAATTCGACCAAGGGAGCGCAGATCCGCGGCAGAAAGGGGGTTCGCGCGGCGCTTGCGCGGCGGTACTGTTGAATTGGGACACGTGGCTTCATGGTATTGCTCGTAGTTACTTTCTGAGTACTCTGGATATTTTTAATCTGTCTCAGGTGTTTAAAATTCTGGGGTTTGTTTTGTAATAGTAGACTCGATCGGAATATTTAAGTTCGTATTTCTTTCCGGATATTTAGAAACTGTTAAACTGGTTGAACGGATATCATTAACCCACTTTATTCCGGCACGGCAAACTTTCAAGCGTTGAATTTTTATTGGGTTTAAATCTTTCGGAAAATTGTACAAGTTAAGCGGTGGACCCTCTAGAAGACAACAAACCTTAACTCGATTATGTGACCGTCTTGAACTGCCTTTTGAACCTTCGGGTTTGGGGCAGTACGGCGTGCCACATGTGAGGCGTTGGCTTGGCCCTTCTACGGCTGGATCACTGGTACTGTGACATATTCTGGGATTATTTGAACTCCGCTCAAGAGTTGAGTACTTCGGGAAATTTTGGGTGTTTGATTATCTGTTCAAATAGTTTAATACCGTATATTTATCTGGAATGTGATACAATATGTGGAATTCATAGAGTTAGGCATGAAATACGAAGTATGTGATATTTCGGATTTACGATGTCTAAAGTGATTGTGGATTCCAAATATTGTAGTTTTACACTTTCTTTTCTGTGACCGTAAGCGTAGTATGTGGTGTATCGCCGGCTTCGTTGCTATACATCAACGACAATCGGGATACGCATACTTGCTTACGTTGATGATATGAGATATTATGTGTTGCTGTGATATGTTATATTGGATCGTCGCGATCAGAATAGCCGGGGGTTTTATGTGAGATGAGGGTTTTTATTTTCATTCATGTAAAATTCATTTGTAATGTAATATTCTTTTATTTGGAGCACTTCCAGGTTGCGGTTGCTGTCACCAGTGTATATTATTTACTTTTCCGCATTAAGTAGACCCAAGGAGGGGAGCACAAGTAACCGGGTTCTAGGGTCCAGTGGGAGGCCATCTCGAGGAGTCGAGACCGGGTCTCCTAACCCTAGAATTGGCAGTGTTACTTGCCGCTCTCGTAGGGGTCTTGGGATGTGGGTTTGGCTATTCGTCGCGACCGTGGAATCCGTGTTTTATACAGGCTCGTATTAAAAACACGGACGTCCTAGTATATCCAATATTTCATATATGTTCTTCTGCTGCAATGTTCTGTGATGAGATCATATTACTGCCTTAGACGAATGCTTATACTATATATATATATGCTGATATATAAATATTAATGCTTTCGTTTCTTCTGTGATGCTTAGGAAGCATAAGCTGATGGGATTTTTATTAATGAGATTAATAAAAGAAAAGAAACCTAAAGATGTTGTAGAATCAAAAACTTGATAAAAAAAGGGTAGCTACAGTTTTGCTTTGCACAGTGATATATACGATATATCCTGCACCTTATTCGATGAGGAAAGGACCGAGATCCCTTCACCGGGAGTGACTCCTTTAGCAAAACTGGCAGATGCTACAAAACGCGGTTTGTCTTTTGATTGCTTTTAGAGTTTTGCTTTGCACAGCGGTATATATGATATATCCTGCACCTTATTCGATGAGGAAAGGGCCGACGATCCCTTCACCGGGAGTGACCCCTTTAGCGAAACTAAGAAAAGCCTCAAAAACACTCCTTTTTCAAAACTTCACTCGATTCTACGACGATATCATGTTCATTACGCTCAGGGTTTTCTGAAAAACCTGCGTAGCCCTCCGTCATTTCAGATAGATATTATTTAGTATTCGTGCTACGCTTGTTGGCCTGCGTCAAGGCGTAGTGTGCGGTAGCTAACTAATATATATCTGTTTATGCATATGATGCAGATTCGATTAGGGTAGTCGTGCGACTTTGTTGGCCTGCGTCAAGGGTCGTGCGGGTGGGTTTAATTGAATCAAGAAATGACGGGTTGAACTTGACTAGCGCACTATGGTTTGTTGGCCTGCGTCAAGGTCATAGGATGCTAGGGGTAAAAGCATTATCGGGAATTTCAAGTGTTGAAATTTGCAATGAGATTGCATACCTCCTATGAGATAGTTGGATCCTGATACCCACTGCGAGTAAGAGTTACTCCTGGGAGAGTTTTACACAAGACAACTAGCCGATCAAGTAGGTGTCTAGAAAAGTGTTAACGAGGTTACGCCTCTGGGAAAACGAGGTTTACTAATTAGGTCCGTACGAAAGCATGGGGAACCTCCCTCAAAGTACCGACACTGATCTGGCTGAAAGATTGACGAAATTATAGGGTGTAATTAATCCCGGCTAATCTTACCTTTTAGGGTTTTAAGGTAGATTTGATAAAAACAGTGGGAGACATCCTGATTAGATAAGATAATAACCAATCTAATCTTGCAAGAGCATACGCTAAAGTGTTTTCTTCTCTCTCTCTCCAGGTAGAGACCATTTCAGGCCATAATCAAGATAATAATATGGATGTATTGACTAAACCTGATTATTGTACTGAGCAAGGGAACGTTGGACCCGTTCTTTCTTATAAGAGTTATAAGACTGAACAGGAAACAGGAGAATATCTAGATTCTCACGCCGCCCAAAAGAACATGCATGTTGATGCATCTTCTTCGGGTGTGTTTGTTATTGAGAACTGTTTCTCAGTTCACCCTACGTCCTGGGTATTAGATACCGGATCTGGATCCCACATATGCAAACAGTTGCATGGGCTACGTAAAGGTAGAGAACTGGGAAAAGATGATCATTCCGTTCTAGTAGGAAACGGTGCAAATGTTGCAGCCAAAGCAGTTGGCGAATATCACCTTGTATTGCCGAGTCGTAATACACTGATTCTGAATGAGTGTTATTATATACCGAACATGATGTGCAACATTATATCAGTTTCTTTATTGAGTAAAGAGGGATATAATTTTGTAGTACAGGATAATGTTATGAACATATTCCTAGATCAAAAGTTGATTGCATCAGGCTCGTTACATAATGGCATATTCATTCTAAATCAGAATACAGTCCTAAATGTACAAAACACACACAAGAGGAAAAGTTCAGATATGAACGAATCCTACTTATGGCATTGTAGACTTGGTCATATCAATGCGACACGACTGGCTAAGTTGCATAAAGATGGTTATTTAAATTCGTTCGAATTATCATCTTATGATACTTGCCATTCATGTCTCAAAGGAAAAATGACCAAAGCTCCGTTTAGTGGACACGGAGAAAGAGTTACCGAACTCTTAGGACTGGTACATAGTGATGTATGCGGTCCCATGTCTACGCATGCCAGGAACGGTTCTTCCTATTTCATTACATTCACTGACGATCTCTCTAGATACGGACATGTGTTTCTGATGAAACACAAGTCTGAAACTTTTGAGAAATTCAGAGAATATAAGCACGAAGTAGAGAACCAAACGGGCAAAAGTATTAAGATTCTTCGATCTGATCGAGGAGGTGAATACTTAAGCGGTGAGTTCCTAGATTATCTAAAAGAGAATGGGATTCTCTCTCAGCGTACTCCTCCTTATACACCACAGCACAACGGTGTATCTGAACGGAGGAATCGCACCCTATTAGATATGGTGCGCTCTATGATGAGTACAGCTGAGTTACCTATTTCCTTCTGGGGGTATGCACTGGAGACAGCTGCAGACCTATTGAATATGGTTCCCACCAAATCTGTGCCAACCACTCCATATGAGATATGAAAGGAAAGAGACCATATCTTAATTATGTTAGGATATGGGGTTGTCCGGCATATGTAAAAACACAAAATCCGGACAAACTCGGCGCAAGGTCTATTCTGTGCAAGTTTATTGGATATCCCAAACATTCGCGAGGGTATATCTTCTACCACACCGAAGAACAAAAGGTGTTTGTTTCTCGGCACGCCACCTTTTTAGAAAAGGAATTTCTTGAAAAAGAAATTAGTGGCTCTGAGGTAGAACTGGAAGAAGTTCCAGCAGAACAAACTACAACAGATGATTTAGTGGAACCAGAGGATTCAGTAGTGCCCGACGAACCCCAGCCTCTCCGCCGATCTAATAGGGTTTCTCATCCACCTGAGAGATACTACGGTTTTCTCATTGATGGTGGAAGCGAGGATTGCATCATGGATGATGATGAACCAACTAGTTTCGAGCAGGCCATCACGAGTAGTGACTCTGTGAAATGGCTGGATGCAATGCGATCTGAGATGGAATCCATGTACACCAACAAAGTATGGACTTTGGAAAATGCTCCTGAAGGGGTAAAACCCATAGGGAGCAAGTGGATCTTTAAAAAGAAATTTGGTGTAGATGGAAAAGTTGAGACTTTCAAAGCTAGACTGGTAGCAAAGGGTTTTCGTCAACGTCCAGGTGTGGATTATGACGAAACCTTTTCTCCAGTAGCTATGCTTAAGTCCATCCGGATCTTACTTGTCATTGCTGCATACCATGACTACGAAATCTGGCAAATGGATGTTAAGACCGCCTTTCTAAACGGTGATTTAGAAGAGTGCGTGTACATGACTCAGCCAGAGGGCTTCGTAGATAGTGGGAACAGCGGAAAGGTGTGCAAGCTGCTTAAATCCATTTATGGGTTAAAGCAAGCATCGCGGAGTTGGAACATCTGTTTTGATGTTGTAGTCAAAGAGTTTGACTTCATCAAAAATATAGATGAACCTTGTATCTATAAGAAGGTAGCAGAGGGTAAGGTAGTCTTCCTCGTATTGTACGTGGATGACATACTCTTGATAGGAAATGATATTCCTATGCTGCAATCAGTCAAGCTCTTCTTATCACAGAGATTCTCAATGAAAGATCTAGGTGATGCCTCCTGCATATTGGGAATCATGATCTATAAAGATAGATCTAAACGGATACTGGGATTGTCCCAATCCAGGTACATTGACACCATACTGAAGAGGTTTAGTATGGAAGAATCCAAACGTGGGAATCAGCCCACGATATCTGGACTCACTCTCTCCAAAGAGATGTCTCCCAAGACTGATTTGGAGAGAGCTCGCATGCAAGGGATACCCTATGCTTCGGCAGTAGGCTCTATCATGTATGCGATGCTATGTACCAGACCCGATGTAGCATACTCACTAAGTGTAGTGAGTCGGTATCAAGCAGATCCTGGAGAGAGTCATTGGACAGCAGTGAAGAACATTCTTAAGTACTTACGAAGGACTAAGGAGATGTTCTTGGTGTATGGTAATGGAGAACTCCAGGTGGAGTCCTTTACCGATTCCAGCTTCCAAAGTGATAAGGACGACTCTAAGTCGCATTCGGGTTTTGTCTTTACCCTCAATGGAGGGGCGGTATGTTGGAAGAGTTCCAAACAGGATACCGTTGCAGACTCAACGATGGAGGCTGAATACATCGCTGCCAACGATGCTGCCAAAGAGGCTGTCTGGATCAAGAAGTTCATTAGTGAACTTGGAGTGGTTCCATCCATTGAGCATCCAATACCTCTGTATTGCGATAACAATGGAGCTGTGGCTTTGGCCAAGGAACCCAGGTCCCATCAGAAGTCCAGACATATTCTGAGGCGGTATCACCTGATCAGGGAGATAGTTGATCGCCGGGAGATCGAGGTCAGGAGAGTAGATACGAAGGACAACACTGCGGATCCATTCACGAAGGTTATTCCCCAGATACAGTTTGAGAGATTATTCGGGATGCTAGGTATGAGATACTACAGCAGCTGGCCTTAGTGCAAGTGGGAGATTGTTAGTTATGTATATGCCCTAGAGGCCATTGTTGTACATTTGATGTATATTATAATGGATGCTTGGTTATATATAGAGAAGACTTTCTTGCTCGTCATGATAGTATGCTATTTGGTTTCACTTTATCTTAACATGTTGACTTGTATTGGTTTACTGTTTTACTCTCACATGTTGATAAAGCCCTTAGGATCTGTACTCGACTACTGGGACTATGATGAGATCATACTAGTGGGGCCGCGGTAGTCGATGAGTACATCCTATAACTGTTCCTAGTCGAGGGTATATCGAGGCAGGGCATCGATACACCAGAGTAGACTGGCGTATACGCATCTTGACCCATATGATGGGCGATGGATGATCCCATATCCATCGGTGTTAGACATCAGAGATGGTGTACGGGTGCTCAGTGGAGACTGGGTACACTGGACGGACTCGCCGAGAACTCCCAGATGGTGATATACCACACGTCAGATGGCAGTTCTCCGGTGACACAGGTACAGGGTAGTCTGAAGACCCGAGATCGTCATAGAGTCTTGTGTGATTCCCACTGTGCTTTGATTTCCACCTTACCACGTCCAAGAGGGCGTGCAAAACGGTGGCTTTTGGGTACAGTCCCGAATCACATGGAGGCAATGAGCGATAGGAGGGGATTCGTCTCTCCCGGTATAGGGAGTTGATGTTGTGCTGTGTTCGATTGGCTATAACTGGAAGTCCCTGGCCAGGGCTGATATAGAGATTTACTGGTAAGTGTTACTAGTAGTTTCTCGACCCGTTATGAGCCATACATCGACACGACTTATCGGTTACTGGGGTCTGACGTTTACCACCCCTAGACTTGATATGCGACATATCAGACGAACAGACCGGACTGTACGGGAGTGTTACTGATCGGATTCACAGGAGAACGCACAGGCTAGCTTGTTGATCTTCTGATTGCTCAATACCTGGGTGGCTGTTACGTTTAGCTGACCGCTTGCAGCTTGTGGGTGTTTGATATGATCATCACCTGCTACCGGCGTATTGACGATTCTTTAGAGTCCTACACAGAGGTTTCTTGGCTCAGGCGAAACAGAGTAGTGGCACATATGTGATATGCGCAGGAGCGAGAATAATGCGATATGGGATACCGTATTATATTCTCGCGATATATGGATATGAATCGGGTCATCGGATCAAGTGTTGATTCGATGAATCGGTACATGATATATTAGCCGGTTATATTCGATATAGCCGGATCGTCGGATCAAGTGTTGATTCGATGATTTAATATATAATAATATATATGATATATTATTATATTAACTAATATTGGCTTACTTTATTATTTCATTTTCTCAGTGGATGATACATTGATATATATGCGATATATGTTAATTGTATTATTTTCTTTTGTTGCAAATATATAATATATATGTGATATATATTATTGTGACATGATATGATTAATTGTTAAACATGTTTAAGGATGATTAATTGAGGTTAGGGTTTGATTGGGTTTAGTTGCTTCAAGTTCTTTCTAGAAGCAATTTTCTTTTGTCATTTGTAAAGATATTTTGGATGACACATTTTTTAACTTAACCAAACCCTAACCCTAGTTGTTTCTCTACACATTCTCATCCATTCATCCTTGACCATGGTTAATAATTAAATCATATGTTTATATTTCTATTCATCACAAAAGAAAATGGATTATCATTATTCTTTTTCCATTATCATCTTCTTCTTCTTCTCTCTTGAAGAAGCTCTCTTGATTTTCTTAAGTGATGATAAAATATGAGAAAATGATATAGAAAGAAAGCAAAATCACTACTCTCTCATCCTCATCTCATCTAGCCCTTGGGATTAGGGTGTTCTTCTCTTTAGAGTGAGATAGCTTGAGTTCTTCGAAACCTCGACGTAGATCATCGGAAATTTGGATTACGACGAGCTAGAATAGATCGTTCGAGTCGTGGAGCCTCTCATGAGTCCGGGAGATCGTGGATCGCGGCAAAGGGACTTCTACTTGGAGCTTGTGAAGTGAAGGAGCGGACTACAAAGGTTGTAATCCCTCACACTTAGATAAATGTTATCTATTTACATGTTAAACCCTAATAATCTAGCAAAGATCCCGGCTTTGGGTTGTTCGGCACGTCTAAAATTTAATCCGGGCATGTTTGATGCCTTATGAACCTTCACAAGAGTGCCTAGGAACCCTACAGAAATGACGGAGGGCTACGACAGATTTTTAAGAAAACCCTTTGCGTAATGAACTTGATATCGTTGTAGAATCGAGTGAATTTTAAAAAGGAGTGTTTTTGAAGCTTTTACTAGTTTTGCTAAAGAGGTCACTCCCGGTGAAAGGATCTCGGCTCTTTCCTTATCGAATAAGGTGCAGGATATTTCACAAATACCACTATGCAAAGCAAAAACTATAAAAGCAATCAAAAGGCAAACCGAGTGGGTTGTAGCATCTGCTAGTTTCGCTAAAGAGGTCACTCCCGATGAAGGGATCTCGTCTCTTTCCTTATCGAATAAGGTGATGGATATTCTACAAGGAATACCGCTATGCAAAGCAAAAACTAGAGCTACCAGTTTTTAAAACAAGCTTTTACAACATCTTTTAGGTTTCTTTTTATTTCATTAATCTTATTAATGAATTCCCATCATTATATGCTTCCTAAGCATCACAGAAGAAACGAAAGCAGTAATATATAATATATATCATATATATAATATAAGCATTCGTCTCAGAACATTTCACAGTGATCACATCACAGAGCAGCAGAAGATAACATATGAAATATTGGATATACTAGGATTTCTCGGCGAGTCCGTCACAGGGTTGCCTTCTGCTGCTCTGTGATACCATCTAGGAGTTCTCGGCGAGTCCGTTCAGTGTACCCAGTCTCCACTGAGCACCCGTATACCTTTTCTGATGTCAAACACCAATGGATATGGGATCATCCATCGCCCATCATATGGGTCGAGAAGCGTATACGCTAGTCTACTCTGGAGTATTGATGCCCTGTCTCGATACTCTCTCGACTAGGAACAATTATAGGGTGTACTTGTGGACTACCCTTGGCCCCACTAGTATGATCTCCATCATAGTCCTGGTAGTTAAGTACACATCCTAAGGGCTTTGTCAACATGTGAAAGCAAGACAGTATCACGTATACAAGTCAACATGTTAAGACAAAGAGCAACCAGATAGCATACTATCATATCGAGCAAGAAAGCCATCCCTATATATGTCCAAGCATCCACTACAATATACATCCTATATATAGTAATGGCCTCTAGGGCATACATATAACTAACACTAAGTGCACTTTGTCGACGGCATCGGGGCTGTGGCAAATCCTATTAGAGTTCCCAACGAGCATTCGATCATTTTAATCGAGAATTTTGTTGAATTACCTGACTGCTTATTGAAAAGTATTTTCAATACAAGACTAAAATGCAAGGTGTCACGACCCGAAAATATTGTTCATGACCGGCAGTTAAACTACGCCACGTCTAAAGGCGTAACGTAATTCAAGTAAGCCGAAACCCAGAAATCTAAACCTTTTTAAGAAAATAAAGAGGTGAAGTTTTGAAATGAAGGTATGGTGAAAATCATAAGTTTTCTTAAATACATTAATAATGGAATATGAAAATGCAAGTAAATTTTACTGGTTGAAAACATGTTTCGTCTTTTAAAAATTTGGGCAGCACCTCCTTTCTATATTTTGATCCAAAACCACAAATACATGAGATGATATAAAGGCGTCCCTAAGCGGGAACTAGCTCTTCGCCAATCGGCGGATTCACAACCACGCAAGTCACAATATGAGTATACGACGCCCAACGGCGAAGATCAACACCAAAAGAGAATGAAATAAGCAAGACATTAAACCCACCAAGCGAGCATAAACCCATCGCTCAAGTCTTGCAACTACAAGTCTCACTAAGTTTTTACTTAATATACAAATACTAGTTTTGATTAATGGAGTTGACTAGATACAACAGGATAATAAATACAAAAGGGGTATGATCCAACATGTACCACCTACCAAAGCAAATCACCCGAATGCAGCTGTGTGCCAGCGATGCCGCTACTGGTCCATGCGGTCAACCTGCAAGAACTGTGGCACAACGGGGGTGAGTTGTCAACTCGTGAGTAGAAAACATCAACAGGTAGAAATCGAATAAAATAACGATTTCCTAGGTCAACTATATCATGAACGTACTACTATGATATCTAGGGTGACCGTATGTATATATACCAATAGTATAATCAAGGCCTATCAGCATGTGGATCCCGTCCACGTGTCAACCAGTGACCCAACAACATCATGCATGTAAATATCATAATAACATATGCATGAAAATATAAGGATATCAATCAGTGTGTCCATCAACAACACATCAAAATCATGGAACCTGAGTGTCCAACATCGACACTCGAAATATCATGAAACCCGTGTCCAACATCGACACGTAAATCCTCATATCTCGGGCTCCGTCAGTCCGGATCGGCCCACGGGCTCTGTCTGCAGGATCGGCCCTCAGGCTCCGGCAGAACGGATCATCCCATATCCATCTCTCGACTCCAGTCGGTATCCTCCGGATAACCGCCAGTCCAACCAATCACCGGTAGGTAGTAGTCCCTCTGCCAGGCTCATCGTCTACTGCACAACAATCTGTTCTCGCCCCGGGGTACCATACCGGGTCCACCATGAACCCGCAAACGGATCATCCAACTTCTCGAATCGGGTTTCTAGCACACGTCTCAGAACCGAGAAAACGCATGGTGGACGCACTGAAATATCATAACAAGAGAAACCGGTTTTTTAAAACAATACATATTTTCTTTTGAAATAACCACGGTTCTCAAATCCAAAAATCTCATGAAAACAGCATATCTCAATGCGTAATCGTAAAGCATGATGTATGCGATATATAACAGAATGTAAGCATATCCGTATCATGCAACATGGAACAGTGATGTGAACATAGCAAGTAAATCATGCAAGGAGTCGTATCATGATGAAGCAATTCTACTGTGTAAGTGACATAGCAATTATCGATGATGAAATGTGTGAGCCGGCCAATCTGTGTAAGTGTAACATACGCATCATCAATAATGGTGTAGGTGTACTAGCACAGGTATATGCAATGCAATGAGAATAGCATGAATGTAGCATAAGTAAATCGTCAGCCAAAAGCTATAAGGTATACGTATCTGTAACATTTCAGAAAATATAAAATATTATTTTTGGAATTTAATATTAAAATAATATATTTTACGAAAACTACAGATTTGCGAATTTGGGGTTTTCGTAAAATGATATAAATATATACCAATATTTATGAAATAATTGGAAGATTTAAAATGATTTATTCATTTAAAAATATAATGAATGGAATTTGTGTGTCATTATTTTTGCCAAAATTCTTGTGTGGAATTGGTGAGATTTTTGTGAGTGGGTTGGAAAATTTCGTGGGCTTTTATAGGCAAAATTCGAAATTTTTGGGGGCTGGGAATTTCGAATGGCATTGGTGTGTGCAAGATAATTTTTGGGAGAGGACAAAATGGTGACTCATTTGTGCTTTAATTTTTTTTGGAGCGGGTAAGATATTTTCATGGAGATATTTTGGTTTAGATTTTTTGTGAGGTGGCTGGTGGTTTTTGAGGTGTGGGATTAATTTCTTGAGTGGGGATTCACATTTTTACACACAACACTGCACACTCACAAAATTCCCCAGTGAACTTTTCTTCTTGGCTGAGCCCATTTTTAGAGAAGCCAAAAATCCTTTGCTCACATTTTTCCCTCCTTGGAAACTTCATTTACCTCCACCCAAATACTTGGGTGCCTTGAGACAAAGTATTCCACACTATCTCTACTTTTTCTTGGACATGTCGGCTAGCAAACTTCATGTCCGAGTTGCTTCAGTTTGAAGCGGGAGCCCGTATAAAGAATCCTCGACGTGCGTCCTCTTCGACGAGCGTGACCGGAGAGCGAACTTCGTCGAGGCAGCCACAACATGCTAAGGGCAGAGATTTAAGGCCGAAGGACACGGATCGATCGGTACATTCGCGTGGATTCCGAGACGACGAAGTGCATCGACTACGGCTAAGCGAAGAGTTCAGCAGGTGAGTAGATTTATATCTACGGGGGAAGTCGGGTAGATGGCGTATAGCACCCCCATAAATTTACGAATGGAGACCGATATATATATACATAGAATACAGTAGGAGAATCCTGCACTAGAAAACTATTGATGTGTTTAAAAGACAGTTAGAGGTGATATTAATGATTTAGTATATATATCGAGAGATGAGATGAAAGTTAAGGACATAACCCTTTGACATGCTATGATAGATATGAAAAGTGAATGTGAATCACAATATATAGGTATGCAGTTGCACGAGTTTAAGTATGAGTTTTAGATAAGCGTGACATGAGATTCATATGAATGAATGTGTATGTAAAATGACTTGATGTGAGAGATTGATGCGATGGAAAGAGTATACGATGAGATATGATGACTTGGTTGATATGCCGTTGTATGGATGTGAGTCGATAAGAAATAGTTGATACCTTGCCGGTCCCCTGATACGAGATTTATGCGGATGTGACCTGAGAGATAGGTATACTTATATGGATAAAGATTGCATTATGAGTGATATGTCGTACGAGACTTAGATCCGTACCCCGATGTTGTATAGGTTGATAGAATCCCTAATTTGTTTAATGCTGACGTACGATAGATTACCGTACGTGATGAGTTTTACTTGTTGATTTATCCATACCCTTGATTAAAGGATGTCGTACGATGGATTGTACCGTACGTGAAGTTGTGAGGCTGGATGCCGATTGATAGATTCACCGACTCGGTCATGTTAGATACGTATACCTTATAGCACTTAGTTCACGATGTGCATTATGCTGCATTCATATTATTCTCATTGCATTTCATATACCTATGCTAGTACACCTACACTATTATCGATGATGCGTATGTTACACTTACACAGATTGCCGGCTCACCCACTTCATCATCGATAATTTCTATGTCACTACACAGTAAAATTGCTACATCATGTCATGATATACTTGCTATACTCACATCACTATGCTGTGTTGCATGATATACTTGCTATGTTCATATCACTGTTCCACGTTGCATGAGATATACGGATATGCTTACATTCTGTTATATGTTGCATACTTACATGCTTACATATATACCCTGCTATAGCTACACGTTCACTTTATATGATGTTGCGTTGGATTTTGGATAATAGGGAACCGCATGATATATTTTAAAACTGGATTCATTTAAAAGAGCGGTTTTCCCTTAATATGCTCATATTGTTGTTTTATGTTGCATACATCAGTTTTTCATGGATTTACACATTGAGATATGGATTTCATGTGATTTATGGATTTGAGAACCGTGGGGGTATTTCAAGAAAATTATGTGTTGTTTGAAAACCTGGTTTCTCTTGATATGATATTTCAGTGCGTCCACCATGAGTTTTCTCGGTTATGAGATTTGTGTTATATACCCGATTCGAGGAGCGGATAGGCACCTTCTGCGGGTACATGGTGGACCCGGTATGGTTCCCCGGGGCAAGATATGATTTTCGTGGTATAGACGATGAGCCTGGATGGCAGGGCTAATACCTACCGGTGATAGTATTTTTACTCGGCGGTTATCGTGGGGATACCGACCGGAGTGATGTATGGACATGACATCAAGGCCAGTCGTGGTAACGGCGCCTGAAACATGAGGATTTACGTGTCGATACTGGACACGGGTTTCATGATATTTAGAGTGTCGATGTTGGACACTCAGGTTCCATGATTTTATTGTGTCGCGAGGGACACACGTTGATTTATATCCTCATATTTACCTGCATATGCTTTTATGATATTTATATGCAACAGTTGTTGTGTCAGTGGTTGACACGTGGACGAGATCTACTGCATACGTGTATTGATTACATTGTTGGACGAGATCCACCTGTTTACATGCATTTATTTATATGGTTGGATGATGTCCACTTGCTGATAGGCATTGATTATGTGTTGGCACATATGCAGATACGGTCATCCTAGATATCATAGTATTACCTTTATGATATAATTGACCTAGGAATCGTTGTTTATTTCGATTTCTACCTGATGATGTTTTCTGCTCACGAGTTGGCAACTCACCCCTGTCGTGCCACAGTTCTTGCAGGTTGACCGCATGGATCAGTAGCGGCATCGCTGGCACACAGCTTGCGTTCAGGTGTTTTGCTTTGGTAGGTGGTACATGTTGGATCGTACCCCTTTTGCATTATTATTATTCCTTTTGTATCTAGTCAACTCTATCATATCAGAAACTAGAAATTGTATATGTTGAAGACTTAGAAAGACTTGTAGTTGCGAGACTTGAGCGATGGGTTTTATGTTCGCTTTTGGAGTTGATGTCTTGCTTTACTTTATTTCCTTGTGTGGATTTTCGCCGTTGGGCGTCGTATATATATTTATGCTTGTGGTGGTTGTTTCCGCAGTTGGGCGTGATTTGCTCCCATTTGGGGATGTTTTATTTATATTCTGTGTTGTACCCGTTTTCGGGACTAGTTTTTACTAAGGAGGTGCTGCCTAAATTTTCAAAAGACAAAACATGATTTATTATACCTTTATTTCAAAACTTCACCTCTTTATTTCTTAAAAAGGTTTAGATTTCTGGGTTTCGGCTTACTTGAATTACATTACGCCTGTAGACGTCGCGTGATTTAAGTGCTGGTCACGAGCTAATATTTCGGGTCGTGACAATATCTGACATGACCGAGTCGGTGATTCTAACAATCGGCATCCAGCCTCACAACATCACGTACGGTATAATCCATCGTACGGCATCCTCTAGTCAAGGGTATGGATCAATCATCATAAAACTCATCACGTACGGTAAATCATCGTACGGCGGCATTAAACCATCAGGGATCCTATCAACCTATATGACACTGAGGGTACGGACCTAACGTCTCATACGGCATATCACTCATGATTCACAACATACATATCTATATACCTATATCCCAGGTCGCATCCATAACAATCTCATATCAGGGGACCGGCAAAGGCATCAATCCTCTCATATCGACTCTCATCCGTATACCGACATATCAATCAGGTCATCATATCACATCGTATATTATTTCCATCACATTTATATCCCACATCAAGTCATTTACATATATCTATCCTCTCTTATACACCTAATGTCATGCTACTCAAAAAATCATACTTATTCTAGTGCAACTACATATCTATAAGTCGTGATTCACAATCGAGACATCATTTCTATCATATCATGTCAAGGAGTCATATCCCTATAACTTTCATCTCCTATCTCAATATACATATTCAATCATTCATATCATCTCTAATTATCTTTGTAACCATATCCTTAGTTTTCTAATCTAGGTTTCTACGACTGTATCCTATAGATCGGTTTCCATCAAAACTTGCAGGGGTGCTATACGCCAACCACCCGACTTCCTCCGTAGATATAGATCTACTCACCTTGATCCTTGCTTGCCGAAGTCGATGACGCCATGCTCCGTCGTCTCGGAATCCACGCGAAGGTACCTACAATATCAATACACCATCGCAAATGCTATTAAAATCGAGTTCAGAAAACCAATACGGCACACGGTGCGCTCATAGGTTAGAACCTGTAGCCTACGCATGCCAAACAATCAATCAACCTATGTTGTTGACGTACAAACGCCCAACAACCAAATACAAATCCAAACAGCAAAACCAAGAATTCCGAAATACGGAAAACATAACCAAAACCACTCACAATAGTTCCCGGATTTTTTAGTCAGGTGAAAAGAGCCTACACAAACAATGCAGTGGGGTAGTATATGAAGTGTGTGAGCTACTGGACCAATTCCAGCACCAACCACCGCCAAGGGGCCGGCCATAATGCCCCTAAATCCGGCGAGCTCGGCCCAACCATCTCTGTTGGGGTTCGTCTGGTCAGGGTAGTCTCCCAGTGTCCTACATAGGTCCCTAGTATTGTTTGTTTTTCTCAGAATTACCCCAGGTTGCTCCAGATTCCCTGTAGGCCACTAAAAGTCACAAAACCGACATGGGTAATTTCCTAAGTTCATATTTCGGGTTCTATACTCTGGTCCAGGTCAAGAATCAAAACTCTTGTAAACAGCCACTACATCACCACAACATAACTCAAACCCTAATCCTTCTCTTGGAATTTCCAAACATCACAATTTCACACTTAATCAACTTCTAAACTAAACTAGAATGCAAGAAACTAAAAACTAAACTAAATGAAATGAGTCATACCTCATTTGGGCAACTCAAGAAAAACCCCAGCTTCTCAAAGTCTTCAAAATCTAACTTTTCTTGGTCCAATGTGATGAGGGTGTGGTGGGGATCATTTTTAATGAAAGGGGTTTAGGGTTTTGATGAAGGAATGGAGGTGATTCATGGAGGTGAAGGTGGAGGGAGATGAGGATGAAGGAGGTGAGGAAAATAATGGAGGAAGGTGAATGAGGCAGCCCCCCTGTCTCTCACTTATTCTCACTCTCTTTCTCTCTCATAGCATGCTTAACCCCTCATCATTGTGTCCCCTCTCTCTCTCTCCTCAAAAATACACTCTCTTCATTTTCTTTTCTCACAAAACCAAATACAACATGAAACCAACAAATAACACAACATGCAACATAACATGGTGCACTAACCATGGAAAATGTAGAAATACGGATTTGGCTTAATCGCGATTAGCAGTGCACTAATCGGGTTTAATTTTAAACTTGCGTATAATTAATTATAAAAATGCCAAGTCCGATGAATATATTTTTAAATGAATAAATCATTTTAATCCCCAATTATTTCATAATTATTGGTATATATTTATACCCTTTTTCGAAAACCCCAATTTCGCAAATCGGGTAGTTTTCGCGAAATATATTATTTTAATATTAAATTCCAAAAATAATATTTTAAATTTTCTGAAATGTTACACAAGGTTTATAGGTTAGGCATGAAATCCGGAATATGAGATACTCCTGGTTTATGATGTCTAAGGAATATATGGATCCTAATTATTGTAGTTTTACATTTTTTTCTGCAACCGTAAGTGTAATATGTGGTGTATCACCGATCTCGTTGCTATATGTCAACGACATTCGGGATACGCATATTTACTTTCGTTGATGACATGTGATGTTTATGTGTTGCTGTGATATATTATATAGGATCGTCGTGATTGAATAGCCGGGGGTGTTTTTTGCGTGAGATGAGATTTTTTCAATTTTCATTCGTATAAAAAGTTGTATATAATATTCTTTTATTGGGACACTTCCGGGTTGAAGTTGGTGTCACCATTGATGTATATTATTTAATTTTCCGCATTAGGATAGACCCAAGGCGGGGAGAACAAGTAACCGGGTTCTAGAGTCCAGTAGGAGACCATCTGGAGAAGTCGAGACCGGGTCGCCTAATTCTAAAATTGGCAGGGTTACTTGTCTCTCTCGTAGGGATCTAGGGATGTGGGTTTGGCTATTCATCACGACCGTGGAATCCGTGTTTTTCATTACTGGCTGAATTTAAAACACGGACCTCTTAGTATTTCCAATATTTCATATGTTTGCTTCTGCTGCTTGAGTTATGTGATGTGATCATATAACTGCCTGAGACGAATGCTATATATATATATATATATATATATATATATATATATAATATAATAAACGTTGCTTATGTTTTGCTCCCGCGCTAGTCCATCCCCCGCTCTGTCGTTAGTTAAGTAACCTAACGGTGCATGACAAGGCCCCATGGCGAATGCGGATGGCATAAGCGTACGTTCTATTTTCGTTTCTTCTGTGATGTTTAGGAAACATAAATGATAGGACTTCATTAATGAGATTAATGAAAAGATAAGAAACCTAAAGGTGTTATAGAATCAAACTTTTCAAAAAAGGTAGGTCTAGTTTTTTCTTTGAATAGTGGTATTCCTTGATGAATATCCAGCACCGCATTCGATGAGGAAAGAGCCTAGATCCCTTCACCGGGAGTGACCTCTTTAGCAAAACTAGCAATTGCTACAACCTACTCAGTTTGTTTTTGAAAACTACTCGATTTTAAAAGCGGAGCGTAAACCACTCCTTTTCAAATCACTAGATTCTACAATGATATCAAGTTCATTACGCTAAAGGTTTTTCTCAAAACTAGTCGTAGCTTTCCGTCATTTCAGATAAGTAATATTCAGTATCTGTGCTGCATTTTTTGACCTTGTCAAAGCGTAGTGTGCGGTAGCTGATTAGTGCTTATCTGCCACATATGATGCAATTGGATTAGGGTAGTCGTACGGCCTTGTTGACCTTGTCAAGGATCGTGCGGGTGGGTTTAATTCAATCATGAAATGAACGGGTTGAACTTGACTTGCCGTTTATGGTTTGTTGCCCTTGTCAAGGTCATAAACCATATAGGGTAAAAATAGATATTGGGAATTTCAGGTGTTGAAATTTATAATGAGATTGCATACCTTCTATGAGATAGTTGGATCCCGATACCCACTGTGAGTAAGTGTTACTCCTCGGAGAGTTTTTTACTTTACAATTAGCCGATCCGGTAGATGTCTAAGAAAGGTGATAACGGGGTTATGCCCCTGCGGAAACGAGGTTATTTAATTAATTCCATGAGAAAGCATGAGAGGACTCCCTCGGAGTACCAATACCTGCCTGGATGATCAATTGGCGAACTTGTAGGGTGTAATTAATTCCAGCTAATCTTACCTTTTAGGGTTTGAAGGAAGATTTGATAAAAACAGTGGGAGCCATCCTGATTAGATAAGATAATAACCAATCTAATCTTGCAAGGAGCGCACACTAAAGTGTTTACCTCTCTCTCCAGGTAGCGACCATGGCACGCCTTAATCCAGATAATAATATGGATGTATTGACCGAACCCGCTTATTATACTGAACTGTGGAACGTTAGTCCCGCTCTATCTTATGACTGTCATAAGTCTGAGCAAAAAATAGAGGAATACCAGGATTTCCACGCAACCCGAACGACGAAAGAGCATGATGATGTATCTTCTTCGGGTGTGTTCGTTACCGAGAATTGTTTCTCAGTTTGCTCTACGTCCTGAGTATTGGATACCGGATCAGGATTCTACGTATGTAATTTGTTACATGGGTTAAGAAGAAGTAGAGAACTGGGAAAGGGTGATATGTCTCTCAAAGTAGAGAATGGAGCAATTGTTGCAGCCAAAGCAGTTGGCGAATATCACCTAGTATTACCAAATGGTAATACATTGATTCTGAATGACTGTTATTACGTACCAAAATGATGTGCAATATTATATCAGTTTCTTTGCTACATAAAGATGGATATAACTTTGTATTGGAGGAAAATGTTATGAATATTTTCCTAAATCAAGTGTTGATTAGGTTTGGTATGTTGTGTAACGGTATATACGTTCTTAATCAAATTACAGTTCTAAATATACAGAACACACACAAGAGGAAAAGTTCAGAAATGAACGAAGCCTTCTTGTGGCGCTGTAGACTTGGTCATATCAATGCGACTAGACTAGCTAAGTTGCATAAAGATGGATATTTAAATCCATTTGAATTTACATCTTATGAAACTTTCCAGTCGTGTCTCAAAGGCAAGATGACCAAAACTCCATTTACGGGACACGGAGAAAGAGCTACTGAACTCTTAGGATTGATACATTGTGATGTATGCGGTCCTATGTCTACACATGTCAGGAATAGTTCATCGTACTTTATTACATTCACCGATGATCTCTCAAGATTCGGACGTGTGTTCCTGTTGAAACACAAGTCTGAAGCTTTTGAGAAATTCAAGAAATATAAAAACGAAGTAGAGAACCTGACGAGTAAAAGTATTAAAGTCCTTCAATCTGATCGGGGAGGAGAATACTTGAGCATGGAATTCCGAGACTATTTAAAAGAGAATGGGATTCTCTCTCAGCTTACTCCTCCGTATACACCACAGCACAACGGTGTATCGGAGCGGAGGAATCACACCCTATTAGATATGGTGTGCTCCATGATGAGTACTGCTGAGTTACCTATTTCCTTTTAGGGTTATGCGCTTGAGACAACCGCATACCTATTGATTCAAGTTCCACCAAAATCTGTGCCTAAGACACCATATGAGATATGGAGTAAAAAGAGACCATATCTTAAACGGGTTAAGATATGGGGTTGTCCGGCCTATGTTAAAAAACAGAATCCGGACAAACTCGAAGCACGTTCAGTTCTTTGCAAGTTTGTGGGATATCCAAAGAATTCACATGGATATCTATTCTACCATACCGAGGAACAAAAGGTATTTGTTTCTCAACATGCCACCTTTTTAGAAAAGAAATTTCTTGTAAAAGAAATTAGTGGTAATAAGGTAGAACTGGAAGAAGTTCCAGCTACACAAACTATAACTGATGATTTAATAGAACCAGAGGATTCGATAGTCCCCGACGAACCTCAGCCACTCCGCAGATCTAGTAGGGTTTCTCATCCACTTGAGAGATACTGCGGTTTTCTCATAGACGGTGGGAGCGAGGATTGCATCATGGAAGATGATGACCTAACTAGTTTCGAGCAGACCATTAAAATTAGGGACTCTGTGAAATGGCTGGATGCTATGCGATCTGAGATGGAATCCATGTACACCAATGAAGTATGGACTTTGGAAGTTACTCCTGAAGGGGTAAAACCCATTGGGAGCAAGTGGATCTTCAAGAAGAAACATGGTGTAGATGGAAAGGTTGAGACCTTCAAAGCTAGACTTATAGCAAAAGGTTTTCGTCAACGACCAGGTGTCGATTATGATGAAACCTTTTTTCTAGTAGCTACGCTTAAATCCATCAGTATCCTACTTGCCATTGGAGAATACCATGACTATGAAATCTGGTAGATGGACGTCAAGACCGCTTTTTTAAATGGTGATTTAGAAGAGAGCGTGTACATGACACAGCCAGAGAGCTTCGTAGATAGTAGGAGCAGCGGAAAGATGTGCAAGCTACTTAAATCAATATACGGAATAAAGCAGGTATCACGGAGCTGGAACATCTGTTTTGATGTGAAAGTCAAAGAGTTTGACTTCATAAAAAACGTAGATGGACCTTGTATATACAAAAAGGTTGTAGAGAGTAAGGTTATCTTCCTCGAATTGTACGTGGATGACATACTCATGATAGAAAATGATGTTCCTATGTTACACTCGGCAAAGCTCTTCTTATCACACAAGTTCTCCATGAAAGATCTAGGTAATGCCTCCTACATCCTGAGGATAAAGATCTATAGAGATAGATCCAAACGGATGTTGGGATTGTCCCAATCCAGGTACATAGACACCATACTAAAGAGGTTTAGTATGGAAGATTCTAAGCATGGTAATTTACCCACTTGTTCAGGAATCACTCTCTCCAAAGAGATGTCTCCCAAGTCTGATTTGGAGAGATCTTGCATGGAAGGGATACTCTATGCTTCCGCAGTTGGGTCTATCATGTATACGATGTTATGTACCAGACCGGATGTAGCTTACACACTAGGTGTAGTGAGTTGGTATCAATCAGATCCTGGGAAAAAGCACTGGACAGCTGTGAAGAACATTCTTAAGTACTTGAGAAGAACTAAAGAAATGTTCTTGGTGTATGGTAACGGTGAACTCCAAGTGGAGTCCTTTACCGATTCGAGCTTCCGGAGTGATAAGGACGACAGCAAGTCGGTCTCGGGTTTTGTCTTCACCCTCAATGGAGGGGCGGTATGTTGGAAGAGTTCCAAGCAAGATACCGTAGCAGACTCGACGATGGAGGCAGAATACATCACTTCCAACGATGCTGCCAAAGTGGTTGTCTGGATGAAGAAGTTCATTGCTGAACTTGGTGTGGTTCCATCCATTGAGCATCCAATACCTTTGTAGTATGATAACAATGGAGCCGTGGCATTGGCCAAGGAATCCTGGTCCCATCAAAGATCCAGACATATTCTGAGGCGATATCACCTGATCCGGGAGATAGTAGATCGCCGGGAGATTGAGGTCGGGAGAGTTGACACGAAGGAAAACACAGCGGATCCACTTACGAAGGCCCTCCCCCAGACACAGTTTCAGAGAGTTTTTGGGATGTTGGGTATGCGATACTGCAACAACTGGCCTTAGTGAAAGTGGGAGATTGTTAGGAATATATATGCCCTAGAGGCCATTATTGTATGATATTATGGATGCTTGGACATATATATAGAGGACTTTCTTGCTCGACATGATAGTATGCTATCTGGTTGCACTTTATCTTAACATGTACACTTGTATTATTACTCTCTCTCTCTGATATATGTTGATAAAGCCCTTAGGATGTAGACTTTACTACCAGGACTATGATGCAGATCATACTAGTGGGGCCTGGATAGTCCACTAGCACATCCTTTAATTGTTCCTAGTCAAGAGGATATCGAGACAGGGTATCGATATTCCAGAGTAGACTAGTGTGTACGTTGACCCTGTATGGGGCGATGGTTGATCCCATAACCATTGGTGTTTGACATCAAAGATTGTATACAGGTGCTCATTAGAGAATGGGTACACCGAACAGGACTCGCCGAGAACTCCTAGATGCTACCATACCTATCATCAGATAGCAGTTCTTTAGTGACACTGATACAGGTTAGTCTGTAAACCCGAGATCGTCATAGTGTCTTGTGTGTTTCCTACTGTGCTGTGATTTCCTCCCTACCACGGCTCAAAGGAGTTGTGCAAACAGGTGCATTTTAGGTACAGTCCCGAGTCACATGGAGGCAGTGAGCGATAGGAGGGGTTTCGTCTCTCCCGGTATAGGGAGTTGATGTTGCGCTATACTCGATTGGCTATAACAGCAAGTCCCTGGCTAGGGCTAATGAGATTTAATGGTAAGTTTATCAGTAGTTTCTTAAACTGTTATGAGCCACACATCGGCATGACTTATCAAGTTACTAGGGTCTAACGTATCCACCTCCAGACTCGATATGCGACATATCAGGCGAAGAGACCGGACTATACGATAAGTGTTACTTATGTTAGTTATATGTATGCCCTAGAAGCCATTACTGTACATACGATGTATATTGTAGTGGATGCTAGGACATATATAGGGAGGACTTTCTTGCTCGACATGATAGTATGCTATCTGGTTGCACTTTATCTTAACATGTACTCTGATTGTCTCTATATTACATGTTGATAAAGCCCTAAGGATATGTACTCGACTACTGGGACTATGATGAGATCATACTAGTGGGGCCACGGTGGTCGACGAGTACATCCTATAACTGTTCCTAGTCGAGGGTGTATCGAGACAGGGCATCGATACACCAGAGTAGACTAGCATATACGCATCTTGACCCATATGATGGGCGATGGATGATCCCATATCCATCGGTGTTTGACATCAAGGATGGTGTACGGGTGCTCAGTGGAGACTGGGTACACTGAACGGACTCGCCGAGAACTCCCAGATGGTATTAAATCTCACGTCAGATGGCAGTTCTCCGGTGACACTGGTACAGAGTAGTCTGTTGACCCGAGATCGTCATAGAGTCTTGTGTGATTCACACTGTGCTTTGATTTCCACCTTACCATGTCCAAGAGGGCGTGAAAAACGGTGGTTTTTGGGTACAGTCCCGAATCACATGGAGGCAATGAGCGATAGGAGGGGATTCGTCTCTCCCGGTATAGGGAGTTGATGTTGTGCTGTGTTCGATTGGCTATAACCGGAAATCCCTGGCTAGGGTTGCTGAGATTTACTGGTAAGTGTTACCAGTAGTTTCTCAAACTGTTATAGACCTCATATCGACATGACTTATCGAGCTATTGGGGTCTGACGTTTACCACCCCTAGGCGAGATATGCGACATATCAGTCGACGAGACCGGACTGTACGGGAGTGTTACTGATTGGATTCACAGGAGAACTAGCGGGCTTGCTTGTTGATCTTCTGATCGCTCAATATCCTGGTGTCCGTACGTTTAGCACACCGCTTGCGGCTTGTGGGTGTTTGATATGATCATCACCTACTGCCGGCGTATTGACGAGTCTTTAGAGTCCTACACAGGGGTTTCCTGGCTCAAGCGAAACGGAGTAGGAGCACATATGTGATATGTGCGGGACCGAGATTAATACGATATGAGATACTGTATTCTATTCTCGCGATTTGTAACATTGATCGGTTGTATGCGATATAGCCGGGTTATCGGATCAAGTGTTGATTCGATAAGTTGTTACACATGATATTAGTCGGTTATTGCCGGATTATTAAATCAAGAGTTGATTTAATAATTTAATGTATAATTATATATTTGATATATTACATTACATTAACTAGTATTAGCTCACTTAAGATTTATTTTCTCACTTGTTTGTGCACATTGTTTATCTGTGATATATGCAAGTGTACATGTTTGTATCATGCTTGATGATACACACAAGATGGGTGTATGAGACTCATACCAAGATTAGGGTAAAGATTAGGGTTATTGTTTTATCTTAAGATTTAACAAAAGGGTTTAACTTAGTCAAAGTAATCAAGCTTGAAGAAGCTTGGAGAAGCTTTGACAAAGTCCACTCTTTTGTCATTTCTTTTGATATTCTTTAACCTAACCGTTAACCTAATGCTTTGGTTAATTCTCTACATGAGTTAAGCATGATAGCTTAACTCACCCATGGTTACATTATTTATTGGATAAGTTTTCATTTGGATGGATAATTCTTTCTTCTTCTTCTTCATCATCAAGCTCCATCCAAAAGCTTACTAGCTCCAATGGTGCCATGAGCAAAAGAGTGAGAAAATCAATTCTAAAGTGATCACACTTCCTACTTCTTCATCCTCTACCACTTGCCATGTAGTAGAGTGTGTTCTCTTCACAAAGTTCATGACCTAGTGAAGGAATAGCTTGAGTTAGTGTCTCCCCGACGTAGATCATCTTCGGCCTCGAAGTCATCGTAGCAAGCACGTTCGTTCTTCTCGCGGAGCTTCTCAAGAGTCCGGAGTTTACGATCACAGTGATGGGGATGTCTACACGGAGCTAATGAAGTGAAGTACCGGATCTACAAAGGTTGTAATCCCTTTCACTTAGTGTTAAAGTTGTTAACATGCAAGTTTTCGCCTAAAACCTAGTTTAAAGATCCGTATTAGAGTTGTTCGGCACGGCTAAAATTTTAATCGGGCATGGTTGATGCCTCGTAGACCTTTGTGGCAGTGCCCAGCAACCCTACAGTGGTATCAGAGCCAAGCTAGAGCTTTAGGCGAAGTCTAAGCGAAGTTTAATGTCCGATCGAAACACGAAACCCTAATCCGAACCCTTCTCTGGACATTTTGTGAAAATATGATTTTTTCCAAATTAAAAATCCTTAAAAAAATCAGCAGGGAATTCTATGGACACGTGTGCAAAATGACACACTGAATCGCTCAAAGCGCCGTGGAACCGCGGCCAAACTAGGGTATTGGCGGCGGTTCCGCGGCCGTAACTGGGGATTAATTGTTAGTTTTTGCACAGTAATAACAGTTGGTTCTTTCTGATTCTTCTGGGAATTTTTATTTTTCACTCAAGTGTTGAGTTTTCTGGGTTGTATTGGGGAATTAATGATTCGATCGGATATTTTAACTTTGTTTTGTTTTTCCGGATAATTTTAGAATGTGTTAAAAAGTTCGACCGGATATCAATAATTCACTTTTTCCCGACCCGGAAAATTTCCAAGTGTTGGATTTTTCCGTTGTTTAAGAACGTTCTAAGTCGTGCAAGTAACGCGATGGACCCTCTAGAAGACAACAAACCTTAACTCGATTATGTGACCGTCTTGAACTGCCTTTTGAACCTTAGGGTTTGGGGCAGTACGGCGTGCCACATGTGAGGCATTGGCTTGACCCTTCTACGACTGGACCATTGGTACTGTGGCATGTAATGGATATTTTTGAACTCCGCTCAAGTGTTAAGCTATTTGGGAAAACTTGGGTGTTTGATTATTCGATCGAAAATTTTGACATTGTCTATTTATCTGGAATGTGATACAATATTTGGAATCCACAAAATGTTATGAGATAACTAATTTGAATGTTATAAACATAGCAGTTTAGTCTCAATTGATCGGTTGCCACGGGATTTTGATGTGATCAAAAGTCCGTCGCAATCACGTAGCGTACGCGGATACTCGCCGGGTAAACTTAATAGACAGTCATGCCCCATAGCCCCGACTAAGTGACAGTAGGAGAACCCCGTCGCCAAAAGCATCCGTTCGGGTGCTCGCGGCAGCGGTGTTCCGCCTTAGTGCACTTCGTCGACGGCATCCGGGGGTGCGGCCGTCTACTAAAGTTTGCGACGAGCATTCGATCAGGATGTCGGGAATCTTGTTGAATTACCCGACTAGATATTGAAAAGAGTTTTCGATAATGAGACTAAAATGCGGGGTTTATAATTGTTAGGCATGCGATGTCTAAGGAATTCATTTGGTTAGGCATGCGATGTCTAAGGAGGTTGCGGATTCCAACTGTTGTAGTTTTACACTTTATTTTCTGTGACCGTAAGCGTAGTATGTGGTGTATCGCCGGCTTCGTTGCTATACATCAACGACAATCGGGATACGCATACTTGCTTACGTTGATGATATGAGATATTATGTGTTGCTGTGATATGTTATATTGGATCGTCACGTTTTGAATAGCCGAGGGTTTTATGTGAGATGAGAGTTTTTTCTTTTTCATTCATGTAAAATTCACTTGTATGTAATATTCTTTTATTGGGGCACTTCCGGGATGAGGTTGATGTCACCACTTGTATATTATTTACTTTTCCGCATTAGGTAGACCCAAGGCGGGGAGCACAAGTAACCGGGTTCTAGGGTCCAGTGGGAGACCATCTCGAGGAGTCAAGACCGGGTCTCCTAACCCTAGAATTGGCAGTGTTACTTGCCACTCTCGTAGGGGTCTAGGGATGTGGCTTTGGATATTCATCACGACCGTGGAATCCGTGTTTTATACTGGCTCGTATTGAAAACACGGACGTCCTAGTATATCCAATATTTCATATATGTATCTTCTGCTGCGATATCTGTGATGTGATCATTTGATATGTTGTGATAGATACTGTATATAGTATATTCGATATATTATATAGACGTTACTTATGTTTTACACCCGCGCTAGCCCTGCCCCGCTCTGCCGTTAGTTACATAACCTAACGGTGCACGAGGGGACATCGAGGCGAATGCGGATGGCATAAGTGTACGTCGTATTTATCTATGATGTTTAGGTGACTTAAATGATGGGACTTCATTAATGTGATTAATGAAAGAAAAAGAAACCTAAAATATGTTGTGGAATCGAATTTTCAAAAATAGGTAGCTACGGTTCTTGCTTTGCATCGCGGTGTTCCTTGTAGAACATCCTGCACCTTATTCGATAAGGAAAGGGCCGAGATCCCTTCACCGGGAGTGACCCCTTTAGCAATAACTGGCAGATGCTACACCCCTCGGTTTTTCTTTTGATTGCTTCTATAGTTTTTGCTTTGCATTGTGGTATATATGATATATCCTGCATCTTATTCGATGAGGAAAGGGCCGACGATCCCTTCACCGGGAGTGACCCCTTTAGCAAAACTAGAAAAGCCTCAAAAACACTCCATTTTTAAAATCATTTGATTCCGCAACGAGATCAAGTTCATTACGCAATAGGTTTTCAGAAAAACCTGTCGTAGCCCTCCGTCATTTCAGATAAGTACTACTTAGTATTCGTGCTGCGGTAATTTGGCATTCGTCAAGACGTAGTGTACGGTAGCTAACTAGTATTTATCTGTTTATGCATATGATGCAGATTGGATTAAGGTATTCGTACGACGTTGTTTGGCATTCGTCAAGGGTCATGCGGGTGGTTTTAATTCAATCAAGAAATGTACGGGTTGAACTTGACTAGTGGACTATGGGTTGTTTGGCATTCGTCAAGGTCATAGAACGCTAGGGGTAAAATATTATTGGGAATTTCAAGTGTTGAAATTTGCAATGAGATTGCATACCTTCTATGAGATAGTTGGATCCCGATACCCGCTGCGAGTAAGAGTTACTCCTGGGAGAGTTTTACACATTACAATTAGCCGATCAAGTAGGTGTCTAGAAAGGTGTTAACGGGGTTACGCCTCTAGGAAAATGAGATTTACTTTAATTAGGTTCGTGCGAAAGCACGGGGGACCTCCCTCAAAGTACCGACACTGGCCTGGCTGAAAGATTGGCGAACTTGTAGCGTGTAATTAATCCCGGCTAGTCTTTCCTTTTAGGGTTTGAAGGAAGATTTGATTAAAACAGTGGGAGACATCCTGATTAGATATATTAGATAACCAATCTAATCTTGCAAGAGCATACGCTGAGTGTTTTCTTCTCTCTCTCTCCAGGTAGCGACCATATCACGCCTTAATCAAGATAATAATACGGATGTATTGACCGAACCCGCTTGTTATACTGAGCTGGGGAACGTTGGTCCCGCTCCAACTTATAATTGTTATAAGACAGAGCAGGAAATTAGGGAATACCAGATTTCCCGTACCGCCCAAACGAAGAAAGTGCATGCTGATGCATCTTCTTCGGGTGTGTTCATTACAGAGAACTGTTTCTCAGTATCCTTTACGTCCTGGGTATGAGATACCGGATCAGGATCCCGCATATGTAATCTGTTACATGGGCTGCAGAAAGGTAGAGAACTGAGAACGGGTGATAAGTTTCATGAGATAGAAACGGTGCAAGTGTTGCAGCCAAGTCTGTTGGTCACTATCACCGTGTATTACTAGAATACATTGATTCTGAACAAATATTATTAGATACCGAACCTGATATACAACATCATATCACTCTCTTTATTAGTAAAGAAAGGATATAATTTTGTATTGTTGGATAATGTTTTGAACATTTCCTATATCAAGAGTTGATCGGTTCAGGTACGTTATCTAAAATCATTAACGTTCTAAATCAAACTACAGTTCTTAGTATATTGAACACACACGAGAGGAAGAGTTCAGAAATGAACGAATCCTTCTTGAGGCATTGTAGACTAGGTCATATCAATGCGACCCGACTAGCTAAGTTACATTTAGATGCATATTTAAAGAGTTTGAATTTACATCTTGTGAAACTTGCCGGTCATGTCACAAAGATAAGATGACCAAAGCTCTGTTTATTAGAAACAGAGAAAGAGTTAGTGAACTCTTAGGATTTATACATGCTGATGTATGAAAGTCTCCAGTCTACACATGCCAAGACCGGTTCTTTGTACTTCATTACATTCTCTGATGATCTCTCTAGATTCAGACATATGTTCCTGTTGAAACACAAGTCCGAACCTTTTAAGATATTCATGGAATATAAGCTAGAAGTAGAGAACCAAAATACGAGTATAAGTATTATGTCCTTTGATGTGATCAAGGAAGAGAATACTTGAGCACGGAATTCCTGGACTATTCTAAAAGAGAATGAGATTCTCTCTCAGCATTACTCCTCCGTATACACCACAGCACGTCGGTGTATCGGGGCGGAGCAATAGCACCCTATGTGATATGGTGTGCTCTATGATGAGTACTACTGAGTTTCCTATTTCCTTTTGGGAGTTATGCGCTTGAGAAGATGCATACCTATTGAATAGGGTTCAAATCAAATCAGTTGCCTACCACTTCATATGTGATATGGAAAGGGAAGAGCCCATATCTTAAGTTTATTAAGATTTAGGGTTGTCCGGCCTATGTCTAAAAGCAAAATCCGTACAAGCTCGAGGCAAAGTCAGTTCTGTAGAAGTTTGTTGGATATCCCAAGCATTCGCAAGGGAATATCTTCTACCAAACCGAGAAACAAAAGTGTTTTATTTCTCAACATGCCACCTTTGTGAAAGGGAATTTCTTGGGAAGAAATTAGTGGTCATGAGGTAGAACTGGAAAGGTTCCAGCTATACAAACTGCAGCTGATGATTTTGTAGAACCAAAGGATTCAATAGTTTCCAACGAACCTCAGCCTCTCCGCCAATCTAGTAGGGTTCCTCACCCACCTGAGAGATACTTCGGTTTCTCTATGATAGTGAGAGTGAGGATTGCATCATGAGATGATGACCCAACTAGTTTCTAGCTGGCCATCAGGAGTGAGACTTTGTAAGAATGGCTGGATGCTTATCGATCTAAGATGGAATCCTTATACACCAACAAAGTAGGGACTTTGGTTGCTTTATCTGAAGGGTTAAATCCCCATCAGGAGCAAGTATATCTTGAGAAGATTACTTGGTGTACATGGAAAAGTTGAGACTTTCAAAGCTAGACTTGTTAAAGGTTTGCATCATTGACCAGGTATGTATTATGATGAAACATTTTCTAAGGAGCTATGCTTAAGTCCATCCAGATCCTACTTGCCACGGCTACATACCATGACTACGATATCTGGTGGTTGGGTGTCATGACTGCTTTTCTAAATGATGTTTTAGAAGAGAGCGTCTATAAGTACACAGCCAGAGGGCTTCGTAGACAGTGGGAGCAGCGGAAACGTGAGCAAGATGTTTTATGTGATAAAGCAGGCATCGCGGAGTTGGAACATCTGTTTTGATGTGGTAGTCAAAGAGTTTGACTTCATCAAAATGGTAGATGAACCTTGTATATACAAAAAGGTAGTAGGGAGTATGGTGGTGATCCTTGTAGAGTACGTGGATGACATACTCTTGATAGGGAAGGAGTTTCCTATGCTACGCTCGGTCAATCTCCGATTATCACAAGGATTCTCCATACAGGATCAAAGTGATACCTCCTAAATCCTAAGTTATGGATCTATGAGATAGATCTAATTGGATGTTAGGATACTCACTAGTTGTAGTGAGATGGTATCAATCGATCCTGGGGAGAATCACTGGAAAGGTTCCAGGGTGGTAAGGACGACTGAATGTCAGTCGCAGGCATTGTCTTTACCCTCAGTGGAGGGACGGTATGTTGGAAGAGTTCCAAGCTAAATACCGTGACATACTAGACGATTAAAGGCAAGATACATCGTTACCAAAGATACTACCAAAGAGGCAGTCTAGGTGTATATAAGTTCATGAGATGAACTTCGTTCCTACCATTGTGTGACAATGGAGTTGTGGCTTTAGCCAAGGAACTACCGTCCCATCAGAAATCCAGATATAATTCTTAGGCAGTATCACCTGATCATGGAGATGGTTGATCTCCAGGGAGATCGAGGTTAGGAGAGTAGACACAGAGGACAACAGCGCGGATCCACTCACAAAGGCCTTTTTCCCAATAGAGACTTTTATGGGATGGTTGAGTATGAGATACTTCAACCGCAGCCAATTGTTGGGTATGTGATACCACAACAGATGGCCCTAGTGCAAGTGGGAAATTTTTAGTTATATGTATGCCCTAGAGGCCATTACTGTACATACGATGTATATTGTAGTGGATGCTAGGACATATATAGGGAGGACTTTCTTGCTCGACATGATAGTATGCTATCTGGTTGCACTTTATCTTAACATGTACTCTGATTGTCTCTATATTACATGTTAATAAAGCCCTTAGGATATGTACTCGGCTACTGAGACTATGATGAGATCATACTAGTGGGGCCACGGTGGTCGACGAGTACATCCTATAACTGTTCCTAGTCGAGGGTGTATCGAGACAGGGCATCGATACACCAGAGTAGACTAGCGTATACGCATCTTGACCCATATGATGGGCGATGGATGATCCCATATCCATCGGTGTTTGACATCAAGGATGGTGTACGGGTGCTTAGTGGAGACTGGGTACACTGGAAGGGTTTGCCGAGAACTCCCAGATGGTATTATACCTCACGTCAGATAGCAGTTCTCCGGTGACACTGGTACAGAGTAGTCTGTTGACCCGAGATCGTCATAGAGTCTTGTGTGATTCCCATTGTGCTTTGATTTCCACCTTACCGCATCCAAGAGGGCATGCAAAACGGTGGTTTTGGGTACAGTCCCGAATCACATGGAGGCAATGAGCGATAGGAGGGGATTCGTCTCTCCCGGTATAGGGAGTTGATGTTGTGCTGTGTTCGATTGGCTATAACCGGAAATCCCTGGCCAGGGTTACTGAGATTTACTGGTAAGTGTTACCAGTAGTTTCTCAAACTGTTATAGACCTCATATCGACATGACTTATCGAGCTACTGGGGTCTGACGTTTACCACCCCTAGGCGAGATATGCGACATATCAGACGACGAGACCGGACTGTACGGGAGTGTTACTGATTGGATTCACAGGAGAACTAGCGGGCTTCCTTGTTGATCTTCTGATCGCTCAATATCCGGGTGGCCGTTACGTTTAGCACACCGCTTGCGGCTTGTGGGTGTTTGATATGATCATCACCTACTGCCGGCGTATTGACGAGTCTTTAGAGTCCTACACAGGGGTTTCCTGGCTCAAGCAAAACGGAGTAGGAGCACATATATGATATGTGCGGGACCGAGATTAATACGATATGAGATACCGTATTCTATTCTCGCGATTTGTAACATTGATCGGTTGTATGCGATATAGCCGGGTTATCGGATCAAGTGTTGATTCGATAAGTTGTTACACATGATATTAGTCGGTTATTGCCGGATTATTAAATCAAGAGTTGATTTAATAATTTAATGTATAATTATATATTTGATATATTACATTACATTAACTAGTATTAGCTCACTTAAGATTTATTTTCTCACTTGTTTGTGCACATTGTTTATCTGTGATATATGCAAGTGTACATGTTTGTATCATGCTTGATGATACACACAAGATGGGTGTATGAGACTCATACCAAGATTAGGGTAAAGATTAGGATTATTGTTTTATCTTAAGATTTAACAAAAGGGTTTAACTTAGTCAAAGTAATCAAGCTTGAAGAAGCTTGGAGAAGCTTTGACAAAGTCCACTCTTTTGTCATTTCTTTTGATATTCTTTAACCTAACCTTTAACCTAATGCTTTGGTTAATTCTCTACATGAGTTAAGCATGATAGCTTAACTCACCCATGGTTACATTATTTATTGGATAAGTTTTCATTTGGATGGATAATTCTTTCTTCTTCTTCTTCATCATCAAGCTCCATCCAAAAGCTTACTAGCTCCAATGGTGCCATGAGCAAAAGAGTGAGAAAATCAATTCTAAAGTGATCACACTTCCTACTTCTTCATCCTCTACCACTTGCCATGTAGTAGAGTGTGTTCTCTTCACAAAGTTCATGACCTAGTGAAGGAATAGCTTGAGTTAGTGTCTCCCCGACGTAGATCATCTTCGGCCTCGAAGTCATCGTAGCAAGCACGTTCGTTCTTCTCGCGGAGCTTCTCAAGAGTCCGGAGTTTACGATCACAGTGATGGGGACGTCTACACGGAGCTAATGAAGTGAAGGACCGGATCTACAAAGGTTGTAATCCCTTTCACTTAGTGTTAAAGTTGTTAACATGCAAGTTTTCGCCTAAAACCTAGTTTAAAGATCCGTATTGGAGTTGTTCGGCACGGCTAAAATTTTAATCGGGCATGGTTGATGCCTCGTAGACCCTTGTGGAAGTGCCCAGCAACCCTACAGCTTATAGGCTTCATGGGAGTTTGGACAAGTTTTTCTTGCTGATCTTCTAATCGCTCAATACCAGGATAGCCGTTATGTCCAGCTAGTACCGCTGACGGCTTGTGGGTATCTAATGTGATCATTTCCTACTGTTGGCGTATTGACGAATCTTTAGAGTCCCACACAAAGGTTTCCTAGTTTAAGCGAAATGAAGTACTGCACATATGCTGATATGCGCGGGAGCCTGATTAAATACGAGTATATGATACCGTATTCTAATCTGGCGATATTTGATATCGGTTAGATTATATGTGATATAACCGGATTATTGAATCAAGTGTTGATTTGATAATATGATATACAGATAAATGATATTAGTCTGTTATATATGATATAACCGGATTATTAAATCAAGTGTTGATTTAATAATTTGATATATATTTGACATAATTATATATTAACTAATATTAATGCTCACTAATTATTTTCTTCTATTCTTTTTATATATAATTATA
Source organism: Agapanthus africanus (assembly GCA_030015575.1). Lineage (NCBI taxonomy): Eukaryota > Viridiplantae > Streptophyta > Magnoliopsida > Asparagales > Amaryllidaceae > Agapanthus > Agapanthus africanus. The sequence continues at coordinate 246,873,964 of JASDDO010000004.1, read as the reverse complement.
TATGTATATGATATGAATATATTTATATATAAAATGATTTGTATGAACATAGATTGCCTATTTTTAGAAAATAGATAAATGATGTGGAAAATGGGGAGATATTTAGGGCATGGGAGAAGCATGGCTCAAAATGATATTTTATTTGTTTGCACTCACTATTGAAGCATGGTTGGATTTTATATTGCAAAATAATCCATGCTTCAATAAGTGAGATAGATATTGAGCCATTCTTCACAATTTTTAGACTTAGCTCATTTCTTACACTCTCCTCATTTTACCTTCACTCTCCAATGTTCATCTTCTTCCTTCTCTAGCCTTTTCCATGAGTTGGAAAATAAAAGATTAGAGAATTCTAAGTGAGCCAAAACACCTACTTCATCAACCTACTCTAAATTAGCCCTTTAGATTAGGTTGTTTCTTTCACTAATTCTTGATTAGTGAAGAGGTAGCTTGACCTAGATATACTTCAAGGTGGATCATCTTCGGCCTCGAAGATCGCAAAGCAAGCTTGATCCATTCTTCAAGTGGAGCCAAGAGGAGTCGTAGGGTTGTATCCTCTTTCACTTAGATTAGCTTACTTTTCATGCTATATAACCCTAATACTCAAGTTAGATTCCAGGTTTGTGTATCTTAGCACCCCAAGATTTTTTAAAATTGGATACTTGATGCTGGTATTAACCTAGTGGTGGTGCTAAGACGCACTTTCATTTTAAAATCAACCATACTTCAATAGAAATAACAATAAATGCCAAGACCATTCTTCATGCCATGCTTCAAACCATCTCTTCTTTTTCCACCTCATTTTCTATTTTCAAAATATAGAAAAATAAACATGATGATGTGTCATCTTCTAAAAGGTATTTTGTATAAATACAAAATACTTTCTACCGTATATACACACCCATATTCGTATCAAAATACAAATACCCAAGAGATAAAATAATATTACTAAAATAATACTAGTATTAAATCAATATCCGATTTAATGAACCGGCTTAATCCTAAACCCTCCAGTATCAACCGTCCGATCGAAAAATCTGGATAACACTAGAATATACATATCGAAATATGTACACATAAATTATTAAATCAATACTTGATTTAATAATCCGGCTAGTATTATCATTCGATCAAAACCCTGCACGTATAAACATACAGCCACCATATCGTTTCGCCTGAATCAGAGAAACCCTCTATTTGGGAATCTAAAGACTCGACAGTACGCTGACAGTGGGTTTAACCACAAGCACGTCAGCGACACTAGCTGTACGTAATGGCTACCCAGGTACTTGTTAGTTATATGTATGCCCTAGATGCCATTATTGTACATATGATGTATATTATAGTGGATTCTTGGACATATATAGAGAGGACTTTCTTGTTCGACATAATAGTATGCTATCTGGTTGCTCTTTGTCTTAACATGTAGACTTGTATTGTGATACTATCTTGCTCTCACATGTTGATAAAGCCCTTAGGATGTGTACTTGACTACCAGGACTATGATGGAGATCATACTAGTGGGACATCCTTTAATTGTTCCTAGTCGAGGGTGTATCGAGACAGGGCATCGATATTCCAGAGTAGACTAGCGTATACGCTTCTTGACCCATATGATGGGCGATGGATGATCCCACATCCATTGGTGTTTGACATCAAAGATGGTATACGTGTGCTCAGTGGAGACTGGGTACACTGAACGGACTCGCCGAGAACTCCTAGTTGGTATTATACCTATCGTTAGATAGCAGTTCTCTGGTGATACTGGTACAGGTTAGTCTGTAGACCCAAGATCGTCATGGAGTCTTGTGTGATTCCCACTGTGCTTTGATTTCCACCTTACCACGTTCAAGAGAACGTGCAAAACGGTGGTTTTTGGGTACAGTCCCGAGTCACATGGAGGCAATGAGTGATAAGACGGGATTTGTCTCTCTCGGTATTGGGGGTTGATGTTGCGCTGTGCTCGATTGGCCATAACAGGAAGTCCCTGACCAGGGCTGATGCGGAGATCTACTGGTAAGTGTTATCAGTAGTTTCTCGACCCGTTATGAGCCTCATATCGGCACGACTTATCGGTTACTGGGATCTGACGTTTACCATTCCTAGACTGGATATGCGACATATCAGACGAAGAGACCGGACTGTACGGTAGTGTTACCGACAGGCTTTACAGGAGTATGAGCAGGCTTGCTTGTTGATCTTTTGATCGCTCAATACCCGGGTATCCGTTACGTCCAGCTAGTACCGCTGACGGCTTGTGGGTGCTTGATATGATCATCACCTACCGCCGGTGTATTGATGAGTCTTTAGAGTCCTACACAGAGGTTTCCTGGCTCAGGCGAAACGAAGTAGGAGCACATATGTGATATATATGGGACCGAGATTAATACGTGTATGTGATACCGTATTCTATTCTCACGATATGTGATATCGGTCGGTTATATGTGTTATAGCCGGGTTATCGAATCAAGTGTTGATTCGATAAACGGATACATATGATATTAGTCAGTTATATGTGATATAGCCAGATTATTGAATCATGTGTTGATTTAATAATTTAATGTATAGTTATATATTTGATATATTTACATTAACTAATATTAGATCATTTGTGCATTTGTTTTTCTCACATGTGCACACTTAATATATATGTGATATATATTAATTGTGTTTCTTTTTTTGTGTCATGCTTGATTATACATGCAACATGGGTGCATGAGACTCACACTATGCTCATGATAATGTAAGATTTATTTATTTAAAGTAAATCCAAATTACTTGGAAATTAGTCACATGGCATGAAGCTTGTGGAAGCTTGTAGATCTATTGACTTAGTCCACTAATTTTGTTTTACTTAAGATATTTATTAACCCAACCATTCTCATTAGCCATGGTTATGTCTCTACAAGAGTTATATGAGATATTTCTCACCCATGGTTGTCATTCTCTCATGATTCATTATTCACAACATTATTGGCTTCATCTTCTTCATCAACAAGAGATAGCTCTCTAGGTTTTGGAGAGGTGAGGAAAATTAGTGAGAAAAAGATTTCTAAAGTGAGCAAAAATCCTACTTCATCATCATATACTAGATTAGCCATTTAGTTTAGGGTGTTAGCTTCACTAATCCCTAATTAGTGAAGACATAGCTTGGGTTGGTGTCTCCTCGATATAGATCATCTTCGGCCTTTAAGACTTCGTGCAAGCTTGTTCCTTTCATCTTGTGGAGCCATTCTAGAGTCCGAAAGATCACTACTTGGAGCGAAGGGGCTACTACATGAAGCTATTGAAGTGAAGGACCGGTCTACAAAGGTTGTATTCCATATCCACTTAGATGTAAAGTTGTTTACATGTTGTATTGTCTAATTCTCTAGTTAAGATTATAGGGTTAGGGTTGTTTAGCATGGCAAATTTTTGAAAATGGCATGGACGATGCCTCCCGAAACCTTGCTGTCGTGTTAGGCATCCCTACAGTACCTGTCGAAAAGAAGGCCGACGAGCTGTAGGGTTTCTAGGCACACTCAAGAGGTTCCACAAGGCATCAACCATGCCAAATTCAAAAATTTATGTGCCGAGAAACCCTAATGAAGATCGTTAACTAGAGGATAGGCGAAAGAACATGCAAGCAAACGACTTTGCTACTAAATGAATAGAAATACAACCTTTGTAGATCCGGTCCTCCACTTTTAAAGCTCCGTGTTGACGTCCCTCCGCTGCGATCATTGCGATCCCGGACTCTAGCGATGGTTTCGTCAGAGAAATGATCGGGCTAGGTAACTTCGAGGCCGAAGATGATCTACGTCGAGGAGACTCAAACTCAAGCTATTCCTTCACTTGGTCATAAATATTGTGAAGAGAACACCCTATACAACATGGCAAGTGGTAGAGGATGAAGAAATAGGAAGTGGGTTCACTTTAGAATTGGATTTCTCACTCTTTTTCTCATGGCACCATTGGAGCTCTCAAGCTTTTGTGAGCTTGATGAAGATGAAGAAGAAGAAAAGAATCATATGAATAATAATATCAATCCAAATGAAACTTATCCTTTCAATTATGGCACCATGGTTGAGTTAAGCCCTCATGCTTAACTCATGTAGAGAATTAACCAAACCATTAGGTTAAAGGTTGGGTTAACTAATATCTTTAAACATATGACAAAAGAGTTGACTTTGTCAATATTTATCAAGCTTCATGAAGCTTGATAACTTTGACCAAAGTCACACTCTTTTGTTATATGCTTAGGAAAATAGTAAACCCTAATCTAACCTTGATTTGGTTCAAGTCTCATACACACAACTTGTTTGTATCATCAAGCATGATATAAACATGTACACTTGCATATATCACATATAAACAATGTGCACATTCAAGTGAGAAAATCAATCTTAAGTGAACCAATACTAGTTAATGTAAAGTAATATATCAAATATATAATTATACATTAAATCATTAAATCAACACTTGATTTAACGATCCGGTCATATCGCATATAACCGACTAATATCAATAGTAACAACTTATCGAATCAACACTTGATCCGATAACCCGGCTATATAGCATACAACCGATCAATGTCACAAATCGCGAGAATAGAATACAGTATCACATACTGGTATTATCCTCGGTCCCGTACATATCTCATATGCGCTCCTATTTCGCTTCGCTTGAGCCAGGAAACCTCTGTGTAGGATTCTAAAGACTGTCAATACGCCGGCAGTAGGTGATGATCATATCAAACACCCACAAGCCGCAAGCGGTCTGCTAAACGTAACGGCCACCCGGGTATTGAGCGATCAGAAGATCAACGAGCAAGCCTGCTCACACTCCTGTGAATCCAACCAGTAACACTACCGTACAGTCCGGTCTGTTCGTCTGATATGTCGCATATCTCGTCTAGGGGTGGTAAACGTCAGACCCCAATAACTCGATAAGTTGTGTCGATATGAGGCTCATAACGGGTCGAGAAACTACTGGTAACACTTACCAGTAAATCCCTAAAGCAGCCTTGGCCAAGGACTTCCTGTTATAGCCAATCGAGCACAGCGCAACATCAACTCCCTATAACGGGAGAGACGAAACCCCTCCTATCGCTCATTGCCTCCATGTGACTCGGGACTGTACCCAAAAACCACCGTTTTGCACGCCCTCTTGGACGTGGTAAGTGTAAGTGCACGGCGGCGCCCCGGCCGTCATACCAACGGCCAAATGCGGAAGCGGTGATAAACTTTAATTTTTGTGGACTTAGCAAACCGGCACCCCCGCGCACTAAACCCCGGATCGGGCCATTAAACTAGTCTAAGCTAACAAGAGAATGAGTTAGAGATATACCGACTGATCCGAGTCCTCCGGTCTTCATCTCCACTTCGATCTCCTCGCGGGATCTCCGTCCGTATCCTCCTTGCCGGAAGGGCACCACATTGCCTACGTCTTTTACGGGCTCCCGCCTCTATACCGAAGCAACTCGGGCACGAAGTTGGCTGCCCGACGCGACCAAGATTTGCTGTAGAATAGTATAGCAAGCGGGTCTCTTTGGGGTTTATGAGGAGTTGCCATGATGGAGAAATAGAGCATGCAAAGGAAATGAAAATGGAGCAACCATCAAAGATAGAGCTCGGCCACAAGAAGAAAAAGCTCACTGGAAAATGGAAGCCAGCCCTCTCTCTCTCTGTGCTGTGAAAATATAATGAGCCTCATTTTCTAAGCTCATTCATTTCCCCACTAAAATAAATCCAGCACACCCCATTAAAAAACCATTCCTTACAAAAGAAATGAAACCACTATACAATATTAAATTCACTCCAATCCCCACAGTGGCCGGCCCATCAAAAATAAACCCTAAACAGTGGCCGGCCCCATACTTGCTCATGTCTTAATTAATTCCAAATCAAAACCATTCACATCACAATAAATGCAAGAATGGTGCAAAAGAAAAGATGCTCTCATATTAAAACCTTTTGCAATAAACCCCCTCCCCAAAGTGTTATTTGCAAACTTGCAAATAACCCCCTCCATCGGAAAAGTCCGGCCGGGAAAGAACAAAGGAAAACCGGCCGGAACGGAATGCAAACTGGCAACTCCAGAAAACTGGTCCCGTAATAAATTACAGGAAAACCCCGATACTGTGCATACACACCCGCATTTGTATTCCGTCCGGATACAAATGCAAAGAGACAAAACTACACTATCAAATACTAAGATCCGGCTTAAGCCAAAGCCGGCTAGTAAAAACCGTCCGATCACAATGCGTGCAATACCGCACGTATCTGATCTAACCCTGCCATATCTCCATACGGCCTCTACAGCGTTTCGCCCGAAAGCTGAGTAACTGAAAGTGTGGTGGACTCTAAAGACTCGTCAATACTATGGTTGTGGATTTAACCACCAGCACGTCAGAGGTATTAGCCATACGTGACGGGCCACCAGCTATTGACCAAAAGGGACGTCGATGAGCGAACTCATCCTGACACCCTACTGAGCCTGTCAGTGACAATATCCGTACAGTCCGGTCCGTTCGTCTATGAGCATCGCATGTCGGGCCTAGGGGGTTGGTAAAAGTCAGACCCCCAAAAGCGGTACAAGTCATGTCGGAGTGTAGCCCAGAACACCCTGAGATACTACTGGAATACCTACCAGTAAATCTCCTGCCTTGGCCAAGGTCTTCGTGTAATGGCTCTCCTAGACACAGCGCGACCTCACCCCCAATACCGGGAGAGACGAAACCCCCGAAGATCCGCTCACTGCCTCCATGTGGCTCGGGACTGTACCCAACTAAAACCTGTTTGCACGACTCCTTTGAGCCGTGGTAGGGTAGTAATCAAAGCACAGTGGGAACTCACACGAGACAAATGACGATCCCCAGGTCGATGAACTAACCTGTACACATGTCACCTAGGAACTGCTATCTGACGTCAGGTATAAGACCAACTAGCATGTTCCCGGCGAGTCCTGTCCGGTGTACTCATAACCCAATGAGCACCTGTATATATCTTAGGTGAACCAACTGACACCAATGGCTTGTGAGACCGGCCACCGCCCCTCGTCGGGGTCTCGACTGTATACACTAGTCTACTCTGGAGTATCGATGCCCTGTCTCGAAACTCCTACGACTAGGGACTTTTTAAGGATGTGCTTATAGACTCCAGCTCTCACTTATATGATCGCCCTCATACTGCTGGCAGTCAAGCAAGAATCCTAGGGGCTCTATCAACGTGCAATAGCGACATGTCATGTCACCTAAAGCAGTACACGATGATAAAGGTAAACCAGATAGCATACTATCATCTCGAGTAAGACTGTCCTACCGGGATAGGTCCTCCCTCAATCATTGCAATCACGTGCCTGTGATCCAATAATTGACTCTGAGGGCACTATCTCCAACAGTAAGGTGGAAATCAAAGCACAGTGGGAATCACACAAGACTCTATGACGATCTCGGGTATACAGACTAACCTGTACCAGTGTCACCAGAGAACTGCCATCTGACGTAAGGTATAATACCATCTGGGAGTTCTCGGCGAGTCTGTCCAGTGTACCCAGTCTCCACTGAGCACCCGTATATCATCTCTGATGTCAAACACCAATGGATATGGGATCATCCATCGCCCATCTGTATGGGTCGAGAAGGTATACGCTAGTCTACTCTGGTATATCGATGCCCCGTCTCGATACACCCACGACTAGGGACTTTGAAGGATGTACTTATGGACTACCATGTCCCCACTAGTATGATCCGCATCATAGTCCAGGTAGTCAAGTACACATCCTAAGGGCTTTACCAACATGTAACAGAGAGACAATCAGTGTACACGTTAAGGTAAAGTGTAACCAGATAGCATACTATCATATCGAGCAAGAAAGCCATCCCTATATATGTCCAAGCATCCACTACAATATACATCCTATGTATAGTAATGGCCTCTAGGGCATACATATAACTAACAATCTCCCACTTGCACTAGGGCCATCTGATAGCAGTGGTTGTAGTATCTCATACTCAACCATCCCATAAAAGTCTCTCTCTGGGAAAAGGCCTTTGTGAGTGGATCCGCCGTGTTGTCCTCTGAGTCTGCTCTCCTAATCTCGATCCCCTGGAGATCAACCATCTCCACGATCAGGTGACACTGCCTTAGAATATGTCTGGATCACTGATGGGACGGGTGTTCCTTGGCATAAGCCACAACTCCATTGTCACACAATGGGAGGAACGAAGTTCATCTCATGAACTAATATACACCTAGACTGCCTCTTTGGTAGCATCTTTGGTAGCGATGTATCCAGCCTTTATCGTCTAGTATGCCACGGTATCTAGCTTGGAACTCTTCCAACATACCGTCCCTTTACTGAGGGTAAAGATAATGCCTGTGACTGACATTCAGTCTTCCTTATCACCCTGGAACCTTTCCAGTGATACTCCCCAGGATCAATTGATACCATCTCACTACAACTAGTGAGTATCCTAACATCCAATTAGATCTATCTCATAGATCCAAAACCCAGGATTTAGTAGGTATCACTTTGATCCTATATGGAGAATCCTTGTGATAAGCGGAGATTGACCGAGCGTAGCATAGGAAACTCCTTCCCTATCAAGAGTATGTCATCCACATACTCTACGAGGATCACCAGCACACTCCCTACTACCTTTTTGTATATACAAGGTTCATCTACCATTTTGATGAAGTCAAACTCTTTGACTACCACATCAAAATAGACGTTCCAACTCCGCGATGCCTGCTTTATCATATAAAACATCTTGCACACGTTTCCGCTGCTTCCACTGTCTACGAAGTCCTCTGGCTGTGTACTTATAGACTACCTCTTCTAAATCTTTATTTAGAAAAGCAGTCATGACACCCAACCGTCAGATATCGTAGTCATGGTATGTAGCCGTGGCAAGTAGGATCTGGATGGACTTAAGCATAGCTACTTAGAAAATGTTTCATCATAACCCATACCTGGTCAATGATGCAAACCTTTAACAAGTCTAGCTTTGAAAGTCTCAACTTTTCCATGTACACCTTGTAATCTTCTCAAGATATACTTGCTCCTGATGGGGATTTAACCCTTCAGATAAAGCAACCAAAGTCCATACTTTGTTGTTGTATAAGGATTCCATCTCAGATCGATAAGCATCCAGCCATTCTTACAAAGTCCCACTCCTGATGGCCAGCTCGAAAATAGTTGGGTCATCATCTCATGATGCAATCCTCGTTCCCACTGTCATCGAGAAATCGAAGTATCTCTCTGGCGGATGAGGAACCCTACCAGATCAGCGGAGAGGCTGAGGTTCGTCGGGGACTATTGAATCCTCTGGTTCTGTCAAATCATTAGTTGTAGTTTGTATAGCTAGAACTTTTCCAGTTCTACAGAACTGACCTTGCCTCGATCTTGTCCGGATTTTGCTTTCGACATAGGCCGGACAATCCCAAATCTTAACTTACTTAAGAGATAGGCTCTTCCCATACCATATCTTATATGGAGTGGTAGGCACTGATTTGATTCGAAACCCTATTCAATAGGTATGCAACTTCATAAGTGCATAACTCCCTAAAAGGAAATAGGAAACTCAGTAGTACTCATCATAGAGCACACCATTTCTAATAGGGTGTGATTGCTCCGCCCCGATACACCGAGGTACTGTGGTGTATACGGAGGAGTAATGCTAAGAGAGAATCTCATTCTCCTTTAGAATAATCCAGGAATTCCGTGCTCAAGTATTCTCCTCTTTGATCACATCAAAGGACATAATACTTATACCCGTATTTTGGTTCTCTACTTCTAACTTATATTCTATAAATATCTCAAAAGGTTCGGACTTGTGTTTCAACAGGAACATATGTCTGAATCTTGAGAGATCATCAGAGAATGTAATGAAGTACAAAGAACCGGTCTTGGCATATGTAGACAGGGGACCTTCATACATCAGCATGTATCAATCCCAAAAGTTCACTAACTCTTTTTCTGTTTCCAATAAATAGAGCTATGGTCATCTTATCTTTGTGACATGACTGGCAAGTTTCACAAGATGTAAATTTAAACTAATTTAAATATGCATCTTAATGTAACTTCAGCTAGTCGGGTCGCATTGATATGACCTAGTCTACAATGCCTCAAGAAGGATTTGTTCATTTCTGAACTCTTCCTTTTGTGTGTGTTCTGTATACTAGGAACTGTAGTTTGATTTAGAACGTCAATGCTTTTAGATAACGTGCCTGAACCGATCAACTGTTGATATAGGAAATGTTCAAAACACTATCCAATCAATACAAAATTATATCCATCTTTACTAATAAAGAGACTGATATGATTTTGTATATCAGGTTCGGTATCTAATAACATTTGTTCAGAATCAATGTGTTCTGGTAATACAGGGTGACAGTGACCAACAGACCTGGCTGCAACACTTGCACCGTTTTCTGCCTCATGAAACTTATCACCCGTTCTCAGTTCCCTACCTTTCTGTAGCCCTATGTAATAGATTACATATCTGGGATCCTGATCCGGTATCAGATACCCAGGACGCAGAGGATACTGAGAAACAGTTCTCTGTAATGAACACACCCGAAGATGATGCATCAACATGCACTTTCTTCGTTTGGGCGGCACGGGAAATCTGGTATTCCCCAATTTCCTGCTCTGTCTTATAACAATTATAAGTTGGAGCGGGACCAACGTTCCCCAGCTCAGTATAACAAGCGGGTTCGGTCAATGTATCTGTATTATTATCTTGATTAAGGCGTGACATGGTCGCTACCTGGAGAGAGAGAGAAGAAAACACTCTGCGTGCACTCTTGCAAAATCAGATTGGTTATTATTTTATCTAATCAGGATGGCTCCCACTGTTTTTATCAAATCTTCCTTCAAACCCTAAAAGGAAAGACTAGCCGGGATTAATTACACCCTACAAGTTCACCAATCTTTTAGCCAGGCCAGTGTCAGTACTTTGAGGGAGGTTCCCCGTGCTTTCGCACGGACCTAATTACAGTAAACCTCGTTTTCCCAGAGGCGTAACCCCGTTGACACCTTTCTAGACACCTACTTGATCGGCTAATTGTAATGTGTAAAACTCTCCCAGGAGTAACAATTACTCGCAGCGGGTATCGGGATCCAAGTATCTCATAGAAGGTATGCAATCTCATTGCAAATTTCAACACTTGAAATTCCCGATAATTTTGCCCCTAGCGTCCTATGACCTTGACGCAGGCCAACAAACCATAGTGCGCTAGTCAAGTTCAACTCGTCATTTCCTGATTGAATTAAACCCACCCGCACGACCCTTGACGCAGGCCAACAAAGTCGCACGACTACCCTAATCCAATCTGCATCATATGCATAAGCAGATAAATACTAGTTAGCTACCGTACACTACGCCTTGACACAGGCCAACAAACGTAGCACGAATACTAACTACTACTTATCTGAAATGACGGAGGGCTACGACAGGTTTTTCTGAAAACCTATTGCGTAATGAACTTGATCTCGTTGCGGAATCAAATGATTTTAAAAATGGAGTGTTTTTGAGGCTTTTCTAGTTTTGCTAAAGGGGTCACTCCCGGTGAAGGGATCGTCGGCCCTTTCCTCATCGAATAAGGTGCAGGATATATCATATATACCGCTGTGCAAAGCAAAAACTATATAAGCAATCAAAAGACAAACCGAGGGTTGTAGCATCTGCCAGTTATTGCTAAAGGAGTCACTCCCGGTGAAGGGATCTCGGTCCTTTCCTTATCGAATAAGGTGCAGGATGTTCTACAAGGAACACCGCGATGCAAAGCAAGAACTGTAGCTACCTGTTTTTGAAAATTCGATTCCACAACATCTTTTAGGTATCTTTTCTTTCATTAATCATATTAATGAAGTCCCATCATTTAAATCACCTAAACATCACAGATAAATACGACGTACACTTATGCTATCCGCATTCACCTCGATGTCCCCTCGTGCACCGTTAGGTTAGGTAACTAACGACAGAGCGGGGCAGGGCTAGCGCGAGTGCAAAACATAAGTAACGTCTATATAATATATCATATATACTATATACAGTATCCATCACAACATATCAAATGATCACATCACAGATATCGCAGCAGAAGAAACATATGAAACATTGGATATACTAGGACGTCCGTGTTTTCAATACGAGCCTGTATAAAACACGGATTCCACGGTCGCGATGAATAGCCTAACCCACACCCCTAGACCCCTACGAGAGCGGCAAGCAACCCTACCAATTCTAGAGTTAGGAGACCCGGACTCGACTCCTCGAGTTGGTCTCCCACTGGACTCCAGAACCCGGTTACTTGTGCCCTCCTCCTTGGGTCTATCCTAGTGCGGAAAAGTAAATAATATACAATGGTGACATCTTCCGCAACCTGGAAGTGCCCCAATAAAAGAATATTACATACAAGTAATTTTACATGAATGAAAATGAAAAACTCTTATCTCACATAAAACCCCCGGCTATTCAAAACGCGACGATCCAATATAACATATCCAGCAATACATAACATCACATGTCATCAACGTAAGTAAATATGCGCATCCCAATTGTCGTTGACATATAGCAACGAAACCGGCGATATCACATATTACACTTACGGTCGCAGAAAAGAAAGTGTAAAACTACAACAGTTGGAATCCGCAACCCTTTTAGACATCACATGCCTAACCAAATGAATTCCTTAGACATCGCATGCCTAATAATTATAAACCCCGCATTTTAGTCTCTATATCGAAAACACTTTTCAATATCTAGTCGGGCAATTCAACAAGATTCCCGATAAACTGATCGAATGCTCGTCGCAAACTTTAGTAGACTGCCGCACCCCCGATACCGTCGACGAAGTGCACCAAGGCGGAACACCGCTACCGCGAGCACCCGAACGGATGCTTTCAGCGATGGGGTTCTCCTACAGTCACTTGGTCGGGGCTAAGGGGTGTAGCTGTCTATTAAGTTTATCCGGCGAGTATCCGCGTACGCTACGTGATTGCGACGGACTTTTGATCGCATCAAAAATTCCGTGGCAACCGATCAAGTGAGACTAAAGTGCTATGTTTATAACATTCATATTAGTTATCTCATAACTACTTGTGAATTCCAAATATTGTATCACATTCCAGATAAATAGAAAATGTTAAACTTTCCGATCGAACAATCAAACACCCAAGTTTTCCCGAAATAGCTCAACACATGAAATAAGTTTAAAAACATCCACTTCATGCCACAGTACCAACGGTCCAGCCGTAGAAGGGTCAAGCCAACACCTCACATGTGGCACGCCGTACTGCCCCAAACCCTAAGGTTCAAATGGCAGTTCAAGACGGTCACATAATCGAGTTAAGGTTTGTTGTCTTCTAGAGGGTCCATCGCGTTACTTTCACTACTTAGAACGTCTTTAAACTACTGAAAGATCCAACACTTGAAAATTTTCCGACAGGGGAAAAAGTGGGTATTTATATCCGGTCGAACTTTTTAACATATTCTAAAATATCCGGAAAAACACAGACTAAGTTAAAGATTCCAATCGAATCGTCGAACTCCCAATACAACCCAGAAAACTCAACACTTGAGTATACATTAAAAATTTCCAGAAGATTCAGTAGACTAATAAGGAAGTTACTGTGCAAAATGTATTAACAATGTGACTGTACGGCCGCGGAACCGCCGCACGAGCCATGCTCGTGCCGCGTTTCCGCGGCGCCTTAATCGAATTAGGCACTCGTTTTGCACAGTAACTCTTAAAAACGCCTGCTGATTTTTCTGCATATTTTTAATTTGGAAAAATCTACATTTCAAAAAAATGTACAGAGAAGGGTTTGAGTTAGGGTTTCGGGGTTCGATCGGATTTCTAACATTGTCTACACATCGCCTAAAGCTCTAGCTAGGCTCTGATACCAATGTAGGGTTCCTAGGCACATTCAAGAGGTTCCACAAGGTATCAACCATGCCAAATTCAAAAATTTATGTGCCGAGAAACCCTAATGAGATCATTAACTAGAGGATAGGCGAAAGAACATGCAAGCAAACGACTTTGCTACTAAGTGAATGGAAATACAACCTTTGTAGATCCGGTCCTCCACTTCTAAAGCTCCGTGTTGACGTCCCTCCGCTGTGATCATCAGGATCCCGGACTCTAGCGATGGTTTCGTCGGAGAAATGATCGGGCTAGGTCATTGACTTTGAGGCCGAAGATGATCTACGTCGGGGAGACTCAAACTCAAGCTATTCCTTCACTTGGTCATAAACTTTGTGAAGAGAACACCCTATACAACATGGCAAGTGGTAGAGGATGAAGAAATAGGAAGTGGGTTCACTTTAGAATTGGATTTCTCACTCTTTTTCTCATGGCACCATTGGAGCTCTCAAGCTTTTGTGAGCTTGATGAAGATGAAGAAGAAGAAAAGAATCATATGAATAATAATATCAATCCAAATGAAACTTACCCTTTCAATTATGGCACCATGGTTGAGTTAAGCCCTCATGTAGAGAATTAACCAAACCATTAGGTTAAAGGTTGGGTTAACTAATATCTTTAAACATATGACAAAAGAGTTGACTTTGTCAATGTTTATCAAGCTTCATGAAGCTTGATAACTTTGACCAAAGTCACACTCTTTTGTTATATGCTTAGGAAAATAGTAAACCCTAATCTAACCTTGATTTGGTTCAAGTCTCATACACACAACTTGTTTGTATCATCAAGCATGATATAAACATGTACACTTGCATATATCACATATAAACAATGTGCACATTCAAGTGAGAAAATCAATCTTAAGTGAACCAATACTAGTTAATGTAAAGTAATATATCAAATATATAATTATACATTAAATCATTAAATCAACACTTGATTTAACGATCCGGTCATATCGCATATAACCGACTAATATCAATAGTAACAACTTATCGAATCAACACTTGATCCGATAACCCGGCTATATAGCATACAACCGATCAATGTCACAAATCGCGAGAATAGAATACAGTATCACATACTGGTATTATCCTCGGTCCCGCACATATCTCATATGCGCTCCTATTTCGTTTCGCTTGAGCCAGGAAACCCCTGTGTAGGACTCTAAAGACTCGTCAATTCGCCGGCAGTAGGTGATGATCATATCAAACACCTACAAGCCGCAAGCGGTCTGCTAAACGTAACGGCCACCCGGGTATTGAGCGATCAGAAGATCAACGAGCAAGCCCGCTCACACTCCTGTGAATCCAACCGGTAACACTACCGTACAGTCCGGTCTGTTCGTCTGATATGTCGCATATCTCGTCTAGGGGTGGTAAACGTCAGACCACAATAACTCGATAAGTCGTGTCGATATGAGGCTCATAACGGGTCGAGAAACTACTGGTAATACTTACCAGTAAATCCCTAAAGCAGCCTTGGCCAAGGACTTCCTGTTATAGCCAATCGAGTACAGCGCAACATCAACTCCCTATACCGGGAGAGACGAAACCCCTCCTATCGCTCATTGTCTCCATGTGACTCGGGACTGTACCCAAAAACCACCGTTTTGCAGGCCCTCTTGAACGTGGTAAGGTGGAAATCAAAGCACAGTGGGAATCACCCAAGACTCTATGACGATCTCGGGTATACAGACTAACCTGTACCAGTGTCACCAGAGAACTGCCATCTGACGTAAGGTATAATACCATCTGGGAGTTCTCGGCGAGTCCGTCCAGTGTACTCAGTCTCCACTGAGCACTCGTATATCATCTCTGATGTCAAACACCAATGGATATGGGATCATCCATCGCCCATCTGTATGGATCGAGAAGGTATACGCTAGTCTACTCTGGTATATCGATGCCCCGTCTCGATACACCCACGACTAGGGACTTTGAAGGATGTACTTATGGACTACCATCTCCCCACTAGTATGATCCGCATCATAGTCCAGGTAGTCAAGTACACATCCTAAGGGCTTTACCAACATGTAACAGAGAGACAATCAGTGTACACGTTAAGGTAAAGTGTAACCAGATAGCATACTATCATATCGAGCAAGAAAGTCATCCCTATATATGTCCAAGCATCCACTACAATATACATCCTATGTATAGTAATGGCCTCTAGGGCATACATATAACTAACACGAGCAAGCTCATCCGGACCCCTACTGAGCCTATCTATGACAATCTCTGTACAGTCCGGTCTCTTCGTCTAAGAGTATCGCATATCTGATCTAAGGGTGATAAACGTCAGACCCCTATTGACCCGATAAGTCGTGTCGATTTGGCTCAGGACCATTCCGAGAAACTACTGATTTAACCATCAGTAGTTCTCAACTGCCTTGGCCAAGGTCTTATAGTTCTAGCCAACCAGACACAGTGCGATATCGACTCCCAATATCGGGAGAGACGAATCCTTGACAATCACACACTGCCTCCATGTGGCTCGAGACTGCACCCAACTAAAACCTGTTTGCACGACTCAGTAAAGTCATGGTAGGGTAGTGATCAAAGCACAGTGGGAACTCACACAAGATAAATGATGGCCTTAGGTCCTAAGACTAACCTGTACTCATGTCACCTGAGAATCCCTATCTGACAATAGGTATAAATTCATATAGAGGCTCTTGGCGAGTTTGTCCAGTGTACTCACCCCCAGTGAGCACCTGTATACAATCTTAGATGATCACACCAATGGTTGTGAGACTAACCATCGCTCTTCGTCGGGGTCTCGAAACGTATACACAAGTCTACTCTGGAGTATCAATGCCCGATCTCGATACTCCTGCTACTTGGGACTTTTAAGGATGTGCTTATAGACTACCCAGCTCCCAAAAATATGATCGCCATCATAACGCTGGTAGTCAAGCAAAATCCTACCGCCATATGTTATATCGAGTATAACATATGCACATGTTAAGACAAAGTCAAACCATAATAGTATACTACTGTATCAAGTCTTTATCAATATATGCAAGCAATATAAAGCATCAATAGAAAGAAATACACATATCAGGATAAACACAACTCAAATAATATACTGTATACAACTGAGCAAGATTCATGTACATATGTATCCCTTGGATCCTATACAATACAGGGCTCTAAGGCTTACATATCCAACAGCCACAACCCAAATGAGGAACATGACCGGCACTTAAATCACGCAACGTTTAAAGGCGTAACGTAATTCAAATAAGTCGAAAACCCAGAATCTAAACCGTAATTAAGGTAAAGAGGTAAAATACTTTGTGTAATGCCCCCCACACCCCGGTACAGATGGTATTATTTGCTCTGGCCAAAACCATATGTTTTGTCCTTTAAAGCGAACCGAACCCGACCAGGGGCCACTTCCCAGGAGGTCACCCATCCCAAGACTTCCCTGGCCCGAGCACGCTTAACTACGGAGTTCTCAAGCTCCTGTAGTACCGAGTCACTTAAAAGGCGCCTCTGTAATTGAAGGTGGTATCATTACATTTATAATGCAATTCGGTCCTCTTTCGGAATGTGTTTCGAAGATTCCCACTGTTCTACAGTGGGTCCCACGGACTCAAGAGGTGCCCCCCACGGATTCAAGAGATGGGCCTCGCCCCCTTGGCATGAAAATCCATGTGGCATTTTGTTCTGTGAGCAAGAACCGGGTCCCGACATTCTCCCCACCTTTGAACAATAGTTCGTTCTCGAACCACAGACCTACTACTGAGGGATCAACATGGGCCACCATAAATGTAATGCCCTACGCCCCAGTACATATAGTATTGTCCGCTAAAGGACAAAACCGGTTTTGTCCTTTAGAGCGAACCGGCCCCGACTAGGGGCCACTTCCCAGGAGGTCACCCATCCTAAGACTTTCCTGGCCCGAGCACGCTTAACTACGGAGTTCTTAAGCTCTTGTAGTGCCGATTCACTTAAAAGGCGTCTCTGTAATTGAGGGTGGTATCATTACATTTATAATGCAGTTCGGTTCTCTTTCGGAATGTGTTTCGAAGATTCATCATTGTTCTGCAGTGGATACCACGGACTCAAGAGGTGGCCCCCACGGATTCAAGAGGTGGCCCCCGCCCCCTTGGCATGAAAATTGGCGGGGCACTTTGTTCTGTATGGCACTTTATTCCGTGAGCAAGAACCGGGTCCCGACACATTGTTAAAGATTTAATTTTAATAGTAGAAGAGACATTTCAAAACCTTTTTGAAAATCGAGTTATTGTTAAAATTTTCGGTAGCATCACCTTTGTAAAATTTGATCCAAACCGATACATAATAAAAATATATATAAGCGTCTCTACTTGAGAGTAATCTCAACACCTGCTTGGCGGAACACAACCACACAGTAAAATATACGACACCATAGGCGAAGAAATAAGCAAATGAGAAAAGAAAACAATAACTACAGCATAATCACAAAAGTCGGCCCGCATGAACATGACACCCAGAGTCACATATAATACAATCTCTCAGCCTCGCCTCTAAGTCAATGTGGTAGATGGAGTATACTAGATACAATGAACAAGTGTACAAGGTAGCAAACAAAAGAATACCCGCAACCCACCTAACAAAAGATCACGCCCAAAAGTAGTGGTGGTAGTAGTAGTATACCCCTACCGCAACTACACTGGAAGATCGGCCCTGCAAGAAACTGTGGCACAACGAGGGTGAATTGCCAACTCATGAGTAATAAATAACATCATAAGTGGCAATCGCGTGCATGAATGTAACAGTGACAATCCTAAGTATAAGGTTATAATGATGTATAATGGTATTGATGCGACATATGTGAATAAGCGAAGTATAGTAATAGGGATGTAGCAGCTATATGAAACTGAACATGTTATAACAATTCTAATAAGGTAAAAACAGAGATACCATCAATAAATCATCATAAATCATGTGTCAAGCATCAACAATCAAAATCCCAATATCTCAGGCGTCTTCACTCAGATCGGCCCTCATATCTATCTGATCATATAACTCCGGTCGGTATCCTCCCGATATCCGCCGAGTTTCCATATTATCACTGGTAGGTAGTATTCCCCTGCTAGGCTCACCGCCTTTCTATATGATCTTCTTGACCCGGGATACCATACCGAGTCTACCATGTATCCGCAGACGGTGTCTCCTCACTCCTCGAATCGGATATAATTATAACTCGGAACCAATATAACTCATGGTGGATGCTAAATATCATATTTAGAGAAAACCGCATTTTTGAATGAATCCAAAATTTAGAATATGTGTTGTGCGATTTCTCAAAATCTCATGATATTGGCATGATGCATGCTAGTATGAGATAAGCGAAGATCTAACTACCAATAAGAATATTATACAATGCAAGATGTCGTGGTAAGTTTTATAGTGTACGTGGCATGGCAATTACTAAGGGTGTGTGTGTACATGTGAGTTTGTGCACGTGTGGCATAAAACCTATTGGTAATGGTGCAAGTGTCCTAACGAGGATGTATCAATGAGTATGATAATGATTATGCAACATATGAATGTATATATATATAAGATTGTATAACTTGAATCTAGACATTGGGCGATTAACGCCATCCAAACGATTCCCCCTTAGATATTAAATCTACTCATCGGGACAGCCTCGAGCTACTCGAATTCGATCACCTCCTTTCCTTTCCTTGCCGCATCCGAAGTCCCCGCAACCGATTCTAGCATCGAACAAAACCTTAGCACGTGAGGGCTAGAATTCCGATATGACACATATATACAATACACAAACGAACTAAACTCTCACAAGTTAACGCGTGTGAATCTAGTGTGCTAAACTTGTGCAACAACACCTAGAACTACCCCGAAAGGCCGTTAACCAACTAAAACACTAAAACGAAAGTCGGGATATCCGTATCGTACGTTAAAATATCGCCAAAAGTAAGGTAAAACGCTCCCAGATTTTTTTATATGCAAAATTGGAAAAGGTTGCATATACCAGAGGTCTAATTAGAGTCTTAGAGAGCCCCAGACAAAAACCTATACCCAAATTCCCAGAATGAGCTGCAAATTGTGGTCATTTCGCATTTTTTGGCGGCCAAAGTTAGGAAGGAAGGACTCGGATTTTGAGGGTGCACTCAGGGTTCACTAACAAGCTCTCAGTAGTCGCAAAATAATTCTAAGGTTACTGGTTTAATAGCAGATTTAGTTTGGAACCCTAGCCTTTAATTAAATACTAGTTTTAACACTAATTCAAATATCATGGTAGATTAGTGAAGTCTTAGGGTTTAATAAGGGATAATTAGAACTAAGATACTCTCATCTAATCTAGATTGAGTTATGGTTAGCCTAAGAATTTTCATAACCCCAAAAGCTTATCTTTAAGTCTTTAAATATCACAAAACATAAACCTTAATTTACATTATGGGTTGTTAAAGCAAGAGGTTAGAAAAACAAGATTATGGTTGGCTCATTACCTCTAGATTAATTTTGAGGGAGATCCTAAATTTGCAGGATGGCCTTAAAGGTAGGGGTTTAGCTTCCACAAGACCCTTAAAGGGATAAAATTTGATTTTTGCGGTGATTTTAGTATTAAAGGTAAAATTTATTCGTGGGATTTAGAGAAGAATTCATGAAGAGGAGATGTAGAAAAAGAAAGAGAGAAAAAGGAGATGGCTTGATATTAGTCATCCATCGATTATCCTTCTCATTTATTTCCCTCAATTAATGCACCATCCTCTCATGTCCTTCCATTATTATTTTTTTCTTGTCGTTTCTTTTATTTTCTTTTAAAAAAAATAATAACTTAGTTTGCTAAAATAAAGAAGCTGTCGGGTTTAAGGGTTATGGCTACTAAATTGGATCTTAGCCAAAACTAGCATATCATCAATTCTTGGTTAAATATGTATGTATATTTATACATTATAAATAAATAAATGAAAATGAAAATAATTGTTAAATAAGTTTTATTGAAAACCCCATGTTTATCGCTAATTAAATTATAATTAACTCTAATAAATTTTAAGACGTTACAATATGCCCGGCGTCTCTGCCCTTTAGCTCTTCCTCGGGAGATGGTACCTTGCGCGGAGCTCCTGGTCATCGAGCCCGAGCACAATCTCCTTAACGGCGTCAAGGACGTTATGCCACCCAACGGCCGCAGAGTTGGCGAGGTTGAA
The DNA here is from genome assembly GCA_030015575.1 of Agapanthus africanus. NCBI lineage: Eukaryota > Viridiplantae > Streptophyta > Magnoliopsida > Asparagales > Amaryllidaceae > Agapanthus > Agapanthus africanus. Next base: position 246,852,880 of record JASDDO010000004.1, on the reverse strand, counting down.
GTAGAACTGGTTGGACATTTTATAGTCCTCCACCGCCTTCTCCGCCCTCTCCTCGGCCTTTTTCACTGCGTCATTAGACACATGGGCATCTTTCTTGGACGGGTCTCTCTGTTTCTTCATCGCATCAAAGAGCTCACTGGTTTCGCCGACTTGGGCATACAGGGACCAGTTGGACTCAGTTAGAGCTCGGTTGGACTCGGTCAGCCTTACGGCCTTCAGTTCCACCGAGACCAACCGCGACTCGAGGGAGGCGACATTGTCCTCGGCCTCCTTCAGCTTAGCAAAGATTTCTTCCTCGCGCGAAAAGGTCTCCCCCTCCCTTTTTATCGCTGGGGCAACCTCTTCGACCTCCATGGCAGCTAGGAGGGCACATTGATGCAGAACCGTAGAAGGAAGCAAACAATATTCATCAGGGGCTGAACAGAGGAAAGATTACTTGAAAAGAAATTACGGAGAGCTCACTAACCTGGATGGCCTCCTGGGCTATCGTGGCGGCCTGGACTTTCATAGTGCCCCGAGGTATTTTGGTCCTCGACGCTTTTTCCATGTCCGCCAGGAAGCTGTCGGCCACAGATAGTCTCGATGGCACCTCGAGACGGAAGTTTACCTCCTGAATATGTACCCCGGCCGACTCCGGCCGGAAAATCACTTTCTTTAGCCTCTTGGCCGGAGACTCAGCGGAAGAAGGAGCCTCCAGTCTCACCCAGGGAATCCGTTTGTCACGACCCAGAATTGGCATGTGACCGGCACTTGAATCGCGTAAAATCTATAGGACCCTATCGTAATCCAAGTAAGCCAAAAGCCCAGAAATCTAAACCTTTTTAGGAAAATAATGAAGGCGCGGTTTTGAAATATGTTGGATATGTATGCCCTAGAGGCCATTATTGTATATGTATACATGTGGATACTTGGACATATATATGTACAGGACAGTATTGCTCGATATGATAGTGTGCTATCTGGTTTGTCTTTATCTTAACATGTGCGTATGTTTTACTTGCTATTGCATATCATTTATACATGTTGATAAAGCCCGTAGGATCATTGCTAGACTACATGCGTTATGATGGCGATCATGCTTTTGGGAACTGGATAGTTGGTACACACATCCTTAAATTGTCTCTAGTCGTGGGAGTATCTGTCACGACCCAAATGTGGCATGTGACCGGCACTTAAATCATGTGACATCTAAAGACGTCGACGCGGTCTAAGTAAGTCGAAACCCGGAATCTAAACCCTTTTTGAAAATATTGGAGGTGGGGTTTAAAATAGTCATCAGATGGGATCGGTTTAAAATAAACATTTAAGTTTAACTAAGTATGTTTGAAAAAAAACATCTATGACGTTTTAAAATTCGACAACACCTCCTTTGTATACAGCATAATAATATAAATAGCATCCGAACGGGAACTAGCTTCCACGCCCAAACGGCGGAGCAACCAAGCAAACAATATACGACGCACAATGGCGAAGAAAAGAAAAGTGAAACAAAATCAACAATATAAAAAGGTCGACTCCAATGAGTACAACGTCCACAAACACACAATTCTAAGTCTCGCTTCTAAGTCCACAATATACCAGTTCTAAGTCGATGGAGTTTTATTAGATACAAGAAGATATGAATATACAAGTGTGGGTACGATACAACAGTAACCCACTTACTAAAGCAATCACCGAAAGGAAAGTGTGCCCCAAGCCGCTGATAATCCAAACGGTAAAACCTGCAAGAAACTATGGCACAATGGGGGTAAGTTGCCAACTCGGTGAATAAAAGTACATCACAAGGTAGAAATCGAAATGCACAACGATACATAGGTCAAAAATATAATACTATCATATCCTGCACTAATATAATATATGATATGCATATGTATCATAAATGTAACTCTATCCATCACATGAACCCAAAATAGAATATTTCAATGCAAATGACTTGTATCTAGGTACAAGCCCATAAGTAGCCGAAAATATATAGGTAAAACCTCTTCTTTAAAATAGCCGCGTAATACATATGTCACGGCATAAAAGCAGACGTAATAGTATGAAATATAATAGGTATCTTATTTAAAATATACGTCTTGCTGTTTTAGTGAAGAGTGTTAAGAGATTTACAATTTAAAAGATCCCAGTGTCATATTAGACACGTCAAAATAATGAGGCTACAACTCGATTTTGAATTCCTTTTTATATGCAATAGCCCGTAAAAAGGTATGCAGGTACTGTCCCCCGGATCAGTCCCGGTCGGCTACAATAACTCATAACATAATCGTATACTTTATATGATAGTAACATATCAACATCTGGACAGCATCGACACCCGAAATCAAAAATCCCTCGTGTCCATCACCGATACGCAAATCCTTAAATCTCTCATGTCCATCACCGACACGCGGATGCAGATATCGTCGATACCATCTCAACAGATGATCATCACCCGATATCCCTGGCCCCGGTCAGTATCCCCTAGATATCCACCATGCCCAAATCTAGCCACGGTCAGTATCCCCTGGAAATCTGCCGTGCTCAATCTATCTCCGGTATCAAGTGTCCTCGCTAAGCTCTCCACCTCAAATGCGGCTATCCTGTCCCTCGGTCTCGACCGGGTCCACCATGTATCCGACTGTATATCCCTCCCCCCACTCAGTCTGGATAACGTAGTAATCCGTAACCGTATAGCCCCTCACTCGGTTCGGAGTAAAACAAAACGTAAAAACGACTCATGGTGGATATCAACTCATCATATCCAAATATATCAAGTAAATAATAGGAATAATCTCATAGACCCTCCAAATGATATATATATTATATATATAACAGTGTCCCATACCACTGATATATATCATCAAAAGTAAAATATCCTGAAAACTCATAAGAATAAAATATGAATACTCATGATACCGGTATTCGCAATACCCAACAGGTAATAAAGGTAAAGTACGTAAATAAGTCATAAAGGCAACAAACGTATCGATTCTACTGTGTCATAGCAATACTAATGATGTGTAGTGTAGCATACACGTCTGTGCTCGTGCAGCATGACAATCATTAGTATTTGTGCAAATGTTCTATAAGTGTATAAAACATACTTGTATCGACATCTACGTACGCATCATGTAGTATAGCGGTCCTACAGTGACATGGCAGTACCAATGAGGTGTAGTGCAACATGTGCGTATGTGCTTGTGTAACACAGTACTCATTGGTAGTTGTGCAGTATTCTATCATTTTGTTCGTATAAAGGAAACATATATCATCGAGAAATGTATAGCGGACATGTAAAGTAAATCTAAGCGTAAATATTAAATGTAACTACTTGTTATGAGCTATACCATTATCTTTGAAAATGGAACGAAATGTTGGTTTTGAAATAAGAAAGCTACCTTAAGTTAGAAATAGATATTCGTTTTGGAAATTAGTATTGTATCCTTGTCATTTATCATTTAAAGGGAAACGATTCGTTAGTATTTAAAAGAGTATAACTCACTCAAGTATTACGTTCTAAAATGAAATAAAACATGACTCCACGAGTCTAAAGAAAACTTGGCCGTATTCGGCACGCTAATCTCATCATCATAAGTACGGTGTGATTTCTCATACAATATCCAAATTATTTCAAGTACGGCGTGATCCTTCCCAAATCATCCCACTCGACATAGACTGCCCAAATCTCGCCCTTTTGGGGGAAGATCCTATAGAAAGAACTCTCCTTTCCGTCTTCATCAGACACAACATTATGAGTCAATTCAGAAATGCTCTTAATGATACTGGATTCAGAAGCCATAAACAATAATCCACAAGCCAAGGAGAGCCCTCGCTCAGCAAATGACGCCTTTTCTTTCAAAACTAGGTGGGGAACCAACGGAGTTAGTTGAACCGAGGATTCAATTTGGTCAATTCCATCGATCCACGACCATAGTGTTGGCGGAGATCATCACATTCGTCACGAAAAACCCAAAGTTGACCCAATTCCAGGACCCTAGCAGATTCCTCGCCTTCTCCTCTCAACTCAATCTGATGATGCTCGATATCGGTGATCTCCCAGATCATGACATGTGGCTGATGACGTGTCCCGAAGCTCATAAGAAAGGACCTACGGTGGCCGACCAGGCCACTCATATGCTCGTCCCACAAACAAACACTGGCTCACCTCCGAGCCCCCTGCACAATTGGCATCCTCGGCCTCTCAGCTCGTCTCCGGGCTACCGCAGAGCCAAGATACCTCGGCTCTCTCGCTCGTCCACGAGCTCTCCCGCCAAGGTCATCTTCCTCGGTCTCATCGACTGACCAACGGCACCGCTCACAGGCGCAACCGCCATCCCACGAATCTCGCCATGAGCGAGATATCCGTCGGCCACATCCCACGTTCCACGCCATCACGATCCCCCATTAACGGGCCTGTCTCACCATTAATGCGGGATCCCACTCATCACACGGGCGTGACGTCGGGAGCATAACGGCCAGCGGGATTCTCGCGCCTGCCTGCCTGCTGCCACCGCTATATAAACCCTTCCTTCAGACGGTTCAAGTAAGCCATTTTGACTCCACTAAGCCGTTACTCTGCTCGGATTTCCTCTCTAACTTGATCGTCGGAGGGTCCTCGGTGGTACAACCATCCCGGGACTTCCTTGCAGGTAGCTCGGCCCAAACAACCTCAAACCCATTGAGATCCACACGCTTCAAGAGCCAGCCTTCAGATCCAATCACAGCCGTCTATCGCCGCCGTCAGCAGATCAACAGAAGGTAACATCTTGACGTGATCCGACCCACATCAGCTGGCGCCGTCTGTGGAAAAATCTTGATTTCGCTAAAACAAATGTTCATCTTCCGATCTCAACCCAATGGCGAGCGGTCATCACGACGATCCAAGCACCAGCCGCCGCCTTCCCCTCAATGGAGGCGCGGACGAATCTCCTCCTTCGAACACCATCATCGCCCTCGCCGCTCGAATAGATCGACTCGTGTTTGTCATGGAGGCGCTCATCCGCGTCAAAACAGCAGGGCAAGATCCCCAGACTGCCGGTCCCCCTCCGAGGGACCGGGATCCCTACAGAGGGAGAGAAGGCTCCGCTCGTGCAGGCACGGCCGATCGTCGCCTCACTGTTTCAAACAGCCGCAGGTCCCCCGAGCCGACATATTCAATAACCCGGTAGGCACCGCTTCGTTTGGCTCCGAGGTCTTACGCCAGAGAGCTTCGCCCCGAGTCTCGTCGCACCCCTGTCCCTCACGAGCCGGTAGCGGTCAGCTCTCCTGTTCGCAGGCATGACCGGCACCCCTTCCCTCGACGGGGTCGCGCACGCGAGACTCGCCACGGCAGCTCAAAAACAACCTCACCGGGAGGCATAAGGAACCTCACCGAAAGGAACCGAGGCTCATCAAAAATCATCGTCATAACGATGGGGGGTATGTCGAGTACCTGGGAGACTCAGCACCCCACGCCAGCCGCGGAAGCCGACAGCCGTCCGAGGAAGAAGGCCAGGGAGACTGAGCCGGTCATTTTTTACGACGAGGACTTTCACGGTATATCCCTGCCCCACAACGACCCCCTGGTGATTATGGCTCGGGTCCATCAATACGAGGTGCACAAGATCCTGGTCAACTCGGGAAGCTCAGCAGACATTCTCTTCTACGACTGCTTTCTGCGCATGGGGGCTCACTACGGCAGACCTGAGGCCGACCTCCCACGTCCTTTCAGGATTCACCAACCACTCCATCCCAGCGGAAGGGGTAATCACTCTGCAGTTCAACGTCGGGGAGGCCGGCCGTACGCGGGCAGTGCCTATGGAATTCATCGTAGCGAGAATTCCATCGGCCTACAACATCCTCCTCGGCCGCCCAACGCTGAACTCCCTCCGGGCCCAGATATCGACCTACCACCTGGCGATGAAGTTCCCTCTCGATCAGGGCGGGATAGGTCGGGTCTATGGAGACCAGCGAATTGCAAAGGTTTGCTTCACCGCAACATCTTCATCGGAGAGGCCGGTCGACGATGAAGGTGAAGGTGACATCAGGGGTTCTCTGGACACTCGAGACAAGCAAAAAGAGGTCCAAGGGATCCCGGTAGAGCCTCTAACATAGGTCACCCTCGTAGAAGAGGACGACGAAAAACTCGTTCAGATCGGGTCGCTTCTGACAGGAACTCAGCGAGATGACCTGGTTCATTTCCTCAGAAACAACTCCGACGTGTTTGCCTGGGCGCCTGCTGACATGCCTGGGATCGACCCCAAAGTTATATCTCACAAGCTCGGGGTAGATCTTACGGCCCGACCCGTCAGACAGAAAAAGCGGAGCTTCGCCCCGGTCAAACAGAAGGATATCAATGATGAGGTAGATCGGCACCTCGCCGCCAACTTCATTCGGAATGTGCCCTATTCGGAGTGGCTAGCGAACATAGTCCTAGTCAAGAACTCAAGCGGGGAGTGGCGCATGTGCGTCGACTTCACCGACCTCAACAAGGCCTGCCCCAAGGACAACTATCCCCTACCTCGGATAGATCAACTCGGCAGGCCATGAGCTATTGAGCTTCATGGATACCTTCTCCGGCTACAATCGGATCCGTATGAATCCGGCAGACGAAGATCTTACTGCATTCACAACGGACCGGAGGGTATACTGCTACAAGGTGATGCCCTTCGGCCTCAAGAACGTCGGGGCTACGTACCAACGGTTGGTCAACCGCATGTTCAAGACAATGATCGGCAGGAACATGGAAGTTTACGTCGATGATATGCTCGTCAAATCAGTCTCGTCGGCCAACCACGCCAAGGACCTGGGCGAGGCCTTCGAGGTACTCCGCAAGTTCAAGATGAAACTGAACCCCACCAAGAGCGCATTCGGGGTCACAGGGGGAAAGTTCATCGGTTTCATGGTCACCCACCGTGGGATTGAGGCTAACCCGGAAAAAATTTACGCTATCCTCAACATGACCGCGCCCAAGACCAATGTCGAGATCATGCGACTGACAGGGCGGGTATCCGCTCTGAGCCATTTCATGTCGAGGTCTGGGGAAAAGTGCCTCCCATTCTTCAAAGCTCTAAGGAAAATCCCGAGGTTCGAGTGGTCAGAAGAGTGCCAGACCGCTTTTGACCAATTAAAGAGACACCTTGTGACGCCACCGCTGCTCACCCAACCAGTTGAAGGAGACGAGCTATCACTCTATCTGGCGGTATCCGACCAAGCAGCAGGCTAAGTGCTCGTTCGAGAGGTCGACGGAGCGCAGAAGCCGGTGTACTACGTGAGCCATGTCTTCAAAGACACAGAAACGAGGTACCCAGCCATAGAGAAGATTGTCTTGGCACTCATTATGGCCTCAAGGAAACTACGGCACTACTACCAGGCGCATACTATCCTCGTTCTCACCGAGCGCCCGCTGGGTGCTATCCTCGCCTCACCCGAATTCTCGGATCGCTTAGAGAAGTGGAGGTGGGAGCTATCCCAGTTTGACATAAAATACTGCCCGAGGCAGGCCATCAAAGCACAAGCCCTGGTCGATTTTATCGTCGAGTGCACCATCCCCAGCAAGGAACCGGAGTCCACGCCGACCCTCGCAGCTCAACGCCCGATCATGGGGTGACCCGACTCGGTCCCTGAGTGGATCATTTACGTCGATGGGTCCTCAACCGAGGAAGGCTGTAGCGCCGGCCTCATTATTCGGGGCCTGAACGAGGAAGAAATGGAGTATTCTCTAAAGCTCGGATTCAAGGCCTCAAACAACGCGGCAGAGTACGAGGCCCTGCTGGCTGGACTGCACATGGCCTCCGGGCTGGGGCTGAAAACAATTCGAATCCGCAGTGACTCAGTCCTAGTCGTTGGCCAAGTGACCGGCCACTTCGAGGCTCGGGAACCTCTAATGGTGAAGTATTTGGCCGAGGTAAGAAAACTTCGGAAGAACTCCGAAGAAGTCCAGGTAGAGCAAATACCCAGGCAGCTCAATGCCCAAGCCAACGCCCTGAGCAAGCTGGCTTCATCCTACTCGGCCAACAACAAGCGATCTATCCTCTTCGAGACCTTGCCACGGCCCAGCGTGGAAGACGGGGCGACAATACTTCATGTATATACGGCGCAGGAAGGTGACCAAGACTGGAGGAAGCCCCTCGTGGAATTCCTAAGGGATGATACGCTCCCAGAAGATCGGGGAGCAGCCCGCCGTCTCCGGGCCAAAATCCTCTGGAGCAATGGAAACATTTACAAGAAATCCTTCACTCAGCCCCTGCTCCGGTGCGTCGCCCCCTACAAAGCCGACTACGTCCTCCGTGAAATCCATGAAGGGGTCGGCGGCGCACACCAAGGGGCCCAAACCTTAATCCAGAAGGTATTGCTCCAGGGTTACTACTGGCCAACTATTCACGAAGACGCCCAGGAGCTCGTCAGGAGATGCAAAAGTTGCCAACTCCAAGGAAGCATACCTCGCCTTCCGGCTACCGAGCTGACCGCTTTAACCTCCCTATGGCCGTTCGCCCAGTGGGGATTGGACATGATAGGCCAGTTCCCGACTGGTACGGGCAGGCACAAGTATGTCCTCGTCGCAGTAGATTACTTCATGAAGTGGGTCGAGGCCGTCCCTATCATAAAACCAGACGTCACCACGACTATCAAATTCCTGCAGAACAATGTGATACTCCGGTTCGGCATCCCGAGGTATATCATCACCGACCACGGAACGAACTTCGAAAACGAGAAAGTGAAGGAATTCTGCAACGAGTACCATATCCTCATGAAGTTTGCCGTGGTCGCACATCCCCAATGCAACGGGCAGGCCGAAGTTGCTAACCGGGACGTCCTCCGAGGTCTCCGGGCCCGCCTAGAAGGACGCCAAGGCAGTTGGGTCTAGGAATTGCCCCGGGTCTTGTGGGCCCTGCGCACATCAAAGAAGACCCCCACCGGGGAAACTCCTTTCAGCCTCTACTACGGGACCGAGGCAATGGTCCCAGCGGAGATTGGGCTACCCAGTCACCGGGTCGAACACTTCGACGACGAAGCAAACACCACGGCACTATGGACCAACCTGGATATCTTGCCGGAGAAACGAGATCGGGCTCAGATCAGAGATGCCGACTATCAGCAGCAAACTGCCCGGTACTACAACACGCGGGTCAAGCATCACTTCTTCAAGACCGGAGATCTGGTCCTGTGGAGAAACGAGTTCGTCGATCAAGGCAGGCTGCATAAGTTTTCCCTGAAATTGGACGGTCCTTTCCTCGTCTCTGAGGTACTTCCCGGTGGAGCTTATCGCTTACAGGACGCGGACGGGCGCAAGTTTCCACGGCCTTACAACGCTGAGAAGCTCAAGCTGTACCAGTGAAATGAATACCTACGAGTGTGTATCTCTCCTTTCACAAAGACAATGTAAATCTTTCTAAAAAATCCTTTCCATTCAAATAACGAGAAGAGAACGCTAGAACATTGCAAAAGAAGAGTCTTATTCATCCAAAAAGGTATTATGGGCTCCTCAACCTTACAGGAAAAGATAAGGTTACGACAAAGGTGGAACGGGATCAAGGAAGTGCTCCCGGTGATACTCGGAGTAGATTTCCGTTAGCCGGGCCCTCGCCACTATAGCCTGCTCCCACTGACGCAGCGCGGACCCGGGACGCCACGGAAGCACCCGACGCACCACCCTTTGAGCCTTGGCCCACGATGTACCTCATCTTGACACACTCCAGGATGAGAACCAAGGATCGATCGCGCATAGCCTTCGAGATGAGGCCGAACAGGAAGATCGAACGCACCTTGTCAAGCACTTCATCCAGAAGGTCCTCGGTGAATGGGTTTGTCACGACCCGAAATAGCACGTGACTGGCCCTTGAATCATATGAAATCTATAGGACCTCATCTAATTCAAGTAAGCCAAAAGCCCAGAAATCTAAAACCATTTTAAGGAAGAAGTAAAGAAAACTAGTTTTAAAACAAGTGTTTTAAAATAACATAAGCCGAATATGCATTTTAAAAATCCCAAGTCTTTTCTGAAAATTTCGGCAGAGTTTCCTTTATAAATACTGGCCCCAAACGGGATACAACATGAATGATATATACACAATGATAAAAGGCATCCCCAAGCGGGAGCTAGCTCTTCGTCAATCGACGGTCATAACCACGCAAGCAATATAATATACAACGCCGAAGGGCGAGGATCAAAACTCAAAAAGAAACTCGAAATCATCAAGAAAACCATAATACTACAACGCGCGACTCTAAGGTCGAAATAATACACAACTGGTTTTCTAAGTCTGAAATAAATATACAAGTCTGGTTGATGGAATTACTAGATACAACTGATTAAAATAAATACAAGGGTGGTCACGATGCAAGTGAACCCACCTACCAAAGCAATCACCCAGAAAGGAAGCAGTGTGCCAGAAAGCCGCAATGAAACCTGTACGGCAAAACCTGCAAGAAACTGTGGCACAACGGGGGTGATTTGCTAACTAGTGAGTAGAAAACATCACAGAGCAGAAATCGTATGTATGACTCAATCCTAGGTCAAACGATCAGTAATAATATATCCTCAATATGAATAAGTCTGAAGCATGATAAGGTGGCAAGGGTAAACATCTATACATAAGTGTAGTACCAAGTGCTCATGCCAGTGCCTCAGGTAGCAACATATCATAAATATGAGGTATGATAAATGTAATCAGTGTCAACTATATCATGAAGTCTATGAGTATATGGATATCATCCAACTATATAATCAATGTCTGTATGTATGTGGATCTCGTCTACGTGTCAACCAAAGACACAAAACATCATGCATGTAAATATCATAAAGCATATACATGGAAGTATGAGGATATAAATCAACGTGTGTCCCTCGCGACACATCAAAATCATGGAACCGAAGTGTCCAGCATCGACACTCGAAAACATCATGAAACCTGTGCCCAGCATCGGCACGTAAATCCTCATATATATAGGGCCCCGTCAGTCCGGATCGGCCCACATCATCTCTCGATTCCGATCGGTATGTTGGATATAGTGCCCTCAAAGTCAATTATTGGATCGCAGGTACGTGATTGTAATGATTGAGGGAGGACCTATACCGATATGACAGTCTTGCTTGAGATGATAGTATGCTATCTGGTTTGTCTTTATCATCATATACATGCTTTAGTTCACTATTGCATGTTGATAGAGCCCATAGGATTCTTGCTTGACTGCCAGCAGTATGATGGCGATCATATACGTGGGAGCTGGGTCTATAAGCACATCCTTAAAGTGTCCCTAGTCGTAGGAGTTTCGAGACAGGGCATCGATACTCCAGAGTAGACTAGTATATACAGTCGAGACCCCGACGAGGGGCGGTGGCCGGTCTCATAAGCCATTGGTGTTAGTTGGTTCACCTAAGATGTATACAGGTGCTCATTGGGTTATGAGTACACCGGACAAGACTCGCCGGGAACCTGCTAGTTGGTATTATACCTAGCGTCAGATAGCAGTTCCCTGGTGACATGTGTACAGGTTAGTTCATCGACCTGAAGTCGTCATTTGTCTCGTGTGAGTTCCCACTGTGCTTTGATTTCTACCCTACCACGGCTCAAAGGAGTCGTACAAACAGGTCTTTTTTTGGTACAGTCCCGAGCCATATGGAAGCAAGTGAGCGGATCGGCAAGGGATTCGTCTCTCCCGGTATTGGGGGTGAGATCGCGCTGTGTCTAGGAGAGCCATTACACAAAGCCCTCGGCCGAGGCAGGAGATTTACTGGTAGGTACTCCAGTAGTATCTCAGGGTGTTCTGGGCTACTCTCTGACACGACTTATACCGCTATTGGGGGTCTGACGTTACCAGCTCCCTAGGCCGATATGCGATACTCATAGACGAACGGACCGGACTGTATGTATATTGTCACTGTTAGGCTCAGTAGGGTTTCTGGATGAGTTCGCTCGTCAGCTTCCCTTCCAATCAATACATAGGCAACCGTTACGTACAGCTCGTACCTCTGACGTGCTAGTGGTTATACCCAGTGCCAGTGTGTTGATGAGTCATTAGAGTCCCCCACAGACAGTTTCCCAAGTTCGGGCGAAACGTTGTAGAAGCCGTATGGTTTTATGGCAGGGTTCGGAAAATGCACGTGCGTTTACGCACGTGTCATATTTCGGGCAGATAATACTGGTAGGCTTTGGTTTAAGCCGGATCCGAGTATTATACTGTGTAGATATAATATCTTTGTCTCAGTTGCATTTGTATTCGGTCGTAATACAAATGCGGGTATGTTTATACTGTTACGGGGTTATCCTGAAATTCGTTTCGGGATCGCTTTTGGAAGTTGCCAGTTTCCAGTTTTCTATCACCCGTATTAAACATTCGGTTAAATGCGGATTTATCTTTTCTTGAGAGTGAGTCATGAGTGTGGATGGTTCTAGTTTTGGTGACTAGGATTGTGAGTCACCATTTTGCTTTAATGGTTGATGACTAGGATTAGTGTGTCACTATTTGCATTAATTTTTTTGGGTGAGGTGTTAGATGATTCATTGATTCCATTAATGTTGTGATAAGCTTGGCTTATGGTTACCCTCCCTTGCTCCTACCCTCACCCCTTCCTCTATATATGGCCGGCCCTCCCCTCCTCTTCACATACTCTCACTTGGTTAAAAAAGATGATAGATTTTGGTTCATGAAAATTTGTATGCCAATTTCTCATTTACCCAATCCAAAAGGCAACTTCATTAACCGTTCGTCCATAGCTTTGGACGAAGCGAGACAAAGTGTTCTACTCATTCTCTACATCAATCTTGGTCATCTCTTTTAGCAAACTTGATGATCGAGTTGCCTCGGTTCAGAGGCGGGAGCCCATTTAAAGATCCGTCGACGTGGTGCCACCTGGACGAGAAGACTGGAGATTCAGGAGATCGGAGCAGCCGCAACAAAGCGTGGGATGATGGTTGAAGACCGAAGGACTCGGATCGTTCGGTATAACATTTCTACCCACTTTGTAGTTTGTTAGTTTATCTTTAATGGCAGATCCGGGTTATAGTACACGATAGCGCCAGTTGTAAAAAGTTTTTGTTCCGCATTTGGTGTCTGTTAGACGGCCGGGGCGCTACCGTGGACTTACAGTGGTATCAGAGCCTCACCATTATGCTTTACTAACTTGTGCTAACGCGTTTAAAACATCGATCGAACGGAATTCCGAAAACTACAATTTTCTGGGTTAAAGTTTCTGTCGTTTTTTAAAAGGGCCTAAAAATTATTTTGAGCATCACAGAAAATTGTGCAGGTAATTTTAAGCAAACTGGTGAAATTTGGTCACGTGATCCCACAGAACGGCCGCGTATCCGCCGCGCTTTTGTGGGAACGGTGAGCCAAATTTCTACAGTATGTTCTACATGGCAAATTGTGGCTTTTGGAATATTTCTTTTGGGCCCATATTTTGAACTATACAGCAGATGTACAGAGGGGCCCACTTCGGGAAGTTTTGTCGATCGAAATTTTAAACTTGTTAGTATGCAGTATTTACATTATATCTCCGACCGTGAATGTCATTCGAGCGGTAAATTGCGTCTAATTGCTATAGTCCTTTTAGACGGATTTGCGAACGTGATATTCGCGTTGATATTCTGTGTTGTGTTGTGATGTTGCGGATATGTCGTGGTGGATAGCAGTGTGCAATGGTAGTGTTGTTTGGATTTATTTGTACATTTGATATTGCGGGGCGAGCGTCCAACATGTGGACTGCCGTCACTGCCTGTTTGTATAATATTCTTTTGGGGCACGACCGGGCTGAGGTCGATGTACCCGTTGTATATATTTTTATTTCTGTACTAGGTTTACCCCGCGACGGAGTGCACGGATAGCCGGGTTCTGGAGGGCAACGGGTTCGTATCTCATGGCTTTGAGAGGCAGATGGGCCTCACTCTAGAATTGGCAGACTATTCGCCGCACTCGTAGGGGGTACAGGTTGACCCAAGGAGGGGTGCTCAAGTTACCGGATTCCGTGAAGTGCCGGGTGGTCCATTCACTTTGCTGTAAGGAGCTGCCTCGCTTCAGGTTTTGGCGGGTAACTTGCCGCACCCGTAGGGGTCTAGGTTTCATTGCACAGGCTATCCACACGACCAAGGGAACGTTGGGTTTCAGTAGCGGCTCTGTGAAACCCGGGGATCCCAGATTATCTGTATTGTTCTGTGATGCTTATTACTTTTTCTGTAATGTTGCATATTATCACGCCTGGAGCGATTATTGTATATTGGTATATATACTATTAGATGTTGTATATGTTTTACACCCGCGCTAGTCCAGTCCCCGCTCTGTCGTTAGTTAAGTAACCTAACGGGTGATGACGGGACCCAGTGGCGAATGCGGATGGCATACACATACATTTTATTTTTCGTTCTTTTCTGGTGTGATTAATTGATGGGACTGCGTTGATTCTGATCAATGCAAAGGAAAACAAACCTATATTTGATGTTGTTGGAACAGTTTTAAAAGGTGTTATTACAAAGACATTTCCTTTTGTTTTGCATAGTGATATTCGGTTGGAATATCCTGCACCTCATTCGACGAGGCAAGGGCTGATATCCCTTCACCGGGAGAGACCCCTTGGGCAGAAGTTTACGTCAGGGTAATAACTTCACTATAGTCGATTACAAGTTGCTTTACATAGCGGTATTCAGTTAGAATATCCTGCACCTCATTCCACGAGGAAAGAGCCGAGATCCCTTCACCGGGAGTGACCTCTTTAGCAAAAGGTTTTTGCCACTGTATCTTTATAAAAAGCTATCAGGTTCCTTCAGCGATATCAAGTTCATTACGTTAAAGGTTTTTCGCCAAAAACCAGCCGTAGCCCTCCGTCATTTCTTTGGATATTCAGTAGTATTCAAGCTATGTATTTTGGCCCTTAATCAAGACATAGTGATTGGTAGCTGCTGGGGTGTTCACATGTTGCATAGATAGATGCGTTGGTTTGGGACAGTCGTATTACTATTTTGGCCCTTAGTCAAGAGTATGTACGGGTGGGTTCAAATTGACCTAGATAATGATGGATAGAACTTGACATGTGACTTATGACATTTTGGCCCTTAGTCAAGGTCATAAGAGCATGGGGCAAAAATAATTTCAGGAGTTTCTAAAAGAAACTGAAACTTGCCAAGTATGCGCATACCTTCTGGAGTGTGATAACATGAGTGGATTCCGTCACGTTATCATGCGATGAGAGTTGGATCCCGATTCCCACTGATGAGTTGGTTTACTTTTCGGGTGATCCCGATTGATTCTTCTTTTAGGTTTGGAGGAGAATTTGACGGTACAGTGGGAGGTTTCCTGATTAGATAAAGTGATAACCATTCTGATCTAGGTTAGAGTGCACACATAGTGTTTCTTTTCTCTCTCTCTTTTTGGCAGCGACTTTTGACCGACCCTAGACTATGACTCAGTGACCAATTTGACAGAACCTTCTTAAAATACTGGCTTATGGATTGTCCGAGTTGCATAAGTCATTGCCGCTCCTTCTTTTACCTTTGCATTTCCCAGAACACCCCGTATTACTACGGACATCCACTTCCATTGGATAGATCCATCGTATGGTTATATACGAACTCGAAGGGATTTCTTCGAGGATGGATCCAGGTTCAGGAGAAATTGAATTGGTTTATTCAGTTATCTTTTATTATCACCTTCTCTCAGGTTGCGGGGGCTCCTTAGTTTAGGAGAGTACACCTATTACGCTTATTGGATAGTCTTATTCCAAACCATAGGCAGGTGCCGAAAGGTAGGGAATGAAGAAAACCAATTAACCTAAGTAGGGTGTACAGAAGGTAATAACTAAAGACAAAAATAAAGGGATTAGAAAGAGGGAAAAGTAAATTGCGACTGTTATCATTCACGACCAAACCGCGTACTTCATCGCCACTCCTATTTTCACCTTTGCTTTTCGGAGAAATAGAATAAGGTATTATTCAGTTGTCTTTTGTCATCACCTTCTCTCAAGTTGCGAGTACTCCTTGGTTTAGGAGGGTACACCTATTATGCTTACTGGATAGTCTTCTTCCAAACCATAGGCTGGTGCCGAATGGTAGGGAAGGAAGAAAACCATTTAGCCTAACGATGGTGTACAGAAGGTAATGAATAAAGACAAATAAAGGGATTTGGAGAGATGGAAAAGAAATATACGGTTAAAGTCATGAATTGGATTATGGAAGAGGCATTACTAAG
This sequence comes from Agapanthus africanus, assembly GCA_030015575.1. Classification (NCBI taxonomy): domain Eukaryota; kingdom Viridiplantae; phylum Streptophyta; class Magnoliopsida; order Asparagales; family Amaryllidaceae; genus Agapanthus; species Agapanthus africanus. Next base: position 246,836,740 of record JASDDO010000004.1, on the reverse strand, counting down.
AATACCAGGATACCCCTACGAAACATTTTCATGTTTCAGTGCATTGTTAAAAGAAAACTGATTTCTCGATTAGATACTTACTCCAGGGTATGTATTTACCATGTATGATTCTCATATCTGTATAGTTTTACAGATGATGAGTGGGAGTAAGTTATTAGGAATTAGGAGATCATCCTCATTATATCGGAATTCGTTGTAATTGGTGATATTTGAGGAAATCGACTAAGTACAGTTTTCAACCTACGATGCACAGGTTTTGAGTTATTCAACTCAGCGGACTTATACAGAGTATTGTATGTTGTCCAGTGTCCGTCAGGACAAAGAGGTAGGTCCTCGTACTATGTTCTGTTTACTTGTGACTTCGCTTTAAAACCAAAACGACACGCTAAAAGCCTATAGGTTTGAACCTATGGACTACGCTTTCAAAACCACCAAATAACACTCGATTTCGACGTATAAACGTCAAGTAATCGAATACAACACAAATTACAAAAATCCTGAATTCAAAATACGCAAAACGAAACCCCGAATCAAAGCAGCAACTTTTGAAAATGGTCTCAGATTTTACTCTAGGTCAAATTAGTCAATTTTGCATATGCCAAGGGTCTAGTTTACAGGAGATAAAGCCACAGAACAAATACGAGTTGATTTCTCACTGCTCTGGCCGCAAATTGCGGCCAGAATGAATTTAATTGCGGCCCATATGAGAGTGTAGGGGCTGGGTGTAATAGCCTAGTTCATTTATACCAGTTCTGGTTCAAGTATTTCTTTATTTATGGTATTTTCCTGATTTACTGTGTTTTGTGAATATGCCAAGGGTCTAGTTTACAGGAGATAAAGCCACAGAACAAATACGAGTCGATTCCTAACTGCTCTGGCCGCAAATTGCGGCCAGAATGAATTTAATTGCGGCCCATATGAGAGTGTAGGGGCTGGGGTGTGACAGCCTAGTTCATTTATACCAGTTCTAGTTAAAGAATTTCTTTATTTATGGTATTTTCCTGATTTACTGTGTTTTGGGTGCGATTAGTGTTTTGACATCTGTATTTGCATCCGACCCGACCCGCTTGCATTAAACCTGTCTTGATTCATGTTTATGATTTATCCTGACTTGATACGTAGACTCGTGCACTTTCATTTGCATACTAACATTTTATCTGGCATCTGCATTTTTTTAATATAACATGTAAAGTCAAGAAAAATATTTTAAAAAAACATTGCATGGCATGCATGATACCCCTAACCATGTGGTAGCATCCGCGCATCTTGTTCTCGTCCCGTTCAGTGAAACGGACTTGTTTGGATGACTACGTGCACTTGCGTGCATCCGTTCTTTGGGGTATGCATTTTTCGTTACCCGGATATCCAACTTTAATTTTGGTCGACATGTATATTTTTCATATTTTAAAACTGAATTTTAGACCCGACCCGGGTATGTTTTGGACTATATTTGTATTTACCAGAATATCAAATTTTATTTATATAATATTAATTTTATAAACTGATACAAATTAAAATTTAGTTAACTAATAAAAGATTTTTTTAATTTAAATCTAAACTAATTTCCTAACAAACTAACAACCCATTTCTCTCTCTCTCTCCTCTACATATATATATTTATATATATTTTATTTATTTATTTATTTTCTTCCTTATTTAATACACAGCCTTTTCTTCTTACTTCTTCTTCTTTCTTCTTTCTTCTTTCTTCTTTCTTTTTCTTGATCTTGTTTCTTGATTCCAGTGATCACCGCCGGAGCCGTGCTCGTCGCTGACGATCTGAGTGATCCAGTGAACATACCTTGCCTGTGTGATCACCCACTTGCCTTGCCTGGACCCGTCCCACGTGCCGCGTGTATGTTGCGACGATTTACCGACGTCGGACGTGCCGTGCGTATCCGTCGCGTGATTCGATCGAGGCAAGTTTATCTTGCTACATGCTATGATAAATACTACATCCATATTAATAATAATATTTCATGTTTAGTGTATTGTACATCCCCTGTTATCATTTTACTGTTTTACGACGTCCGTTTGCATCCGTATAATTTATTTCGTATCTAGTCGCATGCTGATTCATCTTGCTATATGCTATGTATCTTATTTTGCATCCATATGAATAAAAATATCACATATTGATTGCACTGTACATCCATATTAAAGTTTTACTGTTTTCGGATACCCGTTTGCATCCATATCATTTAAAATATATATCATCGTAATATTTCTTATTATTATATTTAATTAGTTTATAATCTGCATTTTATAATGTTATACAAAATATAGTTTGAAAATATTATAGTATATACATGAAACGTCGTTGTAAAGCGGATACGACAAATCTGAAATTTACCGTACACCTTACCTTATAAAATTCATTATAAATCATAGAAAAATCATTAGTATACGTTCTTTGGTTCGTTACGAATCTAACTCAGAATAATATAACTCTATGAAATATTTACTTGCAAAATAAATTATTTAAATTACGTAAAATGCAAATGAAAATATCTCTAAACTGCTGTCCAGGGAAATTCCAGCAGCAAACTTTCAATTTCGAATGTTCATTGATTTTTGTAGGAACAACCTGAGATACTTCTACTTATAAAAATGAAAATCTTATTGAATTATCTTTTTTTTGGTATAATACACGTCCCTTTTGGAGAACGTTTGTTATTTTTAAGCTATTTTACAAATCAGGGTGACGCTGAATTTCTGAACGGAACTTTCTTATGCATAGTTAATCAATACCACTTTTATAGTTATTAATCGGTTTGAATATTTTATCCATGTTAATATTATTATATCAATATCTATTTAATAAATAATAGTGCTTGTGTTTTAATATTCAGCAAATTTTACCCAATTATAGTTTTATAGTATCCGTCTGTATCCGTACGGTTTATTACATATCTAGTTGCACGCCGAGACCATATTATTTCATGTTACTGTTGTATTAGTGCACCATGCTTGATAATTGTGCATCCTACTTAGTCATGATGTGACCCCTGATCGATATTTGTGCATCCATGCTTTTATAGTACATCCGTACTTTCACCTTGATTCAATACTTGCTACAGTTTGATTATGAGCACCCGTTTGACATCTGTGCACTACTTGACATGACCTGATACACCACTACTTGACATGACTTGATACATGTACACTACCTGACATGACCTGATATATCACTACTTGACATGTTACCTGATCCTGTTTCTAATGCCGACAATCCTGACATATTGTCCCGATGGACATATCCTGTTGTCCGTATAGACAAACCTGAACCTGATTGATCCTGTGTTGGCATTAGCTTCAGATTTATCAATACCTGACTTGAACACATAACTTGGGGGTATAGGGAAATCAATGATGAAACATGACTTGTAACTCGACAGTTCGATGCTTATACTGATCAGTTTTACGGGCTAGGCCAGCCCCGGGATGATGCTGCTGACATCATTCGTCTGTACATGTTACCTGTTTACTGCCTAGCGGCATGTCTCGGATTCAGCCCGAGAGTCTTGACCGTGGTCCCGGGCATGCACGGGATACTATTGAGTTACATCGACGATTCATTAATTAATTTCAAACAACTTTAGAATAGATAACCCAGTAGCACAGTTTAGATTGATCACTGCACGTCATATATATTGATACACTTCACTGTTCTATATCCGTGTTTACTTATTACATTCATGTTACTGTTTATGATTCATGCCTGCATATCTTGTTACATCCTGGTTATTACTATTGTTGATATTATGACGCACTGACGTCTGGGTTCTGCATGGCCCGGATTCTCTACCTTTGTCGCAGGCTGATCAGGAGTACTTCCGCCGTTATGCCGAGCAGTGATGATCCAGTTAGTATCCAATTTAGTTATGTTTTACTTTCCAGATGTTTTTGCTCTTTGGATTTATTGCTTCCGCATATTATTTCTTGACTCGTTTATTCTGGCTCATGGACATGTACTGGATAGTTTATTTTATTTTCCTGTTCTTGATATCTCTAGACAGCCGTAATGTGACTGTGGAGGGATGTTTCCTATCCACAGGTAGCATGGTTGGCTCTGTCACGTGCCTATCTTAGCGCACTCTGGGAAGCGGGGCGTGACATGGGGTCTTGGGGTTAGCTTCCTAGGTGCCTGCACACTCCTCTGTACTTGCTAAATAATTTTCTGAGGCTCCAGGTGATAGCAGATTTCATTTTACACTTACAGAATCCACAATTTTCCGATATCAGGTTTTCAAAGTTCGTATTCCGGGGTTCTATTCTCTGGTTTGGGTCTCCAATCAATCACCACAGGGGTTGTATAGCCTCTACTAACCATAATTTCACCTTTGGGTTCAACTCAAACCCTAATCCTCAACTTAAAGTTTTCAAAGTTCCCAAAACCACACAATATCGATTCTAATTTAACATGGATGCTAAAACAATGGAAATTCTACACTAATGATGGAATAATTATCTCATTTTGCGCTCATGAATCCTCTACAGCGCCAAAACTCAAACTTTCTTGGTCCAAAGGATAGCTTGAGAGCTTGTGCACAAAATTTGTGAAGAGGAGATGGGGTTTTAATGGGTTTTATTGCATGATTGTGAGGTGGTAGAGAGGAAAGGGGGGAGAGGGCAGCAGCAGCAGCAGCATGAGTGAGGGAGAGGAGAGAAAATGGTGAAGGAATGAAGTGGGAATGGGAGCTTGGTCCAAGGTTTTACCCCTTACCCTCTCACTCTCTCTCTCATGCCCATCCCTCCATTCTTTATTCATATCCCTTTTCTTTTCTTTTCTTTTCCTTTTCTTTTTTTCTCTTTAATTTTATAACCATGCATGATAAAAAGAAGAAAGCATGAAAGAAAAATGTAACAAGTGTTAAAAAAAGACATGTGCATGTTTTGCACAAAACAAGCTTAATGCGCGATTAGCGATATTTAATCGCGGTTAGCACTAAATAGCGTATAATTAATCATAAAAACTTATAATTTGCATAATTCACATAAAACACCCTCTTTTTAGTAATTTTCATAATTTTCCAAATTCCCCCTCTCCCCAATTTATCGGTATTTAATTATACCGCCTTATTAAAATATTCAATATTTTATTATTTAATTATAAAAATTCCCAAAAATAATATTTTATTTTTTTGAAATTTTACAGGGTTATCCAGACCCGGGGACCCCCTCCAGATCGCGTACATCAGCATCTGAAGCAAGGACGACCGCCGAGCGAGAAGCCGGCCAAAGTGATCCTCGAGGCGCTGAACCACTCCCCGGTACCCATCCTCGGTCAAAGATTGGTCATACAAAGCGACATCATCAAGGGAGATGATCTCTTCGATCAAATACACACGCCCAGTCATCTCAAAGAAAGCGGTGCCGAAGGAGCTGACATCTCCTTCTCTATTATAACCCCAAGCAAAATCTTCAAGGACCCGGATTCTCGCACGTGCCGGCACGAATCTCGGGAATCACGGCAGCTATCCAATGCCACGCCGCCATGTGGCGAAACTGACGCGGCTTCCCGAAACTTTCCGCCTTCCCCCCGTACGACCCCGGACACGTGTCGTCCGTGACTATTACTCTTCCCGATGTTCATACGTCTGGAGGGTCGGACGAATCCTTGCGCAACCGGGCAGTAACCCTGCTCGGCCCGCCCTTAAGGATCAAAGCCCTCGCCAAGAGACAGCCGAGCGGCTACCCTGCTTGGCTATCCCTCGCTGGTAGCTCCCTACCCCGCAGCGCCAGGGATCTAAGCCCTCACCAAGAGGCAGTCGAGCGGCTACCCTGCTCGGCTATCCCTGGCTGGTAGTTCCTTACCCCGCAGCGCCAGGGATCTAAGCCCTCACCAAGAGGCAGCCGAGCGGCTACCCTGCTCGGCTATCCCTGGCTGGTAGCTCCCTACCCCACAATGCCAGGGATCAAATCCCTCACCAAGAAGCATCCGAGCGGCTACCCTGCTCGGCTATCCCTGGCCGGTAGCTCCCTACCCCGCAGCGCTAGGGATCTAAGCCCTCACCAAGAGGCAGCCGAGCGGCTACCCTGCTCGGCTATCCCTGGCTGGTAGTTCCCTACCCCACAGCGTTAGGGATCAAAGCCCTCATCAAGAGGCAGCCGAGCGGCTACCCTGCTCGGCTATCCCTGGCTGGTAGTTCCCTACCCCGCAGTGCCAGGGATCTAAGCCCTCACCAAGAGGCAGCCGAGCGGCTACCCTGCTCGGCTATCCCTGGCTGGTAGTTCCCAACCCCACAACGCCAGGGATCAAAGCCCTCGCCAAGAGGCACCGGGTAGCAACCCTGCTCGGCTATCCTTAAGGATCAAATCCCTCGCCAAGAGGCGCCGGGCAGCAACCCTGCTCGGCCCGTCCTTAGCAGGCCTCTTACGGCCCTTCTCGCGCTAAGGATCAAAAGCTCTCGCAAGAGGCAACCGGGCCCGCCCTTGCTCAGTTATCCCTGGCCGGTAGCTCCCTACCCCAAAACGCCAGGGATCAAAGCCCTCGCCAAGAGGCACCGTGTCACGACCCGAAAGAGCACGTGACTGGCCCTTGAATCCTATGAAGTCTATAGGACTCCATCTGATCCAAGTAAGCCAAAAGCCCAGAAATCTAAAACCATTTAAGGAGTAAATAAAGGAACTGGTTTTTAATAAGTAAAGAAAGCTTGTTAGAAATCAAAGTTTTCAAATAACTAAGCCGAAATGCATTTTAAAAATGTGTAGTCTTTTCTGAAAATTTCGGCAGAGTTTCCTTTGTAAAAACTGGCCCCAAACGGGGTACAACAAGAATAATATATATGAAATGATAAAAGGCATCCCCAAGCGGGAGCTAGCTCTTCGTCAATCGACGGTCACAACCATGCAAGCAATAATAATATACAACGCCAAAGGGCGAGGATCAAAACCCAAAAAGAAACTCAAAATAGCCAGAAAATCATAATACTACAAGCGCGACTCTAAGGTCGAAATAATACATCACTGTCTCTAAGTCTGAAACAATATACAAGTTTAGTTGATGGAATTTCTAGATACAATGAATAATATAGGAACAATGGCGGTTCTGATACAAAAGAACCCACCTACCCAAGCAAGTCACCCATACGGAAACAGTGTGCCAGAAATACCGCTATGGAACCTGTACGGCACAAACCTGTAAGGACTGTGGCACAACGGGGGTGAGTTGCCAACTCGTGAATAGAAAATATCTACAAGCAGAGGTCAAATGTATGACCCATCCTAGGTCAATACGATCAGGTATAAATAAACCTCAATATGAATAAGTCTGAAGCATGCTAAACTGGCAATGTAATCTCTATACATGAGTGTAGTGCCAAGTGCTCATGCCAATACCTCAGGTAATAGCATATCATAAATGTGAGGTATGATCAATGTAATCAAATCTGCATGTACGTGGATCCCATCCACTCGTCACCCAATGACAATAACCATCATGCATGTAAATATCATCAGCATATGCATGGAAATATGAGGATATAAACCACCTGTGTCTCTCGCGACACGTCAAAATCATGGAACCGGAGTGTCCAGCATCGACACTTGAAAACATCATGAAAACTGTGCCCAGCATCGGCACGTAAATCTTCATATAATGGGCTCTGTCAGTCCGGACCAGCCCACGGGATCCATCTGCGGAATCGGCCCTCGGCCCTAGCAGTATGCCCATATCCATCTATCGACTCTGGTCGGTATCCTCCGGATAACCGCCAGGTCCAACCAATCACCGGTAGGTAGTAGTCCCTCTGCCAGGCTCACCGTCTACTACACAGCGAAACCGTTCTCGCCCCGGGGTACCATACCGGGTCCACCATGTACCCGCAATCGGCCTCATCCGCCTCCTCGAATCGGGTTTCACATGTCGCTCTCAGTACCGAGAAAACACATGGTGGACGCACTGAAATATCATATCAAGGGTAACCGGGTTTTTAAAACAATTACATATTCTCTTTTTGAAATACCCACGGTTCCCAAATCTAGAAATATCATGGAAACAACATATCTCAATGCGTATAATCAAACATGATGTATGCGACATGTAAAGAAAGGTAAGCATATCAGTAAGTCATGCAACATGGAATAGTAATGTGCATATGTCGAGGGAAACCGCTCTTTTTAAAATGAATCAGTTTTAAGGAATATCTTGCGGTCCTCAAACTCTAATCAAGCCAGAATCATCTATGTATGTGTACAGGTATAAGTGTACAATATGCCATGCAAGGATCATATCAGGAATGCAACAGTACTACAGTGTAGTGGCATAGCAATTATCGATGATGATGTGTGTGAGCCGGCAATTAGTGTACGTGGAACATACGCATCATCGATAATGGTGCTGGTGTCCTAACAGCATGATGGTAATATAGTAATAAGCACAAGTAATGCGATGCAAATAATATGAATATGCGCAACCGAATAATCAACGCAACAGTAAAGAATCTACCTCAATAACTATATCATGCAGCCTTGCCTTTTGAAATAAGACGAATCGGGGTTTTTGGTAAAATAAGGGCTACGGTGTTTTAAGAATAGATGCTACGTTTGAAAATATCCGTAGAATCCCTTTTTGCCTATCTTTAAAATATCCCCGATTCGTTAGTTTTGAAATAGGTATGACTCGGGTCTAGTCTACGCCTGCTATGCGAACTACGGACCCAACTATCAAGCCAATCGGGAGGGGTATGGAAACCACCTAAATCTGAGTCGATATACATATAAATATATACAATAGTCGGTGATCTCGCCTCAATAGTATCACGTACTCTACGGTATATCATATAACATCCTCGAGTCATGAGTGCGGATCTAACATCAATATAAAGCTCGTACGGTAAATCGTCGTACGGCATCCCAATAGCTGGGAACGGGTCAATATCACATTCATCTCATCACATATCAGGTATCACTACCATAATATCACATAATCTAGGGTACAAGTCTAAGTCTAGTACCATCGATACCTGATTAGTCGAAAATACTGCATCTTTTAACCGGCAATTTCCCTATCATTTGCATTCATTTAGAAGTGTACGGTATTCATATTTCACATATTAGGAAATCAGTCGTTAAATATCAGATTGCATGTGTTAAACTCTAAAACCGGCACTATAAAGGAAATTGACCGCATTTCATGGCATCGCATCATCCCTATATTGCGCAACACTTGTTTTGAGATCTATGCAGGAAAACCCAGAAGAAAAGCCAAAAATCTACATGGTACTGATCAAACATTACGCCAACTCAATGATTTCAGTTCTGGTATCAATTCAAAGGGACAAATACAAATCAACACATCAGATGAAGCCCCAAACATTAGCCCAAGACCACACCAGAAGTTTAAAGCCCCAAGCCAACAACATGGCCGCGGAACCGCGGCCGGAGCCGGCTTGTGCCGCGGTTCCGCGGCCGTCTTGCCATGTCACCTCCTTAAATTCAGTGCATTATTCCTCTCTCAGGGCCAACACTACAGCAAGACATGTCAAATTCCAGAAGACTCCAGAGACTTCTGCCAGATCAGCAAACTAGGGTTTTCTAAGCTTAATTAATCCTAGCTTAAAGCCTAAGCTAGCTCCTAACAAACTCTTTCTAGAAACTCCTCAACAAACTTTTGGAGGGAATTGTAATTTCAAACCTAGACCTAGGGTTTGGGAGATCTATAAATAAGACCCTAGGCTCACTTGTAAAATAGATTATTCATTCATTGAAATTGATTGATCCATTCACTCTCTTTCTTCATCTTCTTCTTCCACAAGTCTAGTGACAAGGCTTGTGTGAAACCCTAACCCTAATTCCAATCAAAAGCCAAGATCCCGAGTACCCCATCAAGCAAGAAGCCTTGCAACCTTTTATGAGCGGAGCCGATCTTCAACAGAGCAAGTGGTCCAAGTCGATCCACGACTCACGGAGAAAAGCGACGCCAGATCGACAATTTAGTTCTTCCTCTTGTAGTTCTTGAGCGACTGTAATCAAATTGTTGATATAAATAAAAGGTGATATTCTTTTATCTTGTTTTCTTTAAATTCTTGCATCATGATTCGATCTCAATTTCTAGTTGTAGTTCTTGTTGTGATGTTTGAGTAATACTCCGCTCGTCGAGGAGTCGAGACGATCAATAGAATGATGATGTAATATATCTGAAAACGATTCTTGATTCCTACGAGTTTTGTAAACCCTAGCAAGTTCAAGAACCGACGACCCATTTCGTTGCGATGCTTTCTTGATTGATATCGCTCGAAATTGGGGAGTTACGATCGTTTCTTGAAATTACTAGAGGCTAGAATGTGAATGATATCGACGAAAGAACAAGGGTTAAATGATGAAACCCTAGTTTCACGAAGAAGCCCTAACTCTCGTCGATCATCATCGATCTAGTATCAATTCTTCGAAGGACAAGAACACGATATCTTGAGATTACATCACGTCTATAGATCCGATCGATTCCTACGAGCCTCATTTAGATTCTTGACATTTTGGTTGGAAATATCATCGTAACCCGATTCTCGATTGTTTATCATTTTCTTGATTCTTGATTAGACTAGTGACACCTGAATCAATCGATAAAATCTTGAATCATGCTTTCTTTTCTTTTCGATTAACTTTTCAATTCAAACAAATCAAATATAAAAATGAATCGCACAATCCCTGTGGACGATCCGCACTCACTTACAATCTACATTCGACACCGTAGTTGATTGCGGTCAAATATAATTCTTTGATTGTGAATTTTATTCAATTTTCATACCTACACAAATTTTTCATTCAATCAAATGGCGCCGTTGCCGGGGATCATTTGACTTGATATACACAACAAGAATTCTATTACAATCAAATGGCGCCGTTGCCGGGGATCACGCGCTAATTCGTTTCATATTAAAGTTTGAATTGAAAGATTTATTCCATTGTAATTTTTGTAATCAAAATTCGTGCAAACCCTAAACAATTTATTGTGTTTCATTACAAGGAGATCTGGAGCTTGCTGGGAAATTGGAAAAAAAATTGGAAAATTCCAGAGAGCTGAGGAAGTATACAGTAGCTTTCTGGTGAAATTTGGTGCAGTGTTCCCTTGAAACGACCGCGGAAGGGCGGCATTGGCCAGCAACTGCGGCGGAACCGCGGCAGCATTGAGGGATCTCTGTAAAAAAAATTCTTCAGGTGACTTCTTACCTTCTCCTCTCTCCTCTTTTTAGCTCCAACTAACAAATTTCTGCAGGATTCTTTGCAAATAATCGCAGCTCACAAATTGCAATAGTAAATTTGTGCGTGATTTTGTTTCTTGGTTGTTTGCATTATAAATACGGATATTAAGGGGCACGGCCAAATCCAAATTAGGTGGGGAGTTCATTACCCTTCCTAGGCCCCGAAAATCGCAAAACTTGCATCCGCATTTACCCCAATTAACTAAAAGAAATCTAGAGATGACTCTAAGGACCGTCGCGCTCATTTAGGACAGAAGAAGGCCGGGGGTAATTCATTGCTTATCCGCATTTTCTTGTGGTGTCTAGGCAAGTGTGTCGAAGGCTAGTGGTTATTAATTAGGCCCACTACTTACGTAGTGGAGTACCTTCCCACTTACCTGGCACTTACCTGGCCACAGGGGGACAAAGAGGCAATGGAGGATTTTATCCTGCGACTTGTCTTTTGGCAGTTAGGAGCGGTCTAGAGCCGGACCTAGGTGACCACTAGATTCTAGGGATTTGTGTGCTGCATTTGTTGTGTCGCATCATTTTTTTCAAAAATCCGCCCTTTTTCAAAGCAAACACCGCATTCATTCATTACCCCTAATTATAAGCCAACGCTGCCACTTGTACTAACCCTTTTTAGTACAAGATAGGCTGGACACGGGATTCTAGTGCCCGTTTAGTCCGCGTACCCTTTATCGACTCCGAAGTCGGTATTTCTCCATTTACTTCTTCTTTACCCACTTCCACACCCACACCGATGGATCCACCTCCATCAAACTTCTTTAACCCTAATCTGCCGCCGTCCGTTGGTGCGCAGAATCCACCCCGCATCTCTCTCCAGGAGAGGTGCTATCCACTTCGAGGTCCTCTTTCGACCTGCTTATCCACACCACCAGCCAATGGGGATAACTTTGAGATTAAACCCCAATACATCAACCTTTTACCCAAATTCCACGGACTCAAGACTGAGGACGCTTACGTTTTCATTATCAAATTTGAAAACGTATGCGCAATGATGGGTACGTCACAACTTTCAGTGGATGATATGCGTCTACGACTTCTTCCATTTACATTGTGCGATATAGCCGAGAAGTGGCTATATAACACTACCGCACACTCTATTACGAATTGGAAAGAATTCGTCGCTGCATTCCTTAAGAAATTTTACCCAATACAAAAGACAGCTCGAATCCGTAGCGAACTGAATCAATTTGCCTAGCTCCCTACTGAACCATTCTCTAAATGCTTTGAACGTTTCAAGGATCTATTGGTTCAGTGTCCTCATCACGGCATCCCGAGATGGGAGCTTTGCCGAATCATTTATGAGGGCATTAACCCAAACACTAAACAGAGCCTTGAAAACATGTGTCAAGGTACTTTTATGACTAAGGATGATGGGGAAGCGTGGAAGTATTTAGAAGAGTTCGCTGAAAAATCACTACAGTGGGAGAGTGGAACCCAACCATTGAATAGGGGTGGCGTACACCAAATAGATGTGTCCATAGGTGTTCGAGCTGAGATGGCAGCAATGCAAAAGAAGCTCGACGCTATGGAACACAAATTTTCTGCAGCCTCCCTAAAGCCAATGTCGCTCCCCAAAACTGTTTGTGGGTGCTGTTCTGATCCGTCTCATTTAACGGAAGAATGTCCATTAAACTCTGCGTTTCAAGGTCACGAGCATTCAAATGCCGCATTTCAAAGACCTAGAAACGATCCTTATTCTTCCACGTACAATCAGGGTTGGAGGAATCACCCGAATTTCGCTTGGAACCAAAACCAATCTCAAAACACGGTTCCAAACACGAATAACTTTCAAAGGGCTCTTCCTCCACCACAACAGCAACCCCTTCAACTCACTCAGCACCCCTACCAGTCACAAAATTTCCAAAACCAGGTCAACACTCCTGCACAGTCTAATCCTATGCAGTTGTCCTGTTCTGACGAATTCTCTCAATTCACTCAAACCATGAAATCACTTTTATCAAATTTCATAGAGGTTTCGACTGAGGTTAGATCTTCCGTCAGTGAGATAAAGAAAAACTCAGCGTCTCAAGCTGAGAGTATCAGATCGATGGAAGCTGAAATCGCACGCCTTAAAGCCGAAATGAGTGCGAGAGAAAAAGGGAAACTTCCCTCTCAACCCCTACAGAACCCTGGGCATTACAATGTAAATGCCGTCACAACGTTGAGATCGGGAAGAGTGCTGAACAATCATGTCGGGGAAGGTATTGATGATATTGAAAATCCTATCATTAACACCCCGGCTGAGACCCTTCCACACACACACACTTCTACTTCTGATCCCTCTTCTTCTACCACACCACCTTCTCGCGAGCCTATTCTCCATTTCCCACTAGGATCAACACCTCAACCCAACCCTTATAGTTCTCCACAGACGGTCCCCACACCTCTTTTGGGATCTCGTCTACCCCCTCTTCCTTCTCCTATGATGGACCCGGCGCTTATTGCGAAAGCTCCTTACCCGAATCGGTTAAGGGGTAATAGAACGAGTCCTCATATGGAGAAAATTATGGAAATGTTCAAACGGGTTAACATCAATATCCCTCTCCTAAATGCAATTCAACAAGTCCCCGCTTATGCGAAAATTCTTAAGGACTTGTGCACTAGGAAGAGGAAGACCCAAGTGCCGAAGAAGGTCTTCATGGCTAATAATATCAGCACTGCTTTTATTCCCCGGCTACCAAAGAAACGAAAGGACCCAGGATGTCCTACAATATCGATTTCTATTGGGGGTAAAAACATAAACCGTGCTCTTTTAGACCTTGGCGCAAGTGTTAACCTCCTTCCATATTCTGTCTATGAGCAATTAGGGATTGGAGAGCTGAAACCTGCTCACTGCACTCTCCAAATGGCAAACCGTTCAATCACCAAACCAAGGGGTGAATTAGAGGATGTGTTGATAAAGGTCGGGGAATTTGTTTTCCCTGTAGACTTCATTGTGCTCGACACACAGCCTGTAGCAAACCCCCGGGGCCAAATTCCGGTGATTCTGGGTCGTCCTTTCCTTGCCACTTCCAACGCTGTTATAAACTGTAGAAACGGTTCAATGAACTTATCATTTGGAAATATGACCATTGAACTAAATATCTACAAAGTTGGAAGTCAGCCATCAGAACCTAGTGCTCATATTTTAGATGTGTGCTCTGTCCATGAGATCGCTCCCATAGTTGTGGAGCTGATGAACTTTGCTTTACTGATCTCGACGACATTACCACATCTCTGTTTGATTTCACACAAGATCTTAGTGAGGACACTTTACCTACACTTGAGTCCTGCACTCCTGACTTTTCTCCACCCGAGTCTGTATCTTTCACAGGCTCTGAGCTTCTTTGTAAATCCAAAAATCACTCAATGATCCCTCCTTCTATCATTTCTCTGCCCGAATTAGATCTCAAAATTTTACCGTCTCATCTGAAATATGCTTATTTAGGTGAGAAGGAATCTTTACCAGTTATAATATCCGCTTCTCTAGCATTAGAGCAAGAGAATGCACTTTTATCGGTATTGAGATCTAACAAAGAGGCGTTTGGTTGGAGTATGGCGGACATCAAAGGATTAGTCCCTTGATAGTTGAACATCATATACATGTGATGGATGATGCCAGACCAACCCGAGAACCACAGAGATGGTTGAATCCCGTCATGAAGGAAGCGGTAATGAAAGAGATCGTCAAATGCTTAGATAATGGTATTATATACCCCATCTCCGATAGCCAATGGGTGAGTCCTATACATGTCGTTCCTAAGAAATCCGGCATCACTGTTATAACCAATGAGGCAAATGAGTTGATTCAGACACGCACCCAAACTGGGTGGCGTGTATGTATCGATTATAGAAAACTCAATGCTGCCACGAGGAAAGACCACTTTCCTCTACCATTCATTGATCAAATGCTGGAACGCTTAGCGGGACGAGAGTATTATTGTTTTATGGACGGATACTCAGGCTATAATCAGGTCCCCATCGCCAAAAAGGATCAAGATAAAACCACTTTTACTTGTCCTTTTGGTACCTTTGCTTACAGTCGCATGCCCTTCGGGTTATGCAATGCTCCCGCTACCTTTCAGCGGTGTATGATGGGGATATTCTCTGATATGGTAGAGAATTTTCTGGAGATCTTTATGGACGATTTCTCGATTTTTGGAGACTCTTTTTCTGATTGCCTATCGAATCTTGACGCTGTTCTTACTCATTGCAAAGAGAAGAACTTGACTTTGAACTGGGAAAAATGCCATTTTATGGTCCAAGAAGGAATTGTTCTTGGACATGTTATTTCACAGAAAGGCATTGAGGTTGACAAAGCTAAGATAGATGTCATTCAAAACCTCCCTCATCCCAAAAGCGTCAAAGATATTCGATCTTTCCTTGGCCATGCGGGCTTTTATAGAAGATTCATTAAGGACTTTAGCAAAATTGCTAGACCTTTAACTCTTCTCCTGGCCAAGGATACGACCTTCCATTTTGACTCGGACTGCGAGACAGCTTTCGACTCACTTAAACACTCACTCACTTCAGCCCCCGTTTTATCATCACCAAACAGGGACTACCCCTTTGAGCTGATGTGTGACGCATCCGACTTTGCAGTAGGTGCAGTCTTAGGACATCACATCGAAAAGATGCCACACGTGATATACTATGCAAGTAAGACCCTGAATGATGCTCAAATCAATTATACAACCACCGAAAAGGAACTTTTAGCGGTTGTATTTGCATTAGAAAAATTCAGGCCTTACTTAATTGGCTCACCTATAGTTGTGTATACTGACCATTCCGCTTTAAAACATCTTCTGGCGAAGAAAGATGCAAAAGGTTGACTAATACGTTGGATCCTTCTGTTACAAGAATTCGATCTTGTTATCAAAGATAAGAAAGGATGTGAAAACGTAGTAGCCGACCATCTTTCACGCATCTCTTCTTCCCCTGTGACCCTGCTGATCAATGATTCGTTCCCTGATGAACAGCTCTTGAGCGTATCGAATGAACCATGGTTCAGGGATATTGTGAACTATCTTGTCACGGGACTTATACCGAGCGATTGGTCAAAACAGGACAAATACCGTTTTCTTTCCCAAGTAAAACACTTTTACTGGGACGATCCATACTTGTTTAAGTATTGTCCTGATCAGATCATCCGCCGGTGTGTCCCGAAAGAAGAGTTCAAGAGTGTTCTTTCTTTTTGTCATGATCAGGCCTGTGAGGGTCACTTTGGTCCTAAAAAGACGGCGGAGAAGGTTTTGCAATGTGGATTTTATTGGCTGACCTTATTCAAGGACGCATTTGACTATTGCAAAACCTGTACACAATGTCAGTATACGGGTAGAATCTCCCAGAGGAATGAAATGCCTCAGCAACCCATCTTGGTTGTTGAAATATTCGATGTTTGGGGCATTGATTTTATGGGTCCTTTTCCCAGCTCCTTTGGGAATTTATACATACTGCTGGCGGTTGATTATGTCTCAAAGTGGGTAGAAGCCATTCCATGTCGCACTAATGACAAGAAAGTTGTCATTAAGTTCTTAAAAGAGAATATCTTCTCGCGATTTGGACACCCACGCGCTATTATTAGCGATAATGGGACACATTTCTGCAACAGGTCTTTCGAGACTTTGATGCGGAAATACTCAATCAACTACCGACTTTCTACACCCTATCATCCCCAAACAAGCGGGCAAGCTGAAATCTCAAACAGACAAATCAAACTTATCCTGGAGAAGACTGTTGCTAAAAACAGAAAAGACTGGTCGACCAAACTGACGGATGCTCTTTGGGCATTCCGAACTGCATTTAAGACCGACCTAGAGATGTCTCCATATAGGATAGTGTTTGGAAAAGCATGTCACTTACCTGTCGAGATAGAGCATAAAGCATTATGGGCTATTAAGGAAATAAATTTTGATCTAAACCAAGCTTGCAACTTTCGGAAGCTGCAACTTAATGAGCTAAGCGAACTCCGCGATGAAGCTTATGATAACGCTGTAATCATAAAGAATAGGACCAAGGTTTTTCACGATAAAAACATTTTGAGGAAAACATTTTCACAAGGTCAACAAGTCCTTCTTTATGATTCACGATTACACCTTCACGCGGGTAAGCTCCGATCTCGATGGAAGGGGCCTTTTATTGTGCGGTCTGTATACCCGCACGGGGCAGTAGAAGTAGAAAATATTAAAAACGGCACATTTTTCAAAGTGAATGGACATAGACTAAAGCCGTATTTTTCTACTGACCCTACGGAGGAGCTCCTGTTCTTACAGGAGCCAGTTTATTTGGATTAAAATTCCTCCGTCTCACCTTCATGTCCAATATATCATTGCATCATCTTTTAAATGGAGGTGAGTGAAAAGAGTAAGTTTGGGGGAAGTTCTTCACTTATATATTTTGCCCCCACTAATAATTCTCCCAGACTTACAGGTTTTGTAGATATAGCTATTGGCAACAGTGAGGACGCTATTGAAAACAAGTTTGGGGGAGGTTTGTGCTTATTTTTGCATCATTTCCATATCATTTGCATAAGCACAAAACATTTCTTTAAAAATCTGTAAAAATTTAAAAAATTTCAAAACCCATAAAAATTTAAAAAATTTCAAGTATAAAAATAATTTTAATATTTACACTTTTTTGTATATAAATAAGATAATGAAAGTTTAGATAGTGAACAATTACATCCATGAGATTAGAAAAATTTAAGAAAACTAAGAAAATTAGAAGTTTTCTTATACGAACTAGTAATAAGTAGTTATGAGCCGTTGTCCCAAGGGTTGGTAAGATGAAGGACGTCACTAATCTGAGGATAAAAATAAGTCTGAAAAATAGTTTCTATTCTGGAAGCCAAATATTTTGAACGTTGATACCCTGCTATTCGCACTTACACACGTCTTAAAGCCTGGGATAGTAGAGGATACCTTGAAATGCTCGTCTTAAAGCCAAAAGTATGAAGGAAATAAAAAAAAGTGAATAAAAAAATATAAAGTGGTGAGAAAAATGGACACTGGTTTTGTTATCGCCAAGGGCAATAAAAAAATATATAGCGAGGGTGCTTCTTCACCTAGTGCCCTAAGGCCAACTGGTCTGGGAGTCACTGCTATACCTTAGGTGGTGCAAGACGAGGAAAATACACCAAGTAAGCAAGCACAGGAGTAATCGGTCGGTTAGTACCTCAAGAAGTATTAACGGTCGCATGAAAGTGTGTGAGCAATTTCGTCTAAATATTCATTAATTAAAAAGTACTGAGGCTGATGGGCAAGAGTATGATAGCTTGAATTGAATTCTCCGGGTGTAGGGATGTCTTTACACACACGCAGGGTTATATGATCGATGTTTGGAAGAAAGATAGGAATGAAAAATAAGACGATGTTTTATTGAGGGAGGACGTGATTTCTAACATCTTTTCATGACCATTAAGATAGGGCTCATGACAACCGAAAAGCTAGTTTAGTAGGAAACCCTAATTTTCGAAGCTTTTCTTTTACAATTATTTTCTTTAAATGTAATATTCATGATCTTCCTTTTATTATTGGATTTTGTGGGTGCAATCCGCTGAAAACCCTCAGGAGACAACACTCCTCCTACTAGGGACACCTAGAGGTTTAAAGGCTTGTTGCACGTGCTCAGTGCAATTGTGTTGCCTACGAAAGTGTGCTAGTTAGTTTTTTTTCTCTTTCTTTATTTTCTACTTCTCTTTTTAATAAAACAGTTCGCTCGAGACGATCGAAATTAAGTTTGGGGGAATTTGATTAGTCGAAAATACTGCATCATTTAACCGGCAATTTCCCTATCATTTGCATTCGTTTAGAAGTGTACGGTATTCATATTTCACATATTAGCAAATCAGTCGTTAAATATCAGATTGCATGTGTTAGACTCTAAAACCGGCACTATAAAGGAAATTGACCGCATTTCATGGCATCGCATCATCCCTATATTGCGCAACACTTGTTTTGAGATCTATGCAGGAAAACCCAGAAGAAAAGCCAAAAATCTACATGGTACTGATCAAACATTACGCCAACTCAATGATTTCAGTTCTGGTATCAATCCAAAGGGACAAATACAAATCAACACATCAGATGAAGCCCCAAACATTAGCCCAAGACCACACCAGAAGTTTAAAGCCCCAAGCCAGCAACATGGCCGCGGAACCGCGGCCGGAGCCGGCTTGCGCCGCGGTTCCGCGGCCGTCTTGCCATGTCACCTCCTTAAATTCAGTGCATTATTCCTCTCTCAGGGCCAACACTACAGTAAGACATGTCAAATTCCAGAAGACTCCAGAGACTTCTGCCAGATCAGCAAACTAGGGTTTTCTAAGCTTAATTAATCCTAGCTTAAAGCCTAAGCTAGCTCCTAACAAACTCTTTCTAGAAACTCCTCAACAAACTTTTGGAGGGAAT
Organism: Agapanthus africanus; assembly: GCA_030015575.1. Lineage (NCBI taxonomy): Eukaryota > Viridiplantae > Streptophyta > Magnoliopsida > Asparagales > Amaryllidaceae > Agapanthus > Agapanthus africanus. The sequence continues at coordinate 246,817,146 of JASDDO010000004.1, read as the reverse complement.
TGTAATTTCAAACCTAGACCTAGGGTTTGGGAGATCTATAAATAAGACCCTAGGCTCACTTGTAAAATAGATTATTCATTCATTGAAATTGATTGATCCATTCACTCTCTTTCTTCATTTTCTTCTTCCACAAGTCTAGTGACAAGGCTTGTGTGAAACCCTAACCCTAATTCCAATCGAAAGCTAAGATCCTGAGTACCCCATCAAGCAAGAAGCCTTGCAACCTTTTATGAGCGGAGCCGATCTTCAACAGAGCAAGTGGTCCAAGCTGATCCACGACTCACGGAGAAAAGCGACGCCAGATCGACAATTTAGTTCTTCCTCTTGTAGTTCTTGAGCGACTGTAATCAAATTGTTGATATAAATAAAAGGTGATATTCTTTTATCTTGTTTTCTTTAAATTCTTGCATCATGATTCGATCTCAATTTCTAGTTGTAGTTCTTGTTGTGATGTTTGAGTAATACTCCGCTCGTCGAGGAGTCGAGACGATCAATAGAATGATGATGTAATATATCTGAAAACGATTCTTGATTCCTACGAGTTTTGTAAACCCTAGCAAGTTCAAGAACCGATGACCCATTTCGTTGCGATGCTTTCTTGATTGATATCGCTCGAAATTGGGGAGTTACGATCGTTTCTTGAAATTACTAGAGGCTAGAATGTGAATGATATCGACGAAAGAACAAGGGTTAAATGATGAAACCCTAGTTTCACGAAGAAGCCCTAACTCTCGTCGATCATCATCGATCTAGTATCAATTCTTCGAAGGACAAGAACACGATATCTTGAGATTACATCACGTCTATAGATCCGATCGATTCCTACGAGCCTCATTTAGATTCTTGACATTTTGGTTGGAAATATCATCAAAACCCGATTCTCGATTGTTTATCATTTTCTTGATTCTTGATTAGACTAGTGACACCTGAATCAATCGATAAAATCTTGAATCATGCTTTCTTTTCTTTTCGATTAACTTTTCAATTCAAACAAATCAAATATAAAAACGAATCGCACAATCCCTGTGGACGATCCGCACTCACTTACAATCTACATCCGACACCGTAGTTGATTGCGGTCAAATATAATTCTTTGATTGTGAATTTTATTCAATTTTCATACCTACACAAATTTTTCATTCAATCAAATGGCGCCGTTGCCGGGGATCATTTGACTTGATATACACAACAAGAATTCTCATTCAATCAATACCATCTATATAAATATGAATGCGGGGTAAAACACATGCCCAAAGGCCCGCTAAAACCATCTTGCCGCATCTCAAATACGAACTCTGTCATATCGCCGAATCTCACGGCCTCAGACCTCATCGACTCATCTCAGTCCCACGTATCATCCTCAAATCCCGTATATGAACACATGGTCCCATACCCATATGTAGATATACACACCTCCAAATGCGCACAGATAAAAGAAAGAATGTATGCAAGTATATGTGTACGTGTATGTGTGGGTGTGCAACCCCTACTCTAGGGTTTCACACTAAACTAAACCAATACATCCTTATCATCAATAATTCCATTATTACCATCAATAATCTTAAACAACACATAATAAATATATGTGTGTATACGTATTCGTATACATCACCACGAACTGCGGGGGTGCTATACGCCATCCACCCGACTTCCCCCGTAGATATAATCTACTCACCTTGCGTCTTTATCTGTCGACGTCGCCACGCGTGTGCTTGTCATCCCGAAGTCTTCATGGGGTACCTACACATTAACGTATCACAAATGCGTATCAAAACCAATTCAGAACTAAAACGGCATACGAAACCCCAAACGATACGCTATGATTTATAGGTTAGAACCTATGGACAACGCCTTCCAAAACCATCAACAACCCTCGATATCGTCGTATGAACGCCAAGTAGTCGAGGTAAAACACCATACCCAAATTCAGAATTAGAAATACGGAAACACGAAATTAAAACAGCAACAAAGGAAATAGGCTCCAGATTTCACCCTAGGTTAAATTAGACAAATCTATACATGCCAGGGGTCTAATCTACACATGTAGGGGCTGCAGAACCAAAACGACACATATTGGTGCAGGTCTGGCCGCAATTTGCGGCCAGAGGGAATTAATTGGCGGCCGGGGAAAAGAGGTAGGGGCTGGGGTATTGTGTGGTGGTTCTAGGGTACCTGCACATCTCACTGTCCAATCAATTTTATTTTAGGGTTCCCGGGGTGATAGCAGATTCCCAAATACAATCCCAGAATTGCAGTTTTTCCCGACATCGTCTCATAAATCCGTATTCTGGGTTAAAGCTTCAGGTTAGGGTCCAATATAACATCACACCAAGATTCTAAGGTCACAACAAGTCTTAGTTTCACTTCACAACTCAATTTTTCCTCAAACCCTAACTAGGTTTTCTTTAAGTCCACAAACACACACAATATCGGTTCTAAACTTGCATGGGGGTATAAGTAATGCTAAAACTCAACTAATGGTTCAGTAATTACCTCATTTGGCAACTCAAGAAATTTCTTGAGTTGCCCCTAGTGGCCAAAATCCTAGCATCCTTGGTCCAAAGTGTAGATCTCGAGCTCGTGCACACTTTTAATGAAATGAGAGTGGTGTTTTGGTGTTGTTTTCATGGTGATTTGGATCTTGAAGAGGGGAGGGAGAAAAGGGAGCAGCATCTGCAGCAACTAGGGAAAGGGGGAGAGAGGAATGAGTTGAAGAATGATGGAGGAATGGTTCAAGTCAACACACCTCACCTACTCTATCTCTCTCTCACCATGCTTCATAATATATTCCCTTTTCCTTTTCCTTTTCTTTTCTTTAACCCTAATTCCTTCTCACTCCAATAGTGAACCCAAAACAAAGCCATGGTAAGAATAATGTAACACAAGTCCAAAATGATATGTGCATGTTTTGCACAAAAATGCCAAAAATCCGATTAGCGATTTTTAATCGCGATTAGCACTAAATTAGCATATAACTAATCATAAAAACTTAAAATGGCATAATTCCATAAAATACCCTATTTTATAATTTTCCATAATTTTTCCCTATTTATTTGCATTTAATTATACCGGAATATTAAAATATTTATTAAAATAATATTAAAATATAAAAATTCCCAAAAATAATATTTGATTATTTGGAAATGTTACACACCGGACAGCAACCCTGCACCAGCCCGTCTTTAAGGATCAAAAGCCCTCGCAAGAGGCAACCGGGCTCGCCCTTGCTCGGTTATCCCTGGCTGGGAGCTCCCTACCCCAAAACGCCAGGGATTAAAGCCCTCGCCAAGAGGCACCGGGAAGTAACCCTGCTCGGCCCGTCCTTAGTAGGCCCCTTACGGCCCCTCCCACACTAAGGATCAAAGCCCTCGCCAAGAGGCAACCGGGCTTACCCTTGCTCTGTTATCCCTGGATGGTAGTTCCCTACCCCACAACGCCAGGGATCAAAGCCCTTACCAAATGGCAACCGGGCCCGCCCTTGCTCGGTTATCCCTGGCTGGTAGCTCCTTACCCCACAACGCCAGGAATCAAAGCCCTCGCCAAGAGGCAACCGAGCCTGCCCTTGCTCGGTTATCCCTGGCTGGTAGCTCCCTACCCCACAACGCCAGGAATCTAAGCCCTCACCATGAGGCACCGGGTAGCTACCCTGCTCGGTCCATCCTTAGCATGCCTCACCATGCTTCCGCGACTAAAGAACAAAGCCCTCACCAAGAGGCATCCGGTCTAACTACGTCTGAGCGATCTCCACCTCGACTTCGGGGCCATGGAGATACCGTCTCTCTACCGTTCTTTGCATACTTGGCAAATGAACAGATTCAACTCGACGTATGATCGCTAGACGAAAAATGAGCCTAACACGAAGGCAGTACTGTGCAAATACAAGTGTTTACCGACAAAGGAAAACGAGCGCTAATACTACTGCAAAAAGTTTTTATTCACAAAGCCAAAAGTCTTTACAAGGGTATTGTGGGCTCCCCAGCCTTATCAAATTATCCGGAGGCTTACAAAAAAGAGAGGAGGAAAAAGCCAAAAAGTTCGGGCCGCAATCCCCGCCTAGACCTCACCTCCCTCATCACCATCGGCCGGAGGCGTGACCACCGAAAGTGGGACCCGAGCACGGAGCTCACCGTCGGCAAACTCCGGAAACTGCTCCTTGACGGCATCAAGAGCTTTGTTCCATGCAATGGCGGAGGCCTCGCCGAGGTCGACGTAAAACTGGTCCGACCCCTTGTAATCAGTCACCGCCTTTCTAGCCTGAATCTCGGCAACCTACGCCGCCTGAAGCGCCGCCTCGGCATCCCGCCTGCTGGCATCCCTCGCCCTCTGTGTGGCTGCAAAGCGATCGTCCAGTTCCATCAACTTCGCCTCGATGACTCGGTGGTACTCACTTAGGCGGTGATAGGACTCCCAGCACTTTGAGACGGCGAGCTCCGCGACGGCCGATCGGGTTTCAAGGACGACCATCCTCTCCCTCTCCAGATGCAGCTCAAGTCGCAGATCCTCGGCCTCCGAAGAAGACTTGATCAGTCGAAAATATTGCATTTTTAACGCATCAATTTCCCTACCATTTGCACTCATCTAAAGGTATTCAGGTTGAGTATATCACATATTAGCAAAACATCCGTAAAATACCAAATAACTTGTGTTATATATTAAAACCGACATTTTTGAGGGAAATTGAGTGTTTATCATTGCATCGCATAATCTTTGTATAGCGCACCACTTGTCTCGAAAATCTGTGCAAGAAATTCCAGGAAAAGAGCCGAAACTGTTAAAAGTGCTGATAAAAATACGCCAAGTCCAAGACTTGTGATCTGGAAGTGATATAGAAAGAAATATGAGATTCCACACATCAGAAAAGTGCTACAAGGACAGTACAAGAATTACCTGGAATTCCCATGCACTGAAGCCTTCAAAGGGCCGCGGACCCGCGACCAGAGCACCCTTCCCGCGGCAGATCCGCGGCCAAGTAAGCGTGACGTCAGCATCGCTTCATGTCAGGTTTCTACATTCAAGTTCCACACCTCTTCAAGCACTGAAATTTCCAAAGAACTCCAGAAGTTTCTGTCCGTACAGCAAACCTCCTTGTTCAAGCTAAACACTCTCAAGCTTCTCAAGCAAGCCTCTCAAATAACTACCTAAGCCTAGAAGCTTCTCCCTAACCTCCAAGCTTATGAAGGAAGCTAGCCCTAACTAACTCACTCTAGAACCTTCTACCTAACTACCAAGCTTACAAGAGAAGCTAAACTAAACCTAGCTTCTAAAGGAAGCTAATCAAAAGATCAAGGCTATAAAGAGAGACCCTAAAGCTTCTATCTAAAGGTTGTTGGTTAGTTGTTGAATATTTAGAGGGTTGTTGGTTAGTTGTTGATCCTTCCATCAAATTACACCCACAAGTTGAGTGACACGATTTGTGCATTCAAACCCTAACCCTAATCCAATCATCAAAGCCAAAATTCAAGATCCTTGAGAACAAATCAAGCAAGAAGCCTTCAACCTTTTAGAAGCGACGCCGATCTTCAACCGAGCAAGTGATCCAAGACGATCCGCGACTCACGGAGACGATGCGGAGCTAAATCGACGATCGAGTTCTTTCCTCTTGTAGTTCTTGAGAGAATTGTAACAACATTGTTGATAAATAAAAAGTGAAATTTCTTTATCTTGCTTATCTCTATATTTGAGCATTATGATTAGATCTCGATTCTTGATTATGTTCTTTGTTATAATGCTTGAGTAAAAACTCCGCTCGTGGAGGAGTCGAGAGAATCAATAGATGATGATGTTACAAATCTTGAAACGATTCTTAATTCCTATAAGTTTTGTAAACTCTTGTAAATTGAATCATCGACAACCTAGTTTCGAGCGAGATGCTTTCTTAAATGTTTTCGCTCGTAACTAGAGATCGACGATCGGTAGCTTTTAAATGAAACTCATCGAAAGGACAAAGGATGAGATGAAGAAACCCTAGTTCCTTCAAGAGATCCTTAAACCTCGATTGATCGTGATCGATCTAGCATCAAATCATTAATGGATAAGAAAATGTAATCACTAGTTTTCATCACTTCTATAGATTCAATCGATTCCTACGAGCCTCACTTCAATTCTTGAAACCTAATTCGATTGGATATCATCAATTCTTGATTCTTGATTTTAATGTTTTCTTGATTTAGATCTAGATAATTCTTGAAATTCACTTTTAAATCTTGAATTGAATTGTCTTTTCTTTTCTTCTTTAATTTTCAACTCGACTAAAACAAATACGAGCAAATCTCACTTTCTCTGTGGACGATCCGCACTCGCTAACGAACCTACAATTGACACCGTTATTGATTGCGGTTTACAAATTTCTTTGGTTGTGAAATATTTTACATTTTCCATACACATCGAGATTTCATATCAATCAAGACTCTCCCGCCGGCCTCGTAGCATGGATAGCCCCCTCGGCCTCCATGCGAGTAACAAGGGCACAGTGCTGAAGGACCTGACGAAAAACAGCAGAGAGACTTAGAGACACTCGAACTAAAGAAAGGGCGCTCAAAACAACACATGAGGGAATACATACCTGCACCGCCTCCTGAGCTATAGCCGCCATTTGGGCCCTCAGGGTCCCCAGCGGAATCTTGCCCCCGGCCGACTCTTCCATACTAGCAAGCAGGCCGACAACAACGGAAAGCCCAGACGAGACCACGAAATGGATGTCCTCCTCCTGCACAGGAATCCCCTCAGGAATCTTCGACGGTGGCACGCAAGAGATCGTCCTCTTCCTCTTAAGAGAAACCCCGTCTTCGTCTTCTCCTGCATCCCTCATCCGGGGCTCGGGAACCCGTGGACGCCTTTGGCCGCCGCCGGGACAATCATCGGGAGCTCGTGACGAGGCAGACGGCCCCGCCACCGGTGACACATTTGGTGCAGGGCTCGGGTCAGCCGGAGGCGCGGCCGCACCGCCGGCCCCCCTCCGGGACAGAGCACCGAGGGCACCAAGAGTCCTGGATCGATCCATTTGTCCTGCCAAAGGGAGATGCAGGCTCGACTCAGAAGGAGAAGAAGCAGAAGAAAGAAAAGGAAGACCTCTAACCTGGTGGAGAGAAGTCCTCGGGAGAGAAAACGCAGAGATCCGACTTAAAGAGGAGAGCGCCGAACTTACAAGATCAAGGACGGGGAAATTATGAAGAGATATGGGCCCTGAAGCGGACCCCACCTCTATTTATAGCTGCCAGCGTACACAACCTACGTCGACAGTCATCTCTCGCCGAAACGGTTCAGTGCATTCGACGATCACGATCTCTCCACCTGTCGCACGCGTATCGGCCGTATCCCATCAGACGCCAGAAGTCTGTGGCCCGTCACGGCAGCCAACCAGCACCCAACACGTGGGCTGTCGCTTCAGTGAACGTACGCACAATCCGGCGCACCCTCTTTAATGCGAAGATCTCACCCCTGATTCGCTGGCGTCATCCAGAAAATACAACGGATTGTTCGGGAACACGCCCCGACGATATCTTCGAAAATGAGCTCACCTCGGGTGACCCAGCAGACCACTCTCGACCCGACCCGTCAGCTGGTCGGGACGAGAGTGGGGAGCTAATGATGATGCTCGATATCGGTGATCTCCCAGATCATGACACGCGGCTGATGACGTGTCCCGAAGCTCACAAGAAAGGATCTACGGTGGCCGACCAGGCCACTCCTGTGCCCGTCCCACAGACAAACGCTGGCTCACCTCCGAGCCCCCTGCACAATTGGCCTCCTCGGCCTCTCAGCTCGTCTCCGGGCTACTGCAGAACCAAGATATCTCGGCTCTCCCGCTCGTCCGCGAGCTCTCCCGCCGAGGTCATCTTCCTCGGTCTCATCGACCGACCAACGACACCGCTCACAGGTGCAACCACCATCCCGCGAATCTCGCCATGCACGAGATATCCGCTGGCCACATCCCATGTTCCACGCCATCACGATCCCCCATTAACGAGCCTGTCTCGCCATTAATGCGGGATCCCGCTCATCACGCGGGCGTGACGTCGGGAGCATAACGGCCGGCGTGATTCTCACGCCTGCCTCTCTGCTGCCACCGCTATATAAACCCCTCCTTCAGACGGTTCAAGTAAGCCATTTTGACTCTACTAAGCCGTTACTCTTTTCGGATTTCCTCTCTAATTTGACCGTCAGAGGGTTCTCGGTGGTACAACCACCCCGGGGCTTCCTTCCAGGTAGCTCGGCCGAAACAATCTCAAACCCATTGAGATCCAAATGCTTCAGGAGCCGGACTTCAGATCCAATCTCAGCCGTCTATCGCCGACATTAGCAGATCAGCCGGAGGTAACATCTTGTGGTGATCTGACCGATGTCACAATCGTCGTGGGTTTGTGATTTTTGGACGGTCTTCTGCTCTTCTTCTTTGTATCAGGAACCCTCACACCATCGACCCCTTCCTTCTTCTCCTTCTCCGCTGGCCTCCCGCGCTTTTTCTTCTTCTTCTTCTTCTCCTTCTCTGCCAAGGGATCAGAAACCCTAGCACCATCAATCCCTTTAATGTTCTTCGTGTTTGGTTGCGTACCCCTCTTTTGCTTCTTCTCTGCAAGAGGGCCAGAAACCCTAACGCCATTGACCTCTTCTACCTTCTTCTTGTTCTTCGTCCTCTCGATCTGAGGGTCAGAACCCCTAGCCCTAGGTTGCTTTTGGTGATTATACAAGTAATGCTTCTCGCAGCAGCGGCTCCCGCCAAAGCAGGGGAAAGGGCAAGGCCAGTGGCCGTGGCCGCAGCTTCTCGCACAGCCATCGTCTTCAGCCGGCGGGGTCTCCATGGTGGAGGGGACCTTGAGCTCACTGCCCCGTGACGGGAATTTTTCTTTTTGGATGGCGATGGAGTGTGGTCACCGATTGGGGAGTGAGGTACGTCAGCTTTGCTTTCCCACCTTGTGATTTTCATATCGATTTGAATTTGATGAACGCGGAAAATAATTTTTTTATGTATAATTAAATAAACCAATTTCTCAAAATAGCTGTACACTGGAAATTCTAACCAAATTACCCAAATTATCCTAAATTCTCTGAATAACAGGAAACAAAACTGTCTCTTGCTTTTCTTTTTGGAGAAATGGAGAAATTTTGATTTCTTCCTAATCATGACTTCATCTCTTTACTCTAATTTCAGGAATTTAGGGACTCTAATTTCAGGAATGTAGAGATCGAGGGAATGTTTGATTAGCAACAAAAAAATAATTGCATCATGCTTCCATGCAACAAACGCATACTGCGTTTGTTGCGAGAAAAAAAAGAAGAGACTAAATCCATTTTTTGTTTATCTTCAAGTTTTGTAATTGGATTTCCAAATCCAAACCATTTCTTGTGTTTGGTTGAACAAAAAACTAAAGAAAATGCAACATTTGTTGCAAATTTGCATGTGTGGAAAATGCAAGGCTTATATTACACGCATAATAATTACCATGCTCACCATTTCCGAAGTTGCAACTCTTATTACAACTTACAACCAAAATGAGTGCAGCAAATGTTGCAAGAATTTGATGCTTTTTGCATCTCCATTTCCATTTCCATTTCCAACTCAAGATTGTTGCTAACCAAACATAGGTAATGAAGATTTTTTGCAATCAATGTTGCATACATCTTCAAATCCTATCTACCAAACAACGCCTTAGTGTAAAATAAAACGATCTAACTAAGTACGTCATTGGTTGTTTGATTGAAAAATTAGAAGTTTAAGGTACATTTATGCAATTTGCTAACTTTATGATAGTTTTTTGTAACCTAAAAAGTTTAAAGCATTTTAAATGAAAAATGTTAGAAGCTGATGGTGTTGGGGGTGAAATTTACTTTTAGGGCATGTTTGGTAAATGGAAAGAGAGTGAGGAAAGCAGGAAAGTAAGGAAAGTGTTTGCCTTTTTTGTTTGGATAAAAAAAAAGCAAGTACAAAGTGGATGGCTACTTTCCATGCCATATGGAATTTTCTCTCCATTTCACTTTCTAGCTTTTAAACTAGAAAGTGGAGAGAAAGTAGAGAAAGTAAGAATTAAGTATTATTATATTATTTGTTTAAAGCACTAACTATTTGTTTTAAGCTTTTTGTTAAATAAATTAATAAAATAATATATTTTTTTATATCTTTAATACTTTGCTAACTAAGCTCCAATTCATCATCTTTCTCACTTTCTTTGATACCAAACAAACAAAATTTACTACTTTCCTATATTTTCACTTTCTTACTACTTTTCTACTTTCTTACTTTCTTAACACTTTCTATTTACCAAACGAGCCCCTAGGCTGTAGCTCAAAAGGGAAGCAATGCTCATTTATTGTAAGTTTCCCTTTACTCAAACATTTTGGTGATGTTCCCTTAATTCGAATATTTTTTTGATATACCGGACTTTTAAATGATGCTGTTTTTTTCTATTCTTTTAAAAATTCACAAAAAAATACCAAACACCATGGTCATAACCCTCCATAGAAGTCAAAAGTGCATGATGGAAAAGAACGAAAAATAGTGGACAGCGGAAAATATTCCAAAGTTGAGCATAATATTTCTTCATGTTATAACTCAGCTCTGTATTATAACAATGATGATTCCATATAGAACACCAAGTTCTTTTTACAACAAGATTAACTCCAGCTACAATGAGAATATTTCATATGGTCACCGCATGATCATTAGAACTTATTCTTATATAGTTTTATGCCTTACAATTGGTACTAAATGAAGGTTAGAAATAACTTAAAACAATATACCCATCTGATCCTGGTATCAATTGGTATAACACGGTTGCCCAAAAAGTTTAAAAGCACCCAGAACACTGCAAATTATGATGTCTGACAAAGTTGAGATTTTTATGTTTTTTTTCAGTTGACATAGACGTAATTCGATGATTATGGTTTGATTATGTTTTCAATTGGTTTATTTACATTTTCTAGCTGCTTATATAAGTGGGTTGGTTCAATTAATATGGATACATCTTTACTAAAATACATGCGCACTATAGTTTGTGGCAAAGTTAAGGTTGTGGGTTGCCGTGGAAGACTACTTGGAATTTAGAGTTTATATGTCTTTGCTGGGTCTGAGTAGACTTTTTACTTCTAAAGTGATAAATTTATTTGGGCTGGTGCTATACCTTTTTTTACTACTTAAACTTATACACTGATGAATTGAATCAAAGTTATGTGTTATTTACCCTTTTTTTAAGTGGGATTTGGATATGAATTATAGCTATGCTTGTTCATGATGAAGTTTATTTTTATTTTACAACTTTAATTACTATTTTTTGTTTAGAGTAGAAATAATTTAATTTCCAGTGGAAATACTCTATCCTGTTTCTTCTGGTTAAATGTCATCCATATGGGTTTTGGATTAAGACTACATCTTTCTTAAACATCACTTGCATTGGTCAAAGCATAAGCATTAATTGTTTTTTTTTTTTTTCATTTTTCATTTTTGAAAAAGAAGTAACCATTACATTCGAACTGATGTCTGATGGCTTCTCAACCTTTCTTCACTTTTTTCTTTTCTTCTACTTAATCCTTTTATTTTCTTAATGATATATTCCATCCATCCACCTACCTGTGCTCTTATGATCATCTTAAAGATAAGCATAAGCATTAATTGTTTTTTTTTTCCTTTTTTGTGAAAAAGAAGTAACCATTACATTCAAACTGATGTCTGATGGCTTCTCAACCTTTCTTTGCTTTTTCTCTTTTCTTCTACTTAATCCTTTTATTTTCTTAACGATATATTCCATCCATCCACCTACCCGTGCTCTTACGATCATCTTAAAGTACATATAGACCCCTTACGAATCCTCATAAAATTCAAATTTCATCATTTTTTAAAACTCTACTCGCAGTTTGAATTTATTTTTCCTTATCTTCCAGGAATGAATAATTCTTCCAGCCAATTTGGTCTTTCTCTCTCTTGCTGTCTTAGAATGTTGTGGACAATTTACATGTATATTTGCTCATTTGCTTTATCCTTAAAGTCATTTAATTTTAATATTTTTTCCTTTCACAAACTTGGGATTATTGTCCCTGGTCCATAACTATTTTGTAAAATTGATGAATATAAAGATTCACCTTATTCTTTTGTTGTTGAATTTCTTAGGCATGTTGCAGCGTTTTCTCCTTTTCCGGTATCACTCCCTCAATTGAAGAAGGACTATGCCGTTAACATGGGAGGAATGTGGGATATTTGGGCCCAAAGTCGGCTAATGACATCTGCTGGTTGTGATCTGATTGGAAAATTCATGCATTTACAGGTCTTACACTTATATCTATTGATTGCACTATCCTACTTTCAATATATATTATTCTTATATATTGAACTGTATTAATTCTTGTAGTGCAGTGATAGTATAAAATAAGCATGTCGTTCACTTTGTAAATATCTTGCCCCAACAATAACAAACTCTTGAGTGCAATGATCCATTACAAAACTTGGATCATGTTTATTCACTAATACATGAATTATATCACATTAATTCATTTGGAATGTTTTGAATTTATTTTTTGAACCGACTTATTATTGTTGTTGATTTATTTTTATCACATAAACCTTTTTCCAGACCTGAATGTTTATAACTTTGTATATTGTAAGTAATTCATCTCCTAAGAATTGGTTACTTATTATTTCATCATGTTCTTACAGCTTGTATATTTCTATTTTACCAGTATGGATTTTCATTTGGCATGTAGATAAAACCTAGCATGTGCTTTGATGTTGAACTGTCTGACCTCTGCTAGCGACTTGCTTGTTAAACACTCAAAGATACCAGATGCAGCGGTATGAGTATGGTATATCGCTACAGTCTGTTTAATCTTCTACCACTCTAAAGTCAAATAACAAAAATGTAGTCTATACATGTTTTAAAAATGGTTGATGGCCTTCGCAACTTCAATTAATAAATGTGAAATTTTATAGTCGCACTGTCACTGGTGATATTAAATTGACTTTATATAGTTTAATTTTAGAGTGATATTCTCGTATCTGTTGACAACTCAAGACAAATTAAGGACACATACATGCGTCATTGTTAATCCTGACAAATATGTCCATGAGCAAATCGTCATGCTAGGTGACGTTCTTTATGTTTTACAATTGAATCTTTGATTTATCTTATTTCTGGTTTCATGGGTAAGATATAGAAAAATAGCTGAAGGGGAGGAAAGTAAAACAGAAAAAACACACTATTTTATCCATCCTATTTATTTAAAATAGCTCAAGTTTGTCAAGTAATCTTGTTCCATCCCATATCTTAAGGTTATAACTTACAAGAAAGGAAGAAACCAAAAACTTTGTTACTCTTGGAGTCCGATAAAGGATAGTTGCACCAGTTGCATACAAAAAGTCAATACAAGTAACCTCCTTTATTCATATTCCTAACCCAACTATAATCTACAATTCAAGTTTTCATTCCTATCTACCATATACCATATAATTTATTCTTCATTCAAAAATTTGTTGTGCTCATCACTCTCCATGGCCCATAGTATAAATTGCAAGTTACCTCTCTTATCAGTGGAACACTGCAATTAAGTTTAAGTTGACCTCGAACCCCCAAATTTGATTGTGAAGCTGAATCTTAACTCTTCAATAATGTTTTTTGACTATGATATGAGGTTAGGATGCACCCAATGAGCTCCTAGAGTCATTTGTAAAAGTTTTTGAACCAAGTGATGCACTTGTATGCATCATAGCGTGCATCTGAACTGTTCTACATATAAAATTTAACATGTTCTTTTGTTTGCAGTGCACTGTTTATGCAAACATTTTGCTATGCAAGGGAAAGGATTTGCTCATGGAGAGGACGGATTCTTGTCTGAGTGGTGCCAGAAGTATTTCTTGGTGGCTGTGCAGGCTCATTCTTCTTCAACAGAGGATATTAGATGAGTTATCATCCTCTTTATATGAGCTACTACACATATGTAAGAAGGAAACCTTGAATCAATTTAGTGAGTTAGAGCATGTCATTAACTATTGGGGATCCCTACTATGCAAAGGAGAAGCGGCAACAATTGTATCCATGACTTGGCTAGAAGCTGGAATATTAGAACATAAATATGCTCGAGTTGATTCATCAAGGTGCGGTTCCTTTTCTGATAAGGTTCTCTATGGTTGTTTATTAATTTAAATACAGATGAGTTTGAGGCTAAAATTTCATTTAGGTACTAAAAAAATCCATATGCGGTGCTTGCATAATACGATCTCCTACTGGAAAGTTTATAATTGGCTTCTTGTTCAAAATATTGTAATTGGAAATCTGACTTTATATGCAATATATATCTACTAACTACATCAAACCAAATTGTTGTACTTTCCTTTAATAGTGTATTTGGAAACCCTGTATATGAATTTACAAGGAAACAAAATACTAATTTACATGATATTGCAATGCAGAACTTTTTAGGGCCGACTTGCATTGTTATCTGGATTCACATAAACCTTTTTTTTTGTCTGTTGGATGATATTTAAATATCTAAACATTCAGACTGCCCAAATTTCAATTATATGATTGTGGGTACTTGAACTTGTATGATACTTTAGCAAAGTAGGAAATACAAGCAAGTTTGTGAAGGATAGGCAGGGATGTCTCTTATCTTTGACTGTGATTCAGCATTCTAAGTAATTCCCGATAGCAAATGTATCATTATTCAGATTCTTCTTGGTTTTGGAGAATGTCTCTTTGTCACTTGGGATTATGGTGGACCCTTCTATTGTCCATGAATTCCTTGGCCAGGAATCTTGCCAACATTTGATGCACCAAAAGAGGTTAATAGCTGATCATAAAACTTTGTCAAATCTTAGATTGTGCCTATAGCTGCTTCGAATATGATTGGAAAAAGGCTCAACTGATAATGATGATGGATATGACAAGCTCTGAACTACAAGCTTTTCCTTTTCACTTTTGTTAATTGAATCTGTAAAATGAAATGTCACTTGTGATGTTTGATACACATGGGCACATCTGGGAACAGTAGGGAGATGTGTTTCACCAAGATATATGACTCTAGATTATGACTAAAGAAGCCTGTTCCGTTTGTCTAAAATTTTGATTTCCACTTAAACTTTACAAATTTGTGTTTCAATAGATTGCATCTGGAACGAGCGGAAGCAGCATGTGGAATGCACCATTATATTACTGGAGTTCTTGGATTCCGTGCAATACACCAGGTTTCTGTTTAAATTAATATCCCCAACCTTCATTTAGAGCTATTCTATCGAAGTGGGCTATATTGTGTTGCGATGTAGGTCGATGCCAAGCCTCAGTTGGTACTTGTTCCAATCACAGATAACCAAACAAATGGTGGTGGGCAGTTAACAAAGTCCTCCCAAACCACTGGGGCAATAATTCTGTCCGTGTGCAGCCTGATTACTGTTCTGATATTCTAGCAAAACCAAGATTGGTAGAAAGTGACAGCGGGCCCAATGGGAATAATGACATTGGCAAGGATATTGGATTGACAGCAACCCAACAAGCCGTAATACTATGTCTACATCTGCAATGTAGGGGTCGAGATGATGAATTATCAAGTAGGTCGCTCAAATTCTGAAATTAAATTACTTTATATATTGTTTTTCTTTACAGCCTGTGTTTAAGAATCATAATCATAGTTTCTGCTAGTTGTTTCTGTTATTTCAACCTCAATATTTTTCTAGTCACAGCTTTCATCATCTTTTAAATGCGTTTGTTTCCTGACCAAAGAACTATCTCAAATTTCCATCAGCAAACACTTTTTATTGATCCGTACGCACAAAATCACTTGTCAAAATCTCGAAATCTCGTGTTATGTGCAATGGTAAATGACCCTCAATGTGTGTGTAGGAGGCTGATCCGTTGCAACCTGGGTTGCACAATAAAAATGGAAACTCTGATCTGGACCGGCAGTGTCGGGACACGGATGAATGGTTAGATTTTAGGTACTTCAAAATGGGCCCCATTCTCTCTCTCTCCTCACCAAACCCAAACACAAACCTGTGCCTCATCCCCTCCCCTCAACCTCCTGCGGACGAGGGCTCCATTTCAATTTGAATATTTTAGGTTTAGGGTTTGGGAATTGGGTTTTAGGATGACGACGACGACGACGGTGGTGGTGGGTCGCGGTGGAAGCGGGGGGTAGTGTGCGCGGGGCATTGGTTTGTGGTGGTGATGATGACGACAGTGGGTGATGGTGGTGGTTGTGGTGATGATGGTGGTGGTGGTTGTGGCGATGATGGTGATGGTGTCGCCGTTGAGGAGGGGATGGAGGTGGATGTGAGGAGATAGTGGCGATGACGGCTGTGGCTGTGATGATGTGGGGGCATCGATGGAGGTGGTTGTGGTAAGGCAATGGTGGTGTGGCAAGCATTGCCCAGGGGAGGCGGAGGGGGTGGCGATGGGCTATGGGGGAGGACGGAGGCAGAGGTGGGTGGCGATGGGCGGTAGGGTTTGGGAGCGGCGATAGAGAAAAGAAGGGGGACGCGAGTTTGAGGGGTTGATGAGAGAGTGAGCGGGGTATATGGGGGGGCCTAAATTTTTAATTGAAATAATCCTAGCCATCCATTTTCATTTTGAGTGAACGGCTGGGATATGACTACCCATTTTTATTGTTGCAACTGATCAGCCCTTATATGTGTATGTGTATGTAAATAGGCCTGGAGTGTCCATGTAGGATGCACCGTACGCGGCATCATTTCATTGGGATTTGCAATGTGTTTCTGCACTTAAGTGCAAAACTCAATGAAAAGAAGAAAGGACTTAAATGCAAAATTACATACAAAGTCCAATGGAATGATTCCATGTATGCTCCACTGTAGGTGCACCCTACATGGACACTCTAGGCCCTGATTTCCATATATATATATATATATATCAACTAGAATCCTATTAAAAGGATTTGGAAAAAATTTCTTCGACTTTTTCACCATTAAATTAACTTTGGGATTTGTGCATTCAATTATGAATAAAAACTTTCATTTATTACCAAACAAAATATTCAATTATGTTATGTTTGGTAATAAATGAAAGTTTTTATTCATAATTGAATGCACAAATCCCAAAGTTAATCTAATGGTGAAAAGACCGGAAGGATTTGTTTCCAAACTTTCCGATAGGATCTTAGTCGAACTCTTTCTCTCTCTCTATATATATATGATTGTATGTGTGGGTGTGTATATATGTATGTCAGAGGAAAAGGAAAATACAGGGCGACTATAGGAATTTCTTACATTGGCGAGACACTTGGAAACACACCATTCATCGATTCATGTGCATATTTATTTTTCCTACAAGCATTAATCACATAAAAAGGTGAAAAGACATTGATCAATGAATGGTGTGTTGCTACGTGTCCAGCAATGGTAAGAAATTCCTACAGTTGTTTATATATTTTTGTTTCCTTACACAGAAAGATATACACGTACATATACATATACACATATATACATATACATATAGATATATACATTCATGTATAGGTATAGATGCATGCATGTATAGGTATAGATGCATGCATGCATGTATATATATACATATATTTATATGCATACATAAAGTGGCTAATTTACTCCCTAAGTATAACTAAATTGGTTATTATGTATGAAAAATAACTCAATATTCCATTTTCATGGGATTATCGGGACCGTTTTTCTTGATCTATATGGTCAAATATATGGCATACTAAATTTGAAGTGATTTGAAGAGCCTGCACCCCCCACGAAAAACCCACAAAATAAAAAACAAAACAAAAATGATACTAGTTAAATTAGACTTGGGAATTGTTAGAATACTAGATAGGTATGACACAAAATGACATGGGTTTCTTATATGTAATTAGATGCTAGGTAGGGCGTAATAGCAAAATGACATTTCCTATATAAAGATGAGCATTATGATTAGTCCTATCCATTCATTACGTTTCCCTAAAACATTTTCTATCTCCAAATTCTCTCTCATAATTTTCATGGCATAGTAGATCTGAACCACTTGTTTGCTACGATTTAATACTAACCCTTCATTCAAATCATTAACATCAAACACCAAACAAAACCCTGACCTTAACAGACGCCGCCTAACGTCACCCTCGCCGGAGCCTCACCGGACGTCCAGCAGCCTTGCCGAGCCTCGTCGAAGCTCCAGCGACCTTCCTCGAAGCCGATCGACGAAGATCGAGCCAAGTCGAGAATCCTCTTCGCCGATCTCAAGCAGGTCTGAAATCGATAACGAGGATGGAGGTCCTTATGCTCGATTCAAGTTGCTATCCTCATATTTAAGGTCTTTTTGATTATTTACTTGAGTTTTCTTGTTCGATTAGGGTCGATTTCCAAGATCTAAGCTTGAGTTCTTCGAGTATGTGGTCGATTTGGGTCGATTTGAGCCCGTTGTGGAGATTTGGGGTATGTTCTTAATCGATTTGAGTTGATTTGGGGCTCATTGTGGAGATTGCTCACCGTTCTTGGCCGAGTGGGCTCGATTTGGGGTTTGATTAGTTGATTTGGAGCTCATTTGGTCGACTCGCAGTTTTTTTGTCGATTTGGGGCTGATTGCTACGGTAACCCGAGATTTCTTAGACTTTCTTGGTAAATTCTTGTGATTTTGATAGATCTTTATGTCTTTTTGCCATGACTTGGTGTGTTGATAGGGTTGGCGGTTTTGATGATTCGTCGAAGTCCGATCGAGTGGATTTGAGATTTCATGGACTTTCTTTTGATTTTTGGGTGGGGTTGTGTGCAATCCTTTTTCTTGGAGTGGTTCTTGATTAAGGAGTTTCAATGATGGAGAGTATATCATAAGGGAAGTCGATCTCGTCCATTGAAATCCTAGCCATTAGATGGTGGATTTCAAACTTGGTGATTAGAATTTCCATGGTTGGAAGCTCATAGTGGAGCGTTATATTAAGGGGAGGCGAAAGGACGATCACTTGACGAAATTTCCTCCTGATTCGATTACCGCCAAATGGGAGACGGATGATGTCCAGTTTAGTCACTTCATGCTTAGCTCGATGGAGCGACGAATTATGGATGGGCTCATCCATTTGGGATCCGTGAAAGGCTATTTGGGATCAGCTTCATGAGCTTTATTTTTCGCAGCAAAGCCTTTCTAAGTCCCACGATTTGGTACATCAGTTATACAAGATTCAGCAAGGAACCCGCTCACTACATCAGTACTGCTCAGAGTTTCGACGTCTCGCCCAGCTGGTCTCGGAGTTCCCGATCGCTAGTGATGTTGCGGAGACGAGAAAGCGACATGAGGCCCTTCTAGTGAATATTTTTCTTGGTGGGCTACAACCCGAATATCAGTCTGCACGTCTGGCCTTGTTTGGAAAGGCGGATATTACTCTTATGACCATTTATCACACGCTCCACCAGATATATCAGTCGAAGATTACTGATGAGCAGCCTGTATCTGGTGAGCACAATGCTCTTATCAGGCCGGAGAGTTCTCTCACATATTACTCTCCACGAGGGAGAGGGGACGAGAGAAGTCGTATTTTTGTGATTATTGCCATCATGAGGGACATATTTGCAGTACCCGTTGGAAGTTGACCTCCTCATCTTGCTGTCCGTGCACATGTTGGGACCTCATTTTCTGTATCCTCCACTACTTCGACGGACTCAGCATCATCCGAGAGTAACGTCAAGTCTATGGAGGAGGAGATTGCTTGATTGAGGTTTTTTGTGATCTCGTCTGCTTCTAATAGCCAGGTCGGATCGACTACACCTCGGGCTTCAGCTGTGACTACTTAGGGCCTTTCGAGAGGTATCCATACAGCTTTTATTACTTTGAATTTTGTATGTCTTTCCTGGTGATCGATACAAGAGCGATGGATCATATGACATGAGTGAGGCATATTGTCCTCATATAAGCTAAGGCCTGGGTGTATCCCAGTAACCTTAGCGAACGCCGCTACCTCTGCTATAGGATGGGGTCTGTTCGTGCCACATCACAGTTATCTCTCCACTATTTTATACTTGCCCATCTTTCCTTTCAACTTCCCCTATTAACCAGCTGACTCGAGATTTGAACTGTGACGCAACTTTTTTTTTCTGGTGGATGTGTTTTTTCAGGAGCTTGGAATGATGCGGACGATTAGCACATGGATCGAGGTTGACGGGTTGTACCACCTCGATGAGCATTCATGCCCTATAGCTTGCCCAACAGCATCCACATCTGCTTTTGATACCCATTGTTAGTTTGGTCACCCTTCTCTGCAGATCTCGAAGAGTATTGTTCCCTCTCTTGGTACTTTGTCTAGTTTAGAATGAGCCTTGTGAGTTGGGTAAGTATCATCGCTGTAGCTACCTATCTCGTATCAATAAAAGAGCTAAAAGACCTTTTGGTTTAGTTCAATCTGTTGTTTGGGGAACATGCCCTGTTGTTGCCTATGGAGGCTTTCGCTACTTTGTGACTTTTATTGATGATTTTTCTCGATTCTTGTGGTTATATTTAATGAAATCTAGGAATGACGTGTTTTCTCATTTCCAGATCTTTTGTTCTGAAATTCAGACTCAATGTGGGGTATCTGTTGGTACCTTAAGGAGTGGTAATGCCAAGGAGTATTTTAGTACATCCTTTAGGGGAGTATATGGAGAAACTTGGTATTATTCATGAATCTTCTTATCCTTATACCCCAACAAAATGATGTGGCAAGATGGAAGAATAAGCATTTGTTAGAGATTACTCATACCATTTTATTTCATATGCGATTGTCAAAATCTTTTTGGGAACTTGATCAATCGTATGCGCTTCTATGTCTTAGATGGACAAATTTCTCATTCTATATTGTTCCTTTCAGTGGTCTCTTTTCCTGTTTCTCTGCATTGCTTTGGGTGTCTGTTTTGTCCATGATCTATAACCTGGGGAATCTAAACTAGACCCCAAGGCTATTAAGTGTTTTTTTTAGGTATTCTCGGACTCAAAAGAGAGTCCTAGGTTACGTTGTCGATTTATATCGACTGATGTAACTTTTTACGAGTCCATCCTATATTTTTCTACATCTCACTCCTGTAGATATGGACAACGACTTTCCTTTAATATTTTATATCTTCTGTCACAAGAGAGCACCCTTTCCGAGTCTGATGATTCTTGTTGGAGGTCATCCGTGCTGTTTCCATTGACCCACCTCCTACCCCATCCCTGATTCTCTTCTTTTGGGCACCACACCACCGGTTACCAGGGTACATGCTCGTCGAGCCCGTACGGCTCCAGAACCTCAGCCTCATGTTGCTGATCTCTCAGAGTCTCAAGCTCCGCTGAAGGCTGACATTGATCTTCCTATTGCCTTACGGAAAGGCACCCGAAGCTGTACTTCTCATCATATAGCTCATCATGTGGCGATTTCTCATTTATCTCCGCCATGTCTGGCGTTTCTCTCCTCGGCTCTCATGCTTTACCCAAATCCTTCTTTGATGTTTTATCTTATAAAGGGTGGACCGATGCTATGATTGATGAGATGCTCGCTATCGAACAAAATCAGACTTGGGATTTGGTTCATCTTCCGACTGGGAAGAAGGCGGTAGGGTGCCGTTGGACATACACTGTGAAGCTTCATCCTGATGGGTTCCTTTCCCGTTTGAAAGCACGCTTGGTTGCTAAAGAGTATTTGTAGACTTATGAGATTGATTATGATGAGACTTGTCTCCCGTGGCTAAGATGATCTATGTTCGTCTACTTATATTTATTACGGCAACTCATCATTGGCCGTTGCATCAGCTTGATGTAAAGAATGTGTTTTTTCATGGTTCTTTGATAGAGAAGGTCTATATGGATCAACCACCCAGTTTTGTTGCTCAGAGAGAGTCTGGTCTAGTTTGTAAATTGGAGAAGTCATTGTATGGCTTGAAAAAGACTCCTCGAGCATGATTTGAGAAATTTACTGTGGTTATTTCGTTTGGCCTCAGACGGTGTGTCCATGACCATTCGGTGTTCTACTGTAATAACACCAATGGTCTTCGCATTCTTTTAGAGGTATATGTTGATGTCATAGTGACTATTGGCGATGGTGTGGCTGGTATTGCACATGTTAAGCACCACCTTCAAACAAAGTTTCAGATTAAGAACCTTGAAAGTCTTAAATATTTTTTGGGTATCGAGGTTGCTCGATCGAAGAAAGGCATCTATATCTCACAGCGAAAGTATGTGTTTGATATGTCGATTGAAATTTGGTATATTAGGGTGCAGACCGAAAGAGGCTCCAATGGCTCCTAATACTAAGCAGCTTTCGAGACAAGGTGATTTATATGAAGAGTCCGGAAGATAACGATGATTGGTCGGTAAGTTAAATTAACTCACCGTCACTCGATCTGATATTGCATATCATGTTAGCGTTGTGAGCCAATTCATGGCCGATCCTTGAGTAGCTCATTGGGATGCGGTGATTTGGATACTTCGATATTTGAAGAATGCTCAAGGGAAGGGTCTACTGTATTCAGATCATGTACATTCTTGGGTAGCAGGATTCACTGATGCAGATTGGGCTGGGTCTCCATCTAATCACAGATCTACTACATGATAGTGTGTTTGTAGGAGGTAACTTGTTCTTCTGGAAAAATAAGAAGCAAAGTATGGTGGCTCGTTCCAGTGCTGAGTTAGAATACCGAGCCATGATGAATACTACTTGCGAGCTTTGTATAGATCTGCTTTCTGGTTAGAAAGCTTGGTTTTGAGCCCACTTCTTCTATACAGTTATATTGTGATAATAAGGCTGCAATCTATATCGTCTCTAATCTTGTATTCCATGAGCGAATGAAACACAACGAGGTTGATTGCCATTTTGTGAGGGAGAAGATTGAAGATGAGATCATCGACACTTACTATGTTCAATCTGCTCATCACTTTGCAGATTTATTCATAAAACCTTTGGGAACATATAGAGTGCATTTTATTTGTATCAAACCGAGCATGTATGATATGTATGCTCCAGCTTGAGTGAGAGTGATAAAATACTCGTATTGTACACGCGTTTCTTACATGTAATTGGATGCTAAGTGTAGATGTAACATCAAAATGGTATTGTCTATATAAAGAGGAAGACTATGATTAGTGCTATCTATCCATTACATTTCCCTAAAATATTCTCTCATAATTCTCTCTCCTTTCATAATTCTCAGGAATGACCAAAATGTTTGAGATTAAATATTGTAATGGCTGAAGATTTATTGTTTAATTCATAATTGATGCTTCAGATATTCTTTGGGAGTTTTGACATATATGCCGTCAAAGTTTATCGATAAAAGCCGAATTCCATATAAATATTTGTAATATACCATTTGGTATTAATTTGGAATAATGGTGCAATTTGAGAGTTTCTTTTCTCTTCTCATAAAATAAGTATGCTCTTCTTTACTCTTTTAATCAAACCCTTATCGTTGAATGAGGGAGATGAAAACTTATTTTGATAGAACTGAAGGTAAATGGAGGCTATTACTAGTGGAAAGGAACTAACTGGAACATGGGATACAAATGGTTTAGCAATGAGAAAAATAGAAGAACAAATGGAAGAACATGGTGCATGACCGGGATGTGGAAAAAGAAAACAAAGTACATAAACTTTTCTTTAGGACATTATAGAATTATGGTTCAAACTTAATAAATAAAACCATTAAATTGGATGAGGATGAAATAAGAGAAAAAGAAACAGGTTTAGCAATATGGACTTTATGGTATATTGGTATATTTAAAACCATCGAGAGGAGGATGAAAGAAGAGTGATAGGGAAGTATATGATAGAAGATATGTAAACTAGTGACATCCTTTTAACAAATGATGATAAAGGCATATTCCTACTTACTAAATGTACTATAACAAGAGGGGTTTACGTTCTATGAAACACGAATACATGTAAATGCCTTACAAATCGTTCTCGATCACGAATCAGAGTCCGAAACTTTCGGATTCGCTCGGACTTGTAAATATCTCACCCACCTCTCTCGAATCGACGCCTCTAATCTTTTTCTTGAAAATTTGGAAGTACATTGTATATCTAACATAATACCATTATTTATTTATGTTATTATATATTAATAAATATATCTTAATATACATTCATATTTATATAATTCATAATCGATATAAAAACGTATCCCGTATTCTAGGTTTTTAGAAAATTATGAATGTGTGAATCTGTATTGTACTGTATCCCATCCGAACCCGTGCTACATAGTTTACAGTGCATAGCCCCATGGTGCAGGGGCCTGTATAAAATATGCATTTGTGAGGGACTAATACAAATATGTTACTTGCTAAGGAGTAATATTAAGAGCCAACCCATGCTCCTAAAAGGAGATTCCCTTCCTCACAGTATGTTGGCCGTTAAATATCCAATCCAATTCTAGTTAGGTGATTATATCTTCTCACAAAAAGTGGCGCTTTGGAGATGACATCATAGATCATGCTACCTTTCTACTATTAACATTTCGAAAATTATAATGTTATTTTGGAATTTAATTAATTTTATAAAATGAGCCGTATTTGGTTTTCACAAAATACCTTATGAATATATCTGTATAGTTTGCAAAATAAACCGATTTTTGAATGACAAGCAAAATTTTATGTTATCATTTTACAAATGTTGGGATTTTACCATGGTTGGGTGTTAGGGGTAAAGTTAATTGTAGAAAGAGATAGAAAGAGAGGACCATACCCTACACCCCCACACCTTCTCTCCTCATCACTCATTCTCATTTACATTTCTCTCTCCTCGTTCATCCTAATAATTTCTTCACTGACAATATCCCAAACCAAAACCCTAACTCATCCAAATGAAAAATCCTAGCTTTCATTCACTAAAACCCATGGATCCTACAAAACACTTCATCTAGATTCATTTAGACTTCAAGAGAAGCCATCACAAACTCCAAGAGCTTCAAGTGGACATCCTTAAAGCTTGGATCATCCTTATCTCACACCAAAATAGGTAAATATCCTATCTTTATTAAGTATTTATAAGTCTTGCTATGTTACCTTTGTGTTTCAAGCTAAAAAGTCATATTTTGAGGGGTTTGTTCTTTAAAAATTGAGTTTTTAAGTGAACCACTAGTAGCGGTGAATATTAGTATGGTATAATTCGTGACTACACCCTAATTTAGGAAGTTGAGGGTATTTTGGTGTAAAGAAATAAATTTTTAAGGTTTTAGAAATTTCAAGTTTTGAGAATTTTCGTATCAGCAAGTTCCTTCTTCAGACGTCTTCCCCATAAGCTGCAGACGTTTGTCATGGGTATGTCAGTGTTTTGTTTGTGATTGACAGATGTTTGAAGCTCAACTATCCAGACTTTCATTTTGAAAATCTTGTTTTAGCTTTTAGACGTCTGGAACCCCTTCTTCAGACGTCTGCTTTCTTTCTGTACGACTGTGACCTTTCGGTCAGATATTTGGGACCCCTTTTTCAGACGTCTGCTTTCTTTTTGTGCAACTGAGTCCTTTTGGTCAGACGTCCGTCTTGTATAAATTCATACGTCTGCCTTCCAGAGTTTTTGATAGTTTTGAGTTTGAGTTTTTAAAACGGTTTCTAAACTTGTATTTGATCTTTTTGGGTTTAGACGCCTCCGGGGGTAGTTCTACTTAGTTAGCACACGTTAATCTTTGGTTTTATCATTTAGACGTTTAGTTCGCAAATATAGTCTACAGTTTATATGTTTATACGATTTCGTTATTGTTTTGATTGTAGATTCGGTCACGGAGACTTCCGACGCGGTGAGAAAGAGAAAGGTCGTTGGTCTTGACTAGATTGACCCATACTTGGTGAGTAGATGGGTATCTACAAGGGGGAAATCGGACGGATGGCGTATATCCCCGACTACTAGAATTTTACAAAACTTCGTATCAATTTATAAACGCATGATTATATGTACTCATTGATAGAATTGCCATCCTACATACATACACTTGATAGAACACAAACACATCTGTTAATGATTGACATGCGGCATAATCACAGACGCGTATGCTATGCTACAACACTACACATCATTAATATTGCCACGACACTTAGAACCGCCATCCTATTTGTAAATTAATGATATCCATGCTAGTGTAAATGGTTGTTTTCCATGATTTCGATATACGAATCATATTGCGATATAGATTCGCATACGATAGTTGCCAACTGCTAAATAGATAAGTGTTGAATTGATATTTTCCATGGATTTTGAGAAGCCGCAAAACAATTATAGAAATTGCTTGTATTTGCAAAAGCGCGGTTTTCTCTTTATATGATAACTTGGGAATGCACCATGAGTTTTCTTGTATTCATGATATAATATCATACTCGAGCAAGGGGAACCGATTACGGATATATGGTGGAACCGGTACGCTACTGAGAGGCAAGATGCCCGTATATGGTGACGAGGTGAGCTTAGCGAGGATGAGGCCGACCGGTGATAGTATTGGACACGGTGGTTATTCGGGGGATACCGACCGGTGCGAGAAAGAAAGAGACAGACTGATCCAGAGGACAGTGCCTAAGAAAACACATGAGTTTTACGTGTCAATTGGCATGGTTTTATGATGATTTATTAGTTAATATTGTGTTTCCATTTGCGCGATCGGATTACGATGCACTTAATATATATATATATATATATATATATATATATATATATATATATAGAGAGAGAGAGAGAGAGAGGTTAATGGAGGAAAGATGCCATAAGAAGGAATTCCTCTTTTGGTGTCGGAAAAATGCACCCTTCATGATTTTTTTCGACGATCGGTATACACCACCTCCATCTTTATCATCTAAGATGTGGATACACCAAATTTCATGTGATTATACTATTTTCACACCGTTGATTTAGTTGGTGCAAAATTAATGTTTTGCCGACAATAGAACTTTTTACATTGCTAATTCAACGGTGAAAAAGTGGTGGAATCACATGAAATTGGTGTATGCACATCTTAGATGATAACGATGATGATGATGGATGCCGATCGTCGGAAAAAATGGTGGAGGTTGTATTTTTTCGACGCCATTGGAGGAAATCCCCTCCTATGACCTTTTTTCTCCATTATTCTCATATATATATATATATAATGCATATGATGTACATATTTTGTGATGATTATTCTACTCATTGAGTTGGCAACTCATCCTGTTGTGCCATAGTTTCTTGTAAGACAGACCATACGGATATTTAGCGGCTCGTCGGCACATTTTTTGGGTTATCGCATTTCTTTTGCTAGGTGGGTTACGGTGTGAAATAACCGTCTTTCTATGTATATTTTCTTGTATCTAGTGTCTCTCCATCACACCAAAACGTTTATATTCGTGGTATTAGATCGAGTCGGGACTCTTTATTATTGTTTTGGATGTCGAACTTGATTGAGTCGACCTGATGATACTTATTTAGTATATATATATTGCTAATTGCTTGTGTTGATTTTCGTCTTGGACGTCGTATATTAACTGCGTGGTTGCTCTGCCGTTTGGACGTGGAAGCTAGCTCCCATTTGTGATGCTTTTATATATACTATATCTTTGCAAATGTTTTATTTCAAAATTTATAAAAGAGGTGCTGTCTAAATTTTAAACGACGAAATTGTTTTCAAACTTAATAATATAATAAACTTGCGTATACTTTTATACAAACAATCTTTTGAACTACACCTTATTCCATTTAGTATACCCTTTCGCAAATTTCACCATCATTATTTCATTTAAAAGGTATTAGATCTTGGTTTTCGGCATACTTGGGTTACAACGACGTTAGAATGACGTCACGTGATTTAAGTGCCGGTCACGTGCCATTTCCGGATTGTGACAATTTTATTGAGCGGTTAATAGCACAACAAGCAAGATGAAATTCCATCTCCTCTCAAGAGAAGAAAATTCAATTCCATTCCATATCAAAGCCTTTCACCAACTGACATCTTTTCATACTAATCTATTATTTTGAGAAAAGATTGTCCAAAATTTTTATTGCATTTAGCCATCAGTTATTCCAAGAGTGGTTATTGGTTTTACCGGCACAAGACATGGAGAAACTCTAGATGTTTGTTGGTCTTTTGACTCTTTTCATATGAGATTGATTGCAAAGGTCATCTGCCTCTAATGATGTTATACCTAAGTATGAAATTATACCCTTCTGAAAGGGGTATATTTGACATATGATATTGATATACAGTTTATTTCTTACACTTGAAAAAATTAACTATATCTGCTTTTCTTTGTTTATAACTTTTTTTCTACAGCGTACGCTTATTTGGCTTGATGACAAAGAAATACCTAGGAGTGGCATTTTGGTTACTTGGTATTAGTCAGTCATCAATCAAGACGGTGAGGCCGAAGAGGATGTGGTTCAAAAATCATAGGGTGGTTAAAACTTAAAATGAATATGTGCAAGTATTATGTGATGTAGAAAATCCATTAAATTGAAGAAAAAGTTTCTAGGACAGCTTGTAGTCAGCCAAAGGATATACGGGAATCATATAATAAAACCTGAAAACTTTGGGCACATGTTTGTTGTTGTATACTTGTTCTGTCCTCCATTGTTTTTTCTTTTAAATTAATAATTTAATCGTAGTCAATGCTTGGAATGAACTGACTTGGTTTTGTTTTTGTTTGAAATCCCATATTCCAAGCTTTGGTCAAGTGTTTATATCTAAACTTAACTGAAAAATCATATGAGATGCCAACTTGGCCAAATTTGCTTTCAACTTCGATCTATATATTTAAAGGAGTTGATGCCAAAAGAGGAAATTAGTTCCTAGATTTTTAGTGTCAATAAATTCGAAATATTAGGCAACTGCATCTGAAGATTACAATTGTCAGTTATCGTTCTCCTCTACTAGGAAGCATATACATTTTTGTTTGCTCGCCATGTCCGTTCCCGACACACATTGCCGACTACCGTGTCCAACACGCTTGGTCTGTGTTGATCCAAATTGGACGTCGCCAACACTTCTACATAGTATCACGGTTGAGAAATAATAATGTGGAATATATATGCTTAAAGCTATTGAAGTGGTACTATCTAAACTGGCAGCACTAACTCTTGATAATTCTCTTCGTTTTTGCAGGGAGCTGATTTGTGGCATGATCGTGATCGATTTAAATTTTTTTCTCATGCCTCTTTGGAACTTTGCAAGGTTTACATTGAAATTGCATCTTCCACAGGGAGCCGTCGAGAGCTCACAATGGCGGTGATGCATTTGAGAAATACAGCGAAGCAGGTAAAATAATTGTCTTTTTATGAATATAATGGAATAGTCTTTTCTTTTCGAGGGTAAATTTCACTAAAATACCATTAATTACCACTCTTTTCACTAAACTACAAGTCCATAGTAAGTTTTTTCTAGGGAGTGCTGCATTTAAGGCTATTTTAGTTTTTAAAAAACTCCTTTAAATCCAAAGTTTAAGGGAGTTTAGTGCAATAATTTAAAACTTCAAAATAATTCTGCTAATAACAACTTTTTTTATAGGGTATATTAGAGAAATTATTCTATCATCTCAGTCATAGGAGCTATATCCTACCATGTAGAACTTCATAGTTTAAGAAAGAGGAGGCAATCTGTTACATCATACATAAAAGGATTTTTGTCAGGCTTCTCATGTAGAACATTTCAACTTCTAGAATTAATTAGGCATCTCGTATAAAAGGTGGGAGTAGTATTAAGGAATAATACTGAACTCTTGACCAAACCTAATTTATTTTCTAGAATGCTGTACATGCTCTTTTATGCATTAACATATAATACATTTGTGTCGCACAATACATCGAAGGATGGCTTGTATTTAGCTTAAACCTTGATCCCAAAAACTCTATGCTGAAGCCCAACCTGTTATTTGAAAAACCTCAATTAGCTCTCTGACTAGTGGATGGGTTACTTGGAGTAGTTCTCAAAAGATCAAATAATCATAATAATATTTATTTTCTTGAATGAAAAAATAATCATAATAATAATAACAATAAGGAAACTATATTACAAGTTCATTTTTCGATGTCTCTGTTGATATATTGTTGGACCTTGTTCAGGCTGTCAACTTCTCAGATACCCAAGAATTCCAAGATCTTCAAACATGCCATGAAGAAATAAGGAAGCGCTTCATTGCCGCTTCCAATGGAGCCTAGTTGCAATGAGTTCAGGATTATTGTTTTTAAATAATAGGTAATTTTAGTTAATTTGAAATTACAGTTGCTGGTTTTGAAATACGAGATTGCTGACCATTTGATTGAATTGTGTCTGTGTACTTCAGTGCATCAAATCTGCGTTGGATGAGTTTACATATGAGGATAAATAATCAAATATGCATTGGAAGAAGGAAAAAAATGCAGATACAAGCATTCTAGCTTCTCCAGGGTGAACCTTATTTTTCTGAGCAATAGATGCCTTGCATTTGTATGTAAATTAGTCGGTTCCATCGAGTTTAATTTATGCTAATATAAGCTTGTAAAGTTACTACGGTTTAAATATTGTAACGAATTTACTATTAGTTTGTTCAGAGTTGACCTTTCTGAGCAGTAGATAATAAAATAGAGTTTGTAAAGTCACTAGGTGTTGAAGCATTGCAACATCTGTATTATTAGTTTGTTCCTAGTTCAATTTACTGGACTAGTATATTTCTTTGAAGGGGCTGTTTGTTTGTAAGGAATTGTCAAAACTTATGGGAACCGAGGGACAAGATAATATTCATCAAAACAAAGAAGCATTGGCGTTCCTTTGTTTGTATGGAATAGGAATTGCAAGTTTTGAGACTTGACATTATTAAAATGGGAATTGACATCATCTTTTTGGCAATTCCAAATCGAAGTTTTTTTTTTGGATGGAATTGCTCGTTTCTAAAGACACATAGGATAGAATGTATTATTTTATTTGGAAAATAATTATGGTTCTCTCTCTTTTATTATTCAAATTCTCCAAATTCAATTTCCATTTTTTTTGGTTGATCCAAACAAAGGAAAATATTGAAAGCTATAAAAATCATTTCAATTCTTTACGAACAAGAATCTTTTTATGTGAAATTTCAATTCTCATTCTTGTATTTTTTATTCCAGAAACCAAACAGCCCCGGAGTCAATTATTGTGTTGGATCCTACACTGAGATTCTTTGAGGCAATGAATTTAACTTTGATCATTGAAAGTTTTATGTCTTTATTTATTTATTTAATAATCCATTTCACATCTTGTCTTTTTTCTCGCTATTGCCATACTGTTAATGTCGGTATTCGATTGGACTTTTGCTATATGACACAAGTCGCACGATTAGTACATCAGTCCCCCCTATACTGAAGTCTCTGCATAGCCTAGTTTATTGCCATGCCCATTTTATTCATGAAATAAATTTTCGAAATAAATTTTTTCATTGAAATAAATTTTTTCATTGAGTAAACCGAAATAATTAACCTCATGTTTTGTTAGCGGCTGTTTGTTTGCAAGCAATTACCCAACAAACGAGAATTGGCTGATAAGAAACTATTCATCAAAACCAAAGAAAGCACGGAATTACCATTCCTTTTGCTTGTTTGCTTGGAATAGGAATTGCAAGTTTTGGAAATCGATGTCACTAAAATAGGAATTGACATCATATTTTTGCTAATTCCAAATCCAAGCTTTTTTGGATGGAATTGCCCATTTCCATAGACACATATGATATAATGTATTATTTTATTTGGAAAATAATTATGGTCATGTATCCTCTCTCTCTCTTCTTTATTACAATTCCCAAAATTCAATTTCCATTTCTTTTTTGTTCAACCAAAGAAATAAAAAAATTGAAGGGTACAAAAATCATTCCAATTCTTTACAAACAAGCAATGGAATGATAAATCCAGTACAACATTTTTTCTGCAAGACCCTAATCTATTCTTGTTTTATGATTCCAACAAGGGTTTTTTTTTTGAAATATTATAATTTTAAAATTAAATTATAAAAATAGGGGGGGAAATTTTATTTATGAGAATAGTTTTCTATAGAGGGCGGGTTCTGGGAACCCGCCCCCTATACATTTGTATAGGGGGCGGGTTCCCAGAACCCGCCCCTTTATTTTTTTTAATTAAATTAATTTTTAATTTTAATTATTAACGTTTATAATTATAATATTATTATTATTATAATTATAATTATAATTATAATTCTTAAAAATAAAATAAAATTAAATAGACAAAAAAAAATATTTAAATTAAATAATAAAATTTCACTATATCAAATTTTTTTTTACAGAATGAATCCGTCAAAATTTACAATGCCAAAAAATCCTATCTATTTGTAAAATGTAAATGCTATTTTTTTCCTTTCCCTTTTCTTTTATGAAATCCGAGAAGGCTTGACATAAGCCTATGCCTCCTGGGATGACTGGAGGAACCACCTGTTTCTTGGATAGATGGCGGTGGCGGCGTCGGCGTCTGCTCTGCTGCTTCGGGTTCGGGTTCGGGTTCGGGTTCTGTTTCAGCTTCGTCTTCAGCAACGTCTTGGACAGGCTGTTGATTCACAAATCCTGAACCTGAATGTGGGACAGGTATCGGATATGTGTTGCTTCCCAACAAATTTGCGTAGGACGCTAAATCCGAAGCCCAACTGGGCAGTTGTAGCGAAGAACTTGTCCCGGTTTCATGCGGCTGATTTTGCACAAAACCTTGGCCCCATGGCTGCGCAAATCCTGACCCCCAAGGGTGCTGTTGTTGCGCTAAACCTAACCCCCAAGACGGCTGTTCTGCAAAACCTGATTGTTGTTGCGCCTGTCCGGTATGCCAGGGTTGCTGTTGACGGTATGGTGATCCAAACCACCGATCCTGCTGCGCTGGATCTCCTTGATGCTGCGGCTGCGGTGCCGGGTCATACTGCGGCTGCGGTGCCGGTTGATACTGCGGCTCCGGTGCCGGCTGATACTGCGGCTCCGGTGCCGGCGATAAATATTGAGAAAT
Organism: Agapanthus africanus; assembly: GCA_030015575.1. Lineage (NCBI taxonomy): Eukaryota > Viridiplantae > Streptophyta > Magnoliopsida > Asparagales > Amaryllidaceae > Agapanthus > Agapanthus africanus. Next base: position 246,784,320 of record JASDDO010000004.1, on the reverse strand, counting down.
ACCATATGAACCAAGCACACCACCAATAAATTGGTCGAGATTTGAAAATTGAGCCTGAGATACCGGACCAGCATCAGTCGGGAATGGTTCCTGCACCATTGTTTGTACGAGATGCAACCCACGAGCCTGTCGTTACATTAGAAATAAGAAATAAGTATTGACTCATACCGCCGGATGTTCAAAAGTAATATGATATAAAGAGGGCGGCTTACCAAATCTCGTTCCATGTGGCCTCTAGGCTCGTACCGCGAGATGTTTGGGAAGTTTTTGGGAGGAGCAGAAAGATATCTTATGGTGACACGCTTATACCACTGTAGATATACTTTGGTAGCGTCGGTAGCTGTGTGGTCACCTATTTGCTGTAAGGCAATACTATGCTGCCTATCCTCCCATCTCAGCAAATACTGATGATGATGCTCCCTCCAATCACGCTCCGTATTTCCTCCTCGCATGTCTCCCTCTACTGTCATAGGCGAAGGCGGCGGGACAGGAATATGTTGCAATCTATCAAACTGCCGCAATACCCTATCTGGGAGGTGCATAACAACGACATTGATGCAGAGGAGTGGGCATCGAGCCCGCCAAACCGGCTCTCCTTCGAGACAGATGCCGGGTAAGTTTTCTAGACGATCTGCTGTATAAGGCGTCCACAGAAACTGCGCAAATAACATAGTAAAAAAATTGTGATTTAGGTATTTTCAAAATTGTAAAACAAATTAAATTACCCAAATTATGGTTACCTGAGCCGTCTCCATGCGATCCAACTCATCTCTATAGTATCTAAGCACTCGACGAGGAGCCTTATACGCTTTCTTCCCATTCCACCAGCAGCCGAGCGGCTTTCCGGGGTTATCCAAGCCAGTTATTTTAATAGTCTCTGGTCTTCCTATATACATATGCTCCCACGACCAGATCTAGAAATAAAGTTTTAGATTATAAGAGAGAAAACCAATATTGCAAAATTCTAGCTGTGAAAAATAAAGAATTTACCTGAAGTAATGTACTGCATCCACAAATTTTATTCTTCGTAGGAGCACATGCTCTATCGAGTTCCTTATAAAGAAAGGCCAGGACCCCTGCTCCCCAAGCATATTGGCCACAGACATCAAAATCCGCTAGGAAGCCAAGGTATAACGGATGGACATGCGTTGCTGATTGGTCCGGCATCAACCAAGAACCGATCATATACAGAATGTAGGCACGTGCATGTCTATCCAAAACTTCATCGGTGGCTTCATCAGGGATATTACTAAATGTATTTCTTAACCAGTTCAAATTGATTTTATACCCCTTACTGTGGCCTCCTGGTGCCTGATATTAGCATTTTTTTAAATATTAAAGCTAGAAATAATATAAAACATAAAATTGGTACACTAAATAGGGAAAGCAGAATGAAATTGTTTACCTGTCCGAGAGCAGACTCGACATATGTATCCCAGTATGGGTGGTCGGTATCTGGACCAATAATTTTTCCTCCGACCAACCCAAGCCCATTGACCCGTAAACCGAGTGAGAGGCCAATATCCTGGAGTGTGATTGTGGCCTCACCCCATCTTAGATGAAAGGTGTGGGTCTCTTTTCTCCAACGTTCGATCAGAGAGGTGACGAGGGCGTGGTCGATTTGGATATACCGAATCAACGACGCTTCATAAAATCCGGCCCGTCTAAGCCGATGGTTTATTCGTTGGTCGCTAACTACCCATTTGTCTGAGCTATGCGTGACGACGGTGAGATTATCTCCATCCTGCAAAATTAAATAATGTTATTTTCAACTATTAGAATAAAATGAAAGGTGTAATTAAAAAAAATTAACTAAGTTTAGAATATTTCCTCCCCGTGTAATATATTGAACGATCTGTGTTCGTGTTGATGCACAAGCAGAGATTTGTCGAGTGGTTGATTCTCCATTGAAATGTACTGGAGCAGAGATTTGTCGAGAGTTTTATGAAAGTTAGAAAGTGTGAAAGAAAGTGGGGTTGATGAAAGTGTGGATGCGGCTTTTATAGAGGGTGAACGGGTTCGAGGAACCCGCTACAGTCTTTGTTCTCAAAGAGGGCGGGTTCCAGGAACCCGCCCTCTTCAATAATTCGTCAAATCAATTACTAATTAATGAAGAGGGCGGGATCCTGGAACCCGCCCTCTTAATTAATTACAGAGAGCGTTCTTATTCACAAAGAAGAGGGCGGGTTCTAGGAACCCGCCCTCTTCATTAATTAGTGAGAGGTCACATCAGTACTATTTAAGTACTATTTGTACATTTTCACAACGTTGAACTTTATCACTTTTGATTTGAATTATTATTTATAAATTATAAATAATATTCATATGTTGTCACATCAATAATATTCAGATGTCACATCAATTTCAGAAAGTAAGAGGGCGGGTTCCTGAAACCCGCCCTCTTCATTAATTTTGTTTGTTTATATTGTCTTGTCAAATCAATGTAGGTGTAAGTAAGTGTGCAGAAGTGTCACAACCCGAAAGTACGGAACATGACCGGCACTTAGACTACGAACGTCTCAAGAAGTACGTATGCTAAGTAAGCCGAAACCCAGAAATCCAAACCAAGAGAAGTAGTAGAGAATAGGAAGAACCATATCAAATCAACCTGTATGCAACATAATATACAACGCCTAAAGGCGAGGATCACAACAGAAATGGAACTCAACCAGCAAGAAACTCAAGAAATATAACATGCTACTCTATGGTCGAAAGAATAACATTACTGGTCTCTATATCAAAAATACAAGTTTGGTTGATGGAACTTCTAGATACAACTGAAATATAATATACAAGGTATAATGATGGGTAAGATACAATAAACCCACCTACTAGCAAGTCACCCGAAAAGAAACCGTGCCCGCAAAGCCGTAATGAAATCCGTACGGCAACACCTGCAAGAAACTGGGGCACAACGGGGGTGAGTTGCCAACTCGTGAGTAGAAAAAGATCTACGAACAGAAAATCGCATGAATAACGCAACCTAGGTCAATGATCATAATATATCCTCAAATATATGAATAACATGCAGCCTATAATAATGGCTAGGTAATATCTAACCCGAGTGTGATCTCATGTGCCCGTGTCAGTGCCTCAGGTAGCAATATATCATATGAATGAGGTATGAATGCATGAAAACAGAATACATGTAAATGAAGAAACTGTTTTCATAAATTAGTGAGATTTCCTTTGTATTTTAAAAATGAGGTATCATAAATGAAATCAGCATCAACAGTGTCTAGCATCGACATAAAACATAAATCTCAATGTCTCAAAACCTCAGGCTCCGGCCATCCGGACTGGCCTGTATCATCAAATCTCAGTACCTCAATATCTCGAAATCTCAATGTCTCAATCTCAATATCTAGGGCGCCGTCAGTCCAGACCGGCCCCTACCATCCATCTCAAGACCACGACAGTATTCTCCGGATATCCGACGCGTCGGGTAAAATCACCGGGAGGTAGTCTCCCCCTGCCAGGTTCATCGTCATCACCACGAGCTTCTTGCCCCGGGGTACCTTACCGGGTCCACCATGTACCCGAAACGGTTCATCCAACTCCTCGAATCGGGTCTCCAAATCTATCAGCAAACTCATGGTGGACGACTCATACATCATGGGAAAAACCGCGCTTTTTATTTAAAAAAAGAAAGAAGAAGTTTGTATATGTTTTGCGGTTTTCCCCAAATCCAGAAAATCTCATGGAAATCCAAATCCAAAACCTCAATAGCACGTAAAAAGTGAATATATGCATGAGAATCCATGAATGCGGCATAACAATGAATAACAGTATGCATGAGGTAGCAGGTAATAACTATAATGTCTAAACTAACATATAAGGCAAGTACACTAATATCATGTCTAAACTATTAGCTAACAGGCTATGTCAAGCAATAATATTTTCTAAGGTGTACGTGACATGGCAATTACCGATGAAGATGTGTGTGAGCCGGCAAGTAAGTGTACGTGGTACATACGCATCATCGGTAATGGTGCTGGTGTCCTAACCACAAGATATCAACAGTAGAATATGAAGCATAATATAAGCATGTGATGCGGAGCAAACAACAATAATGAGCGGGAGCTGAATACTAGACGCAACGATAATTAATCTGTTTTAACCTAATATAAGTCCTATAATGGTGCCTTTTGAAATAACACGAATCGTGGGGTTTTGAAAATAGGGGCTACGGTGTTTTTAAGAAAAGATACGTTTTTTGAAATATCCGTAGGATCCCTTAGGCTATCTTTAAAAATACGCACGATTCGTAAGCTTTGAAATAGGTAGGAACCGAATCTAATCTAACAACTAACTAAACTAAAGGGCTACGCTATAAGCTAGACTACAGGTAAAGAAACCGCCTAACATCTGAGTCGATACATATACATACCTGTATATATATCAGTCGGTGATCCCGCCTCAATAATATCATATCCGATACCATATCTATAATCAGACATCCCAAGCCAAGAGTGCGGATCAATCATCAAGATATAGCTCGTACGTAAATCCGTCGTACGGCATCCCCAAATCTAGGTACGGGTCAATATCATATTCCTCACACTATTCCTCTGGTATCCTCTTTATCCAAGATCATAGTCTAGGGTACTGACCTATGTCTAGTACAATACTAATATCCTCAATATACTCATGATCTGACTACTGATCGACAATCTCATACAAACCGATATCGTCAGCACATATCATCATCAAGGGGTATACATCGCCCGATACGGCCTAATATCAATATCCTAGCATATTATGCCTCACATCACAATCACATGTCGACCATTTATTTATAACACTATTCACCCGTATCGCCGCCGCAAGATCCGCTATAACACCAGGACGTACCTTAAGTACGAATCCTGCCATATCACCGAGATCACAACCACAAACAAATCTCATCGACTCAGCTCAATCCCAAGTATCCTCCTCAAATCCGTATGTGAACACATAGTCCCATACCCATGTGAACATATAAATATATTCCCATACACGCACATATGAAATAAGGAATGTATGCAAGTATGTATATGTGTGTATGTGTAAGTGTAGTGCACCCACTACCTAAGGTTTCGTAACCATGCACCAATCCATCACCAATATCCATCTAAAATCATCAATAATAAATCCTAACAACATATCATAAATTGTTGGTGTGTATACGCATCCGTATACATCACCACGGACTGCGGGGGTGCTATACGCCATCCACCCGACTTCTCCCCGTAGATATAAATCTACTCACCTGGTCCTCGCTCGCCGGTGCCGACGTCGCCACGCGCTTGCTTGTCATCTCGAAGTCCACATGGGGTACCTACGTATCATAACGCAACATATCGCATTAAAATCCGACTCATGACCAAAACGACGCACGAAACCCACATAGGTCAAAACCTAAGGTTGCTTTCACAAATCGACCTAAAAACCCTCGACGTCGGCGTACAAACGCCAAACCATCGAGAAAGCTCCCAACACATTCATTTGTACAATTACAAGCACTAATTATAATATAAAATAGCTTAAAATTCACAAAAACCCCAATTTCACTTAAAAAGTCATTTTTCCGAAAATCTAGCAAGCACAAATCACCGTTTTAGTACAGAACTCGATGTATAAACGAATCTAGCGGCCACAATATTCACTAAATATCTTAAATAAGTCATAAAAATAATTCCCATAATTTAATCTCATTAAATTTCATAAACTCCAAAATTCTAGTTTGCAAACATATCAATTTTTACACTTTTTAAAGTAAATTTCACAATTCATCCATTAAGCTTAGTTTTGCATATACAATAGTATTAAACCAAAATTTATAATGCTAATAATGTCATGAAACCTTAATCATATTTTAATTTAAACCATTTAATAAATTTCCAAAAACCTAGTTAGCAATTATATAATTATCACTTTTAAATTAACAAATATGCAAACTAGCAACTTAAATTGGATTTAGCATAACATTAATATGTCAATTATATCACATAAACTAAATCTCACAACACAAAATACCAATTTAAAATCAAACTCCTCTCTTGAATTTTAAATCATGCACCTAAAACTAATTAAAAACCTAATTAAACAATTAATTAAGCTAACCTAAGCAATTAACAACACATTAAGCAAAAAGGTTAGAATTTATACCCAAATAATTTGAAGAACCCACAAGCACACTTAGCCTCCCAAATTGAAATCTAAATCCCTAGATCCATGCTATGGTAGCCAAGGGAAAATGGGTAGGAGGTGGATTTTGATTTGGATTTTTGCTTGATTTTTTGTGGATTTTTCAAGCATTTTTGAAGAACTTTTTTAAAGAGAAGGAGATGAAGAATGAAGGGCTGTTGGGGTTCAGATTTTGGCCAGAAAATGAGTGGGGGAGGAGAGAGAGGGAGGTGGAGAAAAATGGGGAGAAACTCAAAGTCAATTCAAGGTCAAAAGTCTAACTAATTTATCCATTTTCTTTTCTTTTCTTTCATTTCTTTTCCTTTGAAATTCAAGTGTGAAAAAAATGGGGGCTGCTGAATTTAGCTAAGGGGAGAAGTGAATGGGTGTGTGTGGGTGTGGGTTCGTGTGTGGGGTGATGAAAAATGATAAATACAATACCCCAAACATCCATTTACGCAAAAAAAAAAGCCTTTTTTCTTCAATAATTTCTAAACCGTTTTGGCAAATGATTTCGTTCCAAAAACCACATGATAAATTTTTATTTAATGTTTTATGATGCACAAAATTTGTTTCAACTCATTCCAATTTGTAATTTTCCCTAATTAAATGTATTAGTGACGGCTTAAAATAATAATAAAATAATATTTTTTTCAGAAAATTTGAAATTTCACCAGCGGCTCAATAAACACCAAATAATAGCAATTACATAGCTAGAATATGTATATTTAATTTTTATAATAAGATATTTGTATTTTGACTTTTTACAGAAAACCCCCTCATTTTACCGATTTTCCGAAATTTCACCGAAACGATTTTCAAAACGCTACAATCTTCCCCCCTTAAAGAAATTCGGTCCCCGAATTTAAATTCAAACTCCCCCAATTACTAAAACATCTAAGAAAAACCATCAAGTCGTCGGGGCTCCGAAATTGTAAATACCTAAAACAAATCGTAGCGCAGCGCATGCGCTTGAAAAATGAGTATATAACTCAAATCAAAACTCCATCAAGCATCCCGCGATCATCGGAGTCGTGGAGAAGACATCAATGCCAAACCCAAATCAAAACCAATATGATATAACTCGAAACTATAAATGTAAATATCGAATCTATATCTGTAAGTATCTGAAGGAAATGCATGCCAAATCTCTTTAAGTCGCTGTGCAACGCGTATAACACTGCACAGTGGCGGACGTCTGCCACAAGAAAATAACTATATACATATATACCTTCGTTTGAAATGTACGTTCCGCCGTTTTGGAAACAATTTAGAAGGGTCTCCTTGTTTTAAACATTTCGTGTCATATCAGACACGTAGGTAAATACTGAGGCTATAGCTCGCTTTTTGGAAATCCCTTCAATAACTATCAATGCATGCAAAATGTATTCAGGTACTGTCCTCTGACTAATCCTGCTCGGTACGGAAACACATAGCAATATCATAAAAACGTACTGCTCTATAAGAAATCAATCCCAAAATATGCACATGAATACTACGTGCGTCTGGTGCGCACGGAAATCAAAATCCATGAATGTGCCATACATGCGCACAGAAACAACATCTAAGTGCATCAGGTGTGCACGAAACATCTGTCGTAGGCAACATGTGTGCCTGACAGCAAAATCAGGTGCATCTGACATGCACGAAAAATCTCGAATTAGTGCATCTGGTGTGCACCAAATCGCATCTCGTAACAGGCGCCCAACAGGCGCTAAAAATCCAATCCGGTGCATAAAATGCACAAAACAAATGTCGAGCATCACCCTCGAAATCGAAATCCAGTGTATCCAAGTGCACAAAATACATGTCACTGCACTGCCAGCATATATAAACTATACAGAGTGCAGGAACCAAATCGCGTGCGTGCATACGCACAAAATCAACTCAACTGTTTAAAACCGTAAAATCACAAACATGTGAAACTAAAGCAAGAAAACGATATCAAGTGCAACACTGTGCAAAGATCGTAAATCCTCAATCATCAAAATCAAATCATACGAATAAATCACCCAAAACATCGAAATCAATAATGGCGGAATAGTACTGCTCAAGCGCATCCTCTAAGAATCTCGGCCAACTGTCACGGTCACTAGTGGGACGTCTCGTCGATGATCATGAACTCTGGCCTGCTGGTGTGCGTAACATGACCACTCCTGGGTCCAAGTCTTCTCCGTGGATTACCAATCTCACAATCCATCGGCTCATCGGCCCTGTCAAGGCAGCATATCACTGGCGTCGGCCTCTGGCTCTCTGAATGCACGTGACACATCTGATCCTGGGTGCAAGTATCATCGCAGCAGTATCCTGGAAGGAATCCTGCTCACGGTCTCTTCCATGTCTCGTCTCTGCCAACTGTCCGGAAGTCATTGTCCTTTCCTATATCTGCATCTTGCTCTGGAACGACTGCATACTCATCGCGACTCCTTCTGGAAGGTAAGTCCAAGTACCATGCCTCGGCATGCGCATCGCCTCTCTGATGTCGGCGGAGTGGAACGTCATCTCATCTAGATCTGGTGCGAACCTCTTATTCCACTTTTCTCTAATGTCGTCTGCTTTGGACTCGTCTCGTCGCGGCTGCATGGACTGAGCTCCAACGACTATCCTCGTACCTGGAGTCTCCCAAGAATGCATCTCACCACCTAGCATCCGATTGAAGTCGAACCATCCGATCGAGTCGTCAAAACCTCATAATCCCCCAAGAGCTCAACATCTTGGGCACAGTTTAATAGTATCGAGTACATACCACAGCATCGATGGTCCAGCCGTAGAAGGGCAAACCCAAGCCTCACTAATGGCGCCGTAGAACTGCCGCAAACCCGAAGGTTCAAAGGCTTTCACACGGTCATTAAGTCGAGTTAGGGTTTCATTCTTCGAGAGGGACCATAGAATTGCCTGCATGTCTTTTCGACTACTTTAAACTTAGAATAATAGGTTTCTGACATTCGATCGTCTCTGTCGACTCCCAACGTCTTCGCGTGAAGCCGTCTCTAGCTGGAATCAATCTATCTGATGACCTCGCATCGGGGTAGGCGAACTATCCACATGTCCTAGTCATTCATCCTCGATGAATAGCGACCTTCTATCATCTCTTAGTACAACTCGTTCTGCAATAGCTCCAACATCTGGGGCGATATCTCGTCGTTCGCAGCAATAACTGGCTCGCTCGTCTGCACGCAGAACAGTGCCTCGATCATCATGAATAAGCAATACGCCAACGGTCATCAAAATCTGGTTGGCCTCTATCATTAGCTCAATCCTCTAATGTCGATCAGCACATCCGAGTAACCTCATAAAGGCGATCCGCCAAACGCTCGTGGCGCGGAAACACAGTCAAAAGACACCTCTCTATAATCGGGTGTCGCCGGAATCATGCCCTGGTCAGTCCTCGTTCGTGCCGAGCTCGTGCTGACCGCAACTCTAGCCGTAACTCTCCCTGCCCGTAATCGTGGCAGCAAAACCAAACTGGTACCGATGAGGCTAGATCAGGAAGGAATATAATACTGAACAAGGAAATGTACATCCTAAGGCTTCTTAAGTGGAGTGGCGTGTCGTAAATATGCCGCGGAACATACCAACGGTACGTCACTCTACTTTAGTCACCTATTCCATCAACCAAGGGTCATCCTACGCTCAGAAGGTAAAACCTAACGCTCTGATACCAACTTTGTCACGACCCGAAAGTACGGAACATGACCGGCACTTAGACTACGAACGTCTCAAGGAGTACGTATGCTAAGTAAGCCGAAACCCAGAAATCCAAACCAAGAGAAGTAGTAGAGAATAGGAAGAACCATATCAAATCAACCTGTATGCAACATAATATACAACGCCTAAAGGCGAGGATCACAACAGAAATGGAACTCAACCAGCAAGAAACTCAAGAAATATAACATGCTACTCTATGGTCGAAAGAATAACATTACTGGTCTCTATCTCAAAAATACAAGTTTGGTTGATGGAACTTCTAGATACAACTGAAATATAATATACAAGGTATAATGATGGGTAAGATACAATAAACCCACCTACTAGCAAGTCACCCGAAAAGAAACCGTGCCCGCAAAGCCGTAATGAAATCCGTACGGCAACACCTGCAAGAAACTGGGGCACAACGGGGGTGAGTTGCCAACTCGTGAGTAGAAAAAGATCTACGAACAGAAAATCGCATGAATAACGCAACCTAGGTCAATGATCATAATATATCCTCAAATATATGAATAACATGCAGCCTATAACAATGGCTAGGTAATATCTAACCCGAGTGTGATCTCATGTGCCCGTGTCAGTGCCTCAGGTAGCAATATATCATATGAATGAGGTATGAATGCATGAAAACAGAATATATGTAAATGAAGAAACTGTTTTCATAAATTAGTGAGATTTCCTTTGTATTTTAAAAATGAGGTATCATAAATGAAATCAGCATCAACAGTGTCTAGCATCGACACAAAACATAAATCTCAATGTCTCAAAACCTCAGGCTCCGGCCATCCGGACTGGCCTGTATCATCAAATCTCAGTACCTCAATATCTCGAAATCTCAATGTCTCAATCTCAATATCTAGGGCGCCGTCAGTCCAGACCGGCCCCTACCATCCATCTCAAGACCACGACGGTATCCTCCGGATATCCGACGCGTCGGGTAAAATCACCGGTAGGTAGTCTCCCCCTGCCAGGCTCATCGTCATCACCACGAGCTTCTTGCCCCGGGGTACCTTACCGGGTCCACCATGTACCCGAAACGGTTCATCCAACTCCTCGAATCGGGTCTCCAAATCTATCAGCAAACTCATGGTGGACGACTCATACATCATGGGAAAAACCGCGCTTTTTATTTAAAAAGAGAAAGAAGAAGTTTGTATATGTTTTGCGGTTTTCCCCAAATCCAGAAAATCTCATGGAAATCCAAATCCAAAACCTCAATAGCACGTAAAAAGTGAATATATGCATGAGAATCCATGAATGCGGCATAACAATGAATAACAGTATGCATGAGGTAGCAGGTAATAACTATAATGTCTAAACTAACATATAAGGCAAGTACACTAATATCATGTCTAAACTATTAGCTAACAGGCTATGCCAAGCAATAATATTTTCTAAGGTGTACGTGACATGACAATTACCGATGAAGATGTGTGTGAGCCGGCAAGTAAGTGTACGTGGTACATACGCATCATCGGTAATGGTGCTGGTGTCCTAACCACAAGATATCAACAGTAGAATATGAAGCATAATATAAGCATGTGATGCGGAGCAAACAACAATAATGAGCGGGAGCTGAATACTAGACGCAACGATAATTAATCTGTTTTAACCTAATATAAGTCCTATAATGGTGCCTTTTGAAATAACACGAATCGTGGGGTTTTGAAAATAGGGGCTACGGTGTTTTTAAGAAAAGATACGTTTTTTGAAATATCCGTAGGATCCCTTAGGCTGTCTTTAAAAATACGCACGATTCGTAAGCTTTGAAATAGGTAGGAACCGAATCTAATCTAACAACTAACTAAACTAAAGGGCTACGCTATAAGCTAGACTACAGGTAAAGAAACCGCCTAACATCTGAGTCGATACATATACATACCTGTATATATATCAGTCGGTGATCCCGCCTCAATAATATCATATCCGATACCATATCTATAATCAGACATTCCAAGCCAAGAGTGCGGATCAATCATCAAGATATAGCTCGTACGTAAATCCGTCGTACGGCATCCCCAAATCTGGGTACGGGTCAATATCATATTCCTCACACTATTCCTCTGGTATCCTCTTTATCCAAGATCATAGTCTAGGGTACTGACCTATGTCTAGTACAATACTAATATCCTCAATATACTCATGATCTGACTACTGATCGACAATCTCATACAAACCGATATCGTCAGCACATATCATCATCAAGGGGTATACATCGCCCGATACGGCCTAATATCAATATCCTAGCATATTATGCCTCACATCACAATCACATGTCGACCATTTATTTATAACACTATTCACCCGTATCGCCGCCGCAAGATCCGCTATAACACCAGGACGTACCTTAAGTACGAATCCTACCATATCACCGAGATCACAACCACAAACAAATCTCATCGACTCAGCTCAATCCCAAGTATCCTCCTCAAATCCGTATGTGAACACATAGTCCCATACCCATGTGAACATATAAATATATTCCCATACACGCACATATGAAATAAGGAATGTATGCAAGTATGTATATGTGTGTATGTGTAAGTGTAGTGCACCCACTACCTAAGGTTTCGTAACCATGCACCAATCCATCACCAATATCCATCTAAAATCATCAATAATAAATCCTAACAACATATCATAAATTGTTGGTGTGTATACGCATCCGTATACATCACCATGGACTGCGGGGGTGCTATACGCCATCCACCCGACTTCTCCCCGTAGATATAAATCTACTCACCTGGTCCTCGCTCGCCGGTGCCGACGTCGCCACGCGCTTGCTTGTCGTCTCGAAGTCCACATGGGGTACCTACATATCATAACGCACCATATCGCATTAAAATCCGACTCATGACCAAAACGACGCACGAAACCCACATAGGTCAAAACCAAAGGTTGCTTTCACAAATCGACCTAAAAACCCTCGACGTCGGCGTACAAACGCCAAACCATCGAGAAAGCTCCCAACACATTCATTTGTACAATTACAAGCACTAATTATAATATAAAATAGCTTAAAATTCACAAAAACCCCAATTTCACTTAAAAAGTCATTTTTCCGAAAATCTAGCAAGCACAAATCACCGTTTTAGTACAGAACTCGATGTATAAACGAATCTAGCGGCCACAATATTCACTAAATATCTTAAATAAGTCATAAAAATAATTCCCATAATTTAATCTCATTAAATTTCATAAACTCCAAAATTCTAGTTTGCAAAAATATCAATTTTTACACTTTTTAAAGTAAATTTCACAATTCATCCATTAAGCTTAGTTTTGCATATACAATAGTATTAAACCAAAATTTATAATGCTAATAATGTCATGAAACCTTAATCATATTTTAATTTAAACCATTTAATAAATTTCCAAAAACCTAGTTAGCAATTATATAATTATCACTTTTAAATTAACAAATATGCAAACTAGCAACTTAAATTGGATTTAGCATAACATTAATATGTCAATTATATCACATAAACTAAATCTCACAACACAAAATACCAATTTAAAATCAAACCCCTCTCTTGAATTTTAAATCATGCACCTAAAACTAATTAAAAACCTAATTAAACAATTAATTAAGCTAACCTAAGCAATTAACAACACATTAAGCAAAAAGGTTAGAATTTATACCCAAATAATTTGAAAAACCCATAAGTACACTTAGCCTCCCAAATTGAAATCTAAATCCCTAGATCCATGCTATGGTAGCCAAGGGAAAATGGGTAGGAGGTGGATTTTGATTTGGATTTTTGCTTGATTTTTTGTGGATTTTTCAAGCATTTTTGAAGACCTTTTTTAAAGAGAAGGAGATGAAGAATGAAGGGCTGTTGGGGTTCAGATTTTGGCCAGAAAATGAGTGGGGGAGGAGAGAGAGGGAGGTGGAGAAAAATGGGGAGAAACTCAAAGTCAATTCAAGGTCAAAAGTCTAACTAATTTATCCATTTTCTTTTCTTTTCTTTCATTTTTTTTCCTTTGAAATTCAAGTGGGAAAAAAATGGGGGCTGCTGAATTTAGCTAAGGGGAGAAGTGAATGGGGGTGTGTGGGTGTGGGTACGTGTGTGGGGTGATGAAAAATGATAAATACAATACCCCAAACATCCATTTACGCAAAAAAAGCCTTTTTTCTTCAATAATTTCTAAACCGTTTTGGCAAATGATTTCGTTCCAAAAACCACATGATAAATTTTTATTTAATGTTTTATGATGCACAAAATTTGTTTCAACTTATTCCAATTTGTAATTTTCCCTAATTAAATGTATTAGTGACGGCTTAAAATAATAATAAAATAATATTTTTTTCAGAAAATTTGAAATTTCACCAGCGGCTCAATAAACACCAAATAATAGCAATTACATAGCTAGAATATGTATATTTAATTTTTATAATAAGATATTTGTATTTTGACTTTTTACAGAAAACCCCCTCATTTTACCGATTTTCCGAAATTTCACCGAAACGATTTTCAAAACGCTACAAGAAGTAACGTGTGTGCAGAAGTAACGTTGAGGGTGGGTTACAGGAACCCGCCCTCTTCATTAATTTTGTTTTTTTTATATTGTCTTGTCAAATCTGCAGAACATCATATTGAAGAGGGCGGGTTCTTGGAACCCGCTCTCTTCAATATCTTGCCGCTATAAATATGTCTCCGCACTACCCATTTCATTTCATCTCTGTCAAATTTTCATCCTACACCGCTCACTATCCATTTACTTTTTGCAATTCTTCTCCACTATCAATTTTGTGTAAGTGTGGAGTTTTAGAAGAAGGTGAAGTTCCAGGAACCATATTCTGCGAGTAAGCAATCTTCGAGCAGTAGAACAGTTCATAAAGTATTGGAAGTAAGCAATCTTCGAGTTTGAAAGTTTTTTGCAATTTCAACACAACATAAAAAATATAACTGTTTTTTGTGCAGGATTATGGCCTCCCCAAGTATATTTGTTGTATGTAAATACGATGGCCAGGTTATCACAAGTGCACAAGGTCCCGAGTATATGGGCGGGTCTGCACGAATCATGCGATTGGAAGCATCAACGACTTATGATGAACTAGAGGCTAAAGTGTTCAAAATTACGAAATACGATCCCCGTGAAAGTAGGGTTAAGTTAAGTTGTATATGGCCTATTTTCAGTGGAAATGCATTGGTTGAAATTATAGACGATGCATCAATATCTTCGATGATAGATTTCGGTCTCTCGAGCACCCAGCATTCTTTCGAACTTTTGGTTCAGAAGGACCAATTGGAAGTATCAGATGTACCTCCAACGGGTAATTTTGATGGTAATACTGGAGATAGTTCCTGGGGGTACGGTCACATGGTCAACGATGATGCCGTCAGTGCCGGTGGATATGACTATACACAACATTATTCAAATCTTCAAGCACATGGGTAAACATTTTATAAACCCATATTTAAACATTTTAGTAATACCTATATACTAATATTCAAACATTTAATAAAATGCATAAATCCAGGTTTCCCCAGTCGACTGCTGCAGTTACATGCACCCCAGAAGAACAGCAAGAATTACCATACACAGCCTTCCACAGGTAAATAAATTTGAAACAAGTGATGATTTAGTTACGAAAATATTAAGGTATAATATTATAATAACAATTTATATACTAAACGCAGATTTCCCCATACCTCCGCATCATTCCAACACGATCCAAGCAGCGCATTCCAAGCATGTCCGTCCACATCTTTCCGGTCTTCTCACCCCGAACCATCCACATTACACCGACCACAACCATCATATATTGCACCCGAGCCTTATGTTGCTACGGGTGATATTGATATGTGTGGCAGTGATGATGATGAAATCGGTGAAGATCATCAGGGGGAGGATAGCGTGGAATATGCTGCTGGATTGAATGAGGTAGCATTCTTTGATGGTATGATTGCGAATAACGATTTTGTCGAACTAGAAGATCCCGGCCTCGATCCGCTGGAAGATGATGGTTGGGTAGACTTAGCCGTTGCAGAAGTAAATACGGCACCCTATTTGGACGCGACAGCAGCAAGCGAAGATTGCATCAGCGTCGGGGATTTATTTCAGGAAAAAGGAGATCTTATTTGTAAGCTGAAGTCGTGGTCCATTCAGCAAAACGTTACATTTAAAACCGAAGAGTCAAATAAGACGTACTATACTGTGGTATGTACGGAAGCTCCTGAATGTCAGTGGAGATTGCATGCATGTTGTTCCAAAAGAGCCAAGGCTTGGAAGGTCACGAAATACAACCAAGAACACACTTGCATCAATTCTATCATGTTACAGGATTACCGAAATTGCACTTCATCTTACATTTGCTTGCTAATCATGCCCCTGATCCGTACAGATATGGCAATGACTCCCCGAGAGATACGGCTCTTGGTTAGCGGAGAGCATAAAATTCAGATTTCGTATGTGAAGGCATGGGATGCTCGTAGAAAGGTTTTGTGCAAGATATTCGGGGACTGGGAAAGCTCGTACAACTCACTAGTCCCTTTTATGGAAGCCATGAAAGCATCAAATTCGGGGACCGTATACCGGTTAAAAACCACAGAAACAGACATCGAGGGCTCTGTCAGGTTTCAAAGAATTTTCTGGTGCTTTGGTCCATGTGCGGCTGGTTTCACACACTGTCGGCCGGTATTGTGCGTTGATGGTACGTATCTATACGGTAAGTACAGAGGCTGCATGTTAATTGCTACAGGTGTTGATGCTAATAACGGTATATTTCCGTTGGGATTTGCTATTGTCGAGGGTGAAAATACATCATCCTGGTCATGGTTTTTCCGCAACCTCAAAAATATCCCATCTGTTCTTCATAGAACAGATTTATGCATCATATCTGATAGACATCTGGGAATACTAGCTGGAATGAGATCTGTATTTCCGACGACCCTACATAGGTTTTGCCTACGACACTTCAGGCAAAATTTTGATCGAAAATTTAAAAATTCGGATCTACATAAACTTATGTACAGAGCCGGTGAAACGCTTGACCCTAATGTTCACGACATATACATGACGAAAATTGGGGAGATGAGTCAAGCCGCGAAAGCGTGGTTAGATGAGTATCCAGTACGCATGTGGTCACAAGCACATGATGATGGGTGCAGATATCTCCTAATGACGACTAATATGTCTGAAAGCTTCAACGGAGTCCTTAAAGGGGTTAGAGGCTTACCGATACAGGGGTTGATTGTTCGAACATTTTTCCGGATGAATACTTATTTTGTGCACAGAAGAGAAAAGTCCTTGGCGATGGACACTCCGCTCACCGCGTATTACGAAGATATCTTTCGGAAAAGAGAGCGCAGAGTACAATACTACAGATCCGAAAGGTTTGACACGGCGGAGTTTCAGGTGACGGGCGGTAATGGGAATCAATATACCGTGGACTTTAGAGATGAAGGGCTCTCTTCGTGTACATGCGGTCTTTTCCAGCAACAACATTTATCTTGTGCCCACGCAATTGCTGCTGCGAGCAGTATGCATACCTCACATTACAGTTTTGCTTTCCATTACTATACAGTTTCTAATTACCAAGATGCATACGATCCAAAATTTCATCCTATACCGGACAGTCGCTATTGGCACTATTATACTGCCAACAGACAAACACCGACTGTATTACCGCCGGAAAAAAATATAAGGCCCGGAAGACCTAAGGTACGTCGAGATCGAATGACAATGGATGCTGATCCTCAGCAAAGGCAATCCAGATGTAGCCTATACAAACAACCAGGCCATTATAGGACCAGATGTCCAGGATATGCATCAGGGGCGGGACCTTCAGGATCGTGACAAGTGTACTCAGATTTTTTTGTATTATAAATTTGACGGATTCATTTTGTTATTATAAATTCGACCGTCGATATAGCATTTACATTTTACAAATAGATAGGATTTTTTGGCATTGTAAATTTTGACGGATTCATTCTGTAAAAAAAAATTTGATATAGTGAAATTTTATTATTTAATTTAAATAGTTTTTTTTGTCTATTTAATTTTATTTTATTTTTAAGAATTATAATTATAATTATAATTATAATAATAATAATATTATAATTATAAACGTTAATAATTAAAATTAAAAATTAATTTAATTAAAAAAAAAAGGGACGGGTTCCCAGAACCCGCCCCCTATACTGGAGGTGGGGGTGGGCCAGGAGGGGTGGTTTGAAACCACCCTATTCCCATAAATAAAATTCCCCCCTATTTTTATAATTTAATTTTAAAATTATAATAATTCAAAAAAAAACCCTTCCAACAAACAAATCACCTTTAATGGAAAGTTTGAGGGAACTGGTACCTAAGAACACCAATAAACACCTTAAGCCGTCCTCTAGAAAAGTTTTGGCAGCTTCCATAACCTTAGACGACTTCGGTTGTACGGATGCGTTCTCCATGATTTTTCTTCCGCCAGACTTTTTCATATCACGTGTGTATTTGTCAAAATCTCCATTTTAAAAATATAAATTGAACTAAGTGATTTTTTTTCTTTTTTTGATAAGAAAGTGATGTATATGTTAGTGGTAGAAGTGCATGCATTACAGGCCATATTTTTTTGGTGGTTGTGCCGTTTGGAAAGCAAGACATATTTTGACCTGAGTCTCCAGTCGAAATAAGAGGTCCATATTTAAAAATTTGTTGACTTTGGTCAATACCAATTTTGACGTGAGTCTCGTATCGAATCAGGTGTTGACAAAGTCAACGAACCTAGCCCGTTATCAACCCCTCTCTGCCCCAATTACTTCCCCCCACCAAAAAAAAAAATTCCCGATTTCCGCCTCTGCAAAACATTCCGGAGCCCTCCACCGCTCCAAACAATCTCGAGCCCCTCCCCCTCCTCGCCAACCCGAGCCCCTCCTCGCCAAATCCTCAACAAAATTTTCCCTCCTCGCCAACCCGAGCCTCTCCTCTACATCTCCTCGCCAAATCCTCACCAAAATTTTCCCTCCTCGCCAAATCCTCACCTCCTCCTTCTCGTCAACCAAAGCCCATCCTCTTCACTGATCACCCCTCCTCCACCGAGCACCCCCTTCACCGAGACTCTCTTCTCTTCACTGAGCATCCCCTTCACCGTCCATTCCTCCTCTGACCGAATCTACATCCGAGCTTCCCTCCTCTGATATCGTCCACCAGATCTACTTCGACGTGAAATCGGCGACGAATTAGGTGAATAAATTTTATAAATTTTCAATTTTCAAAGTTTATTTGTTGCTAATTTTAATTAATTTCATTATTTTGGAAGATTTGTGTTGGTTTATTCGTATTCGACGTAGAAATGTTAAGACAAAATAATAAAAAAATTTGTTTGATTGTAGGGTTAACGTCGACGTGATTGCTCGCTCTTTTTTCGCATTCTATATACGTCGGTCTCCGGTACATCACTCTACCCCTTTTAATTCTTAACTACTAATTTTTGACCAAGTCACAATGTCTTGATTAAGTCACCAATTAAATATTAATTAGACTGAAAACCATGTTGTCCTAATCTACATATTTAATAATCAATTAACCAATTGACAACTTAATCCTAATTTAGATGCTTCTTTATTAATCTAGTTATTTCGTGAGACTTATCTTTATATAATGTTTGTTGTATGGATGCGTGCTTATTTCAATGAATCCAAATACTTCGTTATTAATATCAATTGTTTCACCAATTTACCATTCAAATAGAAAATTCCAAAATCCTAACCTAAATCTTCATTAACCGACGATATTGAAACGATAACTATCAAAACTGATCTAATTTATGTGCATTATACATAATTGAAGAAAGAGAAAATTTGACAATTTCTTAATCTTCGTCATAACTTGGGCGTCATGCACATTGAGATGAATGTCCGCGAGTTCTTACTGGGTACACTGCTGAATACCAAATTCAAGAATAAAGACACACTTGCGATACGACAATAGTTTGTTACAAAGAATTTGCGGCCAGAATTGCATTTGGTTTCGAAAGGGAATGGTAAATGGACGATTCCACCAGCAAAGTGCATGATATCCGATTATAAGAAGCTTAGTTTTCTTAAGGTACTTAAAAAAGTAAGGGTACTGTTTACCGCCGAAAACAGAGACGGACTGGGCTAGAACGTCTTGTCTGAATTTGGGGGCAAATATTATTTGGAACATATCAGTCCATCTCTCCGAAAATGCCAAGTTGATTTATGACACCGTATATTGGAGGTTTGGATAAATGTGACCGATATAGCGTGCCTTATCAAATTCCCCTTCATATATGAGGGGTTTTAATTGTGGGGACGCTCTTCCTTGCAGGCGCAAGTCCATACAGTTAATTACGTTATTGCATTGCGATAACAAGTTTCACCTGCTCCAGACTGATCATTTCGTGTCGTATTGTATATTGTTTATTTTAGGGATGCCCGTAGATTGTATACGGAGACTAGCTTATATCATCGCCCGTAGGGCGCAGATTAGTCTGATTCCGTACATATAAAACTTGGGTTTGAATCTAGCTCATATGTTCCATCAGTTCAGAGTATATTTTATTTTATTTAAGGACCGTTAGTCATGTATCAGACTAAGATCAATTCAAATGTAGCGAGCATATGGGCTCTACTGATTTATAATCAGAGAAGTATTTAACTTCTGGGAACTTAATCCCTTTTGGGCCAAATGATGTGCTTTTATGTTACCCAGTAGTGCTAAGCACTCAGATATGTATGTCGCTCACGTGTGCATCACGTGAGGCACTCATACTTAGACGCTCACGTCCATGGCACGTGAGGCACTGTCTGCAGCATTTAGGCGCTCACGCGGATACCACGTGAGGCACCGTCTTCATGACTTTGAGTACTCATGTACGTATTATGTGCGGCGTTCAATCTTAGGCGCTCACGTGGACATCACGCGAGACGCTAAGTCTTAATTTTTTTAGCGTTCACGTGAATATCACGTAAGGCGCTGAGTCCTTAAACATTTAATCTTTGTTGATATTTTTAGAGAAGTTAAACTTTTGTTAATGGTATTTTAACCATTAATGATCACCAAGATCACTGTTTCTGAAGATCTGGGATCAGATTTCTTTAAGAACTAAGTTCTTGTCATGTTTGGGAACTAAGTTCTTGGAGTCTGAACTCCGTCTCTTTTTTATGTTTGTTTTGTCCATATTCTTTTCAACCTTTTTCTCTTCTGAATTTTTGATTCTCAAGAACAAGATCTTTCCTATGAGAATTAAATTCTCTTTTTTGGAAGATTTGTCTTATGGATCTCAGATCTAGAGGAAGAACTTATGTCACGACCCAAAATATTAGCTCGTGACCAGCACTTGTATCACGCAACGTCTAAAGGCGTAACGGAATTCAAGTAAGCTGAAACCCAGAAATCTAAACCTTTTAAGAAAAATAAAGGAGGTGAGGTTTTGAGATAAAGGTATAATGAAATCAAGTTTTCTTAATGCATAGAAAAGGAACATGAATAATGCAAGTAAAGTTTTCTAGTTTGAAAACCTGTTTCATCTTTTAAAAATTTTGGCAGCACCTCCTTTGTATATTTTGATCCAAAACCACAAATACATAATAAGAATAATGGCACCCCCAAGCAGGAGCTAGCTCTTCGCCAAACGGCGGATCACAACCACGCAATACAGTATAAATAAGTATACGACGCCCAACGGCGAAGTTCACCACAAAAGATAAAGAAAAGAGCAAAATATTACCCTAAAAGTGAATATAAAACCCATCGCTCAAATCTCGCAACTACAAGTCTCACTAAGTCTCATCACTTAAACAATTTACAACTTTGATCGATTGATGGAGTTAACTAGATACAATATGAAATATAATACAAGAGTGAGTACGACACAAATGTCCCACCTACCAATGCAAAACACCCGAATGGAACTGTGTACCCGCGAAGCTGCTACTGATCCAAGCGATCAACCTGCAAGAACTGTGGCACAACGGGGGTGAGTTGCCAACTCGTGAATAGAAATATATCTACAAGTAGAAATCAAATAAACAACGACTCCTAGGTCAACCATATCATAAGGTAATACTATGATATCTAGGGTGACCGGGTCTGTATATGTGCCAACAAGATAGTCAATACCTATATGCATGCGGATAACATCCAACAGTAATAATCAATGCATGTATATGGATCTCGTCCAACCATAATCAAGGTATGTATGCATGGGGATCCCGTCCACCCATATAATCAATGTCTGCATGCACATGAATATCATAAAGGGGTGTGCATGAAAGTATGAGGATATAAATCAACGGTGTCCCTCCCGACACATCAAAATCATGGAACCTGAGTGTCTAGCATCGACACTCGAAAACATCATGAAAACCGTGCCCAGCATCGGCACGTAAATCCTCATATATCGGGCTCCGTCAGTCCGGATCGGCCCACGGGTTCCATCAGTCCGGATCGGCCCATATCATCTCTCGACTCCGGTCGGTATCCTCCGGATATCCGCCGAGCCCAAAACTATCACCGGTAGGTAGTAGTCCCTCTGCCAGGCTCACCGTCTGTATACACAGCATCCCTTTCTTGCCCCGGGGTACCATACCGGGTCCACCATGTACCCGCAATCGGCCTCATCCGCCTCCTCGAATCGAGTTTCACATGTCACACGTCTCAGAACCGAGAAAACGCATGGTGGACGCACTGAAATATCATATCAAGAGAAACCGGGTTTTTGAAACAACACATAATCTCTTTAAAAATGTCCACGGTTCTCAAATCCAGAAATCTCATGAAAACAACATATCTCAATGCGTACAATAATAGAGAATGATATGTGCGACATATAATAGAAATGTAAGCATATCGTGTATCATGCAACGCAGAATAGTGATATGACATGTTAAGGGAAAACCACTCTTTTAAAATGATTCCAGTTTTTAAAATATAACATGCGGTTCCCAATTTTACAATAACACCAGTTATCTATGTAGGTACAATATGTGTATGCGCAAGTATAGATGTACCAGTGTATGTGTGCACAAATATGGATATGCAAATGTGTATATTCGCAAGTATGAATGTATTAATGTATATGTGCACGAATATGGATATACAAATGTGTATATCCGCAAGTATGAATGTTGTTGGAGATAGTGCCCTCAGATTCAATTATTGGATCACAGGCACGTGATTGCAATGATTGAGGGAGGACCTATCCCGGTAGGACAGTCTTACTCGATATGATAGTATGCTATCTGGTTTATCTTTATCATCGTGTACTGCTTTAGGTGACCTGACATGTCGCTATTACACGTTGATAGAGCCCCTAGGATTCTTGCTTGACTACCAGCAGTATGATGGCGATCATATACGTGGGAGCTGGTAGTCTATAAGCACATCCTTAAAAGGTCCCTAGTCGTAGGAGTTTCGAGACAGGGCATCGATACTCCATTAGTAGACTAGTGTATACAGTCGAGACCCCGACGAGGGGCGGTGGCCGGTCTCACAAGCCACTGGTGTCAGTTGGTTCACCTAAGATGTATACAGATGCTCATTGGGTTATGAGTACACCGGACAGGACTCGCCGGGAACCTGCTAGTTGGTCTTATACCAGATGTCAGATAGCAGTTCCCTGGTGACATGTGTACAGGTTAGTTTATCGACCTGAGATCGTCATTTGTCTCGTGTGAGTTCCCACTGTGCTTTGATTACTACCCTACCACGGCTCAAAGGAGTCGTACAAACAGGTTTTAGTTGGGTACAGTCCTGAGCCACATGGAGGCAGTGAGCGGATCTGCAGGGGTTCGTCTCTCCCGGTATTGGGGGTGAGGTCGCGCTGTGTCTAGGAGAGCCATTACACAAAGCCCTCGGCCGAGACAGGAGATTTACTGGTAGGTATTCCAGTAGTATCTCAGGGTGTTCTGGGCTACACTCCGACACGACTTGTACCGCTTTTGGGGGTCTGACTTTTACCAGCCCCCTAGGCCCGCCATGCGATGCTCATAGACGAACGGACCGGACTGTACGGATATTGTCACTGACAGGCTCAGTAGGGTGTCAGGATGAGTTCGCTCATCGACGTCCCTTTTAGTCAATAGCTGGTGGCCCGTCACGTATTGGCTTATACCTCTGACGTGCTAGTGGTTAAATCCACAGCCATAGTATTGACGAGTCTTTAGAGTCCACCACACTTTCAGTTACTCAAGTTTCGGGCGAAACGCTGTAGAGGCCGTATGGAGATATGGCAGGGTCCGATCAGATACGTGCGGTATTGTACGGATCAGGAATCGGACGGTTTGTACTAGTGGCCGTATGGATATATGGCAGGGTTCGATCAGATACGTGCGGTATTGCACGGATCAGGATCGGACGGATATTACTAGCCGGCTTTGGTTTAAGCCGGATCCTAGTTTAGTGCAGTGTAGATTTTGTCTCATTGCATTTGTATCCGGTCGGAATACAGATGCGGGTGTGTATGCACAGTATCGGGGTTTTCCTGTAATTTATTACGGGACCAGTTTTCTGGAGTTTCCAGTTTGCATTCCGTTCCGGCCGGTTTTCCTTTGTTCTTTCCCGGCCGGACTTTTCCGTTGGAGGGGGTTATTTGCAAGTTTGCAAATAACATTTTGTGGAGGGTTTATTTGTGAGATGAGAGATTATGAAAGCATCTTTTTGATACCATTCTTTTCTATCATCATCACTTGCTTTTTGGTGATTTGAAGTGATTAGAGTTTGATGTGAATTTGTTATGATGATGTTTAGGTTATGGTCACCTCTTGCTTTCTCCTACCATCACCTCCCTTCATGATATGTATTCTTTGCTCCACCATTCTCACATGATAAGGTTTTGATTTTTGAGAAAAGAGAAGATGAGAGTTTCATTCTTGAGAGTGTGGCATTCTTGATCTCATTTTCATGCTAGAAAAATGCAAGCACCATTTTTCTTATCTTGATTCCTCCATCATCTTCAAAGGCAACAAAACCCAAATGAGACATAGGCTCTACACTACACATTCTACAGCAAATCTTGGACGCGTCGACTCGCCAGCTTCGCGCCCGAGTTGCCTCGGTATTGAGGTGGGAGCCCGTAAAAGATGCAGGCGATGTGGTGCCCTTCCGGCGAAGAGGCGACGACATGGAGACGGGACCTTCCGCGGGAGATCGGGACGATGGCGAGAAGACCGGAGGACTCGGATCATTCGGTATATCTCTCACCCTTTCTCTTGTTAGCTAGTATCGGTTAATGGTTACGATCCGGGTATATTGTCCGCGGTAGCGCCAGTTTAAAAGTTAAGAAAATTTTGATTCCGCATTTTGGCCTCGGATAGACGGCCGGGGCGCTGCCGTGGCGCAACATGGTATCAGAGCCACGCCATTAACCTAGTCTAGCTTGCTCTAGTATGTTTAAAGACCCGATCGAACCAAAATCCCAAAAACCGTATTTTCCTTCACATCAGTTTCTGTCGAATTTTTTTTGTGTCCAAAAATTTTTCAGGTTATTGCAGAATGATGTACAGATAATCCTAAGAATACTGGAAAAATTTGGTAACCCAATTCTTCCGTACGACCGCGGAACCGCGGCCTTAACCCCTCTTTGGCCGCGGTTCCGCCGCAGGAAGTTGGGATCATTTCGCCGTATTTTTACAGTGGGCTTGTGGGCTGAAAATAAGGGTTTTGGTATATTTTGTTTGGGCCCAGATTTTCTGCAAGTGCTACAATAATGCTTTGGGGCCCACTTGGTATATTTTGTTCGATCGGATATTTTAAACTTGCTAGTTCACAGTATTTACATTATATCTGCGACCGTGAATGTCACTTGATCGGTAAATCCAGTCTAACTGCTATAGCCCGGTTAGAAGGATTTGCGAACGTGACTTTCACGTTGATGTTCTATGTATTGATGTGATGTTGCGGATCGGTCGTGGGGGATAGCCTGGATGCAATGTTAGTACAGTTTTGTTTTATATGTATATTTGATATTGCGGGGCGAGCGTCCGACATGTGGACTGCCGTCACTGCCTGATTGTATTATTCTTTTGGGGCACGGCCTGGTTGCGGTCGATGTACCCGGTGTATGTATATTTTACTTTCTGTACTAGGATTACCCCGCGGAGGAGTGCACGGATAGCCGGGTTCTATAGGGCAACGGGCCCGCATCTCATGGCATTGAGACGGAGGGGGCTTCACTCTAGGATTGGCGGGCTATTCGCCGCACTCGTAGGGGGTACAGGTTGACCCAGGAGGGGTGCCCAAGTTACCGGATTCCGTGAAGTGCTGGGTGGTCCATTCACGGTACTGAAGGGGGCTGCCTCGCTTCAGGTTTTGGCGGGTGACTTGCCGCGCCCGTAGGGGTCTAGGATTTCATTGCACAGGCTATCCACACGACTAGGGGAACGTCGGGTTTCAGCAGCGGCTCTGTGAAACCCGAGGATCCCAGATATCTGTATTGTTCTGTGATGCTGTACATTTCTGTGATGTTGCATTTTTATCACGCCTTGAGCGAATATAATATATTGGTATATATATTAGTAGATGTTGTATATGTTTTTCATCCGCGCTAGTCCAGTCCCCGCTCTGTCGTTAGTTAAGTAACCTAACGGGTGATGACGGGACCCAGTGGTGAATGCGGATGGCATATACGTACATTATTATTTTCGTTCTTTGTGGTGTGATTAATTGATGGGATTGCGTTGATTCGGATCAACGCAAGTTATAAACAAACCTATTCTGATGTTGTTGGAACACTTTTCAAAAAGCTGTTATTGCAAGGACGTTCTCTTTTGTTTTGCATCGTGGTATTCAGTTGGAATATCCTGCTCCTCAGTCGACGAGGCAAGGGCCGAGATCCCTTCACCGGGAGTGACCCCTTGGACAAAAGTTTGCGTTAGGGCAATAACTTCACTATAGCCGATTACTTTTGCTTTGCATCGTGGTATTCAGTTGGAATATCCTGCACCTCATTCTACGGGGAAAGAGCCGAGATCCCTTCACCGGGAGTGACCTCTTTAGTAAAGGTTTTCGTCACTATATTTTTTAAAAAAACTATGCAGTTCCTTCAACGATATCAAGTTCATTACGTTAAAGGTTTTTCGCCAAAAACCAGCCGTAGCCCTCCGTCATTTCCTACGGGTATTATTTAGTATTCGTGCTGCGTTTGTTGACCTAGTCAAGACGTAGTGTTCGGTAGCTAAGTGGTACTTGTTTGTTGCATAAATGGGATTGGTTAGGACAGTCGTGCGGCCTTGTTGACCTAGTCAAGGGCACGTACGGGTGGGTTTAATGCAATCCAGAATAATGACGGGTTGAACTTGACTGGCGGTTTATGGTTTGTTGACCTAGTCAAGGTCATAAACCGCTTGGGGTAAAAATCACATCGGGAGTTTCAAAAGAACTGAAACTTGCCAGGCATGCGCATACCTTCTGGAGTGTGGTGACGTGAGTGGATTCCGTCACGTTATCATACGATGATAGTTGGGTCCCGATTCCCACTGATGAGTTGGTTTACTCCTCGGGTGATCTCGGCTAATTCTTCTTTCAGGTTTGGGGAAGAATTTGACGTTACAGTGGGAGGTTTCCTGATTAGATAAAGTGATAACCATTCTGATCTAGGTTAGAGTGCACGCTGAGTGTTTCTTTTCTCTCTCTCTTTGGCAGCGACCATTGACCCGACCCTTGACTATGACTCAGTGACCAAGTTGACCGAACCTTCTAAAACACTGGCTTTTGGATTGTCATAGTTGCAAACCTCACTGCCACTCCTACTTTTACCCTTTTCTCCAGGACACCCCGTATTACTACGAACGTCCACTTCCATTGGACAAAACCATCGTATGGTTATATACGAACTCGAAGGACTTCGAGGATGGTTTCCGGTTCTGGAGAAAACGAATAGGACTATTCAGTTGTCTTTTCTTTTCACCTTCTCTCAGGTTGCGAGTACTCCTTGGTTTAGGAGATAGTACACCTATTACGCAAATTGGATAGTCTTCTTCCAAACCTTAGGCTGGTGCCGAACGGTGGGGAATGAAGAAAACTAATTAGCATAACGATGGTGTGCAGAAGGTATTAAGTTAAGACAAAGCAAGGGATTAGTAGAAGGGCAAAGTAAATTGCGACTGATATTCACGACCAAACCAAGTATTTCTTCGCCAATCTTAAACCACCTTTGTATTTCTCCAGGACACTCCGTATCACTACGAAGATCCACAGTTTATTGGATACTCCATCGTATGGTTATATACGAACTCGAAAGGAACTTGTTCCAGTTCGGGGATGGATTCTGGTTCAGGAGAAATAGGAATAAAGTACATTCAGGTGTCTTTTATCTTCACCTTCTCTCGCGTTGCGAGTGCTCCTAGGATTAGGACAGTACACCCTTTATGCTTTTTGGATAGTTTTCTTCCAAACCATAGGCTGGTGCCGAACGGTAGGGAAGGAAGAAAACCATTTGGCCTAAAGGGGTGTACAGAAGGTAATGACTAAAGACATAGAAAGGGATTTAGAAAGATGGCAAAGAATTACAAGGTTACAGTTGTGAATCTGGATAATGGAAGAGGCATTACTAGGAATACCAGGATACCCCATCGAGACATTTCAATGTTTCAGTTTCACTGTGTAATGTTAAAAGAAAACTGATTTCCCGATTAGATACTTACTCCAGGGTATGTATTTACCAGGTATGATTCTCACATCTGTATAGTTTTACAGATGATGAGTGGGAGTAAGTTATTGGGAATTGGGTGATCATCCTCATTATATCGGGATTCGTTGTAATCGGTGATATTTGAGGAAATCACCTGGGCTGTTTGCCGGTCGGCAAATATTTGGTTTTGAATATCCGCTGTTATGCACCAATTTCAAATCGATATATCTGTACGTCTATTTTCATAGAGTGAGATATACTTTTTGAAATTATGTCAGTGACATTTACCTATATCAGTGGATGGTTAGGTAAGGAGCATTAAACAGCGGTGTAATTCTTCTAAACCATAAGTACAGTTTTCAACCTACCACACGCAGTGAATGAGTTTTCTGACTCAAGGGACTTATACAGGGTATTGTATGTTGTCCAGGGTCCATCAGGACAGAGGGGTTGGTCATCGTACTATATTCAGTTTACTTATGACTTCTCTAGTTTTTAGACAAGTGTTTCGTGGAAACACAGGGTCTGAATTTTGAGAAGTTATAGGTATTTGAATAAAGTAGAGAACCAGGTATTGCAAGTATCGGGATTCTTCAAGGTGATCGAAGATGTAGATACTTGTATATGGTATTCAGTTGATAGTAATGTTTAAGAGAACTTGCTTCTCTTTCAGGTTACTCATAATTGGAAGTATTCCTAAGTTGAGTAACGCTGATCGGCCTCTTTCCATTTAGTTGATATGCACTGGAGACAGCTGCATGATTTGAATCTGGTTCCAATTAAATCAGTGCCTCTGTTTCTATATTGGATATAGAACAGTTCATATCTTGACATTGTTAAGGTACGGGGAGTTGTCCGGCTTATGCTTAAAACCAGACTCTGGATAACTCGAGGCACGTTTCTGTAATGGCTGTTTGTGGGTTGACCCAGGCTATGACGAGGGTTGACTTTCTACCATCTTGAAGATCAATAGTGATATTGTTCTAGACTCGCCACAGTTTTATTAAAAATGGATTTTTTTTCAGAAAACAGTAGTGGGAGTATGGTAGAACTGGAAGTGATTCCAGAACCGCAAACGATTACTGATGATTTGATAAGAACCTAAAGATTCAATCTGGTTTGACATTCCATTGGCCACTCCGCAGATATGATGGGTAACCTCAGGCACTCGAGAGGTACTTCGGTATGCTCAAGGACGGTGGCAGGGAGGTTCTTGTTTACCCAGACTTACCATTGCTGTTGTTCCAGACTGTGAGACCCGGCAGGAGGATGAGTATAGCGTCATTCTAAACTAGCTTTAGAAGTGCACGTCTATATGACTCTGGCAGAGGGTTGTCGTAGTCAGTGGGAGTAGCGGAAGCATTGGTGGTCATCAGGCTTATGTCTATTTATAGACTAAAGCAGTAACAGCGGAGATAGATCATCTATTTCTGATGTGACAGTCATAGGTTTGACTTCATCAGAATAGGGGATGGATATGTTAAGAAGGTAGTAGGGTGTGATGTCCTGGTATTTGGATGACATACACAGAGTAGGAAGTGATATTCCTATACTACGATCGGTTATACTTTGGTTGTCACACAGTAGTTTCTCCACACAGGACTTGGATATTATATCAGACATTCTGGTTACTAGATCTATGGTTTTAGATCTAGATTTGGGTAGTTTCCCAATCTGGGTACCTTGACAGCATTCTATGAGTATTTAGAATGGACGACTCCTGGCACGGTAGTGTACCTGCAGGTAATGGAGTCACCCTCTCTAAAGGTGTCTTACAGACTAAAGGGGAGAGGGATACGCATGATTGACAGATCACTTGCTTAGGCAATTGAGTCAATCATGAGATGTCATGTACCACACCAGATGTTATTCTTGCAGTAGATGCAATAAGTTGATATCAATCCAATCCTGGAGAAACGATCGGAAGCAGTTTTAGGACATAAGTGCGTGTTCTAGGGATTTGATAATGGCAGCCTCCTTTAGGAGACGGTTATCATTCCAGGCTTCCAAGGTGACATGGACGACAGGGTGGTCGTCAGAGTCATGATTTTCCCTCTGATGAGGGGCAGTATTTTGGACAGGTGGTCCAGGTGGATACTGAGGGAAAGGCATGGCGCAGGATACTGATTAAGTTCAGTTGATGATACAGTCTAAGAAGTTTGGATTTGGAGTTCATTTATGAGCTAGGTCCCATCAGACATCCAGACATATTCTAAGACAGGTATTGCTCATTTCGGGAGATGGCTTTCTCCGCGAACTTGAGATATAGAGAGACATAAAAAGAAACTTCAAGGTGGATCCACTCACTGAGGCTATTCCTCGAACGCAATAGTTTCGCAAACGGGTTTTGTGAGACTGACTAGTAGAGGAGTTGGGTGTTCGGTATCACACGGGCTGTGAGTATGCGACATCGCAATAATTAGCCTTGAGTGCAAGTGGGAGATTGTTGGAGATAGTGCCCTCAGAGTCAATTATTGGATCACAGGCACGTGATTGCAATGGTTGAGGGAGGACCTATCCCGGTAGGACAGTCTTACTCGATATGATAGTATGCTATCTGGTTTATCTTTATCATCGTGTACTGCTTTAGGTGACCTGACATGTCGCTATTACACGTTGATAGAGCCCCTAGGATTCTTGCTTGACTACCAGCAGTATGATGGCGATCATATACGTGGGAGCTGGTAGTCTATAAGCACATCCTTAAAAGGTCCCTAGTCGTAGGAGTTTCAAGACAGGGCATCGATACTCCATTAGTAGACTAGTGTATACAGTCGAGACCCCGACGTGGGGCGGTGGCCGGTCTCACAAGCCACTGGTGTCAGTTGGTTCACCTAAGATGTATACAGGTGCTCATTGGGTTATGAGTACACCGGACATGACTCGCCAGGAATCTGCTAGTTGGTCTTATACCAGATGTCAGATAGCAGTTCCCTGGTGACATGTGTACAGGTTAGTTCATCGACCTGAGATCGTCATTTGTCTCGTGTGAGTTCCCACTGTGCTTTGATTACTACCCTACCACGGCTCAAAGGAGTCGTGCAAACAGGTTTTAGTTGGGTACAGTCCCGAGCCACATGGAGGCAGTGAGCGGATCTGCAGGGGTTCGTCTCTCCCGGTATTGGGGGTGAGGTCGCGCTGTGTCTAGGAGAGCCATTACATAAAGCCCTCGGCCGAGGCAGGAGATTTACTGGTAGGTATTCCAGTAGTATCTCAGGGTGTTCTGGGCTACACTCCGACACGACTTGTACCGCTTTTGGGGGTCTGACTTTTACCAACCCCATAGGCCCGCCATACGATGCTCATAGACGAACGGACCGGACTGTACGGATATTGTCACTGACAGGCTCAGTAGGGTGTCAGGATGAGTTCGCTCATCGACGTCCCTTTTAGTCAATAGCTGGTGGCCCGTCACGTATTGGCTTATACCTCTGACGTGCTAGTGGTTAAATCCACAGCCATAGTATTGACGAGTCTTTAGAGTCCACCACACTTTCAGTTACTCAAGTTTCGGGCGAAACGCTGTAGAGGCCGTATGGAGATATGGCAGGGTCCGATCAGATACGTGCGGTATTGTACGGATCAGGAATCGGACGGTTTGTACTAGTGGCCGTATGGATATATGGCAGGGTTCGATCAGATACGTGCGGTATTGCACGGATTAGGATCGGACGGATATTACTAGCCGGCTTTGGTTTAAGCCGGATCCTAGTTTAGTGCAGTGTAGATTTTGTCTCATTGCATTTGTATCCGGTCGGAATACAGACGCGGGTGTGTATGCACAGTATCGGGGTTTTCCTGTAATTTATTACGGGACCAGTTTTCTGGAGTTTCCAGTTTGCATTCCGTTCCGGCCGGTTTTCCTTTGTTCTTTCCCGGCCGGACTTTTCCGTTGGAGGGGGTTATTTGCAAGTTTGCAAATAACATTTTGTGGAGGGTTTATTTGTGAGATGAGAGATTATGAAAGCATCTTTTTGATACCATTCTTTTCTATCATCATCACTTGCTTTTTGGTGATTTGAAGTGATTAGAGTTTGATGTGAATTTGTTATGATGATGTTTAGGTTATGGTCACCTCTTGCTTTCTCCTACCATCACCTCCCTTCATGATATGTATTCTTTGCTCCACCATTCTCACATGATAAGGTTTTGATTTTTGAGAAAAGAGAAGATGAGAGTTTCATTCTTGAGAGTGTGGCATTCTTGATCTCATTTTCATGCTAGAAAAATGCAAGCACCATTTTTCTTATCTTGATTCCTCCATCATCTTCAAAGACAACAAACCCCAAATGAGACATAGGCTCTACACTACACATTCTACAGCAAATCTTGGACGCGTCGACTCGCCAGCTTCGCACCTGAGTTGCCTCGGTATTGAGGTGGGAGCCCGTAAAAGATGCAGGCGATGTGGTGCCCTTCCGGCGAAGAGGCGACGACATGGAGACAGGACCTTCCGCGGGAGATCGGGACGATGGCGAGAAGACCGGAGGACTCGGATCATTCGGTATATCTCTCACCCTTTCTCTTGTTAGCTAGTATCGGTTAATGGTTACGATCCGGGTATATTGTCCACGGTAGCGCCAGTTTAAAAGTTAAGAAAATTTTGATTCCGCATTTTGGCCTTGGATAGACGGCCGGGGCGCTGCCGTGGCGCAACAAATGTATCAATGTATATGTACACGAATATGGATATATAAATGTGTAGATCCGCAAGTATGAATGTATCAATGTATATGTGCACGAATATGGATATACAAATGTGTATATCCGCAAGTATGAATGTATATGTAAGCATGCTATGCAAAGAGTTATATCATGATGCAACAATCCTACTGTGTAGTGACATGGCAATTATCGATGATGAAGTGTGTGAGCCTACAATCAGTATACGTGCAACATACGCATCATCGATAATGGTGCAGGTGTACTATCACAGGTATATGCAATGCAATGATAATATCATGAATGCAGCACAAGGTAAATCGCCAGCTAAAAGCTATAAGGTATACGTAACTATCATATGTCTGAGTCGGTGAATCTATCAATCGGCACCTAGCCCAGTAACATCGCGTACGGTATCATCCATCGTACGACAACCTCTAGTCAAGGGTAAGGATCAATCATCAAGTCAAACTCATCACGCACAGAATATCATCGTACGGCGGCATTATACTAAAAGGGATCCTATCATCCTATACGATAAATGAGGGTACGGCCTAATATCACATACGGCCTATTATCCATGATTCACAACATTCTATATATATGGATATATATATCTATGTGCCTATGTCCCGGTTCACATCCGCAATAATCTCATATTAGGGGACCGGCAGGGTATAAATCAACTCGATTGACTCGCATCCGTATACCACATATCATCATATATTCTTTCATCGCATTTATATCTCATAGCAAGTCGAGTTTACCTAAACATTCTATCTATACTATAAGTATATGTATCTAATCTAGCATACACACCCGAACCATACAAGCAGATTTTTAAAGGAAGCGAATCGTAGTTTTGAAAATAGGGGTTACGGTGTTTTTAAGAAAAAGATATCATTTGAAAATCCGTAACATCCTTCAAGGTATATATTTAAAAGATACGTACGATTCTTCAGTTTAGAAAAAGGTATGGTTCGGATGACACATCTACATCGACTATCTAGTCCTACAGTACCCTAAACGGCAATATCGCTAAACGTCATCCTATGATAGTAGTAACATATCAGTTCTAACTATCCTCTAATTTCTAATATGGTTTCGTAGCTATCTCATTCTAACCCTAGTTTCCTAATCTAGGTTTCCTAACCATATTCTATAAATCGGTTTTCCATCAAAAGTTTGCGGGGGTGCTATACGCCATCCATCCGACTTCCCCGGTAGATATAGATCTACTCACCTTGCTTCTTGCTTGCTGAAGTCGATGACGCCACGCACCGTCACCTCGGAATCCACGCGAAGGTACCTACAATAATCAACAGTCGCAATGCGTATTAAAATCGAATCCCGAAAACCGATACGGCGCACGGTGTGTTCATAGGTTAGAACCTATGGCCTAAACGTGCAAATCAATCAAACAACCCCTGTTGTCGATGTACAAACACCCGACAACCAAATACAAATCCAAATATCAAGAAAGTGCATTTTAAAAATACGTAAAACATAGCCTAAAACACACCAAAATGCTTCCAGATTTTCCCCAGGTGACAATTAGCCAAAACTGCATATAGGAGGGGTCTAATTTAGTGCAAAAGGAGCCATGGAACAAAACTGGAACAATTCTACCCTACTCTGGACGCAAATTGCGGCCAGATTGATTAAATCTGCGGCCTGGGTGCAGGGGATGGGGCTCAGGTCTTGGTGGTAGCTTCCTAGGTGCCTGCACGACTCCCAGTAAACCCAAAATCATCTCTAGTGTCCCCGGGTTGCTCCAGATTCCAAAATACCCTCTAAAATCACACATTTATCCGATGTCAGGGTTTCTAAATCCGTGTTTTGGGTTTTCTAAGGTCTGGTACAGGTCGCTAAACAGCACCCAAGTCTAGTTAACAGCCACTAGGCATCATCCTGTTAGTGTATATGCCCTAGAGGCCATTACTGTATCATACTAGTATGTATATTACTTGATGGAAGCCTGGGATATTCACAGTTGTATTGACAATCTTGCTCAATATAGTAGTATGCTACTTGGTTTGTCTCTGCTTAAATGTGTACATGTGTGTTTCTTTATTATATCACCTATACGCATTAGTAGAGCCCTTAGGATCTTTGCTTGATTACCGGCGTTGTGATGGCGATCACACTCGTGGGGGCTGGGTAATCCACAAGCACATCCTTATACACGTCCCTAGTCGTGGGATTATCGAGACAAGGCATCGATACTCCGGAGTAGACTAGCGTATGCGCTTCTCATCCCAGCACGGGAGACGGTCTGTCCCACAGCCGTCAGTATGTCGTACTTGAGATAGTATGCGGGTGCTCGTTAGGTTACGAGTACACTGGACAGGACTCGTCGGGAACTGATGGTTGGTATTATACCTATCGTCAGTTATCAGTTCCCAGGTGATATGAGTACAGCTTAGTCCGCTGACTTGACACTGTCACTTCGCCTCGAGTGTGTTCCCACTGTTTTTTGATTACTACCCTACCACGGCTCTACTGAGTCGTGCAAATAGGTAGTAGTTGGGTGCAGTCCCGAAGCACTTGGAGGCAGTGACGGTTAGACAGGATTCGTCTCTTCCGGTATTGGGGGTTGACATCGCGCTGTGTCTAGGAGAGCCATTACACGAGTAGTCCCTGGCCAGGGCAAGCGAGATATACTGGTAGGTTTCCAGTGTTATCTCAGGGTGTACTGGGCTTCACTCCGACACGACTTGTACCGCTATTAGGGGACTGACGTTTACCGCCCCCTAGGCCCGCCATGCGATGTATCAGACGAACAGACCGGACTGTACGGAGATTGTCACATACAGGCTCAGTAGGAGTTCGGATGGGTTTACCTCATCGGCCTTCTTATCGAGATCTACCTGGGGACCGTTACGTACAGCTAGTGCCGCTTGCGGTCTGTGGTTAAACCCACTTCCAGCGTAGTGTCGAGTCTTTAGAGTCCCACACAGAGAGTTTCCCTGCACTGAGCGAAACGTGTAGAGGCCGTATGGTTTTACGGCAGGGCTGCGATCACTTACGTACACTTGTGTGCGTATGGTGTTCGGGCAGGCAGTACTAGTGGGCTTTGGTTTAAGCCGGATCCTAGTACTGCACGGATGGATTTGTTTTGTCTTCTGCGCATCCGCATTCTTTGGAATGCGGATGCAGGTGTGTATGCACAGTTTTCCGGAGCGATGAAGGAGGAGATGCCTCATCAGGGTTTTGGCAGTTGGTTCGGCCAAAACCGTTATGTGGCAGGCTCAATAGGGTTTTGACAGTTGATTCGGTCAAAACCATTTTGAGGCGGACTCATTAGGGTTTTGACAGTTCGTTTTGGTCAAAACCATTATGAGCCGCGGACATCATTTACTAATCCTTTTAGTGATAATTTTATGATGGCTAATTGCATTGACCATTTGACCCAGTTGACCTCTCTTGACTTTGTTGACCGGTTGACCGTGTTGACCATTGACTTTCAAGAGGGATCTACACTCTTCTTTTCTTTTTCCTTTTCTATTTTTGATTATGATAATGGTCATTTCAATGTAGCCATCAAACTTTATCTTGATGGGATTAGCAATGATGTTGTTTTTGCATTATTGCAACCATGGTTACTTTTCTTTAGTTCATAATTTCTTTCTCATTCTCTCTCTTGCCTTTTCAAGTAAGAAGAAAAAGATATGAACCATGGTTGCTAGATCCTCCTTCTTCTTCCTCCTCTTGATTCATCTTTTGATCTCATGTGTTGAGAGATAAAGATCCCACAAAGGCAAAACCACCCCTTTATCACTTCTACACAACCTAGGGCTTCTAGATTAGCAATCTCTTTGCCCTAGTTACCTCGGCTCGAGATGGAGCTCGGTGTACATCTCTCGGGTGGATCGTCTTCGACTCAAGGAGGCCGCGGAGGTGACCAAAGTCCGGATCAACCATCGGAGCAAGCAAAGAGAAGAACAACTGTCACGTCCCGAAAGTACGGAACATGACCGGCACTTAAACTACGAAATGTCTCGAGGCGTACGTAATCTAAGTAAACCGAAAACCCAGAAATCCAAACCAAGAAAAGAAGTAGAGTGAAGGAAAACCAATTTAAAACAAGTAGTTTTAATAGCATAAGCCGAATTATGCGGTTTTTAAGAACATCAAAATTTACTGAAAATTTCGGCAGAGTCTCCTTTGTAAAAACTGGCTCCCAAACGGGATACAACATGAATAGTATACGAAATCAATAAAAAGGCATCCCCAAGCGGGAGCTAGCTCTTCGTCAATCGACGGTCACAACCACACAAGCAATATAATATACAACGCCAACGGCGAGGATAAAAACTCAAAAGGAACTCAAAACCACCAGAAATATAACGAGCGACTCTAAGGTCGAAAGAATAAACAGCACTGGTCTCTATCTCAAAATAAATACATGTTTGGTTGATGGAATTTACTAGATACAACTGAATAATATTATACAAGGTAATATGATGGGTACGATACAAGAAAAACCCACCTACTAGCAAGTCACCCGAATGAAACTGAGCCCGCAAAGCCATAATGAAAACTGTACGGCAAAACCTGCAAGAAGCTGGGGCACAACGGGGGTGAGTTGCCAACTCGTGAATAGAAAAACATCTACGCACAGAAATCGCATAAATAACGCAACCTAGGTCAATGATCATAATATATCCTCAAATATAGGTATAACATGCAGCCTATAACAATGGCTAGGGTAATATCTAACCCGAGTGTAATTCATGTGCCAGTGTCAGTGCCTCAGGT
Source organism: Agapanthus africanus (assembly GCA_030015575.1). Classification (NCBI taxonomy): domain Eukaryota; kingdom Viridiplantae; phylum Streptophyta; class Magnoliopsida; order Asparagales; family Amaryllidaceae; genus Agapanthus; species Agapanthus africanus. The sequence goes on along the minus strand of JASDDO010000004.1, from coordinate 246,746,435 downwards.
AGCAATATATCATATGAATGAGGTATGAATGCATGAAAACAGAATACATGTAAATGAAGAAACCGTTTTCATAAATTAGTGAGATTTCCTTCGTATTTTTAAACTGAGGTATCATAATGAAATCAGTATCAACAGTGTCTAGCATCGACACAAAACATAAATCTCACTGTTTCGAAATATCAATGTCTCAATCTCAATATCTAGGGCGCCGTCAGTCCAGACCGGCCCTTACCATCCATCTCAAGACCACGACGGTATCCTCCGGATATCCGACGCGTCAGGTAAAATCACCGGTCGGTAGTGCTCCCCTGCCAGGCTCAACGTCATCACCACATTCATCTTGCCCCGGGGTACCGCACCGGGCCCACCATGTACCCGTGACGGTTCCTCCACTCCTCGACACGGATCTCCAAAACTACAGCAAACTCATGGTGGACGACACTTTACATCACTAGAAAACCGCAACATTTTATATTTTAAAAGATCATAAGTTGTAAATTTTGCGGCTTTCCCCGAAATCCAGAAATATCATAAATCTCAAGAAATCATCACAAGTGCATATGTCAATGATAATGAACAAGGCATGAACAACTGAATAACAGTATGCATGAAGTGGTAGGTAATAACTACAATGTCTAATATGGCATATAAGGGAAGCACACTAATATCATATCAAAACTACCAGCTAACAATCTAAGTCAAGCAATTATATTCTCTAAAGTGTACGTGACATGGCAATTACCGATGAAGATGTGTGTGAGCCGGCAAGTAGGTGTACGTGGTACATACACATCATCGGTAATGGTGCTGGTGTCCTAACAGCATGATATCAATAATGTAATATGCAGCAAAATAAATATGCGAGGCAGAGCGAACAACAATAATGTGCGGGAGCTGAATACTAGACACAACGATAACTAATCTGCAATAATCTAATATAAGTCCTACGAATGGTGCCTTTTGAAATAACACGAATCATGGGGTTTTGAAAATAGGGGCTACGGTGTTTTTATGAAAAGCTACGTCTTTTGAAATATCCGTAAGATCCCTTGGGCTGTCTTTAAAAATACCCACGATTCGTTAGTTTTTGAAATAGGTAAGAAATCTAATCTAATCTAACAACCATACTAAACTATACAGCTGAACTAACAAGCTGAACTACAGGTAAGGAAACCGCCTATCATCTGAGTCGATACATATACATACCTGTATATGTATAGTCGGTGATCCCGCCTCAATAATATCATATCCGATACCATATCTAAAATCAGGCATCCCAAGTCAAGAGTGCGGATCAATCATCAATATAGCTCGTACGTAAATCCTTCGTACGGCATCCCAAATCTGGGTACGGGTTAATATCACATTCAATCACACTATTCATCTGGTATCTTCTTTATCAAATATCATGATCCGGGACAATGTCCTATGTCTAGTACAATACTGATACCGCCTAAGCATGCATACAGGTGTAAGAATTGCTACGTCAAAAGACCCGCTAAAACATCATGTCGTATCTCAATACGAACCAAATCACATCACCGATCTTCTGGCCTCAGGCCCAATATCATCAACTCATCTCAAATTCCAAAGGCTATCCTCAAATCCAGTATATGAACACATAGTCACATACCCATGTGAACACATAAATATACTCCCATATACGCACATATAAAAGAAGAATGTATGCAAGTATGTGTGTGTGTGCGTGTGTGAGTGCGACCACTACTCTAGGGTTTCGCAACTACACTAAACCAATCTAAAAATACCAAATATCCATCTTATCATCAATAATCTCAACAACATATAATCAATATCTGTGTGTATACGTATTCGTATACATCATACGAACTGCGGGGGTGCTATACGCCATCCACCCGACTTCTCCCCGTAGATATAAATCTACTCACCTGATCCTCGCTCGCCGGTGCCGACGTCGCCACGCGCTTGCTTGTCGTCTCGAAGTCTACATGGGGGTACCTACATATCATAACGCACCATATCGCATTAAAACTAAATTCAAGATCGAAACGGCATACGAAAATCAAATCGGCACGCGTATCACGCATAGGTTCAAACCTATCGCCTACGCATGCAAGAATAGTCAAACCAACCCTCGATGTCGATGTACAAACGTCAAACCATCGAGGAAAAATCCAATCACACTCATTTGCACATTCACGAACACTAATTTTAATATAAACTAGGTTAAAACTCACAAAAACCCCAATTTCACTTAAAAGGTCGTTTTTCCGAAAATCTAGCAAGCACATTTCGCCGTTTTTGTACAAAACATGATGTTTAAATGAATGTAGCGGCCAATATACTTATTAAATATCTTAAATAAGTCGTATAAACAATTTCCGGAATTTAATCTCATTAAATTCCAAAAACCCTAATATTCTAGTTTACAAAATACTTAAATTTTAACAATTTCAAGCAAAAATGCACAAACTACAATCTAGCTTAGATTTGCATGAACTAAAGTGTTAAACTACACTTAATAAAGTTAATAATATGATAAAAACCCTAACCATAATTTTAATCTCATATTTCGAATTAAATCAAAAAAACCTAGTTTGCAACAAAAAGCTTAATTTTGACATTTTTCAAGTAACAACTTGTAATTAACAACTAGATTAGTTTTCTACAAAACTAAATGTGTTAATCCACATCACTAAACCATGCACAATTAAACACAACTCATTTCCACAACAAACCCTAACTTGAAATCTTAATCATGCAATTAAACTCACATAAACCACATTAACACTTAATTAAATTAACTTTAAGAAACAAGTAACGAATTAAGCAAAAAAAGTTTAGAATTATACCCAAAAACATTTGAAGATCCACAAGCATCCATGGCCTCCCAAAATGCTCTCTTTTCACAAGGATCCATGCTATACGGGCTAAGCTAAAATGGGTAGGAGTCGGATTTGGGTTTTGGGATTTTTTTTGATGGATTTTGAGCAATTTTTGATGAAGTTTTGAAGAGAAAGGAGAGGGGAAAATGGAGGGGGGGCTGCTGCTGTAGGGAGAAGGGATTTCGGCCAGAAAATGGGAGTGGGGGAGGAGAGAGAGGGAGGTAGAGAAAGTGGGGCAAAGTCAAGGTCAAAGCAGAGTCAAAGTCTAACTTATTTACCCAATTCTTTTCTTTTCTTTCATTTCTTTTCCTTTGAAAATTCAAGTGGGAAATAAAATGGTGGCTGCTGAATTCAGCCATGGGGAGGAGTAAGTGGGGGTGTGTGGGTGTGGGTACGGGTGTGGGGTGATGAAAAATGATAAATACAATACCCTAGGCATCCATTTACGCTAAAAAAAAGCCTTTTTTCTTCAATAATTTCTAAACCGTTTTGGCAAATGATTTCGTTCCAAAAACCACATGATAAAATTTTATTTAATGTTTTATGATGCACAAAATTTTTTTCAACTCATTCCAATTTGTAATTTTCCCTAATTAAATGTATTAGTGACGGCTTAAATAATAATAAAATAATATTTTTTTTCAGAAAATTTGAAATTTCACCAGTGGCTCAATAAAAACCAAATAATAGCAATTACATAGCTAGAATATGTATATTTAATTTTTATAATAAGATATTTGCATTTTGACTTTTTACAGAAAACCCCCTTATTTTACCGATTTTTCGAAATTTCACCGAAACGATTTTCAAAGCGTTACAATCTCCCCCCTTTAAAGAAATTCGGTCCCCGAATTTAAATTCAAACTCTCCCAAATACTAAAACATCTAAGAAAACCCATCAAGTCGTCGGGGCTCCGAAATTGTAAATACATAAAACAAATCGTAGCGCAGCGCATGCGCTTGAAAAATGAGTATATAACTCAAATCAAAACTCCATCAAGCATCCCGCAATCATCGGAGTCATGGAGAAGACATCAATGCCAAATCTAAATCAAACCAATATGATATAACTCGAAACTATACATGTAAACATCGAATCTATATCTGTAAGTATCTGAAGGAAATGCATGCCAAATCTCTTTAAGTCGCTGTGCAACGCGTATAACACTGCACAGTGGCGGACGTCTATCATAAGAAAATAACTATATACATATATACCTTTGTTTGAAATGTACGTTCCGCCGTTTTGGAAACAATTTAGAAGGGTCTCCTTGTTTTAAACATTTCGTGTCATATCAGACACGTAGGTAAATACTGAGGCTATAGCTCGCTTTTTGGAAATCCCTTCAATAACTATCACTGCATGCAAAATATATTCAGGTACTGTCCTCTGACTAGTCCTGCTCAGTACGAAAACACATAGCAATATCATAAAAACGTACGGCTCTATATGAAATCAATCCCAAAATATGCACATGAATACTACGTGCGTCTGGTGCGCACGGAAATCAAAATCCATGAATGCGCCATACATGCGCACAGAAACAACATCTAAGTGCATCGGGTGTGCACGAAACATCTGTCGTAGGCAACATGTGTGCCTGACAGCAAGGACAGGTGCGTCTGACACGCACGAAGAATTTCGATTTAGTGCATCTGGTGTGCACCAAAATCGCATCTCAAGACATGCGCTCAACATGCGCGAAAATTCAAATCAGGTGCATCCATCGTGCAAGAAATCATGAAATCCAATATCAAGCGCCGAACGTGCGCAAAATCAATCAGGTGCACAAGGTGCAAAAAACAAATATCGAGTATCACAATCGAAATCGAAGTCCAGTGCACACTGCAAGCATATAATAACTATACAGAGTGCAGGAACCAATTCGTGTGCGTGCATACGCACAAAATCAACTCAAATGTCTAAAACCGTAAAATCACAAACATGTGAAACCCAAGCACGAAAACGATATCAAGTGCAACACTGTGCAAAGATCGTAAATCCTCAATCATCAAAATCAAATCATGCGAATAAATCACCCAAAACATCGAAATCAATAATGGCGGAATAGTATCGCTCAAGTGCATCCTCTAAGAATCTCGGGCCAACTGTCGCGGTCACTAATGGGACGTCTCGTCGATGATCATGAACTCTGGCCTGCTGGTGTGCGTAACCATGACCACTCCTGGGTCAAGGTCTTCACTGTGAATTACCAATCTTTCGGTCCATCGGCTCATCGGCCCTGTCAGGTATGCTAACGGGGACGATTCCGTTCTGGCACTTCTCTGGTCATCTCTTGGTCAATCATCGCGACCACTCGTAAGACAGCATATCACTGGCGTCGGCCTCTGGCTCTCTGAATGTACGTGACACATCTGATCCTGAGTGCAAGTATCATTGCAGCAGTGTCCGGGAAGGAATCCTGCTCACGGTCTCTTCCATGTCTCGTCTCTGCCAACTGTCCGGAAGTCATTGTCCTTTCCTATATCTGCATCTTGCTCTGGAACGACTGCATACTCATCGCGACTCCTTCTGGAAGGTAAGTCCAAGTACCATGCCTCGGCATGCGCATCGCCTCTCTGATGTCGGCGGAGTGGAACATCATCTCATCTAGATCTGGTGCGAACCTCTTACTCCACTTTTCTCTAATGTCGTCTGCTTTGGACTCGTCTCGTCGCGGCTGCATGGACTGAGCTCCAACGACTATCCTCGAATCTGGAGTCTCTCAAGAAATGCATCTCACCACCTAGCATCCGAATTAAGTCGAACCATCGAATCGATTGTCAAAACCTCATAATCCCCCAAGGGCTCAACATCTTGGGTACAGTTTAATAGTATCGATTACATACCACAGCATCGGTGGTCCAGCCGTTGAAGGGCAAACCCAACCCTCACTAATGGCGCCGTAAAACTGCCGCAAACCCGAAGGTTCAAAGTCTTTCACACGGTCATTAAGTCGAGTTAGGGTTTCATTCTTCTAGAGGGACCATAGAATTGCCTGCATGTCTTTCCGACTACTTTAAACTTGGAATAATAAGTTTCCGACATTCGATCGTCTCTGTCGACCCTCACGTCTCTGCGTGAAGTCGTCTCTAGCTGGAATCAATCTATCTGATGACCTCGCATCGGGGTAAGCGAACGATCCACATGTCCTAGTCATTCATCCTAGATGACTAGCGACCTCCTATCATCTCTTAGTACAACTTATACTGCAATAGCTCCAATATCTGGGGCGATATCTCGTCGTTCGCAGCAATAACTGGCTCACTCGTCTGCATGCTGAACCGTGCCTCAATCATCTGGAGTAAGCAACACACCAACGGTCATCAAAATCTGGCTGGCCTCCATCATTGGCTCAATTCTCTAGTGTCGATCAGCACCTCCGAGTAACCTCATAAAGGCGATCCACCAAACGCTCGTGGCGCGGAAACACAGTAAAAAGACACATCTCTGCAATTGGGTGTCGCCGGAATCACGCCCTGGTCAGTCCTCGTTTGTGAAGAGCTCCTGTTGACAGCAACTCTAGCCGTATCTCTCCCTGCCCGAAATCGTGGCAGCATAACCAAACTGGTAACGATGAGGCTAGATCAGGAAGGAATATAATACTGAACAAGGAAATGTACATCCTAAGGCTTCTTAAGTGGAGTGGCGTGTCGTAAATATGCCGCGGAACATACCAACGGTACGTCACTCTACTTTAGTCACCTATTCCATCAACCAAGGGTCATCCTACGCTCCGAAGGTTAAAACCTAATGCTCTGATACCAACTTTGTCACGTCCCGAAAGTACGGAACATGACCGGCACTTAAACTACGAAATGTCTCGAGGCGTACGTAATCTAAGTAAACCGAAAACCCAGAAATCCAAACCAAGAAAAGAAGTAGAGTGAAGGAAAACCAATTTAAAACAAGTAGTTTTAATAGCATAAGCCGAATTATGCGGTTTTTAAGAACATCAAAATTTACTGAAAATTTCGGCAGAGTCTCCTTTGTAAAAACTGGCTCCCAAACGGGATACAACATGAATAGTATACGAAATCAATAAAAAGGCATCCCCAAGCGGGAGCTAGCTCTTCGTCAATCGACGGTCACAACCACACAAGCAATATAATATACAACGCCAACGGCGAGGATAAAAACTCAAAAGGAACTCAAAACCACCAGAAATATAACGAGCGACTCTAAGGTCGAAAGAATAAACAGCACTGGTCTCTATCTCAAAATAAATACATGTTTGGTTGATGGAATTTACTAGATACAACTGAATAATATTATACAAGGTAATATGATGGGTACGATACAAGAAAAACCCACCTACTAGCAAGTCACCCGAATGAAACTGAGCCCGCAAAGCCATAATGAAAACTGTACGGCAAAACCTGCAAGAAGCTGGGGCACAACGGGGGTGAGTTGCCAACTCGTGAATAGAAAAACATCTACGCACAGAAATCGCATAAATAACGCAACCTAGGTCAATGATCATAATATATCCTCAAATATAGGTATAACATGCAGCCTATAACAATGGCTAGGGTAATATCTAACCCGAGTGTAATTCATGTGCCAGTGTCAGTGCCTCAGGTAGCAATATATCATATGAATGAGGTATGAATGCATGAAAACAGAATACATGTAAATGAAGAAACCGTTTTCATAAATTAGTGAGATTTCCTTCGTATTTTTAAACTGAGGTATCATAATGAAATCAGTATCAACAGTGTCTAGTATCGACACAAAACATAAATCTCACTGTCTCGAAATATCAATGTCTCAATCTCAATATCTAGGGCGCCGTCAGTCTAGACCGGCCCTTACCATTCATCTCAAGACCACGACGGTATCCTCCGGATATCCGACGCGTCAGGTAAAATCACCGGTCGGTAGTGCTCCTTTGCCAGGCTCAACGTCATCACCACATTCATCTTGCCCCGGGGTACCGCACCGGGCCCACCATGTACCTGTGACGGTTCCTCCACTCCTCGACACGGATCTCCAAAACCACAGCAAACTCATGGTGGACGACACTTTACATCACTAGAAAACCGCAACATTTTATATTTTAAAAGATCATAAGTTGTAAATTTTGCGGCTTTCCCCGAAATCCAGAAATATCATAAATCTCAAGAAATCATCACAAGTGCATATGTCAATGATAATGAACTAGGCATGAACAACTGAATAACAGTATGCATGAAGTGGTAGGTAATAACTACAATGTCTAATATGGCATATAAGGGAAGTACACTAATATCATGTCAAAACTACCAGCTAACAATCTAAGTCAAGCAATTATATTCTCTAAAGTGTACGTGACATGGCAATTACCGATGAAGATGTGTGTGAGCCGGCAAGTAGGTGTACGTGGTACATACGCATCATCGGTAATGGTGCTGGTGTCCTAACAGCATAATATCAATAATGGAATATGCAGCAAAATAAATATGCGAGGCAGAGCGAACAGCAATAATGTGCGGGAGCTGAATACTAGACACAACGATAACTAATCTGCAATAATCTAATATAAGTCCTACGAATGGTGCCTTTTGAAATAACACGAATCATAGGGTTTTGAAAATAGGGGCTACGGTGTTTTTATGAAAAGCTACGTCTTTTGAAATATCCGTAGGATCCCTTGGGCTGTCTTTAAAAATGCCCACGATTCGTTAGTTTTTGAAATAGGTAAGAAGTCTAATCTAATCTAACAACCACACTAAACTATACGGCTGAACTAACAAGCTGAACTACAGGTAAGGAAACCGCCTATCATCTGAGTCGATACATATACATACCTGTATATGTATAGTCGGTGATCCCGCCTCAATAATATCATATCCGATACCATATCTAAAATCAGGCATCCCAAGTCAAGAGTGCGGATCAATCATTAATATAGCTCGTACGTAAATTCTTCGTACGGCATCCCAAATCTGGGTACGGGTGAATATCACATTCAATCACATTATTCATCTGGTATCTTCTTTATCAAATATCATGATCCGGGACAATGTCCTACGTCTAGTACAATACTGATACCGCCTAAGCATGCATACAGGTGTAAGAATTGCTACGTCAAAAGACCCGCTAAAACATCATGTCGTATCTCAATACGAACCAAATCACATCACCGATCTTCTGGCCTCAGGCCCAATATCATCAACTCATCTCAAATTCCAAAGGCTATCCTCAAATCCAGTATATGAACACATAGTCACATACCCATGTGAACACATAAATATACTCCCATATACGCACATATAAAAGAAGAATGTATGCAAGTATGTGTGTGTGCGCGTGTGTGAGTGCGACCACTACTCTAGGGTTTCGCAACTACACTAAACCAATCTAAAAATACCAAATATCCATCTTATCATCAATAATCTCAACAACATATAATCAATATCTGTGTGTATACGTATTCGTATACATCACACGAACTGCGGGGGTGCTATACGCCATCCACCCGACTTCTCCCCGTAGATATAAATCTACTCATCTGGTCCTCGCTTGCCGGTGCCGACGTCGCCACGCGCTTGCTTGTCATCTCGAAGTCCACATGGGGGTACCTACATATCATAACGCACCATATCGCATTAAAACTAAATTCAAGATCGAAACGGCATACGAAAATCAAATCGGCACGCGTATCACGCATAGGTTCAAACCTATCGCCTACGCATGCAAGAATAGTCAAACCAACCCTCGATGTCGATGTACAAACGTCAAACCATCGAGGAAAAATCCAATCACACTCATTTGCACATTCACGAACACTAATTTTAATATAAACTAGGTTAAAACTCACAAAAACCCCAATTTCACTTAAAAGGTCGTTTTTCCGAAAATCTAGCAAGCACATTTCGCCGTTTTTGTACAAAACATGATGTTTAAATGAATGTAGCGGCCAATATACTTATTAAATATCTTAAATAAGTCGTATAAACAATTTCCGGAATTTAATCTCATTAAATTCCAAAAACCCTAATATTCTAGTTTACAAAATACTTAAATTTTAACAATTTCAAGCAAAAATGCACAAACTACAATCTAGCTTAGATTTGCATGAACTAAAGTGTTAAACTACACTTAATAAAGTTAATAATATGATAAAAACCCTAACCATAATTTTAATCTCATATTTCGAATTAAATCAAAAAAACCTAGTTTGCAACAAAAAGCTTAATTTGGACATTTTTCAAGTAACAACTTGTAATTAACAACTAGATTAGTTTTCTACAAAAATAAATGTGTTAATCCACATCACTAAACCATGCACAATTAAACACAACTCATTTCCACAACAAACCCTAACTTGAAATCTTAATCATGCAATTAAACTCACATAAACCACATTAACACTTAATTAAATTAACTTTAAGAAACAAGTAACGAATTAAGCAAAAAAAGTTTAGAATTATACCCAAAAACATTTGAAGATCCACAAGCATCCATGGCCTCCCAAAATGCTCTCTTTTCACAAGGATCCATGCTATACGGGCTAAGCTAAAATGGGTAGGAGTCAGATTTGGGTTTTGGGATTTTTTTTGATGGATTTTGAGCAATTTTTGATGAAGTTTTGAAGAGAAAGGAGAGGGGAAAATGGAGGGGGGGGGGGCTGCTGCTGTAGGGAGAAGGGATTTCGGCCAGAAAATGGGAGTGGGGGAGGAGAGAGAGGGAGGTAGAGAAAGTGGGGCAAAGTCAAGGTCAAAGCAAAGTCAAAGTCTAACTTATTTACCCAATTCTTTTCTTTTCTTTCATTTCTTTTACTATGAAAATTCAAGTGGGAAATAAAATGGTGGCTGCTAAATTCATCCATGGGGAGGAGTAAGTGGGGGTGTGTGGGTGTGGGTACGGGTGTGGGGTGATGAAAAATGATAAATACAATACCCCAGGCATCCATTTACGCTAAAAAAAAGCCTTTTTTCTTCAATAATTTCTAAACCGTTTTGGCAAATGATTTCGTTCAAAAAACCACATGATAAAATTTTATTTAATGTTTTATGATGCACAAAATTTGTTTCAACTCATTCCAATTTGTAATTTTCCCTAATTAAATGTATTAGTGACGGCTTAAATAATAATAAAATAATATTTTTTTTCAGAAAATTTGAAATTTCACCAGTGGCTCAATAAACACCAAATAATAGCAATTACATAGCTAGAATATGTATGTTTAATTTTTATAATAAGATATTTGCATTTTGACTTTTTACAGAAAACCTCCTTATTTTACCGATTTTTCGAAATTTCACCGAAACGATTTTCAAAGCGTTACAACAACAAGAAGAGAAGGAGTTCAAGTTGAGGTATAACCCCTAACCGAGTAGATAAATCTCTAGTTAGGATGCTAGTGTGTTGTTTAGTAAAGATCCGGCTTTTACGGTCCATGTTACCAAGTCCAGAATTTTTTTTGTTTTACCGTTTCCGCAACCCCGAAAGTACCGGGAGAGGTAACGTGGACCTAACAGTGGTATCAGAGCCTAACTATACACACCCTAGCATGTTAGCAAAGTATTTAGAATATCGACCGGGCGAAAAACCACAAAATCACCCCGAAAAATTCAGTTTCTGCCGATTTTCAGATCTGTTCCAAAATTAATAAATCATACACTAAAAATCGGCTCAGGGTTTTGTTAGAAAACTGGAGAAATTTGATCCCCCAACTCGTCTAAAGCGCCGCGGTTCCGCGGCATAAGCTTGCTTATGCCGCGGAACCGCGGCCGAGTTAGCTCAGTTGGGGAATCGTTTTCCTGCAGTTTTCTTATATGGGTATTTTGGGATTTTTACAATATGACTTTTCTGCCCAGATTTTTCAGAAAGCAAAATTTGTTTTTGGGGCTCAAAAATCCGTATTTTTGGTCGATGTTCTGTAGACTTTGGCTAATGGTTATATCTATAATGTTATATGTGTATTGAACGTCTACTAATCGCTATATGTCGATTAGTGGGGGTTATACATATCTGTGATCTGTGTTGTTGATGGTTTGTGTATATGAACTCGTTGGATTGTCGCGGATGAATAGCCGGGATGGATGTGAGATGAGAGTTTCTTTTTCTTTCATTCATGTAATAAATTTGTAAATTGATGTAATATTATTTGTATGGCCGCACAACCGGGTCGGGGTTGTAGCCGTCATTGTATAATTCTTTTTACTGTTTTTGCTCCTAGGATAGACCCATGGAGGGGGTGCACAAACTACCGGGTATTTCGAAGTGCCGAGTGGCCTACTCACGGCGTTGAGGGAGGTTGCTTTGCTTCGGGTACTTGGCGGGTATTTTGCCGCACCCGTAGGGGTCTTGGGTGGGATATTGGCTATTCATCGCGACCGTGTAATCCGCTTTTCGTTGCAGGCTCGAACGAATCGCGGGTTCCTAGTATATCCAAAGTGTTCATCTGTGATCTGGATTGGCTATCATTGCTATATATCTATATATAATAACTATTTAGGCTTTGCTTATGTTTTACAGCCGCGCTAGCCCAGCCCCCGCTCTGTCGTTAGTTAAGTAACCTAACGGGTGATGACGGGGCCCCGTGGCGAATGCGAATAGCATAAGCGTACGTCATATTTTTGTTGTTTTATGCAATGGTAGGATTTAAATGATGGGACGCATTAAAAGAACTAATGCAAGAAAATAAACCTAAAAGACGTTGTTGGAATTTTTTTCAAAAAGCTGTTATTGCAAGGACGTTCACTTTTGTTTTGCACAGAGGTATTCGGTTATGAATGCCCAGCACCTCAGTCGACGAGGCAAGGGCCGAGATCCCTTCATCGGGAGTGACCCCTTGGACAAAAGTTTGCGTCACGGTAATAACTTCACTATAGTCGATTATTCTTGCTTTGCATCGAGGTATTCAGTTTGGAATATCCTGCACCTCATTCGACGAGGAAAGAGCCGAGATCCCTTCACAGGGAGTGACCTCTTTAGCAAAAGTTTTCGCCACTATACTTTCAAAAGGTGTATCACATTCCTTCAACGATATCAAGTTCATTACGTCGACGGGTTTTCGCCAAAACCCAGCCGTAGCCCTCCGTCATTTCTTATAAGTTATACTTAGTATTCGTGCTGCGTTTGTTGACTGTGTCAAGATGCAGTGAACGGTAGCTGAGTATTGCTTATCTGCTGGATACAATGTGATTGGTTAGGACAGTCGTGTGACCTTGTTGACTGTGTCAAGGGTTATGCGGGTGGGTTTAATGCAATCAAGAAAATGACGGGTTGAACTTGAGTAGGACCCTTTGATTTGTTGACTGTGTCAAGGTCACTTGGGTCCTAGGGGCAAAAACCGCATCGGGAGTTTCAAAAGTACTGAAACTTGCAGATTTAGCATACCTTATGGAGTGTGGTGACTAGAGTGGATTCCATCTAGGTCATCACACAATGATAGTTGGATCCCGATCCCACTGATGAGTTGGATTACTCTCGGGAGATTATTTCACTTAACAATCAATGCTATAAACCTAGTAGGTTTCTAGAAAGGTGTTAGCGGGGCTACGCCCCCAGGAAAAAGAGGTTCTTAAATTAAGGAACTTCGCGAAAGCGTTGGAAAACCTCCCTCGAAGTACCGACACTAGCCTGGCTGAAAGGTTAAGCAAGTATTGTGACGTGAATTAAATCCCGGCTAGTTCTTCTTTTAAAAGGTTTTAAGAAAGAATTTGAGGAAACAGTGGGAGACATCCTGGTTAGATAAATTAATAAACCAATCTAATCTTGCAAGAGCGCACGCTGAGTGTTTCTTTTTCTCTCTCTCCAAGTAGCAACCTTTTCACGCCCTAATCAAGATAATAAAATGTATCGCTTGAACGATCCGAATTCTTATTCGGGGCTGGGGAACGTTGGTTCAGCTCTAACTTGTGACAACAGTCGTAAGTATGAGCAACGGAAAGGGGATTGCATGGATTCCCAGGATACTCAGTTGAAGAAGAAGCATGGTTTTGCATCTACTTCAGGTGTTCTTGTAATTGAGAACTGTTTTACGGTCAGCCTTACCTCCTGGGTACTTGATACCGGATCAGGATCTCATATCTGTAATTTATTGCAGGGACTGAGAAAAAGTAGGAAAGTTGCACCGGGTGTGTAACATTTCAAAAAAGATAAAATGTTAATTTTGGGAATTTTTATAATTTAATATTATTTTATTGAATATTTTAATATTTTGGAATTATTAAATACAAATAAATGGGGAAAAATTTTGGAAAATTCTAAAATAGGGTAAATTAGAGAATTATGACATTTTAAAGTTTTTGTGATTAATTTGACACTAATTTAGTGCTAATCGCGATTAAAAATCGCTAATCGGTTTTTAGCTTTTTGTGCAACACATGCACATATCACTTTTTCACACTTGTGCATTTTCTTGCCATGCTTTTCATTTGGGTTTACTATTTGAGTGAGAAGGGTTTTAAAAGGAAAAAGAAAAGGAAAAGAATAAAGAAATGGGTAGTTGGTGAGAGAGAGAGGTATGGGCTTCATTGACTAAGGACTTAACCATTTCTCCCCTCATTTCCCTCCCTCTTCTCCCTTCTCCTGCTGCTGCTCCTGCACCTCCTTTCCCTCCCCTCTTCAAGCTCCAAAACACCTCTAAAACAACCCCAAAACCCAATCTCCATTTCATTAAATGTGTGCACAATCCCTAGATCTACACTTGGTGCTAAAGAAGCAAGGATTTTGGCCACTAGGGGCAACTCAAGAAAATTCTTGAGTTGCCAAATGAGGTATTTTCTGGACCTTAAACTTAGTTTATGCATTTCCTTTACCCTCATATTAAGATCGAATCGATATTGTGTGATATTGTGGACTTGTTGATAACCTAGTTAGGGTTGTGATGATTTATGGGTTGTAATATGGAATTGAGGTCAGTAGAGGTTATACCATCACCCTAGTGTATGAATTGGAAACCCAAAACCTGAAGCTTAAACCATAATACGGATTTTAGAAACCGATATCGGGGAATTTATGAAATCTGTGAAGGGTATATTGAATCTGCTATCACCCGAGACACCCTAAATTAAAATTGATTGGACAGTGACACGTGCAGGCACCCAGGAAGCTAACCCCAAGACCCCAGCTCCCACTTCTTCTTCCCGGCCGCCAATTTATCCCCATTGGCCGCAAATTGCGGCCTGGGTCCCACCATTTTGTCTCGTATTGGTTCTGTAGCTCCTACATGTTCATGTTAGACCCCTGATATATATAGATTTGTATAAAGTGACCTAGGGTAAAATCTGGGACATATTTCCTAAGTTGCTGTTTTAGATTCATGTTTCCGTATTCCGTATTTTTAATTCTGCAATTGTGGATTGTGTTTTGCCTCGACTATTTGGCGTTTATACGACGATATAGAGGATGTGTTGATGGTTTTGAAGGCGTGCCATGGGTTTTAACCTATAGGCCTCTTATCGTATCATTTTGGATTTCATGTGCCGTTTTAGCTTTGATTTGGTTTTAATGCGCATATACGATATTTTGATGTGTAGGTACCCCATGAAGACTTCGGGACGACAAGCAAGCGCGTGGCGACGTCCACAAATGAAGACGCTAGGTGAGTAGATTATATCTACTGGGGGAAGTCGGGTGGATGGCGTATAGCACCCCCGCAGTCCGTAGTGTTATTATATATGATAGTTAGGTGTATTATGGATAGTGTAGGGTTAGAAGTGACTAGTGTAGTTCATAGTCGCGAACCCTAGAATAGAATTACACCTACACGCACACCCTTGCATATTACTTATACTGGCACTGTGTTGATGATATTGGATGATTTTGGAGATGAGTCAATGATATTGGGCTTTGTGCCGCGAGATCGGTGATGTGATATGATTCGTATTTGGGATACGAAATGTGATTCTTGCGGGCTTGGGATGAGTGTTTACCCCCGCATGCATACTTTATTGATGGTATCGATTTATACTAGACATAGAATAGTACCCCAGATTATATGATATGTTGATAGTGATACCTGAAATGTGATGAGATAGTGTGATATTGACCCGTACCCAGCTATTGGGATGCCGTACGACGATTTACCGTATGAGCTTTACATTGATGATAGATCCGCACTCATGACTTGAGGATGTCATATGATATACTGTATCGTACGCGATACTATTGAGGCGGAATCACCGACTATTATATCTATATATATATCGACTTAGATGTTAGGCGGTTTCCTTACCTGTAGCTCAGCTTGTTAGTTCAGCTGTATAGTTTAGTGTAGTTGTTAGATTAGATTAGACTCCTACCTATTTCAAAACTAGCGGGTCGTGGGTATTTTAAAAGACAGGTCAAGGGATCTACGGACATTTCAAAAGGCGTATCTTTTCATAAAAACACCGTAGCCCCTATTTTCAAAACCCCATGATTCGTGATATTTCAAAAGGCACCATTTGTAGGACTTATATTAGATTAATGCAGATTAGTTATAGTTGCGTCTAGATTCAGCTCCCACTTTTTTTGTGGTTCGCTTTGCATCGCATTCTTATATTATGTTTCATACTCCATTATTGATATCATGCTGTTAGGACACCAGCACCATTACCGATGTTGCTATGTACCACGTACACTTACTTGCCGGCTCACACACATCTTCATCGGTAATTGCCATGTCACGTACACCTTAGAAAATACTATTGCTTGACATAACCTATTAGCTAATAGTTTAGACATTGTAGTTATTACCTGCTACTTCATGCATACTGATATTCATTGTTATGCCGCATTCATGGATTCTCATGCATATATTCACTATTTTACGTGTTACTGAGGTTTTGGATTTGGATTTCCGTGAGATTTTCAGGATTTGGAGGAAAACCGCAAAAACACAGATAAACATTTTCTCTCTTTTAAAATAAAAAGTGCGGTTTTCCCATGATGTATGAGTCGTCCACCATGAGTTTGCTGATGGATTTGGAAACCCGATTCGAGGAGACGGATGAACCGTTTCGGGTACATGGTGGACCCGGTGCGGTACCCCGGGGCAAGATGAATGTGGTGATGACGTTGAGCCTGGCAGGGGAGCACTACCGACCGGTGATTTTACCTGACGCGTCGGATATCCGGAGGATACCGTCGTGGTCTTGAGATTGATGGTAGGGGCCGGTCTGGACTGACGGTGCCCTAGATTTTGTGATTGGGATACAGAGATATCGGGATATTTGGATTACGTTTTGTGCCGATGTTAGGCACTGTTTTATGCTGATTTCATTATGATACCTCATTTTAAAAATACAAAGGAAATCTCACTAAAGTATGAAAACAGTTTCTTCATTTACATGTATTATGTTCTCATGCATTCATACCTCATTCTTATGTTATATTGCTACCTGAGGCACTGACACAGGCACATGAGATTACACTCGGGTTAGATATTTACCCTAGCCTTGTTATAGGCTGCATGTTTTATATTGAGGATTTTGTACTGATCGTTTTGACCTAGGATTATGTCTTGCGTTCGGTTTCTGCTTGTAGTTATTCTCTATTCACGAGTTGGCAACTCACCCCCGTTGTGCCACAGTTCTTGCAGGTTTTGCCGCACAGGTTCCTTTGCGGCATTTCTGGCACATTGCTTCCTTGCGGGTGAATTGCATTTGGTAGGTGGTTCCTTTTGCATCAAAACCACCATTGTACTTATATTATTCTTTGTATCTAGAATTTCCATCAACCAAATTTGTTTATTGTTTCAGACTCAGACTTTAGTGATGTTTTATTTGGCCTTAGAGTCGCGCTTAGTAGTATTGCGGTTTTCATGCTTACTGTGTTTCTTTTGGATCGATCCTCGCCTTTCGGCGTTGTATATTATATTGCATGTGTGGTTGTGACCGTCAATTGATGAAGAGCTAGCTCCCGCTTGGGGATGCCTTTTATCATTGTATATATGTTATGCTTGTTGTATCCCGTTCGGGGCCAGTATTTACAAAAGAAACTCTGCCGAAATTTTTAGAAAAGACTTTACCTTTTAAAAATGCACCTTCGGCTTAGTTATTTAAAAACCTCGACTTCAAACATATTTTCCTTCACTTCTTTAAACCAGTTTTCTTCACTTACTCTTAAAATGGTTTTAGATTTCTGGGCTTTGGCTTACTTGGATCAGATGGAGTCCTATAGATTTCATATGGTTCGAGGGCCAGTCACGTGCTCTTTCGGGTCGTGACAGGGTGATATGTCGCTCAGAGTAGCGAACGGAGCATAAGTTAATGCGGCAGCCGTCGGTGAATATCACCTAGTATTGCCAAATGGCAATACTATGATTTTGAACGATTGCTACTATATACCTTCCATGGTTTGCAACATAATATCAGTTTCTTTACTCAATAAAGATGGATATAACTTTGTTCTTGATAGAAATATCATGAAAATCTACCTTCATAAGGTAATGGTTGCAGAAGGTACACTGTGTAATGGTATCTACGTTCTAAATCAGAATACAGTTCTCAATATACAAAACACACGCAAGAGGAAGAATTCAGATACGAATGAATCCTACTTGTGGCATTGTAGACTTGGTCATATCGGAGAGAAAAGACTGAGTAAGTTGCATAAAGATGGACTCTTGGATACGTTCGAGTTTTCATCTTATGAAACTTGTCAGTCTTGTCTCAAAGGAAAGATGACCAAATCTCCGTTCACCGGACATGGAGAAAGGGCAGCAGAGCTCTTGGGACTCATATACAGTGATGTATGTGGTCCGATGTCTATACATGCAAGGGGTGGGTTCTCGTACTTCATCACATTCAATGACGATCTCTCTAGGTTCGGATATGTGTATCTGATGAAACACAAATCTGAAGCTTTTGAGAAATTCAAGGAATTCAGAAACGAAGTAGAGAACCAGACTGGCAAAAGTATCAAGATCCTCCGGTCTGATAGAGGAAGGGAGTACTTAAGCACGGAATTCCTAGATTACTTAAAAGAGAATGGTATTCTCTCTCAGCTTACTCCTCCTTATACACCACAGCACAACGGTGTATCGGAGCGGAGGAATCGTACCCTATTGGATATGGTTCGCTCCATGATGAGTAGTGCTGAGTTACCTCTTTCATTCTGGGGATATGCACTTCAAACTGCAGCACATCTATTGAATCAAGTTCCATCCAAATCCGTGCCTAAGACTCCATATGAAATATGGAGTGGTAAGAGTTTGTATCTTAAACATATTAAGATTTGGGGTTGCCCAGCTTATGTCAAAAAGCAGAACCTAGACAAACTTGAGGCACGGGCAGTTTTGTGTAAGTTTGTGGGATACCCAAAAGATTCTAGTGGGTATCTATTCTACCATGCAGAGGAACAGAAGATAATTGTTTCAAGAAATGCCACATTTTTAGAAAAAGAATTTCTTGTTAAAAATATTAGTGGCAGCACGGTAGAACTGGATGAAATTCCAGAAACACAAACTTTAACTAAAGATTTGGTGGAACCTCTAGATTCAGTTACAACCAACGAACCTCAACCACTCCGCAGATCTGGTAGGATTTCTCATCCGCCCGAGAGATACTACGGTTTTCTTATAGACGGGGATCGAGAGGATTGCATCTTGGAAGAAGATGACCCTACCAGTTTCAGGCAGGCCATTATCAGTAGGGACTCTGATAAGTGGCAGGAAGCAATGCAATCCGAAATGGAGTCCATGTACGCCAATAAAGTGTGGACCTTGGATATTGCTCCACCTGGGGTAAAACCCGTTGGATGCAAATGGATCTACAAAAGGAAACTTGGTGTGGATGGGCAGGTGGAAACCTATAAGGATAGACTCGTTGCAAAAGGTTTTCGTCAAAGACCTGGTTTGGACTATGACGAAAACTTTTCTCCAGTGGCTATGCTGAAATCCATTCGGATCCTACTTGCCATTGCTGCCTTCCATGACTATGAAATCTGGCAGATGGACGTTAAAACGGCTTTCCTAAACGGCTGTTTGGAAGAGTGCGTTTACATGGATCAGCTAGAAGGTTTCGTAGACAGTGGGAGCAGCGGGAAGGTGTGCAAGTTGCTTAAATCCATTTATGGATTAAAGCAGGCATCGCAGAGCTGGAACATCTGTTTTGATGAGACAGTCAAGGAATTTGATTTCATCAAGAACGAAGATGAACCTTGTGTCTATAAGAAGATTGTAGGACGAACTGTCGTGTTCCTAGTCTTGTACGTAGACGACATTCTTTTGATAGGAAATGACATTCCTATGCTACAATCGGTCAAGCTATTTTTATCACAACGGTTCTCCATGAAAGACCTGGGTGATGCCTCGTACATTCTGGGGATCAAGATCTATAGAGATAGAACCAAGAGACTACTGGGAATTTCGCAGTCCAGGTACATAGAGACCGTACTAAAGAGATTTAGTATGGAGGGTTCCAAGCACGGTAACATACCCGCATTGCACGGAATTACCCTCTCCAAGAAGATGTCTCCTAAGACTAACGAGGAGAGGGTTCGCATGAGCACTATACCCTACGCTTCGGCGGTAAGATCTATAATGTATGCGAGCTATGTACAAGACCAGATGTAGCTTATGTGCTGAGCGCGGTAAGCCGGTATCAGTCAGACCCAGGGGAGGACCACTGGACAGCAGTGAAGAACATTCTCAAGTACCTGAGAAGGACTAAGGAGATGTTCCTGGTTTACGGTAATGGAGACCTCAGGGTCGAGTCCTTTACCGATTCAAGCTTCCAGAGTGACAAAGATGACAGCAAGTCTGTCTCGGGTTTTGTGTTTACCCTCTACGGAGGGGCGGTATGTTGGAGGAGTTCCAAACAGGATACCGTCGCAGACTCGACGATGGAGGCTGAATACATTGCTACAAGTGATGCCACAAAAGAGGCGGTCTGGATGAAGAAGTTCATTAGTGAACTTCAGGTGGTTCCGTCCATTGTTGACCCAATACCTTTGTATTGTGATAACAATGGGGCTATAGCTTTAGCGAAGGAACCAAGGTCCCATCAGAAATCCAGGCACATCTTAAGACGGTATCACCTGATCAGGGAGATCATTGATCGCCAGGAGATCGAGGTGCGGAGAGTGGACACAAAGGACAACACAGCGGACCCATTCATGAAGGCCTTACCCCAGACTCAGTTCGAGCGGCTGATCGAGATGATAGGTCTTCGATACGCCAGTACATGGCCTTAGTGCAAGTGGGAGATTGTTAGTGTATATGCCCTAGAGGCCATTACTGTATCATACTAGTATGCATATTACTTGATGGAAGCCTGGGATATTCACAGTTGTATTGACAATCTTGCTCAATATAGTAGTATGCTACTTGGTTTGTCTCTGCTTAAATGTGTACATGTGTGTTTCTTTATTATATCACCTATACGCATTAGTAGAGCCCTTAGGATCTTTGCTTGATTACCGGCGTTGTGATGGCGATCACACTCGTGGGGGCTGGGTAATCCATAAGCACATCCTTATACACGTCCCTAGTCGTGGGATTATCGAGACAGGGCATCGATACTCCGGAGTAGACTAGCGTATGCGCTTCTCATCCCAGCACGGGAGACGGTCTGTCCCACAGCCGTCAGTATGTCGTACTTGAGATAGTATGCGGGTGCTTGTTAGGTTACGAGTACACTGGACAGGACTCGTCGGGAACTGATGGTTGGTATTATACCTATCGTCAGTTATCAGTTCCCAGGTGACATGAGTACATCTTAGTCCGCTGACTTGACACTGTCACTTCACCTCGAGTGTGTTCCCACTGTTCTTTGATTACTACCCTACCACGGCTCTACTGAGTCGTGCAAACAGGTAGTAGTTGGGTGCAGTCCCGAAACACTTGGAGGCAGTGACGGTTAGACAGGATTCGTCTCTCCCGGTATTGGGGGTTGACATCGCGCTGTGTCTAGGAGAGCCATTACACGAGTAGT
Organism: Agapanthus africanus; assembly: GCA_030015575.1. NCBI lineage: Eukaryota > Viridiplantae > Streptophyta > Magnoliopsida > Asparagales > Amaryllidaceae > Agapanthus > Agapanthus africanus. Next base: position 246,724,713 of record JASDDO010000004.1, on the reverse strand, counting down.
CCCTGGCCAGGGCAAGCGAGATATACTGGTAGGTTTCCAGTGTTATCTCAGGGTGTACTGGGCTTCACTCCGACACGACTTGTACCGCTATTAGGGGACCGACGTTTACCGCCCCCTAGGCCCGCCATGCGATGTATCAGACGAACAGACCGGACTGTACGGAGATTGTCACATACAGGCTCAGTAGGAGTTCGGATGGGTTTACCTCATCGGCCTTCTTATCGACATCTACCTGGGGACCGTTACGTACAGCTAGTGCCGCTTGCGGTCTGTGGTTAAACCCACTGCCAGTGTAGTGTCGAGTCTTTAGAGTCCCACACAGAGAGTTTCCCTGCACTGAGCGAAACGTGTAGAGGCCGTATGGTTTTACGGCAGGGCTGCGATCACTTACGTACACTTGTGTGCGTATGGTGTTCGGGCAGGCAGTACTAGTGGGCTTTGGTTTAAGCCGGATCCTAGTATTGCACGGATGGATTTGTTTTGTCTTCTGCGCATCCGCATTCTATGGAATGCGGATGCAGGTGTGTATGCACAGTTTTCCGGAGCGATGAAGGAGGAGATGCCTCATCAGGGTTTTGGCAGTTGGTTCGGCCAAAACCGTTATGTGGCAGGCTCATTAGGGTTTTGACAGTTGATTCGGTCAAAACCATTTTGAGGCGGACTCATTAGGGTTTTGACAGTTTGTTTTGGTCAAAACCATTATGAGCCGCGGACATCATTTACTAATCCTTTTAGTGATAATTTTATGATGGCTAATTGCATTGACCATTTGACCCAGTTGACCTCTCTTGACTTTGTTGACCGGTTGACCGTGTTGACTATTGACTTTCAAGAGGGATCTACACTCTTCTTTTCTTTTTCCTTTTCTATTTTTGATTATGATAATGGTCATTTCAATGTAGCCATCAAACTTTATCTTGATGGGATTAGCAATGATGTTGTTTTTGCATTATTGCAACCATGGTTACTTTTCTTTAGTTCATAATTTCTTTCTCATTCTCTCTCTTGCCTTTTCAAGTGAGAAGAAAAAGATATGAACCATGGTTGCTAGATCCTCCTTCTTCTTCCTCCTCTTGATTCATCTTTTGATCTCATGTGTTGAGAGATAAAGATCCCACAAAGACAAAACCAACCCTTTATCACTTCTACACAACCTAGGACTTCTAGATTAGCAATCTCTTTGCCCTAGTTACCTCGGCTCGAGGTGGAGCTCGGTGTACATCTCTCGGGTGGATCGTCTTCGACATAAGGAGGCCGCGGAGGTGACCAAAGTCCGGATCAACCATCGGAGCAAGCAAAGAGAAGAACAACAAGAAGAGAAGGAGTTCAAGCTGAGGTATAACCCCTAACCGAGTAGATAAATCTCTAGTTAGGATGCTAGTGTGTTGTTTAGTAAAGATCCGGCTTTTACGGTCCATGTTACCAAGTCTAGAAAAATTTTTGTTTTACCGTTTCCGCAACTCCGAAAGTACCGGGAGAGGTAACGTGGACCTAACACATCCAATTCAAACAAACACTCAAATCCTTTACTAGGGTTTCCCAATGTTCACTAATCTTCACAATATCACATCTAAACACATATGAATACTAAAGTAAATGAAAAACTACCCAATTAGTCAAGGGATTACCTCATATAGCACCCATGAATCCCTAAAATCACCAAAACTGAATTTTTCTTGGTCCCATGTATAGAGGTTGAAGAGGGGATTAATTTTTGTGAAGGGTGTGTTGGGTTTTGGGGATTGTTAGGAGATAGATCTAGGGATTTTAGTGGAGGGTTGTGGCTTGAGGGAGATGAAGAGGGTGATGGAAATGGTGGGGGATTTGATTTTGGGCAGCCCCCCTCTCTTTCTCTCACATACTCACACCTTCTCTCTCTTTCCAAGTCATCATTATGTCCCCTTTTTGACTTTCTCCTCAATCATTTCTCTTTTTTTTTTCTCTCCACCAATAAACCATAATATATAGCCCAAATGAAATGAAACATGTAACAAAATGAAACATGTCATGGTGCACTAACCATGGAAACTGAAAAAACGCGGATTTGGCTTAATCGCGATTAGCAGTGCACTAATCGGGTTTTTATCAAAACTGCATAAAATAACTTTTAAAAATGCCAAATTATTTAATTATATAATTAAATGAATAAATCATTTTAATTTCTATTTATTTCATAATTATTGGTATATATTTATACCCATTTTCGAAAACCCCAATTTCGCAAATCGGGCAGTTTTCGGGAAAAATATTATTTTAATATTAAATTCCAAAAATAATATTTTATATTTTCTGGAATGTTATAACTTAGTTCTTATGAAGGGTTAAACCCTTAGATATGACATGATGGGTAAAGTGGAGATATTTTTATCTCTGTGTTTTCATTACTTAGGGTTTGAGAGGGGGAAGATTTTCTTGTTCGAAGAAATTTAAATTCTCTGTTGCCAAAGCTTAGGGATAGGTTTTCTATATATGCAGAAGTTTATTGGGGCCCTTTTCTCTTTTTTTTACAAAATAAATTTCATGGGTCTTTTATATAGGGTATGAGAAACTGTTGATTAGTTGAGAGGATCTCTCATTTAAAAGATCTCGACTTGATTTCATAATCAAAATGGTGGTTTTTAATCACCGTTGGATCTTAGATCCAAGTCTTTCTGTTTAACAAAGTATATTTTTCTTATTTTTAATAAAAATGTGTTGGATATAGTGCCCTCAAGTCAATTATTGAATCGCAGGCACGCAATTGTGGTGATTGAGGGAGGACCTATACCGGTGGAACAGTCTTACTCGAGATGATAGTATTGTTAGTTATGTATATGCCATAGAGGCCATTATTGTACATATGATGTATATTGTAGTGGATGCTTGGATATATATGACTTTCTTGCTCGACATGATAGTATGCTATATGGTTTCACTTTGTCTTAACATGTTCGCTTGTATTGGGTTACTGTCTTGCTCCCATATGTTGATAAAGCCCTTAGGATATGTACTTGACTACTAGGACTATGATGCAGATCATACTAGTGGGGCCAGGGTAGTCCACGAGTACATCCTATAATTGTTCCTAGTCTAGGGTGTATCGATATAGGGCATCGATACTCCAGAGTAGACTAGTGTATACGCATCTTGACCCATATGATAGGTGATGGATGATCCCACATCCATTGGTATTTGACATCAAAGATGGTGTACGGGTGCTCAGTGGAGACTGGGTACACTGAACGGACTCACCGAGAACTCCTAGCTGGTATTATAGCTATCGTTAGATAGCAGTTCTCTGGTGACACTGGTACATGTTAGTATGTAGACCCGAGATCGTCATAGAGTCTTGTGTGATTCCCACTGTGCTTTGATTTCCACCTTACCACGTTCAAGAGAACATGCAAAACGTCGGCTTTTGGGTACAGTCCCAAATCACATGGAGGCAATGAGCGATAGGAGGGGTTTCGTCTCTCCCGGTATTGGGGGTTGATGTTGCGCTGTGTTCGATTGGCTATAACTGGAAGTCCTTGGCCAGGGCTGATATGGAGATCTACTGGTAAGTGTTATCAGTAGTTTCTCGACCTGTTATGAGCCTCACATCGACACGACTTATCGGTTACTGGGGTCTTATGTTTACCACCCCTAGACTGGATATGCAACATATCAGACGAAGAGACCGGACTGTACGGTAGTGTTACTGATTGGATTCACAGGAGTGTGTGCAGGTTTGCTTGTTGATCTTCCAATTGCTCAATTCCCGGGTGGCTATTACGTTTAGCTGACCGCTTGCAGCTTGTGGGTGTTTGATATGATCATCACCTACTGCCGGCGTATTGACGAGTCTTTAGAGTCCTACACAGAGGTTTCTTGGCTCAGGCGAAACGGAGTAGGAGCACACATGCGATATGTGCGGGACCGAGATTAATACGATATGAGATACCGTATTCTATTCTCGCGATATGCGATATCGGCCGGGTATATGTGATATAGCCGGGTTATCGGATCAAGTGTTGATTCGATAAATTGATACATATTATATTAGTCGGTTATTTGTATAATAGATGGATTATTAAAGCAAGAGTTGATTTAATAATTTAATGTATAATTATATATGTGATATATTACATGATATTAACTAATATAAGTGTAAGTTTACGGTAGCGCCCCGGCCGTCTTTCCGAGGCCAAAATGCGGAAACGAAAACTTTTTCAAAACTAGAAACCGGCGCTATCGTATGCTTAAAACCCGGATCGAACCATTAACCTATAACTAGCAAACTAGAGAAGGGATAGAAAAGCTATACCGATCAATCCGTGTCCTTCGGTCTTTGGCCACTGTCACGACCCGAAATTGGCACATGACGGCCCTAATACTACGCAACGTCTACAGGCGTAACGCAGTAAAAGAAAGCCAAAACCCAGAAATCTAAACCATTAAAAGACAAGAAAAGATAAGAAACATTGTTTAAACTTTTGAAAATCTCAAGTATAAATTCTTTAAGTCCAATTTACTTTCTTGAAAATTTCGGCAGCACCTCCTTTGTAAAAACCAACCCCAAAAATGGGTACAACATAAATATAAAGTAAAGCATCCCCAATGGGAGCAAATCCACACCAAAAGGCGGAAAACAACCACCACAACAGATATACGACGCCGTAGCGAAGAAATAAAAGACGATAAAATGGAAACTGTATAAAAGACAACCCAGTCACAAAATAATATACAATATCTGTAAGTCCACGTTGCCCACCCCGGTGCTTGCGGGGAGGCGGAAACGGTATAAAAATCGAATTTTTCTACTCTAGGCAACATGGACTAGACAAAAGGCGGGATCTTTACTAAACAAAAACTAACTAAAGCTAACTAGAAATTAGCTACATGGAAGAATGGTTATACCTAGGGCTTTATGTCCTTCTCTCCTTGCTCCTTGTAGTGAACGGAAGTGATCTCCTTGTCGTCTTCTCTCGTCGAAGAAGGATCCACCCGAGAGCCTCAACCTTTGGCTTCAACTTCAAGCTAGAAGTGACTAAAGTGCTAGAAGTGCTAATCCTAGAACCTTAGATGAGAGTAGAGATTATCAAGAAGAGGTTTTTCTCAAGCTCAAGTGTTTCTCAACACATGAGAGGGGAGAGCTTGAGAGAGAGGAAGAGGAGGAAAGAGAAAGCATATGATAGAATGAGAGAATAAAATGAACCATTCTCTCATATATGGGTGAATTATGTAAATTGATAATTAGCAAGATAATTGTCATGGCTTAATCAAGACATGACCATTATCATTTCATTTTTAATGCAAATTGCAAGGATCAAAGAGCATCTTTTATATGAAATGATGATGGTCAAAGTGTCAACCTAGGTCAACAAGTCAAGAATGTCAAATGGTCAACAACCCTAACCATGCACAATTATATTAAACTAATATCAATTAATCATAATACACACATAAGCATGAGGGTTAATAAAATGACAATGGTCATTAACCCTAATCAAAGTCCCCTCCCTCTGTCTCAATCAACTGTGCATACGCACCCGTATTCGTGATCTGAGGAACACGAATACAAAGAGATAAAACCAATCCCAAATCATATACTAGGATCTGGCTTAAACCAAAGCCCGCTAGTATAAGCTGTCCGGACAGCAAACGTGCATAAGTGCCCGGATGTGAACGAACCCTGTCGCAAAACCATGCGACCTCTACTCATTTTGCCTAAAGGCGAATAGCTCTCTGTGTGGGACTCTAAAGACTCGACACTATGCTGGCAGTGGGTTTAACCACAGACTGCAAGCGGCACTAGCTGTACGTAACGGTCCCCAGGTAGATGCCGATAAGAAGACTGACGAGGTGACCCCATCTGAACTCCTACTGAGCCTGTATGTGACAGTCTCCGTACAGTCCGGTCTGTTCGTCTGATACATCGCATGGCGGGCCTAGGGGGCGGTGAACATCAGTCCCCTAATAGCGGTACAAGTCGTGTCGGAGTGTAGCCCAGAACACCCTGAGATAACACTGGAGACCTACCAGTATATCTCGCTTGCCCTGGCCAGGGACTACTTGTGTAATGGCTCTCCTGGACACAGCGCGATATCAACCCCCAATACCGGGAGAGACGAATCCTGTCTAACCGTCACTACCTCCAAGTGCTTCGGGACTGCACCCAAAAACTACCTGTTTGCACGACTCCTTTGAGTCGTGGTAGGGTAGCAATCAAAGTGCAGTGGGAACACACTCGAGGCGAAGTGACAGTGTCAAGTCAGCGGACTAAGCTGTACTCATGTCATCTAGGAACTGATAACCGACGATAGGTATAATACCAACCAACAGTTCCCGACGAGTCCTGTCCAGTGTACTCGTAACCTAACGAGCACCCGCATACTATCTCAAGTACGACGTACTGACGGCTGTGGGACAGACCGTCTCCCACGTTGGGATGAGAAGCGCATACGCTAGTCTACTCCGGAGTATCGATGCCCTGTCTCGATAGTCCAACGACTATGGACCAGTATAAGGATGTGCTTATGGATTACCCAGCCCCCACGAGTGTGAGCGCCATCACAACGCTGGTAATCAAGCAATAATCCTAAGGGCTCTACTAATATGTATATAAGCGATATGCTAAAAGAAACACATGCACATATTGAAGTAGAGACAAACCAAGTAGCATACTACCATTTCGAGCAAGATTGTATATACAACTGTGAATATCCCAAGCTTCCATCAAGTAATATACAAACTAGTATGATACAGTAATGGCCTCTAGGGCATATACACTAACAATATCGTCCTCACCAAGTCTCTAAGTCAACATGAAAATAGTAGATGGAGAGTACAAGGATACAACGAATATACAATACAACACGGAATAACCACAAAACCCACCTAAGCAAACTGCACACTGTGAGCTGATGCGGTATCTGCAGCAAAAGATGATAAGATAGATGAATAAACTGCCTCGACTACTCTGGGGAACAACCTGCAACACTGTAGCACAACGGGGGTGAGTTGCCAACTCGTGAATAGTAAATAACATATGCAGGTAATCGCAAGTATGCACGTACAACGTGAATCTAACATAAGCAACTAATAGCAACAAAAGTCATATGTGTGCAATAGTCATGAAAGGTACACTAGCAGGTATCACCAATACATGAAGCAGTAATATGACAATCTGTATGCAACAATCATGTAAGGTACTCTATCAGGTACAACTAATACATGAAGCAATGATATGACAATGTATATATGCAACAGTCATGAAATGTATTCTATCAGGTACTACTAGTACATGAAGCAATGCATATAAAGTAAAAGTATGTAAATGCAACAGTGCATAAACAATAAATGTGGAGTATGGAATGAAACATGTCATTTCCATGGAATCCTGACATCGTGGTAGGATCAAAGTCTATCAAGACAATCCAAATCCCAATTTCCTCAAATCAGCCCCCAAATTGGCTCTCATATTATATAAGTCTCACAAATCCTTAATGTACAATATCGAATAAATTTCATATATCCTGAATGTACAAAATCAGCAATCTCATAAATATCCAGTATCCAATATCAAATAAATCACCTATATCCCAAATCCAATATCAAATAAATCTCCAATATCCTAAATATATTTGCATGAATAAATATGATGATGTATATAAATTGATATCAATACATATATATTAGCGTCCCATTCCACTAATATTGGTGTAAAGGCATATATAACAACGTCCCATTCCACTGTTATATATACTTAGGAGTAAAAAGAAATATCATGAAACCAATGTATCAAGCATCGACACAGAAATGCTGATCTATCAGGTGCTGTCACCAAGACTGGCCCCCTGATAAGTACGTATCATACGCTATCCCGAAAGCTCGAGTGCCTAGCTCTGACCCTCGCCTCTCGTCGCATCCATACGCACATGACTCCCGTCGGTATCCCCATGATAACCGCCGAGTCATTGGTAATGTCACCAGAAAGTATGGTTCCTCCATTAACTCATCTCCTCACTGAGATTCTTGCCCCGGGGTACCTCCGGGCCCCACCATGTACCCGCACACGGACCCCTCCGTTCCTCGTGTGGGGTATATATATATCCGAACCGATAAATCTCATGGTGGCTGCTGAAATATCATATCAAGGGAAACCGGGTTTTTCAAATAATGCATAATTTCATGAACTCCCACGGTCCCCAAATCCAGAAAACATCATGAAAAATCCATATCTCAATGCGAAAATCCATGAATATAATATATGCAACATAAAACTGTAATGAAAGCATATAAAGGGAAAGCCGCTAATTAACTGCAACAAGTTAATATAAAATATCATGCGGTTCCTATTTTCTCCAATTCTAAATAACATCAAGTAAAGGTAAACATGTAGCTATATCCAGATATATGTGTAAACATAAAGGTATAGCAAGGTATATGTATCAACCTATAAGTAATGATGTAATATACCCCCTGGGTATAAGTGAAGTATGTGTGCAAGGTACACCTGTAGCTATGTCATGAAGTGTGTATGTACCTATCGCTAATGGTACAATACTCTATAGGTATACAGGTGTGCTATATGTCATATGCATAAAGAAATATGAATCAATGTCTCAATGTACCTATCCAAACAATATTATATCTATACGGGTGTTGTGCGTGATATGGCAATTATTGACGGTGTGTGTGGCATACAATCAGTGCTCGTGCAACAAGAGCCGTCAATAATATGTACAGTGTCCTAAGGGTACTAGTCTAAGCACAACAATTAATTAAGCAATAAGGTGTATGCACAAATTCTAAATATGAAATAGAATGTGAGACAAGTCAAGTCATCTCTAGCCCAGACGCATAACGCCATGCAGGCGATTCCCCTGTAGATGTTAAATCTACTCACCAACGCTCCTGGCTAAGTGAAGCCTACCACCTGTTTTCCCTTCGTCGCAGCGTCCGAAATCACCGCCTGCGAACCTAAAATTTCACAAACACATCATATAAGCTAAATATCCTGAAACGACGAAAAGACAATGAAACGAAAGGATAACGCCCTGAAAAATGCACTGCGCACTTAGCGCATTTATCGCGCACGATATCGGCCAAAAACACTAACTGGGGTCGCTAAACTACGAAACACCATGCCTAGACTCCGATCGTCCCGACTGAGCAACACAACACAATAAATACGAGGAATATAATAGATATAACCTCGAAACGACTAATCGAACCCACGTCGGAAAAACCCCGAAACCTAGAAAACAACTTATCGCAATATTTCGCACTAGTTTCAAGCTAACGCATATCTAGCGATTACAAACACCTTAAAATAGCTTAACTAAACTATCTAAACCATTTCTATATTTTTAACACTTGCAAAATAAGTTTTAGAAAAAACCTACTAAGCAAAAACCCTTAATTAAACAAAGTATTCATTAACAATAATTAACATTTTCTACTAGGTTAAGCTTTTTCTAATCACAAATTAACACTTTAATGAACATTAATCACTTAATCAAACTTTAACCCTAACTTGAATTTCTAAAACCATTTCTAGAATTTTGAAACATGAAATTAAAGCTTAAATTAATATCTAATTAAGCTAGCATAAAGTATTAAGCAACAAAAAAGAGATTAGAGTTAAGATTTTATACCTTCAAGAACACCACTTGAATCAAGAATAAAACCAAACTTTAGCCTCCAAAATCCTCACTAGAATGAAGATCCAAGCAACTTTTGTGAAGAAGAATGAAGGTTTTGGATTTTATTTGAATTTCTATGAATTAATTTGGATTTTTCATGAATTTTGAAGCAAAAATGAGAGGAAAATGGGAAAAATAAAAAGAGGCCAGAAATGGGGAAGGGAGGCTCGGCCAAGAGGTGAAGGGGGGGGGGGGGGTTGTGTAAGAAAAAGAAATATCTAGCAAAAAAACAACATTAAATGCTAATAAATGCATTTTGCCACCTTTCATTTTCTTTTTTTTCTTTCTAAAAATTAATTCCATTGACCCAAAAAAATTTTAGATATTTAAAAAGAAGGTTCTAATATAATTGTAGTGATGATTTCTAATGATTCTCATTTAGAAGAAATTTCTCGATTTACGTGCATATTTTACCGGCTAAAATAATATTTTATTTGGGAAAAATTCTATCTGAACCAAAACCTCGCATATACCCCCAAAGTTCGCGCACAAGCTTTATTTTAGCTAAAATAGGCGCCGACAAGTTTCTACGGACGTTTGATAGAAATCGGGTTAAAACAGAAAATACCGACTATTTTGCCTTAAAACGGAAAAATTCGCAAAACGATTTCTAAAACTTTACAGCCACCATCCCAAACTCCTAGCGGCATCTCCAAGCTCCGGTCTCCTCGTTGGAAAGGGCACCACATCATGGAGTCTTTGTACGGGCTTCCGCTTCATCCGAAGCAACTCGGGCACGAAGTTCGCTAGCCGACGTGTCCAAAGTGAAGTAGAGAATGTGTGTAACAACTTTGTCTCTTGCATCCATTGTATGGATGGAGGTTGAAGATGAAGCCATCAATGGAAATGGTGAGCTCAAGAGAAGAAGAAAGAAGAAGATGATGAAGCCTTTTGTTATTCTTGTGTGAGATAATGTTGTGAGCCTCTAAAAAAATAATCCAAGAGCTAACCTTAACCAAGTGTTTCTGCCCTCTCTCTCCTCCCATCAAAATCTCACACAATAATCAACCATGAAATGATGGCATGCACAAAGAATAATACCATGAGTCACTACCCTTGCACATGCCACATTTAATGCACACCATCATGACTTTGAGCTCATTATTTCCATTTGTAAACATTAACCCAAATGTTTACAACAACAAAAAGATATGGCAACATCTAAAGTAAACTCGTGACGGATCACAAGGATACCCCTCACCTGTATATACATACCTGCATCCGCATTCCGACCGAATGTGGATGCGATGAGACTAAAGTAATCCAACAAATCTAATACTAGGATCCGGCTTAAACCAAAGCCCACTAGTATGATCCGTCCGATCATGATCCGTGCACTACTGCACGTATATGATCGAAGCCTGCCATATATCATACGGCCTCTACAACGTTTCGCCCGAAACTTGGGAAACAGTCTGTGGGGGACTCTAAAGACTCGTCAATATTTTGGCTGTGGATTTAACCACTAGCACGTCAGTGGTACTAGCTGTACGTAACGGGCTACCAGGTATTGACCAAAAGGGAGGTCGATGAGCGAATTCATCCTGACACCCTACTGATCCTGTCAGTGACAATATCCGTACAGTCCGGTCCGTTCGTCTATGAGCATCGCATGGCGGGCCTAGGGGGTTGGTAAAAGTCAGACCCCCAAAAGCGGTACAAATCGTGTCGGAGTGTAGCCCAGAACACCCTGAGATATTACTGGAATACCTACCTGTAAATCTCCTACCTTGGCCAAGGACTTCGTGTAATGGCTCTCCCAGACACAACGCGATCTCACCCCCAATACCGGGAGAGACGAAACCCCTGCCGATCCGCTCACTGCCTCCATGTGGCTCGGGACTGTACCCAACTAAAACCTGTTTGCACGACTCCTTTGAGCCGTGGTAGGGTAGTAATCAAAGCACAGTGGGAACTCACACGAGACAAATGACGATCTCAGGTCGATGAACTAACCTGTACACATGTCACCAGGGAACTGCTATCTGACGTCAGGTATAATACCAACTAGCATGTTCCCGGCGAGTCCTGTCCGGTGTACTCATAACCCAATGAGCATCTGTATACATCTTAGGCGAACCAACTGACACCAATGGCTTGTGAGACCGGCCACCGCCCCTCGTCGGGGTCTCGACTGTATACACTAGTCTACTAATGGAGTATCGATGCTCAGTCTCGAAACTCCCACGACTAGGGACCACTTTAAGGATGTGCTTATAGACTACCCAACTTTCACGTATATGATCGCCATCATACTGCTGGTAGTCAAGCAAGAATCCTAAGGGCTCTATCAACGTGTAATAGCGACCTGTAAGGTCACCTAAAGCAGTACACGATGATAAAGACAAACCATGCTAGCATACTATTCTCTATCAACGTGTAATAGTGAACTACAATGTCACCTAAAGCATGTACACGATGATAAAGACAAACCAGATAGTATACAAACCTCTCGAGTAAGACTGTCCTACCGGTATAGGTCCTCCCTCAATCATTGCAATCATGTGCTTGCGATCCAATAATTGACTCTGAGGGCACTATATCCAACAATCTCCCACTTGCACTCAAGGCTAATTATTGCGATGTCGCATACTCACAGCTCGTATGATACCGAACACCCAACTCCTCTACTAATCAGTCTCACAAAGTCCGTTTGCGAAACTATTGCGTTCGAGGAATAGCCTTAGTGAGTGGATCCGCCCTGATGTTTCTTTCTATGTCTCTCTTTATCTCAAGTTCGCGGAGAAAGCCATCTCCCGAAATGAGCAATACCTGTCTTAGAATATGTCTGGATATCTGATGGGTCCTAGTTCATAAATGAACTCCAAATCCAAACTTCTTAGACTGTATCATCAACTGAACTTAATCAGTATTCTGCGCCACACCTCCCTCGGTATCCGCTTGGACCACCTGTCCAAAATACTGCCCTTCATCAGAGGGAAAACTATAACTCTGACAGTCACTCTGTCATCCAGGTCACCTTGGAAGCATGGAATGATAACCGTCTCCCGAAAGAGGCTGTTGTTATCATATCTCTAGAACATCCACTTATGTTCTAAAACTACTTCCGAATGTCTCTGTAGGATAGGATTAATATCAATTTATTGCATCTCATGCAAAAACAATATCTGGTGTGGTACTTGACATCTCATGATCAACTCAATTGCCTAAGCAAGTGATCTGCCAATCATGCACATCCCTCTCCCCTTTAGTCTGTAAGACACCTTTAGAGAGGGTGACTCCATCACCTGCAGGTACACTACCGTGCCGGGAGTCGTCCATTCTAAAACACCTTTAGAATGCTGTCTAAGTACCCAGATTGGGAAACTACCCAAATCTAGATCTAAAACCATAGATCTAGTAACCAGAATGCCTGATATAATATCCAAATCCTTTGTGGAGAAACCACTGTGTGACAACTAAAGTATAACCGATCGTAGTATAGGAATTTCACTTCCTACTCTGTGTATGTCATCCAAATACCAGGACATCACACCCTACTACCTCCTTAACAGATCCATCCCCTATTCTGATGAAGTCAAACCTATGACTATTACATCAAAAATAGATGATCTATCTCCGCTATATCTGTTTTAGTCTATAAATAGACATAAGCCACTTGTCCACTATGCTTTCGCTGCTCCCACTGACTACGACAACCCTCTGGCAGAGTCATATACATGTGCACCTCCAAAGCCAGTTTAGAACGACGCTATACTCATCCTCCTGCCGGGTCTCATAGTCTGGAACAACAGCAATGGCAAGTCTGGGTAAACAAGAACCTCCTTGTCACCGTCCTTGAGGCTACCGGAGTACCTCTCGGGTGCCTAAGGTTACCCACCATATCTGCGGAGTGGCTAATGGAATGTCAAACCAGATTGAATCTTTAGGTTCTCATCAAATTTCCAGTAATCATTTGTGGTTCTGGAATCACTTCCAGTTCTACCATACTCCCACTACTGTTTTCTAAAAAAATCCATTTTTATTAAAACTGTGGCGAGTTAAGAACAATATCACTATTGATCTTCCAGATGGTAGAAAGTCAACCCTCATCATAGCCCGGGTCAACCCACAAACAACCATTACAGAAACGTGCCTTGAGTTATCCAGAGTTTGGTTTTGAGCATAAGCCGGAAAACTCCCTGTACCTTAACAATGTTAAGATATGAACTATTCTATATCTAATACAGAAATATAGGCACTGATTTAATTGGAACCAGATTCAAATCATGCAGCTGTCTCCAGTGCATGCCAACTAAATGGAGAGAGGCTGATCAGCATTACTCAACTTAGGAGTGCTTCCAATTATGAGTAACCAGAAAGAGAAGCAAGTTCTCTTAAACATTACTATTAACTGAATACCATACACAAGTATCTACATCTTCGATCACCTTGAAGAATCCTGATACTTGCAGTGCCTGGTTCTCTACTTTATTCTTATACCTATAACTTCTCAAAACTTAGACCTTGTATTTCTACGAAACACGTGTCTAAGAACTAGAGAAGTCACAAGTAAACAGAATATAATACGAGTACCAACCCCTCTGTCCTAATGGACACTGGACAACATACAATACTCTGTATAAGTCCCTTGAGTTTAATAACTCATTCCCTGTGTGTCGTAGGTTGAAAACTGTACTTATGGTTAAGAAGAATTACACCGCTGTTTAATGCTCCTTACCTAACCATCCAATGATATAGGTAAATGTCATGGACATAATTTTAAAAAGTTATATATCACTTTATAAAAATAAACGTACAGATATATCAATTTGAAACTGGTGCATAACAACGGATATTCAAAACCAAATATTTTCCATCTGGCAAACAACCCAGGCGATTTCCTCAAATATCACCAATTACAACGAATTCCGATATAATGAGGATGATCATCTAATTCCCAATAACTTACTCCCACCCATCATCTGTAAAACCATACAGATGTGAGAATCATACCTGGTAAATACATACCCTGGAGCAAGGGCTAATTGGGAAATCAGTTTTCTTTTAACAATACACAGTGAAACTGAAACATATAAATGTTTCGAAGGGGTATCCGGGTATTCCTAGTAATGCCTCTTCCATTATCGGATTCACAACTATAACCGTATATTTCTTTGCCATCTCTCCAAATCCCTTTATATGTCTTTAGTCATTACCTTCTGTACACCCCTTTAGGCTAAATGGTTTTCTTCCTTCCCTACCGTTCGGCACCAGCCTATGGTTTGGAAGAAGACTATCCATTAAGCGTAATAGGTGTACTGTCCTAATCCTAGGAGCACTCGCAACCCGAGAGAAGGTAAAGATAAAAGACAACTGAATAAAACCTTATTCCTATTTCTCCTGAACCAGAATCCATCCCCGAACTGGAACAAGTTCCTTCGAGTTCGTATATAACCATACGATGGAATATCCAAATAACTGTGGATCTTCGTAGTGATACGGAGTGTCCTGGAGAAATACAAAGGTGATGTAGGAGTGGCGATGAAATACTTGGTTTGGTCGTGAATAGCAGTCGCAATTTACTTTGCCATCTTACTAATCCTTTATTTGTCTTTACTTAATACCTTCTGTACACCTTTTAGGCTAAATGGTTTTCTTCATTCCCTACCGTTCGGCACCCGCCTATGGTTTGGATGAAGACTATCCAATTAGCGTAACAGGTGTACCGTCCTAATCCAAGGAACACTCGCAACCTGAGAGAAGGTAAAAGGAAAAGATAGCTGAATAATCCTATTCGTTTTCTCCAGAACCGGAAACCATCCTCGAATAAGTTCCTTCGAGTTAGTATATAACCATACGATGGTTTTATCCAATGGAAGTGGATGTTCGTAGTAATACGGGGTATTCTGGAGAAAAGGGTAAAAGTAGGAGTGGCAATGAGGTATGCAATTCAGACAATCCAAAAGCCAGTGTTTTTTTAAGAAGGTTCGGTTAACTTGGTCACTGAGTCATAGTCAAGGGTTGGGTCATGGTCGCTGCCAAAGAGAGAGAGAAAAGAAATACTCAGCGTGCACTCTAACCTAGATCAGAATGGTTATCACTTTATCTAATCAGGAAACCTCCCACTGTAACCTCAAATTATCCTCCAAACCTGAAAGAAGAATTAGTCGGGATCACCCGAGGAGTAAACCAATTCATCAGTGGGAATCGGGATCCAACTATCATCGCATGATAACGTGATGGAATCCACTCACGTTATCACAATCCAGAAGGTATGCGCATATCTGGCAGGTTTCAGTTTCTTTAGAAACTCCCGATGTGATTTTTACCCCATGCTTTTATGACCTTGACGAAGGTCAACAAATCATAAGTCACATGTCAAGTTCTACCCGTCATTGTCCAGGTTAATTTGAACCCACCCGTACAAGCCCTTGACGAAGGTCAACAAGGCTGTACGACTGTCCCAAACCAACGCATCTATCTATGCAGTAGAAAGGTAACAAGCAGCTACCATTCACTATGCCTTGACGAAGGTCAACAAACATAGCATGAATACTAAGTGCTACCCGTCTGAAATGACGGAGGGCTACGAATGGTTTTTGGCGAAAAACCTTTAACGTAATGAACTTGATATCGTTGAAGGAACCGGATAGCTTTTTATAAAAATATAGTGGCGAAAACCTTTGCTAATGAGGTCACTCCCGGTGAAGGGATCTCGGCTCTTTCCCCGTAGAATGAGGTGCAGGATATTCCAACTGAATACCACGATGCAAAGCAAAAAGGAAATCGGCTATAGTGAAGTTATTACCCTGACGCAAACTTCTGTCCAAGGGGTCACTCCCGGTGAAGGGATCTCGGCCCTTGCCTCGTCGACTGAGGTGCAGGATATTCATACCCGAATACCATTGTGCAAAACAAAAGAGAACGTCCTTGCAATAACAGCTTTTTTTTTGAAAAATGTTCCAACAACATCAGAATAGGTTTGTTTAATTTGCATTGATCCGAATCAATGCAGTCCCATCAATTAATCACACCACAAAAGAACGAAAATATGATGTACGTATATGCCATCCGCATTCGCCACTGGGTCCCGTCATCACCCGTTAGGTTACTTAACTAACGATAGAGCGGGGACTGGACTAGCGCGGGTGTAAAACATATACAACATCTACTAGCATATATATAGCAATATATACTAATCGTTCATGGCGTGATAAAATGCAACATCACAGAAATGTAAAAAGCATCACAGAACAATACAGATAATCTAGGATTCCTGGGTTTCATAGAGCCGCTACTGAAACCCGACGTTCCCCTGGTCGTGTGGATAGCCTGTGCAATGAAATCCTAGACCCCTACGGGCGCGACAAGTTCCCCGCCAAAGCCTGAAGCGAGGCAACCCCCTTCAACAAAGTGAATGGACCACCCAGCACTTCGCGGAATCTGGTAACTTGAGCACCCCTCCTTGGGTCAACCTGTACCCCCTACGAGTGCGGCGAATAGCCCGCCAATTCTAGAGTGAATCCCCCTCCGTCTCAAAGCCATGAGATGTGGGCCCGTTGCCCTCTAGAACCCGGCTATCCGTGCACCCCACCGCGGGGTAATCCTAGTACAGAAAGTAAAATATACAACGGGTACATCGACCTCAGCCCGGTCGTGCCCCAAAAGAATAATATACAAACAGGAAGTGACGGCAGTCCACATGTCAGACGCTCGCCCCGCA
The DNA here is from genome assembly GCA_030015575.1 of Agapanthus africanus. Classification (NCBI taxonomy): domain Eukaryota; kingdom Viridiplantae; phylum Streptophyta; class Magnoliopsida; order Asparagales; family Amaryllidaceae; genus Agapanthus; species Agapanthus africanus. Next base: position 246,707,379 of record JASDDO010000004.1, on the reverse strand, counting down.
ATATCAAATGTAAAAATATAACCAAACTGTACTACCATTGCACCAGGCTATCCACCACGACAAATCCGCAATATCACAGCACAACACAGAACATCAACGTGAATGTCACGTTCGTAAATCCGTCTAAAAGGGCTATAGCAATTAGACAAGATTTACCGCTCAAATGACATTCACGGTCGCAGATATAATATAAATACTGTGAACTAACATGTTTAAAATTTTCGATCGACAAAATTTCCCGAAGTGGGCCCTAAGCACAATACCCAGTACTCAAACAAATTTGGGCCCAAACAAAAAAAATGCCAGAAACCTCATTTCCAAGTCAGAAACCTCTGTAGAAAAAATGGTGCAGTGTTGCTACAGTCCTGCGGCGGAACCGCGGCCAAAACGAGGGTACGGTCGCGGTTCCGCGGCGCTACAGTGACAACAGCGCACCAAATTTTCTCAGATTTCATAAAAACGCCTGCCTGATTTTCTGCAATACTCAAAATAATTTTTCGACGACAAAAAAAATTCGACAGAAACTCAGAATTAGAAATGCAGTTTTTTGGAAATTTCGTCCGATCGAAGTTCTAAACACTCTAGAGCAAGCTAGTAAAGATTAATGGCGTGACTCTGATGCCATGTAAATCTACAGTAGCGCCCCGGCCGTCTTTCCGAGGCTAAAATGCGGAAACGAAAACTTTTTCAAAACTAGAAACCGGCGCTATCGTATGCTTAAAACCTGGATCGAACCATTAACCTATAACTAGCAAACTAGAGAAGGGATAGAAAAGCTATACCGATCGATCCGTGTCCTTCGGTCTTTGGCCACCATCCCAAGCTCCTCGCGGCATCTCCGAGCTCCGGTCTCTTCGTCGGAAAGGGCACCACACCATCGAGTCTTTTTACGGGCTCTCGCTTCATCCGAAGCAACTCGGGCACGAAGTTCGCTAGCCGACGTGTCCAAGGTGAAGTAGAGAATGTGTGTGACAACTTTGTCTCTTGCATCCATTGTATGGATGGAGGTTGAAGATGAGCCATCAATGGAAATGGTGAGCTCAAGAGAAGAAGAGAGAAGAATATGATGAAGCCTTTTGTTATTCTTGTGTGAGATAATGTTGTGAGTCTCTAAAAAAATAATCCAAGAGCTAACCTTAACCAAGTGTGGCTGCCCTCTCTCTCCTCCCATCACAATCTCACACAATAATCAACCATGAAATGATGGCATGCACAAAGAATAATACCATGAGTCACTACCCTTGCACATGCCACATTTAATGCACACCATCATGACCTTGAGCTCATTATTTCCATTTGTAAACATTAACCCAAATGTTTACAACAACAAAAAGATACGGCAACATCTAAAGTAAACTCGTGACGGATCACAAGGATACCCCTCACTTGTATATACATACCTGCATCCACATTCCGACCGAATGCGGATGTGATGAGACTAAACTAATCCAACAAATCTAATACTAGGATCCGGCTTAAACCAAAGCCCACTAGTATGATCCGTCCGATCATGATCCGTGCACTACTGCACGTATATGATCAAACCCTGCCATATATCATACGGCCTCTACAACGTTTCGTCTGAAACTTGGGAAACAGTCTGTGGGGGACTCTAAAGACTCGTCAATACTTTGGCTTTGGATTTAACCACTAGCACGTCAGTAGTACTAGCTGTACGTAACGGGCTACCGGGTATTGACCAAAAGGGAGGTCGATGAGCGAACTCATCCTGACACCATACTGAGCCTGTCAGTGACAATATCCGTACAGTCCGGTCCGTTCGTCTATGAGCATCGCATGGCAGGCCTAGGGGGTTGGTAAAAGTCAGACCCCTAAAAGCGGTACAAGTCGTGTCGGAGTGTAGCCCAGAACACCCTGAGATACTACTGGAATACCTACCAGTAAATCTCCTGCCTTGGCCAAGGACTTCATGTAATGGCTCTCCTAGACATAGCGCGATCTCACCCCCAATACCGGGAGAGACGAAACCTCTGCCGATCTGCTCACTGCCTCCATGTGGCTCGGGACTGTACCCAACTAAAACCTGTTTGCACGACTTCTTTGAGCCGTGGTAGGGTAGTAATCAAAGCACAGTGGGAACTCACACGAGACAAATGACGATCTCAGGTTGATGAACTAGCCTGTACACATGTCACCAGGGAACTGCTATCTGACGTCAGGTATAATACCAACTAGCATGTTCCCGGCGAGTCCTGTCCGGTGTACTCATAACCCAATGAGCACCTGTATACATATTAGGGGAACCAACTGACAGCAATGGCTTGTGAGACCGGCCACCGCCCCTCGTCGGGGTCTCGACTATATACACTAGTCTACTAATGGAGTATCGATGCCCAGTCTCGAAACTCCCACGACTAGGGACCACTTTAAGGATGTGCTTATAGACTACCCAACTCTCACGTATATGATCGCCATCATACTGCTGGTAGTCAAGCAAGAATCCTAAGGGCTCTATCAACGTGTAATAGCGACCTATAAGGTTACCTAAAGAAGTACATGATGATAAAGACAAACCATGCTAGCATACTATTCTCTATCAACGTGTAATAGTGAACTACAATGTCACATAAAGCATGTACACGATGATAAAGACAATCCGGATAGTATACAAACCTCTCGAGTAAGGCTGTCCTACCGGTATAGGTCCTCCCTCAATCATTGCAATCACGTGCCTGCGATCTAATAATTGACTCTGAGGGCACTATATCCAACAATAAGCACACTTAAATGATTCTTTTTCTGTTTGTTATATGTATGCCCTAGAGGCCATTACTGTACATACGATGTATATTGTAGTGGATGCTTGGACATATATAGGGATGACTTTCTTGCTCGACATGATAGTACGCTATCTGGTTACTCTTTATCTTAACATGTACTCTGATTGTCTCTATGTTACATGTTGATAAAGCCATTAGGATGAGTACTTGACTACCAGGACTATGATGCGGATCATACTAGTGGGGACAGTGTAGTCGTCAAGTACATCCTTCAAAAGTTCCTAGTCGTGGGAGTACCGAGACATTGCATCGATACTTCAGAGTAGACTAGCGTATGCGCTTCTTGACCTATATGATGGGCGATGGATGATCCCATATCCATTGGTGTTTGACATCAGAGAAGGTATATGGGTGCTCAGTAGAGACTGGGTACACTGGACAGACTCGCCGAGAACTCCCAGATGGTATTATACCTCACGTCAGATGGCAGTTCTCTGGTGACACTAGTACATGTTAGTCTGTAGACCCAAGATCGTCATAGAGTCTTGTGTGATTCCTACTGTGCTTTGATTTCCATCATACCACGTCCAAGAGGGCGTGCAAAAATGTGGCTTTTGGGTACAGTCCCGAATCATATGGAGGCAATGAGCGATAGGAGGGGATTCGTCTCTCCCGGTATAGGGAGTTGATGTTGCGCTGTGTTCGATTGGCTATAACTGGAAATCCCTGGCCAGGGTTGCTGAGATTTACTGGTAAGTGTTATCAGTAGTTTCTCGAACTGTTATGGACCTCATATTGACACGACTTATCAAGCTACTGGGGTCTGACGTTTTCTACCCCTAGACGAGATATGCGACATATCAGACGAAGAGACCGGATTGTACGGGAGTGTTACTGATTGGATTCGCAGGAGAATGTACAGGCTTGCTTGTTGATCTTCTGATCGCTCAATACCTGGGTAGCTGTTACGTTTAGCCGACCGCTTGCAGCTTGTGGGTGTTTGATATGATCATCACCTACTGCCGGCGTATTGACGATTCTTTTAGAGTCCTACACAGAGGTTTCTTGGCTCAGGCAAAACGGAGTAGGAGCACATATATGATATGTGTGGGACCGAGAACAATACGTGTATTTGATACCGTACTAGATTCTCGCGATATGTGATATCGGCCGGGTATATGTGATATAGCGGGTCATCAGATTAAGTGTTGATTCGATGAACTGATACAGATTATATCAGTCGGTTATTTGTGAAATAGCCGGATTATCGGATCAAGTGTTGATTCGATAATTTAATGTATAATTATATATTTGATATATTAAATTATATTAACTAGTATAAGCTCACTTAAAGATTCTTTTTCTCACTCGGGTAATACATTGATATATATGTGATATATGTTAATTGTATTATTTTATTTTGTTACAATAAATATTGTATATGTGATATATAATATTGTAACATGTTAGGGTTATAAATGCAACATGTTTTGTGGAGTTTAAATGTGGTTAAGGTTTGGATTAGGGTTAAACTTGCATGAAGCTTTCAAGAAGCTTCTAGAAGCTTTGACTTTGACTTTGGATATTTTGTGTAGATATTTGCTTAACCCAACCCAACCCTTCACCATAGTTAATTCTCTACATGGGTTAAGTCTTCATACTTAACCCATGGTTGCATTTCTAACCTCACTAGAGTTTCATTATTCATCACAAAAGAAATGACTTCTTCTTGCTTGAAAAAACTTTCTAGCTTTTTCATTAGTGATGATTTTGAGTGAGATTAAGAAAACAAATGAGAGCTAAATTCCTACTTCATCATCCTCATCTATTCTTGCCACTTAGATTAGGGTGTTTGCTTTGCTAATACTTGATTAGCAAAGCAAGAGCTTGGGTTTGAGTTTCTTCAAGGTAGATCATCTTTGTTATCGAAGATCGGAAGCAAGCTTGCATCTTTCTTTTGTGGAGCCTCTCTAGAGTCCGGATACTCGATGATCGCAGTGAAGGGACATCAACACGAAGCTTTAGAAGTGAAGGAACGGACTACAAAGGTTGTAATCCCTAACTCTTAGAAGTAAAGTTGTTTACTTGCTATTGTTTCGCCTAATCTCTAGTTTAAGATCTTGGTGAGGGTTGTTCGGCATGTCTAAATTTTAAATCGGGCATGGTTGATGCCTTGTAGAACCTTGTGACAGTGCCTAGTAACCCTACATTTTCTCACTTGATGATACATTGATATATATGTGATATATGTTAATTGTATTATTTTCTTTTGTTACAAAATTGTATATATATGAGATATGTATAATTGTAACATGTTGGGTTACAAATGCAACTAGGGTTTTTGAGATTAAACCATGCTAGGGTTTAGTTTAGGGTTAATATTCTATTTTGGATAAATTAATATTGTGTGGATATTTTGCTCTTGTTGACTTAGTCCACCCCTTGATATTTCTAAGATATTTATTAACCTAACCCTAACCCTAGCCCATGGTTTAGTCTCTACAAGGGTTAAGCATGACATGCTTAACCTTTGGTTGCATTTCTAACCTCACACAATTATTCATTTCATCACTTGATCATCTTCTTCTTCCTCCACCAAAAAAAGGAGCTTGCTTGATTTTATTTTGTGATGAATGATTAAGAGAAAAAGAAAATTAAAGAGAGCAAAATTCCTACTTCATCATCCTCATCTATTCTAGTCACTTAGATTAGGGTGTTTGCTTCACTAATACCTCATTAGTGAAGTGAGAGCTTGGGTTTGTGATTCCTTAAGGTAGATCATCTTGGATTGTGAAGTCTTCAAGCAAGGATGTCTCATTCACCTCATGGAGCCTTTATAGAGTCCGAGAGCTTGATGATCGCAGCGAAGGGATCTCAAGTCGGAGCTTATTAAGCGAAGGAACGGACTACAAAGGTTGTAATCCCTAACTCTTAGATGTTAAGTTGTTAACATGAAGTTTTGTTTGATTCTCTAGTTAAAGATTCATGGTTAGGGTTATCTAGAACAACAAAAATTTAAACTTAGCATGGATGATGCTACCCGAAACCTTGCTGCCGTTGTAGATATCCCAACAGTGGTATCCGAGACTAGCTAGAGAATTATACGGATTAGTTTAGGATTACGAAACCGAAACAACTCCGAAACACCCGAATACGTACCCTAGTTTCTGTCGAAATTTTTCAGATGTCAATTTTTTTAAAAATAGTTGTAGAATGATGTATTAGATACATAATGAACACTGTACAAAATTCACCGCATTCCCTCGGAAAATGGCCGAGCCCAACACTACCAGAACCGTCCAGATCGGCCTCGAAAGGGTTGAAATTTTTATAGTGTTCATGGCTCTGGGTTTTGGTACTTTAGGTGTTGTTTGTTTTTGCTAATTTTGCATGTGATGTTATCTTTTAGCAAAGGCAATTCAGAGTGTTTCGTATTTGTAATTTTAGGTTTTGTTTCGGTTATTTTAGACGGTGTTAAAAAGTTCGATCGGATATCAAATACCCACTTTCACCCTTGCCGGGAAATTTTCAAGTGTTGGATTTTTTATTAGTTAAAGAACATTCAAATATCGTGCAAGTGATTCGGTGGACCCTCTAGAAGAACGAAACCTTAACTCAATTATGTGACCGTCAGAACCTCCACTAAACCCTAGGGTTTGTGGTAGTTTAGTGGTGCCACATGTGAGGCATTGGTTGGCCCTTCTACGGCTGGTTCATTGGTACTGTGGCATGTACTGAGTATTTTTAAACTACGCTCAAGTGTTGAGCTTTTAGGAATTTTTGGGTGTTTGTTGATTCGATCGGAATGTTTAACGTCATCTAGATTTTTCTATAATGTGATACAATATGTGGAATTCATATAGTTAGGCATGAAATCCGTAATATGTGATATTTCGGGTTTACGATGTCTAAAGTGATTGTGGATTCCAAATGTTGTAGTTTTTCACTTTCTTTTCTGCGACCGTAAGTGTAATATGTGGTGTATCGCTGGTTTTGTTGCTATACATCAATGACAATTGGGATGCGCATATTTACTTACGTTGATGACATGTGATGCTATGTGTTGCTGTGATATGTTACATTAGATCGTCGTGTTTTGAATAGCTGGTTTTTTTTTATGTGAGATGAGGGTTTTTATTTTCATTTATGTAAAATTCATTGTAATATTCTTTTATTGGGGCACTTCCGGGTTGAGGATGATGTCACTATTGTATATTATTTACTTTTCCGTATTAGGATAGACCCAAGGAGGGGAGCACAAGTAACCGGGTTCTAGGGTCCAGTGGGAGGCCATCTCGAGGAGTCGTGACCGGGTCTCCTAACCCTAGAATTGGGAGGGTTACTTGACGCTCTCGTAGGGGTCTAGGGATGTGGGTTTGGCTATTCATCGTGACCGTGGAATCCTTGTTTTATACAGGCTCAAAATAAAACACAGATCTCCTAGTATATCTAATATTTCATATGTTATCTTCTGCTGCTGATATTATGTGATGTGATCATATTATATGCGTGAGACGAATGATTTATTATTGTATATATGATATATAATAAACGTTGCTTATGTTTTGCACCCACGCTAGTCCCGCCCCGGTATGCCGTTAGTTAAGTAACCTAACGATGCATAACGAGACACAGTGGCGAATGCGGATGGCATAAGCGTAAGTTGTATTTTAGTTTCTTCTGTGATGCTTAGGAAGCTTAAATGATGGGATTTCATTAATGAGATTAATGAAAAAAAAAGAAACCTAAAAGATGTTGTAGAATCAAATTTATAAAAAAAAGGGTAGCTCTAGTTTTTGCTTTGCATAGCGGTATTCCTTGTAGAATATCCAGCACCTTATTCGATAAGGAAAGAGCCGAGATCCCGTCACCGGAAATGAGCTCTTTAGCGAAACTAGCAGATGCTACAACTCACTCAGTTTTGTTTTTGATTGCGTCTATAGTTTTTGCTTTGCATAGCGGTATTTTTGAAATATCCTGCACCTTATTCGATAAGGAAAGAGCCGAAATCCCTTCACCGGGAGTGACCTCTTTAGCGAAACTAGTAAAAGCCTCAAAAACACTCCTTTTCAAAATCACTTGTTTCTACAACGATATCAAGTTCATTACACTCATGGTTTTCATAAAAACCTGGGTAGCCCTCCGTCATTTCAGATAAGTAATATTTAGTATTCGTGCTACGGTAGTTTGGCCTGCGTCAAGGCGTAGTGTACGGTAGCTGATTATTACTTATCTGTAGCATAAGATGGATTGGATTAGGATATTCGTACGGAGTTGTTTGACCTGCGTCAAGGGTCGTACGGGTGGGTTTGATTCAATCAGGAAATGCACGGGTTGAACTGGACTAGCGGACTATGGGGTTTTTGGCCCGCGTCAAGGTCATAGGACGCTAGAGGCAAAAGTATTATCGGGAATTTCAAGTGTTGAAATTTGTAATGAGATTGCATACCTTATATGAGATGGTTTGATCTCGATATCCACTGCGAGTAAGAGTTACTCCTGGGAGACTTTTTACACATCATAATTAGCCGATCAAGTAGGTGTCTAGAAAGGTGTTTACGGGGTTATGCCTCTGGGAAAACGAGGTTTATTTTAATTAGGTCCGTGTGAAAGCACGGGGAACCTCCCTCAAAGTACCAACACTATCCTGGCTGAAAGATTGGCGAACTTATAAAGTGTAATTAATCCCGGCTAGTCTTACCTTTTAGGGTTTGAAGGAAGATTTGATAAAAGCAGTGGGAGCCATCCTGATTAGATAAGATAATAACCAATCTAATCTTGCAAGAGCATACGCTAAAGTTTTTTCTTCTCTCTCTCCAGGTAGCGACCATGTCAGGCCTTAATCAAGATAATAATATAGATGTATTGACTGAACCCGCTTGTTATACTGAGCAGAGGAACGTTGGTTCCGTTCTTTCTTATAATTGTTATAAGACTGAACATGGAATAGGGACATATCCGGATTCTCACGCCGCCCAAACGAAGAAAAAGCATGTTGATGCATCTTCTTCGGGTGTGTTTGTTATCGAGAACTATTTCTCAGTTCACTCTACGTCCTGGGTATTAGATACCGGATCAGGATCTCAAATATGTAATATGTTACATGGGCTAAAGAAAGGTAGGGAACTGGGAGACGGTGATCATTCCGTAAGAGTAGGGAATGGTGCAAATGTTGCAGCCAAATCAGTTGGAGAATATCACTTTGTGTTACCAAATGGTAATACATTGATTCTGAACGAATGCTATTACATTCCGACCCTGATATGCAATCTTATATCAGTTTCTTTATTGAGTAAAGAAGGATATAATTTTGTAGTACATGATAATGTTATGAATATATTCCTGAATCAAAAGTTGATTGGATCAGGCTCGTTAAATAATGGCATATACGTTCTAAATCAAACTACAGTTCTTAATGTGCAAAACACACACAAGAGGAAGAGTTCAGAAATGAACGAATCCTTCTTGTGGCATTGTAGACTAGGTCATATCAATACGACATGACTAGCTAAGTTACATAAGGATGGATATTTGAATCCATTCGAATTTTCATCTTATGACACTTTCCAGTCTTGTCTCAAAGGCAAAATGACCAAAACTCCGTTTAGTGGACACGGAGAAAGAGTTACGGAACTCTTGGGACTGATACATAGTGATGTATGCGGTCCTTTGTCTACACATGCCAGGAATGGTTCTTCGTACTTCATTACATTCACTGATGATCTCTCAAGATACGGACATGTGTTCCTGTTGAAACACAAGTCTGAAAATTTTGAGAAATTCAAAGAATATAAGCACGAAGTAGAGAACCAAACGGGTAAAAGTATTAAGATCCTTCGATCTGATCGAGGAGGAGAATACTTGAGCAATGAGTTCCTGGACTATCTAAAAGAGAATGAGATTCTCTCTCAGCTTACTCCTCCCTATACACCACAGCACAACGGTGTATAGGAGCAGAGGAATCGCACCCTATTAGATATGGTGCGCTCTATGATGAGCACTACCGAGTTGCCTATTTCCTTTTGGGGGTATGCACTGGAGACAGCTGCAGACCTATTGAATATGGTTCCCACCAAATCTGTGCCAACCACTCTATATGAGATATGGAAAGGAAAGAGACCATATCTTAATTACGTTAAGATATGGGGTTGCCCGGCATATGTGAAAACACAAAATCCGGACAAGCTCGGGGCAAGGTCAGTTCTATGCAAGTTTATAGGATATCCCAAACATTCGCGAGGGTATATCTTCTACCACTCCAAGGAACAAAAGGTGTTTGTTTCTCGACATGCCACCTTTTTAGAAAAGGGTTTTCTTATGAAAGAAATTAAAGGCAATGAGGTAGAACTGAAAGAAGTTCCAGCAGCACAGACTACAACTGACGATTTGGTAGAACTAGAGGATTCGATAGTTCCCAACGAACCCCAGCCTCTCTGCCGATCTATTAGGGTTCCTCATCCACCTGAGAGATACTACGGTTTTCTCATAGACGGTGGAAGCGAGGACTGCATCATGGAAGATAATGACCCCACTAGCTTCGAGCAGGCCATCACGAGTGGTGACTCTGTGAAATGGCTGGATGCAATGCGATCTGAGATGGAATCCATGTACACCAACAAAGTATGGACTTTGGAAGTTGCTCCTGAAGGGGTAAAACCCATTGGGAGCAAATGGATCTTTAAGAAGAAACTTGTTGTAGATGGAAAAGTTGAGACTTTCAAAGTTAGACTTGTTGCGAAAGGTTTTCGTCAACGACCAGGTGTGGATTATGACGAAACCTTTTCTCCAGTGGCTATGCTTAAGTCCATCCGGATCTTACTTGCTATTGCTGCATACCATGACTACGAAATCTGGCAAATGGATGTTAAGACTGCATTTCTAAATGGTGATTTAGAGGAGTGCGTGTACATGACTCAGCCAGAGGGCTTCATAGACAGTGGGAGCAGCGGAAAGGTGTGCAAGCTGCTTAAATCCATCTACGGGTTAAAGCAGGCATCGCGGAGTTGGAACATCTGTTTTGATGAAGTAGTCAAACAGTTTGACTTCATCAAGAACATAGATGAACCTTGTATTTACAAGAAGGTGGCAGAGAGTAAGGTTGTCTTCCTCGTATTGTACGTGGATGACATACTCTTGATAGGAAATGATGTTCCTATGCTGCACTCGGTCAAGCTCTTCTTATCACAAAGATTCCCAATGAAAGATCTAGATGATGCCTCCTACATTTTAGGGATTAAGATCTATAGAGATAGATCTAAACGGATACTGGGATTGTCCCAATCCAGGTACATTGACACCATACTAAAGAGGTTTAGTATGGAAAAATCCAAGCGTGGGAATTTACCCACGATCTCTGGACTCACTCTCTCCAAAGAGATGTCTCCCAAGACTGATTTGGAGAGAGCTCGCATGCAAGGGATACCCTATACTTCGGCAGTAGTCTCTATCATGTATGCGATGCTATGTACCAGACCCGATGTGGCATACTCACTAAGTGTAGTGAGTAGGTATCAAGCAGATCCAGGATAGAGTCACTGGACAGCTGTGAAGAACATTCTCAAGTACTTGAGAAGGACTAAAAAGATGTTCTTGGTGTATGGTAATGAAGAACTCCAGGTGGAGTCCTTTACCGATTCGAGCTTCCAAAGTGATAAGGACGACTCTAAGTCACACCCGGGATTTGTCTTTACCCTAAATGGGGGGAGGGGTTTGTTGGAAGAGTTCCAAACAGGAAACCGTGGTTGACTCGACGATGGAGGCTGAATACATCGCTGCCAACGATACTGCCAAAGAGAATGTCTGGATGAAGAAGTTCATCACTGAACTTGGTATGGTTCCGTCCATTGTGCATCCAATACCTTTGTATTATGATAACAATGGAGCTGTGGCTTTGGCCAAGGAACCCAGGTCCCATCAGAGATCCAGGCATATTCTGAGGCGGTATCACCTGATCCGGGAGATAGTTGATCGCCATGAGATCGAGGTAAGGAGAGTTGACACGAAGGACAACACCGCGGATCTACTCACGAAGGCCATACCCTAGATACAATTTGAGCGACTCTTCGGGATGTTGGGTATGAGATACTACAACAGCTGACTTTAGTGCAAGTGGGAGATTGTTAGTTATGTATATGCCCTAGAGGCCATTATTGTACATATGATGTATATTGTAGTGGATGCTTGGGTATATATAGAGAGGACTTTCTTGCTCGACATGATAGTATGCTATCTGGTTTCACTTTGTCTTAACATGTTCACTTGTATTGGGTTACTGTCTTGCTGTCACATGTTGATAAAGCCCTTAGAATATGTACTTGACTACTAGGACTATGATGCAGATCATACTAGTGGGGCCAGGGTAGTCCACGAGTACATCCTATAATTGTTCCTAGTCGAGGGTGTATCGAGACAGGGCATCGATACTCCAGAATAGACCAGCGTATACGCATCTTGACCCATATGATGGGCGATGGATGATCCCACATCCATTGGTGTTTGACATCAAAGATGGTGTACCGGTGCTCAGTGGAGACTGGGTATACTGAACGGACTCACCGAGAACTCCTAGCTGGTATTATACCTATCGTCAGATAGCAGTTCTCTGGTGAAACTGGTACAGGTTAGTCTGTAGACCCGAGATCGTCATAGAGTCTTGTGTGATTCCCACCGTGCTTTGATTTCCACCTTACTATGTTTAAGAGAACATACAAAACGGTGGCTTTTGGGTACAGTCCCGAATCACATAGAGGCAATGAGCGATAGGAGGGGTTTCGTCTCTCCCGGTATTGGGGGTTGATGTTGCGCTGTGTTTGATTGGTTATAACTGGAAGTCCCTGGCCAGGGCTGATATGGAGATCTACTCGTAAGTGTTATCAGTTGTTTCTCGACCTGTTATAAGCCTCACATCGACACTACTTATCGGTTACTGGGGTCTGACGTTTACCACCCCTAGACTAGATATGCGACATATCAGATGAAGAGACCGGACTGTACGGTAGTGTTACTGATTGGATTCACAGGAGTGTGTGCAGGCTTGCTTGTTGATCTTCTGATCGCTCAATACCCGGGTGGCTGTTACGTTTAGCTGACCGCTTGCAGCTTGTGGGTGTTTGATATGATCATCATCTACTGCCGGCGTATTGATGAGTCTTTAGAGTCCTACACAGAGGTTTCCTGGCTCAGGCGAAACGGAGTAGGAGCATGTAGGGTTCCTAGGCACGCTAATTAGGTCTCACAAGGCATCAACCATGCCAATTTCAAATTTTACGGGTGCCGAGAAACCCTTGACTAGATCGTTAACTAGAATTTTAGGCGAAACAAGAAGCTAGTTAACAATTTAACTAAGTGAACGGAAATACAACCTTTGTAGATCCGGTTCTCCACCTCCACAGCTTCGTGATGAAGTCCCCTTGCTGTCCAAATCCAATCCCGGGCTCTAGCGTCGGCTTCATCGGAGAAATGGGCGGGCTAGGTCATCGACAACGATGCCGAAGATGATCTACGTCGAGGCATCGCAAGATCAAGCTCTCACTTCACCAAGTCATGAAACTTGTGAATAAAACACCCTATACTACTTGGCAAAAGGTAGAGGATGAAGAAACAGGAGGTGGGTTCACTTTAGAATTGGTTTTCTCACTCATTTTCACTAGTTGCCATTGTTGATAGCAAGCTTTTCTTCATGTGAAGAAGAAGAAGAAGCAAGAATATGATAAGTGTTCTTACAAAATAATAAAATAATTGAATACTTATCATATCCTAACTATGATTAAGTGTAGAGAATTTACTAGGATTAGTGAATGGTTAGGTTTAGTAGATGAAGACAAAATGGTCAAACCTTCTTGAAACTTCAACAAGCATCATGATATTCAAGCAACCATTTTGTTTTCTTCTCTCTTTATTTGTCCAAAAAATAAATGGATAAACAAATAAATGAATAATTCAAAACCCTAACCATTATGATAACCATGGTATAAGTCTTTACACAAAATCAAGTAAGCATGTATCATCAATCATGATACAATCAAGTGCACAAAAGTATATCACATATACAACTTGTGTACTACAAGTGAGAAAAACCATTTAAAGTGAACCAATACTAGTTAACGCAAAGTAATATATCAAATATATAATTATGCATTAAATTATCAAATCAATACTTGATTTAACGATTCGGTCATATCGTATATGACCGACTAATATCCAATGTATCGATTTATCGAATCAACCCTTGATTCGATAACTAGGTTATATCGCATACAACCAATCGATACATTCATCGCGAGAATGGAATACGGTATCACATACACGTATTATTCTCGGTCCCGCACATATCTCATATGCGCTCCTATTTCGTTTCGCTTGAGCCAGGAAACCTCTGTGTAGGACTCTAAAGACTCGTCAATACGCCGGCAGCAGATGATGATCATATCAAACACCCACAAGCCGCAAGCGGTCTGCTAAACGTAACGGCCACCCGGGTATTGAGCGATCAGAAGATCGACGAGCAAGCCCGCTCACACTCCTGTGAATCCAACCAGTAACACTTACCGTACAGTCCGGTCTGATCGTCTGATATGTCGCATATCTCGCCTAGGGGTGGTAAATGTCAGACCCCAATAGCTCGATAAGTCGTGTCGATATGAGGTCTATAACAGTTCGAGATACTACAGGTAACACTTACCAGTAAATCTCAGCAACCCTGGCCAGGGATTTCCGGTTATAGCCAATCGAACACAGCGCAACATCAACTCCCTATACCGGGAGAGACGAATCCCCTCCTATCGCTCATTGCCTCCATGTGATTCGGGACTGTACCCAAAAGCCACCGTTTTGCACGCCCTCTTGGACGTGGTAAGGTGGAAATCAAAGCACAGTGGGAATCACACAAGACTCTATGACGATCTCGGGTCTACAGACTAACCTGTACCAGTGTCACCAGAGAACTGCCATTTGACGTGAGGTATAATACCATCTGGGAGTTCTCGGCGAGTCCGTCCAGTGTACCCAGTCTCTACTGAGCACCCGTATATCATCTCCGATGTCAAACACCAATGGATATGGGATCATCCATCGCCCATCTGTATGGGTCGAGAAGGTATACGCTAGTCTACTCTGGTATATCGATGCCCCGTCTCGATACACCCACGACTAGGGACCTTGAAGGATGTACTTATAGACTACCATGTCCCCACTAGTATGATCCGCATCATAGTCCAGGTAGTCAAGTACACATCCTAAGGGCTTTACCAACATGTAACAGAGAGGCAATCAGTATACACATTAAGGTAAAGAGTAACCAGATAGCATACTATCATGTCGAGCAAGAAAGTCCTCCCTATATATGTCCCAGCATCCACTACAATATACATCCTATGTACAGTAATGGCCTCTAGGGCATACATATAACTAACAATCTCCCACTTGCACTAGGGCCATCTGTAGCAGTGGTTGCAGTATCTCATACTCAACCATCCCATAAAAGTCTCTCTATGGGAAAAGGCCTTTGTGAGTGGATCCGCCATGTTATCCTCTGTGTAGGGTTCCTAGGCACACTAATGAAGTCTCAGAAGTGATCAAACATGCCCAATTGAAATTTTACAAGTGCCGAGAAACC
Source organism: Agapanthus africanus (assembly GCA_030015575.1). NCBI lineage: Eukaryota > Viridiplantae > Streptophyta > Magnoliopsida > Asparagales > Amaryllidaceae > Agapanthus > Agapanthus africanus. The sequence goes on along the minus strand of JASDDO010000004.1, from coordinate 246,692,025 downwards.
CTAATACGGATCGTTAACTAGATATATAGGCTATGCGATGCAAGTTAACGACTTTAACTTAAAAGGAAAGGGCGTACAACCTTTGTAGATCCGATCCACCACTTCCTAAGCTCCGCGATGATGTCCCTCCGCTGTGCAAATCGGATTCCGGACTCTGGCATCGGCTTCATCAGAAAAATGGGCGGGCTTGGTCGTCGGCTTCGATGCCGAAGATGATCTACGTCGAGGCATCACAAGATCAAGCTCACACTTCACCAAGTCATGAAACTTGTGAAGAAAACACCCAATACTACTAGGCAAGAGGTAGAGGATGAAGAAATAGGAAGTGGGTTCACTTTGGATTTGGATTTCTCACTCATATTCACAAGTTTCCATTGATGGTGGCATAGTTTCTTCATGTTGAAGATGAAGAAGAAGAAGAAAAGAATATGATAGAAAATATGATAAGTATTATTTAAAAGAGAAAACAATATGATACTTATCATATCTTCAACCATGGTTTAGTGTAGAGATTTAACTAAGGTTAGATGAATGGTTAGGGTTATGAAGAAGAAGACAAAATGGTTACTTTGGTCAAAAAAAACATGAAGCAACAAGAACCTTCTAGTATGAAAGCAACCATTTATCTTTTCTTTTCTCATTTAACCAAAAACAAATAGATAAAGAATTAAATGAAAAGAAACCCTAACCATTCACTAATCATGGTTTAAGTCTTTACACAAACCCAAGGTAGCATGTATCATCAAACATGATACAAACAAGTGCACAAAAATATATCACATATACAATGTGCATCAACAAGTGAGAATATCCTTTTAAAGTGAACCAATACTAGTTAATGCAAAGTAATATATCAAATATATAATTATGCATTAAATCATTAAATCAATACTTGATTTAACGATCCGGTCATATCGCATATAACCGACTAATATCCAATGTATCGGCTTATCGAATCAATCCTCGATTCGATAACTAGGTTATATCGCATATAACTAATCGATACATTAATCGTGAGAATAGAATACGGTATCACATACACGCATTATTCTCGGTCCCACACATATCTCATATGCGCTCCTATTTCGTTTCGCTTGAGCCAGGAAACCTCTGTGTAGGACTTTAAAGACTCGTCAATACGCCGGTAGCAGATGATGATCATATCAAGCACCCACAAGCCGCAAGCGGTCTGCTAAACGTAACGGCCATCCGGGTATTGAGCGATCAGAAGATCGACGAGCAAGCCCGCTCACACTCCTGTGAATCCAACCAGTAACACTTACCGTATAGTCCGGTCTGTTCGTCTGATATGTCGCATATCTCGCCTAGGGGTGGTAAACGTCAGACCCCAATAGCTCGATAAGTCATGCCGACGTAAGGTCCATAACATTCGTGAAACTACTGATAACTCTTACCAGTATATCACTGTAACCCTGGCCAGGGATTTCCTGTTATGGCCAGTCGAGCATAGCACAACATCAACCCCCAATACCGGGAGAGACGAATCCCCTCCTATCGCTCATTGCCTCCATGTGAATCGGGACTGTACCCAAAAACCACCTGTTTGCACGACTCAATAGAGCCGTGGTAGGGTGGAAATCAAAGCACAGTGGGAGACACACAAGACTCTATGACGATCTCGGGTCAACAGACTAAGCTGTACCAGTGTCACCAGAGAACTGCCATCTGACGTGAGGTATAATACCATCTGGGAGTTCTCGGCGAGTCCGTTCAGTGTACCCAGTCTTCACTGAGCACCCGCATACCATCTCTGATGTCAAACACCAATGGATATGGGATCATCCATCGCCCATCACATGGGTCGAGAAGATATACGCTAGTCTACTCTGGAATATCGATGCCCCGTCTCGATATTCCCATGACTAGGAACAATGAAGGATGTACTCATTGACTACCCAGGCCCCACTAGTATGATCTTCATCATAGTCCTGGAAGTCGAGTACACATCCTAAGGGCTTTATCAACATGTAATCAGAGAGACAGAAAGTATACATGTTAAGATAAAGAGCAACCAGATAGCGTATTATCATGTCGAGCAAGAAAGTCCTACCTATATATGTCCCAGCATCCACTACAATATACATCCTATGTACAGTAATGGCCTCTAGGGCATACATATAACTAACAATCTCCCACTTGCACTAGGGCCATCTGTAGCAGTGGTTGCAGTATCACATACTCAACCATCCCATATGAGTCTCTCTCTGGGAAAAGGCCTTCGTGAGTGGATCCGCCGTGTTGTCCTCTGAGTCTACTCTCCTAACCTCGATCACCCTGGAGATCAACTATCTCCATGATCAGGTGATGCTTCCTCAGAATATGTCTGGGTCACTGATGGGATCGGGGTTCCTGGGCCAAAGCCACACTTCCATTGTCATACAATGGTAGGAACCTTGTTCATCTTATGAACCAATATACACCCAAACTGCCTCTTTGGTAGTATCTATAATAGCGATGTTACCAGCCTTTATCGTCTAGTTTGCCACGGTATCTAGCTTGGAACTCTTCCAACATACCGTCCCTTTACCGAGGGTAAAGACAATGCCTGCGACTGACATTCAGTCGTCCTTATCACCCTGGAACCTTTCCAGTGATTCTCCTCAGGATCAACTGATACCATCTCACTGCAATTAGTGAGAATCCTAACATCCATTTAGATCTATCTCATAGACCCAAATCACAGGATTTAGGAGGTATCACTTTGATCCTATATGGAGAATCTATGTGATAAGAGGAGATCGACCGATCGTAGCATAGGAAATTCCTTTCCTATCAAGAGTATGTCATCCACGTACTCTACGAGGATCATTACCATACTCCATACTACCCTTTTGTACATACAAGGTTCATCTACCATTTTGATGGTGTCAAACTCTTTGACTAACACATCAAAACAGATGTTCCAACTCCGCGATGCCTGCTTTATCCTGTAAAGCAACTTGCACATGTTTCCGCTGCTCCCACTGTTTACGAAACCCTCTGGCTGTGTACTTATAGACTTTCTATTCTAAATCATTATTTAGAAAAGCAGTCATGACACCCAACCACCAGATATCTGTTGGATATATGTATGCCCTAGAGGCCATTATGTGATAGTGGATGTATCTATACATGTATATATATATATTCAGTTTGCATTCTTGCTCGACATGATAGTATGCTATCTGGTTTTTCTTTATCTGACATGTTTATTTGATCATGCTTCTATTCATTCATACATGCTGATAAAGCCCTGAGGATATCGGCTTGACTACTCTGATTATGATGGAGATCATACTAGTGGGACATCTGTAGTCTATAAGCATATCCTGAAATGTCCCTAGTCGGAGGTGTATCGAGACGGGGCATCGATATACCAGAGTAGACTAGCGTATATGATACTAGACCCATATGATGGGCGATGGATGTTCCCACATTCATCGATGTTTGACATCAAGATCATATACGGGTGCTCAGTGGTGACTGGGTACACTGGACGGACTCGCCGAGAACTCCTATATGGAATTATATCTATCGTCGGATAGCAGTTCTCAGGTAACACTGGTACAGGTTAGTCTGTAGACCCGAGATCGTCATAGAGCCTTGTGTGTTCTCCCACTGTACTTTGATTACCACCCTACCACGACTCTAATGAGTCGTGCAAACAGGTGGCCGTTGGGTACAGTCCCGAGACACACGAAGGCAATGAGCGATAGGAGGGGTTTCGTCTCTCCCGATATTGGGAGTTGATGCTGTACTGTGCCCGACTGGTTATAGCAGCAAGTCCCTGGCCAGGGCTGCTGAGATTTGCTGATAAGTGTTATCAGTAGTTTCTCGAACTGTTATAGACCATTCACCGGCACGACTTATTGAGTTATTGGGGTCGACGTGACCATCCCTAGGCTCGATATGTAGCATATCTGACGAAGAGACTGGACTGTACGGTAGTGTTGCCGGTTGGCTCGACGGGAGTTGTAACAGGTTCGCTTGTTTTCTTCTTATCGCTCAATACCCGGGTGGCCGTTACGTTTGGCTGACCGCTTGCGGCTTGGGGGTGCTTGATATGATCATCACCCACTGCCGGCGTATTGACGAGTCTTAGAGTCCCACATAGGAGTTACCTAGTCCAGGCGAAACGTTGTGGTGCGCGTATGCGATATGCGCTTGGACCCGATTAAAATGCGTGTATGGGATACCGTATATTAATTGGGCGGCTTGCTAATGGTCGGGTCATATGTGATATGACCGGATTTGTGAATCAAGTGTTGATTCATCATTAGTTTTCTCACTACAAATTCTATCTTGTTTATGTTGGATGCATGCATGCATGTGTGCATTCATTCTTGTTCATGCACATATGGATGTGCAAGCACACATGCATACATACATCATATATTATCATGGTTGTTTATACAATGGGAATGGTGGATGTATAAGAATTACACCATGGTTGTATTTGGATAATTATTGGATTTAAATTAAAGCAAAAGAAAATGAAAAATGGGTTAAATCACTTAAGGATTTCTACACTCTTCTAACTCAACCATGCTCACCTAACATTTAACCGATAGTTTATTTTCTTATCATGCTTTTAATTTAAAATAAAATGATATCTAAATATCTAACCATGGTTGGTTTAGAGAAAGAAAAATATATATAGCTATTTTCCTTTTTCTCTTACACAAGATAATTCATTTCTCTTCTTCCAAAAATTCACCATCTTCATCAACCTCCATGCTTATGCTCTCTAGTTCTTATAAGAGAGTGAATCACTTATAAAAATAAGATTTTGAAGTGAGATCCATAACCACAACTCCATTCTAATCAAGTCTAGCTCACTTGATTAGAGTGTTCTCCTTGTTTTACCAAACTTGCTAGCTTGGACGGGAAGCTCCGGGTGGATCGTCGTGGACGCAAAAGGACGACGAGCGGACCTTCTTCCAACACCTTAGAGTCTAAGGAGTCAAGCAAAAATGGGAGCTACAAAGGTTGTAGCCTTCTAACCCTAAGATTTTCTAGTTTAAAGTTTAACAAACCTAATTTTCTAGGATCGATCCACTTGCGCGTTTGTTTAGCACATTAAAAATCATAACTTTTGGACATGTGATGCTTCAAAACACCTCATAGGGTGCTAAACAAACCCAACAATATCGCAGTCATGGTATGTAGCAATGGTAAGTAGGATCTGGATGGACTTAAGTATAGTCCCTGGAAAAGGTTTCATCATTTTCCACTCTTGGTCGATGACGAAAACCTTTAACAAGTCTAGCTTTGAAAGTCTCAACTTTTCCATCTACACCAAGTAATCTTCTCAAGATATACTTGCTCTTGATGGGGATTTAACCCTTCAGATATAGCAACCAAAGTCCATACTTTGTTGGCGTACATGGATTCCATCTCAGATCGCTAAGCATCCAGCCATTCTTACAGAGTCCCTACTCTTGATGGCCTGCTCGAAACTAGTTGGGTCATCATCTCATGATGCATTCCTCGCTCCCACTATCATCGAGAAACCGAGGTATCTCTCAGGCAGGTGAGGAATCCTACCAGATCGGCGGAGAGGCTGAGGTTCGTCGGGGACTATAGAATCCTTTGGTTCTGTCAAATCATCAGCTGCAATTTGTATAGCTGGAACATTTCCAGTTCTACATAACAGACGTTGCCTCGAACTTGTCCAGATTTTGCTTTTAGACAAAGGCCAGACAACCCCAAATCTTAACTGACTTAAGATATGGGCTCTTCCCTTTCCATATCATATATGAAATGGTAGGCATCTGATTTGATCGGAACCCTATTCAATAGGTATGCAACTTCATAAGTGCATAACTCCCAAAAAGGAAATAGGAAACTCAGTAGTACTCATCATGGAGCACACCATATCACATAGGGTGCTATTGCTCCCCCCCGATATACCATCGTGCTATGGTGTATACGGAGGAGTAATGCTGAGAGAGAATCTCATTCTCCTTTAGAATGGTCCAGGAATGCCATGCACAAGTATTCTCCTCCCTGATCTCATCATAGGACATAATACTTATACCCGGTTATTGGTTCTCTACTTCTAACTTATATTCTGTGAATATCTTAAAAGGTTCAGACTTGTGTTTCAAAAGGAACATATGTCTGAATCTAAAGAGATCATCAGAGAATGTAATGAAGTACAAAAAACCGGTCTTGGCATGTGTAGACTGGGGACCTACATACATCAACATGTATCATCCCAAGAGTTCACTAACTCTTTCTCTGTTTCTAGTAAACAGAGCTATGGTCATCTTATCTCTGTGACATGACTGGCAAGTTTCACAAGATGTAAATTCAAACTAATTTAAATATGCATCTAAATGAAACTTAGCTAGTCGGGTCGCATTGATATGACCTAGTCTACAATACCTCAAGGAGGATCCGTTCATTTCTGAACTCTTCCTCTTGTGTGTGTTCTATATATTAGTAACTGTAGTTTGATTTAGAACGTCAATGCTTTTAGATAACGTGCCTGAACCGATCAACTTTTGATATAGGAAATGTTCAAAACATTATCCAACAATACAAAATTTTATCATTTCTTTAATAAATAAAGAGATTGATATGATTTTGTATATCAGGTTCGGTATCTAATAGCATTTATTCAGAATCAATGTATTGGTAATACAGGGTGACAGTGACCAACAGACTTGGTTGCAACACTTGCCCCGTTTTCTGTCTCATGAAACTTATCACCCGTTCTCAGTTTTCTACCCTTTTGTAGCCCTATGTAACATATTATATATCTGGGATCCTGATCCGGTATCAAATACCCAGGATGCAGAGGATACTGAGAAACAGTTCTTTATAATGAACACACCCGAAGGAGATGCATCATATGCACTTTCTTCGTTTGGGCGGCATGGGAATTATGGTATTCCCCTATTTCCTGCTCTGTCTTATAACAATTATAAGTTGGAGCGGGACCAACGTTCCCCAGCTCAGTATAACAAGCGGGTTCGGTCAATACATCCTTATTATTATTTTGATTAAGGCGTGATATGGTCGCTACCTGGAGAGAGAGAGAAGAAAACACTCTGCGTGCGCTCTTGCAAGATCAGATTGGTTATTTATTTTATCTAATCAGGATGGCTCCCACTGTTTTTATCAAATCTTCCTTCAAACCCTAAAAGAAAAGAATAGCCGGGATTAATTACACTCTACAAGTTCGCCAATCTTTCAGCCAGGCCAGTGTCGGTACTTTGAGGGAGGTTCCCCGTGCTTTCGCACGGACCTAATTACAGTAAACCTCGTTTTTCCAGAGGCGTAACCCCGTTGACACCTTTCTAGACACCTACTTGATCGGCTAATTGCAAAGTGCAAAACTCTCCCAGGAGTAACAATTACTCGCAGTGGGTATCGGGATCCAACTATCACATAGAAGGTATGCAATCTAATTTCAAGTTTCAACACTTGAAACTCCCGATAATAGTTTTTACCCCTAGCACCTATGACCTTAACTAAGGTCAATAAATCATAAGTACTAGTCAAGTTCTACCCGTCATTTCGTGATTAATTAGACCCACCCACATGACCCTTAACTAAGGTCAACAAAGTCACGCGACTGTCCTAACTAATCGCATCTTATGCGGTGTAGGAAGACATCACTTAGCTACCGTACACTGTGTCTTGACTATGGTCAACAAACACAGCACGAATACTAAGTACTCTACTTCCTAAAATGACGGAGGGTTGCGTATGGTTTTTGTGAAAACCTTTAACGCTTTGAACTTGATCTCGTTGCGGAATCAAATGTTTTTTTTAAATGGAATGTTTTTGAGGCTTTTCTAGTTTTGCTAAAGGGGTCACTCCCGGTGAAGGGATCGTCGGCCCTTTCCTCGTCGAATGAGGTACGGGATATATCATATATATCACTGTGCAAAGTAGAAACTATAGAAGCAATCAAAAGACAAACCGAGAGTTGTAGCATCTGCCAGTTATTGCTAAAGGAGTCACTCCCGGTGAAGGGATCTCGGTCCTTTCCTTATCGAATAAGGTGCAGGATGTTCTACAAGAAACACCACGATGCAAAGCAAGAACTGTATCTACCTGTTTTATTTTGAAATTCGATTCCACAACATCAATTAGGTTTATTTTCTTTCATTAATCTCATTAATGAATATCCCATCATTTAAGTTACCTAAACATCACAGATAAATATGACGTACACTTATGCCATCCGCATTCGCCTCGATGTCCCCTCGTGCACCGTTAGGTTAGGTAACTAACGGCAGAGCGGGGCAGGGCTAGCGCGGGTGTAAAACATAAGTAACGTCTATATAATATATCATATATACAATATATTATATCTATCACAGAACATCACATGATCACATCACAGATAACGCAGCAGAAAATATCATATGAAATATTGGATATACTAGGACGTCCGTGTTTTCAATACGAGCCAGTATAAAACACGGATTCCACGATCGTGATGAATATCCAATCCCACACCCCTAGACCCCTACGAGAGCAGCAAGCAACCCTACCAATTCTAGGGTTAGGAGACTCGGACTCGACTCCTCGAGTTGGTCTCCCACTGGACCCCAGAACCCAGTTACTTGTGCTCCCCTTCCTTGGGTCTATCCTAATGTGGAAATGTAAATAATATACAAACGGTGACATCTTCCGCAACCTGGAAGTGCCCCAATAAAAGAATATTACATACAAGTTTTTACATGAATGAAAATGAAAAACACTCATCTCACATAAAAAACCCCCCGGCTATTCGAACACGACGATCCAATATAACATATCCAGCAACACATAACATCACATGTCATCAATGTAAGTAAATATGCGCATCCCAATTGTCGTTGACATATAGCAACGAAACCGGCGATATCACATATTACACTTACGGTCACAGAAAAGAAAGTGTAAAACTACAACAGTTGGAATCCGCAAACTCTTTAGACATCGCATGCCTAGCCAAATGAATTCCTTAGACATCGCATGCCTAACAATTATAAACCCCGCATTTTAGTCTCTTTATCGAAAACACTTTTCAATATCAAGTCGGGCAATTCAACAAGATTCCCGACATTCTGATCGAATGCTCGTCGCAAACTTTAGTAGGCGGCCACACCCCCGATACCGTCGACGAAGTGCACCAAGGCGGAACACCGCTGCCGCGAGCACCCGGACGGATGGTTTCGGCGACGGGGTTCTCCTACAGTCACTTGGTCGGGGCTATGGAGTGAAGCTGTCTATTAAGTTTACCCGGCGAGTATCCGTGTACACTACGTGATTGCGACGGACTTTTGATCGCATCAAAATTCCGTGGCAACCGATCAAGTGAGACTAAACTGCTATGTTTATAACATTCATTCAGTCATCTCATAACTAGTTGTGAATTCCAATTATTGTATCACATTCCGGATAAATAGAAAATGTTAAACTTTCCGATCGAACAATCGAACACCCAAGTTTTCCCGATACAGCTCAACACATGAAATAAGTCTAACAACATTCAGTTCATGCCTCAGTACCAACGGTTCAGCCGTAGAAGGGTCAAGCCAACGCCTCACATGTGGCACGCCGTACTGCCCCAAACCCTAAGGTTCAAAGGGCAGTTCAAGACGGTCACATAATCAAGTTAAGGTTTGTTGTCTTCTAGAGGGTCCATCGCGTTACTTGCACTACTTAGAACGTCGTTAAACTACGGAAAAGTCCAACAATTGGAAATTTCCCGGCAAGGGAAAAAGTGGGTATTTATATCCGGTCGAACTTTTTAACATATTCAAAAATACCCGGAAAGCCACATAGACAAAGTCTGATAATCCGATCGAATCAATGAACTCCCAATACAACCCCAGAAAACTCAACTCTTCAGCAAAGTTTAAAAATTCCCAGGAAAACCAGCACTATCAATTAGGAGTTATAGTGTAAAATTCACTGAACAAGGAGGCCGTACGGCCGCGGAACCGCCGCACGAGCCATGCTCGTGCCGCGGAACCGCGGCAGTTTAATGGATTCAGACACTAGAATTTCACAGTAACTCTTACAATCACCTGCTGATTTTTCTGCATATTTTTAATCTGCAAAAAACCCAGATTTTGAAAAAAGTACAGAGAGCATGGAAAAATTGGGGTTTCGGGTTCGATCGGGTTTCAAACGTCGTCTAGACTTCGCCTAAGGCTCTAGCTAGGCTCTGATACCACTGTAGGGTTCCTAGGCACACTAATGAAGTCTCACAAGTGATCAAACATGCCCAATTGAAAATTTTCATGTGCCGAGAAACCCTAATACGGATCGTTAACTAGATATATAGGCTATGCGATGCAAGTTAACGACATTAACTTAAAAGGAAAGGGCGTACAACCTTTGTAGATCTGATCCACCACTTCCTAAGCTCCGCGATGATGTCCCTCCGCTGTGCAAATCGGATTCCGGACTCTGGCATCGGCTTCATCGGAAAAACGGGCGGGCTTGGTCGTCGGCTTCGATGCCGAAGATGATCTACGTCGAGGCATCACAAGATCAAGCTCACACTTCACCAAGTCATGAAACTTGTGAAGAAAACACCCTATACTACTTGGCAAGAGGTAGAGGATGAAGAAATAGGAAGTGGGTTCACTTTGGATTTGGATTTCTCACTCATATTCACAAGTTGCCATTGATGGTGGCATAGTTTCTTCATGTTGAAGATGAAGAAGAAGAAGAAAAGAATATGATAGAAAATATGATAAGTATTATTTAAAAAAGAAAACAATATGATACTTATCATATCTTCAACCATGGTTTAGTTTAGAGATTTAACTAAGGTTAGATGAATGGTTAGGGTTATGAAGAAGAAGACAAAATGGTTACTTTGGTCAAAAAAAAAAAAACATGAAGCAACAAGAACCTTCTAGTATGAAAGCAACCATTTATCTTTTCCTTTCTCATTTAACCAAAAACAAATAGATAAAGAATTAAATGAAAAGAAACCCTAACCATTCACTAATCATGGTTTAAGTCTTTACACAAACCCAAGGTTGCATGTATCATCAAACATGATACAAACAAGTGCACAAAAATATATCACATATACAATGTGCATCAACAAGTGAGAATATCCTTTTAAAGTGAACCAATACTAGTTAATGCAAAGTAATATATCAAATATATAATTATGCATTAAATCATTAAATCAATACTTGATTTAACGATCCGGTCATATCGCATATAACCGACTAATATCCAATGTATCGGCTTATCGAATCAATCCTCGATTCGATAACTAGGTTATATCGCATATAACTAATCGATACATTAATCGCGAGAATAGAATACGGTATCACATATACGCATTATTCTCGGTCCCGCACATATCTCATATGCGCTCCTATTTCGTTTCGCTTGAGCCAGGAAACCTCTGTGTAGGACTCTAAAGACTCGTCAATACGCCGGTAGCAGATGATGATCATATCAAGCACCCACAAGCCGCAAGCGGTCTGCTAAACGTAACGGCCACCCGGGTATTGAGTGATCAGAAGATCGACGAGCAAGCCCGCTCACACTCCTGTGAATCCAACCAGTAACACTTACCGTATAGTCCGGTCTGTTCGTTTGATATGTCGCATATCTCGCCTAAGGGTGGTAAACGTCAGACCCCAATAGCTCGATAAGTCATGCCGACGTAAGGTCCATAACATTCGTGAAACTACTGATAACTCTTACCAGTATATCACTGTAACCCTGGCCAGGGATTTCCTGTTATGGCCAGTCGAGCATAGCACAACATCAACCCCCAATACCGGGAGAGACGAATCCCCTCCTATCGCTCATTGCCTCCATGTGAATCGGGACTGTACCCAAAAACCACCTGTTTGCACGACTCAATAGAGCCGTGGTAGGGTGGAAATCAAAGCACAGTGGGAGACACACAAGACTCTATGACGATCTCGGGTCAACAGACTAAGCTGTACCAGTGTCACCAGAGAACTGCCATCTGACGTGAGGTATAATACCATCTGGGAGTTCTCGGCGAGTCCGTTCAGTGTACCCAGTCTTCACTGAGCACCCGCATACCATCTCTGATGTCAAACACCAATGGATATGGGATCATCCATCGCCCATCACATGGGTCGAGAAGATATACGCTAGTCTACTTTGGAATATCGATGCCCCGTCTCGATATTCCCACGACTAGGAACAATGAAGGATGTACTCATTGACTACCCAGGCCCCACTAGTATGATCTTCATCATAGTCCTGGAAGTCGAGTACACATCCTAAGGGCTTTATCAACATGTAATCAGAGAGACAGAAAGTATACATGTTAAGATAAAGAGCAACCAGATAGCGTACTATCATGTCGAGCAAGAAAGTCCTACCTATATATGTCCCAGCATCCACTACAATATACATCCTATGTACAGTAATGGCCTCTAGGGCATACATATAACTAACACTCTGAGTCTGCTCTCCTAACCTCGATCAACCTAGAGATCAACTATCTCCATGATCAGGTGATACTCCCTTAGAATATGTCTGGATCACTGATGGGACGGGTGTTCCTTGGCATAAGCCACAACTCCATTGTCACACAATGGGAGGAACGAAGTTCATCTCATGAACAAATATACACCCAGACTTACTCTTTGGTAGCGTCTTAAGTAGCGATGTATCCAGCCTTTATCGTCTAGTATGTCACGGTATCTAGCTTGGAACTCTTTCAACATACCGTCCCTTTACTGAGGGTAAAGACAATGCCTGCGACTGACATTCAGTCGTCCTTATCACCCTGGAACCTTTCCAGTGATTCTCCCCAGGATCGATTGATACCATCTCACAACAACTAGTGAGTATCCTAATATCCAATTAGATCTATCTCATAGATCCAAAACGCAGGATTTAGGAGGTATCATTTTGATCCTATATGGAGAATCATTGTGATAAGCGGAGATTGACCGAGCGTAGCATAGGAAACTCCTTCCCTATCAAGAGTATGTCATCCACGTACTCTACGAGGATCACCACTATACTCCCTACTACCTTTTTATATATACAAGGTTCATCTACCATTTTGATGATGTCAAACTGTTTGACTAACTCATCAAAACAGATGTTCCAACTCCGCGATGCCTGCTTTATCACATAAAACATCTTGCACGCGTTTCCGCTGCTCCCACTGTCTACGAAGCCCTCTGGCTGTGTACTTATAGACGCTTTCTTCCAAAACATCATTTAGAAGAGCTGTCATGACACTCAACCACCAGATATCGTAGTCATGGTATGTAGCCGTGGCAAGTAGGATCTGGATGGACTTAAGCATAGGAACTGGAAAAAGGTTTCATCATTATCCACGCCTGGTCGATGACGAAAACCTTTAACAAGCCTAGCTTTGAAAGTCTCAACCTTTCCATGTACACCAAGTAATCTTCTCAAGATTTACTTGCTCGTGATGGGGATTTAACCCTTCAGATATAGCAACTAAAGTCCAAACTTTGTTGGTGTATAAGGATTCCATCTCAGATCCCTAAGCATCCAGCCATTCTTACAGAGTCCCACTCCTGATGGCCAGCTCGAAACTAGTTAGGTCATCATCTCATGATGCAATCCTCGCTCCCACTGTCATAGAGAAACCGAAGTAACTCTCAGGTGGGTGAGGAACCTTACTAGATCGGCGGAGAGGCTGAGGTTCGTTGGAATCTACTGAATCCTTTGGTTCTGTCAAATCATCAGCTGCAGTTTGTATAGCTGGAACATTTCCAGTTGTACATAACAGATCTTGCCTCGAGCTTGTCCGGATTTTGCTTTTCAGACATAGGCCGGACAACCCCAAATCTTAACTAACTTAAGATATGGGCTCTTCCCTTTCCATATCATATATGAAGTGGTAGGCAACTGATTTGATCTGAACCCTATTCAATAGGTATGCAACTTCATAAGTGCATAACTCCCAAAGGAAATAGGTAACTTAGTAGTACTCATCATAGAGCACACCTTATCATATAGGGTGTAATTGCTCCGTCCCGATATACCATCGTGCTATGGCGTATACGGAGGAGTAATGCTGAGAGAGAATCTCATTCTCCTTTAGAATAATCCAGGATTTCTGTGCTCAAGTATTCTCCTCCCTGATCGCATCAAAGGACATAATACTTATACCCGTATTTTGGTTCTCTACTTCTATCTTATATTCTGTGAATATCTTAAAAGGTTCGGACTTGTGTTTCAACAGGAACATATGTCTGAATCTAAAGAGATCATCAGAGAATGTAATGAAGTACAAAGAACCGGTCTTGGCATGTGTAGACAGGGGACCTACATACATCAACATGTATCATCCCAAGAGTTCAGTAACTCTTTCTCTGCTTCCAATAAACAGAGCTGTGGTCATCTTATCTTTGTGACATGACTGGCAAGTTTCACAAGATGTAAATTCAAACTAATTTAAATATGCATCTAAATGCAACTTCAGCCAGTCGGGTCGCAGTGATATGACCATGTCTACAATATCTCAAGAAGGAATCGTTCATTTCTGAACTCTTCTTCTTGTGTGTGTTCCGTATACTAAGAACTGTAGTTTGATTTAGAACATCAATGCTTTTAGATAACGTGCCTGAAGCGATCAATTTTTGATATAGGAAATGTTCAAAATATTATCCAACAATACAAAATTATATCCTTCTTTAATAAATAAAGAGACTGATATGATTTTGTATATCAGGTTCGGTATCTAATAGCATTTGTTCAGAATCAATGTATAGATAATACAGGGTGACAGTGACCAACAGACTTGGCTGCAACTCTTGTCCCGTTTTCTGCCTCATGAAACTTATCACCCGTTCTTAGTTCTCTACCTTTCTGTAGCCCTATGTAACAGATTACATATCTGGGATCCTGATCCGGTATCAAATACCCAGGACGTAGAGGATACAGAGAAACAGTTCTTTGTAACGAACACACCCGAAGAAGATGCATCATATGCACTTTCTTCGTTTGGGCGGCATGGGAAATCCGGTATTCCCCAATTTCCTGCTCTGTCTTATAACAATTATAAGCTGGAGCGGGACCAACGTTCCCCAGCTCAGTATAACAAGCGGGTACGGTCAAATTTCAGTTTTATTATCTTGATTAAGGCGTGATATGGTCGCTACCTGGAGAGAGAGAGAAGAAAACACTCAGCGTGCGCTCTTGCAAGAATAGATTGGTTATTAATTTTATCTAATCAGGATGGCTCCCACTGTTTTTATCAAATCTTCCTTCAAACCCTAAAAGGAAAGACTAGCCGGGATTAATTACACACTACAAGTTCGCCAATCTTTCAGCCAGGCCAGTGTCGGTACTTTGAGGGAGGCGCCCCGTGCTTTCGCACGGACCTAATTAATGTAAACTTCATTTTCCCAGAGGCGTAACCTCGTTAACACCTTTCTAGACACCTACTTGATCGGCTAATTGTAATGTGTAAAACTCTCCCAGGAGTAACAATTACTCGCAGCGGGTATCGGGATCCAACTATTTCATAGAAGGTATGCAATCTCATTGCAAATTTCAACACTTGAAATTCCCGATAATTTTGCCCCTAGCGTCCTATGACCTTGACGCAGGCCAACAAACCATAGTCCGCTAGTCAAGTTCAACCCGTCATTTCCTGATTGAATTAAACCCACCCGCACGACCCTTGACGCAGGCCAACAAAGTCGCACGACTACCCTAATCCAATCCGCATCATATGCATAAGCAGATAAATACTAGTTAGCTACCGCACACTACGCCTTGACGCAGGCCAACAAACGTAGCACGAATACTAACTACCACTTATCTGAAATGACGGAGGGCTACGACAGGTTTTTCTGAAAACCTATTGCGTAATGAACTTGATATCGTTGTAGGATCGAATGAATTTTAAAATGGAGTGTTTTTGAGGCTTTTCCAGTTTTGCTAAAGGAGTCACTCCCGGTGAAGGGATCGTCGGTCCTTTCCTCGTCGAATGAGGTGCGGGATATATCATATATATCACTGTGCAAAGCAGAACTCTTAAAAGCAATCAAAAGACAAACCGAGTGTGTAGCATCTGCCAGTTATTGCTAAAGGAGTCACTCCCGGTGAAGGGATCTCGGTCCTTTCCTTATCGAATAAGGTGCAGGATATATCGTATATACCGCTGTGCAAAGCAAGAACTGTAGCTACCTGTTTTATTTTGAAATTCGATTCCACAGCATCTTAGGTTTCTTGTATTTCATTAATCACATTAATGAAGTCCCATCATTTAAAATACCTAAACATCACAGATAAATACGACGTACACTTATGCCATCCGCATTCGCCTCGATGTCCCCTCATGCACCGTTAGGTTAGGTAACTAACGACCGAGCGGGGCAGGGCTAGCGCGGGTGTAAAACATAAGTAACATCTATATAATATATCATATATACTATATACAGTATCTATCACAGAACATCACATGATCACATCACAGATATCGCAGCAGAAGAATCATATGAAACATTGGATATACTAGGACGTCCGTGTTTTCAATACGAGCCAGTATAAAACACGGATTCCACGGTCGCGATGAATAGCCAAAACCCACACCCCTAGACCCCTACGAGAGCGGCAAGCAACCCTACCAATTCTAGAGTTAGGAGACCCGGACTCGACTCCTCGAGTTGGTCTCCTACTGGACTCCAGAACCCGGTTACTTGTGCCCTCCTCCTTGGGTCTATGCTAGTGCGGAAAAGTAAATAATATACAAAAGGTGACTACTTCCGCATCCTGGAAGTGCCCCAATAAAAGAATATTACATACAAGTTTTTACATGAATGAAAAAGAAAAACACTCATCTCACATAAAAACCCCCGGCTATTCGAACACGACGATCCAATATAACATATCCAGCAACACATAACATCACATGTCATCAACGTAAGTAAATATGCGCATCCCAATTGTCGTTGACATATAGCAACGAAACCGGCGATATCATATATTACACTTACGGTCACATAAAAGAAAGTGTAAAACTACAACAGTTGGAATCCGCAATCTCTTTAGACATCGCATGCCTAACCAAATGAATTCCTTAGACATCGCATGCCTAACAATTATAAACCCCGCATTTTAGTCTCATTATCGAAAACACTTTTCAATATCAAGTCGGGCAATTCAACAAGATTCCCGAAAATCTGATCGAATGCTCGTCGCAAACTTCAATAGGCGGCCGCACCCCCGATACCGTCGACGGAGTGCACTAAGGCGGAACACCGCTGCTGCGAGCACCCGAACGGATGCTTTCGGCGACGGGGTTCTCCTACAGTCACTTGGTCGGGGCTATGAGGTGAGGCTGTCTATTAAGTTTACCCGGCGAGTATCCGCGTACGCTACGTGATTGCGACGGACTTTTGATCACATCAAAATTCCATGGCAACCGATCAAATGAGACTAAACCGCTAGATTTATAACATTCATTCAGTTATCTCATAACTATTTGTGAATTCCAATTATTGTATCCCATTCCAGATAAATAGAAAATGTTAAACTTTCCGATCGAACAATCGAACACCCAAGTTTTCCCGAAACAGATCAACACATGAAACAAGTTTAAAAACATCCAGTTCATGCCTCAGTACCAAAGGTCCAGCCGTAGAAGGGTCAAGCCAACGCCTCACATGTGGCACGCCCTACTGCCCCAAACCCGAAGGTTCAAAGGGCAGTTCAAGACGGTCACATAATCGAGTTAAGGTTTGTTGTCTTCTAGAGGGTCCATTGCGTTACTTGCACTACTTAGAACGTTATTAAACCACGGAAAAATCCAACACTTGGAAATTTCCCGACAGGGGAAAAAGTGGGTATTTATATCCGGTCGAAGTTTTTAACATATTCAAAAATACCCGGAAAGCTACATAGACAAAATTAGACAATCCGATCGAAACACCGAGTCCCCAATACAACCCAGAAAACTCAACTCTTGAGTCAGATTTAAAAATTCCCAGGAAAACCAGCACTGCAAAATAGGAATTACTGTGCAATTTTTAAAACGTGATGTGACTATTTGGCCGCGGAACCGCCGCAGAAGCCAGGCTTCTGCCGCGGTTCCGCCGCGACTTAGTCGAATTGGCAACTCAAATTTTACAGTAACTCTTAGATATTCCTGCTGATTTTTCTGCATATTTTTAATTTTCAAAAATATACAAATTCAGAAAATGTCCAGAGAGCATGGAAAAATTGGGGTTTCGGTTCGATTGGACTTCAAACTCCGTCTAGACTTCGCCTAAGGCTCTAGCTAGGCTCTGATACCACTGTAGGGTTCCTAGGCATGCTAATTAGGTCTCACAAGGCATCAACCATGCCAATTTCAAATTTTACGGGTGCCGAGAAACCCTAGACTAGATCGTTAACTAGAATTTTAGGCGAAACAAGAAGCTAGTTAACAATTTAACTAAGTGAACGGAAATACAACCTTTGTAGATCCGGTTCTCCACCTCCACAGCTTCGTGATGAAGTCCCCTTGCTGTCCAAATCCAATCCCGGGCACTAGCGTCGGCTTCATCGGAGAAATGGGCGGGCTAGGTCATCGACAACGATGCCGAAGATGATCTACGTCGAGGCATCGCAAGATCAAGCTCTCACTTCACCAAGTCATGAAACTTGTGAAGAAAACACCCTATACTACTTGGCAAGAGGTAGAGGATGAAGAAACAGGAGGTGGGTTCACTTTAGAATTGGTTTTCTCACTCATTTTCACTAGTTGCCATTGTTGATAGCAAGATTTTCTTCATGTGAAGAAGAAGAAGAAGAAGCAAGAATATGATAAGTGTTCTTACAAAATAATAAAATAATTGAATACTTATCATATCCTAACTATGATTAAGTGTAGAGAATTTACTAGGGTTAGTGAATGGTTAGGTTTAGTAGATGAGGACAAAATGGTCAAACCTTCTTGAAACTTCAACAAGCATCATGATATTCAAGCAACCATTTTTTTTTCTTCTCTCTTTATTTGTCCAAAAAATAAATGGATAAACAAATAAATGAATAATTCAAAACCCTAACCATTATGATAACCATGGTATAAGTCTTTACACAAAATCAAGTAAGCATGTATCATCAATCATGATACAATCAAGTGCACAAAAGTATATCACATATACAACTTGTGTACTACAAGTGAGAAAAACCATTTAAAGTGAACCAATACTAGTTAACGCAAAGTAATATATCAAATATATAATTATACATTAAATCATCAAATCAATACTTGATTTAACGATCCGGTCATATCGTATATGACCGACTAATATCCAATGTATCGATTTATCGAATCAACCCTTGATTCGATAACTAGGTTATATCGCATACAACCAATCGATACATTCATCGCGAGAATGGAATACGGTATCACATACACGTATTATTCTCGGTCCCGCACATATCTCATATGCGCTCCTATTTCGTTTCGCTTGAGCCAGGAAACCTCTGTGTAGGACTCTAAAGACTCGTCAATACGCCGGCAGCAGATGATGATCATATCAAACACCCACAAGCCGCAAGCGGTCTGCTAAACGTAACGGCCACCCGGGAATTGAGCGATCAGAAGATCGACGAGCAAGCCCGCTCACACTCCTGTGAATCCAACCAGTAACACTTACCGTACAGTCCGGTCTGATCGTCTGATATGTCGCATATCTCGCCTAGGGGTGGTAAACGTCAGACCCCAATAGCTCGATAAGTCGTGTCGATATGAGGTCTATAACATTTTGAGATACTACAGGTAACACTTACCAGTAAATCTCAGCAACCCTGGCCAGGGATTTCTGGTTATAGCCAATCGAACACAGCGCAACATCAACTCCCTATACCGGGAGAGACGAATCCCCTCCTATCGCTCATTGCCTCCATATGATTCGGGACTGTACCCAAAAGCCACCGTTTTGCACGCCCTCTTGGACGTGGTAAGGTGGAAATCAAAGCACAGTGGGAATCACACAAGACTCTATGACGATCTCGGGTCTACAGACTAACCTGTGTTAGTGTATATGCCCTAGAGGCCATTACTGTATCATACTAGTATGTATATTACTTAATGGAAGCTTGGGATATTCACCTTGTATATACAATCTTGCTCAAAATAGTAGTATGCTACTTGGTTTATTTCTACTTCAATGTGTACATGTGTTTATCTTTGTATATTGCTTATACACATTAGTGGAGCCCTTAGGATCTTTGCTTGATTACCAGCGATGTGATGGCCGTCACACTAGTGGGGCTGGGTAATCTAGAAGCACATCCTTATGCAGGTCCCTGGTCGCAGGACTATCGAGACAGGGCATCGATACTCTGGAGTAGACCAGCGCATGCGCTTCTCATCCCAGTGTGGGAGACGGTCTGTCCCACAGCCGTCAGTACGTCGTACTTGAGATAGTATGCGGGTGCCCGTTAGGTTACGGGTACACTGGACAGGACTCGTCGGGAACTGACCAGTTGGTATTATACCTATCGTCAGTTATCAGTTCCCAGGTGACATGAGTACAGCTTAGTCCGCTGACTTGACACTGTCACTTCGCCTTGGGTGTGTTCCCACTGTACTTTGATCACTACCCTACCACGGCTCAAAGGAGTCGTGCAAACAGGTGGTGGTTGGGTGCAGTCCCGAAGCACTTGGAGGCAGTGACGGTTAGACAGGATTCGTCTCTCCCGGTATTGGGGGTTGACATCGCGCTGTGTCTAGGAGAGCCATTACACGAGTAGTCCCTGGCCAGGGCAAACGAGATATACTGGTAGGTTTCCAGTGTTATCTCAGGGTGTTTTGGGCTTCGCTCCGGCACGACTTGTACCGCTATTGGGGGACTGACGTTTACCGCCCCCTAGGCCCGCCATGCGATGTATCAGACGAACAGACCGGACTGTACGGAGAATGTCACACTCAGGCTCAGTAGGAGTTCAGATGGGTTTCGCCTCGTCGGTCTTCTTGTCGGCATTACCTGGGGACCGTTACGCACAGCTAGTGCCGCTTGCGGTCTGTGGTTAAACCCACTGCCAGCGTAGTGTCGAGTCTTTAGAGTCCCACACAGAAAGCTTTTCGCCTTTAGGCAAAAGAGTAGAGGTCGCATGGTTTTGCGACAGGGTTCGGTCACATCCGTGCACTTGTGCACGTACAGTGTCCGGACAGTTTACACTAGCGGGCTTTGGTTTAAGCCAGATCCTAGTGTACCTTATGGGATTGGATTTATCCAGTTTGCATTCGTGTTCCTCGGAACGCGGATGCGGGTGTGTATGCACAATTGACAGGGAGGCACAGACAGCGGATTCTCATTAGGGTTGTTGACAGTTGACCGTTGACTTTTTGCTCAACCCTAATGCGAATATGATATGTGATTAACTATTATATTAATTAAGTATTATGGTGACTTGGTTGTTGAATTTTGTTGATTTTGTTGACTTGTTGACTTTTGTTGACTTGTTGACTTTGTTGACCGGTTGACTAGGCTTGACTAGTTGACCATCATGATAACCATGGCTATCATTTCATGCCAAAGACTTTTACTTGCTTGTTCATTTGAGTAAAATGAGTGCATGACATGATAAGGTTATGGTTGCTTCAACCATCACACATAAGACTTTTTTGATATGATGAGTTATCATTGCTTTGGATTATGAGAGGGTGAGAGACAAAAGAGAGCCTCATTCTTTCTTGCTCATTCTCTCTCTTGTTCTTGAGCTCTTCACTTTGCTCTCACTCTCATCCTCTTGCTCCCTCTCTTGACTCTATGGTTCATATCTCTCATGTGTTGAGAATCAAGAACCATAGATAAAATCCCATTCTATTTCTACTCTACTCATTCTAGTTCACTAGGTTTAGCAAACCAAGTGAACTAGTTTCTTCAAAGAACGAAGAAGGAGCTAAATGTTGGAGCTTTCAAGTGGATCTATCTTCGGCGTACGGAGACGACGAGAAGGAGCCATCGGACCACCACCGGAACTTGAAGAGAAGGAGTTCAAGACAAGCTAGGTATAACCATCTTCATCCAAGTAGCTAAATCTCTTTAGCAAGTTTGCTAGTTTAGTTTAGACACGATCCCGACCTTGTTTAGTCCATGTTGCCTCTTGCGATAAAAATTTGTTTTTTATACCGTTTCCGCCTCCCCGTAAGCACCGGGGGTCGCAACGTGGACTTACAGTGGTATCAGAGCCTAACTAAACTTAAACTAGCTTGGTAGTGAAGTGTAACGAAGTTCGGAACCGGAAAAATCCAAAAACCAAATTTTTATAAAACCTGAGTTTCTGTTGAATTTTTTTTGGCTCAAAATGAAAAACTTTATATACCTAAATTCGGCTCAGGGTTTTCTAAGAACACCCACAAAAAACGATGGCATGAATCCTTCAAGCAGCCGCGGATCCGCGGCCCCAGCTATTGTCATGGCCGCGGATCCGCCGCCCTTTAGGCTCTTCGTTTGATTATTTTTTGTGCAGTGTGTCTCTGTATTGGTTTTGGGATTTTTAAAATATGTCATATGTGCCCAGATTCTCCAGAACAGAAATTTACTTTTGGGGTCCTATAATTTCGTATTTTTTCCGAACTTCACTACACTTTGACTATGATGGTTATATCTGTGATGTTTGCATGTATTGAACGTCGGCTAATCGCTATAAGTCGATTAGTCGGGGTTATACATGATCTGTAATGTGCTGGAATGTGTATATAAATATGTTGGATTGTCACGGGTGAATAGCCGGGGTGGATGTGAGATGAGCTTTTGTTTTTCTTTCATTGATTGTAAATTTGTAAATTGATGTAATTATTATTTGTTTGGCCGCACAACCGGGTCGGGGTTGTAGCCGTCATTGTATAATTTCTTTTTACTGTTTTTGCTCCTAGGATAGACCCATGGTGGGGTGCACAAACTACCGGGTATGCCGAAGTGTCGAGTGGCCTACTCATGGAGATGAGGGAGGTTGCTACGCTTCGGGTACTTGGCGGGTAGTTTGCCGCACCCGTAGGGGTCTTGGGTGGGGTATTGGCTATTCACCGCGACCGTGTAATCTGTTTTTGTTACAGGCTCGTACAAATTACAGATTCCTAGCATATCCAATGTATTTATCTGTGATCTGAAATGTTTATCATTGCAGTATATCTATATATGATATTATTTAGGCGTTGCTTATGTTTTACAGACGCGCTAGCCCAGCCCCCGCTCTGTCGTTAGTTAAGTAACCTAACGGGTAATGACGGGGCCCAGTGGCGAATGCGAATGGCATAAGCGTACGTCATATTTTGGTTGTTTTCTGCAATGGTAGGATTAAATGATGGGACGCATTAAAAGAACTAATGCAAGAATATCACGCATTAAAAGAACTAATGCAAGATAATAAACCAAGTTAAAGTCGTTGGAACACTTTCGAAAAACCACTCGGTTCTTTTCAAAACAAACTTTTAAAATGCGGAGTTTGAGCCACTCCATTTAAAAGCTATCTCGTTCCATCGACTAAATCAAGTTCACTACGTTCACGGTTTCGCCAAAACCATTCGTAGCCCTCCGTCGTTTCATATAAATATTCAACAGTATTCAAGCTGTGTTTGTTGGCCTTAGTCAAGGCACAGTGATTGGTAGCTGGTAGATACTCATATGTTGCATTGATAGATGCGTTGGTTTGGGACAGTCGTATTACTTTGTTGGCCATAGTCAAGGGTATATACGGATGGATTCAAATTAACCCGGACAACGACGGGTAGAACTTGACATGTGACTTATGATTTGTTGGCCCTAGTCAAGGTCATAAGAGCATGGGGCAAAAATCCACATCGGGAGTTTCAAAAGAACTGAAACTTGCTAGATTTGCATACCATTTGGAGTGTGGTGATTCTGGTAGGATTCCTTCAGTTTTGTCACGCGATGATATTTGGATCCCGATCCTACTGTGAGTATATGCTACTCCTCGGGAAATTTCTCGCTAAACGATCAATGCTATAAACCTAGTAGGTGCCTAGAAAGGTGTTAGCGGGGCTACGCCCCCAGGGAAAAGAGGTTCTCTAATTAAGGAACTTCGCGAAAGCGTTGGAAAACCTCCCTCGAAGTACCGACACCAGCCTGGCCGAACGGTTAAGCAAGTATTGTACGGTGGGATTGATCCTGACTAATTCTTCCTTTATGGTTTGAGGAGGAATTCGAGAAACAGTGGGAGCCATCCTGTTTAGACAAATTAAAAACCAGTCTAAACTTGCAAGAGCATCATGCTGAGTGTCTTCTTCTATCTCTCTTAATTGCAGCGACCCTGTGACCGCACCTAGGTTACATCTAGATAAAAATATGACTGAACCTGACTGTTATGACTGGCAAAGGTCTGTCCAGATGTCCATTGCCCATGACAAGCTGGGACACCTCTTAACTAATCAAATCCCTGCTGTCTCAGGTCCAGTTTCCCCTGTCACGGATGTTCACATCCGCAGGACATCGGAAAAGGAATGTGCGAAAGCCAAGTGCCTCGTGTTAGCCTCAGTTAATGGTGCAAACCAGAGGCAGCACGAGAAGATGGACTCAGTTTCTATCTTCCTCCATAACAAAGTTTTATATGGAGAGCAATCTCGTATCGCAAGATATGAGACCTCGAACGAATTGCTTCAAGCGAGGTTGGCTGTCGGGTCATCTGTAGGGGGCAACGTCCTTACAGAAACCAGCTATTTTAAGCTCACGGACCTGGAGACCACGTTGGAGAATGGGTCAAGTACTGACCTAATTCTACAGTCCCTGCCCTCCGCTTATACCCTGAAAGAAACCAGGGAAGGAGAAGGAAAAGGAAGGGCAAAAGTTTCGGGACTGGATATGATTAAAGAGGGATGTTCCTATTGTAGCGGGAATGAACTATGGCAGAGAGATTGCAGGGCTTGTATAGCCAGTAGCCAGAATTCGAAGCATGTTGTGGCTTCGGCTTCGAGTGTGTTTGTAATTGAGAACTGTTTGTCAGTTAACCCTACTTCCTGGGTATTGGATACCGGATTAGGATCTCATATCTGTAATTCGTTACAGGGTCTGAGAAACCGTAGGGTTATCAGGAAAGGTGATATGACTCTCAGGGTTGCTAACGGAATGAGCATGGATGCTGTATCCGTAGGGGAATATCACCTAGGACTGACAACTGGGCAGATATTGATTCTGCGTGACTGTTTGTATGTACCAGGTGCGACTTGCAATATCATATCTGTATCCTTACTTTCTAAGGAAGGATATGATTTTGCTTTTGTAAGCGATGTAGTAAACATCCACCTAAATCAAGCATTGATTGGGTCAGGTACATTAAATAACGGTATATACGTATTAAATCAAGCTCAAATATTCAGTGTCCAGAACACACTTAAAAGAAAGTCTCCAGAATTAAATCAGGCTTTCTTATGGCATTGTAGACTGGGTCACATCAATGAGACACGGTTGACTAAGTTACATAAAGAAGGATACTTGGATCCGTTCGAGTACCAGTCTTATGCCACTTGTGAATCTTGTCTCATGGGAAAGATGACAAAGACTCCGTTCACTGGACACGGAGTAAGAGCGAGCGAGCTCTTGGGACTTATACACAGTGACGTGTGTGGTCCAATGTCTACACATGCGCGAAGCGGTTATTCATACTTCATTACTTTCACAGATGATTTCTCTAGGTATGGACATGTCTTCTTAATGAAGCACAAATCCGAGGCCTTTGAGAAATTTCGAGAATATAAGAATGAAGTAGAAAAACAAACAGGCAAAAGTATCAAGATCCTAAGATTGGATCGAGGTGGTGAATACTTGAGTGCCGAGTTTCTGGACTACTTAAAAGAGAATGGAATTCTCTCTCAGCGTACTCCTCCATACACACCACAACACAATGGTGTATCGGAAAGAAGGAATCGAACCCTATTAGATATGGTTCGTTCCATGATGAGTAAGGCTGAGTTACCGCGATCTTTCTGGGGTTATGCACTGGAAACAGCTGCACATCTCTTGAACCAAGTTCCTACTAAGAGAGTGCCTACCACACCATATCAGATGTGGAGTGGGAAGAAACCCTGTCTTAAATCCTTTAAGACATGGGGATGTCCGGCTTTTGTAAAAAAGCAGCATGCGGACAAGCTCGAGGCACGCTCAGTACAGTGCAAGTTTGTGGGATACCCAAAGAACTCCAAAGGGTATCTTTTCTATTACGCAGAGGAGCAAAAAGTCCTTGTTTCTCGTCATGCCCGCTTCTTGGAAACTGAGTTTTTAGAAAGTCAGATAAGTGGGAGCGCAATAGAACTGGAAGAAATTCCAGAACCACAAGCTGTTACTGAAACCTTAGTAGAACCAGAAAATTCAGGGGAACCGGACATTCCTACGCCGCTCCGCAGGAGTAGTAGGCAGTCTCATCCGCCCGAGAGATACTACGGTTTTCTCATAGACGGGGATAGAGAGGATTGCATCATAGATTATGATGAGCCTACTAGCTTCCAGCAAGCCATTCAGAGCGGTGACTCGGTAAAATGGCTGGATGCAATGCGGACCGAGATGGAGTCCATGTACACCAACAAAGTTTGGACTTTGGACTTTGCTCCAGAAGGGGTAAAACCCGTAGGCTGCAAATGGATCTTCAGAAAGAAGATTGGTATAGATGGGCAGGTTGAAACCTATAAAGCTAGGCTCGTTGCAAAGGGTTTTCGTCAAAGACCTGGTTTGGACTATGACGAGACCTTTTCTCCGGTAGCCATGCTTAAATCCATTCGGATCCTTCTTGCCATTGCTGCCTTCCACGATTATGAAATCTGGCAGATGGACGTAAAGACGACTTTCCTAAATGGAAATTTGGAAGAGTGCGTCTATATGGATCAGCCAGAGGGATTCATTCAGAGTGGGAGCAGCGGTAAAGTGTGCATGTTGCTCAAGTCCATCTATGGACTTAAGCAGGCATCGCGGAGTTGGAACATCTGCTTTGATGATACTGTCAAAGAATTCGACTTTGTCAAAAACCCAGATGAACCATGCATTTACAGTAAGATTGTAGGGAGAAATGTGGTATTCCTCGTCTTGTACGTCGATGGCATTCTCCTAATAGGAAATGATATTCCTATGCTACAGTCAGTCAAAGGATTCTTGTCACAGAGGTTCTCCATGAAGGACCTGGGCGATGCCAACTACATTCTGGGGATCCAGATCTATCGTGATAGATCTAAGAGGATGTTGGGACTTTCACAGTCAAGGTACATCGACACCATACTAAAACGATTCAGTATGGAAGATTCCAAGCGCGGTAATCTACCGGCTTGTCACGGAATCACCCTCTCCAAAGAGATGTCTCCCAAGACTGATTTGGAAAGGGCTCGCATGTCATCAATACCCTACGCATCTGCGGTAGGCTCTATTATGTATGCGATGTTGTGTACCAGACCAGATGTAGCATACGCATTGAGCGTTGTAAGCCGGTATCAGTCGGACCCAGGGGAGAAACACTGGATAGCAGTAAAGAATATTCTCAAGTACCTGAGAAGGACTAAGGAGATGTTCTTGGTGTATGGCGGAAAAGACCTCCAGATTGAGGCCTTTGCTGACTCCAGCTTCCAGAGTGACAAGGATGACTCCAAGTCCATGTCGGGTTATGTCTTTACCCTCAATGGAGGGGCGGTTTGCTGGAAGAGTTCCAAGCAGGAAACCGTTGCTGACTCAACCATGGAAGCGAAGTACATAGCTGCTTGCGATGCCGCAAAAGAAGCTGTCTGGATGAAGAAGTTCCTCACGGAACTTCAGGTGGTTCCTACCAGTGTTGATCCAATACCGCTGTATTGTGACAACAATGGCGCTATAGCTTTAGCGAAGGAACCCAGGTCCCATCAGAAGTCCAGGCACATTCTGAGGCGGTTCCACCTGATCAGGGAGATCATTGATCGCCAGGAGATCGAGGTAAAGAGAGTAAAATCAGAAGATAACACTGCAGATCCATTCACCAAGGCCCTGCCCCAGACTCAGTTCGAGCGGCTGATCGAGATGATAGGTCTTCGATACGCCAGTACATGGCCTTAGTGCAAGTGGGAGATTGTTAGTGTATATGCCCTAGAGGCCATTACTGTATCATACTAGTATGTATATTACTTAATGGAAGCTTGGGATATTCACCTTGTATATACAATCTTGCTCAAAATAGTAGTATGCTACTTGGTTTATTTCTACTTCAATGTGTACATGTGTTTATCTTTGTATATTGCTTATACACATTAGTGGAGCCCTTAGGATCTTTGCTTGATTACCAGCGATGTGATGGCCGTCACACTAGTGGGGCTGGGTAATCTAGAAGCACATCCTTATGCAGGTCCCTGGTCGCAGGACTATCGAGACAGGGCATCGATACTCCGGAGTAGACCAGCGCATGCGCTTCTCATCCCAGTGTGGGAGACGGTCTGTCCCACAGCCGTCAGTACGTCGTACTTGAGATAGTATGCGGGTGCCCGTTAGGTTACGGGTACACTGGACAGGACTCGTCGGGAACTGACCAGTTGGTATTATACCTATCGTCAGTTATCAGTTCCCAGGTGACATGAGTACAGCTTAGTCCGCTGACTTGACACTGTCACTTCGCCTCGGGTGTGTTCCCACTGTACTTTGATCACTACCCTACCACGGCTCAAAGGAGTCGTGCAAACAGGTGGTGGTTGGGTGCAGTCCCGAAGCACTTGGAGGCAGTGACGGTTAGACAGGATTCGTCTCTCCCGGTATTGGGGGTTGACATCGCGCCGTGTCTAGGAGAGCCATTACACGAGTAGTCCCTGGCCAGGGCAAACGAGATATACTGGTAGGTTTCCAGTGTTATCTCAGGGTGTTTTGGGCTTCGCTCCGGCACGACTTGTACCGCTATTGGGGGACTGACGTTTACCGCCCCCTAGGCCCGCCATGCGATGTATCAGACGAACAGACCGGACTGTACGGAGAATGTCACACTCAGGCTCAGTAGGAGTTCAGATGGGTTTCGCCTCGTCGGTCTTCTTGTCGGCATTACCTGGGGACCGTTACGCACAGCTAGTGCCGCTTGCGGTCTGTGGTTAAACCCACTGCCAGCGTAGTGTCGAGTCTTTAGAGTCCCACACAGAAAGCTTTTCGCCTTTAGGCAAAAGAGTAGAGGTCGCATGGTATTGCGACAGGTCGCATGGTTTTGCGACAGGGTTCGGTCACATCCGTGCACTTGTGCACGTACAGTGTCCGGACAGTTTACACTAGCGGGCTTTGATTTAAGCCAGATCCTAGTGTACCTTATGGGATTGGATTTATCCAGTTTGCATTCGTGTTCCTCGGAACGCGGATGCGGGTGTGTATGCACAGTTGACAGGGAGGCACAGACAGCGGATTCTCATTAGGGTTGTTGACAGTTGACCGTTGACTTTTTGCTCAACCCTAATGAGAATATGATATGTGATTAACTATTATATTAATTAAGTATTATGGTGACTTGGTTGTTGACTTTTGTTGATTTTGTTGACTTGTTGACTTTTGTTGACTTGTTGACTTTGTTGACCGGTTGACTAGGCTTGACTAGTTGACCATCATGATAACCATGGCTATCATTTCATGCCAAAGACTTTTACTTGCTTGTTCATTTGAGTAAAATGAGTGCATGACATGATAAGGTTATGGTTGCTTCAACCATCACACATAAGACTTTTTTGATATGATGAGTTATCATTGCTTTGGATTATGAGAGGGTGAGAGACAAAAGAGAGCCTCATTCTTTCTTGCTCATTCTCTCTCTTGTTCTTGAGCTCTTCACTTTGCTCTCACTCTCATCCTCTTGCTCCCTCTCTTGACTCTATGGTTCATATCTCTCATGTGTTGAGAATCAAGAACCGTAGATAAAATCCCATTCTATTTCTACTCTACTCATTCTAGTTCACTAGGTTTAGCAAACCAAGTGAACTAGTTTCTTCAAAGAACGAAGAAGGAGCTAAAGGTTGGAGCTTTCAAGTGGATCTATCTTCGGCGTACGGAGACGACGAGAAGGAGCCATCGGACCACCACCGGACCTTGAAGAGAAGGAGTTCAAGACAAGCTAGGTATAACCATCTTCATCCGAGTAGCTAAATCTCTTTAGCAAGTTTGCTAGTTTAGTTTAGACACGATCCCGACCTTGTTTAGTCCATGTTGCCTCTTGCGATAAAAATTTGTTTTTTATACCGTTTCCGCCTCCCCGTAAGCACCGGGGGTCGCAACGTGGACTTACAACCTGTACCAGTGTCACCAGAGAACTGCTATCTGACGTGAGGTATAATACCATATGGGAGTTCTCGGCGAGTCCGTCCAGTGTACCCATTCTCTACTGAGCACCCTATATCATCTCCGATGTCAAACACCAATGGATATGGGATCATCCATCGCCCATCTGTATGGGTCGAGAAGGTATACGCTAGTCTACTCTGGTATATCGATGCCCCGTCTCGATACACCCACGACTAGGGACCTTGAAGGATGTACTTATAGACTACCATGTCCCCACTAGTATGATCCGCATCATAGTCCAGGTAGTCAAGTACACATCCTAAGGGCTTTACCAACATGTAACAGAGAGGCAATCAGTATACACGTTAAGGTAAAGAGTAACCAGATAGCATACTATCATGTCGAGCAAGAAAGTCCTCCCTATATATGTCCCAGCATCCACTACAATATACATCCTATGTACAGTAATGGCCTCTAGGGCGTACATATAACTAACAGAGCACATATGTGATATGTGCAGGACCGTTATTAATATGATATGAGATACCGTATTCTATTCTCGCGATACGTGATATCGGCCGGGTATATGTGATATAGCCGGGTTATCAAATCAAGTGTTAATTCGATAAATTGATACATATTATATTAGTCGGTTATTTGTATAATATCCGGATTATTAAATCAAGAGCTGATTTAATAATTTAATGTATAATTATATTTGTGATATATTACATTACATTAACTAATATAAACTCACTTAAATGATTCTTTTTCTCACTTGATGATACATTGATATATATGTGATATATGTTAATTGTATTATTTTCTTATTGTTAGTTATATGTATGCCGTAGAGGCCATTACTGTACATTGGATGTATATTGTAGTGGATGCTGGGACATATATAGGTAGGACTTTCTTGCTCGACATGATAGTATGTTATCTGGTTGCTCTTTATCTTAACATGTACACTTTCTGTCTCTCTGTTACATGTTGATAAAGCCCTTAGGATGTGTACTCGACTTCCAGGACTATGATGCAGATCATACTAGTGGGGCCTGGGTAGTCCATGAGTACATCCTTCAATGTTCCTAGTCGTGGGAATATCGAGACGGGGCATCGATATTCCAGTGTAGACTAGCGTATATCTTCTCGACTCATGTGATGGGCGATGGATGATCCCATATCCATTGGTGTTTGATATCAGAGATGGTATGCGGGTGCTCAGTGGAGACTAGGTACACTGAACGGACTCGCCGAGAACTCCCAGATGGTATTATACCTCACGTCAGAGGGCAGTTCTCTGACACTGGTACAGCTTAGTCTGTTGACCCGAGATTGTCATAGAGACTTGTGTGTCTCCCACCGTGCTTTGATTTCCACCCTACCACGGCTCTACCGAGTTGTGCAAACAGGTGGTTTTTGGGTACAGTCCCGATTCACATGGAGGCAATGAGCGATAGGAGGGGATTCGTTTCTCCCGGTATTGGGGGTTGATGTTGCGCAATGCACGACTGGCCATAACTGGAAATCCCTGGCCAGGGTTGTAGTGATATACTGGTAAGAGTTATCAGTAATTTCACGAATGTTATGGACCTTACATCGGCATGACTTATCAAGCTACTGGGGTCTGACGTTTACCACCCCTAGGCGAGATATGCGACATATCAGACGAACAGACTGGACTGTACGGTAAGTGTTACTGGTTGGATTCACAAGAGTGTGAGCGGGCTTGCTCGTCGATCTTCTGATCGCTCAATACCCGGGTGGCCGTTACGTTTTGCAGACCGCTTGCGGCTTGTGGGTGTTTGATATGATCATCATCTGCTGCCAGGCGTATTGACGAGTCTTTAGAGTCCTACACAGAGGTTTCCTGGCTCAAGCGAAACGAAATAGGAGCGCATATGAGATATATGCGGGACCGAGAATAATGCGTGTATATGATACCGTATTCTATTCTCGCGATGAATGTATCGATTGGTTGTATGTGATATAACCTAGTTATCGAATCGAGGATTGATTCGATAAGTCGATACATCGGATATTAGCCGGTCATATGCGATATGACCGGATCGTTAAATCAAGTGTTGATTTAATGATTTAATGTATAATTATATATTTGATATATTACTTTGCATTAACTAGTATTTGTTCACTTAAAATGGATTTTCTCACTTGATGTGCACATTGTATATGTGATATATTTTTGTGCACTTGATTGTATCATGTTTGATGATACATGCAAGTTTGGGTGTATGTTTACTTTAAACCATGGTTAAGTGAATGGTTAGGGTTTTGTTATCTTTTCTTAATTATTTATTTTATTTATTTATTTTAGGGCAAGAAACAAAATGGTGGCTTCTTTTGTTTTTACCTTGAAGCTTCATGAAGCTTTGACCACTTTGTTTCTTTCCTAAACATAACCATTCACCTAACCCTAGTTTATTCTCTACACTTGTTAAACTAACCCAAGGTTGAATTATGATAAGAATGATTTTATTTTCTATTATTCACAATTCTTATCATATTCTTTTCTTCTTCTTCTTCTTCTTCTTCAAGAAGAAGAAACCTTGCATCCTCTAATGGTGTCATGATAAAAAGAGTGAGAAATCCTATTCTAAAGTGAACCCACTTCCTATTTCTTCATCTTCTACCACTTGCCATGTAGTATAGGGTGTTTTCTTCACAAGTTTCATGACTTGGTGAAGTTGGAGCTTGATCTTGAGTTGCCTCGACGTAGATCATCTTCGGCATTGAAGTCGACGACCTAGCCCGCCCATTTCTCCGATGAAGCCGACGCTAGAGTCCGGGATTCGATGATCGCAGCGAGGGGACATCGTTACGGAGCCAAGGAAGTGGAGGACCCGATCTACAAAGGTTGTAGTCACTTTCCTTTTAGTTAAAGTTGTTAACTTGTTATCGTTTTCGCCTATCCTCTAGTTACGATCTTGCTTAGGGTCACTTGGCACATAGAAAAATTTAGAATTGGCCATGTTTGATCACTTGTAGAACCTCATGGGCGTGCCTAGGAACCCTACAGTGGTATTAGAGCCTAGCTAGAGCTTTTGGCGATGAGTAAACGGAGTTAGAAGTCCGATCGAACCGAAACCCTAATGCAAAATCCACTCTCTGTACATTTTTGAAAATTGTGGATTTTTATGAATTAAAAATATGCAGAAAAATAAACAGGCTTTTGTAAGAATTACTGTGAAGCACGTGAGCATGAATTGACCAAGTGGTTGCGGAACCGCGGCATGAGCTTGGCATGTGCGGCGGTTCCGCGGCAATAAAGAGGCATCTTGTCATTATTTTTGCACAGTAATTCCTATATTGTTGTGCTGAGTTTTCTGGGAATTTTTAATCTACACTCAAGAGTTGAGTTTTCTGGGTTGTATTGGGAGTTCGTAGATTCGATCGGATTATCAAACTTTGTCTATATGTTTTTCCGGGTAATTTTAGAATATGTTAAAAAGTTCGACCGGATATAAATAGCCACTTTTTCCCCTACCGGGAAATTTCCAATTGTTAGATTTTTCCGTAGTTTAACGACATTCTAAGTAGTGCAAGTAACGCGATGGTCCCTCTAGAAGACAACAGACCTTAACTCGATTATGTGACCGTCTTGAACTGCCCTTTGAACTTTAGGGTTTGGGGCAGTACGGCATGCCACATATGAGGCGTTGGCTTGACCCTTCTACGGCTGGACCGTTGGTACTGAGGCATGAAGTGAATGTTTTAAAACTTATTTCATGTGTTGAGATATTTCGGAAAAACTTGGGTGTTCGATTGTTCGATCGGAAAGTTTAACATTTTCTATTTTATCTGGAATGTGATACAATATTTGGAATCCACAAGTAGTTATGAGATAACTGAATGAATATTATAAACATAGCAGTTTAGTCTCACTTGATCGGTTGCCACGGAATTTTGATGTGATCAAAAGTCCGTCGCAATCACGTAGCGTACGCGAATACTCGCCAGGTAAACTTAATAGACAGCCTCACCCCATAGCCCTGACCAAGTGACTGTAGGAGAACCCCGTCGCCGAAAGCATCCGTTCGGGTGCTCGCGGCAGCGGTGTTCCGCCTTGGTGCACTTCATCGACGGCGTCGGGGGTGCGGCCGCCTACTAAAGTTTGCGACGAGCATTCGATCAGGATATCGGGAATCTTGTTGAATTGCCCGACTTTATGTTGAAAAGTGTTTTCGATAATGAGACTAAAATGCGGGGTTTATAATTGTTAGGCATGCGATGTCTAAGGAATTCATTTGATTAGGCATGCGATGTCTATGCAGGTTACGGATTCCAACTGTTGTAGTTTTACACTTTCTTTTCTGTGACCGTAAGTGTAATATGTGATATCGCCGGTTTCGTTGCTATATGTCTACGACAATTGGGATACGCATGTTTACTTACGTTGATGACATGTGATGTTATGTGTTGCTGGATATGTTATATTGGATTGTCGTGTTCGAATAGCCGGGGTTTTTTTATGTGAGACGAGTGTTTTTCATTTTTCATTCATGTAAAAAAAAACTTGTATGTAATATTCTTTTATTGAGGCACTTCTAGGTTGCGGAAGATGTCACCGTTGATGTATATTATTTACTTTTCCGCATTAGGATAGACCCAAGGAGGGGAGCACAAGTAACCGGGTTCTAGGGTCCAGTGGGAGGCCATCTCGAGGAGTCGAGTTCGGGTCTCCTAACCCTAGAATTGGTAGGGTTGCTTGCCGCTCTCGTAGGGGTCTAGGCGTGTGGGATTGGCTATTCATCACGACCGTGGAATCCGTGTTTTATACTGGCTCGTATTAAAAACACGGACGTCCTAGTATATCCAATATTTCATATGATATTTTCTGCTGCGTTATCTGTGATGTGATCATGTGATTTGTTCAGATAGATTTTATATATAGTATATATGATATATTATATAGACGTTGCTTATGTTTTTCACCCGCGCTAGCCCTGCCTCACTCTGCCGTTAGTTACCTAACCTAACGGTGCAGACGGGACATCGAGGCGAATGCGGATGGCATAAACGTATGTTATATTTATCTGTGATGTTTAGGTGGACTTAAATGATGGGATATTCATTAATGTGATTAATGAAAGAAAATAAACCTAAAAGATGTTGTGGAATCGAATTTCTAAAATAAAACAGGTAGCTACAGTTCTTGCTTTGCATCGCGGTGTTCCTTGTAGAACATCCTGCACCTTATTCGATAAGGAAAGGACCGAGATCCCTTCACCGGGAGTGACTCCTTTAGCAATAACTGGCAGATGCAACACACTCGGTTTGTCTTTTGATTGCTTCTATAGTTTCTGCTTTGCACAGCGGTATATATGATATATCCTGCACCTTATTCGATGAGGAAAGGGCCGAACCGGGAGTGACCCCTTTAGCAAAACTAGAAAAGCCTCAAAAACACTCCATTTAAAAACCATTTGATTCCGCAACGAGATCAAGTTCAAAGCGTTAAAGGTTTTCTTAAAAACCATCCGCAACCCTCCGTCATTTTAGGAAGTAGAGTACTTAGTATTCGTGCTACGTTTGTCGACCATAGCCGAGGCGTAGTGTACGGTAGCTAAGTGATGTCTTCTTATACCGCATATGATGCGATTAGTTAGGACAGTCATGTGGCTTTGTTGACCTTAGCCAAGGGTCATGTGGGTGGGTCTAATTAATCACGAAATGACGGGTAGAACTTGACTAGTGCTTATGATTTGTTGACCTTAGCCAAGGTCATAGGTACTAGGGGTAAAAATCGTTATCGGGAGTTTCAAGTGTTGAAATTTGCAATGAGATTGCATACCTTCTATGTGATAGTTGGATCCCGATACCCACTGCGAGTAATTGTTACTCCTGGGAGAGTTTTGCACTTTACAATTAGCCGATCAAGTAAGTGTCTAGAAAAGTGTCATTGGGGTTACGCCTCTGTAATTAGGTCCGTGCGAAAGCACGGGGAACCTCCCTCAAAGTACCGACACTGGCCTGGCTGAAAGATTGGCGAACTTGTAGAGTGTATTTAATCCCGGCTAGTCTTTCCTTTAGGGTTTGAAGGAAGATTTGATAAAAACAGTAGGAGCCATCCTGATTAGATAAAAAAAATATATAACCAATCTAATCTTGCAAGAGCGCACGCAGAGTGTTTTCTTTTCTCTCTCTCCAGGTAGCGACCATATCACGCCTTAATCAAGATAATAATATGGATGTATTGACCGAACCCGCTTGTTATACTGAGCTGGGGAACGTTGGTCCCGCTCCAACTTATAATTGTTATAAGACAGAGCAGGAAATAGGGGAACACCAGAATTCCTGTGCTGCCCAAACGAAGAAAGTGCATATGATGCATCTCCTTCGGGTGTGTTCATTACAAAGAACCGTTTCTCAGTATTCTCTACGTCCTGGGTATTTGATGCCGGATCAGGATCCCAGATATGTAATCAGTTACATAGGGCTACAGAAAGGTAGAGAACTAAGAACGGGTGATAAGTTTCATGAGACAGAAAACGGGGCAAGTGTTGCAGCCAAGTCTGTTGGTCACTGTCACCCTGTATTACTGGTACATTGATTCTGAACAAATGCTATTAGATACCGAACCTGATATACAAAATCATATCAGTCTCTTTATTAGTAAAGAAGGATATAATTTTGTATTGTTGGATATTGTTTTGAACATTTCCTATATCAAAAGTTGATCGGTTCAGGCACGTTATCTAAAAGCATTGATGTTCTAAATCAAACTACAGTTCCTAGAATACAGAACACACACAAGAGGAAGAGTTCAGAAATGAACGAATCCTTCTTGAGGCATTGTAGACTAGGTCATATCAATGCAACTCGACTAGCTGAAGTTACATTTAGATGCATATTTAAATCAGTTTGAATTTACATCTTGTGAAACTTGCCAGTCATGTCACAAAGATTAGATGTCCATAGCTCTATTTATTGGAAACAGAGAAAGAGTTAGTAAACCCTTGGGATTGATACGTGATGATATATGTAAGATCCCTTGTCTACACATGCCAAGACCGGTTCTTTGTACTTCATTACATTCTCTGATGATCTCTCAAGATTCAGTCATATGTTCCTGTTGAAACATAAGTTCGAACCTTTTGAGATATTCACAGAATATAAGTTAGAAGTAGAGAACCAAAAACCGGGTATAAGTATTATGTCCTATGATAAGATCAGGGAGGAGAATACTTATGCATAGAATTCCTGGATTATTCTAAACGAGAATGAGATTCTCTCTCCGTATTACTCCTCTGAATACACCACAACACAACGGTGTATCAGGGCGGAGCAATCGCACCGTATTAGATATGGTGTGCTCTATGATGAGTACTACTGAGTTACCTATTTAATTTTGGGGTTGTGCACTTGAGAAGCTGCATACCTATTGAACTAGGTTCGAATCAAATCAGTGCCTACCACTCCATATAAGATATGGTATGGGAAGAGCCTATCTCTTAAGTAAGTTAAGATTTAGGATTGTCCGGCCTATGTCAAAAGCAAAATCCAAACAAGATCGAGGCAAGGTCAGTTCTGTAGAACTGGAAAGGTTCCAGCTATACAAAACTGCAGCTGATGATTTGACAGAACCAAAGGATTCAATAGTCCCCGACGAACCTCAGCCTCTCCGCCGATCTAACAGGGTTCCTCATCCGCCTGAGAGATACTTTGGTTTCTCGATGACAGTGAGAGCGAGGAATGCATCATGAGATGATGACCCAACTAGTTTCGAGCAGGCCATCGAGAGTAGGGACTCTGTAAGAATGGCTGGGTGCTTAGCGATCTGAGATGGAATCCATATACACCAACAAAGTATGGACTTTGGTTGCGATATCTGAAGGGTTAAATCCCCATCAGGAGCAAGTATATCTTGAGAAGATTACTTGGTGTAGATGGAAAAGTTGAGACTTTCAAAGCTAGACTTGTTGAAGGTTTTTCGTCATCGACCAAGCGTGGATAATGATGAAACCTTTTCCAAGTGACTATGCTTAAGTCCATCCGGATCCTACTTAACATTGCTACATACCATGACTACGATATCTGGTGGTTGGGTGCCATGACTGCTTTTCTAAATACTGATTTAGAAGAGAACGTCTATAAGAACACAGCCAGAGGGCTTCGTAAACATTGGGAGCAGCGGAAACGTGT
This sequence comes from Agapanthus africanus, assembly GCA_030015575.1. Classification (NCBI taxonomy): domain Eukaryota; kingdom Viridiplantae; phylum Streptophyta; class Magnoliopsida; order Asparagales; family Amaryllidaceae; genus Agapanthus; species Agapanthus africanus. The sequence continues at coordinate 246,653,704 of JASDDO010000004.1, read as the reverse complement.
GCAAGTTGCTTTATAGGATAAAGCAGACATCACGGAGTTGGAACGTCTGTTTTAATGAAGTAGTCAAAGAGTTTGACATCATCAAAATGGTAGATGAACCTTGTATATACAAAAAGGTAGTATGGAGTATGGTGATGATCCTCGTATTGTACATGGACAACATACTCTTGATAGGAAAAGAGTTTCTTATGCTACGATCGGTCGATCTCCTCTTATCACATAGATTCTCCAAATAGGATAAAGGTGATACCTCCTAAATCCTGGGATTTGGATCTATGAGATAGATCTAAATGGATGTTAGGCTTCTCACTAGGTTTAGTGAGATGGTATCAATCGATCCTGGGGAGAATCACTGGAAAGGTTCCAGGGTGATAAGGACGACTGAATGTCAGTCGCAGGCATTGTCTTTACCTTCAATGGAGGGACGGTATGTTGGAAGAGTTCCAAGCTAGATACCGTGGCAAACTAGACGATAAAGGCTGGTAACATCGCTATTAAAGATGCTACCAAAGTGGAAGTTTGGGTGTATATTGGTTCCATTGTGTGACAATGGAAGTGTGGCTTTGGCCAAGGAACCCTGATCCCATCAGTGACCCGACATATTCTGATGCAGCATCACCTAATCATGGAGATAGTTGATCTCCAGGATGATCAAGGTTAGGAGAGTAGACTTTGAGGACAACACAGTGGATCCACTCACAAAAGGCTTTTTCCCAGAGAGAGACTTTTATGGGATGGTTGAGTATTAGATACTGCAACCACTGCTACAGATGGCCCTAGTGCAAGTGGGAGATTGTTAGTTATATGTATGCCTTAGAGGCCATTACTGTACATTGGATGTATATTGTAGTGGATGCTGGGACATATATAGGTAGGACTTTCTTGCTCGACATGATAGTATGCTATCTGGTTGCTCTTTATCTTAACATGTACACTTTCTGTCTCTCTGTTACATGTTGATAAAGCCCTTAGGATGTGTACTCGACTTCCAAGACTATGATGCAGATCATACTAGTGGGGCCTGGGTAGTCCATGAGTACATCCTTCAATGTTCCTAGTCGTGGGAATATCGAGACGGGGCATCGATATTCCAGTGTAGACTAGCGTATATCTTCTCGACCCATGTGATGGGCGATGGATGATCCCATATCCATTGGTGTTTGACATCAGAGATGGTATGCTGGTGCTCAGTGGAGACTGGGTACACTGAACGGACTCGTCGAGAACTCCCAGATGGTATTATACCTCACATCAGATGACAGTTCTCTGGTGACACTGGTACAGCTTAGTCTGTTGACCCGAGATCGTCACAGAGTCTTGTGTGTATCCCACTGTGCTTTGATTTCCACCCTACCACGGCTCTAATGAGTTGTGCAAACAGGTGGTTTTTTGGGTACAGTCCCGATTCACATGGAGGCAATGAGCGATAGGAGGGGATTCGTCTCTCCCGGTATTGGGGGTTGATGTTGCGCAATGCACGACTGGCCATAACTGGAAATCCCTGGCAAGGGTTGTAGTGATATACTGGTAAGAGTTATCAGTAGTTTCACGAATGTTATGGACCTTACATCGTTATGACTTATCAAGCTACTGGGGTCTGACGTTTACCACCCCTAGGCGAGATATGCGACATATCAGACGAACAGACCAGACTGTATGGTAAGTGTTACTGGTTGGATTCACAGGAGTGTGAGCGGGCTTGCTCGTCGATCTTCTGATCGCTCAATACCCGGGTGGACGTTACGTTTAGCAGACCGCTTGCGGCTTGTGGGTGTTTGATATGATCATCATCTGCTGCCGGCGTATTGACGAGTCTTTAGAGTCCTACACAGAGGTTTCCTGGCTCAAGCGAAACGAAATAGGAGCGCATATGAGATATGTGCGGGACCGAGAATAATGCGTGTATATGATACCGTATTCTATTCTCGCGATGAATGTATCGATTGGTTGTATATGATATAACCTAGTTATCGAATCGAGGATTGATTCGATAAGTCGATACATCGGATATTAGCCGGTCATATGCGATATGACCGGATCGTTAAATCAAGTGTTGATTTAATGATTTAATGTATAATTATATATTTGATATATTACTTTGCATTAACTAGTATTTGTTCACTTAAAATGGATTTTCTCACTTGATGTGCACATTGTATATGTGATATATTTTTGTGCACTTGATTGTATCATGTTTGATGATACATGCAAGTTTGGGTGTATGTTTACTTTAAACCATGGTTAGGGTTTTGTTATCTTTTCTTAATTATTTGTTTTATTTATTTATTTTAGGGCAAGAAACAAAATGGTGGCTTCTTTTGTTTTTACCTTGAAGCTTCATGAAGCTTTGACCACTTTGTTTCTTTCCTAAACATAACCATTCACCTAACCCTAGTTTATTCTCTACACTTGTTAAACTAACCCAAGGTTGCATTATGATAAGAATGATTTTATTTTCTATTATTCACAATTCTTATCATATTCTTTTCTTCTTCTTCTTCTTCTTCAAGAAGAAGAAACCTTGCATCCTCTAATGGTGTCATGATAAAAAGAGTGAGAAATCCAATTCTAAAGTGAACCCACTACCTATTTCTTCATCCTCTACCACTTGCCATGTAGTATAGGGTGTTTTCTTCACAAGTTTCATGACTTGGTGAAGTTGGAGCTTGATCTTGAGTTGCCTCGACGTAGATCATCTTCGGCATTGAAGTCGACGACCTAGCCCGCCCATTTCTCCGATGAAGCCGACGCTAGAGTCCGGTATTCGATGATCGCAGCGAGGGGACATCGTCACGGAGCCAAGGAAGTGGAGGACCGGATCTACAAAGGTTGTAGTCACTTTCCTTTTAGTTAAAGTTGTTAACTTGTTATCGTTTTCGCCTATCCTCTAGTTACGATCTTGCTTAGGGTCACTTGGCACATAGAAAAATTTAGAATTGGCCATGTTTGATCACTTGTAGAACCTCATGGGTGTGCCTAGGAACCCTACACTTTTATTACAAAATTGTATATATATGAGATATGTATAATTGTAACATGTTAGGTTACAAATGCAACTAGGGTTTTTGAGATTAAACCTTGCTAGGGTTTAGTTTATGGTTAATATTCTATTTTGGATAAATCAATATTGTGTGTATATTTTGCTCTTGTTGACTTAGTCCACCCCTTGATATTTCTAAGATATTCATTTACCTAACCCTAGCCCATGGTTTAGTCTCTACAAGGGTTAAGCATGACATGCTTAACCCTTGGTTGCATTTCTAACCTCACACAATTATTCATTTCATCACTTGCTCATCTTCTTCTTCCTCCACCAAAAAAAAGGAGCTTGCTTGATTTTATTTTGTGATGAATGATTAAGAGAAAAAGAAAACTAAAGAGAGCAAAATTCCTACTTCATCATCCTCATCTATTCTAGCCACTTAGATTAGGTGTTTGCTTCACCAATACCTCATTAGTGAAGTGAGAGCTTGAGTTTGTGATTCCTCAAGGTAGATCATCTTGGATTGTGAAGTCTTCAAGCAAGGATGTCTCATTCGCCTCATGGAGCCTCTATAGAGTCCGGGAGCTTGATGATCGCAGCGAAGGGACCTCAAGTCGGAGCTTATGAAGCGAAGGAACGGACTACAAAAGTTGTAATCCCTAACTCTTAGATGTTAAGTTGTTAACATGAAGTTTTGTTTGATTCTCTAGTTAAATATTCATGGTTAGGGTCATCTAGAATGGCAAAAATTTAAACTTGGCATGGATGATGCTACCCGAAACCTTGCTGCCGTTGTAGGTATCCCTACAAGTATGCTATCTGGTTTGTCTTTATCATCATGTACAACATTAGGTGGCATTACAGATCACTATTATATGTTGAAAGAGCCCATATGATTCTTTCTTGACTACCAGCATTATGATGGCGATCATATACGTGAGATCTGGGTGGTCTATAAGCACATCCTTAAATGTCCATAGTCGTGGAAGTATCGAGACGGGCATCGATACTCCGGAGTAGACCGGTGTATACTTATCGAGACCTTGACGAGGGGCGGTGGCCGGTCTCACAATTCATTGGTGTCAGTTAGTCACCTAAGATAGTATACAGGTGCTCACTGGGTTATGAGTACACTGGACGGACTCGCCGGGAACCTGCTAATTGGTATTATACCTATTGTCAGATAGCAGTTCCCAGGTGACATAAGTACAGGTTATTCTGTCGACCTGAGATCGTCATTTTTCTCGTGTGAGTTCTCACTGTGCTTTGATTACTACCCTACCATGGCTCAAAGGAGTCGTGCAAACAGGTTTTAGTTGGGTACAGTTCCGAGCCACATGGAGGTAGTGAGCGGATTGTCGGGGATTCGTCTCTCTCGGTATTGGGGGTTGATGTCACGCTAGGCACCTTGAAACTTGGGATAGTAGAGGATACCTAGAAATACTCTTGCCTGAAAACCTAGTATGAAAGAAAAAACGGTATTTAAAGCCAACCACCAAAAGAGCATCATTGAAAAAAATATATCCGGTCTTGAAAAAGAAAAATAAAGAAAAGAAAAATAAATAAATAAAGTTAAGACCCAGAAACTGCTATTTACGCTTTAAGCCCACTCATTCAGTAATCGGCTATCAGTGCCTCAAGAAGCAATAATAGTCGTATGAAAGGTGTGTGAGCAACACCGTCCATCATTAAATGAAAAGAAGTAGTATTAGGTATTAGGGCAAGGGTACTATAGCTTGAATTGAATTATGAAGTGTAGGGGTGAAAAATTTACACACACGTAGGGGTATACAATCGATGTTTGGAGGAAAGATAGAAATAAAGAATAAGACTTATGTTTTCCGTATAGATGATAAAATTCCCTGATTGGAGACCACACTTTAGAAGGAAAACTCAAGGGATACCGAGATCTTTCTAAACTGTAAAACGTATAGGATCTGGGGTTGAATAAATAGGAGGTGTGAAACATAAATGTTCGATATTTCTAATTTAGGATGATATAAATTCTAACGTAGATACTAAACTATAGGAGTAGAATCAACGTTAACTTATGAAACTAGCTTGACGAGATTTTGTGGGTAGTATCCGCTGAAAACCCTCAGGAGATAACACTCTTCCTACTAGGGACACCTAGAGGTTTAACGACTTGTTGCACGAGCTCAGTGCAATCGCGTTCCTTGCGAAAGTGAGGCTAGGATTTTGTTTTGCTCGGGACGAGCAAAAGATAAGTTTGGGGGTATTTGTTTATCACAGAAACTGCATTTTATACCACTCATTCATTATCTATTTTGTTATTGATTGGTACTATTAACCAGTGTCTGCTCAGTAATTACAGATTACAGGTATCCATGACAAAATACTGGAAATACACTCAAAATCATGGATATATCGTTTGTGAGCCGACACTGCATTCGGGACTGGAAACCGACCGATACCCAAAGAGTTCTTTAGCAAATAAATGTGTGCACACTATTTTGGTCCAACATAATACAAGCGTACACACAACTCTTTGGCATGGACATGGTGGGGCTGCCCATGGCACACACAAATGATAGCTTGTGCAAGTGGGGGGACAAGAGCGATAAATGCAAAAAGATGTGATGTGATGTATAGCTACAAGTTTCCCTCCAAATCCCTGAGTGCAACCCAGGCCTCTATAGAGAAATCAAGCAGCACCAGAGTGATATTGGAGAGCACACAAGACCACACAACCAACACGAGCCCATGAGCTCGGTTTTTGGCCAGCCACACCCCACATAGGTCCGAGCTCGCCGGCCCCCTTGACCCAATGAGCCTCATTTTTCTACTGTCCCTCTCTTGCTGCCACGTCATCTTATTTTTATTACTTATTTAATCTTCTTCTGAGCCTATAAATACAGACCAGTGAGCAAGGCAGAGGGAGTCTTACATTGTCCAAGTTTGTTCAAGACTTCATACTCTTTTTGTCTCTCTTTACTTTTGTTCTTGTACATAGCTTAGTTTCCCTTGAGCTCCTTGCCTTCTCTTGATCATGCAACCTCTTCATTGAGCTTGCAAGTTTAAGATTTGGTCATTGAACTCAAGGTTGTATCACTTGGACATAATAAAGCTTTCTTTTGCACTTTGGGTTCTTAGTATTTCTTACTTGCTTTACTTACTTGCAATTTTATTTCCATGCCATTAACTTACTTGCAATTTATTATCTTGCACTTACTTTCTTGTAATGTCTTTTCTTTTCTTTGTATCTTTTCTTTTGCTCTTATTATATTGTTGTGATGGGTTGTGAATATTTGTGTTGTTAGGAAAAAGATTGGTTTTGTAAGTTAAGATTTCGTTTCTCATTTCCTTTGCCCGTATTTTCTAATTGACCTCCGCCCAAACCTTACGTAAGCGCTCCGTTAGGCACCCTACCCTACCAAGGTATTGGTGATTCCTAACCGCGACCGGTTGCATTCGGTTTAGCCGGAGGCGAAAGCAAGCGACAAGAACGGACGGACAAGGGTCAATAAACCAGATTTCACTAATATCGTGCTTAAGTACCTTAATCCACGTTGTTGCCGATTGATCTAGCTTCAATGGTTAAGTTTGGCACAAGGGATTGAGTACGGATTTCCGTAACTTACACTAACCTATCTAATCCTAACAACTTCTACTTTGCATATATACACATAGAGTAGATACGAATAATTCCTCCACGCGCATTAACTCGTTATAACAAGAACGAGAAACGCTCCGTCTCCCTGCGGACGACCCGTGCTCATCGCGGCTAGCTGTAAAGCGACACCGTCCTGATTGCGATTAACAACTTTAGAACTTTAAAATACGACATGCCAAAAGCGTGCTAATCAAATGGCGCCGTTGCCGGGGAGACGGTAACGTTTTTATTCTTGTTATTTCGGGTTAATCTTGTTAATATCATCTAACACTTTTCTAAAAACAAACTAAAAATTTCAAAATTTCAAAACCAAAACAAAAAAACTAACTTTCCCAACATTTTTGTTTTCTGGATTTCTGACCTGCTATCATTTTGGATCTAAACAGAAAAGATAAACAATACCAGTGAGACACTACTGGAACACTGAGATCTCTATAGAAATTTGGAGGCCACATTCCACAAGAAAACTGGCGACTTACCCTAGAAAACCGAGCTCGCCGGCCCAAGAGCCCCATTTTGCCTCCAATTTCTTCTCTGTGCTCCAGTGTTATGTTTTTGTCCCATTTTTATTGCTTGTTTTTTTTATAATTTTGAGTGTGCAGGTGTTTGGGCATTCATATCGCTTTTTCATACAAATCCGTTTTCCGACATTTGTAGATTTGACGGATTTGCGAACTGCGATTGTGTGGAGCAAAGTGTGCATTGAAGGTTAAAGTGATTACGAAGTACAGTGCCAAAGATCCGGGTAATTTGACCAGCGTAAGCGAACTTTCCAAACTATTCGGATTCAATTCAACGAGGGTTTCTTAACTCGAAAATTTATCGGTACGTACTTTACTAACACCTTTTCTCAAATCCGAAGCATCCAATATAATATCTTTGCAGGATTCTTTGCAAGTTCGCTAGCAAACGCTAAAATTGACTAACCCGTATTTGTTGCAGTGCCGCGCTTAAACATAAAAATCGATTTTTTAAGGTTTTCAATAACCTTTTCATTGATTTGTGCATTGCATCCATTAATACGGATTTAAGGGCAAGCGAACTCCACAACATACGGTAAAGGATTTCATCACATTTTCCGTGGCCCACAAATTATGAATTGAGCATAACGTTTACCCGCACAAAGTTTAAAAGAAACTAGACTTTAAGCCTTTAAGGACTTCGCGCTCACTAGGAGAAGTTAATTGTGTTTAGAACACCGCTTAACGGTATATCATTCATGGGGTGTCTAGGAAAGTGTTCACGGCGAAACCGCTAAAAGAGAAAGGGTTATCTTATTAAGGACCTTCGCGAAAGCGTTGGATAACCTTCCCTTATCTCTGCACTTACCTGGTCTCGTGATCAGTATATCTTGAGCCTGTTTCTCGACACAGTTTTACTTCGACAATCAAGTTCTTGAGCAGGTCTAGTTGACCTAGGTGAACCTTAGACCGATTAGGTGTGTGGTATTGTGTCATGATTGTTTTTTGTCTAGATTCTTTTTGTGTGTATATTTCATTCTTTTGTTGATAACTAACAAAAAAATAAAAATAAAAAATACCACATTTTTTTCCTCTCCTTTTTCTTCTTCTCTTCATATCATGGGTACCCCACCCAGAAAAACTCTTGCCGAACTTTGGTACCCACAACCAGACATTACTTCTTACGGTTCTTGCTTTGGTCGAATTTCGAACGATCCATCCATGCCCAAACTTTCTTTGAAAGATCGGATAGACGCGTCTAGGATGAACAATTGGACTCCTTAATCCACTTTGTATCAACCGTTTCAACCTACCCCACCTTCTTACGTTGATACCCCTTTTAAGAGTCCTGTTGTAACTCCAAGACCCATGTCTATTGCTGAACGTATTGAACAATCCCGTAGCCGATCTTTCACTCCTTTCACCACTTCCAATTCTATGGATCAACAATTCCATTCACCTTCTTATCCAAATGTTAATCCTACTCCTGTCCAACCATTCAATTCCTATCCATCCTACCCAACTTTTACACCTTCCCTAGACATAGCTTCTGAACAGCCTTTTGGGAGTTTCCAGTATCCAAACAACTTTGAATTTTTTACTGAAACCCCTTCACAACCCATGTCTAGTCTGGAACAGTCGTTGGAAGATTTTCAGGTAGCGTCATACCAACAGATGATGGATTTGAATACGTCCATCGCCGCCCTCATACAACCTAACGAACCGGTAGCTAGTTTTCAACTAGCTCTAAATTTTCCAATGTATGATGAGGCGATAGGACAGATTGAGGAATTGAGTCATGTGAGTGAGCGGTATACCCTTCTAAATCAAACCTACCCATTGCAAATTGAATCCCACAACTCCGGTTTTGAATGTCTATCGAGTGTCCCAAATGATTCACCGATTGAAGATAGAACGTTTGATGCGTTGTGTGACTTTGTAGTGTTTGATTTACCTGATTGTGAAGGGTCCCTTTCGAGTGAAACCGCACCCAAACCTGTTGACCTCTACACCTCCACTCTAGAACCTGAATTGATTGAAATCCATGCTTTTGATGAGGTGTATGAGAAAATTGATTTTCACTTGATTGAGGATATTGACGTTGGGAATATTTTGGATGATGAACCCACAGTTTTAGATAGGTTTGTCTCTCCAATTCATCATGTCCTTTCACTTCCGTATGGACATCATCCCGAGTCATTAACTTTTTTTCCCGAACTCCATATGTGTCTTGATATTGATGATGATAAATGCATGGATAAGCAGATTTTTGAGGAGAATCTTGAGGATATAATTGAGGATGAAACAGTTTTACTTGATGAGTCGGATTTTCTAATTCATCCTATCCCTTCCATTTACTGTGTACACCCTCCTGAATCTTTAACTGATACCATTCCTCATTCACTCCCCTCCATCCTTTCCATCGTTCCGACCTTGCAAGACACCGTATCACTTTCATTTCCTATGTCTGGTTTACCAAGTTCGGTCTACCCATGTTTTCTCACGAATCTTGAGGGATTTGACCCCATTTCTCGACGGGTTAATAGATTAGTACAATTGCTTTTTACACATCGGTCATCATAAATTGTACTAATTTATTCACTCCATTTCCACCCTCAAGTTCGTATTCCACTTCTTTCTCCCTTCCGCCATTCTTCTCCTCATATACTAGGACCGTATCCCACTTCTATCCCCATACGGTCTCGCGTATTCTCCATTTCTATCCTCTCCGCATTCTTTCACCAACCTGCACACTACCGCGATAGAAATTTTGACCCTCTTGGTGTAGCCTGACAGTGAGGGCACTGTCAAGTTTAAGTTTGGGGGTATGCTCGTGTTAGTTGTATGTATGCCCTAGAGGCCATTATTGTACATGAGATGTATATTATAGTGGATGCTGGGACATATATATGGAGGACTTTCTTGCTCGAAATGATAGTACGCTATCTGGTTGCTCTTTATCTTAACATGTATACTTACTGCCTCCCTGTTACATGTTGATAAAACCCTTAGGATGTGTACTTGACTTCCAGGATTATGATGCAGATCATACTAGTGGGGACTGGGTAGTCCATGAGTTCATCCTTCAATGTTCCTAGTCGTGGGAATATCGAGACGGGGCATCGATATTCCAGAGTAGACTAGCGTATATCTTCTCGACCCAAGTGATGGGTGATGGATGATCCCATATCCACTGGTGTTTGACATCGGAGATGGTATACGGGTGCTCAGTGGAGACTGGGTACACTGAACGGACTCGCTGAGAACTCCTAAATGGTATTATACCTTATGTCAGATAGCAGTTCTCTGGTGAAACTGGTGCAGGTTAGTCTGCTGACCCGAGATCGTCATAGAGTCTTGTGTGGCTCCACTGTGCTTTAATTTCCACCCTACCACGGCTCTACCGAGTCATGCAAACAGGTGGTTTTTGGGTACAATCCCAAGTCACATGGAGGCAATGAGCGATAGGAGGGGATTCGTCTCTCCCGGTATTGGGGGTTGATGTTGCGCTGTGCTCGATTGGCCATAACTGAAATCCCTGGCCAGGGTAGATATGATTTACTGGTAAGTGTTATCAGTAGTTTCGCGCCCGTTATGGACCCTACATCGGCATGACTTATCAAGCTATTGGGGTCTGACGTTTACCACCCCTAGGCGAGATATGCGGCATATCAGACGAACAGACCGGACTGTACGGTAGTGTTACTGATTGGATTCGCAGGAGTATGATCAGGCTTGCTTGTTGATCTTCTGATCGCTCAATATCCGGGTGTCCATTACGTTTAGCAGACCTCTTACGGCTTGTGGGTGTTTGATATGATCATCACCTACTGCCGGCGTATTGACGAGTCTTTAGAGTCCTACAAAGAGGTTTCCTGACTCAAGCGAAACGGAGTAGGAGCACATATAAGATATGTGCGAGACCGAGATTAATACGTGTATGTGGTACCGTATACTATTCTCGCGATTTTTATCATCTGTCAGTTATATTGATATAGCCGGGTTATCGAATCAAGTGTTGATTCGATAAATTGATACACATAATATTAGTCGGTTATATGAGATATACCTGGATTATTAAATCAAGTGTTGATTTAATAATCTAATGTATAATTATATATTTGATATAATAATTTATATTAACTAGTATTAGCTCACTTAAGATTGCTTTTCTCACTTGATTATGTATTAAGTATATATGTGATATATACTTGTGTACATGTTTGTGTCATGCTTGATGATACATGCAAACTTGGGTGTGTGTGTGACTTACACCATACTTATATATAATGTGGGGTTTTATTTATCTTAGTAAATCAAAATGAGGTGGAAAATTGGTCATGGCTTGAAGCTTCATGAAACTTGTAGACCATTGACCAAAGTCCACTCATTTTGTTTTACTTAAGATATTTTAAACCCAACCATTATAATTAATCCATGGTTAAGTCTCTACAGTGGTTAGTATATGACACTAACTCACCCTTGGTTTCTATTCTCACCTCATTAGTTCATTTTCTCATCTTGATTTTTCATCTTCTTCCTCTTCATGAAAGCTTTCTAGCTTTCAAAATGGTGAGAAAATATTGTGAGAAAATAAAATCTAAAGTGAGCCCATTTCCTACTTCATCATCCTCTACTACTTGCCATTTAGTTTAGGGTGTTCTCTTCACAAAGTTCATTACTGAGTGAATGGTTAGCTTGAGTTTGAGTCTCCTCGACGTAGATCATCTTCGGCCTCGAAGACTATGAGCAAGATTGTTCATTTTTCTGAGAGAAGCCATACTAGAGTTCAGGAGATTGATGATCGCAGCGAAGAGACGTCAACACGGAGCTTTAGAAGTGAAGGATCGGTCTACAAAGGTTGTATTCCTTGTTCACTTTCTATGTAAAGTAGTTTACATTCTTGTTTTACTCCTAAAACTCTAGTTAAATCCTAGGTTAGGTTGTCTGGCATGCTAGAAAATTTTAAATATGGCATGTTTGATGCTTCTCGGAACCTTGTGGTCGTGCCAAAGAACCCTACAGTTGTATCAGAGCCTTGCTAGAGTATTAGGAGTCATCTAGGCGAAGTTAAAAATCCCATCGAACCTCGAAAACCCACTTGATACCTCCTCTCTGGAATTTTTTCAAAAAGTTGGATTTTTCCAAATTAAAAATTCTCAAAAAATCATGCAGGTAATTATATGGATATCGGAGAAGTATGATTCCCTAACTCGATCAAGTCACCGCGGAACCGCGGCCATACCATACATTTGGCGGCGGTTACGCGGCAGAACTTGTGAGTTATGGAATCGTACTTCAAGGGGTGATCCGTAGCTACTACATCATGCTTCTGGGAATTTTTAATATTACTCAAGTGTTGAGCTTTCTGGAATTTATTGGGAATTCTTTGATTCGATCGGAATGTTTAACATCGTTTAGCCTTTTTCGGGTTTTCACATGTTATCTAGGCGAAGTTAAAAAGCTCGAACGAATGTCAAAAACTCATTTTTCCAAGTTTAAGGTATTCAGAAAAACGTGCAAGTAATTCTGTGGAACCTTTAGAAGAATGTAACCCTAACTCGACTTTTTTAGATCGCGGAACCGCGGTCGTACCTTAGGGTTTGCCGCAGTTCCGTGGCGACATGAGTGAGGCTTGGGTCTGCCCTTCTACGGTTGGTCCATAGGTGCTGTGACATGTACTGGGTATTATTAAATTGTGCTCAAGTGTTGAGCCGTCTGGGAATTGTGGGACTTTGATGAATCGATCAAGAAGTTTAATGTCGTCCGGATATCATGTGATGTGATACAATATATGGAATTCATATAATTAGGCATCAAATCCGAAGTATTTGATACTTCGGGTTTATTATGTCTAAGGTTATCATGGATTCCAAATGTTGTAGTTTGACATTTTCTTTTCTACAACTGTAAGTGTAATATGTGGTGTATCGCCGGTTTTGTTGCTATACGTCAACGACAATTGGGATACGCATATTTACTTACGTTGATGACATGTGATGTTATGTGTTGCTGTGATATGTTATATTGGATCGTCGTGTTTGAATAGCCGGGGGGAGGGGGGTTTATGTGAGATGAGAGTTTTTCATTTTCATTCATGTAAAATTCATTGTATGTAATATTCTTTTATTGGGGCACTTTCGGGTTGAGGAAGATGTCACTGTTGATGTATATTATTTACTTTTCCGCATTAGGATAGACCCAAGGAGGGGAGCACAAGTTACCGGGTTCTAGAGTCCAGTGGGAGACCATCTCGAGGAGTCGAGTCCGGGTCTCCTAACTCTAGAATTGGTAGGGTTGCTTTCCACTCTCATAGGGGTCTAAGGATGTGGGTTTGGCTATTCATCACGACCGTGGAATCCGTGTTTTATAAAGGCTCAAAATAAAACACGGACATCCCAGTATATCCAATATTTCATATATTGTCTTCTCCTGCTGATATCTGTGATATGATCATTTGATATGATGAGATGGATAAATTATAATATACATACGATATATTATAGACGTTGCTTATGTTTTTCACCCGCGCTACCCTGCCCCGTCCTGCCGTTAGTTACCTAACCTAACGGTGCATGACGGGACGTCGTGGCGAATGCGGATGGCATAAGCGTACGTTGTATTTATCTGTGATGTTTAGGTAAATTAAATGATGGGACATTCATTAATGTGATTAATGAAAGAAAATAAACCTAATGATGTTGTGGAATCGAATTTTCAAAAACAGGTAGCTCTAGTTCTTGCTTTGCATAGCGGTATTCCTTGTAGAATATCCAACACCTTATTCGATAAGGAAAGAGCCGAGATCCCTTCACCAGGAGTGACCTCTTTAGCAATAACTAGCAGATGCTACAACCCTCGGTTTTGTCTTTTGATTGCTTTTCTAGCTCTTGCTTTGCATAGTGGTATTGTGAATATCCTGCACCTCATTCGACGAGGAAAGAGCCGAGATCCCTTCACCGGGAGTGAACTCTTTAGTGAAACTAGCAAAAGCCTCAAAAACACTCCATTTAAAATCATTTGATTCTGCAACGATATCAAGTTCAAAGCGTTAAAGGTTTTCTTAAAAACCATCTGTAACCCTCAATCATTTTAGGAAGTAGAGTACTTAGTATTTGTGCTGCGTATGTTGATCATAGTCAAGGCGCAGTGTACGGTAGCTAAGTGATGTCTTCCTACATAGCATATGATGCGATTAGTTAAGACAGTCATGTGATTATGTTGATTATAGTCAAGGGTCATGTGGGTGGGTCTAATTAATCACGAAATGATGGGTAGAACTTGACTAGTGCTTATGATATGTTGATCATAGTCAAGGTCATAAGTGCTAGGGGTAAAAACCATTATCGGGAGTTTCAAGTGTTGAAATTTGCAATGAGATTGCATACTTTCTATGAGATAGTTGGATCCTGATACCCACTGCGAGTAATTGTTACTCCTGCGAGAGTTTTACACTTTACAATTAGCCGATCAAGTAGGTGTCTCAACGGGGTTAAGCCCTTGGGAAAACAAGGTTTATTTTAATTAGGTCCGTGCGAAAGCACGGGGAACCTCCCTCAAAGTACCGGCACTGGCCTGGCTGAAAGATTGGCGAACTTGTAGGGTGTAATTAATTCCGGCTAGTCTTTCCTTTTAAGGTTTGAAGGAAGATTTGATAAAAATAGTGGGAGCCATCCTGATTAGATAAAATATATAACCAATCTAATCTTGCAAGAGCCATGCAGAGTGTTTTCTTTTCTCTTTCTCCAGGTAGCGACCTTGTCACGCCTTAATCAAGATAATAATATGGATGTATTGACCGAACCCGCTTGTTATACTGAGCTGGGGAACGCTGGTCCCGCTCTGCCTTATAGTTGTTATAAGTCCGAGCAGGAATTAGGGGAATACCAGGATTCCCATGCCGCCCAAATGAAGAAAGTGCATATGATGCATCTTCTTCGGGTGTGTTCATTACAGAGAATTGTTTCTCAGTATCCTCTACGTCCTGGGTAATTGATACCGGATCGGGATCCCGCATATGTAATTTGTTACATGGGCTACAGATAGGTAGAGAACTGAGAATAGGGTGATATGTCTCTAAGTATAGAGATTGGTGCAATTGTTGCAGCTAAATTAGTTGGCAAGTATCACCTTGTATTACCAAATACATCGATTCTGAACAAATGTAATTAGATACCGAACCTGATATGCAACATTATATCAGTCTCTTTATTTACTAAAGAAGGATATAATTTTGTATTGTTGGATAAATGTTTTGAACATTTCCTATATCAAAGTGTTGATCGGTTCAGGCACGTTATCTAATGACATATTTGTTCTAAATCAAACCGCAGTTCTTAACGTACAGACACACACAAAAGGAAGAGTTCAGAAATGAACAAATCTTTCTTGAGGCATTGTAGACTAGGTCGTATCAAAGCGACCCGACTAGCTAAGTTACATCTAGATGCATATTTAAATCAGTTTGAATTACATCTTGTGAAACTTGCTAGTCATGTCACAAAGATAGAATGACCATAGCTCTGTTTATTAGAAACATAGAAAGAGTTAGTGAACTCTTGGGACTGATACATAGTGATGTATGTAGGTCCCCTGTCTACACATGCTAATGACTGGTTCTTTGTACTTCATTACATTCATTGATGACCTCTCAGGATTGGGACATGTGTTCCTGTTGAAACACAAGCCTGAAGCTTTTGAGAAATTCAATGAATATAAATCCGAAGTAGAGAACCAAAACGGGTATAAGTATTATGTCCTTTGATGTGATCAAGGAGGAGAATACTTGTGCATGGAATTGTTGGACTATTCTAGTGGAGAATGAGATTCTCTCTCAGCATTACTCCTCTGTATACACCACATCACAACGGTGTATCGGGATGGAGCAATCACACCCTATTCGATATGATGCGCTTTATGATGAGTACTACTGAGTTGCCTATTTCCTTTTGGGAGTTATGCACTTGAGAAGATGCATACCTTTTGAATTGGGTTCCAACCAAATCAGGTGCCTACCACTCCATATGCGATATGGTATGGGAAGAGCCCATCTCTTAAGTAAGTTAAGATTTGGGGTTGTCCGGCCTATGTCAAAAGCAAAATCCGGACAAGCTCGAGGCAAGGTCAGTTCTGTCGGAGTTTGTTGGATATCCCAAGCATTCGGAAGGGAATATCTTCTACCACACCGAGGAACAAAAGGTGTTTTATTTCTTGGCATGCCACCTTTTTAGAAAAGGAATATATTTTGGAAAGAAATTTGTGGACATGAGGTAGAACTGGAAGGAGTTCCAGCTATACAAACTACAGCTGATGATTTGGTGGAACTGGAGGATTCAATAGTTCCTGACAAACCTCAGCCTCTCTGCCGATCTGGTAGGGTTCCTCATCCGCCTGAGAGATACTTCAGTTTTTCGATGACAGTGGGAGCGAGGATTGCATCATAAGATGATGACCCAACTAGTTTCGAGCAGGCCATCATGAGTAGGGACTCTGTAAGAATGGCTGGATGCTAAGCGATCTGAGATGGAATCTATGTACACCAACAAAGTATGGACTTTGGTTGCTATATCTGAAGGGTTAAATCCCCATCAGAAGCAAGTATATCTTGAGAAGATTACTTGGTGTAGATGGAAAAGTTGAGACTTTCAAAGCTAGACTTGTTGTAAAAGGTTTTCGCCATTAACCAGGTGTGGTTTTTGATGAAACTTTTTCTCCAGTACCTATGCTTAAGTCCATCCAGATGCTACTTGCCATTTGCTATATGCCATGCCTACGATATCTGGCGGTTGGGTGTCATGACTGCTTTTCTGAATACTGATTTAGAAGAGAGCGTCTATAAGTACATAGCTAGAGGACTTCGTAGATAGTGGGAGCAGCAGAAACGTGTGCAAGTTGCTATACAGGTTAAACCAGGTATCGCAGAGTTGGAACATCTGTTTTGATGTGATAGTCAAAGCGTTTGACTTCATCAAAATGGTAGATGAACCTTGTATATACAAAAGGGTAGTAGAGAGTAAGGTGGTCTTCCTCGTATTGTACATGGATACCATACTCTTGATAGGAAAGGTGTTTCCTATCCTGCACTCGGTCAATCTCCTCTAATCACATTGATTCTCCATGTAGGATCTAGGTGATACCTCTTAAATCCTGGTTTTTGGATCTATGACATAGACCAAAGTGGATGTTAGGATTCTCACTAGGTGTAGTGAGACGGTATCAATCGATCTTGGGGAGAATCACTGAATAGCTTCCAAGATGGTAAGAAAGACTGAATGTCAGTCACAGGCATTGTCTTTACCCTCAGTGGAGGGATGGTATGTTGGAAGAGTTCCAAGCTAGATACCGTGACAAACTAGACGATAAAGGTTGGTGACATCACTATCAAAGATGCTACCAGAGAGGCAGTCTGGGTGTATGTTCATGAGATGAACATGGTTCCTACCATTGTATGACAATGGAGGTGCGGCTTTGGCCTAGGAACCCCGATCCCATCAGTGACCCAGACATATTCTAAGGAGTATCACCTGATCGTGGAGATGGTTGATCTCCAAGAGATCGAGGTTAGGAGTGTAGACTCAGAGGTTAACACGGCGGATCCACTCACTGAGGCCTTTCCTGCGAGAGACTTTTATAGGACGTTGGGTATGCTATACTGCAACAACTGGCCTTAGTGCAAGTGGGAAATTGTTAGTTGTATGTATGCCCTAGAGGCCATTGTTGTACATGATTGTATATTACAATGGATGCTTGGACATATATAGGGAGGACTTTCTTGCTCGACATAATAGTACGCTATCTGGTTACTCTTTATCTTAACATGTATACTTACTGTCTCTCTGTTACATGTTGATAAAGCCCTTAGGATGTGTACTTGACTTCCAGGATTATGATGCAGATCATACTAGTGGGGACTGGGTAGTCCATGAGTTCATCCTTCAATGTTCCCAGTCGTGGGAATATCGAGACGGGGCATCGATATTCCAGAGTAGACTAGCGTATATCTTCTCGACCCATGTGATGGGCGATGGATGATCCCATATCCATTGGTGTTTGACATCGGAGATTGTATACGGGTGCTCAGTGGAGACTGGGTACACTGAACGGACTCGCCGAGAACTCCTAGATGGTATTATACCTTACGTCAGATAGCAGTTCTCTGGTGACACTGGTGCAGGTTAGTCTGCTGACCCGAGATCGTCATAGAGTCTTGTGTGGCTCCCACTGTGCTTTGATTTCTACCCTACCACGGCTCTACCGAGTCATGCAAATAGGTGGTTTTTGGGTACAGTCCCGAGTCACATGGAGGCAATGAGCGATAGGAGGGGATTCGTCTCTCCCGGTATTGGGGGTTGATGTTGCGCTGTGCTCGATTGGCCATAACTGAAATCCCTGGCCAGGGTAGATGTGATTTATTGGTAAGTGTTATCAGTAGTTTCACGTACGTTATGGACCTTACATCGTCATGATTTATCAAGCTATTGGGGTCTGACGTTTACCACCCCTAGGCGAGATATGCGACATATCAGACGAACAGACCGGACTGTGCGGTAGTGTTACTGATTGGATTCGCAGGAGTATGAGCAGGCTTGCTTGTTGATTTTCTGATCGCTCAATACCCCGGTGGCCGTTACGTTTAGCAGACCTCTTGCGGCTTATGGGTGTTTGATATGATCATCACCTACTGCCGGCGTATTGACGAGTCTTTAGAGTCCTACACAGAGGTTTCCTGACTCAAGCAAAATGGAGTAGGAGCACATATGAGATATGTGCGGGACCGAGATTAATATGTGTATGTGATACCGTATTCTATTCTCGCGATTTGTATCATCGGTCGGTTATATGTGATATAGCCGGGTTATCGAATCAAGTGTTGATTCGATAAATTGATACACATAATATTAGTCGGTTATATGAGATATAACCAGATTATTAAATCAAATCTTGATTTAATAATCTAATGTATAATTATATATTTGAGATAATAATTTACATTAACTAGTATTATCTCACTTAAGATTGCTTTTCTCACTTGATTATGTATTAAGTATATATGTGATATATACTTGTGTACATGTTTGTGTCATGCTTGATGATACATGCAAACTTGGGTGTGTGTGTGACTTACACCATGCTTACATATAATGTGGGGTTTTATTTAGCTTAGTAAATCAAAATGAGGTGGAAAATTGGTCATGGCTTGAAGCTTCATGAAGCTTGTAGACCATTGACCAAAGTCCACCCATTTTGTTTTACTTAAGATATTTTAAACCCAACCATTATAATTAATCCATGGTTACGTCTCTACAATGGTTAGTATATGACACTAACTCACCCATGGTTGCTATTCTCACCTCATTAGTTCATTTTCTCATCTTGATTTTTCATCTTCTTCCTCCTCATGAAAGCTTTCTAGCTTTCAAAATGGTGAGAAAATATTGTGAGAAAATAAAATCTAAAATGAGCCCATTTCCTACTTCATCATCCTTTACTACTTGCCATTTAGTTTAGGGTGTTCTCTTCACAAAGTTCATTACCGAGTGAAGGGTTAGCTTGAGTTTGAATCTCCTCGACGTAGATCATCTTCGGACTCGAAGACTACGAGCAAGCTTGTTCATTTCTCCGAGGGAAGCCATACTAGAGTTCGGGAGATTGATGATCGCAGCGAAGGGATGTCAACACGGAGCTTTAGAAGTGAAGGACCGGTCTACAAAGGTTGTATTCCTTGTTCACTTTCTATGTAAAGTAGTTTACATTCTTGTTTTACTCCTAAAACTCTAGTTAGATCCAAGGTTAGGTTGTTTGGCATGCTAGAAAATTTTAAATACGGCATGTTTGATGCCTCCCGGAACTTTGTGGTCGTGCCAAAGAACCCGACAACTCGTTAAGCTTTCTTCCTTCACATTCATGTGTATATTTTGCATTTGCACACTTATTTTAAGACCCATAAAAATCGAAAATTTTTACAAAAATATAAAAACTTTGTCGTCAATTTAACTTAGATTTTATTCCGAAAGTTTAGTTGATACGTTAGAAATAACTAAATCTTAGGCTTAGAAATTTAAAACCCTAAAAATAACTCTCATTCTGTTTAACCTTGGTAATTTACGTCCTTGTAGTTTTTGTTTTATAGAAGTAGGTAATCTTGAGTTCAGTTCTTGAGTTAAGTCGAGATGAAGGGAAAGTATTGAAAGCTTTACTTAAGGATAAGTCTGAAAAATATTTTCTATTCTTAAGTCCAAATTTAGAAAGTATATACCCTACAAACTGCACATACATGCATCTTGAAACTTGGGATAGTAGAGGATACCTAGAAATACTCTTGCCTGAAAACCTAGTATGAAAGAAAAAACGGTATTTAAAGCTAACCACCAAAAGAGCATCATTTAAAAAAATATATCCGGTCTTGAAAAAGAAAAATAAAGAAAAGAAAAATAAATAAATAAAGTCAAGACCTGAAAACTGCTATTTACGCTTTAAGCCCACTCATTCAGTAATCGGCTGTCAGTGCCTCAAGAAGCATTAATAGTCGCATGTCAGAGCCCCATTTTTCTACTGTCCCTCCCTTGCTGCCACGTCATCTTATTTTTATTACTTGTTTAATCTTCTTCTGAGCCTATAAATACAGACCAGTGAGCAAGGGAGATGGAGTCTTACATTGTCCAAGTTGGTTCAAGACTTCATACTCTTTTTGTCTCTCTTTTCTTTTGTTCTTGTACATAGCTTAGTTTCCCTTAAGCTCCTTGCCTTCTCTTGATCTTGCAACCTCTTCATTGAGCTTGCAAGTTTAAGATTTGGTCATTGAACTCAAGGTTGTATCACTTGGACATAATAAAGCCTTCTTTTGCACTTTGGGTTCTTAGTATTTCTTACTTGCTTTACTTACTTGCAATTTTATTTCCATTCCATTAACTTACTTGCAATTTATTATCTTGCACTTACTTTCTTGTAATGTCTTTTCTTTTCTTTGTATCTTTTCTTTTGCTCTTTTTATATTGTTGTGATTGGTTGTGAATATTTGTATTGTTAGGAAAAAAATTGGTTTTGTAAGTTAAGGTTTCGTTTCTCATTTCCTTTGCCAGTATTTTCCAATTGAACTCCGCCCAAACCTTACGCTAGCGCTCCGTTAGGCACCCTACCCTACCAAGGTATCGGTGATTCCTAACCGCGACCGGTTGCGTTCGGTTTGACCGGAGGCGAAAGCAAGCGACAAAAATGGACGGACAAGGGTCAATAAGCCGGATTTCACTTATACCGTGCTTAAGTACCCTAATCCACATTGTTGCCGATTGATCTAGCTTCAATGGTTAAGTTCGGCACAAAGGGTTGAGTACGGATTTCCTTAATTTACACTAATCTATCTAATCCTAACAACTTCTACTTTGCATATATACACATAGGGTAGATACTGTAGGGTTACTAGGCACTCTAACAAGGGTTAAAGAAGCATCAACCATGCCCGTTTAAAATTTTAGCCGTGCCGTATACCCTAAGCAAGATCGTTACTAGAAAATTAGGGTTTGATATGCAAGTAAATTATGTTTACAACTAAGTGAATACGATATACAACCTTTGTAGATCGGTCCTTCACTTCTTTAGCTCCTTGTTGAAGTCCCTTCGCTGCGATCGTGGTTCTCCCGGACCCTTGCATGGCTTCACGAGGCGAAAGATGCGTCCTTGCTTGAAGTCTTCGAGGCCGATGATGATCTACGTCGAGGGGATGCCAACTTAAGCTTCTACTTCACTAACTTGAGAATTAGTGAAGCAAACACCCTAAACTAAAGTGCTAGTCTAGTAGAGGATGGAGAAATAGGAAGTGGGTTCTCTTTAGAATTTTATTTCTCAAAAGCTTTCTCACTTTTGATCAAACCCTAGCAAGCTTTTTTCTTTTAACAAAATGAAGAAGAAGATGAGCAAAAGAAAGAGATGGGGATAATGATCAAGTGAGAAGGCTAACCATGGTGAGTGAGTATCATATACTAACTCTTGTAGAGCCATAACCATAGCTAACTGATTATGGTTGGGTTAATAAATATCCATAGTAAAAATAAATTTAGTGGAATTAGTCAATGCATCCCCAAGCTTCCACGAGATTCATGCATTGTGCTAATCCTCCACTAATTTTGTAATTACTTAAAATATAAAAACCCAACATAATCTATAGCATGGTGTAAGTCTCATACACCCATGTCATGTGTATCATCAACCATGATACAATAAGAAAACACATTTTTAATATATATCACATATACATTAAAGTTGTGCTCTTGTGAGAAAAACTCTAAAGTGAACAAGTGTTAGTTAATGTAAACTAGTATATCAAATATACAATTATACAATAAATTATTAAATCAACACTTGACTTAACAATCCGGTCATATCACATATAACCGACTAACATCCAATGTATCGTCTTATCGAATCAACACTTGATTCGATAACCCGACTATATCATATATAACCGACCGATACAAAAAGTCACGAGAATAGAATACGGTATCACATACACGCATCATTCTCGGTCTTGCACATATCACATATGCGCTCCTATTTCGTTTTGCCTGAGCCAGTAAAACCTCCGTGTAGGACTCTAAAGGCTCGTCAATACGCCGGCAGTAGGTGATGATCACATCAAGCACCCATAAGCCGTCAGCGGTAGTAGCTGGACGTAACGGCTACCCGGGTATTGAGCGATCAGAAGATCAGCAAGCAAGCCCGCTCCAACTCCTGTAAAAGCCTGCCGGTAACACTTCCCGTACAGTCCGGTCTCCTCATCTGATATGTCGCATATCAAGTCTAGGGGTGGTAAACGTCAGACCCCAATAACCGATAAGTCATGCCGATGTGAGGCTCATAACGGGTCGAGAAACTACTGGTAACACTTACCGGTAAATCTCTAAATCAGCCCTGGCAGGGACTTCCCTGTTATGGCCAATCGAGCACAGCGCAACATCAACCCCCAATACCGGGAGAGACGAAACCCCTCCTTTCGCTCATTACCTCTATGTGACTCGGGACTGTACCCAAAAACCACTGTTTTGCACGCCCTCATGGACGTTGTATGTATGCCCTAGAGGCCAGTATTGTACAGATAATGTATATTATATTGGATGCTTGGACATATATTGAGATGACTTTCTTGCTCGATATGATAGTATGCTATCTGGTTGCTCTTTATCTTAACATGTATACTTGTCTCTTTATACTGTCTTATAGTTACATGTTGGTAAAGCCCTTAGGATGTGTACTTGACTACCTGGACTATGATGCGGATCATACTAGTGGGGACATGGTAGTCCATAAGTACATCCTTCAAGGTCCCTAGTCGTGGGTGTATCGAGATGGGGCATCGATATACCAGTGTAGACTAGGGTATACGCTTCTCGACCCATGAGATGGGCGATGGATGATCTCATATCCATTGGTGTTTGACATCAGAGATGGTATACGGGTGCTCAGTAAAGACTGGGTACACTGGACGGACTCGCCGAGAACTCCCAGATGGTATTATACCTCACGTCAGATGGCAGTTCTCAGGTGACACTGGCGCAGGTTAGTCTGTAGACCCGAGATCGTCATAGAGTCTTGTGTGATTCCCACTGTGCTTTGATTTCCACCTTACTGTAAGTGCACGGCGGCGCCCTGGCCGTCGATCCGACGCCGGAAACGCGGAAACGAAAAACCTTGCGAAACTTGCAAACCGGCACCACCGCGCAATATCAAGCCGGGTCGGGCCATTAACCTAATTACTAGCAAACTAGAATAAGAGTGGAGAAGCTATACCAAGCGATCTGTGTCCTTCGGTCTTCACCTCCACTCCGATCTCCTCGCGGAATCTCCGGTCGTCGCCTCCTTGTCGAAACGGGCACCACATCGCCGGGTTCTTTTACGGGCTCCCACCTCTGGACCGAGGCAACTCGGGCACGAAGCTGGCGAATCGACGTGCTCAAGAATTGCTGTAGGCAAGTGTAGAATCCATTGTCTCTAGGGGTTGTGAAGTTGCCTTTGTAGATGGAGGAGAGAAGGAATGAACTTTGGAGAGGTGTGTGAAATCTTGTAGCAAGCCAAAGTGTATGATGAATAATTTCCCTCATACAAAAATGAAGCCCCTCCCTCATACAATTGTGGCCGGCCCCCTCTCAATCAAAATGGTGGAGGGAATAAACAAAAAACAAGAAGGGAGGTGAGTGAAGTAAAAGCAAAGGGTGACCACATCCAAAGCAAACCTCACATCAAAATGCAAATCAACTCTCATCACAATAAATGCAAAGGATGAGATTAAAATGGAATCTCATGATGATGAAGCCACAAATGCAAGAAACCCCTCCTCAATAAGTTATTTGCAAACTTGCAAATAACCCCCTTCCATCACAAAAGTCCGGCCGTGAAGGAACAAAGGAAAACCGGCCGGAACGGAATGCAAACTGGCAACTTCAGAAAACTGATCCCGTAATAAATTACAGAAAAACCCCGCTACTGCATATACATGCCCGCATTTCTATTCCCACTGAATACAAATGCAAAGAGACAAAATCTACACTGTCAAATACTAGGATCCGGCTTAAACCAAAGCCGGCTAGTAAAATCCGTCCGATCACGATCCGTGCAATACCGCACGTATCTGATCGAACCCTGCCATATCTCCATACGGCCTCTACAGCGTTTCGCCCGAAACATGAGTAACTGTGTGTGGCGGACTCTAAAGACTCGTCAATACTATGGCTGTGGTTTTAACCACTAGCACGTAAGAGGTATTAGCCATACGTGACGGGCTACCAGCTATTGAACAAAAGGGACGTCTATGAGCGAACTCATCCTGACACCCTCCTGAGCCTGTCAATGACAATATCCGTACAGTCCGGTCCGTTCGTCTATGAGCATCGCATGGCGGGCCTAGGGGGTTGGTAAAATTCAGACCCCCAAAAGCGGTACAAGTCGTGTCGGAGTGTAGTCCAGAACACCCTGGGATACTACTGGAATACCTACCAGTAAATCTCCTGCCTTGGCCAAGGACTTTGTGTAATGGCTCTCATAGACACAGCGCGACCTCACCCCCAATACCGGGAGAGACGAACCCCTGCAGATCCGCTTACTGCCTCCATGTGGCTCGGGACTGTACCCAACTAAAACCTGTTTGCACGTCTCCTTTGAGCGTGGTAGGGTAGTAATCAAAGTACAGTGGGAACTCACATGAGACAAATGACGATCTCAGGTCGATGAACTAACCTGTACACATGTCACCAGGGAACTGCTATCTGACGTCAGGTATAAGACCAACTAGCATGTTCCCGGCGAGTCCTGTCCGGTGTACTCATAACCCAATGAGCACCTGTATACATCTTGGGTGAACCAACTGACACCAATGGCTTGTGAGACCGGCCACCGCCCCTCATCGGGGTCTCGAATGTATACACTAGTCTACTCTGGAGTATCGATGCCCTGTCTCGAAACTCCCTCGACTAGGGACCTTTTAAGGATGTGCTTATAGACTACCAGCTCCCACGTATATGATCGCCCTCATACTGCCGGCAGTCAAGCAAGAATCCTAGGGGCTCTACCAACGTGTAATAGTGACCTGTAAGGTCACCTGAAGCAGTACACGATGATAAAGGTAAACCAGATAGCATACTATCATCTTGAGTAAGACTGTCCTACCGGAATAGGTCCTCCCTCAATCATTGCAATCACGTGCCTGTGATCCAATAATTGACTCTGAGGGCACTATCTCCAACAATCTCCCACTTGCACTCAAGGCTAATTATTGCGATGTCGCATACTCACAGCCCGTGTGATACCGGACACCCAACTCCTCTACTAGTCAGTCTCACAAATCCCGTTTGCGAAACTATTGCGTTCGAAGAATAGCCTAAGTGAGTGGATCCGCCTTGATGTTTCTTTCTATGTCTCTCTATATCTCATGTTCGCGGAGAAAGCCATCTCCCGAAATGAGCAATACCTGTCTTAGAATGTGTCTGGATGTCTGATGGGACCTAGCTCATAAATGAACTCCAAATCCAAACTTCTCAGACTGTATCGTCAACTGAACTTAATCAGTATCCTGCGCCATGCCTCCCTCAGTATCCTCCTGGACCACCTGTCCATAATACCGCCCCTCGTCAGAGGGAAAAACTATAACTTTGACAACCTCCTTGTCGTCCAGGTCACCTTGGAAGCCTGGGATGATAACTGTCTCCCGAATGAGGCTGTCATTATCATATCCCTAGAACATTCACTTATGTTCTAAAACTGCTTCCGACTGTTTCTCTAGGATAGGATCAATGTCAACTTACTGCATCTAGTGCAAGAACAATATCTGGTGTGGTACTTGACATTTCATGATTGACTCAATTGCCTGAGCAAGTGATCTGCCAATCATGCACATCCCTCTCCCCTTTAGTCTGTAAGTCACCTTTAGAGAGGGTGACTCCATTACCTGCAGGTACACTACCGTGCCAGGAGTCGTCCATTCTAAATACTCTTAGAATGCTGTCTAAGTACCCTGATTAGGAAACCACCCAAATCTAGATCTAAAACCATAGATCTAGTAACCAGTATGTCTGATATAATGTCCAAGTCCCATGTGGAG
This sequence comes from Agapanthus africanus, assembly GCA_030015575.1. Taxonomy (NCBI): domain Eukaryota; kingdom Viridiplantae; phylum Streptophyta; class Magnoliopsida; order Asparagales; family Amaryllidaceae; genus Agapanthus; species Agapanthus africanus. Next base: position 246,627,044 of record JASDDO010000004.1, on the reverse strand, counting down.
AAACCACTGTCTGACGACCAAAGTATAACCGATCGTATTATAGGAATATCACTTCCTACTCTGTGTATGTCATCCAAATACCATGACATCACACCCTACTACCTTCTCAACAGATCCATCCCCTATTCTGATGATGTCAAACCTATGACTGTCACATCAGAAATTGATGATCTATCTCCGCTATATCTGCTTTAGTCTATAAAATAGACATAAGCCACTTGTCCACCATGCTTCCGCTGCTCCCACTGACCACGACAACCCTATGGCAGAGTCATATAGACGTACCCTTCTAAAGCCAGTTTAGAATGACGCTATACTCATCCTCCTGCCGGGTCTCACAGTCTGAAACAACAGCAATGGCAAGTCTGGGTAAACAAGAACTTCCCTGTCACCGTCCTTGAGGCTACCGGAGTACCTCTCGGGTGCCTGAAGTTACCCACCTTATCTGCGGAGTGGCCAATGGAATGTCAAACCAGATTGAATCTTTAGGTTCCTATCAAATCTTCAGTAATCGTTTGTGGTTCTGGAATCACTTCCAGTTCTACCATACTCCCACTACTGTTTTCTGAAAAAATCCATTTTTATTAAAACTGTGGCGAGTCTAGAACAATATCACTATTGATCTTCCAGATGGTAGAAAGTCAACCCTCGTCATAGCCTGGGTCAACCCACAAACAGCCATTACAGAAACGTGCCTTGAGTTATCCAGAGTCTGGTTTTAAGCATAGGCCGGACAACTCCCCGTACCTTAACATCGTTAAGATATGAACTGTTCTATATCCAATATAGAACCAGAGGCACTGATTTAATTGAACCAGATTCAAATCATGCAGCTGTCTCCAGTGCATGTCAAGTAAATGGAAAAAGGCCGATCAGCGTTACTCAACTTAGGTATGCTTCCAATTATGAGTAACCTGAAAGAGAGGCAAGTTCTCTTAATCATTACTATCAACTGAATACCACACACAAGTATCTACATCTTCGATCACTTTGAAGAATCCCGATACCTGTAATACCTGGTTCTCTACTTTATTCAAATACCTATAACTTCTCAAAATTCGAACCCTGTGTTTCCACGAAACACCTGTCTAAAAACTAGAGAAGTCATAAGTAAAACGAATATAGTACGAGGACCAACCCCTTTGTCCTAATGGACACTTCCCTGTACAAGTCCCTTGAGTCTAATAACTCACTCCCTGTGTGTCGCAGGTTGAAAACTGTATTTATGGTTAAGAAGAATTACACCGCTGTTTAATGCTCCTTACCTAACCATCCACTGATATAGGTAAATGTCATCGACATAATTTCAAAAAGGTATATCTCACTCTATAAAAATAGACGTACAGATATATCAATTTGAAATTGGTGCATAACAGCGGACATTCAAAACCAAATATTTGCCGCCGGCAAACAACCCAGGTGACTTCCTCAAATATCACCGATTACAACGAATCCCGATATAATGAGGATGATCACCTAATTCCCAATAACTTACTCCCACTCATCATCTGTAAAATCATACAGATGTGAGAATCATACCTGGTAAATACATACCCTGGAGCAAGTGTCTAATTGGGAAATCAGTTTTCCTTTAACAGTACACAGTGAAACTGAAACATTGAAATGTTTCGATGGGGTATCCCGGTATTCCTAGTAATGCCTCTTCCATTATCCAGATTCACAACTGTAACCGTGTAATTCTTTGCCATCTTTCCAAATCCCTTTCTATGTCTTTAGTCATTACCTTCTGTACACCCCTTTAGGCCAAATGGTTTTCTTCCTTCCCTACCATTCGGCACCAGCCTATGGTTTGGAAGAAGACTATCCAATAAGCATAATGGGTGTACTGTCCTAATCCTAGGAACACTAAAGACTCACCAATACAATGGCTGTGGATTTAACCACTAGCACGTCAGAGGTATTAGACATACGTGACGGGCTACCAGCTATTGACCAAAAGGGACGTCTATGAGCGAACTCATCCTGACACCCTCCTGAGCCTGTCAGTGACAATATCCGTACAGTCCGGTCCGTTCGTCTATGAGCATCGCATGGCGGGCCTAGGGGGTTGGTAAAAGTCAGACCCCCAAAAGCGGTACAAGTCGTGTCGGAGTGTAGCCCAGAACACCCTGAGATACTACTGGAATACCTACCAGTAAATCTCCTGCCTTGGCCAAGGACTTCATGTAATGGCTCTCCTAGACACAGCGCGACCTCACCCCCAATACCGGGAGAGACGAACCCCTGCAGATCCGCTCACTGCTTCCATGTGGCTCGGGACTGTACCCAACTAAAACCTGTTTGCACGTCTCCTTTGAGCATGGTAGGGTAGTAATCAAAGTACAATGGGAACTCACACGAGAAAAATGACGATCTCAGGTCGATGAACTAACCTGTACACATGTCACCAGGGAACTGCTATCTGACGTCAGGTATAAGACCAACTAGCATGTTCCCGGCGAGTCCTGTCCGGTGTACTCATAACCCAATGAGCACCTGTATACATCTTAGGTGAACCAACTGACACCAGTGGCTTGTGAGACCGGCCACCGCCCCTCGTCGGGGTCTCGACTGTATACACTAGTCTACTCTGGAGTATCGATGCCCTGTCTCGAAACTCCCTCGACTAGGGACCTTTTAAGGATGTGCTTATAGACTACCAGCTCCCACGTATATGATCGCCCTCATACTGCCGGCAGTCAAGAAAGAATCCTAGGGGCTCTACCAACATGTAATAGTGACCAGTAAGGTCACCTGAAGCAGTACACGATGATAAAGGTAAACCAGATAGCATACTATCATCTTGAGTAAGACTGTCCTACCGGAATAGGTCCTCCCTCAATCATTGCAATCACGTGCCTGTGATCCAATAATTGACTCTGAGGGCACTATCTCCAACATTTACCACGTCCATGAGGACGTGCAAAACGGTGGTTTTTGGGTACAGTCCCGAGTCACATGGAGGCAATGAGCGATAGGAGGGGTTTCGTATCTCCCGGTATTGGGGGTTGATGTTGCACTGTGCTCGATTGGCCGTAACAGGGAAGTCCCTGGCCAGGGCTGATTAGAGATTTACTGGTAAGTGTTACCGGTAGTTTCTCGACCCGTTATGAGCCTCACATCGTCACGACTTATCGGTTATTGGGGTCTGACGTTTACCACCCCTAGACTTGATATGCGACATATCAGACGAGGAGACCGGACTGCACGGGTAGTGTTGCCGGTTGGCTCGACGGGAGTTGTAGCAGGTTCGCTTGTTTTCTTTTGATCGCTCAATACTCGGGTGGCCGTTACGTTTAGCTGACCGCTTGCGTCTTGGGGGTGCTTGATCTGATCATCACCCACTGCCGGCGTATTGACGAGTCTTAGAGTCCCACAAAGGAGTTACCTAGTCCAGGTGAAACGTTGTGGTGCGCGTATGCGATATGCGCATGGACCCGGTTAAAATGCGCGTATGAGATATCGTACATTAATCGGGCGGCTTGCTTTTGGTTGGGTCGTATGTGATATGGCCGGATTGATAAATCAAGTGTTGATTTATCATTTAACCATTAGATTCTCACTAGAAATCCTTTCTTGTATTTTTGGATGTATGCATGCATGTATGCATTCTTTCTTGATTCATGCACATATGAATGTGCATGCATATATACATACATACATCATCCTTCATGGTTGTATATACAAAGAAAATGGTGGCAATATAAGACTCACACCATGGTTTTAAATATATGAATTATTATTGCATTTGATTTAAAACAAAAGGAAAAAGGAAAGGATAATTCATGGTTTCTTTTTACACTCTTCTTTGACCTAACCATGCTCACCCACCATTTAACCATGGATTAACTTTTCTTTTGGGTTTTAACTCAAGTTCAATTATATATTTATTGTTTAACCATGGTTTGAGATGAGAGAAGAAAAATATATATAGATATATTTTCCTTTTTCTCATGTGAGTTTATCTTTCTCTTCTTCTTAAAAAGCCATCATCTTCTTCAACCTTGCTCTTTTGCTCTCTAGATCTTTCAAGTGAGCAAAATACTCAACAAGATAGGATTTTGAAGTGAGAAAAAGAACCACAACACCATTCTACACAAGTCTTGCCCACTTGTTTAGAGTGTTAGCTTCATTTCATTCTCTTGATAAAGTGAAGTTGCAAGCTTGGACAAAGCGGACTCCGGGTGGATCATCGTGGACCTAGAGGAGATCAAGCGGACTTTTTCCAAACCCCAAGTGGCTGAGGAGTCTAGCGTAGGGAGCTACAAAGGTTGTACTCTCAAAACCCAAGCTTTTCTTACTTGTGATGAAGTGTTGTTTTAGAAACCCTAATTTTCTAGGATTGATTCTTTGTATGCTTACTTAGCACCTTAAAATTTTAATCTTTGGTACATGTGATGCTTCCAATCCCTTCATGAGGTGCTAGGTAAACCCAACATTGGTATCAGAGCCGACCTAGAATATTAGGCGACACTTTAACGAAGTTAAAACTCCGATCGAACCAGAAAATACGGATTTTTAGCACTCTCTGGACAATTTTTAAAATCTGTCATTTTTCAGAATTAAAAATCCTTAAAAAATTCAGCAGGTAAATATAAGCACAACTGTAAAATACGAGCCCATGAACAGTTACTTCCACCGCGGAACCGCGGCCAAAGCTTGCTTGGGCCGCGGCTACGCGGCCGTACAGAGGCTATTTTTTGTTATTTTTATACAGTAATGCTTATAACTGCTTGTATAAATTTTTAAGTATTTTTAACCTGAATTTAGTGCTGAATATTCTGGGGATGGTTTTGGACTCTTCAATTCGATCGGAATTTTGATTTCGTGTTTCTTTCCGGGTAATTTAGAAAGTATTGAATTGTTCAAACGAGTATCATTTACTCACTTTTTCAATCTTTCGGAAATACGTGCAAGTTTGTTTGTGGTGGACCCTCTAGAAGACAACAAACCTTAACTCGATTATGTGACCATCTTGAACTGCCTTTTGAACCTTAGGGTTTGTGGCAGTACGGCGTGCCACATGTGAGGCGTTGGCTTGACCCTTCTACGGTTGGACCGCTACTACTGTGTCACACTCCGGGTTTTTGAACTCCGCTCAAGTGTTGAGCTTTAGGGAATTTTGAGTATTTGATCATTCGTTCGAAAACTTTAATACCGTCTATTTATCTGGAATGTGATGCCATGTGTGGAATTCATATAGCTAGATATGAAATACGAAATATGTGATATTTCGCATTTATGATGTCTAAAGAGAATGTGGATTCCAGATATTGCAGTTTTACACTTTCTTTTCTGTGACCGTAAGTGTAGTATGTATTTACCGATTTTCGTTGCTATACATCGACGACGATCAGTGTATGCATACTTACTTACGTTGATGATATGAGATATTATGTGTTGCTGAGATATGATGTGCAGGATTGTCGCGATTGAATAGCCGGGTTTTTTTTATGTGAGATGAGAGTTTTATATTTTCGTTCATGTAAATTCAAATATAATGTAATATTCTTTTATTTGGGGCACTTCCGGGTTGAGGTCGATGTCACCAGTGTTGTATATTATTTACTTTTCCGCATTAGGATGGACCCAAGGAGGGGAGCACAGGTGACCGGGTTCTGGGGTTCAGTGGGAGGCCATCTCGAGGAGTCGAGACCGGGTCTACTAAACTCCAGAATTGGTAGGGTCGCTTGCCTCTCTCGTAGGGGTCCAGGGTGTGGGCTTGGCTATTCATCGCGACTGTGGAATCCGTATTTTCTATTGTTGGCTAAATACTAAATACGGACGTCCTAGTATATCCCACATTATATATATATTTCTGCTGCAATATCTGTGATGTGATAATTTGATATGTTCTGATGGATACAGTATATAGTATATATGATATATTATATAGGCGTTACTTATGTTTTACACCTGCGCTATGTAAGTCCACGTTGCCCACCCCGGTGCTTGCGGGGAGGCGGAAAACGGAATAAAAATCGGATTTTTATCGAACTAGGCAACATGGACTATCAAAGGGAGGATCTTTGCTAAACAAAAACTAACTACAAGCTAACTAGTTTTAGCTACATGGGAGAAATGTTATACCTTGGGATTTATGTCCTTCTCTCCTTGCTCCTTGGAGTGAACGGAAGTGATCTCCTTGTCGTCTTCTCTAGTCGAAGAAGGATCCACCCGAGAGCCTCAACCTTTGGCTTCAACTTCAAGCTAGAAGTAACTAAGATGCTAGAAGTGCTAATCCTAGAACCTTAGAAGAGAGTAGAGATTATCTTAGAGTGGTTTATCTCAAGCTCATGTGTTTCTCAACTCATGAGAGGGGAGAGCTTGAGAGAGAGGAAGAGGGGGAGAGAGAATCTATATGATAGAATGAAATGAGAAATGAACCATTCTCACATATATGTGTGAATTATGTAAATTAGATAATTAGCTAGATAATTGTCATGGTTAATCAAGACTTGACCATTATCATTTCACATTAAATGCAAATTGCAAGGATCAAAGAGCATCTTTTGTAAGTGCACGGCGGCGCCCCGGCCGTCAACCCGACGGCCAAATACGGAAGCGGTGATAAACTTTAATTTTACTTGAACTGGCAAACCGCCGCGCACTAATACCCGGATCGAACCACTAACTAGTCCAAGCTATCTACAAGAAGGGGAAGAGAGATATACCGACTGATCCAAGTCCTCCGGTCTTCTCGTCGCCGTCCTGATCTCCTGCGGAAGCTCCGGTCTCCGCCTCGTCGCCGGAAGTGCACCACATCGCCTACTTCTTTTACGGGCTCCCACCTCAATGCCGAGGAAACTCGGGCACGAAGCTGGCTAGTCAACGTGCCCAAGATTTGCTGTAGAATGTGTAGTAGAACTTGTGTCTCAATTTGGGGTTGTAGGATGTTGCCTTTTGAGATGGTGGAGGAATTGATTTTTGAGATGAACTAGAGAGCTTTTCTTAGCACTCTTAGAAAGCCAAAAATACCACACATGAAAAATGAAAATCCCTCTTTTATCAATAGTGGCCGCCCCCCCCCCTTTTGTGTGATTGGAGAGAGAGAGCAAAGACAAGGGGGTGGGTGGAAAGTGAGTGATGATGAAAAATCAAATGATCACCACAAAACCAATACTCAACCAACAATCATCAACAACCATGATTGTTTACAAAGTCAAGCCATGATGGAAAAGAAAAGAGTCAAAGGATGGGCTCCATCATGAAACCATCATGATACAAATATATGCAAAGAACCCCCTCCACAAACACTTATTTGCAACAATGCAAATAAGCCCTCCTCCACCAATCTTCGGCCAATGAACGATACAAAGGAAATTGGCCGAAACGAAAAGCAAACTGGCAACTCCAGAAAACTGGTCCCGTAATAAATTACAGGAAAACCCCGATACTGTGCATACACACCCGCATTTGTATTCCGACCGAAATACAAATGCAATGAGACAAAATCTACACTGTACTATACTAGGATCCGGCTTAAACCAAAGCCGGCTAGTAATATCCGTTCGATCCTGATCCGTGCAATACCGCACGTATCTGATCGAACCCTGCCATATAACCATACGGCATGTAGTACAAACTGTCCGATCCTGATCCGTGCAATACCGCACGTATCCGATCGGACCTTGCCATATCTCCATACGGCCTCTACAACCTTTCGCCCGAAAGCTGAGTAACTGAATGTGGGGGACTCTAAAGACTCGTCAACACCATGGTTGTGGATTTAACCACTAGCACGTCAGAGGTATAAGCCAATACGTAACGGGCTACCAGGTATTGACTAAAAGGGACGTTTGTGAGCGAACCCAGCCAGACAACCCTACTGAGCCTGTCAGTGACAATATCCGTACAGTCCGGTCCGTTCGTCTATGAGTATCGCATGACGGGCCTAGGGGGTTGGTAAAAGTCAGACCCTCAAAAGCGGTACAAGTCGTGTCGGAGTGTAGCCCAGAACACCCTGAGATACTACTGGAATACCTACCAGTAAATCTCCTTGCCTTGGCCAAGGACTTCGTGTAATGGCTCTCCTAGACACAGCGCGACCTCACCCCCAATACCGGGAGAGACGAACCCCTGAAGATACGCTCACTGCCTCCATGTGGCTCTGGACTGTACCCAACTAAAACCTGTTTGCACGGCTCCTTTGAGCCGTGGTAGGGTAGTAATCAAAGTACAGTGGGAACTCACACGAGACAAATGACGATCCCCAGGTCGATGAACTAACCTGCACACATGTCACCAGGGAACTGCCATCTGACGTCTGGTATATGACCAACTAGAATGTTCCCGGCGAGTCCTGTCCGGTGTACTCATAACCCAATGAGTACCTGTATACATCTTAGGTGATCCAACTGACACCAGTGGCTTGTGAGACCGGCCACTGCCCCTCGTCGGGGTCTCGACTGTATACACTAGTCTACTCTGGAGTATCGATGCCCTGTCTCGAAACTCACACGACTAGGGACCATTTAAGGATATGCTTATAGACCCCAGCTCCCACTTATATGATCGCCCTCATACTGCTGGTGGTCAAGCAAGAATCCTAGGGGCTCTATCAACGTGTAATAGCAACTTGTCAGGTCACCTAAAACAGTACACGATGATAAAGGTAAACCAGATAGCATACTATCATCTCGAGTAAGACTGTCCTACCGTGATAGGTCCTCCATCAATCATTGCAATCACGTACCTGTGACCTAATAATTGACTCTGAGGGCACTATCTCCAACAATCTCCCACTTGCACTCAAGGCTAATTATTGTGATGTCGCATACTCACAGCCCGTGTGATACCGAACACCCAACTCCTCTACTAGTCAGTCTCACAAAGCTCGTTTGCGAAAATATTGCGTTCGAGGAATAACCTTAGTGAGTGGATCCGCTTACATGTCTCTTTCTATGTCTCTCTATATCTCAAGTTTGCGGAGAAACCCATCTCCCGAATTGAGTAATACCTGTCTTAGAATGTGTCTGGATGTCTGATGGGACATAGCTCATAAATGAACTCCAAATCCAAACTTCTTAGACTGTATCGTCAACTGAACTTAATCAGTATCCTGCGCCATGCCACCCTCAGTATTGCCTTGGATCACCTGTCCAAAATACTGCCCCTCGTCAGAGGGAAAACTATAACTCTGACAACCTCCTTGTCGTCCATGTCACCTTGGAAGCCTGGAATGATAATTGTCTCCCGAATAAGGCTGTCGCTATCATATCCCTAGAACATCCACTTATGTTCTAAAACTGCTTCCGACTGTTTCTCCAGGATTGGATCAAATGTCAACTTATTGCATCTAGTGCAAGAACAACATCTGGTGTGGTACTTGACATCTCATGATTGACTCAATTGCCTGAGCAAGTGATCTGCCAATCATGCACATCCCTCTCTACTTTAGTCTGTAAGACACCTTTAGAGAGGGTGACTCCATTACCTGCAGGTACACTACCGTGCCAGGAGTCGTCCATTCTAAATACCCTTAGAATGCTGTCTAAGTACCCTTAATTGGGAAACCACCCAAATCTAGATCTAAAACCATAGATCTAGTAACCAGTATGTCTGATATAAAATCCATTTCCTTTGTGGAGAAACCACTGTGTGACGACCAAAGTAAAACCGATTGTAGTATAGGAGTTTCTTTTCCTATTCTGCGTATGTCATCCAAATACCAGGATATCACACCCTACTACCTTCTCAACAGATTCATCCCCTATTCTGATGAAGTCAAACCCATGACTGTCACGTCAGAAATGGATGATCTATCTCCGCTACATCTGCTCTAGTCTATAAATAGACATAAGCTACCTGTCCACCAATGCTTCCGCTGCTCCCACTGACCATGACAACCTTCTGGCAGAGTCATATAGACGTACACTTCTAAAACTAGTTTAGAACGACGCTATACTCATCCTCCCGCCGGGTCTCGCAGCCTGGAACAACAGCAATGGTAATTGTGGGTAAACAAGAACTTTTCTGTCACCGTCCTTGAGGCTACCGTAGTACCTCTCGGGTGCCTGAAGTTACCCACCTTATCTACGGAGTGGCCAATGGAATGTCAATCCAGATTGAATCTTTAGGTTCCTTATCAAATCTTCAGTAATCGTTTGTGGTTCTGGAATCACTTCCAGTTCTACCAAACTCCCACTACTGTTTTCTGAAAAAATCCATTTTTAATAAAACTGTGGCGAGTCTAGAACAATATTGCTATTGTTCATTCAGATGGTAGAAAGTCAACCCTCGTCATAGCCTGGGTCAACCCACAAACAGCCATTACAGAAACGTGCCTTGAGTTGTTCAGTGTCTGGTTTTAATCATAAGCCGGACAACTCCCCGTACCTTAACATCGTTAAGATATGAACTGTTCTATATCCCATATAGAAACAGAGGCACTGATTTAACTGAACCAGATTCAAATCATGCAGCTGTCTCCAGTGCATGTCTACTAAATGGAAGAAGGCCGATCATCGTTACTCAACTTAGGAATGCTTCCAATCATGAGTAACCTGAAAGAGAAGCAAGATCTCTTAGTCATCACTATCAACTGAATACCATTGACAAGTATCTACATCTTCGATCACTTTGAAGAATCCCGATACTTGCTACACCTGGTTCTCTACTCTATTCAAATACCTATAACTTCTCAAAATTCGGACCCCGTGTTTCCACGAAACACCTGTCTAAAAACTAGAGAAGTCATAAGTAAACCGAATATAGTATGAGGACCAACCCCTCTGTCCTGATGGACCCTGGACAACATACAATACTCTGTATAAGTCCCTTGAGTCTGATAACTCATTCACTGTGTGTCGTAGGTCGAAAACTGTATTTATGGTTAAGAAGAATTACACCGCTGTTCAATGCTCCTTACCTAACCATCCACTGATATAGGTAAATGTCGTAGACATAATTTCAGAAAGGTATATCTCACTCTATGAAAATAGACGTACAGATATATCAATTTGAAATTGGTGCATAACAGCGGATATTCAAAACCAAATATTTGCCGACCGGCAAACTGCCCAGGTGATTTCCTCAAATATCACCGATTACAACGAATCCCGATATAATGAGGATGATCACCCAATTCCCAATAACTTACTCCCACTCATCATCTGTAAAACCATACAGATATGAGAATCATACCTGGTAAATACATACCCTGGAGCAAGTGTCTAACTGGGAAATCAGTTTTCCTTTAACAGTACACAGTAAGACTGAAACATTGAAATGTTTCGATGGGGTATCCTGGTATTCCTAGCAATGCCTCTTCCAGATTCACGACTGTAACCGTATAATTCTTTGCCACCTCTCAAATCCCTTCATATGTCTTTAGTCTTTACCTTCTGCACACCCCTTACGCCAAATGGTTTTCTTCCTTCCCTACCGTTCGGCACCAGCCTATGGTTTGGAAGAAGACTATCCAATAAGCATAATGGGTGTACTGTCCCAATCCTAGGAACACTCGCAATGCGAGAGGAGGTGAGGATAAAAGACAACTGAATAAACTTTATTCCTATTTCTCCTGAACCAGAATCCATCCCCGAACTGGAACAAGTTCCTTTCGAGTTCGTATATAACCATACGATGGAGTATCCAATAAACTGTGGATCTTCGTAGTAATACGGAGTGTCCTGGAGAAATACAAAGGTGATTTAGGATTGGCGAAGAGATACTTGGTTTGGTCGTGAATATCTGTTGCAATTTATTTTTCCCTCTTACTAATCCCTTGCTTTGTCTTAACTTAATACCTTCTGCACACCATCGTTATGCTAATTGGTTTTCTTCATTCCCTACCGGTCGACACCAGCCTAAGGTTTGGAAGAAGACTATCCAATTTGCGTAATAGGTGTACTACTCCTAAACCAAGGAGTACTCGCAACCTGAGAGAAGGTAAAAGGAAAAGACAACTGAATAGTCCTATCCGTTTTCTCCAGTACCGGAAACCATCCTCGAATAAATTCCTTTGAGTTCGTATCTAACCATACGATGGTTTTGTCTAATGGAAGTGGACGTTCGTAGTAAAACGGGGTGTCCTGGAGAAAAGGGTAAAAGTAGGAGTGGCAATGAGGTTTGCAACTCTGACAATCCCAAAAAAAAACCAGTGTTTAAGAAGGTTCGGTTAACTTGGTCACTGAGTCATAGTCTTAGGGTCGGGTCAATGGTCGCTGCCAAAGAGAGAGAGAAAAGAAACACTCAGCGTGCACTCTAACCTAGATCAGAATGGTAACCAATTTATCTAATCTGGAAACCTCCCACTGTACCTCAAATTCTCCTCCAAACCTGAAAGAAGAATTAGTCGGGGTTATCCGAGGAGTAAACTAACTCATCAGTGGGAATCGGGATCCAACTATCATCGCATGATAACGTGACGGAATCCGCTCACGTCATCACACTCCAGAAGGTATGCGCATATCTGGCAAGTTTCAGTTCTTTTGAAACTCCCGATGTGTTTTCTGTCCCATGCTCTTATCACCTTGACGATGGCCAACAAATCATAAGTCACATGTCAAGTTCTACCCGTCATTCTCCAGGTTAATTTGAATCCACCCGCACAAGCCCTTGACGAAGGCCAACAAGGCTATACGACTGCCCCAAACCAACACATCTATCTATGCTACAGAAAGGCAACAAGCAGCTACCATACACTATGCCTTGACGAAGGCCAACAAACATAGCATGAATACTACGTGCTACCCGTCTGAAACGACGGAGGGCTACGAATGGTTTCTGGCGAAAACCTTTAACGTAAAGAACTTGATATCGTTGAAGGAACTGATAGCTTTTTAAAATTATAGTGACGAAAACCGTTGCTAAAGAGGTCACTCCCGGTGAAGGGATCTCGGCTCTTTCCCCGTAGAATGGGGTGCAGGATATTCCAACTGAATACCATGGTGCAAAGCAAAAGTAATCGGCTATAGTGAAGTTAATGCCCTGACGCAAACTCTTTGTCCAAGGGGTCACTCCCGGTGAAGGGATCTCGGCCCTTGCCTCGTCGACTGAGGAGCAGGATATTCCAACTGAATACCTCGATGCAAAACAAAAGAGAACGTCTTTGCAATAACAACTTTTTGAAAAGTGTTCCATCAACATCAGATTAGGTTTGTTTTTAAACTTGCATTGATCCGAATCAATGCAGTCCCATCAATTGATCACACCAAAAAGAACGAAAATATACTGATGTACGTATATGCCATCCGCATTCGCCACTGGGTTCCGTCATTACCCGTTAGGTTAGCTAACTAACGACAGAGCGGGGACTGGACTAGCGCGGATGTAAAACATATACAACATCTACTAATATATATACCAATATATTATATTTCGCTCAAGGCGTGAAAGAAATGCAACATCACAGAGAATGAACAGCATCACAGAAACAATACAGATATCTGGGATCCCCGGGTTTCACAGAGCCACTATTGAAACCCGACGTTCCCCTGGTCGTGTGGATAGCCTGTGCAATGAAATCCTAGACCCCTACGGGCGCGGCAAGTTACCCGCCAAAACCTGAAGCAAGGCAGCCCTCTTCAGCAACGTGAATGGACCACCCAGCACTTCACGGAATCCGGTAACTTGGGCACCCCTCCTAGGTCAACCTGTACCCCCTACGAGTGCGGCGAATAGCCCGCCAATCCTAGAGTGAAGCCCCTTCCGTCTCAATGCCATGAGATGCGGGCTTGTTGCCCTCTAGAACCCGGCTATCCGTGCACCCCTCCGCGGGGTAATCCTAGTACAGAAAGTAAAATATACATACAACGGGTACATCGACCGCAACCAGGTCGTGCCCCAAAATAATAATACAAACAGGCAGTGACGGCAGTCCACATGTCGGACGCTCGCCCCGCAATATCAAATGTACATAATACAACCACAACTGTACTAGCATTGCATCCAGGCTATCCCCCACGACCAATCCGCAACATCACAGCAAAAACAGAACATCAACGTGAAAGTCACGTTCACAAATCCGTCTAACCGGGCTATAGCAGTTAGACTGGATTTATCGATCGAGTGACATTCACGGTCGCAGATATAATGTAAATACTGTGAAATAATGTGTTTAAAATATCCGATCAATCAAATTTTAACAAGTGGGCCCCAAGTACTACTGTAGCAGATCAGGAAATTCTGGGCCCAATATTAATATTCCAAAACCCCAATTTTAACCCCACAAAGACACTGTAGAAATTTGGTGCAGGGATCTACACAGTGCGCGGTGGAACCGCGGCCCCAAGGGGGTTTTGGCCGTGGTTCCGCGCCTCCACTGTCGATTCACCCTGTCGAATTTCTACAGTAGCCTAGTGATCTCCAGTACATCAATATTTTACAACCTGAAAAATTTTTCGAGACCAAAAATTTTCAACAGAAACTGATGCGAAGGAAAAACGGGTTTTGGAACATTTGATCGATCGGAACTGAAAAACACATTAAAGCAAGCTAGACTAAGTTAATGGCGAGGCTCTGATACCACTGTAAGTGCACGGCGGCGCCCCGGCCGTCAATCCGACGGCCAAATGCGGAAGCGGTGATAAACTTTAATTTTACCTGAACTGGCAAACCGCCGTGCACTATTACCCGGATCGAATCACTAACTAGTCCAAGCTATCTACAAGAAGGGGAAGAGAGATATACCGACTGATACAAGTCCTCCGGTCTTCTCGTCGCCGTCCCGATCTCCTGCGGAAGCTCCGGTCTCCGCCTCGTCGCTTGAAGTGCACCACATCGCCTACTTCTTTTACGGGCTCCCACCTCAATGCCGAGGCAACTCGGGCACGAAGCTGGCTAGTCGACGTGCCCAAGATTTGCTGTAGAATGTGTAGTAGAACTTGTGTCTCAATTTGGGGTTGTAGGATGTTGCCTTTTGAGATGGTGGAGGAATTGATTTTTGAGATGAACTAGAGAGCTTTTCTTAGCACTCTTAGAAAGCCAAAAATACCACACATGAAAAATGAAAATCCCTCTTTTATCAATAGTGGCCGGCCCCCCCTTTTGTGTGATTGGAGAGAGAGAGCAAAGACAAGGGGGTGGGTGGAAAGTGAGTGATGATGAAAAATCAAATGATCACCACAAAACCAATACTCAACCAATAATCATCAACAACCATGATTGTTTACAAAGTCAAGCCATGATGGAAAAGAAAAGAGTCAAAGGATGGGCTCCATCATGAAACCATCATGATACAAATATATGCAAAGAACCCCCTCCACAAACACTTATTTGCAACAATGCAAATAAGCCCTCCTCCACCAATCTTCGGCCAATGAACGATACAAAGGAAATTGGCCGAAACGAAAAGCAAACTGGCAACTCCAGAAAACTGGTCCCGTAATAAATTACAGGAAAACCCCGATACTGTGCATACACACCCGCATTTGTATTCCGACCGAAATACAAATGCAATGAGACAAAATCTACACTGTACTATACTAGGATCCGGCTTAAACCAAAGCCGGCTAGTAATATCCGTTCGATCCTGATCCGTGCAATACCGCACGTATCTGATCGAACCCTGCCATATAACCATACGGCATGTAGTAAAAACTGTCCGATCCTGATCCGTGCAATACCGCACGTATCCGATCGGACCTTGCCATATCTCCATACGGCCTCTACAACCTTTCGCCCGAAAGCTGAGTAACTGAATGTGGGGGACTCTAAAGACTCGTCAACACCATGGTTGTGGATTTAACCACTAGCACGTCAGAGGTATAAGCCAATACGTAACGGGCTACCAGGTATTGACTAAAAGGGACGTCTGTGAGCGAACCCAGCCAGACAACCCTACTGAGCCTGTCAGTGACAATATCCGTACAGTCCGGTCCGTTCGTCTATGAGTATCGCATGGCGGGCCTAGGGGGTTGGTAAAAGTCAGACACCCAAAAGCGGTACAAGTCGTGTCGGAGTGTAGCCCAGAACACCCTGAGATACTACTGGAATACCTACCAGTAAATCTCCTTGCCTTGGCCAAGGACTTCGTGTAATGGCTCTCCTAGACACAGCGCGACCTCACCCCCAATACCGGGAGAGACGAACCCCTGAAGATACGCTCACTGCCTCCATGTGGCTCGGGACTGTACCCAACTAAAACCTGTTTGCACGGCTCCTTTGAGCCGTGGTAGGGTAGTAATCAAAGTACAGTGGGAACTCACACGAGACAAATGACGATCCCCAGGTCGATGAACTAACCTGCACACATGTCACCAGGGAACTGCCATCTGACGTCTGGTATATGACCAACTAGCATGTTCCCGGTGAGTCCTGTCCGGTGTACTCATAACCCAATGAGCACCTGTATACATCTTAGGTGATCCAACTGACACCAGTGGCTTATGAGACCGGCCACCGCCCCTCGTCGGGGTCTCGACTGTATACACTAGTCTACTCTGGAGTATCGATGCCCTGTCTCGAAACTCACACGACTAGGGACCATTTAAGGATATGCTTATAGACCCCAGCTCCCACTTATATGATCGCCCTCATACTGCTGGTGGTCAAGCAAGAATCCTAGGGGCTCTATCAACGTGTAATAGCAACTTGTCAGGTCACCTAAAACAGTACACGATGATAAAGGTAAACCAGATAGCATACTATCATCTCGAGTAAGACTGTCCTACCGGGATAGGTCCTCCATCTATCATTGCAATCACGTACCTGTGACCTAATAATTGACTCTGAGGGCACTATCTCCAACATCTTTTATATGGAATGATGATGGTCAACATGTAAAAAAGTCAACAAGTCAAGATAGTCAAATGGTCAACAACCCTAACCATGCACAATTATATTTAACTAATATCAATTATTCATAATACACACATAAGCATTAGGGTTAAGAAAATGACAATAGTCATCAACCCTAATCAAAGTCCTCTGCCTCTGTCTCAGTCAACTGTGCATACGCACCCGTATCCGTGATCCGAGGAACACGAATACAATGAGATAAAACCAATCCTAAATCATATACTAGGATCTGGCTTAAACCAAAGCCCGCTAGTATAAGCTGTCCGGACAGCAAACGTGCACAAGTGCGCGGATGTGAACGAACCCTGTCGCAAAACCATGCGACCTCTACTCATTTTGCCTAAAGGCGAATAACTCTCTGTGTGGGACTCTAAAGACTCGACACTACGCTGGCGGTGGGTTTAACCAAAGACCGCAAGCGGCACTAGCTGTACGTAACGGTCCCAGGTAGATGCCGATAAGAAGACTGACAAGGTGACCCCATGTAACACCCGAGCCCAATAATACTATTTCTTTTGTTAGTTGAGTGTTATATATTGCTCATTCCAATTTTCCTGATTGTTTGGTGCTTTTTGCAAAATTTTAACCGGTTAAGTCATTTTGGCACATAACAAATTTTAACTCCTAAAATGAAATTTAAAATATCCATGTTGGCCTACTCGTCGCCACTAGTCGCGTGGTAGCGTCCGCGTGTCGAGATTCCGTCCCGTTCGGCTAAACGGGCAAGTTTGGACGACTACGCGCGCATGCAAGTGTCCGACTTGGGGGCATGCATTTTAATCATTAAACACCTCTTTTCAAAACTTGGACCTCGCTTAAAATCCTATAATTTGAATTTAGAGCATTTGGGCGCAACCCGGGCGCGATTTGGAAATGTTTCATTTAGCGCCAAAAGGGCCCATTTAATTAAATATCCTAAAATTTAATATATACGATTATAATCTTTTTTAACTGTTAAATCCTTTAAAATCTTTTTAAAATTTTCTTTGTTTTCCTCCCAGCCAATCACAGCGAAGGACTGTACCCTCGTGGGCCCCCCTTTCCTCTCTCTCTCCGTCTCTCTCTCTGTCTCTCTCTATTCTCTTTCTCTCTCTCACTCTAAATCTTTCTCTCTCTCTCTCCAATCTCTCTCTCTCTTCCCCTATATAATTCCCTCCATGCAGCCGCCTCCCTTCTCCCTCTCGATCACGAGAAAACCCATGAGAACCCAAACCCTAGCCCTCGTACTCGCGCCGCCGACCTCCCCGCGACCTCGCCGTCGCCGTCAGCACCTCCTCAACCGTACCGCACCCTCTTCCTCCTTCCTCCGTTCCCCTTCCGCGCCTGCACCCAACCCCGACGCCGCCAACCACCGCAGGTCTCGTCGTCGACGTCGCCTCCAGTCACCGACGACGCCCGTGACTCCCTCTCCTCCTCCTCGTCGCGACCTCGTCGTCGCCTTCCTCCTCCCCTCGCCGGACCACTATCAAACCCGAGCCCGACCCTGCACATTCCCCGGGTCGCCGGGAACCGCGCCGACGACCCTCGTCGATGTCACCCGCGCCACCTCCTTTCCCCCTCGATCACCAGAGCCGACCACCACCCTCCTCTACTCGTCGCACCCCCTCTCCAGCGAACCCGAGGCTGTTCAGGCCTTCACAGCCGCCGTCGCTGCCTCGCCGGCGTTCCAGCGCCGTCGAGCCCGCCGGGGTTACCCCTGGTGTCTCCCGGTAAGCCTTCCTCATCGTTCCTTTGTGCTAGATACCTTTCCCCGTTGATCCTTGTTATGTTTATCGCGTTTGCTAACGTTGTTACTTTTGACTTTTGCCGGTTTCCGACCGTGCCGTCTTTTGAACCCGACGCTCCAGCGAAGCACCCTGGTCCGTGTGATCCCGTTGTTCTCTGTTGGGACTCGATCCGTGGCCCGTGCACCCGTCTCGTGTTTTCTGCCGACTTTGCATCCGTGCTTTCCGGTTTGCGAAACCGTCGAGGCAAGTATCCGAATACTTGCTTTAACATGCTAGCACACAAGATCAAGTCTTGCTTCAAACTTAATCATCATATTATAACCACACAGCTTTTAGTAACATCGATTAGAATCGATGGTCACAATTATCCGTAACATTAAATCAATATAGTAGTTGCCTGTAATTAACCGGTCTGCTATTAATTCACACTTTAACTAACTAAACCAAGTAGATCGTCCTCACTTCATTTGTTATATCACCCAGGAGACAATTATTATGCTTTAGTCTAAATTCATGTAGCTTCATTACGTATGTTGATATTGTTCCACTTTTTGATTATTGCACCCCAAGGGTGCTTGAACCTGTTAATAAGAGAATACAAAACATCACTGTGTTTGCATGGGATAATATTGTTATTGCTGTTCCTGCTGTTGTTCTTTATTCGTTACTATATCTGTTATCAGCATACATTTGATTGCATTACATATTGACCGATCTTGATACACCTGACGCTCTGTACACATCAACTCAACCTGTTGAAACGTGACCGACCTGTTACCTGATTTCATGCCTAATGCCGACAAACCTGACCATCCCTGCTGTCTATCCAGACAGACCTACTTTTACCTGATTTTCTGTTGGCATTAGTCCTTGACTACTGAATACCTGACCTGACATACATAACTTGGGGGTATGGGGAAATCAA
Organism: Agapanthus africanus; assembly: GCA_030015575.1. NCBI lineage: Eukaryota > Viridiplantae > Streptophyta > Magnoliopsida > Asparagales > Amaryllidaceae > Agapanthus > Agapanthus africanus. Next base: position 246,607,649 of record JASDDO010000004.1, on the reverse strand, counting down.
AGGTGAAACCGACTTGTAACTCAACAGTTCGATACTTGTTCTGATCAGTCTTACGGGCTTGGCCAGCCCCGGAGTGGTGATGCTGACATCACTCGCCCATCTTGCTACCTATTACTGCTTAGCGGCACGTCTCGGATTCAGCCCCGAGGACCTTGACCGTGGTCTCGGGCACGCACGGGATACTATTGAGTTACATCGACGATTCATCAATTGATTTCAAAGACTATAGAGTAGAAACCTAATAGGACAGTTTAGTCACCACTGCACCTTACCCTGCTCTGTTATTTCTTAGTGCTGTTTTATTCATGTTCATACTTGCATTGCTTATTACCATGTCTATACTATATACTTGATGTCATGACGCGCTGACGTCTGGGTTTTGCATGGCCCAGATTCCGTACCACTGTCGACGACCGAGCAGGAGTACTTCAGCCAGCAGGCTGAACTGTGAGTTCTTTAGGGTTTAGTTTATTTATTTCCATTTCATTTCCAGATGTGAGCCCGCATTATGGGACGTACGGTTTATTTATTGTATTGGATCATTTGCTTCCGCATTCTTATTTATTGATTCTTGATATTATGGATTTGGACATGTATTAGACTAGTTTAATGTTTTGTTCTTGATATCTCTACAACCTTAATGTGACTGTGGATGGATATTTTCTACCCACAGGTAGCATGGTTGGCTATGTCACGTGCCCAATCTTGCGTACTCTGGGAAGCGGGGCGTGACATGGTTCTTTTGGTATCAGAGCCATAGGTTAATTGGGTTGATTCTTTGTAGTTGGGTATTGCACCCGATACACAAATCATAATACCCGTAATTAGGAAACATGTCCTGCCACCTTGACTGTTTTACCATCCTTGAATCATTCTTCCGGATCATGTCGACATGCAAACTTACTTTGCATTGTCAACTCGAAAACCTTATTTCTTGTTATCTCTAGGACTTAGGCGACTTGGGTGGAGTTAAGTAATTGCGGCTATGATACCGCGGCATAGCTACAATGCAGTACTCTATTTAAGCATCTTGGAGTTCTAGCCTTGATCTATACCCAGAATCTATCATCATGCTAATGTTGGGCACTTTGATTTCCAGGAATATGGCCGGTACGAATTTGAAGATGGACCAAAGAAGTGCGGTCTTAGCCACCAGGCGTAGAGTGATAAAGGGATTGCTGGAGAGTCTAAAGGAACAGACCGAGCTGGAACCGACATTTGCACTGAACCAAACGTCTGTACGTAGAAGTATTCCGGTGAACAGGCGCAGCGTAGCACCAATGAAGAAAACAATTGTGGGTGATCGGAAAGGGAGCGTGATTTGTAACTACTTCCATATACCCGGACACGTGCGAAAGGAGTGTCGTAGGAGGCTGGGACTCTGTTTTAGATGTGGAGCGGCAGATCACACTGTTAATGCTTGTCCGTCGAAGCTTCGCACGAGAGATGATATACAGAAGCCTCCGCAGAGACCGTTCCAAGGGCAGGAACAGCTTACTCAAGGACCAAATCAGGCTCGAGCGTTCACGTTGACAGCTGAGGAAGCTAAGGCATCGGGAGAAGTGGTTTCAGGTAATTTACTCGTTCATGGTTTTCCGCATTGGCATTATCTAATTTTGGAGCATCCCACTGTTTTATGTCATCCAAATTTATAACTACACACTCGATTACCTGCACGACCCTGTCTAGTTTTTGGGACATACACACTGGGAATGGGAAAATCATAGCTAGTAAGAAATGTAGAGATTGTACAGTTGTTGTTTGCGGACGGGAGCTTTTCGCAGATTTCTTGGTGATTGATACGGGCAGCTATGAAGTAGTCTTGGGAATGGATTTTCTTGGCACTTTCCACGCACACATTGATTGTAGGGCAAGGAAAGTAATTTTCCAGATTCCCGGACACCCTGAGTTTACTTTCATTGGGGGAAGCAGTTCTGTCAGGCCAGTCGAATTTAGGGCTAGGCCGACGAACAATGTTCTTGCGGCTATGGTAGTGGATAGTAATGAAGAGCCGGCAGTTGTCCGCGACTTTATGGATGTGTTTGAAGATATTTCGGGCTTACCGCCGAAGCGAGATGTGGAGTTTGCGATTGACCTTATTCCTGGTGCAGCGCCAGTATCAAAATCTTATTATCCGATGGCACCGGTGGAATTGGAAGAAGTTAAGAAACAAGTTGGTGAATTACTCGAGAAGGGATGGATTCGAAGCAGCAACTCACCTTGGGGAGCTCCAGTTCTTTTAGTAAAGAAGAAGGATGGCACGAGAAGGATGTGCATTGATTATCGAGAATTGAACCGGGTGACTATTAAGAACAAGAACCCGATCCCTCGTATTGGAGAACTTTTTGAGCAGCTTAGTGGCGCGAGGGTATTCTCGAAACTGGACTTGCGATCAGGATATCATCAGGTCCGAGTGAAAGCAGAAGACATTTGCAAGACGGCGTTTCGAACTCGATATGGGCATTTCGAGTATCTAGTGATGCCCTTCGGAGTGACTAATGCGCCAGCAATATTTATGGATTTGATGAACAGGATCTTTTCACCGTTCTTGGACCAGTTTATTGTGGTATTCATTGACGATATTCTGGTATACTCGAAGAGTCCGGATGAGCATGCTGAGCATTTAAGGATCGCACTGCAGACGCTGGGACAAGAGAAGTTATTCGCGAAGATGAGTAAGTGTGAATTCTGGCTGGAAGAAGTGAAGTTTCTGGGGCATGTCGTGTCGGGCGATGGAATCTCCGTCGATCCCGAAAATATTGCAGCAGTTCGAGATTGGCCTATTCCAAAGAATGTTACGGATATAAGAAGTTTTCTTGGACTCGCCGGTTACTACAGAAGATTTGTGGAGAACTTTGCTCGTTTAGCTGAGCCGTTAACCAAGCTTACGCGTAAGGAGGTACCGTTTGTTTGGACGGATGGATGTGCATTGGCCTTCGAGACGTTGAAGCAGAAGTTGATAACCGCCCCTATCCTAACCGTACCGGATGATTCAGGAGGACTGGTGATTCATAGCGACGCATCCGGAAAGGGATTGGGATGTGTTTTGATGCAGAATGGGAAAGTCGTCGCTTACGCATCGAGACAACTGAAGACTCATGAGAAGAACTATCCGACTCATGACTTAGAGCTTGCAGCCGTGATCTTCGCCCTGAAGATTTGGAGACACTACCTTTTGGGCGAGAGAGTTGAAGTCTTTACAGATCACAAGAGTTTAAAGTATGTGTTCACTCAGAAGGAGTTGAACATGAGGCAACGCAGATGGTTGGAGCTGATGGCCGACTATGACCTTGATCTTAAGTACCATCCGGGAAAAGTCAACGTCGTGCCGGATGCGCTGAGTCGGTTACCAGCAATTCAGGTGTTGACCGCACAAAGGGAGATCATTGCGGATTTTCAGAGATTTGACTTGGAGGTTGTGCTACCACATGCTACAGGACAGTTGATGCAGTTGCAAGTACAGTCGTCCTTAGTTGAGAAGATTAAAGCGGCACAATCGCAGGATCCTAGACTGCAAAAGTTTCGAGAGCAGGTTGGAGCCGGACTACGAACCGATTTACTGATCCATGAAGATGGTTCGTTGAGATATGGTAGCCGTGTGTGTGTGCCAAAAGGAGATGTGCGTGAAGAGCTTATGAAGGAGGCACACAGTTCAGCTTACTCTGTACATCCAGGAGGGACAAAGACGTACCGAGATATTCGACAGCACTTCTGGTGGGAAGGTATGAAACGGGAAATTGCTCGCTTCGTGGCTAAGTGCTTGGTGGGTCAGCAAGTCAAGGCTGAACACCAAAGGGTTGCTGGTTTGTTGCAACCACTTCCGATTCCTCAGTGGAAGTGGGAACATATAACCATGGATTTCGTGACGGCTTTACCGCGGAGTCCAAAGGGCAACAATGCCGTATGGGTGATTGTCGATCGTTTGACCAAGGCAGCTCACTTTATTCCTTTTCGGGTTGGTCAATCGACAGAGACTTTGGCAGAGCGATACATGCAGGAGATTGTCAGATTGCATGGAGTGCCGGTAAGCATCGTGTCCGATCGGGACACTCGATTCTTGTCGCACTTTTGGAGGAGTTTACAAGAAAGTTTGGGGACTCGATTGAAGTTTAGCACGGCTTATCATCCTCAGACTGATGGACAATCGGAGAGAACGATCCAGACCCTTGAAGATATGTTGAGGGCTTGCATGTTAGACTTCAAAGGTTCTTGGGAGGATCATCTACACCTGGTGGAGTTTTCGTACAACAATAGCTTCCAAGCGACAATTCAGATGGCTCCGTTTGAAGCACTGTATGGTCGTAAGTGCCGTTCACCTGTTTGTTGGGATGATGTTGGTGAACGAAGGTTACTAGGACAAGATTTGGTGGTACAGACAGTCGAGAAGGTGAATACGATCAGGAAGCATATGAAGGCAGCTCAAGACAGACAGAAAAGTTGGGCCGACACGTCAAGAAGACCTCTAGAGTTCGCCGTGGGTGATTTGGTATTCCTGAAGATATCACCGACTAGAGGGGTGATTCGCTTTGGAAGTCGGGGAAAGCTTAGTCCTCGATTCGTTGGACCCTTCGAGATATTGGAGCATGTTGGAGAGGTAGCGTACCGGTTGGCGTTACCACAGTCATTAGCAGGAGTTCACGATGTGTTTCATGTGTCTCAACTACGGAGGTATGTTCGTGATGAGACTCATGTCTTGGATCATTCGGAGTTGACTGTACGGGAGGACCTAACCTTTGAGGAGCGACCAGTTGAAATCAAGGATCGAAGAGAAAAGGTTCTTAAGAGCAAGGTTATCCCTCTTGTGCTAGTTTCTTGGGGTAATCAATCGCATGGAGAATCCACTTGGGAGCGAGAAGACGAGATCCGACAGAAATTCCCTCACCTTTTCCAGTAGGTAGCTATCTTGTATTCTTGGAATTTCGAGGACGAAATTCTTTTTGTAGTTGGGTATGATGTAACAACCGAGCCCAATAATACTATTTCTTTTGTTAGTTGAGTGTTATATATTGCTCATTCCAATTTTCCTGATTGTTTTGTGGTTTTTGCAAAATTTTAATCGGTTAAGTCATTTTGGCACATAACAAATTTTAACTCCTAAAATGAAATTTAAAATATCCATGTTGGCCTACTCGTCGCCACTAGTCGCGTGGTAGCGTCCGCGTGTCGAGATTCCGTCCCGTTCGGCTAAACTGGCAAGTTTGGACGACTACACGCGCATGCAAGTGTTCGACTTGGGGGCATGCATTTTAATCATTAAACACCTCTTTTCAAAACTTGGACCTCGCTTAAATACCTATAATTTGAATTTGGAGCATTTGGGCGCAACCCGGGCGCGATTTGGAAATGTTTCATTTAGCGCCAAAAGGGCCCATTTAATTAAATATCCCAAAATTTAATATATACTATTATAATCTTTTTTAACTGTTAAATCCTTTAAAATCTTTTTAAAATTTTCTTTGTTTTCCTTCCAGCCAATCACAGCGAAGGACTGTACCCTCGTGGGCCCCCCTTTCCTCTCTCTCTCCGTCTCTCTCTCTGTCTCTCTCTATTCTCTTTCTCTCTCTCACTCTAAATCTTTATCTCTCTCTCTCCAATCTCTCTCTCTCTTCCCCTATATAATTCCCTCCATGCAGCCGCCTCCCCTCTCCCTCTCGATCACGAGAAAACCCACGAGAACCCAAACCCTAGCCCTCGTACTCGCGCCGCCGACCTCCCCGCGACCTCGCCGTCGCCGTCAGCACCTCCTCAACCGTACCGCACCCTCTTCCTCCTTCCTCCGTTCCCCTTCCGCGCCTGCACCCAACCCCGACGCCGCCAACCACCGCAGGTCTCGTCGTCGACGTCGCCTCCAGTCACCGACGACGCCCGTGACTCCCTCTCCTCCTCCTCGTCGCGACCTCGTCGTCGCCTTCCTCCTCCCCTCGCCGGACCACCATCAAACCCGAGCCCGACCCTGCACCATCCCCGGGTCGCCGGGAACCGCGCCGTCGACCCTCGTCGACGTCACCCGCGCCACCTCCTTTCCCCCTCGATCACCAGAGCCGACCACCACCCTCCTCTACTCGTCGCACCCCCTCTCCAGCGAACCCGAGGCTGTTCAGGCCTTCACAGCCGCCGTCGCTGCCTCGCCGGCATTCCAGCGCCGTCGAGCCCGCCGGGGTTACCCCTGGTGTCTCCCGGTAAGCCTTCCTCATCGTTCCTTTGTGCTAGATACCTTTCCCCGCTGATCCTTGTTATGTTTATCGCGTTTGCTAACGTTGTTACTTTTGACTTTTGCCGGTTTCCGACCGTGCCGTCTTTTGAACCCGACGCTCCAGCGAAGCACCCTGGTCCGTGTGATCCCGTTGTTCTCTGTTGGGACTCGATCCGTGGCCCGTGCACCCGTCTCGTGTTTTCTGCCGACTTTGCATCCGTGCTTTCCGGTTTGCGAAACCGTCGAGACAAGTATCCGAATACTTGCTTTAACATGCTAGCACACAAGATCAAGTCTTGCTTCAAACTTAATCATCATATTATAACCACACAGCTTTTAGTAACATCGATTAGAATCGATGGTCACAATTATCCGTAACATTAAATCAATATAGTAGTTGCCTGTAATTAACCGGTCTGCTATTAATTCACACTTTAACTAACTAAACCAAGTAGATCGTCCTCACTTCATTTGTTATATCACCCAGGAGACAATTATTATGCTTTAGTCTAAATTCATGTAGCTTCATTACGTATGTTGATATTGTTCCACTTTGTGATTATTGCACCCCAAGGGTGCTTGAACCTGTTAATAAGAGAATACAAAACATCACTGTGTTTGCATGGGATAATATTGTTATTGCTGTTCCTGCTATTGTTCTTTATTCGTTACTATATCTGTTATCAGCATACATTTGATTGCATTACATATTGACCGATCTTGATACACCTGACGCCCTGTACACATCAACTCAACCTATTGAAACGTGACCGACCTGTTACCTGATTTCATGCCTAATGCCGACAAACCTGACCATCCCTGCTGTCTATCCAGACAGACCTACTTTTACCTGATTTTCTGTTGGCATTAGTCCTTGACTACTGAATACCTGACCTGACATACATAACTTGGGGGTATGGGGAAATCAAAGGTGAAACCGACTTGTAACTCAACAGTTCGATACTTGTTCTGATCAGTCTTACGGGCTTGGCCAGCCCCGGAGTGGTGATGCTGACATCACTCGCCCATCTTGCTACCTATTACTGCTTAGCGGCACGTCTCGGATTCAGCCCCGAGGACCTTGACCGTGGTCCCGGGCAATCACGGGATACTATTGAGTTACATCGACGATTCATCAATTGATTTCAAAGACTATAGAGTAGAAACCTAATAGGACAGTTTAGTCACCACTGCACCTTACCCTGCTCTGTTATTTCTTAGTGCTGCTTTATTCATGTTCATACTTGCATTGCTTATTACCATGTCTATACTATATACTTGATGTCATGACGCGCTGACGTCTGGGTTTTGCATGGCCCAGATTCCGTACCACTGTCGACGACCGAGCAGGAGTACTTCAGCCAGCAGGCTGAACTGTGAGTTCTTTAGGGTTTAGTTTATTTATTTCCATTTCATTTCCAGATGTGAGCCCGCATTATGGGACGTACGGTTTATTTATTGTATTGGATCATTTGCTTCCGCATTCTTATTTATTGATTCTTGATATTATGGATTTGGACATGTATTAGACTAGTTTAATGTTTTGTTCTTGATATCTCTACAACCGTAATGTGACTGTGGATGGATATTTTCTACCCACAGGTAGCATGGTTGGCTATGTCACGTGCCCAATCTTGCGTACTCTGGGAAGCGGGGCGTGACATCCCATCTGAACTCCTACTGAGCCTGAATGTGACAGTCTCCGTACAGTCCGGTCTGTTCGTCTGATACATCGCATGGCGAGCCTAGGGGGCAGTAAGCGTCAGTCCCCTAATAGTGGTACAAGTCGTGTCGGAGTGTAGCCCAGAACACCCTGAGATAACACTGGAAACCTACCAGTATATCTCGCTTGCCCTTGCCAGGGACTACCTGTGTAATGGCTCTTCTGGACACAGCGCGATGTCAACCCCCAATACCGGGAGAGACGAATCCTGTCTAACCGTCACTGCCTCCAAGTGCTTCGGGACTGCACCCAACTACTACCTGTTTGCACGACTCCTTTGAGCCGTGGTAGGGTAGTAATCAAAGTACAGTGGGAACACACTCGAGGCGAAGTGACAGTGTCAAGTCAGCGGACTAAGATGTACTCATGTCACCTGGGAACTGATAACTGACGATAGGTATAATACCAACCAACAGTTCCCGACGAGTCCTGTCCAGTGTACTCGTAACCTAACGAGCACCCGCATACTATCTCAAGTACGACGTACTGACGGCTGTGGGACAGACCGTCTCCCACGCTGGGATGAGAAGCGCATACGCTAGTCTACTCCGGAGTATCGATGCCCTGACTCGATAGTCCTACGACTAGGGACCTGTATAAGGATGTGCTTATGGATTACCCAGCCCCCACGAGTGTGAGCGCCATCACAATGCTGGTAATCAAGCAAAGATCCTATGGGATCTACTAATATGTATATAAGCGATATGCTAAAAGAAACACATGCACATATTAAAGTAGTGACAAACCAAGTAGCATACTACCATTTCGAGCAAGATTGTATATACAACTGTGAATATCCCAAGCTTCCATCAAGTAATATACAACTGTGAATATCCCAAGCTTCCATCAAGTAATATACATACTAGTATGATACAGTAATGGCCTCTAGGGCATATACACTAACAATCTCCCACTTGCACTAAGGCCATGTACTGGCGTATCGAAGACCTATCATCTCGATCAGCCGCTCGAACTGAGTCTGGGGTAAGGCCTTCGTGAATGGATCTGCAGTGTTATCTTCTGAAGCAACCCTCCGAACCTCGATCTCCTGGCGATCCACGATCTCCCTGATCAGGTGATACCGCCTCAAGATGTGTCTGGATTTCTGATGGGACCTGGGTTCCTTCGCTAAAGCTATAGCCCCGTTGTTGTCGCAATACAGAGGTATTGGATCAACAATGGACGGAACCACCTGAAGTTCTTTCAAGAACTTCCTCATCCAGACAGCTTCTTTTGCGGCATCAGATGCAGCGATGTATTCCGCTTCCATAGTCGAGTCAGCAACGGTTTCCTGTTTGGAGCTCTTCCAACACACCGCCCCTTCATTGAGGGTAAAAACAAAACCCGACATGGACTTGGAATCATCCTTGTCACTCTGGAAGCTGGAGTCAGCAAAGGCCTCAATCTGGAGGACTTTTCCGCCATACACCAAGAACATATCCTTAGTCCTTCTCAGGTACTTGAGAATGTTCTTTACCGCTATCCAATGTTTCTCCCCAGGGTTTGACTGATACCTGCTTACCACACTCAGTGCGTAAGCCACATCTGGTCTGGTACACAACATCGCATATATTATAGAGCCTACCGCAGAAGCGTAGGGTATAATAGACATGCGATCCCTCTCCAAATCAGTCTTGGGAGACATCTCTTTGGAGAGGGTGATCCCGTGACAAGACAGTAGATTACCGCGCTTGGAATCTTCCATACTGAATCTTTTCAGTATGGTGTCGATGTACCTGGACTGTGAGAGTCCTAAAATCCTCTTGGATCTGTCACGGTAGATCCGGATCCCCAGAATGTATGAGGCATCACCCAGGTCTTTCATGGAGAACCTGTGTGACAAGAACCCCTTGACAGATTGTAACATAGGAATGTCATTTCTTATCAAGAGAATGTCATCCACGTATAAAACGAGGAATACCACAGTTCTCGCTACAAATCTACAATAGATGCATGGTTCATCTGGATTTTTGATAAAGCCAAATTCCTTGACCGTCTCATCAAAACAGATGTTCCAACTCCGCGATGCCTGCTTTAGTCCATAAATGGACTTAAGCAACTTGCACACCTTTCCGCTGCTCCCACTCTGAATGAAACCCTCTGGCTGGTCCATATAGACACACTCCTCTAAATTTCCATTTAGAAAAGCGGTCTTTACGTCCATCTGCCAAATCTCATAATCGTGGAAGGCAGCAATGGCAAGAAGGATCCGAATGGATTTCAGCATAGCTACTGGAGAAAAGGTTTCGTCATAGTCCAAACCAGGTCGCTGACGAAAACCCTTTGCAACCAGTCTAGCTTTATAGGTCTCAACCTATCCATCTACACCAATCTTCCTTTTGAAGATCCACTTGCATCCTACAGGTTTTACCCCATCTGGAGCAATGTCCAACATCCATACTTTGTTGGTGTACATGGACTCCATTTCAGTCCGCATTGCATCCAGCCATTTTACCGAGTCAACGCTCTGAATGGCTTGCTGGAAGCTAGTAGGCTCATCACAATCTATGATGCAATCCTCTCTATCCTCGCCTATGAGAAAACCGTAGTATCTCTCGGGCGGATGAGACTGCCTACTACTCCTGCAGAGTGGCGTGGGAATGTCCTGATCTTTCGAACCCTCTGGTTCTACTAAGCTTTCAGTAATAGCTCGTGGTTCTGGAATTTCTTCCAGTTCTATTGCGCTCCCACTAATTTCCTTTTCCAAGAACTGGTGTTCTAGAATGTGGGCATGACGAGAAACAAAAACCTTTTGTTCCTCTTCGCAATAGAAGAAATATCCCTTGGAGTTCTTTGGATATCCCACAAACTTGCACTGTACTGAGCGTGCCTTGCGCTTGTCCGCATGCTGCTTTTTGACAAAAGCTGGACATCCCCATGTCTTAATGTAATTAAGATAGGGTCTCTTCCCACACCACATCTGATATGGTGTAGTAGGCACAGTCTTAGTTGGAACTTGGTTCAAAAGGTATGCAGCTGATTCTAGCGCATATCCCCAGAACGATCGCGGTAACTCAGCGTTACTCATCATGGACCGTACCATATCCAATAGGGTTCGGTTCCGTCTCTCCGATACACCGTTATGTTGCGGAGTGTATGGAGGAGTAAGCTGAGAGAGAATTCCATTCTCTTTTAAGTAACCCAGGAACTCGGCACTCAAGTATTCACCACCTCGATCAGATCTCAGTGCCTTGATACTTTTGCCTGTTTGTTTTTCTACTTCATTCTTGTATTCCTGGAATTTTTCAAAAGCCTCGGATTTATGTTTCATTAAGAAGACATATCCGTACCTTGAAAAGTCATCCGTAAAAGTAATGAAGTAAGAATATCCGCTTTGTGCATGCGTAGACATTGGACCGCACACGTCGCTGTGTACGAGTCCCAAGAGCTCGCTCGCTCTCACCCCGTGTCTAGTGAACGGGGTCTTTGTCATCTTTCATTTGAAACAGGATTGACAAGTTGCATATGATTGATATTCGAACGGATCCAAATATCCTTCTGTATGTAACTTAGTCAACCTTCTCTCATTAATGTGACCGAGTCTACAATGCCATAAGAAAGTTTTATTGATTTCTGGAGACTTTCTTTTGTATGTATTCTGGACATTGAAATCTGTGGTTGGTTTAATACGTACATACCGTTGTTTAATGTACCTGACCCAATCAAAACTTTATTAAGGTGAATGTTCACTACAGTACTTACAAATGCAAATTCATAACCTTCTTTAGATAATAAAGATACAGAAATGATATTACAGGTTGCATTTGGTACAAAATAACAACTACGCAAAACCAATAAGTGTCCATCTGACAATCCTAGGTGATAGTCCCCCACGACCTCAGCATCCATGCTAGCTCCGTTTGCAACTCTGAGGGTCATATCACCTGCCTTCAAAACTCTACGCTTTCTCAACACCTGCAAAGAATTACAGATATGAGATCCTGATCCGGTATCCAATACCCAGGAAGTAGAGTTTATTGATAGACAGTTTTCAATAACATACACACCTGAAGCTGAAGCCGCAACTCGCTTCAGATCCTGGGTTCTGGCCTTCCAAGCCTTGCAATCCTGTTTCCAGTTTCCACTTTTGTGACAGTAGAAGCATTCTTCCTTCCCCACAAGCTTTCCCGCTACTTTTGTTGCCTTTCCCTTTCCCTTCGTATCCACTTTACTGACACCGCCCTTTGGTTTGGCGGGGGCTTTCTTCTTCTTTCCCTTGGCTTTCGCCCTGGACCTAGAAGAGGAAGATCCTCCTACAAACAAAGTTGATGTCTCCCTACCTTTCTGTAGGGTGCCCTCAGCACTCCTCAACATGTTCAGAAGTTTGGAAAGTTCAACCTCCTTTCCTTGCATGTTGAAGTTTAGGATAAACTGGGCGTAAGTGGAAGGAAGGGACTGGAGAATCAAATCAGTGTAGAGTTCATTCTCCAACGTGGTCCCAAGGTCCGTGAGCTCCTCTATGTAGCCAATCATCTTAAGCACGTGTTCCGCTACCGATGATCCGATGGCCAATCTTGCCGAAAATAGCTTCTTCGACACTTCGTATCTGGCGATACGAGACTGCTCTCCATACAGTTCTTTTGTATGGAGAAATATAGACTCTAGGTCCATATTCTCGTGCCTCCTCTGATGTTCGTTGTCCATAGAGGCAAGCACGAGGCATTTGGCCTTCGCGCAATCTATCTCCCATGTCTTACGGATTTCTACATCCGCGACGCTGGAGGTGGGACCTGGGACAGGGGGAGCTTTGGTGGTAAGGATATACCCCAACTTGTCGTAAGTGATTGCCATCTTGACATTTCTGAGCCAATCTTTGTAGTTTGGCCTTGTCAGTATGTTTTTATCTAGTAATAACTTAAGTCCGGTCATGTTGAATGGTCGCTGCAATTTGGAGAGAGAAAAGAAACACTTTAGCATGATGCTCTTGCAAGTTTAGAGTGGTTTTTAGTTTGTTTAAACAGGATGGCTCCCACTGTCTCTCGAATCCCTCCTCAAACCATAAAGGAAGAATTAGTCGGGATCAATCCTACCATACAATACTTGCTTAACCGTTCAGCCAGGCCAGTGTCGGTACTTCAAGGGAGGTTTTCCAACGCTTTCGCGAAGTTCCTTAATTAAGTAACCTCTTTTCCCTGTGGGCGTAGCCCCGCTAACACCTTTCTAGACACCTACTAGGTTTATAGCATTGATCGTTAAGTGAGAACTTTCCCGAGGAGCAGCATATACTCACAGTAGGATCGGGATCCAAATATCATCGCGTGATAAAACCGAAGGAATCCTACCAGAATCATCACATTCCAAATGGTATGCAGCGCTAGCAAGTTTCAGTACTTATGAAACTCCCGATGTGGATTTTTGCCCCATGCTCTTATGACCTTGACTTTGGCCAAAATATCATAAGTCACATGTCAAGTTCTACCTGTCATTCTCCTGGTTAATTTGGACCCACCCATACCTACCCTTGACTTTGGCCAAAATGGTAGCACGACTGTCCTAAACCAACACATCTACCTATGCTGCACATGAATACCCAATAGCTACCAATCACTATGCTTTGACTTTGGCCAACATACATAGCTTGAATACTTTTTGACCATTCATGTGGAATGACGGAGGGCTACGAATGGTTTTGGCGAAACCGTGAACGTAGTGAACTTGATATAATCGATGGAACGAGATAGCTTTTAAAAGGAGTGGTTCAAGCTCCGCATTTAAAAGTTTAGTTTTGAAAAGAACCGAGTGGTTTTCATAGTGTTCCAATCGACTTTTACTTGGTTTATTTTCTTGCATTAATCTTAATGTGTCCCATCTTTTAATCCTACCATTGCAGAAAACAACCAAAATATGGTGTACGCTTATGCCATCCGCATTCGCCACGGGGCCCCGTCATCACCCGTTAGGTTACTTAACTAACGACAGAGCGGGGGCTGGACTAGCACGGATGCAAAACATAAGCAACACCTAAATAGTTATCATATATAAATATATAGCAATGATAGCCATTACAGATCACAGATGAACACTTTGGATATACTAGGAATCCGCGATTCGTTCGAGCCTGCAACGAAAAGCGGATTACACGGTCGCGATGAATAGCCAATACCCCACCCAAGACCCCTACGGGTGCGGCAAACTACCCGCCAAGTACCCGAAGCGAAGCAACCTCCCTCAACGACGTGAGTAGGGCACTCGGTACTTCGAGATACCCGGTAGTTTGTGCACCCCACCATGGGTCCATCCTAGGAGCAAAAACAGTAAAAAGAAATTATACAATGACGGCTACAACCCCGACCCGGTTGTGCGGCCAAATAATTAATATTACATCAATTTACATATTACATGAATGAAAGAAAAAAGAACCTCTCAACTCACATCCACCCCGGCTATTCATCCGCGACAATCCACCGAATTCATATACACAAACCAATAAGCATTACAGATCACAGATATGTATAACCCCCACTAATCGACGTATAGCGATTAGCAGATGTTAAATACATATAAAAATCACAGATATAACCCAATAGTCAAAGTATAGTGAAGTTCGATCAAAAATACGGATTTATAGCCACCCCAAATACAAATTTCTATTCTGGAAAATCTGGGCAGAAATAAAATATCTTAAAAATCCCAAAACCCTAACATTAGAACACTGCAAGAGAAACAAGCCGCGGCCGAGTCAACTCGGCCGCGGATCCGCGGCAGAAGCAAGCTTCTGCCGTGGAACCGCGGTCGGTTGGTCGGTTCACTGGTTCGTTTTTCTTGTGTGTACTGTAAAAACCCTGAGCCGATTTTTAAGGTGTGATTTATTATTTTTAGAGCAGATTTAAAAATCGGCAGAAACTAGGTTTTTGAAATTTTAGTTTTGTGATTTTTACCGATCGAACTTATATACACTTTACTAACTAGCTAGTTTATGTTTAGTTAGGCTCTGATACCACTGTAAGTCCACGTTGCCCACCCCGGTGCTTGCGGGGAGGCGGAAAACGGAATAAAAATCGGATTTTTATCGAACTAGGCAACATGGACTATCAAAGGGAGGATCTTTGCTAAACAAAAACTAACTACAAGCTAACTAGTTTTAGCTACATGGGAGAAAGGTTATACCTTGGGCTTTATGTCCTTCTCTCCTTGCTCCTTGGAGTGAACGGAAGTGATCTCCTTGTCGTCTTCTCTAGTCGAAGAAGGATCCACCCGAGAGCCTCAACCTTTGGCTTCAACTTCAAGCTAGAAGTAACTAAGATGCTAGAAGTGCTAATCCTAGAACCTTAGAAGAGAGTAGAGATTATCTTAGAGTGGTTTATCTCAAGCTCATGTGTTTCTCAACTCATGAGAGGGGAGAGCTTGAGAGAGAGGAAGAGGAGGAGAGAGAATCTATATGATAGAATGAAATGAGAAATGAACCATTCTCACATATATGTGTGAATTATGTAAATTAGATAATTAGCTAGATAATTGTCATGGTTAATCAAGACTTAACCATTATCATTTCACATTAAATGCAAATTGCAAGGATCAAAGAGCATCTTTTATATGGAATGATGATGGTCAACATGTGAACCTAAGTCAACAAGTCAAGATAGTCAAATGGTCAACAACCCTAACCATGCACAATTATATTTAACTAATATCAATTATTCATAATACACACATAAGCATTAGGGTTAAGAAAATGACAATAGTCATCAACCCTAATCAAATTCCTCTGCCTCTGTCTCAGTCAACTGTGCATACGCACCCGTATCCGTGATCCGAGGAACATGAATACAATGAGATAAAACCAATCCCAAATCATATACTAGGATCTGGCTTAAACCAAAGCCCGCTAGTATAAGCTGTCCGGACAGCAAACGTGCACAAGTGCGCGGATGTGACCGAACCCTGTCGCAAAACCATGCGACCTCTACTCATTTTGCCTAAAGGCGAATAACTCTCTGTGTGGGACTCTAAAGACTCGACACTACGCTGGCGGTGGGATTAACCACAGACCGCAGGCGGCACTAGCTGTACGTAACGGTCCCCAGGTAGATGCCGATAAGAAGACTGACGAGGTGACCCTATCTGAACTCCTACTGAGCCTGAATGTGACAGTCTCCGTACAGTCCGGTCTGTTCGTCCGATACATCGCATGGCGGTCCTAGGGGGCGGTAAGCGTCAGTCCCCTAATAGCGGTACAAGTCGTGTCAGAGTGTAGCTCAGAATACCCTGAGATAACACTGGAAACCTACCAGTATATCTCGCTTGCCCTGGCCAGGGACTACTTGTGTAATGGCTCTCCTGGACACAGCGCGATGTCAACCCCCAATACCGGGAGAGACGAATCCTGTCTAACCGTCACTGCCTCCAAGTGCTTCGGGACTGCACCCAACTACTACCTGTTTGCACGACTCCTTTGAGCCGTGGTAGGGTAGTAATCAAAGTACAGTGGGAACACACTCGAGGCGAAGTGACAGTGTCAAGTCAGCGGACTAAGCTGTACTCATGTCACCTGGGAACTGATAACTGACGATAGGTATAATTGTTAGTGTTTATGCCCTAGAAGGCCATTACTGTATCATACTAGTTTGTATATTACTTAATGGAAGCTTGGGATATTCACATGTATATAACAGTCTTGCTAAACATGGTAGTATGCTACTTGGTTTTTCTATCTTAATATGTGAGTATACGTATTGATAGAGCTCTTAGGATCTTGCTTGACTACCAGCGTTGTGATGGCAGTCACACTAGTGGGGGCTGGGTTGTCTACAAGCACATCCTTATTCAGGTCCCTAGTCGTAGGATTATCGAGACATGGCATCGATACTCCGGAGTTGACTATTGTGTACGCTTCTCATCCCAGTTGGGGAGATGGTCTGTCCCACAGCCGTCAGTACGTCGTACTGGAGATAGTATGCAGGTGCTCGTTAGGTTACGAGTACACCGGACATGACTCACAGGGAACTGTTGGTTGGTTTTATACCAGTTGTCAGTGAACAGTTCCCAGGTGACATGAGTACAGCATAGTCCGCAGACTTGACACTGCTACTTCGCCTCGAGTGTGTCCCACTGTTCTTAGATTGCTACCCTACCACGGCTCAAAGGAGTCGTGCAAACAGGTAGCAGTTGGGTGCAGTCCCGAGCACTTGGAGGCAGTGGCGGTTAGACAGGATTCGTCTCTCCCGGTATTCGGGGTTGATATCGCACTGTGTCAGAGAGCCATTACGCAAAGTCCCTGGCCAGGGCAAGCGGGATTTACTGGTAGGTTCCAGTAGTTTCTCAGGGTGTAATGGGCTTCGCTCCGACACGACTTATACCGCTATTAGGGGACTGACGCTTGCCGCCCCCTAGGCCCGATATGCGATAGTCTTAGACGAACGGACCGGACTGTATGGAGATTGTCACAGCAGGCTCAGTAGGAGTTCGGATGGGTTTCCTCATCGGCCTTCTTATCGACATCTACATGGGGACCGTTACGTACAGCTAGTGCCGATTGCGGTCTGTGGTTAAACCCACTGCCAGCGTAGTAGTCGAGTCTCTAGAGTCCCACACAGAGAGTTTCCCTACTTCAGGCGAAACGATATAGAGGTCGTATGGTTTTACGACAAGGGTTCGGACGCATACGTGTGTTTACGCACGTACGACTTTCGGACAGATTTTACTAGTCGGCTTTGGTTTAAGCCAGTTACTAGTATCCGGTTATTGGATTTATAAAGTCTAAAGTTTTTCCGTGTTTTCACGGATAGGAGGGGCATTCTCGTAATTGCGCGAGAAGCTTCTAGAAGATGGTGACTAAGGAGGTTTAGGTGGCATATACAATGAATGAGATTAGTGAGTCATATGGATGATTCATCCATGTCATTAATGCTTCATAATTGCTTAATGACTCATGGAGATGAATCACCATAAGATATTTATCAAGCATGGTTGTAAATCATTTTCTTTTCTTTTCTTGATAAATAAAATGCTTGATATATATTATGATAACTCATTTTCTCTTCTCATTAATATGTCCATCTTCTCTCTCCTCAAGCTCTCTCTCTTCAAACCCTAATCCTCCCCTCTCATGTGTTGAGTACAAGGATTAGTTAGACTACTTAATCCATAACCCTCACTCTATATCATCTAGGTACTTTGATTGGCACTTAAAGAAACCTAGTTGCCTCAAGTTTAGAGGCAAAGCTTGGAGTTTAGCTCTCGTGGTGGATCGTCTACTACTTGGAGAAGGCCGAGGAGGAGGTGGAGTTCGTAAAGACGAAGGACACGATTCTTTAGGTATAATCACTTAACATAGTAGTTTAGAACTTCTATGTTTGTTGTTAGTGATCGTTTATCTTCGATTCATGCGGTTAGTCGATGTTTATGCAAAGAACAAGATCGTTTTTCATATTTCCGCCTCCCCGCTAGTCGTGGGGTGTTGTACATCGACTTACAGTGGTATCAGAGCCTCGATAAACAATAAATAACTAATTAGCAAAGTCGTAAAGATTTCGAACTCAAAAAGAAACCGGAAACATCGCCGATTATCACACTTGCTGTCGATTTTTAAACTGGCTCCAAAATTTTTTCAGGGTGCTTCAGAATAACAAGCAGGGAAAATTAGGGATACTGAAGAAATTTGGGCCTGTGACTCGACTATCTCACCGCGGAACCGCGGCGGATCCATGGGATCCACGGCGGATCCGCGGCCGAGTTAGGCCCGAGTCAGCCCCAATTTCTTCTGTAACTCATAGGTGTTAACAGTGATGTTTCTGGGATGTTTTATTTTCTGCTAAGATCTCAGGTTCACAGAGAAGTATTGGAGTAGAATCTAAAAGCGTTTTTCCGATCGAAATTTTGCGATGTTTGCTAATATGATTATATCTGTGTTTGTATAATGTGTTCGTAAACCTCCCCTAACTGCTAGTATGTCGGTTGGCAGGGGGTTGCACATTTCTGTAATGGATTTTATCTGTTTGTGTATATGAACTGTGTTGGACTATTGTGATGTTTAGCCGGGGTTATGTGATGGGTTATTATTTAATTCATTTGATGTAAATGTAATTTGTTGTAATATTATTTTGCGGGGCACATCCAGGTTGCGGTTGTAGCCACCGTTGTATTATTTCATTTTACTGTTTTTGCTCCAAGGACAGACCCAAGGTGGGGTGCACAAACTGCCGGGCGGGTAGTTTGCCGTACCCGTTGGGGTCTTGGGTGGGGTAATGGCTATTCATCACAACTGTGTAATCCGTCTTTTGTTGCAGGCTCGAAACAAACACGGATTGCTTGCAAATCCAATAAAGTTCATCTGTGATCTGGAATGCCTATTATTGCGTCTGACGAATGTACAATATCTATATATGATAGCTATTTAGACGTCACTTATGTTTTACACCCGCGCTAGCCCAGCCCCCGCTCTGTCGTTAGTTAAGTAACCTAACGGGTGATGACGGGACCCCATGGCGAATGCGGATGGCATAAGAGGACGTTGTATTTTCGTTGTTTTCTGCAATGATAGGTTAATGTTGGGACGCATTATTTATAATGCAAAGAAAATAAACCAAAAGTTGAATCGTTGGAACAATTTAAAAGAAACCACTCGGTTATTTTAAAAGAGCAGAATTTTTAATTGCGGAGCTTTAACTACTCCTTTTAAAAAGCTATCAGGTTCCTTCGATTATATCAAGTTCACTACGTTCACGGTTTCGCCAAAACCAGTCGTAGCCCTCCGTCATTTCTTATGGATGGTCAGTAGTATTCAAGCTATGCTTGTTGGCTTTCGTCAAGGCATAGTGTTTGGTAGCGCTGGGGTATTCATTTGTTGCATAGATAGATGAGTTGGTTTGGGACAGTCGTATAACCTTGTTGGCTTTCGTCAAGGGTATATACGGGTGGGTTCAAATTAACAAGATAATGATGGGCAGAACTTGACATGTGTTTTATGATTTGTTGGCTTTCGTCAAGGTCATAAGAACATGGGGCAAAAATATATATCGGGAATTTCTAAAGAAACTGAAATTTGCAAAGAGATGCATACCAATTGGAGTTTGATGAATGTTGGTAGGATTCCTTCAACATTATCATACGATGATATTTGGATCCTGATCCTACTGTGAGTATATGCTACTCATCAGGATATTCGTCACTTAACGATCAATGCTATAAACCAAGTAGGTGTCAAGAAAGGTGTCAGCGGGGTTACGCCCCCAGAGAAAAGAGGTTCTTTAATTAAGGAACTTCGCGAAAGCGTTGGAAAACCTCCCTCGAAGTATCGACACTAGCCTGGCTGAACGGTTAAGCAAGAATTGTACAGTGAGAATAGTCCTGGCTGATTCTTCTTTTATGGTTTGAGGAAGGATTCGAGAAACAGTGGGAGCCATCCAGTTTAGATAAATTAAAAACCAATCTAAACTTGCAAGAGCATCATGCTAAAGTGTTTTCTTCTCTCTCTCTCATTGCAGCGACCTTGTGACCATGACTAGGTTACATCTAGATAACAAGTTGACTGAATCTTACTTATATGACTGGCAAAGGTCTGTCCAGATGACCATTGCCTATGACAAGCTGGACCACCCTATTACTACTCAAGATCCCGCCGTCCCAGGTCCAGTTTCCACCGTCGCGGATATGGATATCCGTCAGACAAAGGAAAAGGATAAAGCGAAAGCCAAGTGCCTCGTGTTGGCTTCAGTTGATGGTATATACCAGAAGCAGCACAAGAAGATGGACTCTGTTTCCATCTTTCTCCATAACAAAGATTTATATGGAGAGCAATCTCATATCGCAAGATATGAGGCCTCCAACGAATTAATTCAAGCGAGGTCGGCTGACGGGTCATCTGTAAGTGACGACGTCCTTACGATGATTAGCTATATTGATGAGCTCAAGGACCTGGAGACCATGTTGGGAAACAGGTCATATACTGACTTATTTCCACAGTCCCTACCCTCTACTTACACCCTGAAAGAAACCAGGGAGACACAAGCTCTGCTTAATAGGGGACCTTCTTCTTCTTCATCCAAGGCGAAAGCAAAGGGTGAAAAGAAGAAGACCTCTACAAAGCCGATATACGGTGTCAGCAAAGTAGGAGGAAAGGGAAGAGAAAAAGTTTCGGGACTTGGTATAGGTAAGGAGGGATATTCCTATTGTTATGGGAATGGACATTGGCAGAAGGATTGCAGGGCTTTGGAAGCCAGTAGCCAGGATACGAAGCATGTTGTGGCTTCAGCCTCAAGTGTGTTTGTAATTGAGAACTGTTTGTCAATTAACTCTACTTCCTGGGTACTAGATACCGGAGCAGGATCTCATATCTGTAATTCGTTACATGCTTTGAGAAACCGTAAAGTTATAAGGATAGGTGATTTGTCTCTCAGAGTTGCAAACGGAATGAGCGTAGACGCTGAATCCGTGGGAGAATATCGCCTAGGTTTGACAAGTGGGCAGATATTGATTCTACGTAACTGTCTGTATATACCAAGTTTGACTTGTAATATCATATCAGTGTCCTCACTTTCAAGAGAGGGATATGACTTTACATTCGTAAGCGATATAGTTCACATCAACCTAAATCAAGTTCTGATTGGGTCCGGTACATTAGATGACGGTATATACGTATTGAATCAAGCTCAGGTTTTCAATGTCCAGAACACACTTAAAAGAAAGTCTCCAGAAATGAATCAGGCTTTCTTATGGCATTGTAGACTAGGTCACATCAATGAAACACGATTAACGAAGTTACATAGAGAAGGATATTTGAATCCGTTCGAATATCAATCTTATGCCACTTGTGAATCTTGTCTCATGGGAAAGATGACAAAGACTGCGTTTACTGGACACGGAGTAAGAGCGAGCGAGCTCTTAGGACTCGTACACAGTGACGTGTGCGGTCCAATGTCTACACATGCGCGAGGTGGTTATTCCTACTTCATTACTTTTACAGATGATTTCTCTAGGTATGGACATGTCTTCTTGATGAAACATAAATCCGAGGCCTTTGAGAAATTCCAGGAATACAAGAATGAAGTGGAAAACCAAACAGGCAAAAGTATTAAGACACTGAGATCTGATCGAGGTGGTGAATACTTAAGTGCCGAGTTCCTGGGTTACTTAAAAGAGAAAGGAATTCTCACTCAGCTTACTCCTCCATACACACCACAACACAACGGTGTATCGGAAAGGATGAATCGAACCCTATTGGATATGGTTCGTTCCATGATGAGTAAGGCTGAGTTACCGCAATCATTCTGGGGTTATGCGCTAGAATCAGCGGCATATCTTTTGAACAAGGTTCCAACCAAGACTGTGCCTACCACACCATATCAGATGTGGAGTGGGAAGAAACCCTATCTTCAGTACCTGAAGACATGGGGATGTCCAGATTTTGTAAAAAAGCAGCATCCGGACAAGCTCGAGGCACGTTCAGTAGAGTGTAAGTTTGTGGGATATCCAAAGAACTCCATGGGATATTGCTTCTACTACGCAGAGGAACAAAAGGTTTTTGTTTCTCGTCATGCCCACTTCTTAGAAACTGAATTTTTAGAAAATCAAAAGAGTGGGAGCGCAGTAGAACTGGAAGAAATTCCAGAACCACAAGCTGATACTGAAAGTTTGGTAGAACAAGAAGTTTCAGAAGAAAGGGGCATACCAGCGCCTATCCGCAGAAGTAGTAGGCAGTCTCATCCGCCCGAGAGATACTACGGTTTTCTCATAGACGGGGATCGAGAAGATTGCGTCATTGATAATGACGACCCTACTAGCTTCCAGCAAGCCATTCAGAGCGGCGACTCGGTAAAATGGCTGGATGCAATGCAGACCGAAATGGAGTCCATGTACACTAACAAAGTATGGACTTTGGACACTACTCTAGATGGGGTAAAACCTGTAGGATGCAAGTGGATCTTCAGAAAGAAGATTGGTGTAGATGGACAGGTTGAAACCTATAAGGCTAGACTTGTTGCAAAGGGTTTCCGTCAAAGACCTGGTTTGGACTATGACGAAACCTTTTCTCAAGTGGCTATGCTGAAATCCATTCGGGTCCTTCTTGCTATTGCTGCCTTCCACGATTATGAGATCTGGCAGATGGACGTAAAGACGACCTTTCTAAATGGAAATTTAGAAGAGAGCGTCTATATGGATTAGCCAGAGGGATTCATTCAGAGTAGGAGCAACGGTAAAGTATGCAAGCTGCTTAAGTCCATTTATGGACTAAAGCAGGCATCGCGGAGTTGGAACATCTGTTTTGATGATACTGTCAAAGTATTTGACTTTATCAAGAATCCAGATGAACCATGCATATACAGTAAGATTGTAGGGAGAGTTGTTGTATTCCCCGTCTTGTACTTAGATGACATTCTCCTAATAGGAAATGATATTCCTATGCTACAGTCATTCAAAAGATTCTTGTCACAGAAATTCTCAATGAAGGACCTGGGTGATGCCACCTACATTCTGGGGATCCAGATCTATCGTGATAGATCAAAGAGGATGTTGGGACTTTCACAGTCCAGGTACATAGACACCATATTGAAAAGATTCAGTATGGAAGATTCTAAGCGTGGTAACCTACCGGCTTGTCACGGAATCACCCTCTCCAAAGAGATGTCTCCCAAGACTGATTTGGAAAGGGAACACATGTCGATTATACCCTACGCTTCTGCGGTAGGCTCTATAATGTATGCGATGTTATGTACCAGACCAGATGTAGCATACGCATTGAGCGTTGTAAGCCGGTATCAGGCAAACCCAGGGGAGAATCACTGGATAGCAGTAAAGAACATTCTCAAGTACCTGAGAAGGACTAAGGAGATGTTCTTGGTTTACGGCGGAAAGGACCTCAAGATGGAGGCCTATGTTGATTCCGGCTTCCAGTGTGACAAGGATGACTCCAAGTCCATGTCGGGTTATTTCTTTACCCTCAATGGAGGGGCGGTCTGTTTGAAGAGTTCCAAGCAGGACACCGTTGCTGACTCAACGATGGAAGCGGAGTACATAGCTGCTTGCGATGCCGCAAAAGAAGCTGTCTGGATGAAGAAGTTCCTCACAGAACTTCAGGTGGTTCCTACCAGTGTTGGTCCAATACCTCTGTATTGCGACAACAACGGCGCTATAGCTTTAGCGAAGGAACCCAGGTCCCATCAGAAGTCCAGACACATCTTAAGGCGGTATCACCTGATCAGGGAGATCGTAGATCGTCGGGAGATCGAGGTAAAGAGAGTAAATACAGAGGATAACATTGCTGATCCATTCACTAAGGCCCTACCTCAGATTCAGTTCGAGAGGCTACTCGAGATCATCGGTCTTCGATACGCCAGTACATGGCCCTAGTGCAAGTGGGAGATTGTTAGTGTTTATGCCCTAGAAGGCCATTACTGTATCATACTAGTTTGTATATTACTTAATGGAAGCTTGGGATATTCACATGTATATAACAGTCTTGCTAAACATGGTAGTATGCTACTTGGTTTTTATATCTTAATATGTGAGTATACGTATTGATAGAGCTCTTAGGATCTTGCTTGACTACCAGCGTTGTGATGGCAGTCACACTAGTGGGGGCTGGGTAGTCTACAAGCACATCCTTATTCAGGTCCCTAGTCGTAGGATTATCGAGACAGGGCATCGATACTCCGGAGTAGACTAGTGTGTACGCTTCTCATCCCAGTTGGGGAGATGGTCTGTCCCACAGCCGTCAGTACGTCGTACTGGAGATAGTATGCAGGTGCTCGTTAGGTTACGAGTACTCCGGACAGGACTCACAGGGAACTGTTGGTTGGTTTTATACCAGTCGTCAGTGAACAGTTCCCAGGTGACATGAGTACAACATAGTCCGCAGACTTGACACTGCTACTTCGCCTCGAGTGTGTCCCACTGTTCTTAGATTGCTACCCTACCACGGCTCAAAGGAGTCGTGCAAACAGGTAGCAGTTGGGTGCAGTCCCGAGCACTTGGAGGCAGTGGTGGTTAGACAGGATTCGCTCTCCCGGTATTGGGGGTTGATATCGCGCTGTGTCAGAGAGCCATTACGCAAAGTCCCTGGCCAGGGCAAGCGAGATTTACTGGTAGGTTCCAGTAGTTTCTCAGGCTGTAATGGGCTTCGCTCCGACACGACTTATACCGCTATTAGGGGACTGACGCTTGCCGCCCCTAGGCCCGATATGCTATAGTCTTAGACGAACGGACCGGACTGTATGGAGATTGTCACAGCAGGCTCAGTAGGAGTTCGGATGGGTTTCCTCATTGGCCTTCTTATCGACATCTACCTGGGGACCGTTACGTACAGCTAGTGCTGCTTGCGGTCTGTGGTTAAACCCACTGCCAGCGTAGTAGTCGAGTCTCTAGAGTCCCACACAGAGAGTTTCCCTACTTCAGGCGAAACGATATAGAGGTCGTATGGTTTTACGACAAGGGTTCGGACGCATACGTGTGTTTACGCACGTACGACTTTCGGACAGTTTTTACTAGTCGGCTTTGATTTAAGCCAGTTACTAGTATCCGGTTATTGGATTTATACAGTCTAAAGTTTTTCCGTGTTTTCACTGATAGGAGGGGCATTCTCGTAATTGCGCGAGAAGCTTCTAGAAGATGGTGACTAAGGAGGTTTAGGTGGCATATACAATGAATGAGATTAGTGAGTCATATGGATGATTCATCCAGGTCATTAATGCTTCATAATTGCTTAATAACTCATGGAGATGAATCACCATAAGATATTTATCAAGCATGGTTGTAAATCATTTTCTTTTCTTTTCTTGATAAATAAAATGCTTGATATATATTATGATAACTCATTTTCTCTTCTCATTATTATGTCCATCTTCTCTCTCCTCAAGCTCTCTCTCTTCAAACCCTAATCCTCCCCTCTCATGTGTTGAGTACAAGGATTAGTTAGACTACTTAATCCATAACCCTCACTCTATATCATCTAGGTACTTTGATTGGCACTTAAAGAAACCTAGTTGCCTCAAGTTTAGAGGAAAAGCTTGGAGTTTAGCTCTCGTGGTGGATCGTCTACTACTTGGAGAAGGCCGAGGAGGAGGTGGAGTTCGTAAAGACGAAGGACACGGTTCTTTAGGTATAATCACTTCACATAGTAGTTTAGAACTTCTATGTTTGATGTTAGTTATCGTTTAGCTTCGATTCATGCGGTTAGTCGATGTTTATGCAAAGAACAAGAACGTTTTTCATATTTCCGCCTCCCCGCTAGTCGTGGGGTGTTGTACATCGACTTACAATAATACCAACCAACAGTTCCCGACGAGTCCTGTCCAGTGTACTCGTAACCTAATGAGCACCCGCATACTATCTCAAGTACGACGTACCGACGGCTGTGGGACAGACCGTCTCCCACGCTGGGATGAGAAGCGCATACGCTAGTCTAACGATGCCCTGTCTCGATAGTCCTACGACTAGGGACCTGTATAACGATGTGCTTATTGATTACCCAGCCCCCACGAGTGTGAGTGCCATCACAACGCTGGTAATCAAGCAAAGATCCTAAGGGCTCTACTAATATGTATATAAGCGATATGCTAAAAGAAACACATGCACATATTAAAATAGAGACAAACCAAGTAGCATACTACCATTTCGAGCAAGATTGTATATACAACTGTGAATATCCCAAGCTTCCATCAAGTAATATACAACTGTGAATATCCCAAGCTTCCACCAAGTAATATACATACTAGTATGATACAGTAATGGCCTCTAGGGCATATACATTAACACGCTAGCCCTGCCCTACTCTGCCGTTAGTTACCTAACCTAACGGTGCACGAGGGGACATCGAGGCGAATGCAGATGGCATAAGTGTACGTCGTATTTATCTGTGATGTTTAGTTGACTTAAATGATGAGACTTCATTAATGTGATTAATGAAAGAAAAGAAACCTAAAAGATGTTGTAGAATCAAATTTTAATAAAAAAGGGTAGCTACAGTTTTGCATTGCATAGCGGTATATATGATATACCCTGCACCTTATTCGATGAGGAAAGAGCCGAGATCCCTTCACCGGGAGTGACCTCTTTAGCAAAACTGGCAGATGCTATAAAACTCGGTTTGGTTTTTAATTGCTTTTGGAGTTTTGCTTTGCATAGCGGTATATATGATATACCCTGCACCTTATTCGATGAGGAAAGAGCCGAGATCCCTTCACCGGGAGTGACCTCTTTAGCAAAACTAATGAAGGCCTCAAAATCACTCCATTTCAAAATTCACTTGATTCTACAACGATATCAAGTTCATTACGCAATAGGTTTTCAGAAAAACCTTTCGTAGCCCTCCGTCATTTCAGATAAGAACTGTTTAGTATTCGTGCTGCGTTTGTTGGCCTTTGTCAAGGCGTAGTGTACGGTAGCTAAATGGTGCTTATCTGCTTATGCATATGATGCAGATTGTTTTGGGGTAGTCGTACGACCTTGTTGGCCTTTGTCAAGGGTCGTGCGGGTGGGTTTGATTCAATCAAGAAATGACGGGTTGAACTTGACTAACATCCTATGATTTGTTGGCCTTTGTCAAGGTCATAGGGGTTAGGGGCAAAATATTATCGGGAATTTCAAGTGTTGAAATTTGCAATGAGATTGCATACCTTCTATGAGATAGTTGGATCCCGATACCCACTGCGAGTAATTGTTACTTCTGGGAGAGTTTTACACAGGACAATTAGCCGATCAAGTAGGTGTCTAGAAAGGTGTCAACGGGGTTACGCCTCTGGGAAAATGAGGTTTACTTTAATTAGGTCCGTGCGAAAGCACGGGGAACCTCCTTCAAAGAACCGACACTGGCCTGGCTGAAAGATCGGCGAAGTTGTAGGGTGTAATTAATCCCGGCTAGTCTTTCCTTTTAAGGTTTGAAGGAAGATTTGATAAAAACAGTGGGAGTCATCCTGATTAGATAAGATAATAACCAATCTGATCTTGCAAGAGCATACGCTAAAGTGTTTTCTTCTCTCTCTCTCCAGGTAGTGACCATGTCATGCCTTAATCAAGATAATAATATGGATGTATTGACTGAACCCGCATGTTATACTGTGCTGGGGAACGTTGGTTCTGTTCTGTCTTATAAGAGTTATAGGACTGAACTGGACATAGGGGAATACCAGGATTCCTATGCCACCCGAATGAAGAAAGTACATGTTGATGCATTTTCTTCGGGTGTGTTCGTTACAGAGAACCGTTTCTCCATTTGCCCTACGTCTTGGGTATTAGATACCGGGTCAGGATCCCATATATGTAATCAGTTACAAGGGCTTAAGAAAGGTAGAGAACTTGGAGAAGGTAATAAAGACATAAGGGTTGGAAATGGTGCAATTGTTGCAGCTAAAACCGTCGGGGAATATCACCTTGTATTACCAACTGGTAATACATTGATTCTGAACGAATGCTATTACATGCCGAACCTGATATGCAACATTATATCAGTTTCTTTGTTGAGTAAAGAAGGATATAATTTTGTATTACAGGATAATGTTATGAACATTTTCTGTAACCAAAAGTTGGTTGGATCAGGCACGTTGTGCAATGGCATTTATGTTCTAAATCAATCAACAATTCTGAGTATAACAAACACACACAAGAGGAAGAGTTCAGAACTGAACGAATCCTTCTTGTGGCATTGTAGACTGGGTCACATCAATGCGACACGACTAGCTAAGATGCATAAGGATGGATATTTGAATCCGTTTGAATTTTCATCTTATGACACTTGCCTGTCATGTCTCAAAGGCAAGATGACCAAAACTCCGTTTATGGGACACGGAGAAAGAGTTACGGAACTCTTGGGACTGGTTCATAGTGATCTATGCGGTCCAATGTCTACACATGCCAGGAATGGTTCTGCGTACTTCATTACATTCACTGACGATCTCTCTAAATTCAGATATGTGTTCCTGATGAAACACAAATCAGAAGATTTTGAGAAATTTAGAGAATATAAACAAGAAGTCGAGAACCAAACCGGAAAAAGTATTAAAATCCTTCGATCTGATCGAGGAGGTGAATACTTGAGCAATGAATTCCTGGACTTCCTAAAAGAGAATGGGATTCTCTCTCAGCTGACTCCTCCATATACACCACAGCATAACGGTGTATCTGAACGGAGGAACCAAACCCTATTAGATATGGTGCGCTCTATGATGAGCACAGCTGAGTTGCCTATTTCCTTCTGGGGGTATGCGCTGGAAACTGCGGCATACCTATTGAATCAAGTTCCATCTAAATCTGTACCTACCACACCATATAAGATATGGAGTGGGAAGAGACCATGTCTTAAACGTGTTAAGATATGGGGTTGTCCGGCCTATGTTAAAACGCAAAATCCGGACAAACTCGAGGCACGGTCAGTTTTATGCAAGTTTGTGGGATATCCTAAACATTCACATGGATATCTTTTCTACCATACTGAGGAACAAAAAGTGTTTGTTTCTCGACATGCCACCTTTTTAGAAAAGGAATTTCTTACAAAAGGAATTAGTGGCGACCAGGTAGAACTGGAAGAAATTCCGGCTACACAAACTCAAACTGAAGATTTAGTAGAACCAGAGGATTCAGTAGCTCCCAACGAACCTCAGCCTCTCCGATCTAGTAGGGTTCCTCGCCAACCTGAGAGATACTACGGTTTTCTCATGGATGGTGGGAGCGAGGATTGCATCATGGAGGATGATGACCCAACTAGCTTCGAGCAGGCCATCACGAGTGGGGACTCAGTGAAATGGCTGGATGCTATGCGGTCCGAGATGGAATCCATGTACACCAACAAAGTATGGACTTTGGAAGTTGCTCCTGAAGGGGTAAAACCCATTGGGAGCAAGTGGATCTTCAAGAAAAAACTTGGTGTAGATGGGAAATTGGAGACTTTCAAAGCTAGACTTGTTGCAAAGGGTTTTCGTCAAAGACCAGGTGTGGACTATGACGAGACCTTTTCTCCAGTGGCTATGCTTAAATCCATCCGGATCATGCTTGCCATCGCTGGATATCATGATTACGAAATCTGGCAAATGGATGTTAAGACCGACTTTCTAAACGGTGATTTAGAAGAGTGCGTGTACATGACTCAGCCAGAGGGCTTCGTAGATAGTGGGAGCAGCGGAAAGGTGTGCAAGCTGCTTAAATCCATTTATGGATTAAAGCAAGCGTCGCGGAGTTGGAACATCTGCTTTGACATCGTTATCAAAGAGTTTGATTTCGTCAAAAACGTAGATGAACCTTGTATCTACAAGAAGGTAGCAGAGTGTAAGGTTGTCTTCCTCGTATTGTACGTAGACGACATACTCTTGATAGGAAATGACATTCCTATGCTGCAATCGGTCAAGCTCTTCTTATCACAAAGATTCTCAATGAAAGATCTTGGTGATGCCTCCTGCATATTGGGAATTAGGATCTATAGAGATAGATCCAAACGGATATTGGGATTGTCCCAATCCAGGTACATTGACACCGTACTAAAGAGGTTTAGTATAGAAGAATCCAAGCGTGGGAACTTACCCACGATCTCTGGAGTCACTCTCTCCAAAGAGATATCTCCCAAGACTGATTTGGAGAGAGCTCGCATGCAAGGGATACCCTATGCTTTGGCTGTAGGCTCTATCATGTACGCGATGCTGTGTACCAGACCCGATTTAGTATACTCACTAAGTGTAGTGAGCAGGTATCAAACTGATCCTGGAGAGAGTCACTGGACAGCTGTGAAGAGCATTCCCAAGTACTTACGAAGGACTAAAGAGATGCTCTTGGTGTATGGTAACGGAGAACTCCAAGTGGAGTCCTTTACCGATTCGAGCTTCCAGAGTGATAAGGACGACTCTAAGTCACAGTCGGGATTTGTCTTTACCCTTTACGGAGGGACGGTTAGCTGGAAGAGTTCCAAGGAGGAAACCGTGGCAGACTCGACGATGGAGGCTGAATACATCGCTGCCAACGATGCTGCCAAAGAGGCTGTCTGGATAAAGAAGTTCATTACTGAACTTAGAGTGGTTCTATCCATTGAGAATCCAATACCTTTGTATTGCGATAACAATGGAGCGGTTGCTTTGGCCAAGGAACCCAGGTCCCATCAGCGATCCAGGCATATTCTGAGGCGGTATCACCTGATCCGGGAGATAGTTGATCGCCGAGAGATCGAGGTCAAGAGAGTTGACATGAAGAATAACACAGCGGAACCACTCACGAAGGCCATTCCCCAGATACAGTTTGAGAGACTCTTCAGGATGCTTGGTATGCGATACTATAGCAGCTGGCCCTAGAGCAAGTGGGAGATTGTTAGTTGTATGTATGCCCTAGAGGCCAATATTGTACAGATGATGTATATTATATTGGATGCTTGGACATATATAGAGATGACTTTCTTGCTCGATATGATAGTATGCTATCTGGTTGCTCTTTATCTTAACATGTATACTTGTCTCTTTATACTGTCTTATAGTTTCATGTTGGTAAAGCCCTTAGGATGTGTACTTGACTACCTGGACTATGATGCGGATCATACTAGTGGGGACATGGTAGTCCATAAGTATATCCTTCAAGGTCCCTAGTCGTGGGTGTATCGAGACGGGGCATCGATATACCAGTGTAGACTAGCGTATACGCTTCTCGACCCATGAGATAGGCGATGGATGATCCCATATCCATTGGTGTTTGACATCAGAGATGGTATACGGGTGCTCAGTAAAGACTGGGTACACTGGATGGACTCGTCGAGAACTTCCAGATGGTATTATACCTCACGTCAGATGGCAGTTCTCAGGTGACACTGGTGCAGGTTAGTCTGTAGACCCGAGATCGTCATAGAGTCTTGTGTGATTCCCACTGTGCTTTGATTTCCACCTTACCACGTCCATGAAGGCATGCAAAACAGTGGTTTTTGGGTACAGTCCCGAGTCACATGGAGGCAATGAGCGATAGGAGGGGTTTCGTCTCTCCCGGTATTGGGGGTTGATGTTGCACTGTGCTCGATTGGCCGTAACAGGGAAGTCCCTGGCCAGGGCTGATTAGAGATTTACTGGTAAGTGTTACCAGTAGTTTCTCGACCCGTTATGAGCCTCACATCGGCACGACTTATCGGTTATTGGGGTCTGACGTTTACCACCCCTAGACTTGATATGAGACATATCAGACGAGGAGACCGGACTGCACGGGTAGTGTTGCCGGTTGGCTCGACGGGAGTTGTAGCAGGTTCGCTTGTTTTCTTCTGATCGCTCAATACCCGGGTGACCGTTACGTTTAGCTGACCGATTGCGGCTTGGGGGTGCTTGATATGATCATCACCCACTGCTGGCGTATTGACGAGTCTTAGAGTCCCACAAAGGAGTTACCTAGTCCTGGCGAAACGTTGTGGTGCGCGTATGCGATATGCGCATTGACCCGGTTAAAATGCGCGTATAAGATACCGTACATTAATCGGGCGGCTTGCTTTTGGTTGGGTCGTATGTGATATGGCCGGATTGATAAATCAAGTGTTGATTTATCATTTAACCATTAGATTCTCACTAGAAATCCTTTCTTGTATTTTTGGATGTATGCATGCATGTATGCATTCTTTCTTGATTCATGCACATATGAATGTGCATGCACACATACATACATACATCATCCTTCATGGTTGTATATACAAAGAAAATGGTGGCAATATAAGACTCACACCATAGTTTTAAATATATGAATTATTATTGCATTTGATTTAAAACAAAAGGAAAAAGGAAAGGATAATTCATGGTTTCTTTCTACACTCTTCTTTGACCTAACCATGCTCACCCACCATTTAACCATGGATTAACTTTCCTTTTGGGTTTTAACTCAAGTTCAATAATATATTTATTGTTTAACCATGGTTTGAGATGAGAGAAGAAAAATATATATAGATATATTTTCCTTTTTCTCATTTGAGTTTATCTTTCTCTTCTTCTTAAAAAGCCATCATCTTCTTCAACCTTGCTCTTTTGCTCTCTAGATCTTTCAAGTGAGCAAAATACTCAACAAGATAGGATTTTGAAGTGAGAAAAAGAACCACAACACCATTCTACACAAGTCTTGCCCACTTGTTTAGAGTGTTAGCTTCATTTCATTCTCTTGATAAAGTGAAGTTGCAAGCTTGGACAAAGCGGACTCCGGGTGGATCATCGTGGACCTAGAGGAGATCAAGCGGACTTTTTCCAAACTCCAAGTGGGCGAGGAGTCTAGCGTAGGGAGCTACAAAGGTTGTACTCTCAAAACCCTAGCTTTTCTTACTTGTGATGAAGTGTTGTTTTAGAAACCCTAATTTTCTAGGATTGATTCTTTGTATGCTTACTTAGCACCTTAAAATTTTAATCTTTGGTACATGTGATGCTTCCAATCCCTTCATGAGGTGCTAGGTAAACCCAACAGAAAAGATATCCATGTGAATGTTTGGGATATCCCACAAACTTGCATAAAACTGACTGTGCCTCGAGTTTGTCCGGATTTTGCCTTTTGACATAGGCCGGACAACCCCATATCTTAACTCGTTTAAGAAATGGTCTCTTCCCACTCCATATCTCATATGGTGTGGTAGGTACAGATTTAGATGGAATTTGATTCAATAGGTATGCTGCTGTCTCCAGCGCATACCCCCAGAAGGAAATAGGTAACTCAGCTGTGCTCATCATAGAGCGCACCATATCTAATAGTGTGCGGTTCCTCCGTTCAGATACACCGTTGTGCTATGGTGTATATGGAGGAGTTAGCTGAGAGAGAATCCCATTCTCTTTTAGGAAGTCCAGGAATTCATTGCTCAAGTATTCACTTCCTCGATCAGATCGAAGGATTTTAATACATTTCCCGGTTTGGTTCTCGACTTCTTGTTTATATTCTCTAAATTTCTCAAAAGCTTCTGATTTGTGTTTCATCAGGAACACATATCCGAATCTAGAGAGATCGTCAATGAATGTAATGAAGTACGAAGAACCATCCCTGGCATGCGTAGACATGGGACCGCATACATCACTATGTATCAGTCCCAAGAGTTCGGTAACTCTTTCTTCGTGTCCTGTAAACGGAGTTTTGGTTATCTTGCCTTTGAGACATGACTGGCAAGTGTCATAAGATGAAAATTCAAATGGATTTAAATATCCATCCTTATGCAACTTAGCTAGTCGTGTCGCATTGATGTGACCCAGTCTACAATGCCACAAGAAGGATTCGTTCATTTCTGAACTCTTCCTCTTGTGTGTGTTTGTTATGCTCAGAACTGTTGATTGATTTAGAAGATAAATGCCATTGCACATCGTGCCTGATCCAACCAACTTTTGGTTAAGGAAAATGTTCATAACATTATCCTGTAATACAAAATTATATCCCTCTTTACTCAACAAAGAAACCGATATAATGTTGCATATCAGGTTCGACATGAAATAGCATTCGTTCAGAATCAATGTATTATCAGTTGGCAATACAAGGTGATATTCCCCGACGGTTTTAGCTGCAACAATTGCACCATTTCCAACCTTTATGTCTTTATCACCTTCTCCAAGTTCTCTACCTTTCCTAAGCCCATGTAACTGATTACATATATGGGATCCAGACCCGATATCTAATACCCAGGACGTAGAGCAAATAGAGAAACAGTTCTCTGTAAAGAACACACCCGAAGAAAATGCATCAACATGTACTTTCTTCATTCGGGTGGCATGGGAATCCTGGTATTCCCCTATATCCTGTTCAGTCTTATAATTCTTATAAGAAAGAACGGAACCAACGTTCCCCAACACAGTATAACATGCGGGTTCGGTCAATACATTCATATTATTATCTTTATTAAGGCATGATATGGTCGCTACCTGGAGAGAGAGAGAAGAAAACACTTTAGCGTATGCTCTTGCAAGATCAGATTGGTTATTTATTTTATCTAATCAGGATGGCTCCCACTGTTTTTATCAAATCTTCCTTCAAACCCTAAAAGGAAAGACTAGCCGGGATTAATTACACCCTACAACTTCGCCAATCTTTCAGCCAAGTCAGTGTCGGTACTTTGAGGGAGGTTTCCCGTGCTTTCGCACGGACCTAATTAAAGAAAACCTCGTTTTCCCAGAGGCGTAACCCCGTTGACACCTTTCTAGACACCTACTTGATCGGCTAATTGTCCTGTGTGAAACTCTCCCAGAAGTAACAATTAATCGCAGTGGGTATCGGGATCCAACTATCTCATAGAAGGTATGCAATCTCATTGCAAATCTCAACACTTGAAATTCCCGATAATATTTTGCCCCTAACCCCTATGACCTTGACAAAGGCCAACAAATCATAGGATGCTAGTCAAGTTCAACCTGTCATTTCTTGATTGAATCAAACCCACCCGTACGACCCTTGACAAAGGCCAACAAGGTCGTACGACTACCCCAAAACAATCTGCATCATATGCATAAACAGAGAAGCACCATTTAGCTACCGCACACTACACCTTGACAAAGGCTAACAAACGCAACACGAATACTAAACAGTTCCTATCTGAAATGACGGAGGGCTACGACAGGTTTTTCTTAAAACCTATTGCGTAATGAACTTGATATCGTTGTAGAATCATGTGAATTTTGAAATGGAGTGATTTTGAGGCTTTCATTAGTTTTGCTAAAGAGGTCACTCCCGGTGAAGGGATCTCGGCTCTTTCCTTATGGAATAAGGTGCGGGATATATCATATACATCACTATGCAAAGCAAAACTCCAAAAGCAATAAAAAAACAAACCGAGTGTTGTTGCATCTGCCAGTTTTGCTAAATAGGTCACTCCCGGTGAAGGGATCTCGGCTCTTTCCTCATCGAATAAGGTGCGGGATATATCATATATATCGCTATGCAAAGCAAAACTGTAGCTACCCTTTTTGAAAAATATGATTCTACAAAATCTTTTAGGTTTCTTTTCATTCATTAATCACATTAATGAAGTCCCATCATTTAAGTCACCTAAACATCACAGATAAATACGACGTACACTTATGCGATCCATATTCGTCTCGATGTCCCCTCGTGCACCGTTAAGTTAGGTAACTAATGGCAGAGCAGGGCAGGGCTAGCGCGGGTGTAAAACATAAGTAATGCCTATATAATATATCATATATACTATATAAAGTATTTATCACAGCACAACAAATGATCACATCACAGATATCGCAGCAGAAGAAACATATGAAACATTGGATATACTAGGACGTTCGTGTTTTAGTTTGAGCCTCTATAAAACACGGATTCCACGGTCGCGATGAATAGCCAAACCCACACCCCTAGACCCCTACGAGAGCGGCAAGCAACCCTACCAATTCTAGAGTTAGGAGACCCGGACTCGACTCCTCGAGTTGGTCTCCCACTGGACTCCAGAACCCGGTTACTTGTGCTCTCCTCCTTGGGTCTATCCTAGTGCGGAAAAGTAAATAATATACAAAAGGTGACATCAACCTCATCCCGGAAGTGCCCCAATAAAAGAATATTACATACATTTTATTTTACATGAATGAAAATAAAAACTCTCATCTCACATAAAAAACCCCGGCTATCCAAAACGCGACGATCCAATATTACATATCCAGCAACACATAACATCACATGTCCTCAACGTAAGTAAATATGCGCATCCCAATTGTCGTTGACATATAGCAACAAAACCGGCGATATCACATATTACACTTACGGTCACAGAAAAGAAAGTGTAAAACTATAACATTTGGAATCCACAATCTCTTTAGACATTGTAAATCCGAAATATGACATTTTTCGCATTTCATGCCTAACTGTATGAATTCCACATATTGTATCACATTCCAGATAAATAGACAGTATTAAACTTTCCGATCGAATAATCAAATACCCAAGATTTCCATAAATAGCTCAACACTTGAGCGGAGTTCAAAAATTCCAGAATACGTCACAGTAGCAACGGTCCAGCCGTAGAAGGGTCAAGCCAACGCCTCACATGTGGCACGCCGTACTGCCTCAAACCCTAAGGTTCAAAAGGCAGTTCAAGACGGTCACATAATCGAGTTAAGGTTTGTTGTCTTCTAGAGGGTCCATCGCGTCACATGCACGTATTTCCGAAAGATTTAAATCCAAGAAAAATTCAACACTTGAATGTTTTTCGTGCGGGAAAAATCGAGTTAATGATATCCGTTCGAACATTTTAATACTTTCTAAATTATCCGGAATAACAAAACAAAATTAAATTCTCCGATCGAATCGACGATTACAAAATAAACCCCAAAAATACTCAACACATGAGTCACAATAAAAATAACCAGAAAGATGCAGGAATGGTAGTGGAAATTACTGCATGAAGAACCGTCCCCAATACGCCTTCTCTGCCGCGGAACCGCCGCAAATGGTGGCTTAGTGCCGCGGTTCCGCGGCCACGTGGAGGCTTTGAGGGCTCGTTTTTCATGGTAACCCTTAAAATTACCTGCTGATTTTTTAGGTATTTTTAATTCTGAAAATACACAGTTTTGAAAAAATGTACAGAGAGGGGGTTAACTTTGACGTATTCGGGTTCGATCGGGGTTTTAACTTCGTTAACACATTGCCTAATGCTCTAGCTACGCTCTGATACCACTGTAGGGTTACTAGGCACTCTAACAAGGGTTAAGGAAGCATCAACCATGCCCGTTTAAAATTTTAGCCGTGCCGAATACCCTAAGCAAGATCGTTACTAGAAAATTAGGGTTTGATATGCAAGTAAACTATGTTTACAACTAAGTGAATACGATATACAACCTTTGTAGATCGGTCCTTCACTTCTTTAGCTCCTTCTTGAAGTCCCTTCGCTGCGATCGTGGTTCTCCCGGACCCTTGCATAGCTTCACGAGGCGAAAGACGCGTCCTTGCTTGAAGTCTTCGAGGCCGAAGATTATCTACGTCGAGGGGATGCCAACTCAAGCTTCTACTTCACTAACTTGAGAATTAGTGAAGCAAACACCCTAAACTAAAGTGCTAGTCTAGTAGAGGATGGAGAAATAGGAAGTGGGTTCTCTTTAGAATTTTATTTCTCACAAGCTTTTTCATTTTTGATCAAACCCTAGCAAGCTTTTTTCTTTTAACAAAATGAAGAAGAAGATGAGCAAAAGAAAGAGATGGGGATAATGATCAAGTGAGAAGGCTAACCATGGTGAGTGAGTATCATATACTAACTCTTGTAGAGCCATAACCATAGCTAATTGATTATGGTTGGGTTAAGAAATATCCATAGTAAAAACAAATTTAGTGGAATTAGTCAATGCATCCACAAGCTTCCACAAGCTTCATGCATTATACTAATCCTCCACTAATTTTGTAATTACTTAAAATATAAAAACCCAACATAATCTATAGCATGGTGTAAGTCTCATACACCCAACTCATGTGTATCATCAACCATGATACAATAAGAAAACACATTTTTAATATATATCACATATACATTAAATTTGTGCTCATGTGAGAAAAACCCTAAAGTGAACAAGTGTTAGTTAATGTAAACTAGTATATCAAATATACAATTATACAATAAATTATTAAATCAACACTTGACTTAATAATCCGGTCATATCACATATAACCGACTAACATCCAATGTATCGTCTTATCGAATCAACACTTGATTCGATAACCCGGCTATATCATATATAACCGACCGATACAAAAAGTCGTGAGAATAGAATACGGTATCACATACACGCATCATTCTCGGTCTTGCACATATCACATATGCGCTCCTATTTCGTTTTTCCTGAGCCAGTAAAACCTCTGTGTAGGACTCTAAAGACTCGTCAATACGCCGGCAGTAGGTGGTGATCACATCAAGCACCCACAAGCCGTCAGCGGTACTAGCTGGACGTAACGGCTACGCGGGTATTGAGCGATCAGAAGATCAGCAAGCAAGCCCGCTCCAACTCCTGTAAAAGCCTGCCGGTAACACTTCCCGTACAGTCCGGTCTCCTCGTCTGATATGTCGCATATCAAGTCTAGGGGTGGTAAACGTCAGACCCTAATAACCGATAAGTCGTGCCGATGTGAGGCTCATAACGGGTCGAGAAACTACTGGTAACACTTACCAGTAAATCTCTAAATCAGCCCAGGCCAGGGACTTCCCTGTTATGGCCAATCGAGCACAGCGCAACATCAACCCCCAATACCGGGAGAGACGAAACCCCTCCTATCGCTCATTGCCTCCATGCGACTCGGAACTGTACCCAAAAACCACCGTTTTGCACGCCCTCATGGACGTGGTAAGGTGGAAATCAATGTACAGTGGGAATTACACAAGACTCTATGACGATCTCGGGTCTACAGACTAACCTGCACAAGTGTCACCAGAGAACTGCCATCTGACGTGAGGTATAATACCATTTGGGAGTTCTCGGCGGGTCCGTCCAGTGTACCCAGTCTCCACTGAGCACCCGTATACCATCTCTGATGTCAAACACCAATGGATATGGGATCATCCATCGCCCATCTCATGGGTCGAGAAGCGTATACGCTAGTCTACACTGGTATATCGATGCCCCGTCTCGATACACCCTCGACTAGGGACCTTGAAGGATGTACTTATGGACTACCATGTCCCCACTATTATGATCCATATCATAGTCTAGATAGTCAAGTACACATCCTAAAGGCTTTACCAACATGTAACTATAAGACAGTATAAAGAGACAAGTATACATGTTAAGATAAAGAGCAACCATATGGCATACTATCATGTCGAGCAAGAAAGTCCTCTCTATATAAGTCCAAGCATCCAATATAATATACATCATCTGTACAATACTGGCCTCTAGGGCATATATACAACTAACAGATACGAACAATTCCGCCTCGCTCATTAACTCGTGAAAACAAGAACTTTAAACGCTCCGTCTCCCTGCGGACGACCCGTACTCATCGCGGCTAGCTGCAAAGCGATACCGTCCTAATTGCGGTTAACTTTATAACTTTAAAACTCAACACGCCAAAAGTGTGCAATCAGGTTGCTCTCTAGCTTCTTCTTCTTCCTCAATTGCTAAAGTTCAAGCTTCAACCCTCACATGCGATGTGAACCATGAAGCTTGAACACAAACTTGTGAGCTTTTAACATCCCCTACTTCACCATCCTACACTTGACTAGCGATCGAGTGTAGCGTGTTTACTACGCTAAAGAGTTTAGTGTAGAGGTAGTTTGAGGTGGAGGGACTTCGCGTAGATCATCTTCGGCACAAAGGTCATCGGAGGAAGCTCGTCCAAACCCTCAAGTGGAGCCTAGTGGAGTCACGGGACTACTACACGGAGCATGTGAAGTGAAGGACTCGAACTACAAAGGTTGTATGCTCTTTTCTTCTCTTTAGTTCATCACATCACAAAGGCAAATCTTAATAATCTAGTAATGATGTTGTTAGTCTAGCTTAGAACCTAATAAAATTTAAAATTTGGCATGCTTGATGCCTCTAGAACCTCATGGTGGTACTAAGGTCGACTTTCATGGTATCAGAGCAAAGCTAGAATATTAGGGTAACTTGTAGCGATGTTAGAAATCCGTCGTTTTTGTTACGCAAAAACTGCCGGTAAAAACAGTTTTAAAAATGATGTTTTGAGTTATTTGCAGACCCCGCGGGCTCACGGTTTGAACCGAGAAGCTGAGGGGTGGAGCATGCACACCCCGGGGAAATCCTGAGGGGGACCAAACGGCTGGGCCCACTCCCCAAGACCACCACAAGGTGGTCTTGGCGGTGGGGACCCGAAACTGCCCCACCTTAGGCAGTTTCGGGTCTGCCTCACCCCCTGGCCACCTCGTGATGGCCTCGGGGGTAGGGTACCCCCTCTAGGCTTCATATTTGATAGTTAATTTTGTGATCTTCGTCCCCACGAATATTCGGGCGGGTTTCGAGTTCGTTTCGACTCCCGGATTTGTTTAAAACGATTGATTTTGGAACTTTAGCTCACTGGATTTTTCATGTCTTGGAAAAATTGGTTAAGTTTGCTAATTGCGTGCGGAATTCTAATGTCGCGGTTACTTTACAAGCTTTGTGATGTGTGTGATACAATTATTAGAATCCGGATTAATTAGTTTTATGAAAACTTGTTAGTATATTGTAAAGCTAGCCATTTAGTCTCAATTGATCGATTGCCACAAAGTTTTGATTCGGATCAAAACTCCGTCGCAATTGCGTATTGTACGCGATCACTAAGTCGGGAATCTTGTTGAATTATTCAACAACCAATTGAAAAGAGTTTTCAATTTGAGACTAAAATGCAAGTTTTATAAGTTAGGCATGAATCCGGAATATGAGATATTCCGGGTTTATGATGTCTAAAGAAATTGCGGATTCTAATTATTGTAGTTTTCTGTTTCTTTTTATGCAACCGTAAGTGTAATATATGGGGTATCCCAATCTCGTTGCTATATGTCAACGAGTTTTAGAGATACGCATATTTGCTTACGTTGATGTTATGTGATATCATGTGTTGCTGTTGATATGATTTATTGTATCGTCGTGAAAGAATAGCCGGGGGGTTCTATGTGAGATGAGAGTTTTTATTTTCATTCATGTAAAATATGCATGTAATATTCTTTTATTGGGGCACTTCCGGGTTGAGGATGATGTCACCACTGTTGTATATTATTTACTTTTTCATATTAGGATAGACCCAAGGTGGGGAGCATAAGTAACCGGGTTCTAGAGTCCAGTGGGAGACCATCTCAAGGAGTTGAGACCGGGTCTCCTAACTCTAGAATTGGCAGGGTTACTTTCCACTCTCGTAGGGGTCTAGGGATGTGGGTTTGGATATTCATTACGACTATGGAATCCGTGTTTTATATTACTGGCTAAATTTAAAATACGGACATCCTAGTATATCCAATATTTCATATGTTGCTTCTGCTGCTTGTTTCTGTAATGCTGATTATAAAACTGCGTGAGACGAATGTACTATTATATATATGATATATAATAAACGTTGCTTATGTTTTGCACCCGCGCTAATCCAACCCCCGCTCTTCCGGTAGTTAAGTAACCTAACGGTTCATGACGGGCCCCGTGGCGAATGCGGATGGCATTAGCGTACGTTCTATTTTCGTTTCATTTTTCTGTAATGTTTAGGAAACATTAATTGATGGGACTTCATTAATCAGATTAATGAAAAGAAAGAAACCTAAAGATGTAGAATCAAACTTTTAAAAAGGGTAGCTCTAGTTTTTGCTTTGCATAGTGGTATTCCTTGATGAATATCCAGCACCTCATTCGATGAGGAAAGAGCCAAGATCCCTTCACCGGGAGTGACCTCTTTAGCGAAACTAGCAAATGCTACAACTCACTCGGTTTTGTTTTTGATTGCTTCTCTAGTTCTTGCTTTGCATAGTGGTATTGCTGAATATCCTGCACCTCATTCGATGAGGAAAGAGCCGAGATCCCTTCACCGGGAGTGACCTCTTTAGCGAAACTAGCAAAAGCCTAAAAAACACTCCTTTTCAAAACCATTAGATTCTACAACGATTTCATGTTCATTAAGCTCATGGTTTTCTTAAAAACCTGCGTAGCCCTCCGTCATTTCAGATAAGTACTATTTTAGTATTCGTGCTACATTTGTTGGCCTGCGTCAAGGCGTAGTGTGCGGTAGCTGATTAGTGCTTATCTGCTAGCATGTGATGCGATTGGATTAGGGCAGTCGTACGGCATTGTTTGTCCTGCGTCAAGGGTCATACGGGTGGGTTTAATTCAATCAAGAAATGAATGGGTTGAACTTGACTAGCGCCCTATAGGTTGTTTGGCCCACGTCAAGGTCATAGGACGCTAGGGGTAAAAACCATTATCGGGAATTTCAAGTGTTGAAATTTGCAATGAGATT
Source organism: Agapanthus africanus (assembly GCA_030015575.1). NCBI lineage: Eukaryota > Viridiplantae > Streptophyta > Magnoliopsida > Asparagales > Amaryllidaceae > Agapanthus > Agapanthus africanus. Next base: position 246,564,990 of record JASDDO010000004.1, on the reverse strand, counting down.
GCATACCTTCTATATGATAGTTGGATCTCTATACCCACTGCGAGTAAGAGTTACTCCTGGGAGAGTTTTTCACTTTACAATTAGCTAATCTAGTAGGTGTCTAGAAAGGTGTCAATGGGGTTATGCCTCTACGGAAATGAGGTTTATTTTAATTAGGTCCGTGCGAAAGAACGGGGAACCTCCCTCGGAGTACCGATACCTTCCTGGCCGAACGATTGGCGAACTTGTAGGGTGTAATTAATCTCGGCTAATCTTACCTTTTAGGGTTTGAAGGAAGATTTTAAAAAAACAGTGGGAGCCATCCTGATTAGATAAAATAACCAATCTAATCTTGCAAAGTGCGCACGCAAAGTGATTATCCTTCTCTCTCTCCCGGTAGCGACCATAGACATGCCTTAATCAAGATAATAATATGGATGTATTGACCGAACATACTTATTATACTAGGCTAGGTTCCGCTCTACCTTATGATTGTCATAAGTCTGAGTAAGGAATATGAGAATATTCGGATTCCTATGCCACCCAAACAAAGAATAAGCATGTTAATGCATTATCTTTGGGTGTGTTCATAACCAAGAATTGTTTCTCAGTTACCTCTACGTCCTGGGTATTGGATACTGGATTAGGATCCTACACATGTAATTTGATTACATGGGCTACAGAAAGGTGGAGAACTGGGAAAGGGTGATATGTCTCTAGTAGTAGAGATGGTGCAATTGTTGCAGCCAAAGAAGTTGACAGATATCACCTAGTATTACCAACTGGTAATATATTTGTAACGCCTTAGATTTCGGTTAGTGTTAGTTTAGACGTTAATACGGGTTTACTGTAAAAAGTTTACCAATTTGAGTTCCTCACATTTTATAAAATTTAATTAATAATTTTTTTTGTTATGGCATGCACGCACATGTGCACGTTAATGTGAGGGTTTGTTTTGTGTTAATCTAGATTAGTGACCATGACAATTTAACCCTTAATCTAATCCTTTGCTTTATCCTAATCCTTGTTTTAATCTTATCCTTAACCTTTATCCTAGATATTTTTGGTGTGAGAAGAGAGATATTTGTTTTGGAGAGAAGAGGTGGCATGGTGGTGTGTGAATGCATTAATGGTGTTTTAATGCAAGGGTGCATTCACCTCTTACTCTCACCTCTCTCTTTCTCTTTATTCTTTTCTTCTTTAATTCTCTCACACTCATTTCCTTCTCATTTTCTCATTCCTCTCACCCTCAAACTGAACACTTCAATATTCCATCACAAATCCATCTCAAAACTTTCAAAAACTCACAAAAAATCACATCTTTTGCTTGGTTTTGCTTCTTGGATGCCTTGGAGCTTGGGAAGCTAAGATCTTTGAGTTCTTTTGGTTAGGTAATGATCTCTTTCTGTTAAGTAGGTGTTTTTGTGTAGCGTAGCTTGTTAGTTTCAGTTTAGATAGCGTTATGTATCGTTTCGGGTAAATATCGTATTTTTTAGTGTTATTTTGGGGTCTCGGATGATCTTCTATCAAACCAGGTAATTGTTGCAAAAGTTCCCATCACAGTGACCTAGTGTGGTGACATAGAACCTACCCTCAAAATACGAACCCATTCCTTCATGATCGGGCCGCAAATAAATTGCTTCTGGCCGCAAATTGCGGCCAGACCAGGGAGTTAGGGTTTGGGTTTTGGTGTAGGGGTCTCTGGGGTTGTATGTGGTATCATTGTACTTGCAACTTTTACAGATTGTTAGTATAGCAAAATCTGGGACCACTTTGCGTATTTCTTGTGTTTCGTTTTTACGCGTTACGTTATCCGATACGGTTCGTGTTCTGCGTTGCTGTTGCTCTGAGTTGGTTTCGTAGTGTCGCTATGCACGTTAGCTACAATACGAACACTTGAGAGTACGTTTGTGTTGTCGCGTTGGTCTGCGTAGTTTGTACGTGTTTTGGGTCTATTGCTAATATATATACTTGCTTTGTTGTTTTATGTTTTAGGTTCGCAGGCGGGGACTTCGGACGCTGCGACAAAGGGAAAACAGGTGGTAGGCTTTACTTAGCCAGGAGCGTTGGTGAGTAGATTTATCATCTACAGAGGAATCGCCCGCATGGCGTTATGCGTCTGGGCTAGAGATGACAAGATTTTTGTCGCACATTCTATTGCATTTATAGAGTTGTGCATTCACATTATTGCTTAGTTATTGTTGTGCTTGGACTAGTACCCTTAGGACACTGTACTATTATTGACGTCTCATGTTGCACGAGCACTGATTGTATGCCACACACACCGTCAATAATTTCCATGACACGCACAACAAACATATAGATATGATATTGTCTGGTTAGGGACATTGTGACATTGATTCATATTCCTTTATGCATATGACATATAGCATACCTGTATACCTACATGCTTACACATATGCTTTGACATGCTTACATGCTAGTTACCCGTATACCTATAGGGTATTGTACCATTAGCGATAGGTACATACACAGATAATGACATAGCTACATGTATACCTTGCATACATACTTCACTTATACCCGGAGGGTATATTACATCATGACTGATAGGTAGATACATATACCTTGATATACCTTTATGTTTACACATATATCTGGCTATAGCTATATGTTTACCCTTATTTGATGTTATATAGACTTGGAGAAATTAGGAACCGCATGATATTTATATTAATTTGTTGCAATTAATTAGCAACTTTTCCTTTATATGCTCACATTACAGTTTTTGTTGCATATATTTTATTCATGGATTTTCGCATTGAGATATGGATTTTTCATGATGTTTTCTGGATTTGAGGACCGTGGTAGTTTCATGAAATTATGCATTATTTGAAAAACCCGGTTTCTCTTGATATGATATTTCAGCAGCCACCATGAGATTTATCGGTTCTGATATATATATACCACATGCGAGGAGCGTCGTGGTCCGTGTGAGGGTACATGGTGGGGCCCGGAGGTACCCGGGGCAAGAAAGGGATAGTCGATGTAACATGCCGATGAGGCCTGACAGGGGAACCATACCTGCCGGTGACAGTACCTATGACTCGGCGGTTATCGTGGGGATACCGACGGGAGTCATGTACGTATGGATACGTCGAAGGACGAGGGTCGAAGCTGGGCACTCGGGTTTTTGGATAGCGTATGATATGTACCTATCAGGGTGCCAGTCGTGGTGACAGCACCTGATAGATCAGCCTTTATGTGTCGATGCTAGACACTTATTTTCATGATATTTTTACTCCTAAGTATATAACAGTGGAATGGGACGCTGTTATATATGCATATATATATATATATATATATATATATATATATATATATATATTAGTGGAATGGGACGCTAATATATATGTATACATATCAATTCATATACATCATCATAATTATTCATGCAAATATACTTAGGTTATTTGAGATTCACTTGATATTGGATTCAGTATATATGAGATTCACTTGATATTGGATTCAGGATATATGAGATTCACTTGATATTGGATACAGAATATATGAGATTTACTTGATTTTGTACATTCAGGATATATGAGATTTACTTGATATTGTACATTCGGGATTTATGAGACTTACATGATATGAGAGCCAATTTGGGGGCTGATTTAAGGAAATTAGGATTTGGATTGTCTTGATGAATTTTGGTCCTACCACGATGTCAGGATTCCGTGGAAATGACATGTTTCATCCCATACTTCACATTTATTGTTTATGCACTGCTTCATGTATTAGTAGTACCTGATAGAGCACCTTTCATGATTGTTGCATTTACATACTGTTATATGCATTTCTTCATGTATTAGTAGTACCTGATAGAGTACCTTTCATGATTGTTGATATATACATTGTCATATCATTGCTTCATGTATTAGTAGTACCTAATAGAGTACCTTACATGATTATTGCATACAGATTGTCATATTATTATTGCTTCTTGTATTAGTTGTACCTGCTAGTGTACCTTTCATGACTATTGCATACATATGACCATTTATTGCTATTAGTTGCATATGTTAGATTCGCGTTGTACGTGCATACTTGCGATTACCTGCATATGTTATTTACTATTCACGAGTTGGCAACTCACCCCCGTTGTGCCACAGTGTTTTGCAGGTTATTCCCCAAAGTAGTCAAGGCAGGCTATTCATCTATCTTATCATCTTTTGCTGTGGATACCGCTTCGACTCATAGTGTGCAGTTTTTCTTTAGGTGGGTTTTATGGTTATCCGTCATGTTCATTTTATATTCGTTGTATCCTGTACTCTCCATCTACCATTATCTTGTATGAATTAGAGACCTGTTGTGAGAACAATATTGTATATTATTTTGGTGACTTGGATATCTTTTATGCAGTTTTATTTATATCGCCTTTTATTTCTTCGCTACGGCGTCGTATATCTGTTGTGCTGGTTGTTTTCCGCCTTTGGGCGTGTATTTGCTCCCGTTTGGGGATGCTTTACTTTTATCTTTATTGTACCCATTTTTTTGGGGGCTGGTTTTTACAAAGGAGGTGCTGCCAAAATTTTAAAGGAAATAAAGTTGGACTTTTTAAAGATTTTGGGTTGAAATTTCAAAGGTTTTAACAATGTTCTTATTTCTTACTACTTTTGATGGTTTAGATTGCTGGGTTTTCGGCTTACTTAAATTGCGTTACGCCTGTAGACGTTGCGTAGTTTAAGGACCATCACGTGCCAATTTTCGGGTCGTGACAATATTGATTCTAAGTGACTGTTATTCCGTACCAAAAATATTGTGAATATTTTCCTGAATCAAGTGTTGATTGGGTATGGTACGTTGTATAACAATATACACGTTCTGAATCAAAACACAGTTCTAACATACAGAACACACACAAGAGGAACAGTTCAGAAATGAACGAAGTCTTCTTGTGGCATTGTAGACTGGGTCATATCTGTAGGGTTTGTCTAGCACCATGCCTAAGGATTGGCTTGCATCAAACATGCTATAATAAAATTTTTAGGGGTGCTATACAAAACCGACCATGAATCGAACTAGAAAATTAGGGTAACAAAGAACTAGTATCACATACTAATAGTAGTCTAACACTAAGAGGTGAGTATACAACCTTTGTAGACCTCCTCTTTGTGGATCAACTTGGTGTTTGAACCGGTTCACTTGAGTCCTTCGAAGTCCATGACGATCCACCACGGAGTCCCTCGGCTCAAGCTCCTTGCTTCACTTGATCTAAATGGAAGTGGAGCAAACAACCTACACTAGTGGGCTAGACTAATATAGATTGATGATGTGGGTTTGGATCTCACTTAAAAACCTTTCTTCTTTATGTTCTTCCCTTACTTGAAAAAGCTAGAGAGCTTGAATGAGGAAGAAGAAGGGGAATGGCAAAGCTTAACTCATGTGAGAATAATCAACATAATCAAGAGAGAGAGAGAGAGGGGGTTATCTCATCCCAAACCATGGTTACAAAATATCTAGATATTTTGATACTTGAGTTAAGCAAAACAATGGGCAACAAAAAACCATGGGAGATAAAACCATGGTTTCGACTTTAGTCAACACCAAAGAAGAGTGTGGAAAATAAACCATGATTTTATCCCCATTTTGTTTTCTCAATAATCAAAATATATAAATATATTACTATGTGAGTCTTGCATTGCCATCACCAATGTATCATCAACCATGACACATGTATGCATGCATGTGTGCATCTATATCAATATATACATACACTCATGCAAGCATCATAAAGAAATAGGTTTTAATAAATGACCTAATGGACTTAATATTAAATCAACACTTGATTTAATAACCCGGTCATATCACATACGGCCCGTCCAATAGTAAACGCCCGATTAAAATACGGTATCAAATACATGCATTTAATTGAGCTCCCGCTCATATCCCATATGCACCCCACATCATTTTGCCTGAGCTAGGAAACCCCTCTGTGGGATTCTGAGACTCGTCAATACGCTAGCAGTAGGCAGTGATCATATCACATAACCACAATCCGTCAGCAGCACTAGCTTTTCGTAATGGCTCCCAAGTATTGAACGATCAGAAGAAAAACAAGCGACTTGTCAAAACTTCCGTCGAGCCAATTGGCAACACTTACCATACAGTCCGGTCTCGTCGTCAGATATGCTGCATATCGAGTTTAGGGATGGTATCGTCGACCCTAATAACTCAAAAGTCATGCCGGTATATGGCTTATAACAGATCGAGAAACTACTGATAACACTTATTAATAAATCTCAACATCCATGGCAAGAGACTTCCTGTTATAGCCAATCGAGCATAGCGCAACATCAACCCCCAATACCGGGAGAGACTAAACCCCTCCTATCGCTCATTGCCTCCATGTGCCTCGGGACTGTACCCAAAATCCACCTGTTTGCACGACTCAGTAGAGCCGTGGTAGGATGGAGATCAAAGTACAGTGGGAGGACACACAAGACTCTATGACGATCCCGGGTCTACAGACTAACCTGTACCAGTATCACCTGAGAACTGCTATCCGACGATAGATATAATACAACATAGGAGTTCTTGGCGAGTTCGTTCAGTGTACCCAGTCTCCACTGAGCACCCGTTTACAGTCTTTGGTGTCACCACACCAATGGATATGGGATCATCCATCGCCCATCATATGGGTCAAGTAATGTATATGCTAGTTTACTCGGGAATATCGATGTCGCGTCTCGTTACACCCACGACTAGGAACATTTCAAGGATATGCTTATAAACTACACATGTCCTACTAGTATGATCTGCTTCATAATCCCAGTGGTCAAGCAAATATCCTAAGGGCTTTATCAACATGTACCAAATGAGTAATATGCATGACCATGTGAACATGTTAAGATAAAGAACAACTAGATAGCATACTATCATGTCGAGCAAGAATGTCCTTTGAATATATATATACACATACCGATACATCCACTATCATATAATGGCCTCTAGGGCATACATATATCCAACAATTTCGTACTTTTACTAAGACCAATTATTGGCGTATCTCATACCCAACATCTCAAAAAGTCGCTCATGCTGCGGCAGAGGGAGGGCCCTTGTGAGTGGATCCACGATGTTATTCTTTGTATCTACTCTCCGTATCTCGATCTCGCGGCGATCAACTATCTCTCGGATCAAATGATATCGCCCCAGGATGTGTCTGGATCGCTGATGGGACCTGAGCTCTTTGGCCAACGCCATAGCCCCATTATTATCACAATACAATGGTATTGGATCAATAATGGTTGGAACTACTCCTAGCTCCGAGATGAACTTCCTCGTCCAGATGGCTTCCTTGGCAGCATCATTTGCAGCAATGTACTCAGCTTCCATCGTGGAGTCTGCTACGGTATCTTATTTGGAACTCTTCCAACATACCGCCCCTCCTATGAGGATAAATACAAACCCTGAGATAGATTTGCCGTCATCCTTATCACTCTGGAAGCTCGAATCGGTAAATGCCTCCATTTGGAGATCCCCGTTACCATACACCAAGAACATTTCTTTAGTCCTTCGCAAGTACTTAAGAATGTTCTTCACAGCTGTACAGTGATTCTCCCTTGGGTTGGATTGATACCTGCTTACTATACCCAGTGCATAAGCTACATCAGGGCGTGTACATAACATCGCATACATTATAGATCCTACGTCTGAAGCATAGGGTATAATGCTCATGCGAGCTCTCTCTTCATCAGTCTTTGGGCAAAAGTCCTTGGAGAGAGTGACTCCATGACAAGCGGGTAAGGCACCCCGCTTGGAGTCTTCAATACTAAGCCTCTTTAGGATGGTGTTAATGTACCTGGTTTGGGACAATCCAAACAATCTTTTAGATCTATCCCTATAGATCTTCATGCCCAATATGTACGAGGTATCACCCAGGTCCTTCATGGAGAACCTTTGTGATAAGAAACGTTTGACCGATTGTAGCATAAGAACATCCTTTCCTATCAGAAGAATGTCATCCATGTACAATACGAGGAATGTGACAGTACTCCCTACAATCTTCTTATAAACATAAGGTTCATTTGGATTTCTGAAAAAATCAAACTCTCTGATGACATCATCAAAACAGATGTTCCAACTTCGTGATGCCTGCTTCAATCCATAAATGGATTTAAGAAACCTACATGCTTTCCCGTTGCTCCCACTATCAATGAATCCCTCTGGCTGATCCATATAAATGCATTCTTCTAAATCACCATTTAGAAAAGCAGTTTTAACGTCCATCTGCCAGATTTCCATAGTCGTAGTGAGCAGCAATAGCAAGTAGAATCCGAATGGATTTAAGCATGGCTACAGGAGAAAAGGTTTCGTCATAGTCCAGTCCTGGTCTTTGACGAAATCCTTTCGCCACAAGCCTTGCCTTATAGGTCTCCACCTGCCTATCTACACCGATCTTTTTCTTAAAGATCCATTTGCACCCTACAGGTTTTACCCCAAAGGGTACAACTTCCAAAGTCCATAGTTTGTTGGTGTACATAGACTCCATTTCGGATCTCATGGCATCCAGTCACTTCACAGAGTCACCACTTGTGATAGCTTGCTGAAAACTGGTAGGGTCATCATCATCCATGGTGAAATCTTCTCTATCACCATCAATGAGAAAACCATAGTATCTCTCCGGTGGACGAGAAGTCCTACCAGATCTACGGAGTGGATGAGGTTCATAAGATTCTGTTGCAACATCAGGTTCAACCAAGTCGTCAGTTGTAATTTGTGTCTTTAGAACCTCTTCTAGATCTACCACATTGCCATCAGTATCATTTGGAAAAATCTCATTTTCTAAAAATGTGGCATGTTGAGAGACAAACACCTTTTGTTCCTCCTTGTGGTAGAAAAGATATCCAAACGAATGTTTTCGATATCCCACAAATATACACTTGACCGATCGTGTCTCGAGTTTGTCTGGATTCTGCTTTTTGACAAAAGCCGGACAACCCCAAATCTTAACTCGTTTAAGAGATGGTCTCTTCCCATACCATATCTCATATGGAGTGGTAGACACGGTCTTAGTTGGAAATTTATTCAACAGAAACACTGCAGTCTCCAATGCATGCCCCCAAAAGGAGAGAGGTAACTCAGTATCACTCATCATGGATCGTACCGTATCTAATAGGGTACTGTTAGTTGTATGTATGCCCTAGAGGCCATTATTGTACATGAGATGTATATAATAGTGGATGCTTGGGCATATATAGGGAGGACTTTCTTGCTCGACATGATAGTACACTAACTAGTTGCTCTTTATCTTAACATGTACACTTATTGTCTCTCTGTTACATGTTGATAAAGCCCTTAGGATGTGTACTTAACTTCCAGGATTATGAAGCAGATCATACTAGTGGGGCCTGGGTAGTCCATGAGTTCATCCTTTAATGTTTCTAGTTGTGGGAATATCGAGACGGGGCATCGATATTCCAGAGTAGACTAGCGTATATCTTCTCGACCCATGTGATGGGCAATAGATGATCCCATATCCATTGGTGTTTGACATCAGAGATGGTGTACGGGTGCTCAGTGGAGACTGGGTACACTGAACGGTCTCGCCGAGAACTCCTAGATGGTATTATACCTCACGTCAGATAGCAGTTCTCTGGTGACACTGGTACAGGTTAGTCTGTTGACCCGAGATCGTCATAGAGTCTTGTGTGTCTCCCACTGTGCTTTGATTTCCACCCTACCACGGCTCTACTGAGTCATGCAAACAGGTGGTTTTTGGGTACAGTCCCGAGTTACATGGAGGCAATGAGCGATAAGAGGGGATTTGTCTCTCCCGGTATTAGGGGTTGATGTTGCGCTATGTTCGATTGGCCATAACTGAAATCCTTAGCCAGGGTAGATGATATTTACTGATAAGTGTTATCAGTAGTTTCTCTCCCGTTATAGACCTTACATCGGCATGACTTATCAAGCTATTGGGGTCCGACGTTTACGACCCTTAGGCGAGATATGCGACATATCAGACGAACAGACCGGACTGTACAGTAGTGTTACTGATTGGATTCGCAGGAGTATGAGCCGGCTTGCTTGTTGATCTTCTGATCGCTCAATGCCCGGGTGACCGTTACGTTTAGCAAGCCTCTTGCGGCAAGTGGGTGTTTGATATGATCACCATCTACTGCCGGCGTATTGAAGAGTCTATAGAGTCCTACACAGAGGTTTCCTGGTTCATGCGAAACGGAGTAGGAGCACATAGGTGATATGTGCGGGATCGAGATTAATGCACGTATGTGATACCGCATTTGTCACGACCCGAAAAAGCATGTGACTGGCTCTTGAATCATATGAAGTCTATAGGACATCATCTAATTCAAGTAAGCCAAAAGCCCAGAAATCTAAAACCATTTTAATTAATAAATGTAGAAAAACTAGTTTTAAAGAAGTGAAAACATGTTTTAAAAAAAATAGGTTTTTAAATAAGTAAGCCGAATATGCATTTTTAAAACCCCAAGTCTTTTCTAAAAATTTCGGCAGAGTTTCCTTTGTAAAAACTGGCCCCAAACGGGGTACAACATGAATAATATATGCACAATGATAAAAGGCATCCCCAAGTGGGAGCTAGCTCTTCGTCAATCGACGGTCACAACCACGCAAGCAATATAATATACAACGCCGAAGGGCGAGGATCAAAACTCAAAAGGAAGCTAAAAAACAACAAGAAAACCATAATACTACAACGCACGCTCTAAGGTCGAAAGAATAAACAAGTGGTTTTCTAAGTCTGAAATAAATATACAAGTCTGGTTGATGGAGTTTCTAGATACAACTGAAATAAATGTACAATGGTGGTCACGATACAAGTGAGTCCACCTACCCAAGCGATCACCCAGAATGGAAGCAGTGTGCCAGAAAACCGCAATGAAACCTGTACGGCAAAAACCTGCAAGAACTGTGGCACAACGGGGGTGAGTTGCCAACTCGTGAGTAGAAAACATCACAGAGCAGAAATCGTATGTATGACTCAATCCTAGTTCAATACGATCAATAATATATATCCTCAATATGATAAGGTCTGAAGCATGAAAAGGTGGCAAGGGTAAACATCTATACCAAGTGTAATACCAAGTGCTCGTGTCAGTGCCTCAGGTAGAAACATATCATAAATATGAGGTATCAACTATATCATGAAGTCTATAAGTATGTGGATAACATCCAACTATGTAATCAATGTATATATTCATGTGGATCCCATCCACGTGTCAACCAATGACATAACAACATCATGCATGTAAAAGTCATAAAAGCATATGCATGACAGCATGAGCATATAAATCAACGTGTGTCCCTCGCGACACATCAAAATCATGGAACCTAAGAGTCCAGCATCGACACTCGAAAACATCATGAAACCTGTGCCCAGCATCGGCACGTAAATCCTCATATATCTCAGGCTCCGTATCATCTGCGGGATCGGCCCGCGGGCTCCGGCAGTACGGATCGGCCTATATCCATCTCATGTCTCCGGTCGGTATCCTCTGGATAACCGCCAGGTCCAGATACTATCACTGGTAGGTAGTGGTCCCTCTGCCAGGCTCATCGCCTACTGCGCGAAAGATCCGTTCTCGCCCCGGGGTACCATACCGGGTCCACCATGTACCCGCAATTGGCCTCATCTGGCTCCTCGAATCGGGTTTCACATGTCACATGCCTCAGAACCAAGAAAATGCATGGTGGATGCACTGAAATATCATATCAAGGGTAACCGGGTTTTTAAGACAGTACATACTCTCTTTTGAAATAACCACGGTTCCCAAATCCAGAAATCTCATGAAAACAACATATCTCAATGCGTATAATCATATAGCATGATGTATGCGACATATAACAGAAATGTAAGCATAACCGTATATCATGCATCATGGAACAGTAATATGCACATATCGAGGGAAACCACTCTTTTAAAATGAATCCAGTTTTTAAATATATCTTGCGGTTCCCAAATCTCCAAAATCAAGCCAGAATCATCTATGCATGTGCAAATACGTATATAGGCAAGTATGAGTATAAGGAGTCATATCTTGATGCAACAGTCTTACTGTGTAGTGACATGGCAATTATCGATGATGAATAGTGTGAGCCGGCAAGCAGGTGTACACGGAACATACGCATCATCGATAATGGTGCTGGTGTCCTGACAGCATGGTTTTATCATAACAATAAACACATTTAAACATGCAATGCAATGCGAATAGCAAGAATATGCGGAAAATGAATAATAAACGCAACAGTGCAGAATCTACATCAATATAAATATGTCATACAGTTTTGCCATTTGAAATAAGACGAATCATGGTGTTTAGAAAAAAATAAGGGCTACGTGTTTTTAAGAAAATGTGAGTCTTTTGAAAATATCCGTAGAATCCCTTGGCCTGTCTTTAAAATACTCACGATTCGTTAGTTTTGAAATAGGTATGACCCAAGTTTAGTCTAACATCTACTAAGTAAACTAGAGCTCTAACTAACAAAACTAATCGGAAGGGTATGGAAAAACCACCTAAATCTGAGTCGATATATATATAGACACACACACACACACACACACACACACACACAATATAGTCGGTGATCCCCCCTCAATAGTATCACAAACGATGCAATAGATAACATGACATCCTCGAGCCAAGAGTGCGGATTAATCATCAATATATAGCTCGTACGGTAAATACGTCGTACGGCATCCCAAATCTGGGTACGGGTCAAATCTCACCTTTATCTCATCAATTATCTAGTATGCTTATCATCATATCTCATGAACTGGGGTACTGATCTAAGTCTAGTACAACTGATACCATCTATAAAAATATATGTGCGTGTATAAAAACACACGCCTAAAGGCCCGCTATAACTCATGCCGTATCTCATAATACGAACCAAAACATATCACCGATCTCGTGGCATCATGCCCAATCTCATCGACTCATCTCCAAATATCATCCACTATCCTCATCATTCATGTGTAGGTATATGTGTATATATATACATCGTCCCATACCTATGTGTGTATATATATACGCATCCCCATATTCGCACATGTAACATTTCAAAATAATAAAATATTATTTTGGGAATTTTTATAATTTAATATTATTTTATTGATTATTTTAATATTAAATTTATAATTAAATACCGTTAAATGGAAAAAATTTTGGAAAAATTATGGAAAATTCTAAAATAGGGTATTTTATGGAATTATGACATTTTTAAGTCTTTATGATTAATTATATGCTAATTTAGTGCTAATCACGATTAAAAATCGCGAATCGGGTTTTTAGCAATTTTGTGCAAAACATACACATATCTTTTTCCTACACTTGTGTTACATTTTCTTACCATGGCTATTACTTTGGGTTTACTATTTGAATGAGAAGGTTTTGGAAAAGAAAAGAAAAGGATTTTGATTAAAGAAATAGGTATGGTGAGAGAGAGAGGGTAGGTGAGGGTGTTTGACTTGGCCATTCTCTCTTGTTTTCTCCTCTCATTTCTCCCCCCCCTCTTCCATGAGCTGCTGCTGCTCCTGCTGCCCTCCTCTTCCTCCACCTTCAAACCCCCATTACTCCATGAAATTCACCCCAAAACCCCACTTCCATTTCACAAAAGTTGTACACAAGCTCACAAGCATGCCTTTGGACCAAGAAAGTAGATGTTTTGGTGCTGTTTATGATTCATGAGGGTCTTATGAGGTAATTTCTTCAAAATTAGAGTGTTATTTCTTGTGCTTAAGTTTCAATTCAAGTTTCATATCGATATCGTGTAATTTGGTGTGTTTTGGACCAACTTAGAGAGGGTTAGGGGAAAGTTGAGATGTTGCTATGCAATTGGACTCTAATGGTGACCTTAGACCCCATATTGACCAAAACACTGGCCTAACACAACCTGAAACCCAAAAATACGGAATTACGGAACTTTTCATGTCGGTTTGTGTGATCTGTGAAGGTGTTCTGGAATCTGGAGCAACCCGGGGGCACCAAAAATAAAATTGAGCTGACAGTGAGTCGTGCAGGCACCTAGGAAGCTACCACTAAGACCCGAGCCCCTAACTCAAACCTAAGGCCGCAAATTTGAGCATTCTGGCCGCAATTTACGGCCAGAGTAGGAGGGAATCGGTCCATTTTTGTTCCAGGGCTCATTTTGCACTAAATTAGACCCCTCCTATATGCAGTTTTGGCTAATTGTCATCTGGGGAAAATCTGGGAGCATTTTGGTGTGTTTTAGGCGATGTTTTCCGTATTTTTAAATGCACTTTCTTGATATTTGGATTTGTATTTGGTTTTCGGGTGTTCGTACACCGACAACAGGGGTTGTTTGTTGGATTTGCATGTTTGGGCCATAGGTTCCAACCTATGAGCACACTGTGCGCTGTATCGGTTTTCTGCCTTGATTTTCATACGCATTGCTATGGTTGATCATTGTAGGTACCTTCACGTGGATTCCGAGGCGACGGAGCATGGCGTTATTGACACCGACACGCAGGATGCAGGTGAGTAGATTTATATCTACGGGGAGAAGTCGGGTGGATGGCGTATAGCACCCCCGCAGTTCGTGGTGATGTATACGAATACGTATACACACATATATTGATTGTATGTTGTTGAGATTATTGATGATAAAGATGGATATTTGGTATTTTTGGATTGGTTTAGTGTAGTTGCGAAACCCTAGAGTAGTGGTCGCACTCACGCACACACACACATACTTGCATACATTTCTTCTTTCATATGTGCGTACATGGGATTATATTGATGTGTATATTTACACATGGATATGGGACTATGTGTTTATATACTGGATTTGAGGATAGTAATTGGGATTTGAGATGAATCGATAAGATTGGGCTTGAGGCCAGGAGATCGGTGATGTGATTTGGTTCGTATTGAGATGCGACATGATGTTTTAGCGGGTCTTTTGACATAGTAATTCTTACACCTGCATGCATACATAGATGGTATCAGTATTGTACTAGACGTAGATCAGTACCCCGATCATGATATTTGATAAAGAGGATACCAGATGAATAGTATGATGAATGTGATATTGACCCGTACCCAGATTTGGGATGCCGTACGACGGATTTACGTACGAGCTGTATATTGATGATTGATCCGCACTCTTGACTTGGGATGTTTGATTATAGATATGATATCGGATATGATATTATTGAGGCGGGATCACCGACTAATATATATACAGGTATGTATATATATCGACTCAGATGTTAGGTGGTTTCCTTACCTGTAGTCCAGCTGGTTAGCTTAGCCCTTTAGTTTAGTTTAGTTGTTAGATTAGATTCGATTCTTACCTATTTCAAAAACTAACGAATCGTGGGTATTTTAAAAGACAGCCCAAGGGATCCTACGGAGATTTCAAAAGACGTATCTTTTCATAAAAACACCGTAGCCCCTATTTTCAAAACCCCATGATTCGTGTTATTTCAAAACGCACCATTTGTAGGACTTATATTAGATTAATGCAGATTAGTTATAGTTGCGTCTAGTATTCAGCTCCCGCTCATTATTGTGGTTCGCTTCGCATCGCATGCTTATATTATGTTTCATACTCCACTATTGATATCATGCTGTTAGGACACCAGCACCATTACCGATGATGCGTATGTACCACGTACACTTACTTGCCGGCTCATACACATCTTCATCGGTAATTGCCATGTCACGTACACCTTAGAAAATATTATTGCTTGACATAGCCTGTTAGCTAATAGTTTAGACATTGTAGTTATTACCTGCTACTTCATGCATACTGTTATTCATTGTTATACCGCATTCATGGATTCTCATGCATATATTCACTATTGTACGCGTTATTGAGGTTTTGGATTCGGATTTCCATGAGATTTTCTGGATTTGGAGGAAAACCGCAAAAACATAAATAAACCTTTTCTCTCTTTTAAAATAAAAAGTGCGGTTTTCCCATGATGTATGAGTCGTCCACCATGAGTTTGCTGATGGATTTCGAGACCCGATTCGAGGAGTGGAGGAACCGTTTCGGGTACATGGTGGGCCCGGTGCGGTACCCCGGGGCAAGAGGAATGTGTTGTTGACGTTGAGCCCGGCAGGGGAGCACTACCGACCGGTGATATTACCCGACGCGTCGGATATCCGGAGGATACCGTCGTGGTCTTGAGATGGATGGTAGGGGCCGGTCTGGATTGACGGCACCCTAGATATTGATTTTGAGATATTGAGGTACAGAGATTGTGATACAGAGATATCGAGATATTTGGACACTTGTTTTGTGTCGATGTTGGGCACTGTTTTATGCTGATTTCATTTATGGTACCTCACTTTAAAAAAATACAGAAACCTCACGGATTTATGAAAGCAGTTTTCGTCAGTACATGCATTCTGTTCCGTGCATTCATACCTCATTCATATGATATATTGTTACCTGAGGCACTGACACGGGCATATGAGATTACACTTGGGTTAGATATATACCCTAGTCATTGTTTTAGACTGCTGGTTATATTGAGGATATATTATGATCGTATGACCTAGGATTGCGTCATACATGCGATTTCTGTTCATAGATGTTTTCTATTCACGAGTTGGCAACTCACCCCCGTTGTGCCCCAGTTTCTTGCAGGTTTTGCCGTACAGGTTTCTTTACGGCTTTGCGGGCATAGTTTCGTTCGGGTGATTTGCTAGTAGGTGGGTTTACTTGTATCGTACCCCCATTATATACATTGTATATCATTATTCTGTTGTATCTAGAAGTTCCATCAACCAAACATGTATTTATTTCAGAGATAGAGACCGGTGTTGTTTATTCTATCGACCTTAGAGTCGCGCTTTGTTTTTATACGGATTTCATGTTGTTTTGAGTTTCCTTTTCTGTTGTGATCCTCGCCTTTCGGCGTTGTATATTATATTGCTTGCGTGGTTGTGACCGTCGATTGACGAAGAGCTAGCTCCCGCTTGGGGATGCATTTTCATTGTATATGCTTTATCAGGTTTTGTACCCGATTGGGGTCAGTTTTACAAAGGAAACTCTGCCGAAATTTTTAGAAAGGACTTGTGATTTTAAAATGCACATTTCGGCGTATATTGCAAACTGTTTAATTTAAAATGGTTTTCCTACATTCTACTACTTTTCTTGGTTTGGATTTCTGGATTTTCGGCTTACTTAGATTACGTACGCCTCGAGTCGTTTCGTAGTTTAAGTGCCGGTCATGTTCCGTACTTTCGGGTCGTGACAAAGTTGGTATCAGAGCGTTAGGTTTTACCTTCGGGGCGTAGGATGACCCTTGGTTGATGGAATAGGTGACTAAAGTAGAGTGACGTATCGTGGGTATGTTCCGCGGCATATTTACGACACGCCACTCCTCTTAAGGAGCCTTAGGATGTACATTTCTTTGCTCAGTATCATATTTATTCCTGATCTAGCTTCATTGGTACCAGTTATGGTTTTGCCGCCACGATTACGGGCAAGGAGAGCTACGGCTAGAGTTGCGGTCAGCATGAGCTCGTTACGAACGAGGACTGACCAGGGCGTGATTCCGGCGACACACGATTGCAGAGATGTGTCTTTTGATGGTGTTTTTGGTGCCACGAGCGTTGGATGGATCGCTGTATGAGGTTACTCGGATGTGCTGATCGGCACCAGAGGATTGAGCCACTGACAGAGGCCAGCCAGATTTTGATGACCATTGAAGTATTGCTTACTCCTGATGATTGAGGCACCGTTCAGCATGCAGACGAGCGAGCCAGTTATTGCTGCGAACGATGAGATATTGCCCCAGATGCTGGAGTTAGTGCAGAATGAGTTGTACTAAGAGATGATAGAAGGTCGCTAGTCATCGAGGATGAATGACTAGGACATGTGGATCGTTCGCCTACCCCGATGCGAGGTCATCAGATAGATTGATTCCAGCTAGAGACGACTTCACGCGGAGACGTTGAGAGTCGACAGAGACGATCGGATGTCAGAAACCTATTATTCCAAGTTTAAAGTATTCGAAAAGACATGCAGGCAATTCTATGGACCCTCTAGAAGAATGAAACCCTAACTCGACTTAATGACCGTGTGAAAGCCTTTGAACCTTAGGGTTTGCGGCAGTTCTGCGGCGCCATTAGTGAGGCTTGGGTTTGCCCTTCTACGGCTGGACCACCGATGTTGTGGTATGTACTCGATACTATTATACTGTACCCAAGATGTTGAGCTCTTGGGGGACTGTGAGGATTCGACGAATCGATCGGATGGTTCGACTTAATTCGGATGCTAATCGGTGAGATGCATTTCTTGGGAGACTCCAGATACGAGGATAGCCGTTGGAGCTCAGTCCATGCAGCCACGACGAGACGAGTCTGAAGCAGACGAGATTAGAGAAAGGTGGAGTAAGCGGTTCGTACGAGATCTTGATAAGATGACGTTCCACTCCGCCGACATCAGAGATGTGATACGCTTGCCGAGGCATTGTACTTGGATATACCTTCCAGAAGGAGTCGCGATGAGTATGCAGCCGTTCCGGAGCAAGAAGCAGATATAGTAAAGGACGATGACTTCCGGAAAGTTGGCAGAGATGAGACTTGGAAGAGACCTTGAGCAGGATTCCTTCCAGGACACTGCTGCAATGATATTTGCACCCAGGATTAGATGTGTCACGTGCATTCAGAGAGCCAGAGGCCGACGCCAGTGACATGCTGCTTGACGAGTGGTCGTGAGGATTGACCGAGAGATGACCAGAGAAGTGCCAAAACGGAATCGTCCCCATTAGCACACCTGACAGGGCCGATGAGCCGATGGATCGTGAGATTGGTAATCTACAGAGAAGACTTGGACCGAGGAGTGGTCATTGATACGCACACCAGTAGGCCAGAGTTCAGGATCGTCGACGGGATATGCTACGAGTAACCGCGACAGTTGACCAGAGATTCTTGGAGGACGCGCTTGAGCAGGACTATTCCGCCATACTTGTTTTGGTATTTTGGGCGATCTATTCACATGACTGATTTGATGATTGGATTCATGATATTTGTTTTCATGCACCATGGTTGTACCTATCGGATATTTGCGATTTTGCACAGTTGTTGCACTTGATATTGTTTTCGTGCCTTGGTTTCCCATATATAGGATTTCATGGGTTTCATACATTTGAGTTGATTTTGTGCGTATGCACGCACACGATTTGGTTTTTGCACTCTGTATAGTTTACATATGCTTGCAGTGCAGTGACATGTATTTTGTGCACCTAGTGCAAACTTCGATTTCGATTGGGATGTTCGATGTTTGTTTGTGCACTTTATGCACCTGATTGGATTTTACGCGTGTTTCGGCGCTTGATATTGGATTTCATGATTTCGTTCATGATGGATGCACCGGATTTGGATTTTAGCGCATGTTGGGCGCAAGTTATGAGATGCGATTTGGTGCACACCAGATGCACTAAATCGAGATTCTTCGTGCATGAGATGCACCTGTTTTTGCTGTCAGGCACACACTTGGCCCATGACAGATACTTTGTGCACACCCGATGCACTTAGATGTTGTTTCTGTGCACATGTATGGCACATTTATGGATCTTGATTTCCGTGCGCACCAGACGCACGTAGTATTCATATGTATATTTTGGAATTGATTTCTTATGGAGTGGTACGTTTTTAATGATGATTGCTATATGTTTTTATACTGAGCAGGACTAGTCAGAGGACAGTACCTGGGTATATTTTGCATGCATTGATAGTTATCGAAGGGATTTCCAAAAGCGAGCTATAGTCTCAGTATTTACCTACGCGTCTGATAAGACACGAAACGTTTAAAACAAGGAAACCTTTCTAAATTGTTTTCAAAACGGCGGAACGTGCATATTAAACAAAAGGTATATACGTATATGGTTATTTTCTTATAAGAGACGTTCGCCACTGTGCAGTGTTATGCGCATTGCACAACGAATTTAAAAGATTTAGCATGCATTTCCTTTAGAAATTTACATGTATAGATTTGATATTTACATGTATAGTTCTGATTTATATCATATTGGTTTTGCTTTGGATTTGGCATTCGTGTCCTTACCATAACTCCGATGATTGCGGGATGCTTGACGGAGTTTTGTTTTTGAGTTATCTGCTCATTACTCTTACGCATGCATTGCGCTATGATGCGTTTATGTATTGATGATTTCGGAGCCCCGACGACTTGGATTTCTTATTGAAATGTTTTAGAAATTGGGGGTTTAAATTTAAATTCGGGGACCGAATTTCTTTAAGGGAGGAAGATTGTAACATTTCAAAATAATAAAATATTATTTTGGGAATTTTTATAATTTAATATTATTTTATTGATTATTTTAATATTAAATTTATAATTAAATACCGTTAAATGGGAAAAATTTTGGAAAAATTATGGAAAATTCTAAAATAGGGTATTTTATGGAATTATGACATTTTTAAGTATTTATGATTAATTATATGCTAATTTAGTGCTAATCACGATTAAAAATCGCGAATCGGGTTTTTAGCAATTTTGTGCAAAACATACACATATCTTTTTCCTACACTTGTGTTACATTTTCTTACCATGGCTATTACTTTGGGTTTACTATTTGAATGAGAAGGTTTTGGAAAAGAAAAGAAAAGGATTTTGATTAAAGAAATAGGTATGGTGAGAGAGAGAGGGTAGGTGAGGGTGTTTGACTTGGCCATTCTCTCTTGTTTTCTCCTCTCATTTCTCCCCCCCCTCTTCCATGAGCTGCTGCTGCTCCTGCTGCCCTCCTCTTCCTCCACCTTCAAACCCCCATTACTCCATGAAATTCACCCCAAAACCCCACTTCCATTTCACAAAAGTTGTACACAAGCTCACAAGCATGCCTTTGGACCAAGAAAGTAGATGTTTTGGTGCTGTTTATGATTCATGAGGGTCTTATGAGGTAATTTCTTCAAAATTAGAGTGTTATTTCTTGTGCTTAAGTTTCAATTCAAGTTTCATATCGATATCGTGTAATTTGGTGTGTTTTGGACCAACTTAGAGAGGGTTAGGGGAAAGTTGAGATGTTGCTATGCAATTGGACTCTAATGGTGACCTTAGACCCCATATTGACCAAAACACTGGCCTAACACAACCTGAAACCCAAAAATACGGAATTACGGAACTTTTCATGTCGGTTTGTGTGATCTGTGAAGGTGTTCTGGAATCTGGAGCAACCCGGGGGCACCAAAAATAAAATTGAGCTGACAGTGAGTCGTGCAGGCACCTAGGAAGCTACCACTAAGACCCGAGCCCCTAACTCAAACCTAAGGCCGCAAATTTGAGCATTCTGGCCGCAATTTACGGCCAGAGTAGGAGGGAATCGGTCCATTTTTGTTCCAGGGCTCATTTTGCACTAAATTAGACCCCTCCTATATGCAGTTTTGGCTAATTGTCATCTGGGGAAAATCTGGGAGCATTTTGGTGTGTTTTAGGCGATGTTTTCCGTATTTTTAAATGCACTTTCTTGATATTTGGATTTGTATTTTGTTTTCGGGTGTTCGTACACCGACAACAGGGGTTGTTTGTTGGATTTGCATGTTTGGGCCATAGGTTCCATCCTATGAGCACACTGTGCGCTGTATCGGTTTTCTGCCTTGATTTTCATACGCATTGCTATGGTTGATCATTGTAGGTACCTTCACGTGGATTCCGAGGCGACGGAGCATGGCGTTATTGACACCGACACGCAGGATGCAGGTGAGTAGATTTATATCTACGGGGAGAAGTCGGGTGGATGGCGTATAGCACCCCCGCAGTTCGTGGTGATGTATACGAATACGTATACACACATATATTGATTGTATGTTGTTGAGATTATTGATGATAAAGATGGATATTTGGTATTTTTGGATTGGTTTAGTGTAGTTGCGAAACCCTAGAGTAGTGGTCGCACTCACGCACGCACACACATACTTGCATACATTTCTTCTTTCATATGTGCGTACATGGGATTATATTGATGTGTATATTTACACATGGATATGGGACTATGTGTTTATATACTGGATTTGAGGATAGTAATTGGGATTTGAGATGAATCGATAAGATTGGGCTTGAGGCCAGGAGATCGGTGATGTGATTTGGTTCGTATTGAGATGCGACATGATGTTTTAGCGGGTCTTTTGACATAGTAATTCTTACACCTGCATGCATACATAGATGGTATAAGTATTGTACTAGACGTAGATCAGTACCCCGATCATGATATTTGATAAAGAGGATACCAGATGAATAGTATGATGAATGTGATATTGACCCGTACCCAGATTTGGGATGCCGTACGACGGATTTACGTACGAGCTGTATATTGATGATTGATCCGCACTCTTGACTTGGGATGTTTGATTATAGATATGATATCGGATATGATATTATTGAGGCGGGATCACCGACTAATATATATACAGGTATGTATATATATCGACTCAGATGTTAGGTGGTTTCCTTACCTGTAGTCCAGCTGGTTAGCTTAGCCCTTTAGTTTAGTTTAGTTGTTAGATTAGATTCGATTCTTACCTATTTCAAAAACTAACGAATCGTGGGTATTTTAAAAGACAGCCCAAGGGATCCTACGGAGATTTCAAAAGACGTATCTTTCCATAAAAACACCGTAGCCCCTATTTTCAAAACCCCATGATTCGTGTTATTTCAAAAGGCACCATTTGTAGGACTTATATTAGATTAATGCAGATTAGTTATAGTTGCGTCTAGTATTCAGCTCCCGCTCATTATTGTGGTTCGCTTCGCATCGCATGCTTATATTATGTTTCATACTCCACTATTGATATCATGCTGTTAGACACCAGCACCATTACCGATGATGCGTATGTACCACGTACACTTACTTGCCGGCTCATACACATCTTCATCGGTAATTGCCATGTCACGTACACCTTAGAAAATATTATTGCTTGACATAGCCTGTTAGCTAATAGTTTAGACATTGTAGTTATTACCTGCTACTTCATGCATACTGTTATTCATTGTTATACCGCATTCATGGATTCTCATGCATATATTCACTATTGTACGTGTTATTGAGGTTTTGGATTCGGATTTCCATGAGATTTTCTGGATTTGGAGGAAAACCGCAAAAACATAAATAAACCTTTTCTCTCTTTTAAAATAAAAAGTGCGGTTTTCCCATGATGTATGAGTCGTCCACCATGAGTTTGCTGATGGATTTCGAGACCCGATTCGAGGAGTGGAGGAACCATTTCGGGTACATGGTGGGCCCGGTGCGGTACCCCGGGGCAAGAGGAATATGTTGTTGACGTTGAGCCCGGCAGGGGAGCACTACCGACCGGTGATATTACCCGACGCGTCGGATATCCGGAGGATACCGTCGTGGTCTTGAGATGGATGGTAGGGGCCGGTCTGGATTGACGGCACCCTAGATATTGATTTTGAGATATTGAGGTACAGAGATTGTGATACAGAGATATCGAGATATTTGGACACTTGTTTTGTGTCGATGCTAGGCACTGTTTTATGCTGATTTCATTTATGGTACCTCACTTTAAAAAAATACAGAAACCTCACGGATTTATGAAAGCAGTTTTCGTCAGTACATGCATTCTGTTCCGTGCATTCATACCTCATTCATATGATATATTGTTACCTGAGGCACTGACACGGGCATATGAGATTACACTTGGGTTAGATATATACCCTAGTCATTGTTTTAGACTGCTGGTTATATTGAGGATATATTATGATCGTATGACCTAGGATTGCGTCATACATGCGATTTCTGTTCATAGATGTTTTCTATTCACGAATTGGCAACTCACCCCCGTTGTGCCCCAGTTTCTTGCAGGTTTTGCCGTACAGGTTTCTTTACGGCTTTGCGGGCATAGTTTCGTTCGGGTGATTTGCTAGTAGGTGGGTTTACTTGTATCGTACCCCCATTATATACCTTGTATATCATTATTCTGTTGTATCTAGAAGTTCCATCAACCAAACATGTATTTATTTCAGAGATAGAGACCAGTGTTGTTTATTCTATCGACCTTAGAGTCGCGCTTTGTTTTTATACGGATTTCATGTTGTTTTGAGTTTCCTTTTCTGTTGTGATCCTCGCCTTTCGGCGTTGTATATTATATTGCTTGCGTGGTTGTGACCGTCGATTGACGAAGAGCTAGCTCCCGCTTGGGGATGCATTTTCATTGTATATGCTTTATCAGGTTTTGTACCCGATTGGGGTCGGTTTTACGAAGGAAACTCTGCCGAAATTTTTAGAAAGGACTTGTGATTTTAAAATGCACATTTCGGCGTATATTGCAAACTGTTTAATTTAAAATGGTTTTCCTACATTCTACTACTTTTCTTGGTTTGGATTTCTGGATTTTCGGCTTACTTAGATTACGTACGCCTCGAGACGTTTCGTAATTTAAGTGTCGGTCATGTTCCGTACTTTCGGGTCGTGACAGCACACGTATAAAAAGTAAGCATGTGTGTATGTGGGTGTAAACCTCATTCTAGGGTTCGCGACTAAGAAGCTAAACCAAGTTACTCCTAACTACCCTAAACTAAACCATGAACACAAAATCATATCTTGATAATTATCCACGTAACATAAAATACATATATAACCATATATGTATAAGCTATACTACGAACTGCGAGGGTGCTATACGTCATCCACCCGATTTCCCCCGTAGATATAATCTACTCACCTTGCTCTCGCTTGCCGTTGCCGACGTCGCCACGCGCTTGCTTGTCGTATCGAAGTTCTCGAGGGGTACCTACACATCATAACGTATCGCAATTGCGTATTAAAATCACATTGGAAAACCAAAACAACACGCTAAAGGCCTATAGGATAGAACCAATGGACCATGCCTTCAAAACCACTAACAACCCTCGATATCGTCGTTCAAACGTCGAATGATCGAGGTACAACACAGATACAAAAATCTAGAATGCAAAATAACCAAAACGAAACCACGAATCAAAACATCAACTCATTGAAAATGGTCCCAGATTTTACCCTAGGTCAAATTGGTCAATTTTGCATATGCCGGGGGTCTAATTTACTGGAGATAAAGCCCTGGAACATAAACGAGTCACTTCCTCACTGCTCTGGCAGCAAATTGCGGCCAGTATGATTTAATTTTCTCCCTGGGTTGAGGGTTAGGGGCTAGGGTTTCAGTGGAGGGTCTTAGGTTGCTTGCATGTATCACTGTCTTTGCTAAATAATTTTCAGGTCACCCGGGTGTTAGCAGATTTCAATACACACACACAGAATCCACAATTCTTCCGACATCGGGTTTCTAAATCCGTATTCCGGGGTTCTAGTCTTTAGTTTAGGTCTGAATTCTAGCACTAGGGGGTTTGTGTGGCCTCTACTAAGCTCAATTTTATCTTTGGGTTCAACTAAAACCCTAATCCTCAACTCTAAGTTTTCAAAGTTCCCATAACCACACCATATCAGTTCTAATTTAACACGGATGCTAAAGAAATGGAAATTTTACACTAATTATGGATACCTCATTTTACACTCATGAATCCTCTACAGCGCCAAAACTCTAACTTTCTTGGTCCAAAGGGTTGCTTGAGAGCTTGTGCACATTTTTTGTGAAGTGGGAGTGGGGTTTTGGGTTTGTTTTGGAGATGAAGTGGGGTGATTTATGGAGGGAGGAGGTGGAGGGCAGCAGCAGCAGCTGAGCTTGAGGGAGAGGGAAAAATGATGAGGAAAAAAGTGAAGGGAAAAGATCCATGGTCCAAGGTTTGACCCCTTACCCTCTCTCTCTCTTGTCCATGCCTAATATTCTAATCCTTTATCGTTTTCTTTTCTTTTCTTTTCCTTTTTCTTTTCTTCTCACAAAACCAAAGTCATGAATGAAAAATGAAGAGAAAGCCATGTAGGAAATTGTAACACAAGTGTAAAAATGATATGGTGCTTGTTTTGCACAAAATAAGCTTAATGCGCGATTAACGATATTTAATCGTGATTAGCACTAATTCGCGCATAATTAATGATAAAAACTTATAATTTGCATAATTCACGCAAAACACCCTCTTTTTAGTAATTTCCATAATTTTCCAAAATTTTCCCAAATTATCGGTATTTAATTATACCGCCTTATTAAAATATTCAATATAATTATTATTTAATTATAAAAATTCCCAAAAAATAATATTTTATTTTTCTGAAATGTTACAATCTTCCCCCCTTAAAGAAATTCGGTCCTCGAATTTAAATTTAAACCTCTCAATACTAAAACATTTCAGTAAAATGCCCAAGTCGTCGGGGCTCCGAAATCTGTAATACATAAAACTCATCATAGCACAATGCATGCGCATGAACAATGAGCATATAACTCACAATCAAAACTCCGTTAAGCATCCCGCAATCATCGGAGTCATGGTGAAAACATAAATGTCAAATCCAATACGAAAACCAATATGATATACATCAAAACTATACATATAAACACCTGAAGGAAATGCATGCCAAACCTTTTTAAGTCGCTGTGCGATTCGCATAACACTGCACAGTGGCGGACGTCTATTGTAAGAAAATAACCATATATGTATATGTCTTTTGTTTAATATGTACGTTCCGCCGTTTTGAAAACAATTTAGAAGGGTTTTCTTGTTTTAAACGTTTCGTGTCATATCAGACACATAGGTAAATACTGAGACTATAGCTCCCTTTTTGGAAATCCCTTCGATAACTATCAATGCATGCAAAATATATCCAGGTACTGTCCTCTGATTAGTCCTACCCAGTACGTAAAAAAATAGCAAATATCATAAAAACGTACTGCTCCATAAGAAATCAATCCCAAAATGTGCATAAGAATGCTACGTGCGTCTGGTGCGCACGGAAATCAAAATCCATATATGTGCCATACATGTGCACAGAAACAACATCTAAGTGCAACGGGTGTGCACGAAATACCTGTCAGAGACAACGTGTGTGCCTGACAGCAAAATCAGGTGCATTTGATATGCACGAAGAATCTCGATTTAGTGCATCTGGTATGCACCAAAATTGCATCTCATAACATGCGCCCAACCTGCGCGAAAATCCAAATCAGGTGAATCCATCATGCATGAATAAAATCTAAATCATGTGCATCCAACATGCAGGAAATCACGAAATCCAATATCAAGTGCCGAACATACGCAAAATCTAATCCAAGCGCGCCAAATATGCGCATGAATCCAAATCAAATGCACAGAGTGCACGAAATCAACATCAATATCGAAATCGAAATCGACGGTATACAATAAAGCTCAATCCAAATCAGGTATACCGCGGTATATAATCTCACAACCATGTGCATTAGCGTGCACAAAACACATATCAATGCACTACAAGCACATATAAGCTATACCGAGTGCAAAAACCAAATCGTGTGTATACCATGTGCACAAAATCAAATATCATGAAACTCAGCCATCAAGACTAAATCATGCGAATAGATCGCCCAAAATACTGAAATCCAAGATGATGGATACGTGATAATTGAATCACCAAATCACAAATCATAAATACCGTCGTCGATATTTCCTCCTTCAAAGTCGAGAAGGTGTCGGTGCATCCAATGCTAGCAGAGCAAGATATCTACTTGCTTCCTGTTCATGGTCTGGCGCCTGATGCTTTTAGGCTCTTGTCTCTCACTGTGCATTGCTAGATATATATCTCTTCGGCTCAACGACCCAATATGGGATGACGACGGAAACAGTCCCGCTCTGGCACATCCTCTATAGATTTCTGGCCAACTATCTCATCGACGATGCCGAACTCTGTCCTGCTGGGTGTGCGCAATATGACCGCTCCTGGGTCCAAGTCTTCTCGTATAGTATTCCAGAAAGGTCCTGTCGAGGTCTCTCTCAAATCTCGTTTCTGCCGAATTGCCCAGAAGTTACCACCCTTCACTAAATCTGTTTCTTGTTCCGGAACGGCTGCATTCTCATCGCGACTCCTTCTGGAAGAAATATCAATAATCAACGCCTCTGCATGCATATCACATCTCTGATGTCGGCAGAGTGGAACGCCATCTCATCGAAATCTCATGCAAACTTCTTACTCCACTTTTTCTCTAATGTCGACTGCTTCGGACTTGTCTCTTCGTGGCTGCATGGATTGTGCTCCAACGGCTATACTCGTATCTGGAGACTCCCAAGCAATGCATCCCATCATATGATATCCGAAAGATGTCGAATAATTCGATCGATTCGTCAAAACCTCATAATCCCCCAAGAGCTCTACATCTTGAGTACAGTTTAATAGTATTCCAGTACATGCCACCAACCGTAGAAGGGCAAACCCAAGCCTCACAAATGGCACCTCTAAACTGCCGCAAACCCTAAGGTTCAAAGGCGTTCCATGGTCATTACGTTGAGTTAGGGTTTCATTCTTCTAGAGGGTCCATAGCATTACTTGCATTTTTCTCTGAATACTTTAAACTTGGAAAATGGGCTCCTGACATTCGATCGTCTCCATCGACTCTCAACGTACCTGCGTGAAGTCGTCTCTAGCTGGAATCAATCAATCTGATGACCTTGCGTCGGGGTAAGCGAATGAATCCCATGTCCTAGTCATTCATCCTCGGGTGACTAGCGACCTTCCATCATATCTCTAAGTACAACTCGTACTGCAATGGCTCCAACGTCTGGGGCAATATCTCGTCGTTCGCAGCAACAACTGGCTCATTGGTCTGCACGCTGAACATCGCCTCAATCATCATGAATAAGCGATACTTCAATGGTCATCACATTCTGGCTGGCCTCTATCAGTGGCTCAATCCTCTGGTGCTGATCTGCACATCCGAGAAATCTCGTAAAAGCGATTCGTCAAACGCTCATGGAGCGAAAACACAATAAGACGACGCTTCTATGCAATCGTATGTCTCTGGAATCATGCCCTGGTCATTCCTTGTTCGTGACGATCTCGTGCTGACCGCAACTCTAGCAGTAGCTCTCTCTGCCCGTGTAATCGTGGCAGCAAAATCATAACCAATATCGATGAGGATAGATCGTAGGAATGAATATAATACTGTGCAAGGAAATGTACATCCTAAGGCTCCTTAAGCGGAGTGGCGTATCGTAAGTATGCCGCGGAACATACACACGGTACGTCACTCTCCTTAAGTCACCTACTCCATCAACCAAGGTCAATCTATGCGACGAAAGTTCGGGTGTAATACCCCCTCGACTAAGTCTAAGTTCTGTAAGGTCAAGCCTAAGTTCCGAATATATATAAACGCTCTAGGCTCCGCATAGTCAAACTTAGACTCGAACCAAGGTTAACCTAGCGTTTTGATACCAACTTTGTCACGACCCGAAAAAGCACGTGACTGGCCCTTGAATCATATGAAGTCTATAGGACCCCATCTAATTCAAGTAAGCAAAAAGCCCAGAAATCTAAAACCATTTTAATTAATAAATGAAGGAAAACTAGTTTTAAAGAAGTGAAGAAAACATGTTTTAAAAAAATAGGTTTTTAAATAAGTAAGCCGAATATGCATTTTTAAAACCCCAAGTCTTTTCTAAAAATTTCGGTAGAGTTTCCTTTGTAAAAACTGGCCCCAAACGGGGTACAACATGAATAATATATGCACAATGATAAAAGGCATCCCCAAGCGGGAGCTAGCTCTTCGTCAATCGACGGTCACAACCACGCAAGCAATATAATATACAATGCCGAAGGGCGAGGATCAAAACTCAAAAGGAAGCTCAAAAACAACAAGAAAACCATAATACTACAACGCACGACTCTAAGGTCGAAAGAATAAATGATTGGTTTTCTAAGTCTGAAATAAATATACAAGTCTGGTTGATGGAGTTTCTAGATACAACTGAAATAAATGTACAATGGTGGTCACGATACAAGTGAGTCCACCTACCCAAGCGATCACCCAGAATGGAAGCAGTGTGCCAAAAAACCGTAATGAAATCTGTACGGTAAAAACCTGCAAGAACTGTGGCACAACAGGGGTGAGTTGCCAACTCGTGAGTAGAAAACATCACAGAGAAGAAATCGTATGTATGACTCAATCCTAGATCAATACGATCAATAATATATATCCTCAATATGATAAGGTCTGAAGCATGAAAAGGTGTTAAGGGTAAACATCTATACCAAGTGTAATACCAAGTGCTTGTGTCAGTGCCTCAGGTAGCAACATATCATAAATATGAGGTATCAACTATATCATGAAGTCTATAAGAATGTGGATAACATCCAACTATGTAATCAATGTATATATGCATGTGGATCCCGTCCACGTGTCAACCAATGACATAACAACATCATGCATGTGAAAGTCATAAAAGCATATGCATGAAAGTATGAGGATATAAATCAACGTGTGTCCCTCGCGACACATCAAAATCATGGAACCTGAGTGTCCAGAATCGACACTCGAAAATATCATGAAACCTGTGCCCAACATCGGCACGTAAATCCTCATATATCTCAGGCTCCATATCATCTGCGGGATCGGCCCGCGGGCTCCGGCAGTACGGATCGGCCTATATCCATCTCCTGACTCCGGTCGGTATCATCCGGATAACCGCCAGGTCCAAATACTATCACCGGTAGGTAGTGGTCCCTCTGCCAGGCTCATCGCCTACTTTGCGACAGATCCATTCTCGCCCCGGGGTAGCATACCGGGCCCACCATGTACCCGCAATCGACCTCATCCGGCTCCTCGAATCGGGTTTCACATGTCACACGTCTCAGAACCGAGAAAATTCATGGTGGACGCACTGAAATATCATATCAAGGGTAACCGGGTTTTTAAAACAGTACATACTCTCTTTTGAAATAACCATGGTTCCCAAATCCAGAATCTCATGAAAACAACATATCTCAATGCGTATAATCATATATCATGATGTATGCGACATATAACAGAAATGTAAGCATAACCGTATATCATGCATCATGGAACAGTAATATGCACATATCGAGGGAAAACCGTTCTTTTAAAATGAATCCAGTTTTTAAATATATCTTGCGGTTCCCAAATCTCCAAATCAAGCCAGAATCATTTATGCATGTGCAAGTACGTATGTAGGCAAGTATGAGTACAAGGATTCATATCCTGATGCAACAGTCCTACTGTGTAGTGACACGGCAATTATCGATGATGAAGTGTGTGAGCCGGCAAGCAGGTGTACGCGGAACATACGCATCATCGATAATGGTGCCGGTGTCCTGACAGCATGGTTTTATCATAACAATAAACACATTTAAACATGCAATACAATGCGAATAGCAAGAATATGCGGAAAATGAATAATAAACGCAACAGTGTAGAATCTACATCAATATAAATATGCCATACAGTTTTGCCATTTGAAATAAGACGAATCGTGGTGTTTATAAAAAAATAAGGGCTACGGTGTTTTTAAGAAAAGGTGTGTCTTTTGAAAATATCCGTAGAATCCCTTGGCCTGTCTTTAAAATACCCACGTTTCGTTAGTTTTGAAATAGGTATGACTCGAGTATAGTCTAACATCTACTAAGTAAACTAGAGCTCTAACTAACAAAACTAATCGGAAGGGTATGGAAAAACCACCTAAATCTGAGTCGATATATATATATATATAGACACACACACACACACACACACAATATAGTCGGTGATCTCGCCTCAATAGTATCACATACGATGCAATAGATAACATGACATCCTCGAGTCAAGAGTGCGGATCAATCATCAATATATATTGTACGGTAAATCCATCGTACGACATCCCAAATCTGGGTACGGGTCAAATCTCACCTTCATCTCATCAATTATCTGGTATGCTTATCATCATATCTCATGAACTGGGGTACTGATCTAAGTCTAGTACAACTGATACCATCTATAAAAATATATGTGCGTGTATGAAAACACACGCCTAAAGGCCCGCTATAACTCATGTCGTATCTCATAATACGAACCAAAACATATCACCGATCTCGTGGCATCATGCCCAATCTCATCGACTCATCTCCAAATATCATCCACTATCCTCATCATTCATGTGTAGGTATATGTGTATATATATACATCGTCCCATACCTATGTGTGTATATATATACGCATCCCCATATTCGCACAAGTATAAAAAGTAAGCATGTGTGTATGTGGGTGTAAACCTCATTCTAGGGTTCGCGACTAAGAAGCTAAACCAAGTTACTCCTAACTACCCTAAACTAAACCATGAACACAAAATCATATCTTGATAATCATTCACGTAACATAAAATACATATATAACCATATATGTATAAGCTATACTACGAACTGCGGGGGTGCTATGCGCCATCCACCCGATTTCCCCCGTAGATATAATCTACTCACCTTGTTCTTGCTTGCCGTTGCCGACGTCGCCACGTGCTTGCTTGTCATCTCGAAGTCCTCGAGGGGTTCCCACACATCATAACGTATCGCAATTGCGTATTAAAATCACATCGGAAAACCAAAACAACACGCTAAAGGACTATAGGCTAGAACCTATGGACACGCCTTCAAAACCACTAACAACCCTCGATATCGTCGTACAAACGTCGAATGATCGAGGTACAACACAGATAAAAAAATCCAGAAAGCAAAATAAGCAAAACGAAACCACGAATCAAAATAGCAACTCATTGAAAATGGTCCCAGATTTTACCTTAGGTCAAATTGGTCAATTCTGTATATGCCAGGGGTCTAATTTACTGGAGATAAAGCTCTGGAACAGAAATGAGTCACTTCCTCACTGCTCTAGTCGAAAATTGCGGCCAGAATAATTTAATTTGCGACCTGGGTTGAGGGTTAGGGGCTAGGGTTTCAGTGGGGGGTCCTAGGCTGCCTGCATGTATCACTGTCTTTGCTAAATAATTTTCAGGTCACCCGGGTGTTAGCAGATTTCAATATACACACACAGAATCCAAAATTCTTCCGATATCGGGTTTCTAAATCCGTATTCCAGGGTTCTAGTCTCTGGTTTAGGTCTGAAATCTAGCACTAGGGGGTTTGTGTGGCCTCTACTAAGCTCAATTTCACCTTTGGGTTCAACTAAAACCCTAATCCTCAACTCTAAGTTTTCAAATTTCCCAAAACCACACCATATCGGTTCTAATTTAACATGGATGTTATAGGAATGGAAATTCTACACTAATGATGGAATAATTACCTCATTTTGCACTCATGAATCCTATACAGCGCCAAAACTCCAACTTTCTTGGTCCAAAGGTTTGCTTAAGAGCTTGTGCACATTTTTTGTGAAGTGGGAGTGGGGTTTTGGGTTTGTTCTGGAGATGAAGCGGGGTGATTAGTGGAGGGAGGTGGTGGAGGGCAGAAGCAGCAACTGAGCTTGAGGGAGAGGGAAAAATGATGAGGAAAAAAGTGAAGGGAAAAGATCCATGGTCCAAGGTTTGACCCCTCACCCACTCTCTCTCTCTCTCTTGCCCATGCCTAATATTCTAATCCTTTATCATTTTCTTTTCTTTTCTTTTCCTTTTTCTTTTCTTCTCACAAAACCAAAGCCATGAATGAAAAATGAAGAGAAAGCCATGTAGGAAATTGTAACACAAGTGTAAAAATGATACGGTGCATGTTTTGCACAAAACAAGCTTAATGCGCGATTAGCGATATTTAATCGCGATTAGCACTAATTCGCGCATAATTAATCATAAAAACTTATAATTTGCATAATTCACGTAAAAGACCCTCTTTTTAGTAATTTCCATAATTTTCCAAATTTTTCCCAATTTATCGGTATTTAATTATACCGCCTTATTAAAATATTCAATATAATTATTATTTAATTATAAAAATTCCCAAAACAAATATTTTATTTTTCTGAAATGTTACAGAATTCTATTCTCGCGATATTTGATATTAGTCTGTTGTATGTGATATAGCCGGATTATTAAATCAAGTGTTGATTTAATAATTTAATGTATAATTATATATTTGATATATTAACTTACATTAACTAATATTAGCTCACTTAATATTTCTTTTTCTCACTAGTGTGCATATAGTATATATATGATATATATTAATGTACATGTTTTTGTGTCATGTTTGATGCCACATGCAACATGGGTGTATGAGAATCACACCATGTAGGGTTACTAGACACACGCACAAGGGTCTATAAGGCATCAACCATGCCCGATTTAAAATTTAGCCGTGCCGAACAACCCTAAACCAAGATCTTAGACTAGAGATTAGGCGGAAACAAGCATGTTAAACACTTTAACACTAAGTGAGAGGGATTACAACCTTTGTAGATCCGGTCCTTCACTTCATAAGCTCCGTGTTGAGATCCCTTCGCTGCGATCATCAAGTTCCGGACTCTCGAGAGGCTCCACGAAGAGAAAGATGCAAGCTTTCTTCCGATCTTCGATAACAAAGATGATCTACCTTGACCTTTCATTAACACAAGCTCTCACTCACTAAATGAAGTGAACACCCTCATCTAAATGGCAAGGATAGATGAGGATGATGAAATAGAAATTTAGCTCTCTTTTGTTTTCAATTACTCACTCATAATCATCATTTAGCAAAAAGCTAGAAAGCTTTTTCCAAGGAAGAAGAAGAAGAAGAATATCCAATTCCATTTGTGATGAATAATGAAAAATGTAATAATAATTACTTATGCAACCATGGTCAATATAACCTTTATAGAGATTTAACTAGGGCTAGGGTTTGGGTTGGGTTAAAGACGAGTCACACAAAAATATCAAGCATAATATCTTAGCTCAATCCAAAAGAAAACCTTCTAGAAGGTTCATGAAGGAACTAACCCAAATCAAACCCTAACCTTGTTTAATCTCCACTAAACTTGTTGCATTAGTAATCATATCATGTTACAATATTATATATCACATATATAATATTTATTGCAACAAAATAAAATAATACAATTAACATATATCGCATATATATCAATGTATTATCCGAGTGAGAAAAAGAATCTTTTAGTGAGCTAATATTAGTTAATGTAATTTAATATATCATATATATAATTATACATTAAATCATCGAATCAACACTTGATCCGACAATCCGGCTATATCGCATATAACCGACTAATATATTATTTACCGATTCATCGAATCAACACTTGATCCGATGACCTGGCTGATATCAAATATCGCGAGAATAAAATACGGTATCTCATATCGCATTATCCTCGGTCCTGCACATATCACATATGTGCCCTTACTCCGTTTTGCTTGAGTCAAGAAATCTCTGTGTAGGACTCTAAAGAATCGTCAATACGCCGGCAGTAGGTGATGATCATATCAAACACCCACAAGCTGCAAGCGGTCAGCTAAACGTAACAGCCACCCAGGTATTGAGCGATCAGAAAATCAACAAACAAGCCTGTACATTCTCCTGCGAATCCAATCAGTAACACTCCCGTACAGTCCGGTCTCGTCGTCTGATATGTCGCATATCTCGCCTAGGGGTGGTAAAAGTCAGACCCCAGTAGCTTGATAAGTCGTGTCGATATGAGGTCTATAACAGTTCGAGAAACTACTGATAACACTTACCAGTAAATCTCAGCAACCCTGGCCAGGGATTTCCAGTTATAGCCAATCGAACACAGCGCAACATCAACTCCCTATACCGGGAGAGACGAATCCCCTCCTATCGCTCATTGCCTCCATGTGATTCGGGACTGTACCCAAAAGCCCCCTTTTTTCACGCCCTCTTGGACGTGGTATGATGTAAATCAAAGCACAGTGGGAATCACACAAGACTCTATGACGATCTCGGGTCTACAGACTACTCTGTACCAGTGTCACCAGAGAACTGCCATCTGACTTGAGATGTAATACCATCTGGGAGTTCTCAGCGAGTTCGTCCAGTGTACCCAGTCTCTATTGAGCACCCGTACACCATCCTTGATGTCAAACACCGATGAATATGGGATCATCCATCGCCCATCAAATGGGTCAAGATGCATATACGCTAGTCTACTCTGGTATATCGATGCCCTGTCTCAATACACCCTCGACTAGGAACAGTTATAGGATGTACTCGTCGACTACCATGGCCCCACTAGTATGATCTCATCATAGTCCCAGTAGTCGAGTACATATCCTAAGGGCTTTATCAACATGTAACATAGAGACAATCAGAGTATATGTTAAGATAAAGTACAACCAGATACCATACTATCATGTCAAGCAAGAAAGTCCTCCCTATATATGTCCAAGCATCCATTACAATATACATCGTATGTACAGTAATGGCCTCTAGGGCATACATATAACTAACAATCTCCCTCTTGCATTAGGGCCATCTATTGTGGTATCACATACCCAACAATTAGCTGTGGTTGAAGTATCTCATACTCAACCATCCCATTAAAGTCTCTACTGGGAAAAAGGCCTTTGTGAGTGGATCCGCGCTGTTGTCCTCTGTGTCTACTCTCTTAACCTCGATCTCCCTGGAGATCAACCATCTCCATGATCAGGTGATACTGCCTAAGAATTATATCTGGATTGTCTGATGGGACGGGGGTTCCTTGGCATAAGCTACAACTCCATTGTCACACAATGGTAGGAACGAAGTTCATCTCATGAACTTATATATCCAGACTGCCTTTTTGGTAGCATCCTTGGTAACGATGTATCTTGCCTTTAATCGTCTAGTAAGTCACGGTATCTAGCTTGGAACTCTTCCAACATACCGTCCCTCCACTGAGGGTAAAGACAATGCCCACGACTGACATTCAGTCGTCCTTATCACCCTGGAACCTTTCCAGTGATTCTCCCCAGGATCGATTGATACCATCTCACTACAACTAGTGAGAATCCTAACATCCATTTAGATCTATCTCATAGATATAAAACCCTGGATTTAGGAGGTATCACTTTGATCCTATATGGAGAATCCTTGTGATAAGTGGAGATCGACCAACCGTAGCATAGGAAACTCCTTCCCTATCAAGAATTTGTCATCCACGTACTCTACGAGGATCACCACCATACTCCCTACTACCTTTTTGTATATACAAGGTTCATCTACCATTTTGATGAAGTCAAACTCTTTGACTACCACATCAAAACAGACGTTTCAACCCCGCGATGCCTGATTTATCACATAAAACATCTTGCTCACGTTTCCGCTGCTTCCAAAGTCTACGAAGCCCTCTGGCTGTGTACTTATAGACGCTCTCTTCCAAATCATCATTTAGAAAAGCAGTCATGACACCCAACCGCCAGATATCGTAGTCATGGTATGTAGCTGTGGCAAGTAGGATCTGGATGGACTTAAGCATAGCTTTGAAAGTCTCAACTTTTCCATGTACACCAAGTAATCTTCTCAAGATAAACTTTCTCCTGATGGGGATTTAACCCTTCAGATAAAGCAACCAAAGTCCATACTTTGTTGGTGTATAAGAATTCCATCTCAGATCACTAAGCATCCAGCCATTCTTACAGAGTCACACTTCTGATGGCCAGCTCGAAATAAGTTGGGTCATCATCACATGATGCAATCCTCGCTCCCACTGTCATAGAGAAACCGAAGTATCTCTCAGGTGGGTGAGGAACCCTACTAGATCGGCGGAGAGGCTGAGGTACGTTAGAAAACTATTGAATCCTTTGGTTCTACCAAATCATCAGCTGCGGTTTGTATAGATGGAACTCTTTCCAGTTCTACCTCATGACCACTAATTTCTTCATAAGAAATTCCCTTTCACAAAGGTGGCATGTTGAGAAACAAAACATCTTTTGTTCCTCGGTTAAGTATAAGATATTCCCTTGTGAATGCTTGGGATATCCAACAAACTTCTACAGAACTGACTTTTCCTCGAGCTTGTCCGGATTATGCTTTTAGACATAGGCTGGACAACCCCAAATCTTAACATACTTAAGATATGGGCTCTTCCCATTCCATATCACATATGAAGTGGTAGGCAACTGATTTGATTTGAACTCTATTCAATAGGTATGCAGCTTCTCAAGTGCATAACTCCCAAAAGGAAATAAGAAACTCAGTAGTACTCATCATAGAGCACACCATATCACATAGGGTGCTATTGCTCCGCCCCGATATACCATCGTGCTATGGTGTGTACGGAGGAGTAATGCTGAGAGAGAATCTCATTCTCCTTTAGAATAGTCCAGGAATTCCATGCTCTAGTATTCTCCTCCTTGATCTCATCAAAGGACATAATACTTTTACCCGTTTTTGGTTCTCTATTTCTAACTTATATTCTGTGAATATCTCAAAAGCTTCGGACTTGTGTTTCAACAGGAACATATATCTGAATCTTGAGAGATCATCAGAGAATGTAATGAAGTACAAAGAACCGGTCTTGGCATATGTAGACAGGGGACCTTTATACATCAGCATGTATCAATCCCAAGAGTTCACTAACTCTTTCTCTGTTTCCAATAAACAGAGCTATGGTCATCGTATCTTTGTGACATGACCGGTAAGTTTCACAAGATGTAAATTCAAACTAATTTAAATATGCATCTAAATGTAACTTAGCTAGTCGGGTTGCATTGATATGACCTAGTCCACAATGCCTCAAGAAGGATTCGTTCATTTCTGAACCCTTCCTCTTGTGTGTGTTCTGTATACTAAGAACTGTAGTTAGATTTAGAACGTCTATGCTTTTAGATAACGTGCCTGAACCGATCAACTCTTGATATAGGAAATGTTCAAAACATTATCCAACAATACAAAATTATATCCTTCTTTACTAATAAAGAGACTGATATGATGTTGTATATCAGGTTCGGTATCTAATAACATTCGTTCAGAATCAATGTATTCTGGTAATACAGGGCGATAACTACCAACAGACTTGGCTGCAACACTTGCACCGTTTTCTATCTCATGAAACTTATCACCCGTTCTCAGTTCTCTACCTATCTGTAGCCCATGTAACACATTACATTTGCGGGATCCTGATCTGGTATCTCATACCCAGGACGTAAATGATACTGAGAAACAGTTCTCTGTAATGAACACACCCGAAGATGATGCATCAACATGCAATTTCTTCGTTTGGGCGGCACGGGAAATCTGGTATTCCCCAATTTCCTGCTCTGTCTTATAACAATTATAAGTTGGAGCGGGACCAACGTTCCTTAGCGCAGTATAATAAGCGGGTTCGGTCAATACATCTGTATTATTATCTTGATTAAGGCGTGACATGGTCGTAACCAGGAGAGAGAGAGAGAGAAGAAAACACTCAGCGTGCGCTTTTTACAAGATTAGATTGGTTATCAATTTATCTAATCAAGATGTCTCCCACTGTTTTAGTCAAATCTTCCTTCAAACCCTAAAAGGAAATACTAGCCGGGATTAATTACACTCTACAAGTTCGCCAATCTTTCAGCCAGGCCAGTGCCGGTACTTTGAGGGAGGTTCCCCGTGCTTTCGTATGGACCTAATTAAAATAAACCTCGTTTTCCCAGGGGCGTAATCTCGTTGACACCTTTCAAGACACCTACTTGATCGGCTAATTGTAATGTGTAAAACTCTCCCAGGAGTAACTCTTACTCGCAGCGGGTATCGGGATCCAACTATCTCATAGAAGGTATGCAATCTCATTGCAAATTTCAACACTTGAAATTCCCAATAATATTTTACCCCTAGCGTCCCATGACCTTGACAAAGGCCAACAAACCATAGGCTGCTAGTCAAGTTCAGCCCGTCATTTCCTGATTGAATCAAACCCACCCGCACGACCCTTGACAAAGGCCAACAAGGTCGTACGACTACTCTAATCCAATCTGCATCATATGCATAAGAAGATAAGTACTATTCAGCCACCGCACACTACGCCTTGACAATGGCCAACAAACGCAGCACGAATACTAAACAGTCCTTATCTGAAATGACGGAGGGCTACGTCAGGTTTTTAAGAAAACCCTTTGCGTAATGAACTTGATATCGTTGTAGAATCGAGTGATTTTGAATGGAATGTTTTTTAGGCCTTTTCTAGTTTTTCTAAAGAGATCACTCCCGGTGAAGGGATCGTCGGCTCTTTCCTCATCGAATAAGGTGCAGGATATTTCATAAATATCACTATGCAAAGCAAAAACTATAGAAACAATCAAAAGACAAACCGAGTTTGTAGCATCTGCTAGTTTCGCTAAAGAGGTCACTCCCGGTGAAGGGATCTCGGCTCTTTCCTTATCGAATAAGGTGCTGGATGTTCTACAAGGAACACCGCTATGCAAAGCAAGAACTAGAGCTACCAGTTTTAAACAAGTTTATACAACATCTTTAAGTTTCTTTTAGTTTCATTAATCTTATTAATGAAGTCCTATTTTATTTTGCTTCACAAGCATCACTTTTGAAACGAAATCTGCAATATAACATATATCTCATATATATAATATAAACATTCGTCTCAGACAGTAATATGATCTCATCACAGAACATTGCAGCAGAAGAACATATATGAAATATTGGATATACTAGGACGTCTGTGTTTTAGTATGAGCCTGTATAAAACACGGATTCCACGGTCGCGATGAATAGCCAAACCCACATCCCTAGACCCCTACGAGAGCGGCAAGCAACACTGCCAATTCTAGGGTTAGGAGACCCGGTCTCGACTCCTCGAGATGGTCTCCCACTGGACCCCAGAACCCGGTTACTTGTGCTCCTCGCCTTGGGTCTACCTAATGCGGAAAAGTAAATAATATACAATGGTGACATCATCCTCAGCCCGGAAGTGCCCCAAAAAAAGAATATTACATACAAAAGAATTTTACATGAATGAAAAATAAAAACTCTCATCTCACATAAAACCCCCGGCTATTCACAACGCGACGATCCAATATAACATATCACAGCAACACATAATATCTCATATCATCAACGTAAGAAAGTATGCGTATCCTGATTGGCGTTGATGAATAGCAACGAAGCCGGCGATACACCACATACTACGCTTACGGTCACAGAAAAGAAAGTGTAAAACTACAACAGTTGGAATCCGCAACCTCTTTAGACATCGCATGCCTAACCAAATGAATTCCTTAGACATCGCATGCCTAACAATTATAAACCCTGCATTTTAGTCTTATTATCGAAAACACTTTTCAATATCAAGTCGGGCAATTCAACAAGATTCCCGACATCCTGATCGATATGCTCGTCGCAAACTTTAGTAGACGGCCGCACCCCCGGATGCCGTCGACGAAGTGCACTAAGGCGGAACACCGCTGCCGCGAGCACCCGAACGGATGCTTTTGGTGACGGGGTTCTTCTACAGTCGCTTGGTCGGGGCTGTGGGGCGTGGCTATCTATTAAGTTTACCCGGCGAGTATCCGCGTACGCTACGTGATTGCGACGGACTTTTGATCACATCAAAATCCTGTGGCAACCGATCATTTGAGACTTAACTGCTAGATTTATAACATTCAAATTAGTTATCTCATAACTACTTGTGGATTCCAAATATTGTATCACATTCCAGACAAATAGACAATATTAAACTTTCCGATCGAATAATCAAACACCCAAGTTTTACCAAATAGCTCAACACTTGAGCGGAGTCCAAAAAATATCCATCACATGCTACAGTACCAATGGTCCAGCCGTAGAAGGGTCAAGCCAACGCCTCACATGTGGCAACGCCGTACTGCCCCAAACCCTAAGGTTCAGAGGCAGTTCAAGACGGTCACATAATCGAGTTAAGTTTTGTGTTCTTCTAGAGGGTCCACCGCTTACTTGCATGATTTTCCAGAAGTTTCAAATTCGAGAAAAAATCGAACTTTTGAAAAATTTTCCGACAGGGGAAAAAGTGAGTTATTGATATCCGTTCGAACTTTTTAACAGTTTCTAAAATTATCTGGAAAAAATTAAACGAAGTTAAATTATCCGATCGAATCAACGAGTCCCCAATACATCCCAGAAAACTCAACACTTGAGTAAAATTAAAAATTCTCAGAAAAATGCAGAGACACCTACGGATATTACTGTATAAAATTGAGTGCCTAATCTTCACATACGACAGCGGAACCGCCGCAATATGCATGTTATGGCCGCGGTTCCACGGCACATTAATTGAATTAGGTTGTAGTATTTTACAGTAATTCCTATATTTCCCTGCTGATTTTTTTGAGTGTTTTTAATATGGAAAAATCAACAGTTTTGAAAAATTTCCAGAAAAGGGTATAAATCGGTGTTTCCGGGTTCGATCGGACTTTAAACTTCGTCTAGACTTCGCCTAAAGCTCTAGCTTGGCTCTGATACCATTGTAGGGTTACTAGGAACACGCACAAGGGTCTATAAGGCATCAACCATGCCCGATTTAAAATTTAGTCGTGCCGAACAACTCTAAACCAAGATCTTAGACTAGAGATTAGGCGAAAACAAGCATGTTAAACACTTTAACACTAAGTGAGAGGGATTACAACCTTTGTAGATCCGGTCCTTCACTTCATAAGCTCCGTGTTGAGGTCCCTTCGCTGCGATCATCAAGTTCCGGACTCTCGAGAGGCTCCACGAAGAGAAAGATGCAAGCTTGCTTCCGATCTTCGATAACAAAAATGATCTACCTTGAATTTTCATTAACACAAGCTCTCACTCACTAAACGAAGTGAACACCCTCATCTAAATGGCAAGGATAGATGAGGATGATGAAGTAGGAATTTAGCTCTCTTTTGTTTTCGATTACTCACTCATAATCATCACTTAGCAAAAAGCTAGAAAGCTTTTTCCAAGGAAGAAGAAGAAGAAGAAGAAGAAGAAGAATATCCAATTCCATTTGTGATGAATAATGAAAATGTAATAATAATTACTTATGCAAGCATGGTCAATATAACCTTTGTAGAGATTTAACTAGGGCTAGCATTTGGGTTGGGTTAAAGATGAGTCACACAAAAATATCAAGCATAATATCTTAGCTCAATCCAAAAGAAAACCTTCTAGAAGGTTCATGAAGGAACTAACCCAAATCAAACCCTAACTTTGTTTAATCTCCACTAAACTTGTTGCATTAATAATCATATCATGCTACAATATTATATATCACAAATATAATATTTATTGCAACAAAATAAAATAATACAATTAACATATATCGCATATATATCAATGTATTATCCGAGTGAGAAAAAGAATCTTTTAGTGAGCTAATATTAGTTAATGTAATTTAATATATCATATATATAATTATACATTAAATCATCGAATCAACACTTGATCCGACAATCCGGCTATATCGTATATAACCGACTAATATATCATTTACCGATTCATCGAATCAACACTTGATCCGATGACCTGGATGATATCAAATATCGCGAGAATAAAATACGGTATCTCATATCGCATTATCCTCGGTCCTGCACATATCACATATGTGCCCCTACTCCGTTTTGCCTGAGT
This sequence comes from Agapanthus africanus, assembly GCA_030015575.1. Classification (NCBI taxonomy): domain Eukaryota; kingdom Viridiplantae; phylum Streptophyta; class Magnoliopsida; order Asparagales; family Amaryllidaceae; genus Agapanthus; species Agapanthus africanus. The sequence continues at coordinate 246,521,675 of JASDDO010000004.1, read as the reverse complement.
CAAGAAATCTCTGTGTAGGACTCTAAAGAATCGTCAATACGCCGGCAGTAGGTGATGATCATATCAAACACCCACAAACTGCAAGCGGTCAGCTAAATGTAACAGCCACCCAGGTATTGAGCGATCAGAAGATCAACAAGCAAGCCTGTACATTCTCTTGCGAATCCAATCTGTAACACTCCCGTACAGTCTGGTCTCGTCGTCTGATATGTCGCATATTTCGTCTAGGGGTGGTAAACGTCAGACCCCAGTAGCTTGATAAGTCGTGTCGATATGAGGTCTATAACAGTTCGAGAAACTACTGATAACACTTACCAGTAAATCTCAGCAACCATGTCCAGGGATTTCCAGTTATAGCCAATCGAACACAACGCAACATTAACTCTCTATACCGGGAGATACGAATCCCCTCCTATCGCTCATTGCCTCCATGTGATTCGGGACTGTACCCAAAAGCCACCTTTTTGCACGCCCTCTTGGACGTGGTAAGATGGAAATCAAAGCACAGTAGGAATCACACAAGACTCTATGACGATCTCGGGTTTACAGACTACTCTGTACCAGTGTCACCAGAGAACTGCCATCTGACGTGAGGTATAATACCATCTGGGAGTTCTCGGCGAGTCCGTCCAGTCTAGCCAGTCTCTACTGAGCACCCGTACACCATCCTTGATGTCAAACACCGATGGATATGGGATCATCCATCGCCCATCAAATGGGTCAAGATGCGTATACGCCAGTCTACTCTGGTGTATCGATGCCCTGTCTCAATACACCCTCGACTAGGAACAGTTATATGATGTACTTGTCGACTACCATGGCCCCATTAGTATGATCTCATCATAGTCCTAGTAGTCGAGTACATATCCTAAGGGCTTTATCAACATGTAACATAGAGACAATCAGAGTATATGTTAAGATAAAGTACAACCAGATAGCATACTATCATGTCAAGCAAGAAAGTCCTCCCTATATATGTCCAAGCATCCATTACAATATACATCGTATGTACAGTAATGCCTCTAGGGCATACATATAACTAACACACCATGCTTAATATAATGTAAGGTTTTTATTTATTTAAGTAAATTATAAATTAGTGGAATTAAGTCACATGGTTGAAGCTTGTAGAAACTTATGGAACCATTGACCAAGTCCACTAATTTTGTTTTACTTGTAGATATTTATTAACCTAACCATTATTAATTAGCCATGGTTTATTCTCTACATGGCTTAGTGTATGACACTAACTCACCCATTGTTGTTATTCTCACCTCATGAGTTCATTCTCTCATCTTCACACTTCATCTTCTTCTTCATGAGAAAAAGCTTGCTAGCTTTTTTCTAAGTGAGAAAATATTGTGAGAAAATTAAATCTAAAGTGAGCCCATTTCCTATTTCATCATCCTCTACTATTAGCCATTTAGTTTAGGGTGTTTGCTTCACTAATTTCAACATTAGTGAAGAGGTAGCATGAGCTTGAGTTTCCTCGACGTAGATCCTTTTCGGCCTCGAAGACATTGAGCAAGCTTGTTCATTTCTTCATGTGGATCCTTACTAGAGTTCGGGTGTTCACTACAAGGAGCGAAGGGACTACTACATGGAGCTTTAGAAGTGAAGGACCGGTCTACAAAGGTTGTATTCCTCATTCACTTAGTTGTAATATTTGATTACATGCTAGCTTTACTAGTAATTTTCTAGTTAGATCCTTGGTATGGGTTGCATAGCTCTCTAGGTTTTTTTAAATTGTATACTTGATGCCCCAAAAATCCTAGTTAGGGTGCTATGGAACTCTACAGTGGTATCAGAGCCATGTGTAACATTTCAAAATAATAAAATACCATTTTTAGGAAATTTAATAATTTAATATTACTTTATTGAATATTTTAATAATTCGGTATAATTAAATATAAATAAATGGAGAAAAATTTGGAAAAAAATTATGGAAAATTCTAAAATAGGGTAATTTAGAGAATTATGCCATTTTAAAGTTGTTATGATTAGTTATAAGCTAATTTAGTGCTAATCGCGATTAAAAATCGCTAATCGGGTTTTCGGGCAATTTTGTGCAAAACATGCACATATCTTTTCCTACACTTGTGTTGCATTTTTCTTGCCATGATTTTATTTTGGGGTTCACTATTTGAGTGAGAAGGATTTGAAGGAAAAGAAAAGAACGGAAAAAGGAAAAGGATTATAATATAGTGGTAGGTGGATGAGAGAGAGAAAAGAGAGGGGGTAGCTTTGACTTAGCCATTTCCCTTCACTTCCTCAACTCACTTTCTCTCTCCCTTTTCCCCTTCAGCTGCTGCTGCTGCCCCTCATCTCCCTCCCCTCTTCATTAGCCCCAAATCACCATGAAAACTACACCAACACCCCATCTTCATTTCACAAAAAATATGCACAAGCTCGAGATCTACACATAGGACCAAGAAAGCAAAGATTTTGGCCACTAGGGGCAACACAAGAAAATTCTTGAGTTGCCAAATGAGGTATTTACTGAACCCTTAGCTTAGTTTTAGTATTTCTTACACCCTATGTTTAGTTTAGAACCGATATTGTGTGTTTATGTGGATTTGAGGAAAACCTAGTTAGGGTTTGAGGGAATTTTGGGTTGTAATGTGAAATTGAGCTCAGTTGAGGTTATATAAACACCCTAGTGCATGAATTGAGACCCAAACCTGAGACTTAAGACCCGGAATACGGATTTAGAAACCGATATCGGAAAGTTTGTGGAATCTGTTAAGCTTATATGAGATCCGCTATCAACCTGAGACTCTGAAAATTATATTGAATGGACAGTGACATGTGCAGGCACCCAGGAAGCTAACCCCAAGACTCCAGCCCCTAACTCCTTGACCCGGCCGCAGATTTAATCCTATTGGCCGCAATTTGCGGCCAGACCTGCTTCATTTTGGCTCGTTTTGGTTTTGGTGCCCCCTTACCAGTATATTAGACCCCTGGCATGTATAGATTTGTCTAAATTGACCTAGGGTGAAATCTGGAGCTTATTTCCTTAGTTGCTGTTTTGGATTCTGTTAGTGTATATGCCCTAGAGGCCATTACTATATCATACTAGTATGTATATTACTTGATGGAAGCTTGGGATATTCACAGTTGTATATACAATCTTGCTCGAAATGGTAGTATGCTACTTGGTTTGTCTCTGCTTTAATATGTGCATGTGTTTCTTTTAGCATATCGCTTATATACATATTATTAGAGCCCTTAGGATCTTTGCTTGATTACCAGCGTTGTGATGGCGCTCACACTTGTGGGGGCTGGGTAATCCATTAGCACATCCTTATACAGGTTCCTAGTCGTTGGATTATCGAGACAGGGCATCGATACTCCGGAGTAGACTAGCGTATGCGCTTCTCATCCCAGCGTGGGAGACGGTCCGTCCCACAGCCGTCAGTACGTCGTACTTAAGATAGTATGCGGGTGCTCGTTAGGTTACGAGTACACTGGACAGGACTCGTCGGGAACTGTTGGTTGGTATTATACCTATCGTCAGTTATCAGTTCCCAGGTGACATGAGTACAGCTTAGTCCGCTGACTTGACACTGTCACTTCGCCTCGAGTGTGTTCCCACTGCACTTTGATTACTACCCTACCACGGCTCAAAGGAGTCGTGCAAACAGGTAGTTTTTGGGTGCAGTCCCGAAGCACTTGGAGGCAGTGACGGTTAGACAGGATTCGTCTCTCCCGGTATTGGGGGTTGACATCGCGCTGTGTCCAGGAGAGCCATTACACAAGTAGTCCCTGGCCAGGGCAAGCGAGATATACTGGTAGGTTTCCAGTATTATCTCAGGGTGTTCTGGGCTACACTCCGACACGACTTGTACCGCTATTAGGGGACTGACGTTCACCGCCCCCTAGGCCCGCCATGCGATGTATCAGACGAACTGTACGGAGACTGTCACATACATGCTCAGTAGGAGTTCAGATGGGGTCACCTCGTCAGTCTTCTTATCGACATCTACCTGGGGACCGTTACGTACAGCTAGTGCCGCTTGCGGTCTGTGGTTAAACCCACTGCCAGCGTAGTGTCGAGTCTTTAGAGTCCCACACAGAGAGCTATTCGCCTTTAGGAAAAATGAGTAGAGGTCGCATGGTTTTGCGACAGGGTTCGTTCACATCCGCGCACTTGTGCACGTTTGCTGTCCGGACAGCTTATACTAGCGGGCTTTGGTTTAAGCTGGATCCTAGTATATGATTTGGGATTGGTTTTATCTCTTTGTATTCGTGTTCCTCGGATCACGAATACGGGTGCGTATGCACAGTTGATTGAGACAGAGGGAGAGGACTTTGATTAGGGTTAATGACCATTGTCTTTTTATTAACCCTAATACTTATGTGTGTATTATGATTAATTGATATTAGTTATATATAATTGTGCATGGTTAGGGTTGTTGACATTTTGACCATACTTGACTTGTTGACCTAGGTTGACACTTTGACCATCATCATTCCATATAAAAGATGCTCTTTGATCCTTGCAATTTGCATTAAATATGAAATGATAATGGTCATGTCTTGATTAAGCCATGACAATTATCTTGCTAATTATCAATTTACTTAATTCACACATATATGTGAGAATGGTTCTATTATTCTCTCATTCTATCATATTGATTCTCTCTCCTCCTCTTCCTCTCTCTCAAGCTCTCCCCTCTCATGTGTTGAGAAACACTTGAGCTTGAGAAAAACCTCTCCTTGATAATCTCTACTCTCATCTAAGGTTCTAGGATTAGCACTTCTAGTATCTTAGTTACTTCTAGCTTGAAGTTGAAGCCAAAGGTTGAGGCTTTCGGGTGGATCCTTCTTCGACTAGAGAAGGCGACAAGGTGAGCACTTTCTTCCACTCCAAGGAGCAAGGAGAGAAGGACATAAAGCCCAAGGTATAACCTTTCTTCCATGTAGCTAATTCTAGTTAGCTTTTACTTAGTTTTTGTTTAGCAAAGATCCTCCTCAAGCTAGTCCATGTTGCCTAGTATGATAAAAATCCGATTTTTATTCCGTTTTCCGCCTCCCCGCAAGCACCAGGGTAGGCAACGTGGATTTACAGATTCGTGTTTCCGTATTCCGTATTTTTAATTCTGCAATTGTGTATTGTGTTTTACCTCGACTATTTGGCGTTTATACGACGATATCGAGGATTGATTGATGGTTGTGAAGGTGTTGTCCATAGGTTCTAACCTATAGATCATAGCGTATCGTTTTGGGATTCGTATGCCGTTTTAACTTTGATTTGGTTTTAATACGCATTTTACAATACGTTGTTGTGTAGGTACCCCATGAAGACTTCGGGACGACAAGCAAGCGCGTGGCGACGTCCACAAATGAAGACGCAAGGTGAGTAGATTCTATCTACAGGGGGAAGTCGGGTGGATGGCGTATGGCACCCCCGCAGTCCGAAGTTGATATCATGTGTGTGTGTGTGTGTGTGTGTATATATATATATATGATAGTTATACCGTGTTAGGTGTATTATGGATAGTTTAGGGTTAGAAGCAGCTAGTGTAGTTCATAGTCGCGAACCCTAGTATAGATTTACACCTACACGTACACCCTTGCACATTCATTATACTTGCACTGTGTTTGATGATATTGGACGATATTAGAGGTGAGTCGATGCTTTGGGCATTGTGCCGCGAGATCGGTGATTTGATATGATTCGTATGTGGGATACGACATGTGATCTCTAGCGGGCCTTGGAACGCGTGTTTACACACGTAGTCATATTGATGGTATCAGTTGTACTAGACTTAGATCAGTACCCCAGATTATATGATATGATGATGAGGATACCAATTAATTGATGAGCTGATTGTGATAATTGACCCGTACCCAACTATTGGGTTGCCGTACGACGATGTACCGTACGAGCTTTATATTGATGATAGATCTGCACTCATGACTTGAGGATTGTCATATGATATACTGTATTGTACGCGATACTATTGAGGCGGGATCACCGACTATTATATGTATATATATTTATATCGACTCAGATTTAGGTGGATTCCATACCCCTCCCAGTTGACTTGATACTTAGATCTATAGTTTGCATAGTGGATGTTAGACTAGACCCAAGTCATACCTATTTTAACAACTAGCAAATTGGGTGTATCTTAAAAACACTGTAGCTCTTATTTTTCAAAGACCCCCGATTTGTCTTATTTCAAATGGCAAGCTGCATTACTATTCATTTACCATTTATTCTACGGCTCGCATTGCATTGCAAGCTTACATGTTATTGATTCATATTTCTTTGTGCATATGCCTTTACATAGTTCCATGCTCATATTAGTGTTTCATGTTGCATGTATTATAATTCATGGATTTCGCACTGGGATATTGTGGCATATGATGATTATGGATTGTTTTACTCCTGCGTATATATATCAGTGGTATGGTGATTTGTGTCAAAAACATGTATAATTACCGCAATCAGAAACGGCGTCGCTTCGCAGCTAGCCGGTGAGTGCGGGTCGATCCACAGAGACGGGTAAATTCCTTTTATGTGTTTTAACGAGTTGATTATATTTGTCGTTTTGGTTGGTTTATAAAAATCTAAAATACTGGATCTAATTAATCTAATTAAGAATCTTGCTAGGGTTAGGCTTAGGGGAAGTTTTGGAGATTAAAGTTTTTCATCACCGCTTTCAATGCCTACTTTGTTTTAGATCTATTAGATGTTAAGTTAATTATCAATAAAGTGGATACAAATCTTTTGGGAAGATGTTTCTTCCTCTAGATTTGTACCCTAACTTTGTTGATAATTATCCTAACCCTCACGGAAAACGCACGGAACCGGCCCTTTATACTACGGTTCATCGTTACCTCGAAGGGTAGGATGCCGCAGGGAGCGGTTGTGCTCGTATGCGTGAAGTTCTAATTCCTTAGGTGAAGGTGGCATCGAAAGGGGTGAGAGATCTCATCTCTCAACCCTTTCCCTAGGGCTAACCCTAACAAGCGAGGAGACTACTCGCTCATTAGGGAAGGAGAAGACATTATAATTAAAAGAAATAAAAGACTTACTAGGTTGACGGCTCCCTCCAAACAAGAAGAACAGATCTGAATTTCACCTCCAGAAATTCTGAATTTTATTGATTGAAAAGAGGCATACAATTTTTAGATCTAAAATTACAATTTATAGAAAAAATAGGAAACCTAGGGCTACAGGCTCTCGCACATGCGCAATTACAGATTTGACCACGAAATATCCCAACAATTTAACTGTCGCAGCGATGCAGAAATTTTCCACCGACACTTGTTCCTCATGGCCGCGGAACCGCGGCTCCAGGTAGGGTTTGGCCGCGGATCCGCGGCCAAACTGAGGAATTGGGCTATGAGCTTTCTGGGCTGTGTTCAGGGAATCTTGGGCCTTTTACTTTTATGCATATTTTCTATTTTTGGCTTCTGTTTCTTTTCCAGATCTTCAGTGAAGATTGGTCTTTTAACCGTTTCATCTTGACTTGCGTTGTCTTGCACCCATATGAACTGGGCTTGACTGAGATCCGTCTAATTGTTGGTCAAAAGTCCCTTTTTCTGTTGTTTTTCACTGTATTTGCTCCAGAAACCTGTATCCTGTAATATGCAACAAACGTGCGTCAAGAGTACCTGTTTATTTATAAAAAGGATAAGAATAGGGGAATGATAAATGCAATATTATGGTCTGAACAAATACCCCCAAACTTACCTTTTGCTCGTCCTCGAGCAAACTTATTTTTTATTCACTACAAAAAACCTAACCGCACTTTCGCAGGGAAACGCGATTGCACTGAGCACGTGCAACAAGCCGTTAAACCTCTAGGTGTCCCTAGTAGGAGGAGTGTTGTCTCCTGAGGGTTTTCAGCGGATACTACCCACAAAATCCTATCAACTAGGCCTTTCGACTTTTGTTTTCCAATTAGGTTTTCTAATAAGGAATTCTATTATCTTCTACTTGTAAATTATCCACCCATATTCTTCACACTTCCTCATCATTTAACTTAAGATTATATATATCTTATAGACTTAGCTTTCGGCATTTCCTAAGTTTTCCTTCTAGGGTTTCATCTCCACTTAGGAATTTCTATCTACTCTACTAAAGATACAAGTTCTATTCTTCATTCCTTTCTCTTATCTAAATTCCAAACACATACCCCTACGTGTGTGTATAGGTCACCCCTACACTTGGAAATTCAAATTAAGCAATCAACCCCTTGTCCGTTGTCCAAAGTACTAATTAGTGGTGAATTTAAATGAAATTTTGCTTACACATCCTTCATGCGACCGTTAATACTTCTTGAGGTACCAACGACCGATTACAAAATGCGTTTGCACTTTAAAGCATACTTCCTAGTCTTTGCAACACCCAAGACTTTAGCAGTGACCCCCAAACCAGTTGGTCTAAGGCACTAGGTGATGAAGCACCCTCGCTAAATATTTTTCTATTTTTGCAGCCTTAAGTAATCACAAGAACCAGTGTCCATTTTTTTATTTATTCATACTTTTTCATACTAAGGACTTTAGACAAGAGCCTTTCAAGGTCTCTTCTACTATTCCAAGTTTCAAGGTGCGTGATTGTGCAAATTGTAGGGTATACGTTTTCAGAATCTAGACTTAAGCTAGGAACTATTTTTTCAAACTTATACTCTAATAAGAACGTCAATACTCTTCCCTCATTTTGACTTAGCCAAAGAAGTGAACCTAAAATTTGCCTATTTCTAAATAAACTACAAGGCATATACTTTCTACTGTTAAACTTTAAGGGAGGTTATCTTTAGGGTTTTTAATTCACTAAGTCTAAGATCTAGTTTTTCCTAGTTAGTTGACCTATTTGTCAAACTCTGGTCAATTAGCCAAAATTGAATACATTAATTTTTATAATTTTTGAAATTTTTATGGGTTTTAAAATAAGTGTGCAAATGCAAAAATATGTACACATGAATGCGAAGGAAGAAGACGTACCGAGCATACCCCCAAACTTGAACTTGACAGTGTCCTCACTGTCATGCTAAACCAAGAGGGTCAAAACACCGGCACTTCCCTGTTTATTTATTTATAATTTTTATATTTTAAGAAAAAACAAAAATATATACAAAAAGGCCCTCCCCCAAACTTCATTTAAACTATGTTAGACATGACTGCCAAACTTTGCACCGGCCAAAAGTCAACACCAACCATTTGAAAAATTTATTAATAAAGGATATTGGTTGGTGGAAAAATAAGTTGTGGTGGTCCGCAAAGAATTTGGGAAGATAGAAGTAGTGGTATGGGAGGTGTGGAGGGAAATATACAGGTGATGGTGATGCATCGAAACGAGAATGCGAATGATCAGCAATCAGTGGAGTGTTGGCATTCTCGTACCTTATTAAAAGAAAGGGGGGTATTTCAACTTCTAAGGGAGGAAGTTGACTCACCACAATACCCCCAAGATGTTCCTGTGGGTCCTCTATTGACATGGCATCATCCATCACATGTGTATGATATTCACTTATGAGGGAACTTATCTCCTCGATGTCCGCCATAGTCCAATTGGAAACTTGCCGCCTATCTTGTAAGAATTTTAAAATAGCGTTCTCTTGCTCGAAGGCTAGAGAGGCTGATATGATAATGGGAAAAGTCTCATTCTCACCTATATGAGCATATTTAAGTTGAGGCGGTAAGGACATGAGTTCGAATTTCTGAGGCGAAAGAATCATTGCGGAATCTATCTCGAACTCAAAGGATTCTAACACAGGTTCGAAATCACTGCAAACAACCGATTCGGATGGTTCGACTGACTCATCCAAAAATTCAAACGACTCATATTCGGGCTGTGAGTCGTCGTCATCCGAAAAAGTGAAACATTCATAGTCAGCATCGGTTGTGTCAACGGTAGTAGGCTCAAGGAGGGACGCACTAGTGGCGTCAAAACTGTTTTCATCAAATAGAAATCTTTCAAGCTCGCAGTCCTCCTGCGTGATTTCGTGAATAGAGCAAACTTCTCGTGTACTAGCTTTAGGCACGGGGGGCAAACTTCCCATCTTATAAATATTGAACTCACTAGACCTCTTTCCGAAGGATAGAGTCATGGAGCCATTGCGACAATTTATTACGGCATTGGAAGTGGCCAAAAATGGTCGACCAAGAATCACCGGAATTTGGTTTCTTGGGTTAGCAACAGGTTGTGTATCCATAACAATAAAATCAACGGGGAATATGAATTCCCCGACTTTGATCAACACATCCTCTAGTTGACCCCTTGGATAGGTGATTGATCGATCAACCATTTGGAGAGTGCAACGAGTGGGCTTCAACTCTCCAACCCCTAATTGTTCGTACACGGAGTAAGGAATCAGGTTAACACTAGACCCAAGATCTAAAAGTGCTCGATTAATATTCTTATCCCCAATTGTGATTGAAATAGTAGGACAGCCGGGGTCCTTTCGTTTTTGGGGTAAGGTTTGATGGTGGTTAATAGCATTGCTCACTGCACTAGCCACTAGCACTTTCTTGGGTACTTGAGATGCTTTTCTCTTTGAAGTGCATAATCCCTTTAAGATTTTCGCGTATGAAGGGACTTGTTGGATAGCATCCAAGAGAGGTATATTTATGCTAACCTGCTTAAATATCTCCACAATTTTCTCCACTTGTGTACTTGGTTTATTAGGACTCAACCTGTTTGGGAATGGAGCATTCTGAAAATTTGTTGAGTCAAAAGTCTGTGGAGTAGAATGTGGAGGAGGAACGGATCCCAGTGTGGATGTGTTCGTGTTGTGAGAAATGTGTCCGTTCGAGTCAGAGGAAGTAGAGCCGTGTGAAGGGTGGAGAATAGGCTCTAAAGAAAAAGGTGAAGAAGGAAGTGAAGAAAATGAAGAAGGGGAAGAAGAAGAACCACCGGCGGGGATGTCATCATTAGTTTCCACATTATTTTGCAACTCTCTTCCGGATCTCAACGTGGTCACCGCATTCACATTGTGATTGTTATATGCGTTTTGTGTGTGACCGGGATTGGGCAATGGTTGAGATGGAAGCTTTCCCTTTTCTCTCTCGCTCAACGCAGCAGTTAATTGTGCAATTTGTGCCTCAATAGATTTGATACTTTGATCGTGTGAGGCATTGTTATTCAATAAAGATTGAACATAACTTTCAAATCTTGCTGCGGATTCTGTAGTTTGCTTAAGAAATGCATCTAGACTTTTTTCGAGCGAGGTAACCTTATCATCATTTGGTTGAGCCAAATTGTTCGTTTGATTTGTATAAGGTTGTTGTTGGAAAGGTTGCTGTATTTGAGTTTGTAAGGGTGCTTGTTGTTGTTGTGGAGGAGCTCTTTGAAAATTGTTATTCCCTTGGAACTGTTGATTTGGGTGACTCCTCCACCCCTGATTGTATGTCGAAGAGTACGGATCGTTTCTTTGTCTTTGCTGGAATGCAGCATTGACTTGATCCTGCCCTTGAATGGGTGCATTATAAGGGCACTCCTCGGTTAAATGCGATGGGTTCGAACAACAAGCACAAACAGTTCTTGTGGGTAGAGTAGGGGCAGGAGAAGACGATGAGATTTTTGTCTCAATAGCTTCTAGCTTTTTCATAAGTGAGGTCATCTCGGCCTTCATAGCAATCGACATATCTATTTGATGTATGCCTTCCCTAGATTGACCAACTGAAGAAGATGATGTGGTCTTGGTACTCTCCCACTGAATTTTTTGCTCACTTAGGTCCTCAAGAAACTGCCAAGCTTCGTCGCTAGACTCGGAGAGAAAATGACCTTGACAAATTGTTTCTAGCAACTGCTTCGTTGCTGCGTTCAATCCCTCGTATAAAGTTTGGCAAAGTTGCCACTTTTCTATCCCATGATGAGGGCATTGAACAAGTAGGTCTTTAAATCTCTCGAAACACTTCCAGAATGGTTCGGACGGAAGCTGTGAAAATTGTATAATCTCATTTCGGATTTTTGCAGTTTTATGATGAGGATAGAACTTTTTCAGAAAAGCTCTCACAAACTCGTCCCAATTCCTAATGGAGTGTGATGCGGTGCTGTATAGCCACTTCTCGGCTAGGTCACATAAGGTAAAAGGAATGAACCTTAGCCTTATTGCGTCATCACTTAATTGGGTTGTCTTCATCATGCCGCAAACGTTTTGGAATTTATTAATAAAAATATATGCATCTTCGGATTCCAAACCATGAAACTTAGGCAGCATATTGATGAAGTGTGGTTTTATTTCAAAATTATCCCCATTCGCCGGTGGGGGTGAAAGACATGTAGGTAAGGAAGTGCGGACGGGGTAGAAGAGATCCTGGAGTGCGACTCGTGCGGGCGCTACAACAGGCAGAAGATTCGGGTTATTCGCACCTGGCGGAGGTGGAATCATTCCCGTCGGTAAGGTATCGTTGGGGTTGAATCCCGACATACCTTCGGTGAAAGAATTTGAGGTTGGAGGTAAGGAAGTGGACGGAAGATCGACGAAGGGTTCGTCGAAGGGTTCGTTGGTCGGTACCAACGAAACACGGACTAATCGGGCGTTAGTATCCCTAGTCCAAAATGACATACACTAAAGGGTAGTGCAGTCAGAAAAAATAGAAAAACAGAATGTGGGGGTAAGATAACGTCAATGAAGGAGAGATGGTGGAAGTGAGTTTGCAAGTTTTCTTTAGCGGCAAGTTGCAAGTTTTTAAAAGATTTTCTTTATTTTTTTTATTATTTTTTTTTTATATTTGTGAGTTTTGCAAGGAGGTTTTTGAAAACGGACTCGTGACACAAAAGTATCAACCACACATGCACAATCAGGCCTAGATCTAGGGTTGCCTAGGTCTACTAGACAGCTCCTAACTAGGGCTAGAAATAGACCTCAAACCGCCTCTTCACGGACAAATACAGGCCAGGTAAGTGGGAAGGAACCACCACTACAGTGGGCCTAATTAAAAACCACTAGCCTAGACACCGCAATGTCGGTTAGGATAAACGGCCGATGCCTACCCTAGTCCTTTTCCTATTGAGCTCGCTGTCCTTAGGTCTGAGTCTAATCTTTTTTAATTAAAGGTGGTCGATGCAAAATGCTTATGTGTTTCTGGGGTCCTGGGAAGGGTGATGAAATCCCCACCCAATCTGAATTTGGTCAATTAGCCCCTTAGAATCCGGTTAAATTATGCAAAACAAATAAAATTTCACTTGCAATCAGAATTTTTTAGCGCGGCGCAAAGAAACCTGCAGAAATCAGTTATTTAGAAGGGGGAGAAAGACTCTTTACGCAAAGAAATCCTGCAGAAAGATTTTTACAGAGAGATATATGGGAGGTTGCAGAGGGGAGAGAGAGAGATCAAACCAGAAAATTTTGTGTGCTGACGTGGCCAAGTCGCGGCGCTTCCGCGGTGTGAGACCCCCTGATGCGGCGGAAAAGCGGCCAGATTAGGGTCTCAGCCTGTGAAAAAATTTGTGCTGCTCTGTGCTTGTAATTCTTCTCTGTTCCTATGTACCAAATTTTTATTTGCCCTCTGTAAAACTCCAGATCCTTGATTCTTCGTTGTTCCTGCAAGATCCAAAAGATACACCCTTCAAACAGATCAAATTTGATTATTATTTTTTATTTTTTTATATTTTCAGATTTTTATAATTTTTTTAAAATTTATATCAACCCGAAAATTCACAAAAAGAAAGATTACGCCGTCCCCGGCAACGGCGCCATTTGATTTGTGTCAAAAACATGTATAATTACCGCAATCAGAAACGGCGTCGCTTCGCAGCTAGCCGGTGAGTGCGGGTCGATCCACAGAGACGGGTAAATTCCTTTTATGTGTTTTAACGAGTTGATTATATTTGTCGTTTTGGTTGGTTTATAAAAATCTAAAATACTGGATCTAATTAATCTAATTAAGAATCTTGCTAGGGTTAGGCTTAGGGGAAGTTTTGGAGATTAAAGTTTTTCATCACCGCTTTCAATGCCTACTTTGTTTTAGATCTATTAGATGTTAAGTTAATTATCAATAAAGTGGATACAAATCTTTTGGGAAGATGTTTCTTCCTCTAGATTTGTACCTACCTTTGTTGATAATTATCCTAACCCTCACGGAAAACGCGCGGAACCGGCCCTTTATACTACGGTTCATCGTTACCTCGAAGGGTAGGATGCCGCAGGGAGCGGTTGTGCTCGTATGCGTGAAGTTCTAATTCCTTAGGTGAAGGTGGCATCGAAAGGGGTGAGAGATCTCATCTCTCAACCCTTTCCCTAGGGCTAACCCTAACAAGCGAGGAGACTACTCGCTCATTAGGGAAGGAGAAGACATTATAATTAAAAGAAATAAAAGACTTACTAGGTTGACGGCTCCCTCCAAACAAGAAGAACAGATCTGAATGTCACCTCCAGAAATTCTGAATTTTATTGATTGAAAAGAGGCATACAATTTTTAGATCTAAACTTACAATTTATGGAAAATAGGAAACCTAGGGCTACAGGCTCTCGCACATGCGCAATTACAGATTTGACCACGAAAAATCCCAACAATTTAACTGTCGCAGCGATGCAGAAATTTTCCACCGACACGTGTTCCTCATGGCCGCGGAACCGCGGCTCCAGGTAGGGTTTGGCCGCGGATCCGCGGCCAAACTGAGGAATTGGGCTATGAGCTTTCTGGGCTGTGTTCAGGGAATCTTGGGCCTTTTACTTTTATGCATATTTTCTATTTTTGGCTTCTGTTTCTTTTCCAGATCTTCAGTGAAGATTGGTCTTTTAACCGTTTCATCTTGACTTGCGTTGTCTTGCACCCATATGAACTGGGCTTGACTGAGATCCGTCTAATTGTTGGTCAAAAGTCCCTTTTTCTGTTGTTTTTCACTGTATTTGCTCCAGAAACCTGTATCCTGTAATATGCAACAAACGTGCGTCAAGAGTACCTGTTTATTTATAAAAAGGATAAGAATAGGGGAATGATAAATGCAATATTATGGTCTGAACATATGGGACGCTGAAATATATATGTATACCCATAGTATATATATATTAGTGGTATGGGACGCCGATATATATATACACCTACATGATGATCTATGCAAACTTATATATATGCATTTCGATATATGAGAGTGGGGGCTGACCTGGACTGACGGATGCCCAATATATGAGAGTGGGGGCTGACCCGGACTGACGGATGCCCAATATATGAGAGTGGGGGCTGACCCAGACTGACGGATGGCCGATATATGAGAGTGGGGGCTGACCCGGACTGACGGATGCCCGATATTCGAGAGTGGGGGCTGACCCGGACTGACGGATGCCCGATATAGGAAAGGAGCTTATGTGCTCGGAGCCTATGTGCTCGATATAGGAAAGGAGCTTATGTGCTCGGAGCCTATGTGCTCGGAGCCTATGTGCTCGATATGAAAGGAGCCCATGTGCTCGATATGAGAGGAGCCTTTATGGTCGATGGTGTATTATATCTCCCCTACCCCACATTTATTTTATATGCATTGCATCATGTATTAGTAGTACCTGATATAGTACCTTCATGGATGATGCACACATATCGGATACATGATATACAGGATTTATTTGATATTGAGATATATATTTGTGTCGATGCTCGGCACCGATTTTCTGATGACTTCATTCGTGATACCTTCTGCTTTCATTTCACCGCATACATACATCATATTTATGATATGTTATTACGTGAGGCACTAGCACGAGTTCTTGGCAATACACTTATGTTCAGATGTTACATTGCCACTTTACCATGCTTCAGACTTATTCATTTGAGGTTTATATTATATCTGATCGTTTTGGCTAAGGATTATGTCATGCTTTCAATTTCTGCTTGTAGATATTTTCTATTTACGAGTTGGCAACTCACCCCTGTTGTGCCACAGTTCTTGCAGGTTTGCCGTACAGGTTCCATAGCGGCATTTCTGGCACACTGCTTTCCTTTGCGGGTGATTTGCTTGGTAGGTGGGTTCTTTGTATCAGAACCGCCGTTGTACATGTATTATTCATTGTATCTAGAAATTCCATCAACCAAAACTTGTATATTGTTTCAGACTCAGACACTGGTGATGTATTATTTCGACCTTAGAGTCGCGTTCAGTAGTATTACGTTTTTCTTGTTTATTGGGGATTCTCTTGGGTTTTGATCCTCGCCCTTTGGCGTTGTATATTATATTGCTTGTGTGGGTTGTGCTCTTTGTTTATACGTAGTAAGTGTTTGATAAAATGCCTCAATGGAAAATAATTTACAAAATATGTTTCTTTACTATTAAAATGGTTTTAGATTTCTGGGCTTTTGGCTTACTTGGATCAGATGGAGTCCTATAGACTTCATATTGTTCAAGGGCCAGTCACGTGCTCTTTCGGGTCATGACAAAGTTAGTATCAGAGCGCTAGGTTAACCTTGGTTCGAGTCTAAGTTTGACTATGTGGAGCCTAGGGCATCTATATATATACGGAACTTAGGCTTGACCTTATGGAACTTAGACTTAGTCGAGGGGGTATTAGACCGAACTTTCGTCGCGTAGGATGACCCTTGGTTGATGGAATAGGTGACTAAAGTAGAGTGACGTACCGTGGGTATGTTCCGCGGCATACTTACGATACGCTACTCCGCTTAAGGAACCTTAGGATGTACATATTTTCGAGATCAGTGATTCTCTTCATATCTATGATTATACATCCATTTGAGATCCTCGATTCTATTAGTTCCATGATCATACTATCATTGATGTTGTTCCTTCTTATTATCATGTATCCATTCTAGATTTGTTGTTTCTTTCTTGCCATTGATCTGCTCTCTTCGATACTCGATTGAGGTTCCTGTCGCCATTGTTTGAGCGCAGTGAGCTGCTGCTAGAGCTACGGTCAGGGCGCGCTCGTCTGGTACGAGGGATGACCATTGTGTTTTCTGACGACATGGGAACGTCTCGAGTTAGTATTGATGATTGTGACCTCTTGTGGAGGCGAGTGCTTGGTTTTACCCCGGATGATCGGGCCGTTGTTAGAGCTGCCAGTTGAGTGAGGACTTTTGATGTACAGCATACCTCAGAGATTATGATGTCGCCTACCGTGCAGACAGATAAACCAGCTATTGCTGAGATTGACAGGATATCGCTTCCGGAGCTTACGAGCTGAGATCGCTGGAGCTTCCAGGCAGATATGAGACAGATGATAGTTTTTCTACCCGATTTGAGAGACGAAGGTGATTCGTCCGATTTATGCGCCGGAGCAGGCCCAGTTGAGTTGAAGATTTCCAGTGTGGAAAGTCTTACTCAGATCTAGAGTAGACCGATTTAGAGAGGACCGCCAATGTATCGCCTTTCCTGGAGGATTGAGGCGCTGTTCAGCGTACAGACGAATGAGCCAGTTGTTGCTGCAAATGACGAGATATCGCCTAGACGATTGGAGCTACTGCAGCATGAGTATATACTTAGAGATTTGATGGACAGTCGCTAGTCACCGAGGGTGAATGACTAGGACATGCGATTCGTTCGCTTACCCAGATGAGAGGTCATCGGATAGATTGCTTCCAGCTAGAGACGACCTCACGCGGAGACGTTGAGAGTCGACAGAGACGATCGAATGTCAGGAACCTGCTATTCCAAGTTTAAAGTATTCGTAAAGACATGCAGGCGATTCTATGGACCCTCTAGAAGAATGAAACCCTAACTCGACATAATGACCGTGTGAAAGCCTTTGAACCTTAGGGTTTGCGGCAGTTCTGCGGCGCCATTAGTGAGGTTTGGGTTTGCCCTTCCACGGCTGGATCATTGATGCTGTGGTATGTACTCGATGTTGTTAAACTGTACCCAAGATGTTGAGCTCTTGGGAGATTAAGTGTTTTTGACGAATCGATCGAATGGTCCGACTTCCTTCGGATGCTAAGTGGTGAGATGCATTTCTTGGGAGACTCCTGATACGAGGATAGCCGTTGGAGCGCGGTCCGTGCAACCACGATGAGTTGAGTCCGAATTAGTCGATATTGAAGCAGAGTGAAGTAAAGAGTTCGCAAGAGATTTGACGAGGTGACGTTCTACTCCGCTGACATCAAAGATGCGATACGCATGCAGAGGCGTAGTTTAGGGATATACCTTCCAGAAGGAGTCGCGAGGGGTATGCAGCCATTCCGGAACAAGGATTAGCTTCAGTAAAGGACGATGACTTCCGGGAAATTCGGCAGGAATGAGATTTGAGTGAGACCTCGACAGGACCTTTCTGGAATACTATACGAGAAGACCAGGACCCAAGAGGGGTCATATTGAGCACACTCAGCAGGCCAGAGCTCGACATCGTCGACGAGATAGTTGACCAGGTTCGGATAAAGGACCTTACCCAGATGTGTTGCGAGTTGATCGAGGGCGGACGAGTATTGAGTATTCATCCGATGGTTGGGACGTGTTCCCGAGGACCTGTTCGGCCAGACATATTCTACAGAATGATGAAGCGACAGAGTACGCGATTTCTAGTCTGTGCGAGAGACTTCGGATTGACCGTGGCCTAGAACAGTGAAGTGCGTAGATAGCATGGCGTGACGTCATAGTGGACAACGATAGAGACAAGTGGAACCAGAGGTTCGTGTGAGACGGTGACGAGCTGTCGTTACTTCCCGTAGAGACCAGAGACCTGATATGCTTACAGAGGCGTTGGGATGCGACCAGTTTCCAAGAAGATGCTGTGCTGAAGACACAGATGTCCATCGAGTGAGAAGAGATTATGTAAGAGAGTCAGCCTCCGTACAGTTCGGCATAAGCAAGATCAGAATAGAATGTGAGCAAGAGGCAAGTAGATGTCTTGTGCTGCTAGCATTGGATGCACCTTTAGTGCTTTGAGGTACGATTTTGGTGCACACCAGATGCACTAAATAGGGTTTCCTTGTGCATGTCAGATGCACCTGGTTTTGCTGTCAGGCACACACGTTGCCTATGACAGTTGTTGAGTGCACACCCGTTGCACCTGAATGATACTTATATGGATTTTATTTTCCGTGCGCACCTGACGCACGGGGTATTCTTACATACACCTTAGGATTGATGTTTGTTGAGCCCCGACAATTTGGATTTTTTTTTGCTGAAATGTTTTAGTACTTAGGGGTTTAAATTTAAATTCGGGGACCGAATTTATTTAAGGGGGGTAGATTGTAACATTTCAAAATAATAAAATACCAATTTTTGGGAAATTTTATAATTTAATATTACTTTATTGAATATTTTAATAATTCGGTATAATTAAATACAAATAAATGGAGAAAAATTTGGAAAAAATTATGGAAAATTCTAAAATAGGGTAATTTAGAGAATTATGCCATTTTTAAGTTGTTATGATTAGTTATATGCTAATTTAGTGCTAATCGCGATTAAAAATCGCTAATCGGGTTTTCGGCCAATTTTGTGCAAAACATGCACATATCTTTTCCTACACTTGTGTTGCATTTTTCTTGCCATGATTTTATTTTGGGGTTCACTATTTGAGTGAGAAGGATTTGAAGGAAAAGAAAAGAAAGGAAAAAGGAAAAGGATTATAATATGGTGGTAGGTGGATGAGAGAGAGAGAAAAGAGAGGGGGTAGCTTTGACTTAGCCATTTCCCTTCACTTCCTCAACTCACTTTCTCTCTCCCTCTTCTCCTTCAGATGCTGCTGCTGCCCCTCATCTACCTCCCCTCTTCATTAGGCCCAAATCACCATGAAAACTACACCAACACCCCATCTTCATTTCACAAAAAATGTGCACAAGCTCGAGATCTACACATATGACCAAGAAAGCAATGATTTTGGCCACTAGGGGCAACTCAAGAAAATTCTTGAGTTGCCAAATGAGGTATTTACTGAACCCTTAGCTTAGTTTTAGTATTTCTTATACCCCATGTTTAGTTTAGAACCGATATTGTGTGTTTATGTGGATTTGAGGAAAAACCTAGTTAGGGTTTGAGGGAATTTTGGGTTGTAATGTGAAATTGAGCTCAGTTGAGGTTATATAAACACCCTAGTGCATGAATTGAGACCCAAACCTAAGACTTAAGACCCAGAATACGGATTTAGAAACCGATATCGGAAAGTTTGTGGAATCTGTTAAGCTTATATGAGATCTGCTATCAACCCGAGACTCTGAAAATTATATTGAATGGACAGTGACATGTGCAGGCACCCAGGAAGCTAACCCCAAGACCCCAGCCCCTAACTCCTTGACCCGGCCGCAGATTTAATCCTATTGGCCGCAATTTGCGGCCAGACCTGCTTCATTTTGGCTCGTTTTGGTTTTGGTGCCCCCTTACCAGTATATTAGACCCTTGGCATGTATAGATTTGTCTAAATTGACCTAGGGTGAAATCTGGAGCCTATTTCCTTAGTTGTTGTTTTGGATTCGTGTTTCCGTATTCCGTATTTTTAATTCTGCAATTGTGTATTGTGTTTTACCTCGACTATTTGGCGTTTATACGACGATATCGAGGATTGATTGATGGTTATGAAGGTGTTGTCCATAGGTTCTAACCTATAGATCATAGCGTATCGTTTTGGGATTCGTATGCCGTTTTAGCTTTGATTTGGTTTTAATACGCATTTTACGATACGTTGATGTGTAGGTACCCCATGAAGACTTCGGGACGACAAGCAAGCGCGTGGCGACGTCCACAAATGAAGACGCAAGGTGAGTAGATTCTATCTACAGGGGGAAGTCGGGTGGATGGCGTATGGCACCCCCGCAGTCCGTAGTTGATATCATGTGTGTGTGTGTGTGTGTGTGTGTGTGTGTATGATAGTTATAGTGTGTCGTAGATATTGTGTTAGGTGTATTATGGATAGTTTAGTGTTAGAAGTAGCTAGTGTAGTTCATAGTCGCGAACCCTAGAATAGATTTACACCTACACGTACACCCTTGCACATTCATTATACTTGCACTGTGTTTGATGATATTGGACGATATTTGAGGTGAGTCGATGCTTTAGGCATTGTGCCGCGAGATCGGTGATTTGATATGATTCGTATGTGGGATACGACATGTGATCTCTAGCGGGCCTTGGAACGCGTGTTTACACACGCAGTCATATTGATGGTATAAGTTGTACTAGACTTAGATCAGTACCCCAGATTATGTGATATGATGATGAGGATACCAATTAATTGATGAGCTGATTGTGATAATTGACCCGTACCCAGCTATTGGAATGCCGTACGACGATGTACCGTACGAGCTTTATATTGATGATAGATCCGCACTCATGACTTGAGGATTGTCATATGATATACTGTATTGTACGTGATACTATTGAGGCGGAATCACCGACTATTATATGTATATATATTTATATCGACTCAGATTTAGGTGGATTCCATACCCCTCCCAGTTGACTTGATACTTAGATCTGTAGTTTGCATAATGGATGTTAGACTAGACCCAAGTCATACCTATTTCAACAACTTACGAATCGGGGGTATCTTAAAAACACTGTAGCCCTTATTTTACAAAGACCCCGATTTGTCTTATTTCAAATGGCAAGCTGCATTACTATTCATTTGCCATTTATTCTACGGCTCGCATTGCATTGCAAGCTTACATGTTATTGATTCATATTCCTTTGTGCATATTCCTTTACATAGTTCCATGCTCATATTAGTGTTTCATGTTGCATGTATTATAATTCATGGATTTCGCACTGGGATATGGTGGCATATGATGGTTATGGATTGTTTTACTCCTACGTATATATATCAGTGGTATGGGACGCTGAAATATATATGTATACCCATAGTATATATATATTAGTGGTATGGGACGCCGATATATATATACACCTACATGATGATCTATGCAAACTTATATATATGCATTTCGATATATGAGAGTGGGGGCTGACCCGGACTGACGGATGACCGATATATGAGGGTGGGGGCTGACCCGGACTGACGGATGCCCGATATATGAGAGTGGGGGCTGACCCGGACTGACGGATGCCCGATATATAAGAGTGGGGGCAGACCCGGACTGACAGATGCCCGATATAGGAAAGGAGCTTATGTGCTCGGAGCCTATGTGCTCGATATAGGAAAGGAGCCTATGTGCTCGATATGAAAGGAGACTATGTGCTTAATATGAAAGGAGCCCATGTGCTCGATATGAGAGGAGCCTTTATGGTCGATGGTATATTATATCTCCCCTACCCCATATTTATTTTATATGCATTGTATCATGTATTAGTAGTACCTGATAGAGTACCTTCATGGATGTTGCACACATATCGGATACATGATATATGTGATTTATTTGATATTGAGATATATATTTGTGTCGATGCTCGACACTGAGTTTCTGATGACTTCCTTCGTGATATCTTCTGCTTTCATTTCACCGCATACATACATCATATTTATGATATGTTATTACGTGAGGCACTGGCACGAGTTCTTGGCAATACACTTATGTTCAGATGTTACATTGCCACTTTACCATGCTTCAGACTTATTCATTTGAGGTTTATATTATATCTGATCGTTTTGACTAAGGATTATGTTTTCAATTTCTGCTTGTAGATATTTTCTATTCACGAGTTGGCATCTCACCCCCGTTGTGCCACAGTTCTTGCAGGTTTTCCATACAGGTTCCATAACGGCATTTCTGGCACACTGCTTTCCTTTGCGGGTGATTTGCTTGGTAGGTGGGTTCTTTGTATCAGAACCGCCGTTGTACATGTATTATTCATTGTATCTAGAAATTCCATCAACCAAAACTTATATATTGTTTCAGACTCAGACACTAGTGATGTATTATTTCGACCTTACAGTCGCGCTCAGTAGTATTACGTTTTTCTTGCTTATTAGAGATTCTTTTTGGTTTTGATCCTCGTCCTTCGGCGTTGTATATTATATTGCTTGTGTGGATTGTGCTTTTTGTTTATACGTAGTAAGTGTTTGATAAAATGCCTCAATGGAAAATAATTTACAAAATATGTTTCTTTACTCTTAAAATGGTTTTAGATTTCTGGGCTTTTGGCTTACTTGGATCAGATGGAGTCTTATACACTTCATATGGTTCAAGGGCCAGTCACGTGCTCTTTCGGGTCATGACACCATGCTAGAGCATTAGGAGTTGGCGAAGTTAGAAGTTCGAATGAACTCCGAAAACCCGATCTTGCCAATTCTCTGTAAATTTTTCAAGATGTTGGAATTTTTCACATTAAAAATATTCAGAAAAATATGCAGGTAAATATATGGACCCTCTAGAAGAACGACACCCTAACTAGACAACATGACCACGGAACCGCGACCAAACCATGGGTTTGGCGGCGGTTCCGCGGCGCTATGTGTGAGGCTTGGGCCGATCCTTCTACGGTTGGTCCGTAGCTACTAGGGCATGCTTCTGGGTATTTTTGATATTGCTCAAGTGTTGAGCTTTCTGGGAAATTTTGGGAATTCATTGATTCGATCGAAATATTTAACATCGCTTAGTTATATGTGATTGTGATACAATACTTGGAATCCATAATATTTGAATTTTATAAATCTAGCAATTTAGTCTCATTTGATCGGTTGCGACGGGATTTCGATGTGATCAAAAGTCCGTCGCAATCACGTAGCGTATGCGGATACTCGCCGGGTAACCTTACTTAATAGCCACGCCCCATAGCCCCAACCAAGTGACTGTAGGAAAACTCCGTTGCCAAAAGCATCCGTCCGGGTGCTCGCGGACGCGGTGTTCCGCCTAAGTGCACTTCGTCGACGGCATCAGGGGTGTGGCCGTCTACTAAAGTTTCCGACGAGCATTCGATCAGAATGTCGGGAATCTTGTTGAATTGCCCGACTTATTATTGGAAAGTGTTTTCAATATCGAGACTAAAATGCGGGATGCATAATTGTTAGGCATGAGATGTCTAAGATATTCATTAGGCTGGGCATGAAATCCAAAGTATGTGATACATTGGGTTTATAATATCTAAGGTGGTTGTGGATTCCAATTGTTGTAGTTTTTTCACTTTCTTTTCTGCGACCGTAAGTGTAATATGTGGTGTATCGCCAGTTTCGTTGCTATACGTCAACGACAATTGGGATACGCATATTTATTTACGTTGATGTGTTGCTATGATATGTTATATTGGATCATCGTGTTTGAATAGCCGGTTTTTTTATGTGAGATGATAGTTTTTTCTTTTTCATTCATGTAAAAACTTGCATGTAATATTCTTTTATTGGGGCACTTCCGGGTTGAGGAAGATGTCACTGTTGATGTATATTATTTACTTTTCCGCATTAGGATAGACCTAAGGAGGGGAGCACAAGTGACCGGGTTCTAGAGTCTAGTGGGAGACCATCTCGAGGCGTCGAGTTCAGGTCTCCTAACTCTAGAATTGGTAAGGTTGCTTGCCACTCTCGTAAGGGTCTTGGGATGCGGGATTGGCTATTCTTCACGACCGTGGAAACCGTATTTTATACCGGCTTAAATTGGAATTCCTAGTATATCCAATATTTCATATGTTGTTTTCTGCTGCTAATATTATGTGCTGTGATCACTTTATATTCTGAGATAGATACTTTACATATAATATATATGATTTATTATAGACGTTGCTTATATTTTTCACCCGCGCTAGCCCCGCCCCGCCCCGCCGTTAGTTACCTAACCTAACGGTGCATGACGGGACTTCATGGCGAATACGGATGGCATAAGCGTACGTTGTATTTATTTGTGATGTTAGGTAACTTATATGATGAGACATTCATTAACGAGATTAATGAAGGAAAATAAACCTAAAGATGTTGTGGAATCGAATTTTCAAAAATAGGTAGCTCTAGTTGTTGCTTTGCATAGCGGTATTCCTTGTAGAATATCATGCACCTCATTCGATGAGGAAAGAGCCGAGATCCCTTCACCGGGAGTGACCTCTTTAGCAATAACTAGCAGATGCTACAACCCTCGGTTTTGTCTTTTAATTGCTTTTCTAGTTCTTGCTTTGCATAGTGGTATTGTGAATATCCTGCACCTCATTCGACGAGGAAAGAGCCGAGATCCCTTCACCGGGAGTGACCTCTTTAGCGAAACTAGCAAAAGACTAAAAAACACTCCATTTTAAATCATTTGATTCTACAACGAGATCAAGTTCAAAGCATTAATGGTTTTCTTAAAAACCATCCGCAACCCTCCGTCATTTTAGGAAGTAGAGTACTTAGTATTTATGCTATGTTTGTTGACCATAGTTAAGGCACAATGTACGGTAGCTAAGTGATGTCTTCCTACACTGCATATGATGCGATTAATTAGGACAGTCATGTGACTTTGTTGACCATAGTTAAGGGTCATGTGGGTGGATCTAATTAATCATGAAATGACGAGTAGAACTTGACTGGTGCTTATGATTTGTTGACCATAGTTATGTTAGTTATATGTATGCCCTAGAGGCCATTACTGTACATAGGATGTATAATGTAGTGGATGCTGGGACATATATAGGTAGGACTTTCTTGCTCGACATGATAGTACGCTATCTGGTTGCTCTTTATCTTAACATGTATACTTGCAGTCTCTCTATTACATGTTGATAAAGCCCTTAGGATGTGTGCTCGACTTGCAGGACTATGATGAAGATCATACTAGTGGGGACTGGGTAGTCCATGAGTACATCCTTCAATGTTCCTAGTCGTAGGAATATCGAGACGGGGCATCGATATTCCAGAGTAGAATAGCGTATATCTTCTCAACCCATGTGATGGGCGATGGATGATCCCATATCCATTGGTGTTTGACATCAGAGATGGTATGCTGGTGCTCAGTGGTGACCGGGTACAATGAACGGACTCGCCGAGAACTCCCAGATGGTATTATACCTCACGTCAGATGGCAGTTCTCTGGTGACACCGGTACAGCTTAGTCTGTTGACCCGAGATCGTCATAGAGTCTTGTGTGTCTCCCACTGTACTTTGATTTCCACCCTACCACGGCTCTACTGAGTCGTGCAAACAGGTGGTTTTTGGGTACAGTCCCGATTCACATGGAGGTAATGAGTGATAGGAGGGGATTCGTCTCTCTCGGTATTGGGGGTTGATGTTGCGCTATGCTCGACTGGCCATAACTGGAAATCCCTGGCCAGGGTTGCACTGATTTACTGGTAAGTGTTATCAGTAGTTGCATGCTTGTTATGGACCTTACATCGGCATGACTTATCAAGCTACTGGGATCTGACGTTTACCACCCCTAGGCGAGATATGCGACATATCAGACGAACAGACCGGACTGTACGGTAAGTGTTGCTGGTTGGATTCACAGGAGTGTGAGCGGGCTTGCTCGTTGATCTTCTGATCGCTCAATACCCGGGTGGCCTTTACGTTTAGCAGACCGCTTGCAACTTGTGGGTGTTTGATATGATCATCACCTACTGCCGGCGTATTGACGAGTCTTTAGAGTCCTACACAGAGGTTTCCTGGCTCAAGCGAAACGAAATAGAAGCGCATATGAGATATGTGCGGGACCGAGAATAATACCAGTATGTGATACTGAATTCTATTCTCGCGATTTATATCATCGGACGGTTGTATATGATATAGCCGGGTTGCCGAATCAAATGTTGATTCGATAAATTGATACACTTGATATTAGTCGGTTATATGCAGTATGACCGGATCATTAAATCAAGTGTTGATTTAAAGATTTAATGTATAATTATATATTTGATATATTACTTTACATTAACTAATATTGGTTCATTTAAGATTGATTTTCTCACTTGAATGTGCACATTGTTTATATGTGATATATGCAAGTGTACATGTTTGTATCATGCTTGATGATACATACAAGTTGTGTGTATGAGACTTAAACCAAATTGATGTTAAATTAGGGTTTACTAATTTCCTAATAAATAACAAAAGAAATAAGACTTTGGTCAAAGTTATCAAGCTTCATGAAGCTTGAAGAAACTTTGAGAAAGTCAATTTCTTTTGTCATTTCTTTAGGATGCTAGTTAACCCAACCTTTAACCCAAGTCTTTGGTTAATTCTCTACAAAAGTTAAGCATGAGGGCTTAACTTAACCATGGTACCATAATTAAAAGGATAAGTTTCATTCTCTATTCTATTATTCTCATCATTATTCTTTCTTCTTCTTCTTCTTCAAGAAGAAGAAAGCTTACTAGCTCTAATGGTGCCATGAGATTAAGAGTGAGAAATCCAATTCTAAAATAAACCCACTTCCTATTTCTTCATTCTCTACCACTTGCCATGTAGTAGAGTGTGTTATCTTCATAAGTTTCATGACCAAGTGAAGATAGAGCTTGAGTTTGAGTCGCCTCGACGTAGATCATCTTCGGCGTCGAAGTCAACGACCTAGCCCGCTTATTTCTCCGATGAAACCAACGCTAGGGTCCGGGATTCCGATGATCGCAGCGGAGGGACGTCATCACGGGCTAAAGAAGTGGAGGACCGGATCTACAAAGGTTGTAGTCCCTTTCACTTTTAGTTAAAGTTGTTAACTTGCTAGTTTTTCGCCTTACCTCTAGTTAATGATCTAGCATTAGTGTTCTTTGGCACATGAAAAATTTGATTTTGGCATGGTTGATTAGTTGTAGAACCTCATGAGTGTGCCTAGGAACCCTACAAGTTAAGCTCACTAGGGGGGTAAAAACCATTATCGGGAGTTTCAAGTGTTGAAATTTGCAATGAGATTGCATACCTTCTATGTGATAGTTAGATCCCGATACCCACCGTGAGTAATTGTTACTCCTGGGAGAGTTTTGCACTTTACAATTAGCCGATCAAGTAGGTGTCTAGAAAGGTGTCAACGGGGTTACGCCCCTGGGAAAACGAGGTTTATTTTAATTAGGTCCGTGCGAAACCACGGGGAAACTCCCTCAAAGTACCGGCACTAGACTGGCTGAAAGATTGGCGAACTTGTAGGGTGTAATTAATCCCGGCTAGTCTTTCCTTTTAAGTTTTGAAGGAATATTTGATAAAAATAGTGGGAGCCATCCTGGTTAGATAAAATATATAACTAATCTAATCTTGCAAGAGCGCACGCAGAGTGTTTTCTTCTCTCTCTCTCTCTCCAGGTAGCGACCATGTCATGCCTTAATCAAGATAATAATATGGATGTATTGACCGAACCTGCTTGTTTTACTGAGCTGAGAACGTTGGTCCCGCTCCAACTTATAATTGTTATAAGACCGAGCAGGAAATAGGAGAATACCAGGATTCCCATGCCGCCCAAACGAAGAAAGTGCATGATTGATGCATCTTCTTCGGGTGTGTTCGTTACAGAGAATTGTTTCTCAGTATTCTCTACGTCTTGGGTATTTGATACCGGATCAGGATCCCGCATGTGTAATCTGTTACATGGGCTATGGATAGGTAGAGAACTGAGAATATGGTGATATGTCTCTAAGTATAGAGATTGGTGCAATTGTTGCAGTCAAATCAGTTGGCAAATATCACCTTGTATTACCAAATACATTGATTCTGAACGAATGTTATTAGATACCGAACCTGATATGCAACATTATATCTAGTCTTTTTATTTACTAAAGAAGGATATAATCTTGTATTGTTGGATAAATGTTTTGAACATTTCCTATATCAAACTGTTGATCGGTTCAGGCACGTTATTTAATGGCATATGCGTTCTAAATCAAACCACAGTTCTTAACGTACAGAACACACACAAGAGGAAGAGTTCAGAAATGAATGAATCCTACTTATGGCATTGTAGACTAGGTCATATCAATGCGACCCGACTATCTAAGTTACATTAAGATGCATATTTAAATCTGTTTGAATTTACATCTTGTGAAACTTTCCAGTCATGTCACAAAGATAAGATGACCACAGCTCCGTTTACTTGAAACAGAGAAAGGGTTAGTGAACTCTTGGGACTGATACATGATGATATATGTGGTCCCCTGTCTACACATGCCAGGACTGGTTCTTTGTACTTCATTATATTCA
This sequence comes from Agapanthus africanus, assembly GCA_030015575.1. NCBI lineage: Eukaryota > Viridiplantae > Streptophyta > Magnoliopsida > Asparagales > Amaryllidaceae > Agapanthus > Agapanthus africanus. The sequence goes on along the minus strand of JASDDO010000004.1, from coordinate 246,492,804 downwards.
CAGATGATCTCTCAGGATTCAGACATGTGTTCCTGTTGAAACACAAGCCTGAAGCTTTTAAGAAATTCAATGAATATAAGTAAGAAGCCGAGAACCAAACGGGTATAAGTATTATGTCCTTTGATAAGATCAGCGAGGAGAATACTTGTGCATGGAATTCTTGGACTATTCTAAAGGAGAATGAGATTCTCTCTCAGCATCACTCCTCTATATACACTACAACATAATGTTGTATCAGGGCGGAGCTATTGCACCCTATTAGATATGGTGTTAGTTATATGTATGCCCTAGAGGCCATTACTGTACATACGATGTATATTGTAGTGGATGCTTGGACATATATAGGGAGGACTTTCTTGCTCGACATGATAGTATGCTATCTGGTTATTCTTTATCTTAACATGTACTCTGATTGTCTCTATGTTACATGTTGATAAAGCCCTTAGGATGAGTACTTGACTACCAGGACTATGATGCAGATTATACTAGTGGGGACAGTGTAGTCGCCAAGTACATCCTTCAAATGTTCCTAGTCGTAGGAGTACCGAGACAGGGCATCGATACTCCAGAGTAGACTAGCGTATGCGCTTTTTGACCCATATGTTGGGCGATGGATGATCCTATATCCATTGGTGTTTGACATCAGAGAAGGTATACGGGTGCTCAGTGAAGACTGGGTACACTGGACGGACTCGCCGGGAGCTCCCAGATGGTATTATACCTCACGTCAGATGGCAGTTCTCTGGTGACACTGGTACAGGTTAGTCTATAGACCCGAGATCGTCATAGAGTCTTGTGTGATTCCCACTGTGCTTTGATTTCCATCATACCACGTCCATTAGGGCATGGAAAACGGTGGCTTTTGGGTACAGTCCCGAATCATATGGAGGCAATGAGCGATAGGAGGGGTTTCGTCTCTCCCGGTATAGGGAGTTGATGTTGTGCTGTGTTCGATTGGCTATACCTGGAAATCCCTGGTCAGGGTTGCTGAGATTTACTGGTAAGTGTTATCAGTAGTTTCTCGAACTGTTATGGACCTCATATCGACACGACTTATCAAGCTACTAGGGTTTGACGTTTAACACCCCTAGGCGAGATATGGGACATATCAGACGAAGAGACCGGACTGTACGGGAGTGTTACTGGTTGGATTCATGGGAGAAAGTTCAGGCTTGCTTGTTGAACTTCTGATTGCTCAATACCTAGGTGACTGTTACGTTTAGCTGACCGCTTGCAGCTTGTGGGTGTTTGATATGATCATCACCTACTGCCGGCGTATTGAAGATTCTTTAGAGTCCTACACAGAAGTTTTCTGGCTCGGTCAAAATGGAGTAGGAGCACATATATGATATGTGCGGGACCGAGAACAATACGAGTATGTGATACCGTATTAGATTCTCGCAATATGTGATATCGGCCGGGTATATGTGATATAGCCGGGTCATCGGATCAAGTGTTGATTCGATGAACTGATACAGAATATATTAGTCGGTTATTTGTGAAATAGCCGGATTATCGGATCAAGTGTTGATTCGATAATTTAATGTATAATTATATATTTGATATATTAAATTACATTAACTAATATAAGCTCACTTAAAGATTCTTTTTCTCACTCGGGTAATACATTGATATATATGTGATATATGTTAATTGTATTATTTTATTTTGTTACAATAAATATTATATATGTGATATATAATATTGTAACAAGTTAGGGTTATAAATGCAACATGTTTTGTGGAGTTTAAATGTGGTTAAGGTTTGGATTAGGGTTAAGCTTGCATGAAGCTTTCAAGAAGCTTCTTGAAGCTTTCAAGAAGCTTCTTGAAGCTTTCAAGAAGCTTCTTGAAGCTTTGACTTTGACTTTGGATATTTTATAGATATTTGCTTAACCCAACCCAACCCTTCACCATAGTTAATTCTCTACATGGGTTAAGTTTTCATTCTTAACCCATGGTTGCATTTCTAAGCTCACTAGAGTTTTCATAATTCATCACAAAAGAAATGGCTTCTTCTTCTTCCTTCTTCTTGCTTGAAAAAGCTTTCTAGCTTTTTATGAAGTGATGAAAATGAGTGAGTTAAAAAAAACAAATGAGAGCTAAATTTCTACTTCATCATCCTCATCTATTCTATCCACTTAGATTAGGGTGTTTTCTTTGCTAATACTTGATTAGTGAAGCAAAAGCTTGGACTTGAGTTTCTTCAAGGTAGATCATCTTTGTTATCGAAGATCGGAAGCAAGCTTGCATCTTTCTCTTCATGGAACCTCTCTAGAGTCCGGGTACTCGATGACCGCAGCGAAGGGACCTCAACACGGAGCTTTAGAAGTGAAGGAACGGACTACAAAGCTTGTAATCCCTAACTCTTAGAAGTAAAGTTGTTTACATGCTTTGTTTCGCCTAATCTCTAGTTTAAGATCTTGGTTAGGGTTGTTCGGCACGTCTAAAATTTAAATCGGGCATGGTTGATGCCTTATAGACCCTTGTGACAGTACCTAGTAACCCTACGGTGGTATCAAAGCGAAGCTAGAGCTTTAGATGAAGTCTAAACGAAGTTTAAAGTCCGATCGAACCCTGAAACGTCGCGATTTACTCATTCTCTGGAAATTTTTTAAAATGTTGATTTTTTTCATATTAAAAATACTCAGAAAAATAAGCAAGGAATTCTAAGAATTACTGTGAAGTACGAAGCCCCAACTCCATCATGGGAGCGAGAACCGCGGCCAAACCATGGGTTTTGCGGCGGTTCCGTGGCCATCATGAAGAGTCAGGGGCTCATACTTCAAGGTATGATTCTTGGGTTCTTTTTCATGTTTCTGGGAATTTTTAATTTTACTTAAGTGTTGAGTTTTCTGGAGATCTTTTGTATTCGTTGATTCGATCGGAAAGTTTAACTTCATTTAAGTTTTTTCGGGTAATTTTAGAACGTGTTAAAAAGTTCGAACGGATATCAATAACTCACTTTTTCCCCTGACGGAAAATTTTCAAGCGTTGGATTTTTTCACGAGTTTGAAACTTTTGGGTAATCATGCAAGTAACACGGTGGACCCTCTAGAACAACACAAACCTTAACTCGATTATGTGACTGTCTGAACCGCCTCTAAACCTTAGGGTTTGGGGCAGTACGGCGTTGCCACATGTGAGGCATTGGTTTGACCCTTCTACGGCTGGACTATTGGTACTGTGGCATGTGATAGATGCTTTTAAACTCCGCTCAAGTGTTGAGCTATTTGGGAAATCTTGGGTGTTTGTTTATTCGATCGGAAAGTTTAACATTGTCTATTTATCTGGAATGTGATACAATATTTGGAATCCACAAGTAGTTATGAGATAACTAATTTGAATGTTATAAATCTAGCAGTTTAGTCTCATTTGATCGGTTGCCACGGGATTTTGATGTGATCAAATGTCCGTCGCAATCACGTAGCGTACGCGGATACTCGTCGGATAAACTTAATAGATAGCCACGCCCCAAAGCTCCGTCCAGGTGACTGTAGGAGAACCCTGTCGCCAAAAGCATCCGTTCGGGTGCTCGCGGCAGCGGTGTTCCGCCTTAGTGCACTTCGTCGACGGCATTCGGGGGGTGCGTCCATCTACTAAAGTTTGCGACGAGTATTCGATCAGGTTGTCGGGAATCTTGTTCAATTTCCCGACTAGATATTGAAAAGTATTTTCAAGATCGAGACTAAAATGCGGGGTTTATAATTGTTAGGCATGTGATGTCTAAGGAATTCATTTGGTTAGGCATGAGATGTCTAAGGAGGTTGCGGATTCCAACTGTTGTAGTTTTACACTTTCTTTTCTGCGACCGTAAGTGTAATATGTGGTGTATCGCCGGTTTCTTTGCTAAACATCAACGACAATTGGGATACGCATATTTACTTACGTTGATGATATGTGATATTATGTGTTGCTGTGATATGTTATATTGGATCGTCGTGTTTTGAATAGCCGAGGGGTTTATGTGAGATGAGGGTTTTTATTTTCATTCATGTAAAATTCATTTGTATGTAATATTCTTATTGGGGCACTTCCGGGATGAGGATGATGTCACCATTGTATATTATTTACTTTTCCGCATTAGGTAGACCCAAGGCGGGGAGCACAAGTAACCGGGTTCCAGGGTCCAGAGGGAGGCCATCTTGAGGAGTCGAGACCGGGTCTCCTAACCCTAGAATTGGCAGTGTTGCTTGCCGCTCTCGTAGGGGGCTAGGGATGTGGGTTTGGCTATTCATCGCGACCATGGAATCCGTGCTTTATACAGGCTCGTATTAAAACACGGACCTCCTATTATATCCAATATTTCTTATATGTTTTTCTGGTGCAATGTTCTGTGATGAGATCATATTACTGCCTGAGACGAATGTTTTTATTATATATATGAGATATATGTTATATTGCAGATTTCATTTCAATTGCGATGCTTGTGAAGCATAATAAAATGGGACTTCATTAATGAGATTAATGAAATAAAAGAAACCTAAAGATGCTGTAGAAACTTGTTTAAAAACTGGTAGCTCTAGTTCTTGCTTTGCATAACGGTATTCCTTGTAGAATATCCATCACCTTATTCGATAAGGAAAGAGCCGAGATCCCTTCACCAGGAGTGACCTCTTTAGAGAAACTAGCATATGCTACACACTCGGTTTGTCTTTTGATTGCTTCTATAGTTCTTGCTTTGCACAGCGGTATTTATGAAATATCTTGCACCTTATTCGATGAGGAAAGAGCCGAGATCCCTTCACCGGGAGTGACCTCTTTAGCGAAACTAGAAAAGCCTCAAAAACATTCCTTTTTCAAAAATCACTCGATTCTACAACGATATCAAGTTCATTACGCAAAAGGTTTTCTTAAAAACCTGTCGTAGCCCTCCGTCATTTTAGGAAGTAGAGTACTTAGTATTCGTGCTGCATATGTCGACTATAGTTGAGGCGTAGTGTACGGTAGCTAAGTGATGTCTTCCTACACTGCATATAATGCGATTAATTATTACAGTCATGTGATTATGTCGACCATAGTTGAGGGTCATGTGGGTGGGTCTAATTAATCATTAAATGACGGGAAGAACTTGACTAGTGCTTATGATATGTTGACCATAGTTAAGGTCATAAGTACTAGGGGCAAAATATTATCGGGAATTTCAAGTGTTGAAATTTGCAATGAGATCGCATACCTTCTATAAGATAGTTAGATCCCGATACCCACTGCGAGTAAGAGTTACTCCTGGGAGAGTTTTACACATTACAATTAGCCGATCATGTAGGTGTATAGAAAGGTGTCAACGGGGTTATGCCTCTGGGAAAACAAGGTTTACTTTAATTAGGTCCGTGCGAAAGCACGGGGAACCTCCCTCAAAGTACCGGCACTAGCCTGGCTAAAAGATTGGCGAACTTGTAGCGTGTAATTAATCCCGGCTAGTATTTCCTTTTAGGGTTTGAAGGAAGATTTGACTAAAACAGTAGGAGCCATCCTGATTAGATAAACTGATAACCAATCTAATCTTGCAAAAAGCGCACGCAAATGGTTTTCTTCTCTCTCTCTCCTGGTTGCGACTATGTCACGCCTTAATCAAGATAATAATACAGATGTATTGACCGAACCCGCTTGTTATACTGCGCTAGGGAACGTTGGTCCCGCTCCAACTTATAATTGTTATAAGACAGAGAAGGAAATAGGGAATTACCAGAATTCCCGTGCCACCCAAATGAAGAAAGTGCATACTGATGCATCTTCTTCGTGTGTGTTCATTACCAAGAACTATTTCTCAGTATCCTTTACGTCCTGGGTATGAGATACCGGATCAGGATCCCGTAAATGTAATTTGTTACATGGGCTACAGATAGGTAGAGAACTGAGAACGGGTGATAAGTTTCAAGAGTTAGAAATGATGCAAGTGTTGCAGCCAAGTCTGTTGGCAGTTATCACCCTGTATTACCAGAATACATTGATTCCGAACGAATGTTATTAGATACCGAACCTGATACACAACATCATATCAGTCTCTTTATAAGTAAATAAGGATATGATTTTGTATTATTGGATAATGTTTTGAACATTTCCTATATCAAGAGTTGATCGGTTCAGGCACGTTATCTAAAGCATATACGTTCTAAATCAAATTATAGTTCTTAACGTACAGAACACACATAAGAGGAAGAGTTCAGAAATGAACGAATCCTTCTTGAGGTATTGTAGACTAGGTCATATCAATGTGACCCGACTAGCTGAAGTTATATATAGATGCATATTTAAATTAGTTTGAATTTACATCTTGTGAAACTTGCCGGTCATGTCACAAAGATAAGATGACCACAACTCCGTTTATTGGAAACAGAGAAAGAGTTAGTGAACTCTTGGGATTGATACATGCTGATGTATGAAAGTCCCCTGTTTACATATGCCAGGACCGGTTCTTTGTACTTCATTACATTCACTGATGATCTCTCAAGATTCAGACATATGTTCCTGTTGAAACACAAGTCCAAAACTTTTGAAATAATCACAGAATATAAATTAGAAGTAGAGAACCAAAAACGAGTATAAGTATTATGTACTTTGATGTGATCAAGGAGGAGAATACTTGAGCACGGGATTCCTGGACTATTCTAAAAGAGAATGAGATTCTCTCTCAGCATTACTCCTCTGTATACACCACAACACATCGGTGTATCGGGGCAGAGCAATCACACCCTATTAGATATGGTGCGCTCTATGATGAGTACTACTTAGTTTTCTATTTCCTTTTGGGAGTTATGCACTTGAGAAGATGCATACCTATTGAATAGGGTTCCAATAAAATCTGTTGCCTACCACTCCATATGTGATATGGTATGGGAAGAGCCCATCTCTTAAGAAAGTTAAGATTTGGGGTTGTCCGGCCTATGTCAAAAGCAAAATCCGGACAAGCTCGAGGCAAAGGTCAGTCCTGTGGAAGTTTGTTGGATATACAGACTGCAGCTGATGATTTGGTAGAACCATAGGATTCAATAGTTTCCAACGAACCTCAGCCTCTCCGCCGATCTAGTAGGGTTCCTCACCCACCTGAGAGATACTTCGGTTTCTCTATGACAGTGGGAGCAAGGATTGCATCATGAGATGATGACCCAACTAGTTTCGAGCAGGCCATCAGGAGTAGGGACTCTGTGAGAATGGCTGGATGTTTAGCGATCTGAGATGGAATCCTTATACACCAACAAAGTATGGACTTTGGTTGCTTTATCTGAAGGGTTAAATCCCCAACAGGAGCAAGTATATCTTGAGAAGATTACTTGGTGTACATGGAAAAGTTAAGACTTTCAAAGTTATGATTAAGTACATCCAGATCCTACTTGCCACGGCTACACACCATGACTACGATATCTGGCGGTTGGGTGTCATGACTGCTTTTCTAAATAATGATTTGGAAGAGAGCGTCTATAAGTACATAGCCAGAGGTCTTCGTAGACAGTGGGAGCAGCGGAAATGTGAGCATGATGTTTTATGGGATAAATCAGGCATCGCGGAGTTGGAACGTCTGTTTTGATGTAGTTGTCAAAGAGTTTGACTTCATCAAAATGGTAGATGAACCTTGTATTTACAAAAAGGTAGTAGAGAGTATGGTGGTGATCCTCGTATAATACGTGGATGACATACTCATGATAGGGAAGGAGTTTCCTATGCTACGCTCGGTCAATCTCCGCTTATCACAAAGATTCTCCATGAGGATCAAAGTGATACCTCCTAAATCCTGGGTTTTGGATCTTTGAGATAGATCTAATTGGATGTTAGGATACTCACTAGTTATAGTGAGATGGTATCAATCGATCCTGGGGAGAATCACTGGAAAGGTTCCAGAGTGATAAGGACGACTGAATGTCAGTCGTAGGCATTGTTTTTACCCTCAGTAGAGGGACGGTATGTTGGAAGAGCTCCAAGCTAGATATCGTGACTTACTAGACGATTAAAGGCAATATACATCGTTACCAAGGATGTTACCAAAGAGGAAGTCTGGATATATATATTAGTTCATGAGATGAACTTCGTTTCTGCCATTGTGTGACAATGGAGTTGTGGCTTATGCCAAGGAACCCCCGTCCCATCTGAGATCTAGACATATTCTTAGGCAGTATCACCTGATCATGGAGATGGTTGATCTCTAGGGATATCATGGTTAGGAGAGTAGACACAGAGGACAACAGCACAGATCCGCTCACAAAGGCCTGTTTCCCAATAGAGATTTTTATGGGATGGTTGATGTAACATTTTGGAAATCGTTTTGTGAATTTTCCCGTTTTAGGGTAAAATTGTCGGTTTTTCCCGTTTTAACCCGATTTCGATCAAACGTCCGTATAAGCTTGCCGACACTTTTTTTAGCTAAAATAAAAGCTTGTGCGCGAACTTTAGGGGTATTTGGGAGGTTTTGGTTCAGATAGAATTTTTCCCAAATAAAATATTATTTTAAGCGGTATTTGGTGCACGTAAATCGGGAAATTTCTTTTCTTAAGAATAAATTTATTTTTTGTTACTAGAATATTTTGGAGTGCAAAAGGTTTTATTTTATAAAGAAAAGAAAATGTGTAAAGGTGGAAAAGTGCATTTATTAGCATTTATTACTCTTTTTTCTAGCAATTTCTTCACAAAAAATTCAGAAAAATACCCTCCTCACCCCCTTGGCCGGCCCTTCCCTTCCCCTTGCTGCCCTCCATCATTCCCACTCTTTTTCAACTCATTTTTCATCAAATATATCATGAAAAATCCAAATAAAATCACAAAAATTCAAATATAATCATTTTCCTTCACTAATCCTTCATGGATCTTCAATAAAGCTTGGTTTTTGATGCTAAGATGTTGGATTAAGATTCATTTTGTGTTATTGGGGAGGTATAATTCTTACCTTAATCCTTTTATATTTGCTTTAATCTTATTCTAGCTAATTTAGTTAGCTAATTATGTGTTTAGCTTAGTTTTTAAATTATGATTAATTCATTTATATTTGGTTTAAGAAATTCATGTTAGGGTTAAATTTTGTTAAGTGTTTAGTATTCATTTGAAGTGTTAATTTGTGTTTTGGAGAAGATTAACCTAGTAGAAAATGTTAATTTTCGCTAATGAACACTTTGTTTAATTATGCAATTAGCTCACTAGGTTTTTGCTAAAACATAATTAGCGAGTGTTAAAAATATAGGAATGGTTTATATAACTTAGTTAAGCTATATTAGGGTGTTTGTAATTGCTAGATATGCGTTAGGTTGAAACTAGTGCAAAATATTGCGATAAGTTGTTTTCTAGGTTTCGGGGTTTTTCCGACGTGGGTTCGATTGGTCGTTGCGAGGTTATATCTATTTTATTCCTCATAATTGTTTGTGTTGTGTTACGCGATCGGGACGATCGGGGTCTAGACTTGATGTTTTGTAGTTTAGCGACCCCAATTAGGGTTTTTGGCCGGTGTCGTGCGCGATAGATGCGCTAAGCGCGCAGTGTAATTTTCCGGGCGTTTTCATCGCATTTCGTTGTCTTTTCGTCATTTTAGGATTTTTGCTTATGTGATATGTTTGTGAAATTTTAGGTTCGTAAGCGGGGACTTCGGACGCTACGACAAGGGAAAACAGGTGGTAGGCTTCACTTAGCCAGGAGCGTTGGTGAGTAGATTTAACATCTACAGGGGAATCGCCCGCATGACGTTATGCGTCTGGGCTAGAGATGTTATTTCTGTCGTATATTCTATGTCATATTTAGAATTGCGCATTTACCCTATTACTTAGAAATTGTTGTGCTTGGACTAGTATCCTTAGGACACTGCACATATTATTGACGATTCATGTTGCACGAGCACTGATTGTATGCTACACACACCGTCAATAATTGCCATGTCACGCACAACCCACTTATAGATATGATATTGCTTGGTTAGGGACATTGAGACTTTGATTCATATTTCTTTACGCATTGACTTATAGCACACCTGTATACCTACATGCTTACACATATGCTCTGGCTACATGTTTATAGCTACATGTTTACCTTTACCTAATGTTATTTTAGAATTGGAGAAAATTAGGAACCGCATGATATTTATATTAACTTGTTGCAGTTAATTAGAGGCTTTTCCTTTATATGCTTACATTTCCTTTTATTTTGCGTATATTATATTCATGGATTTTCGCATTGAGATATGGATTTTTCAAGATGTTTTCTGGATTTGGGGACCGTGGGAGTTCATGAAATTATGCATTATTTGAAAAACCCGGTTTCCCTTGATATGATATTTCAGCAGCCACCAAGAGATTTATCGGTTCGGATATATATATACCCCACGCAAGGAACGGAGGGGTCCGTGTGTGGGTACATGGTGGGGCCCGGAGGTACCCCGGGGCAAGAATCTCAGTGAGGAGATGAGTTAGTCGGGGAACCATACTTTCCGGTGACATTGCCAATGACTCTGCGGTAATCATGGGGATACCGTTGGGAGTCATGTTCGTATAGATACGTGGAAAGATGAGGGTCAGAGCTAGGCACTCGTGCTTTTCGGATAGCGTGTGATACGTACCTATCAGGGGGCCAGTCGTGGTGACAGCACCTGATAGACCAGCATTTCTGTGTCGATGCTTGACACATTGGTTTCATGATATTTCTTTTTTCCTCCTTTGTATATATAACAGGGGTCTAAGCCGCTGTTATATATGCCCTTACACCAATATTAGTGGAATGGGACGCTAATATATTTGTATTGACATTAAATTATATACATCATCATATTTATTCATGCAAATATATTTAGGATGTTAGATTTTTACTTGATAATTTGATTTGGGATATAGATGATTCATTTGATATTGGATACAGGATATTTATGAGATTGCTGAGTTGTACATTCAGGATATATGAGATTTATTCGATATTGTACATTCAGGATTTGTGAGACCTATATGATATGAGAGCCAATTTGGGGGCTGATTTGAGAAATTGGGATTTGGATTTGTCTTGATGGATTGTGATCCTACCACGATGTCAGGATTCCGTGGAAATGACATATTTCATTCCATACTTCACATTTATTGTTTATGCACTGCTTCATGTATTAGTAGTACCTGTTAAAGTACCTTTCATGACTGTTGCGTTTACATACCTTTATTTATATTCATTGCTTCATGTATTAGTTGTACCTGCTAGTGTACCTTTAATGATTATTGCATTCATATGACTTTTTATTGCTATTAATTGCACATGTTAGATTCACGCTGTACGTCCATACTCGCGATTACCTGCATATGTTATTTACTATTTACGAGTTGGCAACTCACCCCCGTTGTGCCACAGTGTTTGCAGGTGTTCCTCAGGATAGTCAGAGGCAGGCTATTATCACACATCTTATCATCTTTTGCTACGGATACCGCATCAGCTCACAGTGTGCAGTTTGCTTAGGTGGGTTTGTGGTTATTCGTTGTATTGTATATTCGTTGTATCCATGTACTCTCCATCTACTATTTTCATATTGACTTAGAGACTTGGGGAGGACGATGTTGTATATTATGTTGTGACTTGTTGTCTTTTATACAGTTTCCTTTCTATCGTCTTCTATTTCTTCGCTACGGCGTCATATATTTGTTGTGGTTGTTGTTTTCCGCCTTTGGGCGTGGATTTGCTCCCGTTGGGGATGCTTTACTTTATATTTATGTTGTACACATTTTTGGGGTTGGATTTTATAAAGGAGGTGCTGCCGAAATTTAAAGGAAATAAAGTTGGAATTTTAAAGAATTTGGGTTGTGATTTCAAAGACTTTTAAACAATATTTCTTATCTTTTCTGGTATTTTAATGGTTTAGATTTCTGGGTTTTGGCTTTCTTTTACTGCGTTACGCCTGTAGACGTTGCGTAGTATTAGGGCCGCCACGTTCCAATTTCGGGTCGTGACAAGTTGGTATCAGAGCGCTAGGTTTTTACCTTTCGGAGTGTAGGATGACCTTGGTATGATGGAGTAGGTATCTTAAGCAGAGTAACGTACTGTGTGTATGTCTGCAGCATACTCACGATACGGTACTCCGTCTAAAGTGACCTAAGTACATTGCTTGAAATTCCTTCCTTGATGATTCATATCCTTGTGATTCGATTTCCGTGTTCATATCGAATCCTATCTCCATTTATAGCCTTTGCCGCCGACGACTATGTGGACTCAGAGCGGTGCAGCGAGGGCCGAGGTCAGAGTTGGCTCGGGTGAGACGGGCACTGACCAGGATGGCACGCTAGTTGCACAGGGGCAGACGAATCCGCCTTCGACAGATAGTATCACTAGGCTTGTGGCAGAGATGCAGGACATGCGCCAGACGATGAGTTCTTTGGTAGAGACCATTCGAGTGCAGCGACAGGAGGTTGTAACCCCTGTTATCCAGTTGTTCCTTGTGGCCAGTACACAACATTCCGTCACCTACATAGCACCAGTGGAGGCAGCCCCAGTTTACGAGACACGTATTCCAGAGACTTTGAGAGTTCCGGAACAGTGGAGGACTCGTACCGGTGTGCCAGCCCAGAGACAGAGGCCTAGTAGTCGAAATAGGTTTTGTGACCATTGCAGGAGTAGCAGAGGTTTGGGACGAGGAGAGTCTTGTTAGCTAGATCAGCCGTTTGTTGGGTTAACTTCTGTCAGCGATTCTTTTGTTGCGCGACACGTATTTCAGTCGTATGCCAATCGGTTAGGAGATTCATCCGTCACTTGATCCTTCTAGAGATGTTAGATTTGACGTTCTCCTGGGCACGGACTGATTAGTTACATGCTATGCGTCTGTGGACTACCGCGAGGAAACAGTCAGGTTTGTTTTCCCGGCAAGTCAGTTCTTGTTGTGCAGGGGGACAGTGGTGCCACCTCTCACAGCTCGAATTCAGTTTTTTTTCGCTAGTCGGCTTTTGAGGAGAGGATGTCGAGGATTCTTGGTGTTCATTCGTGATACCGGAGCCACAGTGGGTTTGTTGGACCGGGTTCTTATCGTGGGAGAGTTTTCCGACGTTGTTCCAGATGAGCCGGCGGAGCTTAGGGAGATTAAGGATCAGCTGCAGAGTTGTTTGTTGGGGGGCTAGTGCGTCTGAGTGTTTCACATTGAGGAGCTCCTATTTCTGTTCATCAAGGAGGAAGACGACAGTTTAGGTTGTGTATTGATGGATTGCCAATTGAACCGGCTTATCGTGTGGATAGGTATCATTTACCTCGCATTGACGATTTCTTCGATCGGCTCCAGAGTGCGAGACATTTTCTATGTTTGTTCGGGATCCGGTCATCATTGTTGCGGGTTCGGAGTGATGACATTCCGAAGACTGCCTTGTGTATGCTACGGGCTTTGTGTGTTTTGGTGGTGTCATTGGACTCACCAATGCCCTAGCAGCATTAGTAGATGTGATGAACCGGATTTCTTCAGGCCGTTCCTCGACCAGTTATTGTTGTGTTATTCACGACATTCTTGTCTATTTTAATGTGTCTTGAGGGACATGAGTAGCACTTGAGGATTTGTTATGCAGATGCTGGGAGAGTGCCAGCTGTTTGTTAGATTCTCGGAGTGTTCCTTCAGGCTTGTTTGTGTTGACTCCTAGGTCTTGTAGTCATGGGAGACGGTTTTGTAAGGTTCCGAGGGAGATCGTGGCCATACAGCTTAGGCCCAGACTTGTGTGCAGGAAGGAGGTCCGCAGATTTTTGGCTTAGCAGGTTTCTACCGCCGTTTCGTGCAGGATCTTTAGTGTAGTGCTGCATAGTCGACTGAATTGACCGGAGTGGAGGTTTCTTTCTTTGGACTGAGGCACGTGTGCGGAGTTTTCGGCAGTTGAAGATTCGATTAACAACTGCATCAGTTCTTTCTTTGCTTTCTGGTTCGGGCGACTTTGTTGTGTAACTGTGATGTTTCGCGAGTGGGGCTCGATTTTGCGCTGATGCGGCACTATAAAGTTATCGCTTTTGCTTCCCTACATTTGGAGGAAGTACTAGCAGGATATTCCGCTCACGATCTGGAGATGGCCGCGGTGGTCTTGCGTTGGAGATTTGGAGACACTACTTGTTCGAGAGTCTTGTCAGATTTTCACGGACTACCAGAGCTTAATGTACATCTTCCTGCAGGGGATTTTGATTGTTGAGATAGTCTTCTGCAGATTCACATTTCTTGTGCGATTGTTGAGTATAGCTTAAGTTCGCCTCTACTGAGGGGACAGCTTACTCATGTCCGCGCCCAACCACTTTTCCTTAATCGCTTTCGCGAGACACTGCCCGCCGATGCTCGTTCGTCAGAAATACTTGAGCATACTCGGCAGGGTAATGATTCGGAGTCCTTGATTTGTGACAAGGGTGTGCTGAGTTTAGGGATGCGTTTGTGTACCTGATACTATTGGGTAGAGACGTGAAATCCTAGAGCAGGCACATCTGTCAACTCTCTGTACTCATTCAAGTTCCACCAGCATTTGACGTGACTTGTGAGATAGTTACGGGTGGGCAAGGATGTAAAGAGAAGTTTCGGATTTTGTTTCAAGGTGTTGTCTTGTTGTGTGTTTTGGTTGAGCATCTGAGACCGGATGGAGAGTTGCAACCTTAAACCATTCCGAAGTGGGAATGGGAGCAGATCTCTATGAATATTCTTTTTGGCGTATACCCAGGTTTAGCCAGGGCGTGACTCCATTCGGATGCTTGTTGTCCGGTTATACTCAGTTTGCTAAGTTGTTCTTTGTTAAGTTTGTGCGTTGCACGGAGTTCCTTCGAGGGTCGTATTCAATGAAGGCACCATGTTCGCTTGCCGTCTTGTCAGAAGCTTCAGGAAGCCTTGGGTACTGCTTAAGCTTTAGCTCCATCTTTCCATCCGCAGGATAATGGGTTTGTGAGAGCGTGCTATACCGACTCTGGAGGATATGTTTGTGCGTTCGTGTTGTTGTTGTCAGCAATTGGGGATCGTCACTCTCCATTGTTAGGATTCTCCTTCGATAGTTGTTATCAGGAGACACTCCAATTGGCAACCTTTAGGTTTAGGGGTTAGGTCGTGTCGATCACCAATCTGTTTTTTTCTGAATCTGCGTTGTTGGATTTTTGGACCCCAGCTAGTCTAGAGACTTCGGAGATGATCCAGTTGTTCAGGTCAGGATAATGACAGTCCTGTGCGGACAGAGATCTTATGCCGACCAGGGTGGTCGCAGGCTTGAGTTCGCAGTGGGAGATCATGTATTCCTATGGATTTTTCGATAAATGATGTGTGGAGTTTTGGGAATCTTATCCCAGGATTGTAGGTCCTTTTGAGAGCCTTTAACCGAGTTAGTTCGTTGCCTTTAATTTGGCACTTCCGCCCAGATTATTGAATTTTCACCCCGCATTCTTTGTGTTGATACTTTGCAATTACCTTCATGACTTTTTTTCACATGATTCAGCATTAGACCATTTGCTTTGACGCGATCTTTTCTCTCACCGGCAGCCATTGGTGTTAATGGCCCTGCAGGTGGAGAAACTTCGGTCAAGGGTCTTGCTATCTGTGGAGAGTTTTCTTGGACGTAGCCGTATAGTGAGATGATCACTCGGGAGGCAGCGAGCGAGAATTGGGAGTTTTGTTCTCTTTTTTTTGAAGGTACGCTTAGTGAAAATTTTAAATTCGGGGACGAATTTTTATAAGGGGGGAGATTGTAACGTTTTGTAAATCGTTTTGTGAATTTTCCCGTTTTAGGGAAAAATTGTCGGTTTTTCCCGTTTTAACCCGATTTCGATCAAACGTCCGTATAAACTTGCCGGCACTTTTTTTTAGCTAAAATAAAGCTTGTGCGCAAACTTTAGGGGTATTTGGGAGGTTTTGGTTCAGATAGAATTTTTCCTAAATAAAATATTATTTTAAGCGGTATTTGGTGCACGTAAATCGGGAAATTTCTTTTCTTAAGAATAAATTTATTTTTTTGTCACTAGAATATTTTGAAAACTTCTTTTTAAATATCTAGATATTTTTTTGAGTGCAAAAGGTTTTATTTTAAAAAGAAAAGAAAATGTGTAAAGGTGGCAAAGTGCATTTATTAGCATTTATTACTCTTTTTCCTAGCAATTTCTTCACAAAAAATTCACAAAAATATCCCCCTCACCCCCTTGGCCGGCCCTTCCCTTCCCCTTGCTGTCCTCCATCATTCCCACTCTTTTTCAACTCATTTTGCATCAAATAAATCATGAAAAATCCAAATAAAATTACAAAAATTCAAATATAATCATTTTCCTTCATTTCCTTCACTAATCCTTCATGGATCTTCAATAAAGCTTGGTTTTTGATGCTAAGATGTTGGATTAAAATTCATTTTGTGTTTTTGGGGAGGTATAATTCTTACCTTAATCCTTTTATATTTGCTTTAATCTTATTCTAGCTAATTTAGTTAGTTAATTATGTGTTTAGTTTAGTTTTTAAATTATGATTAATTCATTTATATTTGGTTTAAGAAATTCATGTTAGGGTTAAATTTTGTTAAGTGTTTAGTGTTCATTTGAAGTGTTAATTTGTGTTTTGGAGAATATTAAACTAGTAGAAAATGCTAATTTTTGCTAATGAACACTTTGTTTAATTATGCAATTAGCTTACTAGGTTTCTGCTAAAACATAATTAGCGAGTGTTAAAAATATAAGAATGGTTTAGATAGCTTAGTTAAGCTATATTAGGGTGTTTGTAATCGCTAGATATGCGTTAGGTTGAAACTAGTGCGAAATATTGCGATAAGTTGTTTTCTAGGTTTCGGGGTTTTTCCTACGTGGGTTCGATTGGTCTTTGCGAGGTTATATCTATTTTATTCCTCGTAATTGTTTGTGTTGTGTTGCGCGATCGGGACAATCGGGGTCTAGACTTGATGTTTTTTAGTTTAGCGACCCCAATTAGGGTTTTTGGCCGGTGTCGTGCGCGATAGAAGCGCTAAGCGCGCAGTGTAATTTTCCGGGCGTTTTCATCGCGTTTCGTTTTCTTTTCGTCATTTTAGGATTTTTGCTTATGTGATGTGTTTGTGAAATTTTAGGTTCACAAGCGGAGACTTCGGACGCTACGACAAGGGAAAACAGGTGGTAGGCTTCACTTAGCCAGGAGCGTTGGTGAGTAGATTTAACATCTACAGGGGAATCGCCCGCATGACGTTATGCGTCTGGGCTAGAGATGTTATTCTGTCGCATATTCTATATCATATTTAGAATTGCGCATTTACCCTATTACTTAGAAATTGTTGTGCTTGGACTAGTATCCTTAGGACACTGCACATATTATTGACGATTCATGTTGCACGAGCACTGATTGTATGCTACACACACCGTCAATAATTGCCATGTCACGCACAACCCACTTATAGATATGATATTGCTTGGTTAGGGACATTGAGACTTTGATTCATATTTCTTTACGCATTGACTTATAGCACACCTGTATACCTACATGCTTACACATATGCTCTGACATACTTACATGCTAGTTACCTGTATACCTATAGAGTATTATACCATTTGTGATAGGTACATGCACACTTTATGACATAGCTACAGGTATACCTTGCCTACCTATTTCACTTATACCCAGGGGGTATACTACATCATTACTTATAGGTAGATACATATATCTTGCTATACCTTTATGTTTTCACATACATCTGGTTATAGGTACATGTTTACCTTTACATAATGTTATTTTAGAATTAGAGAAAATTAGGAACCGAATGATATTTATATTAACTTGTTGCAGTTAATTAGAGGTTTTTCCTTTATATGCTTACATTTCCTTTTATGTTGCATATATTATATTCATGGATTTTCGCATTGAGATATGGATTTTTCATGATGTTTTCTGGATTTGGGGACCGTGGGAGTTCATGAAATTATGCATTATTTGAAAAACCCGGTTTCCCTTGATATGATATTTCAGCAGCCACCATGAGATTTATCGGTTCGGATATATATATACCCCACGCGAGGAATGGAGGGGTCCGTGTGTGGGTACATGGTGGGGCCCGGAGGTACCCCGGGGCAAGAATCTCAGTGAGGAGATGAGTTAGTGGGGGAACCATACTTTCCGGTGACATTACCAATGACTCGGCGGTAATCATGGGGATACCGTTGGGAGTCATGTATGTATAGATACGTGGAAAGATGAGGGTCAGAGCTAGGCACTCGTGCTTTTCGGATAGCGTGTGATACGTACCTATCAGGGGGCCAGTCGCGGTGACAGCACCTGATAGACCAGCATTTCTGTGTCGATGCTTGACACATTGGTTTCATGATATTTCTTTTTTACTCCTTTGTATATATAACAGGGGTCTAGGCCGCTGTTATATATGCCCTTACACCAATATTAGTGGAATGGGACGCTAATATATGTGTATTGACATTAAATTATATACATCATCATATTTATTCATGCAAATATATTTAGGATGCTAGATTTTTACTTGATAATTTGATTTGGGATATAGATGATTCATTTGATATTGGATACAGGATATTTATGAGATTGCTGAGTTGTACATTCAGGATATATGAGATTTATTCGATATTGTACATTCAGGATTTGTGAGACGTATATGATATGAGAGCCAATTTGGGGGTTGATTTGAGGAATTGGGATTTCGATTTGTCTTGATGGATTGTGATCCTACCACGATGTCAGGATTCCGTGGAAATGACATATTTCATTCCATACTTCACATTTATTGTTTATGCACTGCTTCATGTATTAGTAGTACCTGTTAGAGTACCTTTCATGACTGTTGCGTTTACATACCTTTATTTATATGCATTGCTTCATGTATTAGTTGTACCTGCTAGTGTACCTTTCATGATTATTGCATTCATATGACTTTTTATTGCTATTAATTGCACATGTTAGATTCACGCTGTACGTCCATACTCGCGATTACCTGCATATGTTATTTACTATTCACGAGTTGGAAACTCACCCCCGTTGTGCCACAGTGTTTGCAGGTGTTCCTCAGGATAGTCAGAGGCAGGCTATTATCACACATCTTATCATCTTTTGCTACGGATACCGCATCAGCTCACAGTGTGCAGTTTTCTTAGGTGGGTTTGTGGTTATTCGTTGTATTTTATATTCGTTGTATCCATGTACTCTCCATCTACTATTTTCATATTGACTTAAAGACTTGGTGAGGACGATGTCGTATATTATGTTGTGACTTGTTGTCTTTTATACAATTTCCTTTCTATCGTCTTCTACTTTTTCGCTACGGCGTCGTATATTTGTTGTGGTGGTTGTTTTCCGCCTTTGGGAATGGATTTTCTCCTGTTGGGGATGCTTTACTTTATATTTATGTTGTACCCATTTTTGTGGTTGGTTTTTATAAAGGAGGTGCTGCCGAAATTTAAAGGAAATAAAGTTGGACTTTTAAAGAATTTGGGTTGTGATTTTAAAGACTTTTAAACAATGTTTCTTATCTTTTCTGGTATTTTAATGGTTTAGATTTCTGGGTTTTGGCTTTCTTTTACCGCGTTACGCCTGTAGACGTTGCGTAGTTTTAGGGCCGACACGTGCCAATTTCGTGTCGTGACAGTTCAGTATGAGATACTTCAACACAACTGATTGTTGGGTATGCGATACCACAACAGATGGCCCTAGTGCAAGTGGGAGATTGTTAGTTATATGTATGCTCTAGATGCCATTACTGTACATACGATGTATATTGTAGTGGATGCTTGGACATATA
Organism: Agapanthus africanus; assembly: GCA_030015575.1. Taxonomy (NCBI): domain Eukaryota; kingdom Viridiplantae; phylum Streptophyta; class Magnoliopsida; order Asparagales; family Amaryllidaceae; genus Agapanthus; species Agapanthus africanus. The sequence continues at coordinate 246,473,156 of JASDDO010000004.1, read as the reverse complement.
TAGGGAGGACTTTCTTGCTCGACATGATAGCAAGCTATCTGGTTATTCTTTATCTTAACATGTACTCTGATTGTCTCTATGTTACATGTTGATAAATACCTTAGGATGAGTACTTGACTACCAGGATTATGATGCAGATCATACTAGTGGGGACAGTGTAGTCGCCAAGTACATCCTTTAAATGTTCCTAGTCGTAGGAGTACCGAGACAGGGCATCGATACTCCAGAGTAGACTAGCGTATGCGCTTCTTGACCCATATGATGGGCGATGGATGATCCCATATCCATTGGTGTTTGACATCAGAGAAGGTATACGGGTGCTCAGTGAAGACTGGGTACACTAGACAGACTCGCCGAGAACTCCCAGATGGTATTATACCTCACGTCAGATGGCAGTTCTCTGGTGACACTGGTACAGGTTAGTCTGTAGACCCGAGATCGTCATAGAGTCTTGTATGATTCCCACTGTGCTTTGATTTTCATTATACCATGTCCATTAGGGCGTGCAAAATGGTGGCTTTTGGGTACAGTCCCGAATCACATGGAGGCAATGAGCGATAGGAGGGGTTTCGTCTCTCCCGGTATAGGGAGTTGATGTTGCGCTGTGTGCGATTGGTTATAACTGGAAATCCCTGGCCAGGGTTACTGAGATTTACTGGTAAGTGTTATCAGTAGTTTCTCGAACTTTTATGGACCTCATATCGACACGACTTATCAAGCTACTGGGGTCTGACGTTTACCACCCCTAGACGAGATATGCGACATATCAGACAAAGAGACCGGACTGTACTGGAGTGTTACTGGTTGGATTCACGGGAGAAAGTACAGGCTTGCTTGTTGAACTTCTGATTGCTCAATACCTGGGTGACTGTTACGTTTAGCTGACCGCTTGCAGCTTGTGGGTGTTTGATATGATCATCACCTACTGCCGGCATATTGAAGATTCTTTAGAGTCCTATACAGAAGTTTCCTGGCTCGGGCAAAACGGAGTAGGAGCACATATATGATATGTGCGGGACCGAGAACAATACGGGTATGTGATACCGTATTAGATTCTCGCGATATGTGATATCGGCCGGTTATATGTGATATAGCCGGGTTATCGGATCAAGTGTTGATTCGATGAACTGATACAGAATATATTAGTCGGTTATTTGTGAAATAGCCGGATTATCGGATCAAGTGTTGATTCGATAATTTAATGTATAATTATATATTTGATATATTAAATTACATTAATTAATATAAGCTCACTTAAAGATTCTTTTTCTCACTCGGGTAATATATTGATATATATGTGATATATGTTAATTGTATTATTTTATTTTGTTACAATAAATATTATATATGTGATATATAATATTGTAACAAGTTAGGGTTATAAAAGCAACATGTTTTGTGGAGTTTAAATGTGGTTAAGGTTTGGATTAGGGTTAAGCTTGCATGAAGCTTTGACTTTGACTTTGGATATTTTGTAGATATTTGCGTAACCCAACCCAACCCTTCACCATAGTTAATTCTCTACAAGGGTTAAGTCTTCATTCTTAACCCATGGTTGCATTTCTAACCTCACTAGAGTTTTCATTATTCATCACAAAAGAAATGGCTTCTTCTTCTTCCTTCTTTTTGCTTGAAAAAGCTTTCTAGCTTTTTATGAAGTGATGAAAATGAGTGAGTTAAAGAAAAAAAATGAGAGCTAAATTTCTACTTCATCATCCTCATCTATTCTAGCCACTTAGATTAGGGTGTTTGATTTGCTAATACTTGATTAGTGAAGCAAAAGCTTGGGCTTGAGTTTCTTCAAGGTAGATCATCTTTGTTATTGAAGATTGGAAGTAAGCTTGCATCTTTCTCTTCATGGAGCCTCTCTAGAGTCCGGGTACTCGATGATCGCAGCGAAGGGACCTCAACACGGAGCTTTAGAAGTGAAGGAACGGACTACAAAGGTTGTAATCCCTAACTCTTAGAAGTAAAGTTGTTTACTTGCTTTGTTTCGCCTAATCTCTAATTTAAGATCTTGGTTAGGGTTGTTCGGCACGTCTAAAATTTAAATTGGGCATGGTTGATGCCTTATAGACCCTTATGACAGTGTCTAGTAACCCTACATATGGTTCGCTCTATGATGAGTACTACTGAGTTACCTATTTCCTTTTAGGGAGTTATGCACTTGAGAAGCTGCATACCTATTGAATTTGGTTCCAATCAAATCAGTGCCTACCACTCCATATGAGATATGGTATGGGAAGAGCCCATATCTTAAGCATGTTAAGTTTTGGGTTGTCCGGCCTATGTCTAAAAGAAAAATCCGGACATGCTCGATGCAAGGTCAGTTCTGTGGAAGTTTGTTGGATATCCCAAGCATTCATAAGAAAATATCTTCTACCACACCAAGAAACAAAAGGTGTTTTATTTCTCGGCATGCCACCTTTTTAGAAAAAAGGAATTTTTAAGGAAGAAATTTGTGGTCATGAGGTAGAACTGGAATTAGTTCCAGCTATACAAACTACAACTGATGATTTGGTAGAACCAGAGGATTCAATAGTTCCCGACGAACCTCAGCCTCTCCGCCGATCTGGTAGGGTTCCTCATCCGCCTGAGAGATACTTAGGTTTCTCGATGACAGTGGGAGCGAGGATTGCATCATGGAGATGATGACCTAACTAGTTTCGAGCAGGCCATCAAGAGTGGGGACACTGTAAGAATGGCTGGATGCTAAGCGATCTGAGATGGAATCCATGTACACCAACAAAGTATGGACTTTGGTTGCTATATCTGAAGGGTTAAATCCCCATTAGGAGCAAGTATATCTTGAGAAGGTTACTTGGTGTAGATGGAAAAGTTGAGACTTTCAAAGCTAGACTTGTTGTAAAAGATTCTCGTCATTGGCATGGATAATGATGAAACCTTTTCTCCAGTGGCTATGCTTAAATCCATCCGGATCCTACTTACCATGACTACGATATCTGGTGGTTGGGTGTCATGACTGCTTTTTCTAAATAATGATTTACAAGAAAGCGTCTATAAGTACACAGCCATAGGGCTTCGTAGACTGTGGGAGCAGCGGAAACGTGTGCAAGTTGCTTTATGTGTTGAAGCAGGCATCGCGGGGTTGGAACATCTGTTTTGATGTGATAGTCAAAGCGTTTGACTTCATCAAAATAGTAGATGAACCTTGTATATATAATAGGGTAGTAGAGAGTAAGGTGCTCTTCCTCGTATTGTACGTGGACGACATACTCTTGATAGGAAACGAGTTTTCTATGCTACACTCGGTCAATCTCCTCTCATCACATTGATTCTCCATATAGGATCAAGGTGATACCTCCTAAATCCTGGGTTTTTGGATCTATGAGATAGATCTAAGTGGATGTTAGGATTCTCACTAGGTGTAGTGAGATGGTGTCAATCGATCCTGGGGAGAATCACTGGATAGCTTCTAGGGTGGTAAGGACGACTGAATGTTAGTCACAGGCATTGTCTTTACCCTCAGTGGAGGGACGGTATGTTGGAAGAGTTCCAAGCTAGATACCGGGGCAAACTAGACGATAAAGGCTGAATACATCGCTATCAAAGATGCTACCAAAGAGACAGTCTGGGTGTATATTTGTTCATGAGATGAACAATGTTCATACCATTGTGTGACAATAGAGTTGTGGCTTTGGCTTAGGAACTCCGGTCCCATCAGTGACCCAGACATATTCTAAGGCAGTATCACCTGATCATGGAGATGGTTTGTAAAATTTCAAAAAAAATAAAATATTACTTTTGGGAATTTTTATAATTAAATAATAAAATATTGAATATTTTAATAGAGCGGTATAATTAAATACCGATAAATTGAAAAAAAAAGAAATTTATGGAAAATTATAGAAATTACTAAAAGAGGGTGTTTTATATGAATTATGCAAATTATAAGTTTTTATGATTAATTATACGCTAATTAGTGCTAATCGCGATTAAATATCGCTAATCGCGATTAAATATCGCTAATCGCGCATTAAGCTTGTTTTGTACAAAAGATGCACATGTCTTTTTTTAGCACTTGTTACATTTTTACTTCGTGCTTCTTTTTATCATGCATGGTTTTAAATTAAAGAAAAGAAAAGGAAAAAAAAGAAAAGTCAAAAAGGGGACACAATGATGACAAGAGGGATGGGCATGAGAGAGAGAGAGAGAGAGAGAGTGGGGGGGGGGTCAACCATAGTGATGGGTCATTGCTTCTCACTTCATCATCTTCAACTTTCTTCTTCTCCTTCCTCTCATGGAAGCACCCTCCTCCACCTCCACTTCAAAACCCCAAAACTCCATCAAAACAACACCAAAACCTAATCCCCACTTCACAAAAAATGTGCATGAGCTCACTAGCTACACCTTGGACCAAGAAAGTTTGCATTTTGGCGATGTATAGGATTCATGAGTGTCAAATGAGGTAATCCCTTCACAATTAGTATAGTATTTCCTTTGCTTAACCCTCTATTCAAGTTTAAATAGGATTAAGTGGTGTTTAGAGAGGGTAGGAAATTTCTAGTTAGGGTTTATGGAATTCTTGAGTTGTGATGTGTGATTAAGATTAGTAGTGACCTTAAAACCCCTTTAGTGATATCATATTGGACCAAACCAGAGACAAAACCCCGGAATACGAACTTTAAAATTCTACAGATGCGGAAATTTTGGGAAATGTGATGGGTTTTGGTAATCTGCTAACACCCGGGTGACCTGAAAATTATTTTGCAAGGACAGTGATACATGCAGGCAACCTAGGACCCCCCACTAAAACCCTAGCCCCATACCCCAACATTAGGCCGCAGATTTATTCCATCTGGCCGCAATTTGCGGCCAGGGTGGGTTGGATTTGGTTCGTGCTTCGTCTGTACCTCCATCTCAAGTAAACTAAACCCCTCCTGTATGCAAAATTGGCTAATTTGACCTGGGGTAAAATCTTGGACCTTTTTCAAGAGTTGTTGTTTTGATTTGGGTTTCGTTTCTCGTATTTTGAATTCTGTATTTTTAGTATTGTGTTTTACTTTGATCACTTGACGTTTGTACGACGATATCGAGGGTTGTTTGGTGGATTTGAAGGCTTGGTCCATAGGTTCTAACCTATAGGCCTTTAGCGTGTCGTTTCGGTTTTGACCTCGATTTTAATAGCATTTACGATTGTGTTGATATTGTAGGTACCTTCGCATGGATTCCGAGGCGACGGAGTGTAGCATCATCGACTTCGGCAAGCGAAGACCAAGGTGAGTGGATCTATATCCACGGGGGGAAGTCGGGTGGATGGCGTATAGCACCCCCGCAAAGTTTTGATGGAAACTGATTTATAGAATATGATTAAGGAAACCAAGATTTGGAAACTAGGGTTAGAGTTAAATGATAGTTAGCGAAACCATATTAGAAACTAAGGATAGTTAGAAGTGATATATACGGCTAATATATGATGACGGGATTGAGGATGATGGTTGACGATATTGCCGTTTAGGATACTATAGGACTAGATAGTCGACGTAGATGTGTCATCCGAACCATACATATTTCTAAACTGAAGAATCGTATGCATATTTTAAACAGATACCTTGAAGGACGTTACGGAATTTCAAATGATATCTTTTCCTTAAAAACACCGTAACCCTTATTTTCAAAACTACGATTCACTTCTTTAAAAATCTGATTGTATGGTTCGGGTGTGTATATTAGATTAGATACTTATACTTATAGTAGAGATAGAATGTTTATGTAAACTCGACTTGATGTGAGAGATAAATGCGATGAAAAGAATATAAGACGAATTTGTTGATCTGATGATATGTTGGTATACGGATGCGAGTCGATTGAGAAGATTTATACCCTGCCGATCCCCTGATATGAGATTATCGCGGATGTGACCTAGGACATAGGTATATAGAGATATTTATATATGTTGTGAATCGTGAGTGATAGCCGTACGAGACGTTAGGTCCGTACCCTCCTCGTCTTATAGGATGATAGGATCCATGATAGCTTAATGCCTCCGTACGATGATTTTCCGTACGTGATGAGTTTGACTTGAGGTTTGATCCATACCCTTGACTAGAGGATGCTGTACGATGGATTATACCGTACGTGATGTTGTGTGACTGGATGCCGATTGATAGATTCACCGACTCGATCATGTTAGATATGTATACCTTATAGCTTTTAGCATATGATTTACCTTATGATGCATTCATATTATTCGCATTGCATTACTTATACCTGTGCTAGTACACCTGCACCATTATCGATGATACGTATGTCACACGTACACAGATTGCCGGCTCACACACTTCATCATCATATGTCACACGTACACACCTGCACCTTTATGATATAGTTGACCTAGGAGTCGTTGTTTATTCGATTTCTACTTGTAGATGTTTTTCTACTCACGAGTTGGCAACTCACCCCCGTTGTGCCACAGTTCTCGCAGGTTGACCTCATGGATCCGTAGCGGCTTCGCTGGCACACAGTTGCATTCGGGTATTTTGCATTGGTAGGTGGGACATTTATATCGTACACACTCTTGTATTATATTTCATATTGTATCTCGTCGACTCCATCAGTCAAAACTAGTAATTGTATAAGTGGTGAGATTTGTAGTTGCGAGACTTGAGCGATGGGTTTTATGTTTGCTTTTGGGGATTTATGTCTTGCTTTTTCTTGTATCTTTCGTGGTGAACTTCGCCGTTGGGCGTCGTATACTTACATATACTATCTTGCGTGGTTGTGATCCGCCGTTTGGCGAAGAGCTAGCTCTCGCTAGGGGATGCCATTATTCTTGTTATGTATTTGTGGTTTTGGATCAAAATATACAAAGGAGGTGCTGCCCAAATTTTTAAAAGACGAAACACGTTTTCAAACAAGCAAATTTCACTTGCATTTTCATGTTCTTTTTGTTATGCATTAAGAAAACTTGATTTCATTATACATTTATTTCAAAACTTCACCTCCTTTATTTTCTTAAAAATGTTTATATTTCTGGGTTTCAGCTTACTTGAATTACGTTACGACTTTAGACGTTGCGTGATTTAAGTGCTGGTCACGGGCTAATATTTCGGGTCGTGACAAAGTTGGTATCAGAGCGCTAGGTTTAACCTTGGTTCGAGTCTATGTTTGACTATGCGGAGTTTAGGACGGGTATGTATTTTGGAACCTTGGCTTGACCTTACGGAACTTAGACTTGAACGGGGGTGGGGGGTATTAGACCCGAACTTTCGTTTCTTAGGCTGACCCTGATTGATGGAGTAAGTAGCTTGAGTAGAGTAACGTACCGTACGTATGTTCCACGATATATTTACGATACGATACTCCACTTAAGAAACCTTAGGATGTACATATTTTAAGATCTGTGATTCTCTTCGTATCCTTGATTATACATCCATTTGAGATCCTTGATTTTATTTGTTCCATGATCATACTCTCATTGATGTTGTTCCTTCTTATGATCATGTATCCATTCTGGATCTGTCGTTTCCTTTCATGCCGTTGATCTGCTTTCTTCGATACTCGATTGAGGTTCCTGTCACCATGGTTTGAGCTTAGATTGAGCTGCTGCTAGTATTGCGGCAGGGCGAGCTCATCTGGTACGAGGACTGTGTAGGGTGTTTTCGTCACCCTATAGAGATGGGAATTCACGCGCGCTTGTCAGGCGCATTACAGATTCCCCCTACCTAGGGTAGGCCGGGGGTTAATGATTGTGGGGATCCGAATCTCCGACACCCGCGAACTAAGCTGCCGTTAATTACCCCTCGCCTTTGGAGCGAGGGAACCTCCGATTGACGGGTTAAACTGTTCATACGAACTCAATGTGCAGTGTTGTGTTTTGAAGGGGTTTTGGATATATCGGGGGCCCCGCTAAGTTCTTACGGGGGTCCCGCTACCCGGATAGCGGGCTGGGGGTCAAAGGGGCTAGCAGCCCCCTTGCGGGGTGAGGGGCAGCGCCCCGTTAGAATTTTTTTTTCTAACAGGGACAGTGTCGTGGAGTATGTGTGTGTGTACATATGTATACATATATGTATATATATAAAAAAAAAGGGGGGGGCGAAAGGCATCCAAAGGATGCGTGGGGCCAGCGCCAGCGCTTTGAGCGCAAGAGCGCTAGCGCTTTGAGAGCTAGCGCGCCACGTGTGAGCACGTGGGTGCTTGGGTGCGAGCGCACTGAGCGCTAGCGCGCCACGTGTCAGCACGTGGGTGCTCGGGCGCAAGCGCTCTGGGCGCTAGCGCTCTGGGTGCGAGCGCTCTGAGCGCAAGAGCGCTGGCGCACTGAGCGCTAGCGCGCCACGTGTCAGCACGTGGGCGCCCGGGCGCTAGCGCAAGAGCGCTAGCGCACCACGTGTCAGCACGTGGGCGCTCGAGCGCTAGCGCTCTGGGTGGTAGCGCTCTGAGCACAAGCGCGCTAGCGCTATGAGCGCTAGCGCTCCACGTGTCAGCACGTGGGTGCTTTAGCGCTAGCGCTCTGGGCTCAAGAGCGCTAGCACACCACGTGTCAGCACATGGGCGCTCGAGCAGCAAAAGGGACTTGGTCCCCACAATGAGAGTTGTACTCCCAGAAATGAGCACTTATTGTTGGAGATAGTGCCCTCAGAGTCAATTATTGGATCACAGGCACGTGATTGCAATGATTGAGGGAGGACCTATTCCGGTAGGACAGTCTTACTCAAGATGATAGTATGCTATATGGTTTACCTTTATCATCGTGTACTGCTTTAGGTGACCTTACTGGTCACTATTGCACGTTGATAGAGCCCCTAAGATTCTTGCTTGACTACCAGCAGTATGAGGGCGATCATATACGTAGGAGCTGGTAGTCTATAAGCATATCCTTAAAAGGTCCCTAGTCATGGGAGTTTCGAGACAGGGCATCGATACTCCAGAGTAGACTAGTGTATACAGTCGAGACCCCGACGAGGGGCGGTGGCCGGTCTCACAAGCCACTGGTGTCAGTTGGTTCACCTAAGATGTATACAGGTGCTCATTGGGTTATGAGTACACCGGACAGGACTCGTCGGGAACATGCTAGTTGGTCTTATACCTGACGTCAGATAGCAGTTCCCTGGTGACATGTGTACAGGTTAGTTCATCGACCTGAGATCGTCATTTGTCTCGTGTGAGTTTCCATTGTACTTTGATTACTACCCTACCACGCTCAAAGAAGACGTGCAAACAGGTTTTAGTTGGCTACAGTCCCGAGCCACATGAAGGCAGTGAGCAGATCTTCAGGGGTTCGTCTCTCCCGGTATTGGGGGTGAGGTCGCGCTGTGTCTAGGAGAGCCCTTACACGAAGTCCTTGGCCAAGGCAGGAGATTTACTGGTAGGTATTCCAGTATCTCAGGGTGTTCTGGGCTACACTCCGACACGACTTGTACCGCTTTTGGGGTTCTGACTTTTACCAACCCCCTGGGCCCGCCATGCGATGCTCATAGACGAACGGACCGGACTGTACGGATACTGTCACTGACAGACTCAGTAGGGTGTCAGGATGAGTTCGCTCATCGACGTCCCTTTTGGTCAATAGCTGGTAGCCCGTCACGTATGGCTAATACATCTGACGTGCTTGTGGTTAAATCCACAGCCATAGTATTGACGAGTCTTTAGAGTCCCCCACATTCAGTTACTCAAGTTTCGGGCGAAACGCTGTAGAGGCCGTATGGAGATATGACAGGGTTCGATCAGATACGTGCGGTATTGCACGGGTCAGGATCGGACGGTTAGTACTAGAGGCCGCATGGATATATGGCAGGGTTCGATCAGATACGTGCGGTATTGCACGGATCAGGATTGGACGGATAATACTAGCCGGCTTTGGTTTAAGCCGGATCCTAGTATAGTACTGTATAGATTTTGTCTCATTGCATTTGTATTTCGGTCGGAATACAAATGCGGGTATGTATATACAGTAGCGGGGTTTTCCTGTAATTTATTACGGGATCAGTTTTTTGGAGTTGACAGTTTGTTTTCCGTTTCGGCCATATTTCTTTGTATCTTTCATTGGCTGAAGATTGGTGGAGGAGGGCTTCTTTGCATTTGTGCAAATAAGAATTTTGGAGGGTTGTCTTTGCATATCTTTGTATCATGATAATTCCTCCACCATTTGACTTCTTCTTCATTTCACCATGGTTGTTGATGATTACTTGATGGAGTATTGGTTTTGGTTATTGATCATTGCTTGATTTTGGAGTAATGATGATGGTTGGTTGAGTGTGGGTTTGAGTGTGTGATCATTTCCTTTCATGATAACATTTTTGATCTCTCTCTCTTGCATTATTCTTGTGAGACTCTCCCTCATTCTCTTCACTCCATTCTCACTCACCACCATGCATGGCCGGCCAAGCAAGGAGAGGGGGCTGCCCATATTTTTGTGGGGGATTTTTGGTTCTCTCATGCTTGCAAAAATCCCCAAGTTCATCACAAAATTCCACAACTTCATTTCCTCCACCAAAATGGCAACTCCATCAAACCCCAAGAGACAAAGTATTCTACACATATTCTACAGCAAACCTTGGGCACATCGGCTCGCCAACTTCATGCACGAGTTGCCTCGGTCCAGAGGTGGGAGCCCGTAAAAGAAGCCGGCGACGTGGTGCCCTTCCGGCGACGTGGTGGAGAACGGAGATTCCGCGGGAAGATCGGGACGACGACGAGAAGACCGAAGGACACGGATCGCTCGGTATATCTCTCTACCCCCTTCTTGTTTGCTAGGACTAGATTTAATGGCACGATCTGGGTTTATAGTGCGCGGTGGTGCCAGTTTGAAAAGTTAAAGTAAATCATCGCTTCCGCATTCCGGCATCGGATTGACGGCCGGGGCGCCGCTGTGCACTTACAGTGGTATCAGAGCCTCGCCATTAACCTAGTATAGCTTTGTCTAATGTGTTTACACTTTCGATCGAACAAAATTCCAAAACCCGCGTTTTCAAAAGCACAGTTTCTGTCGAAATTTTTTTGGCTCCAAAATTTTTTCAGTATATTGCAGAATGATGTGTAGGGCATTCTAAGCATTCTGTGAAATTTTAGTTGAATGATCCCATGTTTCCACCGCGGAACCGCGGCCAAACCCATGCTTGGGCCGCGGTTCCGCCGCAATATAGACTGTTCATGGCACCAAAATTTTACAGAGAGCTTCTGAGTAGAAAATAGGGTTTTTGAAATGTTATTTTTTGGGCCCAGATTTCTTTATGTGCTACAGTAATGCTTGGGGCCCACTTGGTAATATTTGATCGATCGAATGTTTTAAACACATTAGTTCACAGTATTTACATTATATCTGCGACCGTGAATGTCACTTGATCGGTAAATCTTGTCTAACTGCTATAGCCCGGTTAGACGGATTTGCGAACGTGACATTCACGTTGATGTTCTGTGTTATGCTGTGATGTTGCAGATTGGTCGTGGGGGATAGCCTGGATGCAATGGTAGTACAGATTTTGTTGTATTATGTACATTTGATATTGCGGGGCGAGCGTCCGACATGTGGACTGCCGTCACTGCCTGATTGTATATTATTCTTTTGGGGCACGACCAGGTCGAGGTCGATGTACCCGTTGTATGTATATTTTACTTTCTGTACTAGGATTACCCCAAGGAGGGGTACACGGATAGCCGGGTTCTAGAGGGCAACGGGCCCGCATCTCATGGCATTGAGACGGAGGGGGCTTCACTCTAGAATTGGCGGGCTATTCGCCGCACTCGTAGGGGGTACAGGTTGACCCAGGAGGGGTGCCCAAGTTACCGGATTCCGTGAAGTGCCGGGTGGTCCATTCACGTTGCTGAAGGGGGATGCCTCGCTTCAGGTTTTGGCGGGTAACTTGCCGCGCCCGTAGGGGTCTAGGATTTCATTGCACAGGCTATCCACACGACCAGGGGAACGTCGGGTTTCAGTAGCGGCTCTGTGAAACCCGGGGATCGCAGATATCTGTATTGTTCTGTGATGCTGTACATTTCTGTGATGTTGCATTTTATCACGCCTTGAGCGAAAATATTATATATTGATATATATACTAGTAGATGTTGTATATGTTTTGCATCGGCGCTAGTCCAATCCCCGCTCTGTCGTTAGTTAAGTAACCTAACGGGTAATGACGGGACCCAGTGGCGATGCTGATGGCATATACGTACATCATTATTTTCGTTCTTTATTGGTGTGATCAATTGATGGGACTGCGTTGATTCGGATCAATGCAAGTTAAAAACAAACCTATTCTGATGTTGTTGGAACACTTTTCAAAAAGCTGTTATTGCAAGGACGTTCTCTTTTGTTTTGCATCGTGGTATTCGGTTGGAATATCCTGCTCCTCAGTCGACGAGGCAAGGGCCGAGATCCCTTCACCGGGAGTGACCCCTTGGACAAAAAGTTTGCGTCAGGGCAATAACTTCACTATAGCCGATTACTTTTGCTTTGCATCTTGGTATTCAGTTGGAATATCCCGCACCTCATTCTACGGGGAAAGAGCCGAGGTCCCTTCACCGGGAGTGACCTCTTTAGCAAAGGTTTTCGTCGTTATATTTTTAAAAGCTATCCAGTTCCTTCAACGATATCAAGTTCATTACGTTAAAGGTTTTCGCTAGAAACCATTCGTAGCCCTCCGTCGTTTCATATGGGTAGTCAATAGTATTCAAGCTGTGTTTGTTCGCCAAAGTCAAGGCACCGTGTTTGGTAGCTATTGGGTATTCATATGCAGCATAGATAGATGCGTTGGTTTGGGACAGTCGTATAACCTTGTTGGCCAAAGTCAAGGGCTTGTACGGGTGGGTTCAAATCAACCTGGAGAATGACGGGTAGAACTTGACATGTGACTTATGATTTGTTGGCCAAAGTCAAGGTCATAAGAGTATGGGGCAAAAATCCACATCGGGAGTTTCTAAAGAAACTGAAACTTGCCAGATATGCGCATACCTTCTGTAGTGTGATGATGTGAGCGGATTCCGTCACATTATCATGCGATGATAGTTGGATCCCGATTCCCACTGATGAGTTGGTTTACTCATCGGGTGATCCCGACTAATTCTTCTTTCAGGTTTGGAGGAGAATTTGACGGTACAGTGGGAGGTTTCCAGATTAGATAAATTGGTAACCATTCTGATCTAGGTTAGAGTGCACGCTGAGTGTTTCTTTTCTCTCTCTCTTTGGCAGCGACCATTGACCCGACCCTAAGACTATGAATCAGTGACCAAAATTGACCGAACCTTCTAAAACACTGGCTTTTGGATTGTCAGAGTTGCAAACCTCATTGCCTCTCCTACTTTTACCATTTTCTCCAGGACACCCCGTATTACTACGAACGTCCACTTCCATTGGACAAAACCATCGTATGGTTATATACGAACTCGAAGGAATTTATTCGAGGATGGTTTCTAGTTCTGGAGAAAACGGATAGGACTATTCAGTTGTCTTTTCATTTTACCTTCTCTCAGGTTGCGAGTACTCCTTGGTTTAGGAGATAGTACACCTATTACGCAAATTGGATAGTCTTCTTCCAAACCTTAGGCTGATGCCGAACGGTGGGGAATGAAGAAAACCAATTAGCATAACGATGGTGTACAGAAGGTATTAAGTAAAGACATAACAAGGGATTAGTAAGAGGGCAAAGTAAATTGCGACTGCTATTCACGACCAAACCGAGTATTTATTCGCCAATCCTAAATCACCTTTGTATTTCTCTAGAACACTCCGTATCACTACGAAGATCAACAGTTTATTGGATACTCCATCGTATGGTTATATACGAACTCGAAAGGAACTTGTTCCAGTTCGGGGATGGATTCTGGTTCAGGAGAAATAGGAATAAGGTTTATTCGGTTGTCTTTTATCTTCACCTTCTCTCACATTGTGAGTGTTCCTAGGATTAGGACAGTACACCCATTATGCTTATTGGATAGTCTTCTTCCAAACCATAGGCTGGTGCCGAACGGTAGGGAAGGAAGAAAACCATTTGGCCTAAAGGGGTGTACAGAAGGTAATGACTAAAGACATAGAAAGGGATTTGGAAAGATGGCAAAGAATTACACGGTTACAGTTGTGAATCTGGATAATGGAAGAGGCATTACTAGGAATACCGGGATACCCCATCGAAACATTTCAATGTTTCAGTTTCACTGTGTACTGTTAAAGGAAAACTGATTTCCCGATTAGATACTTACTCCAGGGTATGTATTTACCAGGTATGATTCTCACATCTGTATGGTTTTACAGATGATGAGTGGGAGTAAGTTATTGGGAATTAGGTGATCATCCTCATTATATCAAGATTCGTTGTAATTGGTGATATTTGAGGAAATCGCCTGGGCTGTTTGCCGGTCGGCAAATATTTGGTTTTGAATATCCGTTGCTATGCACCAATTTCAAATTGATATATTTGTACGTCTATTTTTATAGAGTGAGATATACCTTTTTGGAATTATGTCGATGACATTTACCTATATCAGTGGATGGTTAGGTAAGGAGCATTAAACAGCGGTGTAATTCTTCTTTACCACAAGTACAGTTTTCAACCTACGACACACATGGGTTGAGTTATCAGACTCAAGGGACTTATACAGATTATTGTATGTTGTCCAGGGTCCATCAGGACAGAGGGGTTGGTCCTCGTACTATATTCGGTTTACTTATGACTTCTCTAGTTTTTAGACAGGTGTTTCGTGGAAACACAGGGTCCGAATTTTGAGAAGTTATAGGTATTTGAATAAAGTAGAGAACCAGATATTGCAAGTATCGGGATTCTTCAAAGTGATCGGAGACGTAGATACTTGTGTAAGGTATTCAGTTGATAGTTGTGATTAAGAGAACTTGCTTCTCTTTCAGGTTACTCATAATTGGAAGCATTCCTAAGTTGAGTAACGGTGATCGGCCTCTTTCCATTTAGTTGACATGCGCTGGAGACAGTTGCATGATTTGAATCTGGTTCAATTAAATCAGTGCCTCTGGTTCTATATTGGATATAGAACAGTTCATATCTTAACGATGTTAAGGTACGGGGAGTTGTCCGGCTTATGCTTAAAACCGGACTCTGGATAACTCAAGGCACGTTTCTGTAATGGCTGTTTGTGGGTTGACCCAGGCTATGACGAGGGTTGATTTTCTACCATCTGGAAGATCAATAGTGATATTGTTCTAGACTCGCCACAGTTTTAATAAAAATGGATTTTTTCAGAAAACAGTAGTGGGAGTATGGTAGAACTGGAAGTGATTCCAGAACCGCAAACGATTACTGAAGATTTGATAAGGAACCTAAAGATTCAATCTGGTTTGACATTCCATTGGCCACTCCGCAGATAAGGTGGGTAACTTCAGGCACCCGAGAGGTACTCCGGTAGCCTCAAGGACGGTGACAGGGAAGTTCTTGTTTACCCAGACTTGCCATTGCTGTTGTTCCAGGCTGCGAGACCCGGCGGGAGTATGAGTATAGCGTCATTCTGAACTGGCTTTAGAAGTGTACGTCTATATGACTCTGCCAGAGGGTTGTCGTAGTTAGTGGGAGCAGCGGATGCTTGGTGGACAAGTGGCTTATGTCTATTTATAGACTAAAGCAGATATAGCGGAGATAGATCATCCATTTCTGACATGACAGTCATAGGTTTGACTTCATCAGAACAGGGGATGGATCTGTTGAGAAGATAGTAGGGTGTGATGTCCTGGTATTTGGATGACATACACAGAGTAGGAAGTGATATTCCTATACTACAATCGGTTATACTTTGGTCGTCACACAGTGGTTTCTCCACACGGGACTTGGACATTTTAACAGACATACTGGTTACTAGATCTATGGTTTTAGATCTAGATTTGGGTGGTTTCCCAATCAGGGTACTTAGACAGCATTCTAAGAGTATTTAGAATGGACGACTCCTGGAACGGTAGTGTACCTGCAGGTGATGGAGTCACCCTCTCTAAAGGTGTCTTACAGACTAAAGGGGAGAGGGATGTGCATGATTGACAGATCACTTGCTTAGGCAATTGAGTCAATCATGAGATGTCAAGTACCACACCAGATGTTGTTCTTGCACTAGATGCAATAAGTTGACATTGATCCTATCCTAGAGAAACAGTCGGAAGCAGATTTAGAACATAAGTGGATGTTCTAGGAATATGATAACGACAGCCTCATTTGCGAGACAGTTATCATTCTAGGCTTCCAAGGTGACCTGGATGACAGAGAGGTTGTCAGAGTTATAGTTTTCCCGCTGACGAGGGGCAGTATTTTGGACAGGTGATCCAAGGCAATACTGAGGGAGGCATGGCGCAGGTTACTGATTAAGTTCAGTTGACGATACAGTCTAAGAAGTTTGGATTTGGAGTTCATTTATGAGCTAGGTCCCATCAGACATCCAGACACATTCTAAAACAGGTATTGCTCATTTCGGGAGATGGCTTTCTCTGCGAACTTGAGATATAGAGAGACATAGAATGAAACATCAAAGCGGATCCACTCACTGAGGCTATTCCTCGAACGCAATAGTTTCGCAAACAGGTTTTGTGAGACTGACTAGTAGAGGAGTTGGGTGTTCGGTATCACACGGGCTGTGAGTATGCGACATCGCAATAATTAGGCTTGAGTGCAAGTGGGAGATTGTTGGAGATAGTGCCCTCAGAGTCAATTATTGGATCATAGGCACGTGATTGCAATGATTGAGGGAGGACCTATCCCGGTAGGACAGTCTTACTCAAGATGATAGTATGCTATTTGGTTTACCTTTATCATCGTGTACTGCTTTAGGTGACCTTACAGGTCACTATTGCACGTTGATAGAGCCCCCAGGATTCTTGCTTGACTGCCAGTAGTATGAGGGCGATCATATACGTGGGAGCTGGTAGTCTATAAGCATATCCTTAAAAGGTCCCTAGTCGTGGAAGTTTCGAGACAGGGCATCGATACTCCAGAGTAAACTAGTGTATACAGTCGAGACCCCGACGAGGGGCGGTGGCCGGTCTCACAAGCCACTGGTGTCAGTTGGTTCACCTAAGATGTATACAGGTGCTCATTGGGTTATGAGTACACCGGACAGGACTCGTCGGGAACATGCTAGTTGGTCTTATACCTGACGTCAGATAGCAGTTCCCTGGTGACATGTGTACAGGTTATTTCATCGACCTGAGATCGTCATTTATCTCGTGTGAGTTCCCACTGTACTTTGATTACTACCCTAACACGCTCAAAGGAGACGTGCAAACAGGTTTTAGTTGGGTACAGTCCCGAGCCACATGGAGGCAGTGAGCGGATCTTCAGGGGTTCGTCTCTCCCGGTATTGAGGGTGAGGTCGTGCTGTGTCTAGGAGAGCCCTTACACGAAGTCCTTGGCCAAGGCAGGAGATTTACTTGTAGGTATTCCATTAGTATCTCAGGGTGTTCTGGGCTACACTCCGACACAACTTGTATCGCTTATGGGGGTCTGACTTTTACCAACCCCCTAGGCCCGCCATGCGATGCTCATAGACGAATGGACCGGACTGTACAGATATTGTCACTGACAGGTTCAGTAGAGTGTCAGGATGAGTTCGCTCATCGACGTCCCTTTTGGTCAATAGCTGGTAGCCCGTCACGTATGGCTAATACCTCTGACGTGCTAGTGGTTAAATCCACAGCCATAGTATTGACGAGTCTTTAGAGTCCCCCATATTCAGTTACTCAAGTTTCGGGCGAAACGCTGTAGAGGCCGTATGGAGATATGGCAGGGTTCGATCAGATACGTGCGGTATTGCACGGATCAGGATCAGACGGTTAGTTCTAGAGGCCGTATGGATATATGGCAGGGTTCGATCAGATACGTGCGGTATTGCACGGATCAGGATCGGACGGATAATACTAGCCGGCTTTGGTTTAAGTCGGATCCTAGTATAGTACAGTGTAGATTTTGTCTCATTGCATTTGTATTTCGGTCGGAATACAAATGCGGGTATTTATACAGTAGCGGGGTTTTCCTGTAATTTATTACGGGATCAGTTTTTTGGAGTTTCCAGTTTGTTTTCCGTTTCGGCCATCTTTCTTTGTATCTTTTATTGGCTGAAGATTGGTGGAGGAGGGCTTATTTGCATTTGTGCAAATAAGTATTTTGGAGGGTTGTCTTTGTATATCTTTGTATCATGATAATTCCTCCACCATTTGACTTCTTCTTCATTTCATCATGGTTGTTGATGATTAGTTGATGGAGTATTGGTTTTGGTTGTTGATCATTGCTTGACTTTGGAGTAATGATGATGGTTGGTTGAGTGTGGGTTTGAGTGTGTGATCATTTCCTTTCATGATAACATTTTTGATCTCTCTCTCTTGCATTATTCTTGTGAGACCCTCCCTCATTCTCTTCACTCCATTCTCACTCACCACCATGCATGGACGGCCAAGCAAGGAGAGGGGGATGCCCATATTTTTGTGGGGGATTTTTGGTTCTCTCATGCTTGCAAAAATCCCCAAGTTCATCACAAAATTCCACAACTTCATTTCCTCCACCAAAATGGAAACTCCATCAAACCCCAAGAGACAAAGTATTCTACACGTATTCTACAGCAAACCTTGGGCACGTCGGCTCGCCAACTTCGTGCCCGAGTTGCCTCGGTCCATAGGTGGGAGCCCGTAAAAGAAGCAGGCGACGTGGTGCCCTTCCGGCGACGTGGTGGAGACCGGAGATTCCGCGGGGAGATCGGGACAACGACGAGAAGACCGAAGGACACGGATCGCTCGGTATATCTCTCTACCCCCTTCTTGTTAGCTAGGACTAGATTTAATGGCACGATCCGGGTTTATAGTGCGCGGTGGTGCCGGTTTGAAAAGTTAAAGTAAATCATCGCTTCCGCATTCCGGTGTCGGATTGACGGCCGGGGCGCCGCCGTGCACTTACACTTATTATTCTGTATATATATATATATATATATATATATATATATATATATATATATATATATATATATATATATATATATATATATATATATATATATATATGAGGAGTTAAACTCCTAAGATGTTTTGAAGCTGATGAAGGGCTTCTCCAGTTGTGCCCTCGTTCTTCCCCAAAGTGGGTTTTCTGGGGATGGGTCTCTTTCTTCTTCCTTTGTTGGCCGGATCTTGAAGATCAAGAAATATGAGATTCTAAAAATCTCTTCTTTCTGAGATCTGATGGAAGATTTGAGTTCCCCTTTGTGGGTTTTGTGGTGAAAGCCTATTTAGTTTTGGAAAAGGAAGAGTAAAACTCTTGATTTAATTAAAAAAAAGAGGAAGGTTTAGAACCTTGAGGAAGGAGAAGATCACAGATCTAGATTTTTCTTTGGAGAGAGAAAAAGTTATGAGATATTTTAATTACCCTTGCCTTTATAGGTGATTAGTCGAAAATATTGTATTTTTAACACGGCAATTTCCCTATCATTTGCACTCATTTAGAAGTGTACGGCATTCATATTTCACATATTAGCAAAACTGTCGCAAAATATCAGATTGCATGTGTTAGACTCTAAAACCGGCACTATAAAAGAAATTGACTGCATTTCATGGCATCGCATCATCCCTATATTGCGCAACACTTGTTTTGAGATCTGTGCAGGAAAATCCAGAAGAAAGGCCAAAATGTACATGGTACCGATCAAACATGACGCCAACTCAATGATTTGGAATCTGGTATTAATGTAATGGGAATTCAGGAATTCAATATATCACAAAATACAGAAGAAGACATCAAAAGTCAACACAAGAAAGTTGAAGCCCCAAGGAGCCCAAATGGCCACGGAACCGCGGCCTAAGCCGCCTATTGCCGCTGTTCCGCGGCTCTTCTACCACTTCAGATCCCCATTTTTGGTGCACAACACCTACCTCAGTGTGTACAGCTCAGAATGACACAACAATTTCCAGAAAGCCCCAGAAGCTTCTGCCAGATCAGCAAACCCTTGTTCTTACACTAAACTAGCCTTGTATTCTAGAAACTTCTCCCTAAACCCTAGCTTAAACCCTATGCTAAGCCTAACTAACTACTTCTAAAAGTCTTTCAACAAACTTTTGGAGGGAACTTCTCAAGGCTTAGGGTTTGGGAAATCTATAAATAAGACCCTAGACTCACTTGTAAAGGGGATCATCTCTTGGATTCATTCATTCATTGAAATCAATAGATCCATTCACTCTCTTTCTTCATCTTCTTCTTCCACAAGTCTAGTGACAAGGCTTGTGTGAAACCCTAACCCTAATTCCAATCAAAAGCCAAGATTCCCGAGTACCAAATCAAGCAAGAAGCCTTGCAACCTTTTATGAGCCAAGCCGATCTTCAACAGAGCAAGTGGTCCAAGCCGATCCGCGACTCACGGAGCCGAGCGACGCCAATTCGACAATTTAGTTCTTCCTCTTGTAGTTCTTGAGCGACTGTAATCAAATTGTTGATATAAATAAAAGGTGATATTCTTTTATCTTGTTTTCTTTAAATTCTTGTATCATGATTCAATCTAAATTTCTAGGTGTAATTCTTGTTGTGATGTTTGAGTAATACTCCGCTCGTCGAGGAGTCGAGACGATCAATAGAATGATGATGTAATATATCTTAAATCGATTCTTGAGTCCTACGAGTTTTGTAAACCCTAGCAAGTTCAAGAATCGAAGACCCAATTCATTGCGATGCTTTCTTGATTGATATCGCTCGAGATTGGGGAGTTACGATCGTTTCTTGAAATTGCTAGAGGCTAGAATGTGAATGATATCGACGCAAGAACAAGGGTTAAACGATGAAACCCTAGTTTCACGAGAAAGCCCTAACTCTCGTCGATCATCATCGATCTAGTATCAATCCTTCGAAGGAGAAGAACACGAAATCTTGAGATTACATCACGTCTATAGATCCGATCGATTCCTACGAGCCTCATTTAGATTCTTAGCATTTGATTGGAAATATCATCGAAACCCGATTCTCGATTGTTTATCAGTTTCTTGATTCTTGATTAGATTAGTGACACCTGAATCAATCGATAAAATCTTGAATCATGTTTTCCTTTCTTTTCGATTAACTTTTCAATTCAAGCAAATTAAATATAAAAACGAATCGCACAATCCCTGTGGACGATCCGCACTCGCTTACGATCTACAACCGACACCATAATTGATTGCGGTCAAATATAATTCTTTGATTGTGATTCTATACAATTTTCTAATTACCGACACAAAGAAACTTATTCGCTTTATTCGATTTACACAAACAAGAAATTTTATTACAATCAAATGAAACCGTTATCAGGGATCATTTGAGTTGATTTACTTACACAGTCTCGAATTTTACGATCAATCAAATGGCGCCGTTGCCGGGGACTATTTGATTTGATACACACTCCAAGAATTTATTACAATCAAATGGCGCCGTTGCCGGGGATTACGCGCTAATTCGTTTCATATTAAAGTTTGAATTGAAGAATTTATTCCATTGTTATTTTGAGATCAAAATTCGTGCAAACCCTAAACGATTTGTTGTGGTTCATTGCAAGAAAATCTGGAGCTGTTTGGCAATTGAAGAATTTTTTTTGAAAATTCCAGAGAGCTGGAGTTATCAACAGGAAGTTTCTGTTGAATTTTGGCGAAGTGATCAGCACAAACAACCGCGGAAGCGCGGTCTAAGTACCCATATGCGGCGGAACCGCGGCATTCTTGAGGGTTCTCTGTGAAAATTTTGCTTCAGGTAATTTCTTACCTTCTCCTCTCTCCTCTTTTTAGCTCCAACTAACAGTTTGTGCAGGATTCTTTGCAAATAATCCCAGCTCGCAAATTGCAAAATTAAATTTGTGCGTGATTTTGTTTCTTGGTTGTTTGCATTCCAATACGGATATTAAGGGGCACGGCCAAATCCAAATTAGGTGGGGATTTCATTACCCTTCCTAGGCCCCGAAAACCACAAAACTTGCATTCGCATTGACCCACATTAACTAAAAAATATCTAGAGATGACTCTAAGGACCGTCGCGCTCACTTAGGACAAGAGAAGGCCGTGGGTAATTCATTGCTTATCCGCGTTTTCTTGTGGTGTCTAGGCAAGTGTGTCGAAGGCTAGTGGTTATTAATTAGGCCCACTACTTACGTAGTGGAGTACCTTCCCACTTACCTGGCACTTACCTGGCCACTGGGAGACAAAGAGGCAGTGGAGGATTCTATCCTGCGACTTGTCTTTTGGCAGTTAGGAGCGGTCTAGAGCCGGACCTAGGTGACCACTAGATTCTAAGGTTTTTGTTGCTGCATTTGTTGTGTCGCATCATTTTTTTCAAAAATCCGTCCCTTTTTCAAAGCAAACACCGCATTCATTCATACCCCTAATTATAAGTCAACGCTGCCACTTGTACTAACCCTTTTTAGTTCAAGATAGGCTAGACACGGGATTCTAGTGCCCGTTTAGTCCGCGTACCCTTTATCGACTCCGAAGTCGGTATTTCTCCATTTACTTCTCCTTTACCCACTACCACACCCACACCGATGGATCCGACTCCATCAAACTTCTTTAACACTAATCTGCCGCCGTCCGTTGGTGCGCAGAATCCACCCCGCATTTCTCTCCAGGAGAGGTGCTATCCACTTCGAGGTCCTCTTTCGACCTGCTTATCCACACCACCAGCCAATGGGGATAACTTTGAGATTAAACCCCAATACATCAACCTTTTACCCAAATTCCACGGACTCGAGACTGAGGACGCTTACGTTTTCATTACCAAATTTGAAAACGTATGCGCAATGATGGGTATGTCACAACTTTCAGTGGATGTGATGCGTCTACGACTTCTTCCATTTACTTTGTGCGATATAGCCGAGAAGTGGCTATATAACACTACCGCACACTCTATTACGAATTAGGAAGAATTCGTCGCTGCATTCCTTAAGAAATTTTACCCAATACAAAAGACAGCTCGAATCCGTAGCGAACTGAATCAATTTGCCCAGCTCCCTACTGAACCATTCTCTAAATGCTTTGAACATTTCAAGGATCTTTTGGTTCAGTGTCCTCATCACGGCATCCCAAGATGGGAGCTTTGCCGAATCATTTATGAGGGCATTAACCCAAACACTAAACAGAGCCTTGAAAACATGTGTCAAGGTACTTTTATGACTAAGGATGATGGGGAAGCATGGAAGTATTTAGAAGAGTTCGCTGAAAAATCACTACAGTGGGAGAGTGGAACCCAACCATTGAATAGGGGTGGCGTACACCAAATAGATGTGTCCATAGGTGTTCGAGCTGAAATGGCAGCAATGCAAAAGAAGCTCGACGCTATGGAACACAAATTTACAGTAGCCTCCCTAAACCCAGTGTCGCTCCCCAAAACTGTTTGTGGGTGCTGTTCTGATCCGTCTCATTTAACGGAAGAATGTCCATTAAACTCTGCGTTTCAAGGTCACGAGCATACAAATGCTGCATTTCAACGACCTAGAAACGATCCATATTCTTCTACGTACAATCAGGGTTGGAGGAATCACCCGAATTTCGCTTGGAACCAAAACCAATCTCAAAACACGGTTCCAAACACGAATAATTTTCAAAGGGCTCTTCCTCCACCACAACAGCAACCCCTTCAACTCACTCAGCACCCCTATCAGTCACAAAATTTCCAAAATCAGGTCAACAATCCTGCACAGTCTAATCCTATGACCTGTTCTGACGAATTCTCTCAATTCACTCAAACCATGAAATCACTTTTATCAAATTTCATAGAGGTTTCGACTGAGGTTAGATCTTCCGTCAGTAAGATAAAGAAAAACTCAGCGTCTCAAGCTGTGAGTATAAGATCGATGGAAGCTGAAATCGCACGCCTTAAAGTCGAAATGAGTGCGAGAGAAAAAGGGAAACTTCCCTCTCAACCCCTACAGAATCCTGGGCATTACAATGTAAATGCCGTCACAACGTTGAGATCGGGAAGAGTGCTGAATAATCATGTCGGGGAAGGTATTGATGATATTGAAAATCATATTAACACCCCGGCTGAGACCTTTCCACACACACACACTTCTCTTTCTGATCCTTCTTCTTCTACCACACCACCTTCTCGTGAGCCTATTCTCCATTTCCCATTAGGCTCAACACCTGAACCCAACCCTTATAGTTCTCCACAGACGGTCCCCACACCTCTTTTGGGACCTCGTCTACCTCCTCTTCCTTCTCCTATGATGGACCCGGCGCTTATTGCGAAAGCTCCTTACCCGAATCGGTTAAGGGGTAATAGAACGAGTTCTCATATGGAGAAAATTATGGAAATGTTCAAATAGGTTAACATCAATATCCCTCTCCTAAATGCAATTCAACAAGTCCTTGCTTATGCGAAAATTCTTAAGGACTTGTGCACTAGGAAGAGGAAGACTCAAGTGCCGAAGAAGGTCTTTATGGCTAATAATATCACCACTGCTTTTATTCCCCAGCTACCAAAGAAACGAAAGGACCCAGGATGTCCTACAATATCGATTTCTATTGGGGGTAAAAACATAAATCGTGCTCTTTTAGACCTTGGCGCAAGTGTTAACCTCCTTCCATATTCTGTATATGAGCAATTAGGGATTGGAGAGCTGAAACCTGCTCACTGCACTCTCCAGATGGCAGACCGTTCAATCACCAAACCAAGGGGTGAATTAGAAGATGTGTTGATAAAGGTCGGGGAATTTTTTTTCCCTGTAGACTTCATTGTGCTCGACACACAGCCTATAGCAAACCCCCGGGGCCAAATTCCGGTGATTCTGGGTCGTCCTTTCCTTGCCACTTCCAACGCTGTTATAAATTATAGAAATGGTTCAATGAACTTATCATTTGGAAATATGACCATTGAACTAAATATCTACAAAGTTGGAAGTCAGCCATCAGAACCCTCTGCTCATATTTTAGATGTGTGCTCTGTCCATGAGATCGCTCCCGATAGTTGTGGAGCTGAGGAACTTTGCTTTACTGATCTCGATGACATTACCACATCTCTGTTTGATTTCACACAAGATCTTAGTGAGGACACTTTTTCTACACTTGAGTCCTGCACTTCTGACTTTTCTCCACCCGAGTCTGTATCTTTCACAAGCTCTGAGCTTCTTTGTAAATCCAAAAATCACTTAATGATCCCTCCTTCTATCATTTCTCCGCCTGAATTAGATCTCAAAATTTTACCGTCTCATCTGAAATATGCTTATTTAGGTGAGAAGGAGTCTTTACCGGTTATAATATCCGCTTCTCTAGCATTAGAACAAGAGAATGCACTTTTATCGGTATTGAAATCTAACAAAGAGGCGTTTGGTTGGAGTATGGCGGACATCAAAGGGATTAGTCCCTTGATAGTTGAACATCATATACATGTGATGGATGATGCCAAACCAACCCGAGAACCACAGAGACGGTTGAATCCCGTCATGAAGGAAGCGGTCATGAAAGAGATCGTCAAATGCCTAGATAATGGTATTATATACCCCATCTCCGATAGCCAATGGGTGAGTCCTATACATGTCGTTCCTAAGAAATCTGGCATCACTGTTATTACCAATGAGGCAAATGAGTTGATTCAGACACGCGCCCAAACTGGGTGGCGTGTATGTATCGATTATAGAAAACTCATTGCTGCCACGAGGAAAGACCACTTTCCTCTACCATTCATTGATCAGATGCTGGAACGCTTAGCGGGACGAGAGTATTATTATTTTATGGACGGATACTCAGGCTATAATCAGGTCCCCATCGCCAAAAAGGATCAAGATAAAACCACTTTTACTTGTCCTTTTGGTACCTTTGCTTACAGTCGCATGCCCTTTGGGCTATACAATGCTCCCACTACCTTTCAGCGGTGTATGATGGGGATATTCTCTGATATGGTAGAGAATTTTCTGGAGATCTTTATGGACGATTTCTCGATTTTTGGAGACTCTTTTTCTGATTGCCTATCGAATCTTGACGCTGTTCTTACTCGTTGCAAAGAGAAGAACTTAACTTTGAACTGGGAAAAATGCCATTTCATGGTCCAAGAAGGAATTGTACTTGAACATGTTATTTCACAGAAAGGCATTGAGGTTGACAGAGCTAAGATAGATGTCATTCAAAACCTCCCTCATCCCAAAAGCGTCAAAGATATTCGATCTTTCCTTGGCCATGCGGGCTTTTATAGGAGATTCATTAAGGACTTTAGCAAAATTGCTAGACCTTTAACTCTTCTCCTGGCCAAGGATACGACCTTCCATTTTGACTCGGACTGCGAGACAGCTTTCGACTCACTTAAACACTCACTCACTTCAGCCCCCGTTTTATCATCTCCTAACTGGGACTACCCCTTTGAGCTAATGTGTGACGCATCTGACTTTGCAGTAGGTGCAGTCTTAGGACAACACATTGAAAAGATGCCACACGTAATATACTATGCAAGTAAGACCCTGAATGATGCGCAAATTAATTATACAACCACAGAAAAAGAACTTTTAGCTGTTGTATTTGCATTAGAAAAATTCAGGCCTTACTTAATTGGCTCACCTATAGTTGTGTATACTGACCATTCCGCTTTAAAACATCTTCTGGCGAAGAAAGATGCAAAAGGTCGACTAATACGTTGGATCCTTCTGTTACAAGAATTCGATCTTGTTATCAAAGATAAGAAAGGATGTGAAAACGTAGCAGCTGACCATCTTTCACGCATCATTTCTTCCCCTGTGACCCTGCCAATCAATGATTCGTTCCCTGATGAACAACTCTTGAGCGTATCCAATGAACCATGGTTCAGTGATATTGTGAACTATCATGCCACGGGACTGATACCCAGCGATTGGTCAAAACAGGACAAATACCGTTTTCTATCCCAAGTAAAACACTTTTACTGGGACGAGCCATATCTGTTTAAATATTGTCCTGATCAGATCATTCGCCGGTGTGTCCCGAATGAAGAGTTCAAGAGTGTTCTTTCTTTTTGTCATGATCAGGCCTGTGGGGGTCACATCGGTCCTAAAAAGAAGGCGGAAAAGGTTTTGCAATGTGGATTTTATTGGCCGACCTTATTCAAGGACGCATTTGACTATTGCAAAACCTGTACACAATGTCAGTACACGGGTAGAATATCCCAGAGAAATGAAATGCCTCAGCAACCCATTCTGGTTGTTGAAATATTCGATGTTTGGGGCATTGATTTTATGGGTCCTTTTCCCAACTCCTTTGGGAATTTGTACATACTGCTGGCGGTTGATTATGTCTCAAAGTGGGTTGAAGCCATTCCATGTCGCACTAATGGCAGGAAAGTTGTCATTAAGTTCTTGAAAGAGAATATCTTTTCGCGATTTGGACACCCACGCGCTATCATTAGCGATAATGGGACACATTTCTGCAACAGATCTTTCGAGACTCTGATGCGGAAATACTCAATCAACCACCAACTTTCTACACCCTATCACCCCCAAACAAGCGGGCAGGCTGAAATCTCAAACAGACAAATCAAACTTATCGTGGAGAAAACTGTTGCTAAAAATAGAAAAGTCTGGTCGACCAAACTGACGGATGCTCTTTGGGCATTCCGAACTGCATATAAGACCAACCTAGGGATGTCTCCATATAGGATAGTGTTTGGAAAAGCATGTCACTTACCTGTCGAGATAGAGCATAAAGCATTATGGGCTATTAAAGAAATAAATTTTGATTTAAACCTAGCTTGCAACTTTCGGAAGCTGCAACTTAATGAGCTAAGCGAACTCCGCGATGAAGCTTATGATAACGCTGTAATTGTAAAGAATAGGACTAAGGTTTTTCACGATAAAAACATTTTGAGGAAAACATTTACACCTGGTAAACAAGTCCTTCTTTATGATTCACGATTACACCTTCACACGGGTAAGCTCCGATCTCGATGGAAGGGACCTTTTGTTGTGCGGTCCGTATATCCGCACGGGGCAGTAGAGGTAGAAAATGTTAAAAACGGCACCTTTTTCAAAGTGAATGGACATAGACTAAAGCCGTATTTTTCCACTGACCCCACGGAGGAGCTCTTGTTCTTACAAGAGCCAGTTTATTTGGATTAAAATTCCTCCATCTCACCTTCATATCCTGTATATCACTGCATCATTTTTTTTGAATGAAGGTGAGTGAAAAGAATAAGTTTGGGGGAAGTTCTTCACTTATATATTTTGCCCCCACTAATAATTCCTCCCAGACTTACAGGTTTTTCAAGATTTAGCGGATGGCAACAGTGAGGACACTGTTGAAAACAAGTTTGGGGGAGGTTTGTGCTTATTTTTGAATCATTTGCATATCATTTGCATAAGCACAAAACATTTCTTTTAAAATCTATAAAAATTGAAAAATTTCAAAACCCATAAAAATTTTAAAAAAATTTCAAGTATAAAAATAATTTTAATATTTACACTTTTTTGTACATAAATAAGATAATGAAAGTTTAGATAGTGAAAAATTACATCCATGAGATTAGAAAAATTTAAGAAAATTAGAAGTTTTCTTATACGAACTAGTAATAAGTAGTTATGAGCCGTTGTCCCAAGGGTCAGTAAGATGAAAGACGTCACTAATCTGAGGATAAAAATAATTCTGAAAAATAGTTTCTATTTTGGAAGCCAAACATTTTGAACGTTGCTACCCTGCTATTCGCACTTACACACGTCTTGAAGCCTGGGATATTAGAGGATACCTTGAAATGCTCTTGTCTTAAAGCCGATGTATGAAGGAAATAAAAAAAAAGTGAATAAAGAAAATATAAAGTGGTGAGAAAAATGAACACTGGTTTTGTTATCACCGAGGGCAATAAAAAAATATATAGCGAGGGTGCTTCTTCACCTAGTGCCCTAAGGCCAACTGGTCTGGGAGTCACTGCTATGCCTGAGGTGGTGCAAGACGAGGAAAATACACCAAGTAAGCAAGCACAGGAGTAATCGGTCGGTTAGTACCTCAAGAAGTATTAACGGTCGCATGAAAGTGTGTGAGCATTCTCATCTAAATATTCATTAATTAAAAAATACTGAGGCTGATGGGCAAGAGTATGATAGCTTGAATTGAATTCTCCGTGTGTAGGGATGTCTTTACACACACGCAGGGTTATATGATCGGTGTTTGGAAGAAAGATAGGAATGAAATATAAGACGATGTTTTATTGAGGGAGGACGTGATTTCTGACATCTTTTCATGACCATTAAGATAGGGCTCATGACAACCGAAAAGCTAGCTTAGTTGGAAACCCTAATTTTCAAAGTCTTTCTTTTACAATTCTTTTCTTTAAATGTAATGTTCATGATCTTTCTTTTATTATTGGATTTTGTGGGTGTAATCCGCTGAAAACCCTCAGGAGACAACACTCCTCCTACTAGGGACACCTAGAGGTTTAAAGGCTTGTTGCACGTGCTCAGTGCAATCGTGTTGCCTACGAAAGTGTGCTAGTTAGTTTTTCTCTTTCTTTATTTTCTCCTTCTCTTTTTAAATAAAAAGTTCGCTCGAGACGGTCGAAATTAAGTTTGGGGGAATTTGATTAGTCGAAAATATTGTATTTTTAACATGGCAATTTCCCTATCATTTGCACTCATTTAGAAGTGTACGGCATTCATATTTCACATATTAGCAAAACTGTCGCAAAATATCAGATTGCATGTGTTAGACTCTAAAACCGGCTCTATAAAGGAAATTGACTGCATTTCATGGCATCGCATCATCCCTATATTGCGCAACACTTGTTTTGAGATCTGTGCAGGAAAATCCAGAAGAAAGGACAAAATGTACATGGTACCGATCAAACATGACGCCAACTCAATGATTTGGAATCTGGTATTAATGTAAAGGGAATTCAGGAATTCAATATATCACAAAATACAGAAGAAGACATCAAAAGTCAACACAAGAAAGTTGAAGCCCCAAGGAGCCCAAATGGCCGCGGAACCGCGGCCTAAGCCGCCTATTGCCGCGGTTCCGCGGCTCTTCTACCACTTCAGATCCCCATTTTTGGTGCACAACTTCTACCTCGGTGTGTACAGCTCAGAATGACACAACAATTTCCAGAAAGCCCCAGAAGATTCTGCCAGATCAGCAAACCCTTGTTCTTACACTAAACTAGCCTTGTATTCTAGAAACTTCTCCCTAAACCCTAGCTTAAACCCTAAGCTAAGCCTAACTAACTACTTCTAGAAGTCTTTCAACAAACTTTTGGAGGGAACTTCTCAAGGCTTAGGGTTTGGGAAATCTATAAATAAGACCCTAGACTCACTTGTAAAGGGGATCATCTCTTGGATTCATTCATTCATTGAAACCAATAGATCCATTCACTCTCTTTCTTCATCTTCTTCTTCCACAAGTCTAGTGACAAGGCTTGTGTGAAACCCTAACCCTAATTCCAATCAAAAGCCAAGATTCCCGAGTACCAAATCAAGCAAGAAGCCTTGCAACCTTTTATGAGCCAAGTCGATCTTCAACAGAGCAAGTGGTCCAAGCCGATCCGCGACTCACGGAGCTGAGCGACGCCAATTCGACAATTTAGTTCTTCCTCTTGTAGTTCTTGAGCGACTGTAATCAAATTGTTGATATAAATAAAAGGTGATATTCTTTTATCTTGTTTTCTTTAAATTCTTGCATCATGATTCAATCTAAATTTCTAGGTGTAATTCTTGTTGTGATGTTTGAGTAATACTCCGCTCGTCGAGGAGTCGAGACGATCAATAGAATGATGATGTAATATATCTTAAATCGATTCTTGAGTCCTACGAGTTTTGTAAACCCTAGCAAGTTCAAGAATTGACGACCCAATTCGTTGCGATGCTTTCTTGATTGATATCGCTCGAGATTGGGGAGTTACGATCGTTTCTTGAAATTGCTAGAGGCTAGAATGTGAATGATATTGACGCAAGAACAAGGGTTAAACGATGAAACCCTAGTTTCACGAGAAAGCCCTAACTCTCGTCGATCATCATCGATCTAGTATCAATCCTTCGAAGGACAAGAACACGAAATCTTGAGATTACATCACGTCTATAGATCCGATCGATTCCTACGAGCCTCATTTAGATTCTTAGCATTTGATTGGAAATATCATCGAAACCCGATTCTCGATTGTTTATCAGTTTCTTGATTCTTGATTAGATTAGTGACACCTGAATCAATCGATAAAATCTTGAATCATGTTTTCCTTTCTTTTCGATTAACTTTTCAATTCAAGCAAATTAAATATAAAAACGAATCGCACAATCCCTGTGGACGATCCGCACTCGCTTACGATCTACAACCGACACCGTAATTGATTGCGGTCAAATATATATCTTTGATTGTGATTCTATACAATTTTCTAATTACCGACACAAAGAAACTTATTCGCTTTATTCGATTTACACAAACAAGAATTTCTTTTCAATCAAATGGCGCCGTTGCCGGGGACTATTTGAATTGATACTTTTACATCCAATCAAGAAAATTATTACAATCAATAGGCTATATACTTTACATAATGCCCCTTGGGCTTTACAAAAATGGCATTTTATCCATCCCATG
This sequence comes from Agapanthus africanus, assembly GCA_030015575.1. NCBI lineage: Eukaryota > Viridiplantae > Streptophyta > Magnoliopsida > Asparagales > Amaryllidaceae > Agapanthus > Agapanthus africanus. The sequence continues at coordinate 246,441,742 of JASDDO010000004.1, read as the reverse complement.
GTTCATGCGCCATTTCTTTTTGCACATAAGCCATGGGCTTACAAAAATTTGGCTTTATGCCCATTTCACATACATTCATGCGTAAAAAATTACATAAAAAAATTATTTATTACATGATCTATATTTTGGCATGGAAGAGGCTGGCCGCGGGCTCGACTTGGGCATGGTCCCGCTTGACCTGGGCTTGGGCCCACCTGGCTTGGGGGTTGACCTTGACTTTCACTCGGTCAACCGGTGTGCAAATTTTTACCCCAACAAATTGCCCCCATCAATAAATGCACACAGCATATTTGAGTTGTGTGCATGAAATTGATGGATCTTGAAGTTGAACTTCGAGGTGGAACAGCATTCCGGGGGCGGAGCATCATCCCGGGGAGCATGATTCCTGGGGATCGGACCATCATTCTGATTCGTGGAGCATAATTCCAGGGTCGGAGTATCCCTCGGGGAGCATGATTCCCGGGGATCGAAGCATCATTCCGATGAGCGGAGCATGATTCCAGGGATCAGAGCATCATTCCGATGAGCGGAGCATGATTCCAAGGATATGAGCATCATTCCGAAGAGCGGAGCTTGATTCCAGGGGATCGGAGTATGATTCCGATGAGCGGAGCATGATTCCAGGGTTCGGAGCATCATTTCGAAGAGCGGAGCATAATTCCAGGATTCAGAGCATCATTCCGAAGAGCGGAGCATAATTCCAGGATTCGGAGCATCATTCCGAAGGGTGGAGCATGATTCCGGGGGATCGGAGCATGATTCCGGGTGATCGGAGCATGATTCCAGGGTTCGGAGCATCATTCCGAAGAGCGGAGCATAATTCCAGGATTCGGAGCATCATTCCGATGAGCGGAGCATAATTCCAGGATTCGGAGCATCATTCCGAAGGGTAGAGCATGATTCCCGGGATCGGAGCATCATTCCGAAGAGCGGAGCATGATTCCAAGGGATCGGAGCATCATTCCGATGAGCGGAGCATGATTCCAGGGGATCGGAGCATCATTCCGATGAGCGGAGCATGATTCCAGGGTTCGGAGCATCATTCCGAAGAGCGAAGCATGATTCCAGGATTCAGAGCATCATTCCAAAGAGCGGAGCATAATTCCAGGATTCGGAGCATCATTCCGAAGAGCGGAGCATGATTCCAGGGGATCGGAGCATCGTTCCGATGAGCGGAGCATGATTCCAGGGTTCGGAGCATCATTCCGAAGAGCGGAGCATGATTCCAGGATTCAGAGCATCATTCCGAAGAGCGGAGCATGATTCCAGGGGATCGAAGCATCATTCCGATGAGCGAAGCATAATTCCAGGATTCAGAGCATCATTCGGAAGAGCGGAGCATGATTCCAGGGGATCGAAGCATCATTCCGATGAGCGGAGCATAATTCCAGGATTCAGAGGATCATTCCGAAGAGCGAAGCATAATTCCAGGATTCAGAGCATCATTCCGAAGAGCGGAGCATGATTCCAGGGGATCGGAGCATCATTCCGATGAGCAGAGCATAATTCCAGGATTTGGAGCATCATTCCGAAGAGCGGAGCATAATTCCAGGATTCAGAGCATCATTCCGAAGGGTGGAGCATGATTCCAAGGATCGGAGCATCATTCCGAGAGCGGAGCATAATTCCAGTGGATCAGAGCATCATTCCGATGAGCGGCAGACTTTCTGATCGAAGCATAATTTCGATGCAGAGGTTGATTCCCAGGCGAAGTATAATTCCGACAGGGAAGGCAGGTACTCCGAGGCGAAGTATGATTCCGATATGGGGTACATTTTTAGACGAAGCATGATTTCGACGCAGAGCTTGCTGGGTTGATTTGATTCGGGTTGACATCAGCATCGCTATACTGGAATATGGTACCAGAAGAGAATCATCATTTGTCATGAGAGGATTTGAGAATTGGTTTTGGTTTGGCATCTGTATTGCTACACTGGAATAATACCAGGAGCAGCTCATCATTTGCCCCTGGAGGATTTGGGAATTGGTTTTTTTCTTGGCAGCAGTATCGCTATACTGGAATATGGTACCGAGAGTGAATCATCATTTGCACTTGCTTATCAGGAAGCGATGGCTTAGGAGACAGGTTTTATGTCCCTATCACCTAAAACTTTTCAATTTTGTGAGCCGTAACGGTCTCACAAAGCATTTTCTCCCTACGAGTCGTAAGGATCCCGTAAGTGTATTTTCTCTTTAGAAGTCGTGGGGACTCCTAAGTGTGTTGCTCCTTTGTGATTCGTAAGGATCTCACGCGGGAATTTTCTCCTCACAAAGTCGAAAGGACTTTGCGAGTGCATTTCATCTCTTTTTTCACGAGTTTGCGCCCTTTCGGGTTTTCACAAACTCGCCGGCAGTCCTGCTGTTTTTACTCACGGAGCCCTTTCGGGTTTTCATCCGTGCCCATTTTGCTTGTGGACATACGTTCTTTTTTTCTTCTTCTCTTTTTTTTCTTTTTCCTTTTTTTTGAATCTTCCCTGCCGGTGGGACTTTGAATGTAGTCCGCCGGTAGGACTTGGGAGAGATTGGGATCGTTTTACGCCCGTGGATTGTATACGGTTTTGCAGGATGTATGATCCAGACCGTAGGGCCATAAAAATTTCAGGACATTGTTGGTGTCTGCATCGCTGCACTGGAATATGGTACCAGGAGCGACTCATTATTCGCCACTTGGGGATTTGGATTTGGAATTTGGTTGGCGTCTGCATCGTTGCACTGGAATATGGTACCAGGAGCGAATCATCATTCGACATTGGGGTATGGGATTTGGAATTTGGTTGGCGTCTGCATCGCTACACTGGAATATGGTACCAGGAGCGACTCATCATTCGCCATTGGGGTATGGGATTTGGAATTTGGTTGGCATCTGCATCGCTACACTGGAATATGGTACCAGGTGTGACTCATCATTCGCCACTTGGGGGTTGGGGAGCGATGGCTTAGGAGACAGGTTTAGATCCCCATCACCTAAGACTTTTCAATTTTATGGGCCGTGAGGGTCCCATAAAAGCATTTTCTCCCTGCGAGTCGTAAGGATTTCGCAGGTGTATTTTCTCCTTAGGTGTCGTGGGGACTCCTAAGTGTGTTTTTCCTTCGTGGGTCGTAAGGATCCCACAGAGGTTTGTTCTCCTCATGTATTGTGAGGACACATGAGTGAGTCTTCTCAATGGACCATAATTCCAAAGGTGGAGACCAACCGCGTAACTGGTGATTATGGTGGGGCATGAGGGTGATGAGAATTATTTGAGCCTGTGGATTGCATACGGTAGTCAATTTGGGGACTAACCGTAGGGCTGGGAGAATTTTGAAAAATTGGATTTTGGTTGGCGTCTGCATCGCTACACTGGAATATGGTACCAAGAGCGACTCATCATTCACCGTTGTTTTGTTTTTTTTGTTTTTGTTTTACCGTGATTGCTCTATCATTTCAGCTTTTCTTATCGCGAAGGTCGCGATTGCCCTATCATTTCGGCTATTTATTCGCGGTTGCCCCATCATTTCGGCTTTATTTTCATTTTCATTTTTACTCGCTGATTTTTATTGCGAGTTGCCCTGTCATTTCAGCTTTTCTTTATTTTTCTTTTATTTACACATTTTTTGTTTATATACACACATTTTTTATTATATTTATTAATTTTTTTTACATTCCCAGTTTAACGACTTAGAGGTCGACAATTCCCAGTTTAATGACATGGTGGTTGATTGTTTTCAGTGAAAGGCAGATGTCTGAGAGAATCAGTTTCACGAAGATCTTCGGTCTCCGTTTGTGTAAAATTGACGGTTGCGACTTGACTGTTTATTAACGGTGTGAAATTGGCGGTGTAAAATTGGCGGTTGCGATTTGGACAGTTCTATCTCTCCTGTCTTGTATTGCTTTTCGACCCAATCTTTGAAGACGAAGCAGTCCTCAATGGCATGACCTATCACTTTGTGATATGGGCAGTATTTGGGGTCGTCGGTCATATTCGCTTGCTGCGGTCTTTTTGTAGGACTACGGTAGCGCCCTGGCCGTCTATCCGAGGCCAAAATGCAGAAACGAAATTTTTTCTTAACTTTAAACCGGCCTTACCGCATCCTAAAAACCCGGATCGAACCATTAACCTACTACTAGAAAACACGAGAAGGGATAGAGGGCTATACCGAGCGATCCGTGACCTTCAGTCTTCGGCCTCCACTCCGATCTCCTCGCGGAATCTCCGGTCTTCATTTCCTTGTCGGAACGGGCACCACAACGCCGGGTTCTTTTACGGGCTCCCACCTCTGGACCGAGGCAACTCGGGCATGAAGTTGGCGAGCCGACATGCCCAAGGGTGCTGTAGGATCAGTGTAGAAAGCTTTGTCTCTTACGGGTAGTGAAGTTGCCTTTGAAGGAGGGAAGAAGAAGATGAGATTTTGAGATGGCTATGGATTTTTGTGGCAAAGAATAATATGATATCATAATTTCTCTCTCTCAAAATGAACCTTTCCCCTTCTCCTAATGTGGCCGGCCATTCCCTTGAATGGATGATGGAAAATCACAAGGGAGGTAAGTGTGGGAAAAAGCCAAAGGTGACCATAAGCTATGTGAAGAAAATGAGGTTATTATGTCACATCCATTTCTAATCTTACCAAATCAATCCTCATCACATTAATGCTAGCCATCATGAAGAAAGAAGCAAAGATGATATATCTAAAATAATCCCTCAATTACAAGAAACCCTTTCCACATGTCTAATTTGCACACTTGCAAATTAGCCCCTCTCATCACAAAAGTCCGGCCGTGAAGGAACAAAGAAAATCTGGCCGAAACGGAATGCAAATTGGCAACTTCAAAAACTGATCCCGTAATAAATTACAGGAAAACCCCGCGACTGTATATACATACCCGTATTTGTATTCCCACTGAATACAAATGCAATGAGACAAAATCTACACTGTACAATACTAGGATCCGGCTTAAACCAAAGCCCGCTAGTATTATCCGTTCGATCATGATCCGTGCAATACCGCACGTATATGATCGAACCCTGCCATATCTCCATAAGGCCTCTACAGCGTTTCGCCCAAAACTTGAGAAACAGTCTGTGGGGGACTCTAAGGACTCGTCAACACTTTGGCTGTGGATTTAACCACTAGCACGTCAGAGATACTAGCCATACGTAACGGGCTACCAGGTGTTGACCAAAAGGGACGTCGATGAGCGAACTCATCCTGACACCCTACTGAGCCTGTCAGTGACAATATCAGTACAGTCCGGTCCGTTCGTCTATGAGTATCGCATGGCGGGCCTAGGGGGTTGGTAAAAGTCAGACCCCCAAAAGCGGTACAAGTCATGACGTAGTGTAGCCCAGAACACCCTGAGATACTACTGGAATACCTACCAGTAAATCTCCTGCCTCGGCCGAGGGCTTTGTATAATGGCTCTCCTAGACACAGCGCGACCTCACCCCCAATACCGGGAGAGACGAACCCCTGCAGATCCGCTCACTGCCTCTATGTGGCTTGGGACTGTACCCAACTAAAACCTGTTTGCACGACTCCTTTGAGCCGTGGTAGGGTAGTAATCAAAGTACAGTATGAACTCACACGAGACAAATGACGATCCCAGGTCGATGAACTAACCTGTACACATGTCACCAGGGAACTGCTATCTGACGTCTGGTATAATCCCAACTAGCATGTTCCCGGCGAGTCCTGTCCGGTGTACTTATAACCCAATGAGCACTTGTATACATCTTAGGTGATCCAACTGACACCAGTGGCTTGTGAGACCGCCGCCGCCCCTCGTCGGGGTCTCGACTGTATACACTAGTCTACTCTGGAGTATCGATGCCCTGTCTCGAAAACTCCCACGGCTAGGGACCTTTTAAGGATGTGATTATAGACCCCGGCTCCCACGTATATGATCGCCATCATACTGCTGGCCGTCAAGCAAGAATCCTAAGGGCTCTATCAACGTGCAATAGTGACATGTAAGGTCACCTAAAACAGTACACGATGATAAAGATAAACCAGATAGCATACTATCATCTCGAGTAAGACTGTCCTACCGGTATAGGTCCTCCCTCAATCATTGCAATCACGTGCCTGTGATCCAATAATTGACTCTGAGGGCACTATATCCAACACTTTTTGACTCTGGCAGTTGTAGACCGTTCCTCAGGGCGTTTTTGAATATTTTACGGATTTTGTCCCTTCTGAAGGAATAGTCCTTGTCCAGCTTCTCTTTCAGTGGAGATTCTCCCCTCTCTCCGAACACTGGCTTCCGAGGCTGGTCGGCACTAGGCCCGCTTATCCCTCGCTTATTTCGGTTAGCCGAAGTGTTGAAAGACTCAGAATCGTCAGGATTTCCGCCTTTGCGATTATCGTCCTTTCGGTTTCTCCATGACCTATTGTTATTTTGGGAGTCAGAGGAGGACTCCTGCTTTGAGCGTTCCAACATCTGGACTTTCCTGGTCAGCTCTTGGAATGTTTTGAGATCCGCGGTGCATAGAAACGGGGCCATCCAATTGTTGAGATTTCCGACAAGGAGACTGACAGATTGGTCCTGCTCTATCGGCGGTTCACATTTAATGGAGAGATTGCGCCATCGGGTTATAAAATCCGTGCTGCTTTCGTTGTTCTTGGGCTTGGTCCTTACGAGCTCGGCAATGGTGATCGTATCGCTGACGCTCATGAACCTTTGTCGAAACAAAGATTCCATTTGGACGAAATTAGTAATGGAGCCATCCGGTATGCTCGCGTACCAATCGAAAGCAACATCGGTCAAGCTATTAACGAACTGGCGGAGGAGAAGCGCATCGTTGCCCCCAGTATTCCCGCATGAGGCTTTGAAGTGGGCGATGTGCTGATTCACATTTCCCGTCCCATCGAATCTTCCGAATTTAGGGATGATATAGCCGCTAGGAAATTCTACCAGATCATATTGAGCAGGAAATGGTCTCCCGCTACTGCTAACATCTTTTTGCGCTTCTTCTTCGGCTACCAGTGTTTTGACTTTGCTGGCAACCAAATCCATGATTTGATCTTGAGTTAGCGGGCTACTGTCATCGGTAGCCAAGACATATCCCGAGATAGGATGCGACTGATTTTCATGCGGTTTGCCCACTTTTGGATTTGAGGGAATAGGCGTCGGCTGCGTTGGGACACCGTTTCCCGGTTCACGAGCAGAGCCCTGCGCTTGATTGGGCGGTTGAGAGGCAAGTCGGGCCGTGAGCTGCATGACGACGTTCGTCAAGTCGTCAATTTTGGAGTAAAGTTTGGCCATCTCCTTGTCTTTGCTTCTGAGCTGTTTTCGGAGCTCTTGGAGAAGTTGCTGCTCTGCATTCTTGGGACGGAAGATTGGCTCCTCTTCACTTTCCGAGCCCGACTCCTCATGGACCGAAGGGTCTTTCTGCCTATCATCCTCATCTAGAGGGTTTTCATTATCCAGCGGAGGCGGCTGTTCTTGGGAAGCGGCAACCATATTCAAGACAGATTGGATTTAAGATGTGGTGGCCCCGTCCTTCCTTATGCTGCGCGTGCCCACCATGTAGACAGTATGGACCACATATATACTATTTCCTCGTCTTTGGCGGGGTAACCCTGTTCCTCGAACCTCATGAGGTTCAGCCTAGCAGGAGCCCTAACCCTTTTGTTGACTCTATATCTGAGCCTTTTCTGCTTTAGCTTCTCAATTTTAAGGGCTTGGCGGGTATCTGTTTCCTGGGAAGCCACCTTGAGTCGATTAGCGGGGAGCTTAGAGAAGACACCCGATCGAGCAGTTGTCAGGGGCACCGCCGGAGCTTGCTCGAGATGCCTTGTTGCTTTGTTGGTGTTGATGGCCTTGCCCCCAGCTGGGGCCAAGGAGAGTCGTTCAAACACTGACTTGTGTTTGAGTTGGGGCGCCTTCGAGACCACCACATTTGGCATCTTGCCTTTAGAGACTGGTTTGTCTGTCACCAGGGCTTGAGGAGCTGGGATGGCGTTAGCTGACACGAACAGAATAGAGCCGAATGGTAGCGGCGGCTCTTCCCATTGTCGCCCAAGACTGGCCGGGAGGACCATCCTGGAGTCTATCTTCATCGTGTAGGAGACGGGAGCTGTGCTGAGAGCTGAGATTGCCATTAAAGACTTGTTGTTGTGTCCGAGGATTGCAGTCGAAAGTCGTTAACCTGCAAATAGAAGCATGGTTTCAGTACAGGAAATGAATTTATATGTTGATTGAGTTCGCATGGATATTTAACCCAAAATATGGGAGGAGAGATAGGTCCCACCGGGCGTGCCAGAATCTGTAGGATGTTTTTCGTCACCCCATTGAGATGGGAATACGCGCACGCTTGTCAGGCGCATTACAGATTCCCCCTGCCTAGGGTAGGCCGGGGGTTAATGATTGTGGGGATCCGAATCTCCGGCACCCGCGAACTAAGCTGCCGTTAATTACCCCTCGCCTTTGGAGCGAGGGAACCTCTGATTGACTGGTTAAACTGGTCATGCGAACTCAATGTGCAGTGTTGTGTTTTGAAGGAGTTTTGGATATTTCGGGGGCCCCGCAGAGTTTTTACGGGGGTCCCGCTACCCGGATTGCGGGCTGGGGGTCAAGGGGGCTAGCAGCCTCCTTGCGGGGTGCGGGCCAGTGTCCCGTTAAATTTTTTTTTCTAACAGGGACAGTGTTGTGGAGTATGTGTGTGTGCACATATGTATACATATATGTATATATATAAAAAAGGGGGGAAGGCATCCAAAGGATGCGTGGAGCCAGCGCCAGCGCTTTGAGCGCAAGAGCGCTCGCGCTTTGAGCGCTAGTGCGCCACGTGTCAGCACGTGGGCGCTCGAGCGCTAGCGCACAGGGCGCGAGCGCTCTGAGTGCAAGAGCGCTGGCGCACTGAGCACTAGCGCGCCACGTGTCAGCACGTGGGCGCCCGGGCGCTAGCACTTTGTGTTAGTTATATGTATGCCCTAGAGGCCATTACTATACATGAGATGTATATTGTAGTGGATGCTTGGACATATATAGGGAGCACTTTCTTGCTCGACATGATAGTATGCTATCTGGTTACTCTTTACCTTAACGTGTACACTGATTGTCTCTCTGTTACATGTTCGTAAAGCCCTTAGGATATGTACTCGACTACTGGGACTATGATGAGATCATACTAGTAGGGCCACGGTAGTCGACGAGTACATCCTATAACTGTTCCTAGTCGAGGGTGTATCGAGATAGGGCATCGATACACCAGAGTAGACTAGCGTATACGCATCTTGACCCATATGATGGGCGATGGATGATCCCATATCCATCGGTGTTTGACATCAAGGATGGTGTACGGATGCTCAGTGGAGACAGGGTACACTGGACGGACTCGCCGAGAACTCCCAGATGGTATTATACCTAACGTCAGATGGTAGTTCTCTGGTGACACTGGTACAACTTAGTCTGTTGACCCGAGAACGTCATAGAGTCTTGTGTGATTCCCACTGTGCTTTGATTTCCATCATACCACGTCCAAGAGGGCATGCAAAAAGGTGGCTTTTGGGTACAGTCCCGAATCACATGGAGGCAAGGAGCGATATGAGGGGATTCGTCTCTCCCGGTATAGGGAGTTGATGTTGTGCTGTGTTCGATTGGCTATAACCGGAAATCCCTGGCCAGGGTTGCTGAGATTTACTGGTAAGAGTTACCAGTAGTTTCTCGAACTGTTATAGACCTCATATGGACACGACTTATCGAGCTACTGGGGTCTGACGTTTACCACCCCTAGGCGAGATATGCGACATATCAGACGACGAGACCGGACTGTACGGGAGTGTTACTGATTGGATTCGCAGGAGAACTAGCGGGCTTGCTTGTTGATCTTCTGATTGCTCAATACCCGGGTGGCCGTTACGTTTAGCACACCGCTTGCGGCTTGTGGGTGTTTGATATGATCATCACGTACTGCCGGCGTATTGTCGAGTCTTTAGAGTCCTACGCAGGGGTTTCCTGGCTTAATCGAAACAAAGTAGGAGCACATATGTGATATGTGCGCGACCGAGATTAATACGATATGAGATACTGTATTCTATTCTCGCGATTCGTGACATTGATCGGTTGTATGCGATATAGCAGGGTTATCAGATCAAGTGTTGATTCGATAAGTTGTTACTTTTGATATTAGTCGGTTATAGACGGATTTTTAAATCAAGAGTTGATTTAATAATTTAATGCATAATTATATATTTGATATATTACATTGCATTAACTAGTATTAGCTCACTTATGATTTAGTTTCTCACTAGTTTGTGCACATTGTTTATATATGATATATGCAAGTGTACATGTTTGTACCATGCTTGATGATACATCAAAGTTGGGTGTATGAGACTCATACCAAGATTAGGTTAAAGATTAGGGTTATTGTTTTATCTTAAGATTTAATAAAAGGGTTTAACTTAGTCAAAGTAATCAAGCTTGAAGAAGCTTTGACAAACTCCACTCTTTTATCATTTCTTTTGATATTCTTTAACCTAACCTTTAACCTAAAGCCTTGGTTAATTATCTACATGAGTTAAGCATGAGGGCTTAACTCTAACATGGTGCCATTATTTATTGGATAAGTTTTCATTTGGATGGAATTATTCTTTCTTCTTCTTCTTCTTCTTCATCATCTAGCTCCATCCAAAAGCTTACTAGCTCCAATGGTGCTATGAGAAAAAGAGTGAGAAAATCAATTCTAAAGTGAGCCCACTTCCTACTTCTTCATCCTCTACCACTTGCTATGTAGTAGAGTGTGTTCTCTTCACAAAGTTTATGACCTAGTGAAGGAATAGCTTGAGTTTGTGTCTCCCCGGCGTAGATCATCTTCGGCCTCGAAGTCAACGTAGCAAACACGTTCGTTCTTCTCGTGGAGCTTCTCTAGAGTCCGGAGTTCACGATCGCAGCGACGGGGACGTCTACACGGAGCTAATGAAGTGGAGGACCGGATCTACAAAGGTTGTAATCCCTTTCACTTAGTGTTAAAGTTGTTAACATGCAAGTTTTCGCCTAAACCCTAGTTTAAAGATCCGTATTAGAGTTGTTCGGCATGGCTAAAATTTTAATCGGGCATGGTTGATGCCTCGTAGACCCTTGTGCGCATGCCTAGCAACCCTACAGTGGTATCAGAGCCAAGCTAAAGCTTTAGACGAAGTCTAGATGAAGTTTAATGTCCGATCGAACCCGAAAACCCCGACACGAACCCTTCTCTGTACATTTTTTGAAAATGTGATGTTTTATGAATTAAAAATGCTCAGAAAAACAAGCAGGAAAAACAAAGAATTACTGTGAAGTACGGTCCACTAAGTCAATTATTTGACCGCGGAACCGCGGCCAAACCAAGGGTTTGGCGGCGAATCCGCGGCCAAAATTGTGACTTAGTCCCTGGAATTTCATATACTTATTCTTAGGTCCTTTCTTGGCAATGTTTTCTGGGAATTTTTTAATTCCACTCAAGTGTTGAGTTTTCTAGGGTTGTATTGGGGACTCGTTGATTCGATTAGATAATTTAACTTTGTTTAGTTTGTTCGGGTAATTTTTAGAAACTGTTAAAAAGTTCGGACGAATATCAATAACTCACTTTTTCCCCAGTCGGAAATTTTTTCAAAAGTTGGATTTTTTTTTTCTCATGTTTGAAACTTTCTAAGTCATGCAAGTAACGCGGTGTACCCTCTAGAAGACAACAAACCTTAACTCGATTATGTGACCGTCTTGAATTGCCTCTAAACCTTAGTGTTTGTGGCAGTACGGCGTGCCACATGTAAGGCGTTGGCTTGACCCTTCTACGGCTGGACCATTGGTACTGTGGCATGTGATGGATGTTTTTAAACTGATTTCAAGTGTTGAGATTTATTGGGGAAATCTTGGGTGTTTGTTTATTCGATCGGAAAGTTTAACATTGTCTATTTATCTGGAATGTGATACAATATTTGGAATCCAAAAGATAGTTATGAGATAACTAATTTGAATGTTATAAACATAGCAGTTTAGTCTCAGATGATCGGTTGCCACGGAATTTTGATGTGATCAAAAGTCTGTCGCAATCACATAGCGTACGCGGATACTCGCCGGGTAAACTTAATAGATAGCCACGCCCCATAGCCCCAACCAAGTGACTTTAGGAGAACCCCGTAGCCAAAAGCATCCGTTCGGGTGCTCGCAGCAGCGGTGTTCCGCCTTAGTGCACTTCGTCGACGGCATCCGGGGGTGCGGCCGTCTACTAAAGTTTGCGACGAGCATTCGATCTGGATGTCGGGAATCTTGTTGAATTGCCGACTTGATATTGAAAAGAGTTTTCGATAATGAGACTAAAATGCGGGGTTTATAAATGTTAGGCATGCGATGTCTAAGGAATTCATTTGGTTAGGCATGCGATGTCTAAGGAGGTTGCGGATTCCAACTGTTGTAGTTTTACACTTTCTTTTCTGCGACCGTAAGTGCAATATGCGATATCGCCGGTTTCGTTGCTATATGTCAACGACAGTTGGGATACGCATGTTTACATACGTTGATGACATGTGATGTTATGTGTTGCTGGATATGTTATATTGGATCGTCGCGTTTGAATAGCCGGGGGTTTTATGTGAGATGAGAGTTTTTCATTTTCATTCATGTAAAATTAAATGTATGTAATATTCTTTTATTGGGGCACTTCCGGGATGAGGTTGATGTCACCATTGTATATTATTTACTTTTCCGCATTAGGTAGACCCAAGGCGGGGAGCGCAAGTAACCGGGTTCTAGGGTCCAGTGGGAGACCATCTCGGGGAGTCAGGACCGGGTCTCCTAACCCTAGAATTGGCAGTGTTGCTTGCCGCTCTCGTAGGGGTCTAGGGATGTGGGTTTCGCTATTCATCGTGACCGTGGAATCCGTGTTTTATACTGGCTCATATTGAAAACACGGACATCCTAGTATATCCAATATTTCATATATGTTCTTCTGCTGCGATATCTGTGATGTGATCATTTGATATGTTGTGATAGATACTGTATATAGTATATATGATATATTATATAGACGCTACTTTTGTTTTACACCCGCGCTAGCCCTGCCCCGCTCTACCGTTAGTTCCCTAACCTAACGGTGCACGAGGGGACATCGAGGCGAATGCGGATGGCATAAGTGTACGTCGTATTTATCTGTGATGTTTAGGTGACTTAAATGATGGGACTTCATTAATATGATTAATGAAAGAAAAGAAACCTAAAAGATGTTGTGGAATCGAATTTTCAAAAACAGGTAGCTACAGTTCTTGCTTTGCATCGCGGTGTTCCTTGTAGAACATCCTGCACCTTATTCGATAAGGAAAGGGCCGAGATCCCTTCACCGGGAGTGACCCCTTTAGCAATGACTGGCAGATGCTACACCCCTCGGTTTGTCTTTTGATTGCTTTTGGAGTTTTTGCTTTGCATAGTGGTATATATGATATACCCTGCACCTTATTCGATGAGGAAAGGGCCGACGATCCCTTCACCGGGAGTGACCCCTTTAGCAAAACTAGAAAAGCCTAAAAAACACTCCATTTTAAAATCATTTGATTCTACAACGATATCAAGTTCATTACGCAATAGGTTTTCAGAAAAACCTGTCGTATCCCTTCGTCATTTCAGATAAGTCCTGCTTAGTATTCGTGCTGCGTTTGTTGACCTTGTCAAGGCGTAGTGTGCGGTAGCTGACCAGTATTTATATGTTTATGCATATGATGCAGATTGTTTTAGGGTAGTCGTACGGCCTTGTTAACCTTGTCAAGGGTCGTGCGGGTGGGTTTAATTCAATCAAGAAATGATGGGTTGAACTTGACTTACGGTCTATGGTTTGTTGACCTTGTCAAGGTCATAGATCGTTTGAGGCAAAAAATTATCGGGAATTTCAAGTGTTGAAATTTGCAATGAGATTGCATACCTTCTATGAGATAGTTGTATCCCGATACCCGCTGCAAGTAAGAGTTACTCCTGGGAGAGTTTTACACATTACAATTAGCCGATCAAGTAGGTGTCTAGAAAGGTGTTAATGAGGTTACGCCTCTGGGAAAATGAGGTTTACTTTAATTAGGTCCGTGCGAAAGCACGGGGAACCTCCCTCAAAGTACCGACACTGGCCTGGCTGAAAGATTGGCGAACTTGTAGCGTATAATTAATCCCGACTAGTCTTTCCTTTTAGGGTTTGAAGGAAGATTTGATTAAAACAGTGGGAGACATCCTGATTAGATATATTAGATAACCAATCTAATCTTGCAAGAGCATATGCTGAGTGTTTTCTTCTCTCTCTCTCCAGGTAGCGACCATATCACGCCTTAATCAAGATAATAAAACAGATATATTGACCGAACCCGCTTGTTAAACTGAGCTGGGGAACGTTGGTCCCGCTCCAACTTATAATTGTTATAAGACAGAGCAGGAAATTGGGGAATACCAGATTTCCCGTGCCGCCCAAACGAAGAAAGTGCATGTTGATGCATCATCTTCGGGTGTGTTCATTACAGAGAACTGTTTCTCAGTATCCTTTACGTCCTGGGTATGTGATACTGGATTAGGATCCCGAATATGTAATCTGTTACATGGGCTATAGATAGGTAGAGGACTGAGAACGGGTGATAAGTTTCATGAGACAGAAAACGGTGCAAGTGTTGCAGCCAAGTCTGTTGGTCACTGTCATCATGTATTACCAGAATACATTGATTCTGAACAAATGTTATTAGATACCGAACCTGATATACAACATCATATTAGTTTCTTTATTAGTTAAGAAAGGATATAATTTTGTATTGTTGGATAATGTTTTGAACATTTCCTATATCAAGAGTTGATCGGTTCAGGCACGTTATCTAGAAGCATTGACGTTCTAAATCAAACTACAGTTCTTAGTATACAGAACACACACAAGAGGAAGAGTTCAGAAATGAATGAATCCTTCTTGAGGTATTGTAGACTAGGTCATATCAATGCGACCCGACTAGCCAAGTTACATATAGATGCATATTTAAATTAGTTTAAATTTACATCTTATGAAACTTGCCGGTCATGTCACAAAGATACGATGACCACAGCTCCGTTTATTGGAAACAGAGAAAGAGTTAGTGAACTCTTGGGATTGATACATGCTGATGTATGAAAGTCTCCTGTCTACACATGCCAAGACCGGTTCTTTGTACTTCATTACATTCTCTGATGATCTCTCAAGATTCAGACATATGTTCCTGTTGAAACACAAGTCCGAACCTTTTGAGATATTCACAGAATATAGGTTAGAAGTAGAGAACCAAAATACAGGTAAAATTCTTATGTCCTTTGATGTGATCAAGGAGGAGAATACTTGAGCACGGAATTCCTGGACTATTCTAAAGGAGAATGAGATTCTCTCTCAGCATTACTTCTCCGTATACACCATAGCACGATGGTATATCGGGGCGGAGCAATAGCACCCTATGTGATATGGTGTGCTCTATGATGAGTACTACTGAGTTTCCTATTTCCTTTTGGGATTATATGCACTTGAGAAGCTGCATACCTATAGAACAGGGTTCAAATCAAATCAGTTGCCTACCACTTCATATGTGATATGGAAAGGGAAGAGCCCATATCTTAAGTTTGTTAAGATTTGGGTTGTCCGGTTTATGTCTAAAAGCAAAATCCGGACAATATCGAGGCAAGGTCTGTTATGTAGAACTGGAAAGGTTCCAGCTATACAAACTGCAGCTGATGATTTGGTAGAACCGAAAGATTCAATAGTAACCAACGAACCTCAGCCCCTCTCCGCCGATCTAATAAGGTTCCTCACCCACCTGAGAGATACTTCGGTTTCTCTATGACAGTGGGAGTGAGGATTGCATCATGAGATGATGACCCAACTAGTTTCGGAGTGGGACTCTGTATGAATGGCTGGATGCTTAGCGATCTGAGATGGAATCCTTATACACCAACAAAGTATGGAATTTGGTTGCTTTATCTGAAGGGTTAAATCCCCATCAGGAGCAAGTATATCTTGAGAAGATTACTTGGTGTACATGGAAAAGTTGAGACTTTCAAAGCTAGACTTGTTAAAGCTTTGCATCATTAACCAGGTATGGATTATGATGAAACCTTTTCTAAGTAGCTATGCTTAAGTCCATCCAGATCCTACTTGCCACGGCTAAATACCATGACTACGATATCTGGTGGTTGGGTGTCATGACTGCTTTTCTAAATGATGATTTGGAAGAGAGCGTCTATAAGTACACAGCCAGAGGGCTTCGTAGACAGTGGGAGCAGCGGAAACGTGAGCAAGATGTTTTATATGATAAAGTAGGCATCGCGGAGTTGGAAAATCTGTTTTGATGTGGTAGTCAAAGAGTTTGACTTCATCAAAATGGTAGATGAAACTTGTATATACAAAAAGGTAGTAGGGAGTATGGTGGTCCTCGTAGAGTACATGGATGACATACTCTTGATAGGGAAGGAGTTTCCTATGTAAGTCTACGCTAGCGCCCCGGCAGTCTACAGACGCCAAAATGCGGAACAAAACTTTTAAACTGGCGCTATCGTATACTTTAACCCGGATCTGCCATTATTGCTAAACTAACAAACTGTAAAGAGTGTAGGAATGTTATACCGAACGATCCGAGTCCTTCGTTCTTCAACCATCATCCCACGCTCCGTTGCGGCTGCTCCGATCTCGTCGATCTCCGATCTCCTCGTCGAGGTGGCACCACATGATCGGTTCTTTAAACGGGCTCCCGCCTCTGACTCGAGGCAACTCGATCGTCAAGTTTGCTAAAAGAGACGACCAAGATTGATGTAGAGAATGAGTAGATGACTTTGTCTCACTTCGTCCAAGTCCGTGGACGATCGGTAAATGAAGTTGCCGTGGAAATCGGGTGATGGAATGAAATGAACTGTAAATTCCATACACCCCAAAACTATCATATCTTTTCTAATCAAAATGAAACATCAAGTGAGAGTGTGAGAATGAGGAGAGAGAGGGCCGGCCATCTATATAGCAAGAGGGAGGTGACCGTAGGAGCAAAGAGGATGACCTTAAGAAAAAGCTTCTCACTCAAAAATATCTTAAGCAATCCAAAACCATTAATAACAAAGCATGAATCACTAAACACCTCATCATGCATTAATGAACCATTAAATGCATCCAATGAAAACTCAACACCATATAATCCTAGTCACCTCATCTAGAAACTTCTAGAAGCACGACTCATCATATTTGAAGAAAAGATAAATCCGTCTTTAACAGAATGTTAAAAGACGGCTGATAGAAAACTGGAAACTGGCAACTTCCAAAAGTGATCCTGAAACGAATTTCAGGACAACCCCGAAACTGTATAAATATACCCGCATTTGTATTACGACCGAATACAAATGCAACTGAGACAAAGATATTATACCTACTCAATATAATACTCGGATCCGGCTTAAACCAAAGCCGACCAGTATTATCTGCCCGAAAAATAACACGTGCGTAAACGCACGTGCATTTTCCGAACCCTGCCATAAAACCATACGGCCTCTACAACGTTTCGCCCGAACTTGGGAAACTGTCTGTGGGGGACTCTAATGACTCGTCAGTACCCTGGCAGTGGGTTTAACCACAAACCGTCAGCGGCACTAGCTATGCGTAACGGCTGCCCATGGACTGACCTCAAGGGTGGCCGATGAGCGCACTCATCCGGAAAACCCTACTGAGCCTAACAGTGACAATGTATATACAGTCCGGTCCGTTCGTCAATGAGTATCGCATATCCTGCCTAGGGGGCTAGCAACGTCAGACCCCTAATAGCAGTATAAGTCGTGTCGGAGTGAAGCCCGATACACCCTGAGATACTACTGGAGTACCTACCAGTAAATCTCCTACCATGGCCATGGATTTGTGTAATGGCTCTCCTAGACACAGCACGATCTCGCCCCCAATACCGGGAGAGACGAATCCCCTGCCGATCCGCTCACGTGCCTCCATATGGCTCGGGACTGTACCCAAAAACTACCTGTTTGCACGACTCCTTTGAGCCATGGTAGGGTAGAAATCAAAGCACAGTGGGAACTCACACGAGAAAAATGACGACCTCAGGTCGATGAACTAACCTGTACACATGTCACCAGGGAACTGCTATCTGAAGATAGGTATAGTACTAACTAGCAGATTCCCGGCGAGTCCTGTCCGGTGTACTCATAACCCAATGAGCACCTGTATACATCTTAGGTGATCCAACTGACACCAGTGGCTTGTGAGACCGGCCACCGCCTCTCGTCGGGGTCTCGACTGTACAGACTAGTCTACTCCGGAGTATCGATGCCCTGTCTCGAAACTCCCACGACTAGGGACCACAATTAAGGATATGCATATAAACTACCCCACTCTCACGTATATGATCGCCATCATACTGTTGGTAGTAAAGCAAGATCCTAAGGGCTCTATCAAAGTGTAACATGCAATCAGTCACCTGAACATGTACACGACTGATAAAGGCAAACCAGATAGCATACTATCATCTTGAGTAAGACTGCGCTACCGGGATAGGTCCTCCGCAATCATTGCAATCACGTACCTGCGATCCAATAATTGACTATGAGGGCACTATCTCCAACAATCTCCCACTTGCACTCAAGGCTAATATTGCGATGTCGACTACTCACAGCCCGTGTGAATCCGAACATCCAACTCCTCTAATAATCAGTTTCACAAAGCCCGTTTGTAAAACTATTGTGTTCGAGAAATAGCCTCGGTGAGTGGATCCGCCTAGAAGTTTCTTTCTGTATCTCTCTTAATCTCAAGTTCGCGGAGAAAGCCATCTCCCGAATTGAGTAGTACCTGTCTTAGAATATGTCTGGATATCTGATGGGACCTTAGTTCATAAATGAACTCCATATCCAAACTTCTTAGACTGAATCGATCACTGAACCTAATCGGTATCGGGCACCTTGCTTCCCACAGTATCCTCTTGGACCACCTATCCATAATACTGTCCCTCTTCGTCAGAGGGAAAACTATAACTCTGACAGTCACTCTGTCATCCACGTTACCTTTAAAGCGTGGAATGATAATCGTCTCCCGAAGGAGGCTGCCGTCATCAAATCCGTAGAACATGTACTTATGTTCTAAAACTGCTTCCTTATGTTTCTCCAGGATTGGATTAATATAAACTCATCGCATCTAGTGCAAAACCAACATTTGGTATGGTACTTGACATCTCATGATTGACTCAATTGCCTAAGCAAGTGATCTGCCAATCATGCACTTCCCTCTCCCCTTTAGTCTGTAAGACACCTTTAGAGAGGGTGACTCCATCACCTGCAGGTACACCACCATGCTAGGAGTCAACTATTCCAAAAACCATTAGAATACTGTCAAAGTACCCACATTGGGAAACTACCCAAATCCAGATCTAAAACAATAGATCTAGAAACCAGAATGTCAAATATTATATCCATATCCTGTCTGGAGAAACAACTGTGTGACGACCACAGTTCAACCGATCGTAGTATAGGAATTTTACTTCCTACTCTGTGTATGTCATCCTGATACCATGACATCACACCCTACTACCTTCTTAACTGATCCATCCCCTATTCTGATTGAAGTCAAACCCATGACTGTCACATCAAAATTAGATGATCTATCTCCGCTATAACTGCTCTAGTCTATAAATAGACATAAGCTACTTGCCCACCATGCTTCCGCTGCTCCCACTGACTACGACAACCCTCCTACTGGGTCTCATATCCTGGAACAACAGTAGTGTCAAGTCTTGGTAGATAAGAACCTCCCTGTCACCGTCCTTGAGGCTACCGGAGTACCTCTCGGGTGTCTGAGGTTACCTACCATACCTGCGGAGTGGCTATTGGAATGTCAAACCTGATTGAATATATAGGTCCTATTAAATTTTCCGTAATCGTTTGCGGTTCTGGAATCACTTCCAGTTCTACCATACTCCCACTACTGTTTTCTGAAAAAGATCCATTTTTACTAAAACTGTGGCGAGTCAAGAACAATATCACTATTGATCTTCCAAATGGTAGAATATCAACCCTCGTCATAACCAGGGTCAACCCACAAACAGCCGTGCCCTGAGTTATCCAGTGTCTGGTTTTAATCATAAGCTGGACAACTCCCCGTACCTTAATTTCTTTTAAGGTACGATCCATTCTATATCCAATATAGAAACTTTGGCACTTATTTAATTGGAACCAGATTCAATCCATGCAGCTGTCTCCAGTGCATATCAACTTAATGGAAAGAGGCTAATCAGCATTACTCAACTTAGGAATCCATCCAATTATGAGTAACCTGAAAGAGAAACACGTTTCTCAAAACCATCACTATCATTTGAATACCAATCACAAGAATCTACATCTTCGATCTCTTTGAAGAATCCCGATACTTGTGATACCTGGTTCTCTACTTTATTCTTATACCCACAACTTCTCAAAACTTAGACCATGTATTTCTACGAAACACTTGTCTAAAAACTAGAGAAGTTATAAGTAAACAGAACAAAGCACGAGGACCTACCCCTTTGTCCTGAAGGACACTTGGACAACATACAATACTCTGTATAAGTCCGCTGAGTTAAACAACTCAAAACCTGTGCGTTATAGGTGGAAAACTGTACCCTGGCGATTTCCTCAACTATCACCAATTACAACGAATTCCGATATAATGAGGATGATCACCTAATTCCCAATATCTTACTCCCACTCATCATCTGTAAAACCATACAGATATGAGAATGAAACCTGGTAAATACATACCCTTGGAGTAAGTGTCTAATCGGGAAAACAGTTTTTCTTTTAACAATGCACTGAAACATGAAAATGTTTCGTAGGGGTATCCTGGTATTCATAGCAATGCCTCTTCCATAATCCAATTCATGACTTCAACCGTATATCTTTATTGTCATCTCTCCAAATCCCTTTATTTGTCTTTAGTCGTTACCTTCTGTACACCATCGTTAGGCTAAATGGTTTTCTTCCTTCCCTACCGTTCGGCACCAGCCTATGGTTTGGAAGAAGACTATCCAATAAGCATAATAGGTGTACCCTCCTAAACCAAGGAGTACTCGCATCTCGAGAGAAGGTGACGATAAAAGACAACTGAATAATACCTTATTCTTTTAAAGGTGAAATAGGAGCGGCGATGAAGTACGCGGTTTTGGTCGTGAATGATATCAGTCGCAATTTACTTTGCCCTCTTTCTAATCCCTTTATTTTGTCTTTACATATTACCTTCTGCACACCCTACTTAGGCTAATTGGTTTTCTTCATTCCCTACCTTTCGGCACCAGCCTATGGTTTGGAATAAGACTATCCAATAGGCGTAATAGGTGTACTCTCCTAAACCAAGGAGCTCTCGCAACCTGAGAGAAGGTGATAATAAAAGACAACTGAATAAACCAATTCTATTTCTCCTGAACCTGGATCCATCCCCGAAGAAGTCCCTTCGAGTTCGTATATAACCATACGATGGATCTATCCAATGGAAGTGGATATCCGTAGTAATACGGGTGTTCTGAGAAATGCAAAGGGTAAAAGAAGGAGTGGCAATGACTTATGCAACTCAGACAATCCAAAAGCCAGTATTTTAAGAAGGTTCGGTCAACTTGGTCACTGAGTCATAGTCTAGGGTCGGTCAAAGGTCGCTGCCAAAGAGAGAGAGAGAAAAGAAATACTCAGCGTGCACTCTAACCTAGATCAGAATGGTCATCATTTTATCTAATCCGGAAACCTCCCACTGTCCTGTCAAATTCTCCTCCAAACCTAAAGAAGAATCAATCGGGATCACCCGAAGAGTAAACCAACTCATCAGTGGGAATCAGGATCCAACTCTCATCACATGATAACGTGATGGAATGCATCCACGTTACTCATACTCCAGAAGGTATGCGCATACTCGGCAAGTTTCAGTTTCTTTAGAAACTCCTGATATCAATTTTGCCCCATGCTCTTATAACCTTGGCGTTGGTCAAAATGTCATAAGTCACATGCCAAGTTCTACCCATCACTATCTTGTCAATTTGAACCCACCCGCACATGCCCCTGACGTTGGCCAATCGGCAGAACGACTGTCCCAAACTAACTCATCTATCTATGCAACAATTGAATACCCAGCAGCTACCAAACACTATGCCTTGGCGTTGGTCAAAATGCGTAGCTTGAATACTACTGAATACCCAAAAGAAGTGACGGAGGGCTACGGCTGGTTTTTGGCGAAAAACCTTTAGCGTAGTGAACTTGATATCGCTGAAGGAACCTGATAGCTTTTTAAAATATAGTGACGAAAACCTTTTGCTAAAGAGGTCACTCCCGGTAAAGGGATCCCGGCTCTTTCCTCGTGGAATGAGGTGCAGGATATTCCACTGAATACCGCTATGCAAAGCAACTTGTAATCGACTATAGTGAAGTTATTACTCTGACGCAAACTTCTGTCCAAGGGGTCAGTCCCGGTGAAGGGATATCGGCCCTTGCCCCGTCGAATGAGGTGCAGGATATTCCACTGAATACCGCTATGCATAACAAAAGGAAACGTCTTTGCAATAACACTTTTTAAATTGTTCCAACAACTGTATACAGGTTTGTTTTAACTTTGCGTTGATCAGAATCAACGCAGTCCCATCAATCAATCACACCAGAAAAGAACGAAAATAAAATGTACGTATATGCCATCCGCATTCGTCATTGGGTCCCGTCATCACCAGTTAGGTTACTTAACTAACGACAGAGCGGGGACTGGACTAGCGCGGGTGTAAAAACATATACAACATCTAATAGTATATAAACCAATATACAATAATCGCTCCAGGCGTGATAGTATGCAACATTACAGAAAAGTAATAAGCATCACAGAACAATACAGATAATCTGGGATCCCCGAGTTTCACAGAGCCGCTGCTGAAACTCGACGTTCCCCTGTCGTGTGGATAGCCTGTGCAATGAAACCTAGACCCCTACGGGTGCGGCAAGTTACCCGCCAAAACCTGAAGCGAGGTAGTCCCCACAGCATAGTGAATGGAACACCCGGCACTTCACGGAATCCGGTAAATTGAGCACCCCTCCTTGGGTCAACCTGTACCCCCTACGAGTGCGGCGAATAGTCTGCCAATTCTGAAGTGGGGTCCCTCTGCCTCTCAAAGCCATGAGATGCGGACCCGTTGCTTTCCCGAACCCGGCTATCCGTGCACTCCGTCGCGGGGTAAAACCTAGTACAGTAATGAAAAATAGTACAATAGGTACATCGACCGCAACCTGGTCGTGCCCCAAAAGAATATTATACAACAGGCAGTGACGGCAGTCCACAAGTTGGACGCTCGCCCCACAATATCAAATGTACAAATAAACACAAACTGTACTACTATTGCACACTGCTATCCACCATGACAAATCCGCAACATCACAGCACAACACAGAACATCAACGCGAATGTCACGTTCGCAAACCCGTCTAAAAGAACTATAGCATTCAGACGCGGTTTACCGATCAAATGACATTCCCGGTCGGAGATATAATGTAAGCACTGTAAACTAACGTGTTTAAATTTCGATCGACCAAAGACCAAATATCAAAAAGTGGGCCCCACGACTTACTGGTGAACAGTAACAAAACCTGGGCCAAAATGATATATACCAAAAACCCTAAAAACCAACACAGAACACACTGACCAAATTTGGGAGCACGTGCTCCCCACGTGGCCGCGGATGAGCGGCCAAACCATGGGTTTGGCCGCCCTTCCGCGGCAGTCTGGAGGGATCACGACCCCAAATTTTGTCGTGGTTCTTAAATATGCCTGCACGGATTTTTAAGACATCCAGAATTCAATTTTGAGATCGTTTAAAATAAACAGAAACTGTCGGGCATAAAAATTGTGATTTTTGCAATTTTCAATTTCCGGTCGGATCGATGTTTTAAACGCGTTAGCACAAGTTAGTATAGCAAAATGGTTAGGCTTTGATACCACTGTAAGTCTACGCTAGCGCCCCGGCAGTCTACAGACGCCAAAATGCGGAACAAAACTTTTAAACTGGCGCTATCGTATTCTTTAACCCGGATCTGCCATTATTGCTAAACTAACAAACTGTAAAGAGTGTAGGAATGTTATACCGAACGATTCGAGTCCTTCGTTCTTAAACCATCATCCCACGCTCCGTTGCGGCTGCTCCGATCTCGTCGATCTCCGATCTCCTCGTCGAGGTGGCACCACATGATCGGTTCTTTAAACGGGCTCCCGCCTCTGACTCGAGGCAACTCGATCGTCAAGTTTGCTAAAAGAGACGACCAAGATTGATGTAGAGAATGAGTAGATGACTTTGTCTCACTTCGTCCAAGTCCGTGGACGATCGGTAAATGAAGTTGCCGTGGAAATCGGGTGATGGAATGAAATGACCTGTAAATTCCATACACCCCAAAACTATCATATCTTTTCTAATCAAAATAAAACATCAAGTGAGAGTGTGAGAATGAGGAGAGAGAGGGCCGGCCATCTATATAGCAAGAGGGAGGTGACCGTAGGAGCAAAGAGGGTGACCTTAAGAAAAAGCTTCTCACTCAAAAATATCTTAAGCAATCCAAAACCATTAATAACAAAGCATGAATCACTAAACACCTCATCATGCATTAATGAACCATTAAATGCATCCAATGAAAACTCAACACCATATAATCCTAGTCACCTCATCTAGAAACTTCTAGAAGCACGACTCATCATATCTGAAGAAAAGATAAATCCGTCTTTAACAGAATGTTAAAAGACGGCTGATAGAAAACTGGAAACTGGCAACTTCCAAAAGTGATCCTGAAACGAATTTCAGGACAACCCCGAAACTGTATAAATATACCCGCATTTGTATTACGACCGAATACAAATGCAACTGAGACAAAGATATTATACCTACTCAATATAATACTCGGATCCGGCTTAAACCAAAGCCGACCAGTATTATCTGCCCGAAAAATAACACGTGCGTAAACGCACGTGCATTTTCCGAACCCTGCCATAAAACCATACGGCCTCTACAACGTTTCGCCCGAACTTGGGAAACTGTCTGTGGGGGACTCTAATGACTCGTCAGTACCCTGGCAGTGGGTTTAACCACAAATCGTCAGCGGCACTAGCTATGCGTAACGGCTGCCCATGGACTGACCTCAAGGGTGGCCGATGAGCGCACTCATCCGGAAAACCCTACTGAGCCTAACAGTGACAATGTATATACAGTCCGGTCCGTTCGTCAATGAGTATCGCATATCCTGCCTAGGGGGCTAGCAACGTCAGACCCCTAATAGCAGTATAAGTCGTGTCGGAGTGAAGCCCGATACACCCTGAGATACTACTGGAGTACCTACCAGTAAATCTCCTACCATGGCCATGGATTTGTGTAATGGCTCTCCTAGACACAGCACGATCTCGCCCCCAATACCGGGAGAGACGAATCCCCTGCCGATCCGCTCACGTGCCTCCATATGGCTCGGGACTGTACCCAAAAACTACCTGTTTGCACGACTCCTTTGAGCCGTGGTAGGGTAGAAATCAAAGCACAGTGGGAACTCACACGAGAAAAATGACGACCTCAGGTCGATGAACTAACCTGTACACATGTCACCAGGGAACTGCTATCTGACGATAGGTATAGTACTAACTAGCAGATTCCCGGCGAGTCCTGTCCGGTGTACTCATAACCCAATGAGCACCTGTATACATCTTAGGTGATCCAACTGACACCAGTGGCTTGTGAGACCGGCCACCGCCTCTCGTCGGGGTCTCGACTGTACACACTAGTCTACTCCGGAGTATCGATGCCCTGTCTCGAAACTCCCACGACTATGGACCACAATTAAGGATATGCATATAAACTACCCAACTCTCACGTATATGATCGCCATCATACTGTTGGTAGTAAAGCAAGATCCTAAGGGCTCTATCAAAGTGTAACATGCAATCAGTCACCTGAACATGTACACGACTGATAAAGGCAAACCAGATAGCATACTATCATCTTGAGTAAGACTGCGCTACCGGGATAGGTCCTCCGCAATCATTGCAATCACGTACCTGCGATCCAATAATTGACTATGAGGGCACTATCTCCAACATCCTATGCTACGCTCGGTCAATCTCCGCTTATCACAAGGATTCTCCAGATAGGATCAAAGTGATACCTCCTAAATTCTGGGTTTTGGATCTATGAGATAGATCTAATTGGATGTTAGGATACTCACTAGTTGTAGTGAGATGGTATCAATCGATCCTGGGGAGAATCACTGGAAAGGTTCCAGGGTGATAAGGACAACTGAATGTCAGTCGCAGGCATTGTCTTTACCCTCAGTGGAGGGACGGTATGTTGGAAGAGTTCCAAGCTAGATACCGTGACATACTAGACGATTAAAGGTAAGATACATAGTTACCAAGAATGCTACCAAAGAGGCAGTCTGGATATATATAAGTTCATGAGATGAACTTCGTTCCTACCATTGTATGACAATGGAGTTGTGGCTTTAGCCAAGAAACTACCGTCCCATCAGAAATCCAGATATAATTCTTAGGCAGTATCACCTGATCATGGAGATGGTCGATCTCCAGGAAGATCAAGGTTAGGAGAGTAGACTCAGAGGACAACACGGCGGATCCACTCACAAAGGCTTTTTCCTAGAGAGAGACTATTATGGGATGGTTGAGTATGAGATACTACAACCACTGTTATCAGATGGCCCTAGTGCAAGTGGGAGATTGTTAGTTTTGTGTATGCCCTAGAGGCCATTACTATACATGAGATGTATATTGTAGTGGATACTTGGACATATATAGGGAGGACTTTCTTGCTCGACATGATAGTATGCTATCTGGTTACTCTTTACCTTAACGTGTACACCGATTGACTCTCTGTTACATGTTGGTAAAGCCCTTAGGATATGTACTCGACTACTGGGACTATGATGAGATCATACTAGTGGGGCCACGGTAGTCGACGAGTACATCCTATAACTGTTCCTAGTCGAGAGTGTATCGAGACAGAGCATCGATACACCAGAGTAGACTAGCGTATACGCATCTTGACCCATATGATGGACGATGGATGATCCCATATCCATCGGTGTTTGACATCAAGGATGGTTTACGGGTGCTCATTGGAGACTGGGTACACGGGACGGACTCGCCGAGAACTCCCAGATGGTATTATACCTTACGTCAGATGGCAGTTCTCTGGTGACACTGGTACAACTTAGTCTGTTGACCCGAGATCGTCATAGAGTCTTGTGTGATTCCCACTGTGCTTTGATTTCCATCATACCACGTCCAAGAGGGCGTGCAAAAAGGTGGATTTTGGGTACAGTCCCGAATCACATGGAGGCAATGAGCGATAGGAGGGGATTCGTCTCTCCCGGTATAGGGAGTTGATGTTGTGCTGTGTTCGATTGGTTATAACCGGAAATCCCTGGCCAGGGTTGCTGAGATTTACTAGTAAGAGTTACCAGTAGTTTCTCGAACTGTTATAGACCTCATATCGAAACGACTTATCGAGCTACTGGGGTCTGACGTTTACCACCCCTAGGCGAGATATGCGACATATCAGACGACGAGACCGGACTGTACGGGAGTGTTACTGATTGGATTCGCAGGAGAACTAGCGGGCTTGCTTGTTGATCTTCTGATCGCTCAATACTTGGGTGGCTGTTACGTTTAGCTGACCGCTTGCAGCTTGTGGGTGTTTGATATGATCATCACGTACTGTCGGCGTATTGACGAGTCTTTAGAGTCCTACATAGGGGTTTCCTGGCTCAAGCGAAACGGAGTAGGAGCACATATGTGATATGTGCGGGACCGAGATTAATACGATATGAGATACCGTATTCTATTCTCGCGATTCGTGACATTGATCGGTTGTATGCGATATAGCAGGGTTATCAGATCAAGTGTTAATTCAATAAGTTGTTACTTTTGATATTAGTCGGTTATAGCCGGATTATTAAATCAAGAGTTGATTTAATAATTTAATGCATAATTATATATTTGATATATTACATTGCATTAACTAGTATTAGCTCACTTATGATTTAGTTTCTCACTAGTTTGTGCACATTGTTTATATATGATATATGCAAGTGTACATGTTTGTATCATGCTTGATGATACATCAAAGTTGGGTGTATGAGACTCATACCAAGATTAGGGTAAAGATTAGGGTTATTGTTTTATTTTAAGATTTAACAAAAGGGTTTAACTTAGTCAAAGTAATCAAGCTTGAAGAAGCTTGGAGAAGCTTTGACAAAGTCCACTCTTTTGTCATTTCTTTTGATATTCTTTAACCTAACCTTTAACCTAAAGCCTTGGTTAATTCTTTACATGAGTTAAGTATGAGGGCTTAACTCAACCATGGTGCCATTATTTATTGGATAAGTTTTCATTTGGATGGAATTATTCTTTCTTCTTCTTCTTCATCATCTAGCTCCACTTCCTACTTCTTCATCCTCTACCACTTGCCATGTAGTAGATTGCGTTCTCTTCACAAAGTTTATGACCTAGTGAAGGAATAGCTTGAGTCTGTGTCTCCCGGACGTAGATCATCTTCGGCCTCGAAGTCAACGTAGCAAACACGTTCGTTCTTCTCGTGGAGCTTCTCTAGAGTCCGGAGTTCACGATCACAGCGATGGGGACGTCTACACGGAGCTAATGAAGTAGAGGACCGGATCTATAAAGGTTGTAATCGCTTTCACTTAATGTTAAAGTTGTTAACATGCAAGTTTTCGCCTAAACCCTAGTTTAAAGGTCCGTATTAGAGTTGTTCGGCACGGCTAAAATTTTAATCGGGCATGGTTGATGTCTCGTAGACCTTTGTGTGCGTGCCTAGCAACCCTACACTTTAGGCGCTAGCGCTCTGAGCGCAAGAGCGCTAGCGCGCCACGTGTCAACATGTGGGCGCTCGAGCGCTAGCGCTCTGGGCGCTAGCGCACCACGTGTCAACACGTGGGCGCTCAAGAAGCAAAAGGGACTTGGTCCCCGCAATGGGAGTTGTACTCCCAGAAAGGAGCACTTATTATTCTTTATATATATATATATATATATATATATATATATATATATGAGGAGTTAAAATCCTAAGATGTTTTGAAGCCGATGAAGGGCTTCTCCCCTTGAGCCCTAGTTCTTCCCCAAAGTGGGGTTTCTGGAGATGGGTCTTCTTCTTCTTCCTTTGTTGGCCGGATCTTGAAGATCAAGAAATATGAGATTCTAAAAATCTCTCCTTTCTGAGATCTGATGGCAGATTTGAGTTCCCCTTTGTGGGTTTTGTGGTGAACAACTATTTAGTTTTGGAAAAGGAAGAGTAAAACTCTTGATTTAATTAAAAAAAAAAGGAAGGTTTAGAACCTTGAGGAAGGAGAAGATCACAGATCTAGATTTTTCTTTGGAGAGAGAAAAAGTTGTGAGATATTTTCATTACCCTTGCCTTTATAGGCTATACACTTTACATATAGCCCCTTGGGCTTTACAAAAATGGCATTTTAGCCATCCCATGGCTCATGTGTCATTTCTTTTTGCACATAAGCCATGGGCTTACAAAAATTTGGCTTTATGCCCATTTCGCATACATTCATGCGTAAAAAATTACATAAAAAAATTATTTATTACATGATCTATATTTTGGCATGGAAGAGGCTGGCCGCGGGCTCGACTTGGGCATGGGCCCGCTTGACCTGGGCTTGGGCGCACCTGGCTTGGGGGTTGACCTTGACTTTGACTTGGTCAACCGGTGTGCAAATTTTTACCCCAACAGACTGACCATCGTGTTTTCTGGTGACACGGAAACGTCTCGAGTTAGTTTTTTGTTGTGACCTCTCGGATGAGGCGAGCGTTTGGTTTTGCACCGGATGATCGGGCCATCGACAGAGGCTGCCAGTTGTGAGAGGACTGTTGATGTACAACATACCTCAGAGATTGTGATGTCGCCTACCGTGCAGACAGATGACCCAGATGTTGCTGAGATGATGGGATGTCGCTTCCAGAGCTTACGAGCTTAGATCTCTGGAGCTTCTAGGCAGAAATGCGACAGACGATAGCTAGTCTACCCCGAGTTGAGAGACGAAGGTGATTCGTCAGATTGGTGCGCCGACGCAGGCCCAGATGAGTTGAAGATTTTCAGTGCGGAGAGTCTTACTCAGATCTAGAGCAGGCCGATCCAGAGATGACCGTTGATGTACCGTCTTTCCTGGAGGATTGAGGCATTGTTTAGCATGCGGGCGAAGAATATTCACATGTTGTATAGGCGAAGCTAAAAAGTTCGAACGAGTGTCAGAAACCCATTTTTCCCAAGTTTAAAGTGTTCGGAGGAACATGCAGGTAATTCTGTGGACCCTCTAGTAGAATGAAACTGTAACGTTTTGAAAATCGTTTCGGTGAAATTTCGGAAAATCGATAAAATAAGGGGGTTTTCTGTAAAAAGTCAAAATACAAATATCTTTATTATAAAATTAAATATACATATTCTAGCTATTAAATTGCTAGTATTTGGTGTTTATTGATCCACTGGTGAAATTTCAAATTTTCTGAATTTTTTTCCGAAATTAATTATTTTAATATTATTTTAAGCCGTCACTAATACATTTAATTAGGGAAAATTACAAATTGGAATGGGTTGATACAAATTTTATAATTCATGACACACTAAACTGACATGTAAAATATTGTTTATGAAACGAAATGGTTTGCCAAAACGGTTTAGAAAATATCGAAGAAAAATGGCTTAATTAGTGAAATTAGTGTTAATGGGAATTGGGGTAATACATTTATCTTTTTCCCTAGCCCACACACCCACACCTCACCCTCTCTTCCCCATCCCAAGTGGCCGGCCCCCCTTGATCAGCCCAACATCTTGGGCCCCTCATCTCACAAAATCAAAGAAAGGAAAACAAAAGAGAGAAGGAAATTGGTAAAAGGAGTATGGGCTTTGACTTGGTGGACTTGGACTTTCCCCACTTGACCTTTCCCCACCTCACACACTCCCACACCCCCCACCTGCACCTGGCCGAGACCCATCCTTCATCCCCCTCCATTTCTTCCTCTCTTTCCCCATCAAAAATCCCCCATTTTTGCCTCAAAATCCCTACAAAAAATTCCCAAAATCCAAATCAAGCTCCTAACCATTTTTCCTTAGCCCCTATAGCATGGATCTTGGTGCAAAGATTTCAATTTGGAGGTCTAGATTCTTGTTAGATCTCAAGATAATTGTGGGGTATATTCTTAACCTTATAGCTAGATTGTTGTTTAATTATGATAAGCTATTGTATTCAAGTGTTAAAGTGGTTGAATTGCTAGTTATAATTTTCAAGTTAGGGTTTGGAAATTCTAGAATTGGATTTTAAAATCAAGTTAGGGTTTTATTAAAATATTTATGTTTGCATAGGGTAGTTAACATGCTAATTCATGCAAGTGTAACCTAAGTGCTAAAATTAATCTAGTTGCTAGTTTGCATTTTTGTTAAATTAAATTTGTAATAATTATATAAATTGCAAACTAGTTTTTTTTTGAAATGTATATATTTTAGTGAGATAAAATAGTAGTGCATATTTGTATGACCTAATTAAGTTATTTAGTGAGCATTTTGGCCACAAAAAAATTGTTGAAATGTTTTTGTTGGTTAAAACCCAAGTTTTGAGCTCAAATGGAAAATTGTGCTAATTTTGTTAACTAGGTTTTGTAAATGTATATATTTTGAGGAGAATAAATTATTGGAATGGTTTATATGACTTGGTTATGATATTGAGTGGATATTGCGGCCGCTAGATTTGTTTAAACGTCGAGTTTTGTACTAAAACGGGTAATTTTTGCTTGCTAGATTTTCGGAAAAATGGATTTTAAAGTGAGTTTGAGGTTTTTGTGAATCTTAACCTATTTTATAGTATAATTAGTGCTTATGATCGTGCAAATGAGTATGTTTGGGTTTTTCTCGATGGTTTGGCGTTTGTACGCCGACGTCGAGGGTTTTTGGGTTGATTTGTGAAAGCAACTGTAGGTTTTGACCTATGTGGGATTCGTGTGTCGTTTTGGTCATGAGTCGGATTTTAATGCGATACGGTGCGTTATGATATGTAGATACCCCATGTGGACTTCGAGACGACAAGCAAGCGCGTGGCGACATCGGCACCGGCGAGCGAGGACCAGGTGAGTAGATTTATATCTACGGGGAGAAGTCAGATGGATGACGTATAGCACCACCGCAATTTGTGGTGATGTATACGAATACGTATACACACATATATATTGATTATATATTGTTGAGTTTATTGATGAGAAAGATAGATTTTAGGTGTGATTGGATAGGTTTAGTGTTGCGAGACCCTAGAGTAGAGGTTGCACCACACATACACGCACACACTCATACTGGCATACCTTCTTCTTTCATTGTGCTTATACGGGAATATGTATTTATGTGTTCACATGGGTATGGGACTATGTGTTCACATACTGGATTTGAGGATAGTATTTGGGCTTTGAGGTGAGTCGATGAGATTGATTTGAGACCGTGAGATCGGTGGTATGGCAGGATTCGTACTTGAGATACGTCCTGATATTATAGCGGATCTTGGGACGACGTTACATGTGAATAGTGTTATACATTGAATGGTTGACATGTGATCGTGATATGAGATAAGATATATTAAGATATTTATAATAGGTCGCATTAGGCGATGTATGCCTCTTTATGACGATATATGATGATGATATCGGTTTGTATGAGGCTGTAGATCAGCAGTCAGATCATGACTATATTGATGATATTAGTATCGTACTAGACATAGATCAGTACCCAGATTATGATCTTGGATAAAGAAGACACCAGATGAATAATATGATATTGACCCGTACCCAGATTTGGGGATGCCGTACGACGGATTTACGTACGAGCTATATATTGATGATTGATCCGCACTCTTGACTTGGGATGTCTGATTATAGATATGGTATCGGATATGATATTATTGAGGCGGGATCACCGACTATACATATACAGGTATGTATATGTATCGACTCAGATTTTAGGCGGTTTCCTTACCTGTAGTTCAGCTTGTTAGTTCAGCCGTATAGTTTAGTGTAGTTGTTAGACTAGATTAGACTCCTACCTATTTCAAAACTAACGGATCGTGGGCATTTTAAAAGACAGGTCAAGGGATTCTACGGATATTTCAAAAGGTGTATCTTTTCTTAAAAACACCGTAGCCCTTATTTCCAAAACCCCACGATTTGTGTTATTTCAAATGGCACCATAGTATGACGTATATATATATATATATTAAATGCAGATTAGTTACCGTTGTGTCTAGTATTTAGCTCCCGCTCATTATTGTCGTTCGCCCCGCATCGCATACTTACATTGCTATTTCATATTGCATTGTTGATATTATGCTGTTAGGACACCAGCACCATTACCGATGATGCGTATGTACCACGTACACTTACTTGCCGGCTCACATACATCATCATCGGTAATTGCCATGTCACGTACACCTTAGAAATATTATTGCTTGACTTGGCTTGTTAGTTAGTAGTTTGACATGATATTAGTGTACCTGCCATATATGCCAGTTTAGACATTGTAGTTATTACTTGTCACTTCATGCATACTGTTATTCATTGTTATGCCGCATTCATAGATTTTCATGCCTATATTCATGGTTTTACGTGCTATTGATGATTTGGATTCAGATTTCATGAGATTTCTTGGATTTGGAGGAAAACCGCTAAAACATAAATAAACTTCTTCTCTCTCTTTTAAATAAAAAGTGTGGTTTTCCCATGATGTATGAGTCGTCCACCATGAGTTTGCTGATGGATTTCGAGACCCGAGTTCGAGGAGTGGAGGAATCATTTCGGGTACATAGTGGACCCGGTGCGGTACCCGGGGTAAGAGGATCACAGATGATGGCGTTGAGCCTGGCAGGGGAGCACTACCGACCGGTGATTTTACCCGACGCGTCGGATATCCGAAGGATACCGTCGTAGTCTTGAGATGGATGGTAGGGGCCGGTCTGAACTGACGGCGCCCTAGATATTGAGATTGAGACATTGAGATTTCGAGATATTGAGGTACTGAGATTTGA
This sequence comes from Agapanthus africanus, assembly GCA_030015575.1. Lineage (NCBI taxonomy): Eukaryota > Viridiplantae > Streptophyta > Magnoliopsida > Asparagales > Amaryllidaceae > Agapanthus > Agapanthus africanus. The sequence goes on along the minus strand of JASDDO010000004.1, from coordinate 246,407,712 downwards.
TGATACAGGCCACTCCGGATAGCCGGAGCCTGAGATTTTGAGACATTGAGATTTATGTTTTGTGTCGATGCTAGACACTGTTTATGCTGATTTCATTTATGATACCTCTTTTAAAAAGATACAGAAATCTCACTAAGTTATGAAAGCAGTTTTCTCCAGTACATGCATTCTGTTTCATGCATTCATACATCATCCATATGATACATTGCTACCTGAGGCACTGACACGAGCACTTGGTATTACCGTTGTTTAGAGGTATACCCTAGCCATTGTTATAGGCTGCTGGTTATATATTTGAGGATATATTATGATTGTATGACTTAGGATTGCGTTGTTCATGCGATTTCTGTTCGTAGATGTTTCTATTCACGAGTTGGCAACTCACCCCCGTTGTGCCACAGTTTCTTGCAGGTTTTGCCGTACAGGTTTCATTACGGCTTTGCTGGCACTACTTCCATTTCCGGGTGATTTGCTAGTAGGTGGGTTTATTGTATCGTACCCATCAGTATACTTGGTATATATTATTATTCAGTTGTATCTAGAAGTTCCATCAACCAAACAAGTATTTATTTTTGAGATAGAGACTAGTGATGTTTTTCTTTCGACCTTAGAGTCGCGCGTTATATTTCTGTGGATTTCTTGTTGTTTTGAGTTTCCTTTTGAGTTTTGATCCTCGCCCTTGGAGTTGTATATTATATTGCTTGTGTGGTTGTGACCGTCGTTTGACGAAGAGCTAGCTCCCGCTTGGGGATGCCTTTTATTGATTTCGTATACTATTCATGTTGTATCCCGTCTGGGGGCCAGTATTTACAAAGGAGACTCTGCCGAAATTTTCAGTAAATATTTGATGTTTTTAAAAACGCATAATTCAGATTATGCTATTTAAACTACTTGATTTAAATTGGTTTTCCTTCACTCTACTACTTTTCTTGGTTTGGATTTCTAGGTTTTCGGCTTACTTAGATTACGTACGCCTCGAGACGTTTCGTAGTTTAAGTGCCGGTCATGTTCCGTACTTTCGGGACGTAGCAGAAACCCTAACTCGACATGATGACCATGGAATCGCTCCTAAACCTTAGGGTTTGTAGCAGTTTAGCGGTGCCATCAGTGAGGCTTGGGTTTGCCCTTCTACGGCTGGTCCAGAGGTACTGTGGTATGTACCAGATATTTTTAGACTGAGCTCAAGTGTTGAGCCTTCGGGAAATTTTGGGACCTTGATGACTCGATCGAAAAGTTTGACGTCATCCGGATATCATGTGATAAGAGACCAGTAAGCTGACCAACTTCGGATAGAATACCTCACCCAGATGCGTTGTGAGTTGATCGAGGACGGGCGAGTATTGAGTATTCCTCCGACGGTTGGGACGAGTTCCCGAGGACGTGTTCGGATAGAGATCTTCTACAGAGTGGTGAAGATACCGAGTGCGTGATTTCGAGTCCGTGTGAGAGACTTCGGATTGACCATGGCCGAGAAATGTTGCAGTGCGCAGATAGCATGACGTGACGTCAAAGTGGACGATGATAAAGACGAGTGGAACCTGATGTTCGAGCGAGATGGAGAGCTGTTATTACTCCCCGTCGAGATCAGAGATTTGATATGCATACAGAGATGTTGGGATACGGCCAGTTCCCGAGGAAATGTTGTGGTGAGAACGCAGATGTCCAGAAAGCGAGAAAAGATTATGTGAGAGTACCAGCCTCCGTACAGTTCGGCATAGGCAAGATCAGAAGAGACCTTGAGCAGGATTCCTTCCAGGACACTGCTACAATGAGATTTGCACCCAGGATCAGTTGTGTCGCGAGTATTCAGAGGGCAAGAGGACGACTCCAGTGATGTGCTTCTTTACGAGTGGTCGTGATGATTGACCGAGAGATGACCAGAGAAGTGCCAGAACGGAATCGTCCCCGTTAGCACACCTGAATGGGCCGATGAGCTGAAGGATTACGAGATTGGTAAATCCAAAGAGAAGATAAAGACTCAGAGACCGAGGACGCCAGACCGTGAGCTGGAGGCAAGCAGATGTTCTTGTCCTACCAGTTTTAGGCGCACCGATTTACTTTTTCGACATTGTAGGAGGTGTACCTCAATGTCATTTATTGCGATTTGCGTTTGTGATCCGAGTATCACGCTTACATCGCTGGGATTTTGTTGGAGATAGTGTCCTCAGAGTCAATTATTGGATCACAGGCACGTGATTGCAATGATTGAGGGGAGGACCTGTCCCAGTAGGACAGTCTTACTCGAGATGATAGTATGCTATCTGGTTTACCTTTATCATCGTGTACTGCTTTAGGTGACCTTACAGGTCACTATTGCACGTTGATAGAGCCCCTAGGATTCTTGCTTGACTACCGGCAGTATGAGGGCGATCATATACGTGGGAGCTGGTAGTCTATAAGCACATCCTTAAATGGTCCCTAGTCGTGGGAGTTTCGAGACAGGGCATCGATACTCCAGAGTAGACTAGTGTATACAGTCGAGACCCCGACGAGGGGCGGTGGCTGGTCTCACAAGCCACTGGTGTCAGTTGGTTCACCTAAGATGTATACAGGTGCTCATTGGGTTATGAGTACACCGGACAGGACTCGCCGGGAACCTGCTAGTTGGGTTTTATACCAGACGTCAGATAGCAGTTCCCTGGTGACATGTGTACAGGTTAGTTCATCGACCTGGGATCGTCATTTGTCTCGTGTGAGTTCCCACTGTGCTTTGATTACTACCCTACCACGGCTCAAAGGAGTCGTGCAAACAGGTTTTAGTTGCGTACAGTCCCGAGCCATATGGAGGCAGTGAGCGGATCTGCAGGGGTTCGTCTCTCCCGGTATTGGGGGTGAGGTCGCGCTGTGTCGAGGAGAGCCAGAACATGAAAAGTCCTTGGCCAAGGCAGGAGATTTGCTGGTAGGTATTCCAGTAGTATCTCAGGGTGTTCTGCGCTGCACTCCGACATGACTTGTACCGCTTTTGGGGGTCTGACTTTTACCAACCCCCTAGGCCCGCCATGCGATGCTCATAGACGAACGGACCGAACTGTACGGATATTGTCACTGACAAGCTCAGTAGGGTGTCAGGATGAGTTCGCTCATCGACGTCCCTTTTGGTCAGTACCTGGTGGCCCGTCACGTATTGGCTTATACCTCTGACGTGCTAGTGGTTAAATCCACAGCCAAAGTATTGACGAGTCTTTAGAGTCCACCACACTCAGTTACTCAGGTTTCGGTCGAAACGCTGTAGAGGCCGTATGGAGATATGGCAGGGTTCGATCAGATACGTGTGGTATTGCACGGATCGTGATCGGACGGTTTTTACTAGCCGGCTTTGGCTTAAGCCGGATTCTAGTATTTGATAGTGTAGTTTTGTCTCTTTGCATTTGTGTTCAGTGCGAATACAAATGCGGGCATGTATTTGCAGTAGTGGGGTTTTCCTGTAATTTATTACGGGATCGGTTTTCTGAAGTTTCCAGTTTGCATTCCGTTCCGGCCGGTTTTCTTTTATTCCTTCACGGCCGGACTTTCTGTTGGAGGGTGTTATTTGCAATTGTGCAAATAACAATTTGTGGAGGGGTTTTCTTGCATATATGTGGCCTCTTCATCATGAGATGCTTTTTGCATCACTTCATTAGCTTTTCATGTGATGGTTATGTGATGATGAGATTAGATGAGGAATTGATTTGGATTGGAATTGATGTGAGCCTTTTGTTGATTTATCATTTCTTTTTCACATGATAATACTTGGAGAGGTTTTCTTTTTCTCTCTCCAATCTTCTTATTCTTGAGAGGGGCCGGCCACATAGGAGAGAGGAGGGGAGAGGTTTCAAAGTGTGAGAAAATTGTTCCATCTCCTTTTCTTGCTACCTAAATTCCTAAGCATATTTCCTTAGTTGTTTTCTTCACCTCCACAACATCAAAGGCAACTTCAAGAACCCCAAGAGACATGCCTACTACACTATTCTATAGCAAGTCTTGGACGCGTCGGCTAGCCAACTTTGCGCCCGAGTTGCCTCGGTCAAGAGGCGGGAGCCCGTAAAAGATTCCGGCTATGTGGTGCCCTTTCCGACGAGCGAGGAGGTGACGGAGATTCCGCAGGAGATCGGAGTGGAGACGAAGACCGAAGGACACGGATCGCTTGGTATTGCATCTCTACTCTTTTCCTTTTTTCTAGCTAGCTAGGTTAATGGCCCGATCCGAGTAAAAGGTCCGCGGTGGTGCAGTTTTGCAAAGTTCGCAAAGTTTTTGTTTTCCGCGTTTCCGGCGTCGGATCGACGGCCGGGGCGCCCCCGCGGGCTTACAGATTTGAGTTTCATGATATTGTTTACCTGCACCATGGCTGCACCTACTGGGTATTTACATTTTGTGCATAGTTATTGCACTTGATATATATTTTATACACCGTTGTGTTGATTTGCGATTAGTGCATATCTATTACACTTAAGATTCAGTTTTGTGCCTTGGCTACACATGTTTATGATCTCATGGATTTCATACGATTGATTTGATTTTGTGCGTGTGGTACACACTCGATTTGATTTTTGCACTCGGTATAGCTTATATGTGCTTGTAGTGCATTGATATGCGTTTTGTGCACGCAGTTGCACAGATTTATGATTTTATACACCTTGGTACACTCGGTGTTGTTGTTTACGCATTTGAGTTATGGATTCGTATTTCGTGCACTGGATGCACCAGATTTACACTTCGTGCATTTGTTGCACTAGGTTTTCTTTTCGTGCAATTGTCGCACCAGATTTATATTTTGTGCATTTGCTGCACCAGATTCGTATTTCGCACATTAGTTGCACTAGATTTGCATTTATTACATTGGTTGCACCGGACAGGTATTTATACGTTTGTCGCACTGGATTTATACTCCGTACCTTGGTTGCACCCGATTTATGTCCTTGAGCATTCGTTTTACCAGATTTATATTTTCGTGCGCGTTGGCACTTGCCGTTCGTTTTCGTGCATGCTACTGCACTCTATGCTTTTACGGACTCGACGCGCTTTGGTTAGATTTTTGCGCATATTAGACGCTTGATTTTGGATTTTGTGCGCATCAGATGCACTTGAGTGAGATTTTACTCGTGCATGTTGGATGCTCTTGATTTAGATTTTTTTCGTCCATGATGGATGCACTTGATTTGGATTTTCGCTCATGTTGGGCGCATACTATGAGATGTGGTTTTATGCACACCGGATGCACTCAATTGGGATTTTCATTCGTGCATGTTAGTTGCACAGGATGCACTCTAGATGCACTTGATATTGTTGCCGTGCACATCCATTGCACTGGACAGATGCTTTCGTGCACACCTGTGACACCGAGTTTTGCTTTTGTGCATATTGTGGCATTTGTATTTGGATTTTATTTCCGTGCACACCAGACGCACGTGATTGTTGGATACGCCTTTTGAGGCTGATTTTGCTTTTGAGCACTTTGTTTTTGTTTTGGGCACATATTATGAAATAGCCAAACATGACTGATATGAGGACAGTACCTGAGTACTTTGCATGGATTAAAAGCTTACCAAGAGGTTTTCAAAGGAGCTATAGTCTCTCTATTTCCTACGTGTCTGTGAGCGGCGCAAACGTTTTTTTTAGGAAAACCTTTTGGGATATTTTGAAACGACGGGACGTGTATTAGGAAAACATATATGGACATATATTATTATTTTAAATGAGCGTCTGTCACTTATGTCATGAGTAACGCATTCACGCGGCGATTTAGGAAAGATTTTTTCATGAGTTTTATTTTGTTCTTGAAAGTTTTTCAAGGATGCGCACTATACACGTATTATAGTATTTGACTAGTATATATTGGATTTCAGTAGTGGATTTTGAGACCTGTATCTCTATTGTAACTCCGAGGATATGCGTGCAAATCCGATGATTTGCGTGACACTTGACGGAGTTCGGGTTTTTGAGTTTTGTACTCGTTTTCATGCGCACTAGACGCGCTGTGTTTTTCTGTATCTTCTGTGATTTCGGAGCCCCGTTGATTTGAGTTGATTATTGAAATGTTTTAGATTCTGGGGGTTTAAATTTAAATTCGGGGACCGAATTACTTTAAGGGGGAAGATTGTAACATTTCAAAAAAAATAAAATATTATTTTTGGGAATTTTTATAATTAAATAATAAAGTATTGAATATGTTAATAGAGCCGTATAATTAAATACCGATAAATTGAAAAAACAAGAAGATTTTTTTGGAAAATTATAGAAATTACTAAAAGAGGGTGTTTTATGTGAATTATGCAAATTATAAGTTTTTATGATTAATTATACGCTAGTTAGTGCTAATCGCGATTAAATATCGCTAATCGCGCATTAAGCTTGTTTTGTGCAAAACATGCACATGTATTTTTTTTAGCACTTGTTACATTTTTCCTTCATGCTTCTTCTTTTTATCATGCATGGTTTTAAATTAAAGAAAATAAAAGGAAAAGAAAAAGAAAAGTCAAAAAGGGGACACAATGATGACAAGAGAGAGAGGGTGAAGGGGCAACCATAGTGATGGGCCATTGCTTCTCACTTCATCATCTTCATCTTTCTTCTTCTCCTTTCTCTCATGGAAGCACCCTCCTCCACCTCCACTTCAAAACCCCAAAACTCCATCAAAACAACACCAAAACTTAATCCCCACTTCATAAAAAATGTGCATGAGCTCACTAGCTACACCTTGGACCAAGAAAGTTTGCATTTTGGCGCTGTATAGGATTCATGAGTGTCAAATGAGGTAATCCCTTCACAATTAGTATAGTATTTCTTTTGCTTAAGCCTCTATTCAAGTTTAAATAGGATTAAGTGGTGTTTAGAGAGGGTAGGAAATTTCTAGTTAGGGTTTATGGAATTCTTGAGTTGTGATGTGTGATTAAGGTTAGTAGTGACCTTAAAACCCCTTTAGTAATATCATATTGGACCAAACCAGAGACAAACCCCCGGAATACGAACTTTAAACTTCTGCAGATACGGAAATTATAGGAAATGTGATGGGTTTTGGTAATCTGCTAACACCCGGGTGACCTGAAAATTATTTTGCAAGGACAGTGATACATGCAGGCAACCTAGGACGCCCCACTGAAACCCTAGCCCTATACCCCAACAGTAGGCCGCAGATTTATTCCATCTGGCCGCAATTTGCGGCCAGGGTAGGTTGATTTGGTTCTTGCTTCGTCTGTAGCTCCATCTCAAGTAAACTAGACCCCTCCTATATGCAAAATTGGCTAATTTGACCTAGGGTAAAATCTGGGGCCTTTTTCAAGAGTTGCTGTTTTGATTTGGGTTTCGTTTCTCGTATTTTGAATTCTGGATTTTTAGTTTTGTGTTTTACCTCGATCACTTGACGTTTGTACGACGATATCGAGGGTTGTTTGGTGGTTTTGAAGGCTTGGTCCATAGGTTCTTACCTATAGGCCTTTAGCATGTCATTTCGGTTTTGACCTCGATTTTAATTGCATTTACGATTGTGTTGATATTGTAGGTACCTTCGCGTGTATTCCGAGGCGACAGAGCTGTAAGTCTATATTACCTACCCCGGTACTTACGGGAGGCGGAAAGAGTAAAAATCAAAATTTTATCACAAGGTAACATAGACAAACCATGAAGGATCTTTGCTAAACAAAAGCTAACAAACTAACTACAAGTTCTAACTACTAGGTTAGATGGTTATACCTAGTTCTTGAACTCCTTCTCCTCTTGTTGTGGTCCTCCTTGATGTGAGCTCCTTGGAGTGGTGTAGATGGCTCCGCCTCGTTGTCTTCTCTAGGTCAAAGAACGATCCACCCGAAGGCCTCTACCTTGATCTCTTACTTCAACAATGAAGTAACTAGAGTGCTTAGCTTGCTACACTAAGAACCCTAGGGTGAGTAGAGAGGTATTTTGGTGGTTTTGTCTCAAAGCTTTGATTTTCAACTCATGAAACACTTAAGCTTTTGAGAGAGAGGAAGAGGGAGAGCAAACCATGAGAGAGAAAAGTTATGAGAGAATGAATGAAAATGAGAGGATGAACTCACATATGAGGAAAAAAGTTAATAATAATAATAATTAAGAAAATTGTGACGGTGGGTTGATTTGACAATTATCATTTCACCATTAATGCTAAGCATGCATCAAGAAATATCACATGCTTAACAAAACAACAAAACATAAGAAAATATCCAAGTCAACATGGGTCAACTTGGTGAAATGGTCAAACCAACATTAGCCATGATACAATTATCCTTAATTAAAACTATTAATCATATTCCTCCTTCTCATTATGGTTTTGATCAAGTCAATGGTTAAACCCCTAATGAGGTGTCTCCCTCTCCGCCCCTGTCAACTGTACATACATACCCAAATCCGTGTTCCAAGAAACACGAATACAATGAGACTAGACCAATCCCAAAACAAATACTAGGATCTGGCTTAAACCAAAGCCTACTAGTATCAACTGTCCGAAAACCAAACGTGCACAAGTGCGCGTATGTGAACGAACCCCCGTCGTAAAACCATACGACCTCTACTACGTTTTGCCCAAATGTGAACAACCCTCTGTGTGGGACTCTAAAGACTCGACACTACGATGGCAGTGGGTTTAACCACAGGCCGCAAGCGGTACTAGTTGTACGTAACGATCCCCAGGTAGATGCCGATAAGAAGACCGATGAGGTGAACCCATCTGAACTCCTACTGAGACTGAATGTGACAATCTCCGTACAGTCCGGTCTGTTCATCTAAGAGTATCGCATGTCGGGCCTTAGGGGGCGGTAAACGTCACACCCCTAATAGCGGTACAAGTCATGTCGGAGTGTAGCCCAAAACACCCTGAGAAACTACTAGAAACACTCCAAGTAAATCTCGCTTGCCCTGGCCAGGGACTTTGTGTAATGGCTCTCCTAGACACAGCACGATTTCAACTCTCAATGCCAGAAGAGACGAATCTTGTCTAACCGTCACTGCCTCCAAGTGCTTCAGGACTGCACCCAACTACTACCTGTTTGCACGACTCAATAGAGCCGTGGTAGGGTAGTAATCTAAGAACAGTGGGTACACACTCGAGGCGAAGTGCAGTGTCAAGTCAACAGACTAAGCTGTACTCATGTCACCCGGGAACTGATAACTAACGATTGGTATAATACCAAACCACAGTTCCCAGCGAGTCCTGTCCAGTGTACTCGTAACCTAACGAGCACCTGCATACTATCTCCAATACGACGTACCGATGGCTGTGGTACAGACCATCTTCCCTCACTACTATAAATAAGGGTTGCCCCTACGGATTTATCCGTAGGGGCAACCCACTGCCCCTACGGGTATATGCGTAGGGGCGAAAAAATGCCCCGTAGGTGCAAAGGCCGCAGGTGCAAGTTGAAGCCCTGAACTTGCCCCTACGGGCAAATTATTGCCCCTACGGATATCTGTGTAGGTCCTGTTGCCCCTACGGAGTAATGCGTAGGGTAAAAAAAGTTATATTAATTATGGTTTTTTTAATATATTGAATGTACCTACGGATATAACCGTAGGGGCAAGCCCTAACCCCTACGGATATACGCGTAGGTACCTATCCGTAGGGGCCATATATCAGGATTCCTGATATTTAGCCCCTACGGATAATACTGTAGGGGCTAGGCTGTTGGCCCTACGGTTGTATCCGTAGGGGCACTCCCAACCCCTGGCACTGCGATCGGGGGGAAAATATCAGTTACTGCTGTTATTATGCCCCTACGGGTTTAGCCGTAGGGGCAACAAGTGTACCTACGGATTAATCCATAGGTACAGAATATCTGTATTTTTTTTAAATATTGGGCTGCTAGATTTTTTCCCGCCCTGTGCACAATAATATATACATCAATCAAATATAAAATTAATCATCACACAACATATATCGCAGTATTCATATTCACATCTCACGCATATAATATACAAAAGAAACCAAAAAACTGAATATGATATAAATATAAACCAAAATCAATATCGCCCAAAATGTTTCAAAATGTAGTACAATATGTGTCATATAAATAAATACATGTTTCAAAAAATAAGAATCAAAATGCTAGCCTAGCTCGGCCCAGCTCCACCTTTGATAAACGCTAGAATCTTGCGCCTACCCCGTCGCGTCTGGACCTAACGTGTGCAATAAGCGTGTAAGAACTCTGTTTTATTCGAATTCTTATCATTATCGAGTTATTTCGAAACCCCATTTGGATATCTAGTTTGGAAAACTGTAGTTTATTTTAATTAGATATGTACATGTATGATTAATAAAACATAAGTCTACAACCAAATAACCTCATATGGGCCCTGCTAGAGCCCAGTCCTCGGCCTCTCTCCCAACCTCCGTGGTGTCGTCCGTGTGCGGCGTCCAGGACTGGGGTCAGCAGCCTCGAATGCTGCCTTCCCCCTAGCAACTGTCAGAACATTATATTTAGCACATACTGGTCTATAAAATTGACAAGAAATACCAAAATCAACAAATTCAAAGCCTTACCTACAGAGATAGAAGATGTGCTCCTCTGGTATCTGCATGTATCAAAATTTGAATAATATTAATTAATTTCAGTACATACATATTAACAAGGTAAACTCGCATATAGCGCTGCTTACACATATGACAGGGAGTGAACAAGCTCTTGTAGATCATCAGGCGCAAATCTAATCTCATCAAGCAGCCCATGATAATGAGTTGTACGACTAAGAGCAAAAGGAATGTGTGTATATTTATGATATAGCATTCTAAATCAATATACATGCCCTATATAATATATAAACATACCTGGAGGAACGAGAGTGGCCTCTGTCCCTGATATGGACGCATCACCAACAACTAGACAATCAAACATTGACAATATAAGTAATTTTGACATAAACAGGCATGGATATCTATAATATTACATTCAAAATGAATATTAGAGAGCGCACCTGCAGTGAGAAGTGATAAAAGTATCACCCAACAAGAGTGTAATTTAGAGAATCAGTTGAGACTCTTGAAAGTCATAGAAGAACCTGACCTGCACAAATCTGATGTATGCTTTCCATTGGACACTAAGAAGTCTCTAAAGGGAAAAGCCTATGTGAAAGCCATCATTAGTTCATATCAGAAGATTGATGCTGAAACAGAGAACAATGAATGCCATTTTCTTCTTCTTCTGCCACATTACTGTCTTCTCCTTCTTTTTCTGCCACATTACTGTCTTCTCCTTCTTATTATGTGCGCGTGCAAATTCAATGACTATATTGAGAATATGGATTAATAGTGGGTAGGAAAAGTATTTCTCAAATGGCTTTTGCGTCTAAAAACCATAAACTACTAAGTAATAGCATACATAATTTTTTTAGTATAAAGGTTGTTATTTTAAGTTTTCCCTTATAGAGATATGATCTAACTGCCTTTATAAACTATAAGTGTGCAGAAAATTATGATAAGAAACCATAAGAAAGGGTCGTAGCCATGCATAACCTTGAATCTACATACCAAATCATGCACAAGCATGTAATTATTGTCACCTTGCCGTAGAATATAAAATATCTTGGAAGACTATAAGCGAGGATTTAAATCTTGATAGCTTTTGACTTCAACATATATTTTTCTCAAGTACCATGAAATATACTTCCTCCGTATAAACCGTTTTCAGGAAGATGGATTAATAATGACAAATTATCCATTGTGGCTCACTAGGTTAGCATTTTCTCTTCTATTGACCATCTTACTAATCTGCTTGGTAAATTTATTCGGAACCGGCTGCGAATCATTAAAAGACATGCATAAGAAAGAAAGCTAAAATACAGATATATAGCATACCGATACATCGAAACTTCAAAGTTGTGATGACAATCCAGAGATATTTATTTCTACACACGTGGTGCGCGTGCGAATGCGTCAGGCATCATGGACAAATATTTCAGAACATGGAAAGTATTATTCGTATAAAGTAATTAAAGCTTTTAAACACCTTGGGTAGATATTTTCTTAGTTGATGCAATCATATCATGAGGACTAAATTTAAGCTATTATACATATGCATATGTATTTTTCTAACCTAATATATCACACACACTCACACACAGAGAGAACATCAGTTTGGTAGAGAAATCAGGTAGCAGGATCCTGAAGAAATGGAGTCCATAGTATTGCTCATCATCATCATCCATGATCCCTTTGATAATATTTTTTCAAAGGGATCATGGATGATGATGATGAGCAATGCTATGGACTCCATTTCTTCAGGGTCCTGCTAGCTGATTTCTCTACCAAACTGGTGTTCTCTCTCTCTCTCTCTCTCTCTCTCTGTGTGTGTGTGATATTAGGTTAGAAAATACATATGCATATGTATAATAGCTTAAATTTAGTCCTCATGATATGATTGCATCAATTAAGAAAATATCTACCTAAGGTGTTTAAAAGCTTTAATTACTTTATACGAATAATACTTTCCATGTTCTGAAATATTTGTCCATGATGCCTGACGCATTCGCACGCGCACCACGTGTGTAGAAATAAATATCTCTGGATTGTCATCGCAACTTTGAAGTTTCGATGTATCGGTATGCTATATATTTGTATTTTAACTTTCTTTCTTATGCATGTCTTTTAATGATTTGCAGCCGGTTCCGAATAAATTTACCAAGCAGATTAGTAAGATGGTCAATAGAAGAGAAAATGCTAACCTAGTGAGCCACAATGGATAATTTGTCATTGTTAATTCATCTTTCTGAAAACGGTTTATACGGAGGAAGTATATTTCATGGTACTTGAGAAAAATATATGTTGAAATCAAAAGCTATCAAGATTTAAATCCTCGCTTATAGTTTTCCAAGATATTTTATATTCCAAGGCAAGGTGACAATAAGTGCATGCTTTTGCATTATTTGGTATGTAGATTCAAGGTTATGCATGGCTACGACCCTTTCTTATGGTTTCTTATCATAATTTTCTGCACACTTATAGTTTATAGATGCAGTTAGATCATTTCTCAATATAGTCATCATAACCTACAATTTATATGATACAGTCTAACATGGCCCATGAGTACGTCAGGGTTATGGACTGGATGTATGTGAATTGGCAACAACGTATGCAACCTAAGTTTGTCACTGGAGTTTCCGCTTTCATTGAATTTGCACGCGCACTTAAAATAACAACCTTTATACTAAAAAAATTATGTATGCTATTACTTAGTAGTTTATGGTTTTTAGACGTAAAAGCCATTTGAGAAATACTTTTCCTACCCACTATTAATCCATATTCTCAATATAGTCATTGAATTTGCACGCGCACATAATAAGAAGGAGAAGACAGTAATGTGGCAGAAGAAGAAGAAAATGGCATTCATTGTTCTCTGTTTCAGCATCAATCTTCTGATATGAACTAATGATGGCTTTCACATAGGCTTTTCCCTTTAGAGACTTCTTAGTGTCCAATGGAAAGCAAACATCAGATTTGTGCAGGTCAGGTTCTTCTATGACTTTCAAGAGTCTTAACTGATTCTGTAAATTACACTCTTGTTGGGTGATACTTTTATCACTTCTCACTGCAGGTGCACTCTCTAATATCCATTTTGAATATCTATAATATTACATTCAAAATGGATATTAGAGAGCGCACCTGCAGTGAGAAGTGGTAAAAGTATCACCCAACTAGGTTGTAATTTATAGAATCAGTTGAGACTCTTGAAAGTCATAGAAGAACCTGACCTGCACAGATCTGATGTATACTTTCTATTGGACACTAAGAAGTCTCTAAAGGGAAAAGCCTATGTGAAAGCCATCATTAGTTCATATCAGAAGATTGATGCTAAAACAGAGAACAAGGAATGCCATTTTTTTCTTCTTCTGCCACATTACTGTCTTCTCCTTCTTCTTCTGCCACATTACTGTCTTCTCCTTCTTATTATGTGCGCGTGCAAATTCAATGACTATATTGAGAATATGGATTAATAGTGGGTAGGAAAAGTATTTCTCAAATGGCTTTTGCGTCTAAAAACCATAAACTACTAAGTAATAGCATACATAATTTTTTTAGTATAAAAGTTGTTATTTTAAGTGCGCGTGCAAATTCAATGAAAGCGGAAACTCCAGTGACAAACTTAGGTTGCATACGTTGTTGCCAATTCACATACATCCAGTCCATAACCCTGACGTACTCATGGGCCATGTTAGACTGTATCATATAAATTGTAGGTTATGATGACTATATTGAGAAATCTAACAACAGGATGGTTACTGACAAAGGAGAAAATCCGTGTATATGCTTTGTGTGTGCGTTTGTCGTTGAAAAAAATAAATTATCGATAATTAAAGTTAGATTTGAGGATACCCATGTATGAGTTGTATTCTATATATGTGTGTTTCGATTTATGATTTCGCTTAAGTGTAGGGTTGTTTTTACTTAAAGAAGTATCACCATCTACTATATATAAAAAAATGTAGCAAACTAGGACTAGAACTCATTTAACATTATCAACTAGTGAGATTTCAATGTCGAAAACTCCCTAAAAAGGAAAATTACTAAAAGGAAAAGACTCTTTGAACAAAACGCATCCACTAGCAATAATATGGAACTGAGACTCGATCAAGATTCTCTGGACTAAAAAATTCCAAGGAATTGCTATTTGAATTACGTTAATTTGGAACACGATCGTTGTAAGTTGTACTTTTCCTGACTTGTGTCATGCCCATGAGCACACAAACTTCTCCCCAATCACAAATCCCAGTCCAGATTGGTATTCAAAATTTATTTAATTAGTTTGTGATCCACATCATTGATTCGTTGCTTGAGGCATCAATGTAGGCACAAATATCACTGAAGCAGCCTAAATCACCATATGAACCAGTTATCGGTTTCAATTCCACCAGAATTAGAATTTCATCCGAACAACTTTCACACAGTAATCGAAACCTGGTCAACAAATTTTTCATGCCCGTTGTGGTTTTACTTATGTACAGTACTTCCACAAAATACGTGCTGTCATTTCTAAATGGAAGTTTCTCAGTGCCACCATAGTAGCAGAAGATGGAATTGTTTATCGCAACTAGATTATGCTAAGCCTCGGATAGATTAGGCAAACATGATCTAGAAGAATATAATTAGCAGAGGAAAAATATAATAAAACAAAACAAAGCGTAGCAAATAAGATAAAATAAAATAAAGATATAGAAAATAAAAGAGAAATAAGTTTTCGAGAGGAGAGGTGCAAGATATCATGTGCCCCGAAGAAAAGGAGGGCAAAAACAGTGTTGGCATTCATAAGAGGAAAGCTAGACTAACAAGAAGAAACATTACAAATATTACTATGTTTATGAATTATCAGAGAAAATCAACCCAGAATCTGCAAGAAAATCAAAAGTATGGCTCAAATATGAGATGGACAAATATCTTTTCGTCTCTTATCTTTTCTTTTTGAAAACAAATACCAGAAGATGTTGACTTTCTGGATAGATAGGAGTGGATATGATAAAAACATGTAAAGGGTGCATGGAAGTGCTAACAGAGACTCTTTGTTGCAACTTTATAGTAAACGGAACAATAACTGGCATATTCAAGTTAAAAGAATTGAAAGAATAATGAACATGGCTTACAAACTTGGGTGAGAACGATGTGACACTCAGAAAAACATCTAAAAGACAAATTCATAAATGCGGTTAGGCCAAAACCGGACTAAATCCTGCCATGCGACTGATATTCCTTGATGTAGAAGTAAATATAACTGTGGCACACACGCACACATGCACACAAAAACTATG
Source organism: Agapanthus africanus (assembly GCA_030015575.1). Lineage (NCBI taxonomy): Eukaryota > Viridiplantae > Streptophyta > Magnoliopsida > Asparagales > Amaryllidaceae > Agapanthus > Agapanthus africanus. Next base: position 246,391,998 of record JASDDO010000004.1, on the reverse strand, counting down.
GCACAAACAAGTGGAAATATGCAAATAAACATGCATGCATGCAGACATTAAAAGATTAATATAACAGAGATGTCTACTGATGATTTGTAAGATGTTATCGCAGGTAGGACAACTGCCAATTCTATGGCTTGTGGCCACCAGCGACTGCTTTCTCACCACAGTAAAAATAATGAGGGACTATAACATATCATGAATTCGATATGCACCGTGATTTCATAGCATATGTCTATTAACCTATAATGTACAAGTTCTCGGCGTTGATTGCAGAGGTGCATACAGTTTGAACTAGTAAATATACGTAAGAAGGAAAAAGAAGAAACGATTCATAAATATGGTTGGGCCAGAAACAGACTTAGTCACTGGATGACATATAACTGATATTCCTTGATGTAGAAGTCAATACACCTTTGATAACAAACTCATTCTTTTTGGGAGATATATGAATAACCGACTCTGACCCTCAGCATTCCATTGAACACATGGAAATCCATCGTATCTCATATTCAGCCACCTCACTTCACCGATCCTATGATCGCCCTCTGGAGAACGCACAGCCCTAGCCGCAGCCCGAGCCCCAGCCCCAACCCTAGCCCTAGCCGCAGCCCAGCCCTAGCCCCAGCCCGCAGCCCCAGCCGCACCCCCAGCCGCACCCCCAATAAAAAATTTGATAAATTGACCCTACCCCGACCCCGACCCCGACCCCGCAGCCCAGCCCCTGCCCCAACCCTAACCCTACCCCGACCCCGACCGCGACCGCGACCCCTGCCCAACCCCAACTCGCGCGCCATGAACCCTAAGCCCAAAATAATCCAAAAATTCTTTAATTTACCTCGAGATTTACTCACCTGAACGGCTGCTGGGGCAGGGGCGACGACCTGAACGGCTGCTGGGGCTGGGGCGACGACCTGAACCACGGTGGCGACGAGAACTGCGGTGGCGACGAAACCGACGGTGGCGACGAGGAGAACAACGTTGGCGACGACGGCGTGGCGATTTGGGACTTATTTTCGCGCGCGATCGAGAGAGAGAGAGGAAGTGAGCGTAGGCGATCGATCTGGGATTTTGTTAAATCGATATTTACTTGCCCCTACGGACATACCCGTAGGTCCTTTGTTTGCGGCTCCGTAGGGGCAAACACCAAATTAAGAATTAATATTTTTATTCTTGGACGTCTTTTCCCGTAGGGGCAACCTTTTAGCCCTACGGATTAATCCGTAGGGCCAAGTTATATCTGCCCCTACGGATTCCAATATCCTTAGGGCCAACCCCCTATTTTACTAGTGCCTCCTTGGATGAGAAGCGTATACACTAGTCTACTCTGGAGTATCGATGCCCTGTCTCGATAATCCTACGACCAGGGACCTGTATAAGGATGTGCTTGTAGACTACCCATCCCCCACTAGTGTGACTGTCATCACAACGCTGGTAGTCAAGCAAAGATCCTAAGGGCTCTATCAATATGTTTTAGCAATATGTTAAAAGAAACACATACACATATTAAGATAGATACAAACCAAGTAGCATACTTCCATATTGAGCAAGAATGTCAATCCGTGTATATATCCCAAGCTTCCAAAATGTAATATACAAACTAGTACTATACAATAATGGCCTCTAGGGCATATCACACTAACAATCTCCCACTTGCACTAAGGCCATGTGCTGGCATATCGCAGACCTATCATCTCGAATAGCCTCTCGAACTGCGTCTGAGGAATGGCCTTTGTGAATGGATCTGCAGTGTTATCCTCTGTGGCAACCCTCCGAACCTCGATCTCCCGGCGATCCACGATCTCCCTGATCAGGTGATACCGCCTCAAGATGTGTCTGGACTTCTGATGGGACTTGGGTTCCTTCACTAATGCTATAGCCCCGTTGTTGTCACAGTACATAGGTATTGGATCAACAATGGACGGAACCACCTGAAGTTCTTTTAAAAACTTCCTCATCTAGACGGCTTCTTTTGCGGCATCAAATGCCGCGATATACTCCGCTTCCATCGTCGAGTCAGCAACGGTTTCTTGTTTGGAACTCTTCCAACACACCACCCTTCCATTGAGAGTAAAGACATAACCCGACATGGATTTGGAGTCATCCTTGTCACTCTGGAAGCTGGAGTCAGCAAAGGCCTCGATCTGGAGGTCTTTTCCACCGTAAACCCAAAACATATCCTTAGTCCTTCTCAGGTACTTCAGAATGTTCTTTACCTCTATCCAGTGCTTCTCCCCAGGGTTTGAATGATACCGGCTTACTACACTCAGTGCATAAGCTACATCTGGTCTGGTACACAACATCGCATACATTATAGAGCCTACCGCAGAAGCGTAGGGTATAATAGACATGCGATCCCTTTCCAAATCAGTCTTGGGAGACATCTCTTTGGAGAGGGTGATCCCGTGACAAGCCGGTAAATTACCGCGCTTGGAATCTTCCATACTGAATCTTTTCAGTATGGTGTCGATGTACCTGGACTGTGAAAGTCCCAACATCCTTTTAGATCTATCACGATAGATCCGGATCCCCAGAATGCAAGAGGCATCACCCAGGTCTTTCATGGAGAACCTGCGTGACAAGAACCCTTTGACATATTGTTGCATAGGAATGTCATTTCCTATCAAGAGAATGTCATCCACGTACAAGACGAGAAATACAACAGTTCGTGCTACAATCTTACTATAAATGCATGGTTCATCTGGATTTTTGATAAAGTCAAATTCTTTGACCGTCTCATCAAAACAGATGTTCCAACTCCGTGATGTCTGCTTTAGTCCATAAATGGACTTAAGAAACTTGCACACTTTTCCGTTGCTTCCACTCTGAATGAAACCCTCTGGCTGGTCCATATAGACACACTCCTCTAAATTTCCATTTAGAAAAGCGGTTTTTACGTCCATCTGCCAAATCTCATAATCGTGGAAGGCAGCAATGGCAAGAAGGATCCGAATGGATTTGAGCATAGCCACTAGAGAAAAGGTTTCGTCATAGTCCAAGTCAGGTCTTTGACGAAAACCCTTTGCAACAAGTCTAGCCTTAAAGGTTTCAACCTGTCCATCTACACCAATCTTCCTTTTGAAGATCCATTTGCAGCCTACGGGTTTTACCCCTTCTGGAGCAATTTCCAAAGTCCATACTTTGTTGGTGTACATGGAATCCATCTCGGTCAGCATTGCATCCAGCCATTTTACCGAGTCAGTGCTCTGAATGGCTTGCTGGAAGTTAGTCGGCTCATCATTATCAATGATGCAATCCTCTCTATCCCCGTCTATAAGAAAACCACAGTATCTCTCAGGCGGATGAGACAGCCTACTACTCCTGCGGAGAGGTGCGGGAATGTCCTGTTCTTTTGAAACTTCTGGTTCCACCAAGCTTTCAGTAATAGCTTGTGGTTCTGGAATTTCTTCCAGTTCTATTGCGCTCCCACCAGTTTCCTTTTCTAAGAACTGGTGTTCCAGAAAGTGGGCATGACGAGAAACAAAAACCTTTTGTTTCTCTGCGTGATAGAAAAGATACCCCCTGGAGTTCTTTGGGTATCCCACAAACTTACACAGTACTAAGTGTGCCTCGAGTTTGTCCGCATGCTGCTTTTTGACAAAAGCTGGACATCCCCATATCTTCAGATATTGAAGATAGGGTTTCTTCTCACACCACATCTAATATGGTGTGGTAGGCACAGTCTTGGTAGGAACCTTGTTTAAAAGATATGCAGCTGATTCTAGTGCATAGCCCCAGAATGATCGCGGTAGCTCAGCGTTACTCATCATGGAACATACCATATCCAATAGGATTCGGTTCCGTCTCTCAGATACACCGTTGTGTTGTGGAGTGTATGAGGGAGTAAGCTGAGAGAGAATTCCATTCTCTTTTAGGTAATCCAGGAACTCGGCATTTAAGTATTCACCACCTCGATTAGATATCAGTGTCTTGATACTTTTGCCGGTTTGTTTTTCTACTTCATTATTATATTCCTGGAATTTCTCAATGGCCTCGGATTTATGCTTCATTAAGAAGACATGTCCATACCTGGAGAAATCATCCGTAAAAGTAATGAAATAGGAAAAACCACTTCTTACATGTGTAGACATTGGACCACACACGTCTCTGTGTACGAGTCCCAAGAGCTCGCTCGCTCTTACTCCGTGTCCAGTAAACGAAGTCTTTGTCATCTTTCCTTTAAGACATGATTGACAAGTTGCATACGAATGATATTCGAACGGATCCAAATATCCTTCTTTATGTAACTTAGTTAACCTTGTCTCATTGATGTGACCCAGTCTACAATCCCATAAGAAAGCATGATTTAATTCTGGAGACTTTCTTTTGTGTGTATTCTGGATATTGAAAATCCGCGGTTGGTTTAAAACGTATATACCATTGCTTAATGTACCCGACCCAATCAAAACATGATTAAGGTGAATGTTTACAACATTGCATACAAATGCAAAATCATAACCTTCTTTAGACATTAAAGATACAGATATGATATTACAAGTCGAACTGGGTACAAAATAACAGTTGCGCAAAACCAAAACATGTCCATCTGTCAATCCTAAGTGATAGTCCCCCACGGACTCAGCATCCATGCTTGCTCCGTTTGCAACTCTGAGGGTCATATCACCTGCCTTCAAAACCCTACGGCTTCTCAGTGCCTGCAAAGAATTATAGATATGAGATCCTGATCCGGTATCTAATACCCAGGAAGTAGAGTTGATTGACAGACAGTTTTCAATAACATACATACCTGAAGCCGAAACCACAACTTGCTTCGGATCCTGGTTCTTGGCCTTCCAAGCCCTGCAATCTTTCTTCTAGTGTCCTTTCTTGTGACAATCAAAGCATTCTTCCTTTCCCACAATCTGTCCCGCTACCTTTGCTTTTCCCTTAGCTTCCACCTTACTAACACCACCCCTTGGTTTGGTGGGGGCCTTCTTCTTCTTTCCTTTGGCTTTCTCCTTGGACCTAGAAGAGGAAGTTCCTCCAACAAACAAAGCGGGTGTTTCCCTGAATTTCTGCAGGGTGCCCTCTCCACTCCTCAACATGTTGAGGAGTTCCGGAAGTTCGACTTCTTTTCTTTGCAAGTTGAAATTCAGGATAAACTGGGCGTAGGTGGAAGGAAGGGACTGGAGAATCAAGTCAGTGTACAGCTTATTCTCTAACGTGGTCCCGAGGTCCGCGAGTTCCTCAATGTAGCCAATCATCTTCAGGACGTGTTCCCTTACAGGTGATCCGACGGCCAACCTCGCTTGAAACAGTTTCTTCGAGGTCTCGTATCTTGTGATACGGGATTGCTCTCCATATAGTTTCTTAGTATGGAGAAATATGGATTCAAGATCCATATCCTCGTGCCTCCTCTGATGTTCATTGTCCAAAGAGGCAAGCACGAGGCACTTGGCCTTCGCACTGTCAATCTCTTAAGTCTTACGGATTTCCTTATCCGCGACACTGGATTCTGGACCTGGGACGGCGGGGGTTTTAGTGGTAAGGAGATACCCCAGCTTGTCATAAGTGATTGGCATTTTGACATTCCTGAACCAATCTTTATAGTTTGGCCTTGTCAGTATGTTTTTATCTAATAGTAACTTAAGGGTCGTCATGATGTTTGGTGGCTGCAATTAGGAGCGAGAGGAGAAACACATTAGCATGATGCTTTTGCAAGTTTAGAGTGGTTTTTAGTTTGTCTAAACAGGATGGCTCCCACTGTTTATCGAATCTTCCTCAAACCATAAAAGAAGAACTAGTCGGGAGTGATCTCACCGTACAATACTTGCTTAACCGTTCAGCCAGGCCGGTTTCGGTACTTCGAGGGAGGTTTTGCATGTTAGTTATATGTATGCCCTAGAGGCCATTACTGTACATACGATGTATATTGTAGTGGATGCTAGGACATATATAGGGAGGAGTTTCTTGCTCGACATGATAGTACGCTATCTGGTTACTCTTTATCTTAACATGTACTCTAATTGTCTCTTTGTTACATGTTGATAAAGCCCTTAGGATGAGTACTTGACTACCAGGACTATGATGCGGATCATACTAGTGGGGATAGAGTAGTCGCCAAGTACATCCTTCAAATGTTCCTAATCGGGGGTGTATCGAGACAGGGCATCGATACACGAGAGTAGACTAACATATACGCATCGTGACCCATATGATGGGCGATGGATGATCCCATATCCATCAGTGTTTGACATCAAGGATGGTGTACAGGTGCTCAGTAGAGACTGGGTACACTGGACGGACTCGCCGAGAACTCCCAGATGGTATTATACCTCACGTCAGATGGCAGTTCTCTGGTGACACTGGTACAGAGTAGTCTGTAGACCCGGGATCGTCATAGAGTCTTGTATGATTCCCACTGTGCTTTGATTTCCATCATACCACGTCCAAGAGGGCATGCAAAAAGGTGGCTTTTGGGTACAGCCCCGAATCACATGGATGCAATGAGCGATAGGATGAGATTCGTCTCTCCCGGTATAGGGAGTTGATGTTGCGCTGTGTTCGATTGGCTATAACCGGAAATCCCTGGCCAGGGTTGCTGAGATTTACTGGTAAGTGTTATCAGTAGTTTCTCGAACTGTTATAGACCTCATATCGACACGACTTATCAAGCTACTGGGGTCTGACGTTTACCACCCCTAGGCGAGATATGCGATATATAAGACGAAGAGACCGGACTGTACGGGAGTGTTACTGGTTGGATTCATGGGAGAATGTACATGCTTGCTTGTTGATCTTCTGATCGCTCAATACCTAGGTGGCTGTTAAGTTTAGCTGACCGCTTGCAGCTTGCGGGTGTTTGATATGATCATCACCTACTGCCGGCGTATTGACGATTCTTTAGAGTCCTACACAGAGGTTTCCTGGCTCGGGCAAAACGGAGTAGGAGCATATATGTGATATGTGCGGGACCGAGAACAATACATATATATGATACCGTATTAGATTCTCGCGATATGAGATATCGGCCGGGTATATGTGATATGGCCGGGTCGTCGGATCAAGTGTTGATTCGATGAACTGATACAGATTATATTAGTCGGTTATTTGTGAAATAGCCGGATTATCGGATCAAGTGTTGATTCGATAATTTAATGTATAATTATATATTTGATATATTAAATTACATTAACTAATATAAGCTCACTAAAAGATTCTTTTTCTCACTCGGGTAATACATTGATATCTATGCGATATATGTTAATTGTATTATTTTTTTTGTTACGATAAATATTGTATATGCGATATATAATATTGTAACATGTTAGGGTTATTAATGCAACATGACTAGTGGAGATTAAACATGGTTAAGATTTGATTTGGGTTAATTTTTCTAGAAGCTTCTAGAAGCTTTTTGTTTTGTTTTTGCAAAGATATTTTGTTATGATATTTTTGTAGATATTTAGTTAACCCAACCCAACTCTTTAACTATGGTTCATTCTCTACATGGGTTAAGTTAGCATACTTAACCCATGGTTGCATTTCTAACCTCACTATGGATTCATTATTCATCACAAAAGGATTCTTATTCTTATTCTTCTTCTTCCTTGAGTTCTTGAAGAAAAGCTTTCTAGCTTTTTCTTTGGTTATGAAAATGAGTGAGATTAAGATAATAAATGAGAGCTAAAATCCTACTTCATCATCCTTATCTATCCTAGCCATTTAGATTAGGGTGTTCACTTCATTTGTGAGTGAGAGCTTGTGTTAAAGAAACTTCAAGGTAGATAATCTTAGTTATCGAAGATCGGAAGCAAGTTTGCATCATTCTCTTCATAGAGCCTCTCTAGAGTCCGGGTACATGATGATCGCAGTGAAGGGACTTCAACACGGAGCTTAGGAAGCGAAGGATCGGACTACAAAGGTTGTAATCCCAAACTCTTAGATGTTAAAGTGTTTCACATTCTTTGTTTCGCCTAATCTCTAGTTTAAAGATCTTGGTTAGGGTTGTTCGGCTAAGCAAGCATGAAGCTTTCAAAAAAATGAGTTATTGATATCTGTTCGAACTTTTTAACACTGTCTTTTTATCTGGAATGTGATACAATATTTGGAATCCACAAGTAGTTATGAGATAACTAATTTGAATGTTATAAATCTAGCAGTTCAGTCTCAGATGATCGGTTGCCACGAGATTTTGATGCGATCAAAAGTCCGTCGCAATCACGTAGCGTACGCGGATACTCGCCGGGTAAACTTAATAGACAACCACGCCCCATAGCCCCGACCAAGTGACTGTAGGAGAACCCCGTCGCCAAAAGCATCCGTTCGGGTGCTCGCGGCAGCGGTGTTCCGCCTTAGTGCACTTCGTCGACGGCATCCAGGGGTGCGACCGTCTACTAAAGTTTGCGACGAGCATTCGATCAGGATATCGGGAATCTTGTTGAATTGCCCGACTTGATATTGAAAAGAGTTTTCGATAATGGGACTAAAATGCAAGGTTTATAATTGTTAGGCATGCGATGCCTAAGGAATTCATTTGGTTAGGCATGCGATATCTAAGAAGGTTGCGGATTCCAACTGTTGTAGTTTTACACTTTCTTTTCTGTGACCGTAAGCGTAGTATGTGGTGTATCGCCGGATTCGTTGTTATACATCAACGACAATCGGGATACGCATACTTGCTTACGTTGATGATATGAGATATTATGTGTTGCTGTGATATGTTATATTGGATCATCGTGTTCTGAATAGCCGGGTTTTTTTTTATGTGAGATGAGAGTTTTTCGTTTTCATTCATGTAAAATTCATTATATGTAATATTCTTTTATTGGGGCACTTCCGGGCTGAGGTTGATGTCACCATTGTATATTATTTACTTTTCCGCATTAGGTAGACCCAAGGAGGGGAGCACAAGTAACCGGGTTGTAGGGGTCCAGTGGGAGACCATCTCGAGGAGTCGAGACCGGGTCTCCTAATCCTAGAATTGGCAGTGTTGCTTGACGCTCTCGTAGGGATCTAGGGATGTGGGTTTGGCTATTCATCGCGACCGTGGAATCCGTATTTTATACAGGCTCGTATTAAAACACGGACGTCCTCGTATAACCAATATTTCATATATGTTCTTCTGCTGCAATGTTCTGTGATGAGATCATATTACTGCCTGAGATAAATGTTTATATTATATATATGAGATATATGTTATATTTCAGATTTCGTTTCAAATGTGATGCTTGTGAAGCATAATAAAATGGGACTTTATTAATGAGATTAATGAAACTAAAAGAAACCTAAAGATGTTGTAGAAACTTGTTTAAAAACTGGTAGCTCTAGTTCTTGCTTTGCATAGCGGTGTTCCTTGTAGAACATCCAACACCCTATTCGATAAGGAGCCGAGATCCCTTCACCGGGAGTGACCTCTTTAGCAATAACTGGCAGATGCTATAAACTCGGTTTGTCTTTTGATTGTTTCTATAGATTTTGCTTTGCACGGCGGTATTTGTGAAATATCCTGCACCTTATTCGATGAGGAAAGAGCCGAGATCCCTTCATCGGGAGTGACATCTTTAGAAAAACTAGAAAATGCCTTAAAAACATTCCATCTAAAAATCACTCGATTCTACAACGATATCAAGTTCATTACGCAAAGGGTTTTCTTAAAAACCTGTCGTAGCCCTCCGTCATTTCAGATAAGCACTGTTTAGTATTCGTGCTGCGTTTGTTGGCCTTTGTCAAGGCGTAGTGTGCGGTAGCTGAATGGTACTTATCTGTTTATGCATATGATGCAGATTGGATTAGGGTAGTCGTATGACCTTGTTGGCCTTTGTCAAGGGTCGTGCGGGTGGGTTTAATTCAATCAGGAAATGACGGGTTGAACTAGACTAGCAGCCTATGGTTTGTTGGCCTTTGTCAAGGTCATAGGAGGCTTGGGGTAAAATATTATTGGGTATTTCAAGAGTTGAAATTTGCAATGAGATTGCATGCCTTCTATGAGATAGTTGGATCCCGATACCCGCTGCGAGTAAGAGTTACTCCTGGGAGAGTTTTACACATTACAATTAGCCAATCAAGTAGGTGTCTAGAAAGGTGTTAACGGGGTTACGCCCCTGGGAAACCGAGGTTTACTTTAATTAGGTCCGTGCGAAAGCACGGGGAACCTCCCTCAAAGTACCGGCACTGGCCTGGCTGAAAGATTGGCGAACTTGTAGGGTGTAATTAATCCCGGCTAGTCTTTCTTTTTAGGGTTTGAAGGAAGATTTGACTAAAACAGTGGGAGCCATCCTGATTAGATAAATTGATAACCAATCTAATCTTTTAAAAGCGCACGCTAAGTGTTTTCTTCTCTCTCTCTCCTGGTTGCGACTATGTCACGCCTAAATCAAGATAATAATACGGTTGTATTGACCGAACCCGCTTGTTATACTGCGCTAGGGAACATTGGTCCCGCTCCAACTTATAATTGTTATAAGACAGAGCAGGAAATAGGGGATTACCAGAATTTCCGTGCCGCCCAAACGAAGAAAGTGCATGTTGATGCATCTTCTTCGGGTGTGTTCATTACCGAGAACTATTTCTCAGTATCCTTTATGTCCTGGGTATTAGATACCGGATCAGGATCCCACAAATGTAATATGTTACATGGGCTACAGATAGGTAGAGAACTGAGAACGGGTGATAACTTTCAAGAGTTGGAAACAGTGCAAGTGTTACAGCCAAGTCTGTTGGCAGTTATCATCCTGTATTACCAGAATACATTGATTCTGAACGAATGCTATTAGATACTGAACCTGATAATACAACATCATATCAGTCTCTTTATTAGTAAAGAAGGATATAATTTTGTATTGTTGGATAATGTTTTGAACATTTCCTATATCAAGAATTGATCGGTTCAGGCACGTTATCTAAAAGCATAGACGTTCTAAATCAAACCACAGTTCTTAACGTACAGAACACACACAAGATGAAGAGTTCAGAAATGAACGAATCATTCTTGAGGTATTGTAGACTAGGTCATATCAATGCGACCCGACTAGCTGAAGTTACATAAAGATGCATATTTAAATTAGTTTGGATTTACATCTTGTAAAACTTGCCAGTCATGTCACAAAGATAAGATGACCACAGCTCCGTTTATTGGAAACAGAGAAAGAGTTAGTGAACTCTTGGGATTGATACATACTGATGTATGAAAGTCCCTTGTCTACATATGCCAGGACCGGTTCTTTATACTTCATTATATTCACTGATGGTCTCTCAAGATTCGCACATGTATTCCTGTTGAAACACAAGTCTGAACCTTTTGAGAAATTCAATGAATACGAGTTAGAAGTAGAGAACCAAAAACGGGTATAAGTATTATGTCCTTTGATGAGATCAAGGAGGAGAATATTTGAGCACGGAATTCCTGGACTATTCTAAAGGAGAATGAGATTCTCTCTCAGCATTACTCCGCCGTATACACCACAGCACGTCGGTGTATCGGGGCGGAGCAGTCACACCCTATGTGATATGGTGTGCTCTATGATGAGTACTACCGAGTTGCCTATTTTTTTGGGAGTTAAGCACTTATGAAGCTGCATACCTATTGAATAGGGTTCTAATCAAATCAGTTGCCTACCACTTCATATGTGATATGGAATGGGAAGAGCCCATATCTTAAGTATGTTAAGATTTGGGGTTACCCGGCCTATGTCTAAAAGCATAATCCAGACAAGCTCGAGGCAAAGTCAGTCCTATGGAAGTTTATTGGATATCCCAAGAATTTGCAAGGGAATATCTTCTACCTAACCGAGGAACAAAAGATGTTTTGTTTCTCAGCATGCCACCTTTGTGAAAGGGAATTTCTTGTGAAGAAATTAGTGGTAATGAGGTAGAACTGGAAAGAGTTCCAGCTATACAAACTGCAGCTGATGATTTGGTAGAACCAAAGGATTCAATAGTAACCAACGAACCTCAACCTCTCCGCCGATCTAGTAGGGTTCCTCACCCACCTGAGAGATACTTCGGTTTCTCTATGAAAGTTGGAGCGAGGATTGCATCATGAGATGATGACACAACTTATTTCGAGCAGGCCATCAGGAATGGGACTCTGTGAGAATGGCTGGATGCTTAGAGATCTAAGATGGAATCCTTATACACCAACAAAGTATGGACTTTGGTTATTTTATCTGAAGGGTTAAATCCCCATCAGGAGCAAGTATATCTTGAGAAGATTACTTGGTGTACATAGAAAAGTTGAGACTTTCAAAGCTATGCTTAAGTCCATCCAGATCCTACTTGCTACGGCTACATACGATGACTACGATATCTGGCGGTTGGGTGTCATGACTGCTTTTCTAAATGATGTTTCGGAAGAGAGCGTCTATAAGTACACAGCCAGAGGGCTTCATAGATAGTGGGAGCAGCGGAAATGTGTGCAAGATGTTTTATGTGATAAATCAGGCATCGCGGAGTTGGAATATCTGTTTTGATGTGGTAGTCAAAGAGTTTGACTTCATCAAAATGGTAGATGAACCTTGTATATACAAAAAGGTAGTAGGGAGTATGGTGGTGATCCTCGTAGAGTACGTGGATGACATACTCTTGATAGGGAAGGAGTTTCCTATGCTACGCTCAGTCAATCTCCTATTATCACAAGGATTCTCCATATAGGATCAAGATGATACCTCTTAAATCCTAGGTTTTATATCTATGAGATAGATCTAAATGGATGTTAGGATTCTCACTGGGTGTAGTGAGATGGTATCAATCGATCCTGGGGAGAATCACTGGAAAAGTTCCAGGGTGATAAGGACGACTGAATGTCAGTCGCAGGCATTGTCTTTACCCTCAGTGGAGGGACGGTATGAAGGAAGAGTCCCAAGCTAGATACCGTGACTTACTAGACGATTAAAGGCAAGATACATCGTTACCAAGGATGCTACCAAAGAGGCAGTCTGGATATATATAAGTTCATGAGTTGAACTTCGTTCCTACCATTGTGTGACAATGGTGTTGTGGCTTATGCCAAGGAACCCCCGTCCCATTAGAAATCCAGATATAATTCTTAGGCAGTATCACCTGATCATGGAGATGGTTGATCTCCAGGGAGATCGAGGTTAGAAGAGTAGACACAGAGGACAACAGCGCGGATCCACTCACAAAGGCCTTTTCCCATTAGAGACTTTTATGGGATGGTTGAGTATGAGATACTTCAACCGCAGCTAATTGTTGGGTATGTGATACCACAACAGATGGCCCTAGTGCAAGTGGGAGATTGTTAGTTATATGGATTCCCTAGAGGCCATTGCTGTACATACGATGTATATTGTAGTGGATGCTAGGACATATATAGGGAGGACTTTCTTGCTCGACATGATAGTACGTTATCTGGTTACTCTTTATCTTAACATGTACTCTAATTTTCTCTTTGTTACATGTTGATAAAGCCCTTAGGATGAGTACTTGACTACCAGGACTATGATGCGGATCATACTAGTGGGGACAGAGTAGTCGCCAAGTACATACTTCAAATGTTCCTAGTCGGGGGTGTATCGAGACAGGGCATCGATACACCAGAGTAGACTAGCGTATACGCTTCTTGACCCATATGATGGGCGATGGATGATCCCATATCCATCGGCATTTGACCTCATGGATGGTGTATGAGTGCTCAGTAGAGACTGGGTACACTGGACGGACTCGCCGAGAACTCCCAGATGGTATTATACCTCACGTCAGATGGCAGTTCTCTGGTGACACTGGTACAGGTTAGTCTGTAGACCCGAGATCGTCATAGAGTCTTGTGTGATTCCCACTGTGCTTTGATTTCCATTATACCACGTCCATTAGGGCATGCAAAATGGTGGCTTTTGGGTACAGTCCCGAATCACATGGAGGCAATGAGCGATAGGAGGGGTTTCGTCTCTCCCGGTATAGGGAGTTGATGTTACGCTGTGTTCGATTGGCTATAACTGGAAATCCTTAGCCAGGGTTGCTGAGATTTACTGGTAAGTGTTATCAGAAGTTTCTCGAACTGTTATGGACCTCATATCGACACGACTTATTGAGCTACTGGGGTCTGACGTTTACCACCCCTAGGCAAGATATGCGACATATCAGATGAAGAGACCGGACTGTACGGGAGTGTTACTGGTTGGATTCACGGGAGAATGTACATGCTTGCTTGTTGATCTTCTGATCGCTCAATACTTGGGTGGCTGTTACGTTTAGCTGACCGCTTGCAGCTTGTGGGTGTTTGATATGATCCTCACCTACTGTCGGCGTATTGACGATTCTTTAGAGTCCTACACAGAGGTTTCCTGGCTCGGGCAAAATGGAGTAGGAACATATATGTGATATGTGCGGGACCGAGAACAATACGTGTATGTGATACTGTATTAGATTCTCGCGATATGAGATATCGGCCGGGTATATGTGATATAGCCGGGTCGTCGGATCATGTGTTGATTCGATGAACTGATACAGATTACATTAGTCGGTTATTTGTGAAATAGCCGGATTATCGGATCAAGTGTTGATTCGATAATTTAATGTATAATTATATATTTGATATATTAAATTACATTAACTAATATAAGCTCACTAAAAGATTATTTTTCTTACTCGGGTAATACATTGATATATATGCGATATATGTTAATTGTATTATTTTTTTTGTTACGATAAATATTGTATATGTGATATATAATATTGTAACATGTTAGAGTTATTAATGCAACATGATTATAGGAGATTAAACATGGTTAAGATTTGATTTGGGTTAATTTTTCTAGAAGCTTCTAGAAGCTTTTTGTTTTGTTTTTGCAAAGATATTTATTATGATATTTTTGTAGATATTTAGTTAATCCAACCCAACTCTTTAACTATGGTTCATTCTCTACATGGGTTAAGTTATCATACTTAACCCATGGTTGCATTTCTAACCTCGCTATGGATTCATTATTCATCACAAAAGGATTCTTATTCTTCTTCTTCTTTTTGCTTGAGTTCTTGAAGAAAAGCTTTCTAGATTTTTCTTTGGTGATGAAAATGAGTGAGATTAAGATAATAAATGAGAGCTAAAATCCTACTTCATCATCCTAATCTATCCTAGCCATTTAGATTAGGGTGTTCACTTCATTTGTGAGTGATAGTTTGTGTTAAAGAAACTTCAAGGTAGATCATCTTAGTTATCGAAGATCGGAAGCAAGTCTGTATCATTCTCTTCATGGAGCCTCTCTAGAGTCCGGGTACATGATGATCGCAGCGAAAGGACTTCAACACGGAGCTTATGAAGCGAAGGACCGGACTACAAAGGTTGTAATCCCAAACTCTTAGATGTTAAAGTTGTTAGTTAAGTATATGCCCTAGAGTCCATTGTTGTACATATGATGTATATTATGATGGATGCTTGGATATATACAGAGAGGACTTTCTTGCTCGTCATGATAGTATGCTATTTGGTTTCACTTTATCTTAACATGTTGACTTGTATTGGTTTACTGTCTCACTCTCACATGTTGATAAAGCCCTTAGGATCTGTACTCGACTACTGGGACTATGATGAGATCATACTAGTAGGGCCATGGTAGTCGATGAGTATATCCTATAACTGTTCCTTGTCGAGGGTATATCGAGACAGGGCATCGATACACCAGAGTAGACCAGCATATACGCATCTTGACCCATATGATGGGCGATGGATGATCCCATATCCATCGGTGTTTGATATCAAGGATGGTGTATGGGTGCTCAGTGGAGACTGGGCACACTGGACGGACTCGCCGAGAACTCCCAGATGGTGATATACCACACGTCAGATGGCAGTTCTCCGGTGACACTGGTACAGGGTAGTCTATAGACCCGAGATCGTCATAGAGTCTTGTGTGATTCCCACTGTGCTTTGATTTCCACCTTACCACGTCCAAGAGGGCGTGCAAAACGGTGGCTTTTGGGTACAGTACCGAATCACATGGAGGCAATGAGCGATAGGAGGGGCCGGTATAGGGAGTTGATGTTGTGCTGTGTTCGATTGGCTATAACTGGAAGTCCCTGGCCAGGGCTGATATAGAGATATACTGGTAAGTGTTACCAGTAGTTTCTCGACCTGTTATGAGCCTCACAACGACACGACTTATCAGTTACTGGGGTCTGAAGTATACTACCCCTAAACTTGATATGCGACATATCAGACGAACAGACCGGACTGTACGGGAGTGTTAATGATTGGATTCACAGGAGAACAGACATGCTAGCTTGTTGATCTTCTGATCGCTCAATACCTGGGTGGCTGTTACGTTTAGCTGACCGCTTGCAGCATGTGGGTGTTTGATATGATCATCACCTGCTACCGGCATATTGACGATTCTTTAGAGTCCTACACAGAGGTTTCTTGGCTCAGGCAAAACGGAGTAGAGGCACATATGTGATATGTGCAGGACCGAGGATAATGCGATATGTGATACCGTATTATATTCTCGCGATATTTAGATGTGAACCGGGTCATCGGATCAAGTGTTGATTCGATGAATCGGTACATGATATATTAGTCGGTTATGTTCGATATAGCCGGATTGTCGGATCAAGTGTTGATTCGATTATTTAATGTATAATAATATATGATATATTGTATTACATTATCTAATATTGGCTCGCTTTATTATTTCATTTTCTCACCGGATTAATACATTGATATATATGCGATATATGTTAATTGTATTATTTTCTTTTGTTGCAAATATATAATATATATGTGATATATATTATTGTGACATGATATGATTTATTATGAAACATGTTTAGTGATGATAAAAAGAGATTAGGGTTTGATTAGGGTTAGCTCCTTCTTGTTCATTCTAGAAGGATTTCCTTTTGTCTTGGTTAAGATATTAGGATTGATACTTATCCTTGACTCATTCTTAACCTAACCAAACCCTACCTCTAGTTTATTCTCTACAAAGGTTAAGCCTCTCATCCTTGACCATGGTTCCATAATAAATCATATATTCTTATCTACTATTCATCACAAAAAGATTACTCTCATTATTTTTCATCTTCTTCTCTCTTGAGTTTTGGAAAGAGCTCACTAGTTATTTCTTTTGTGATGATTTCTTGTGAGAAAATGATATAAAAGGAAAGAATAAATACTACTCCATCATCCTCATCTAATCTAGCCCATTAGATTAGGGTGTTCACCTCATTAGAGTGAGAGAGAGTGAGCTATTGCAACTTCGACGTAGATCATCAGAGAAAAGGAATACGACAAGCTATCATGGATCGTTCGAGTCGTGGAGCCTCTCGTGAGTCCGGGAGATCGTGGATCGCAGAGAAGGGACTTCTACTAGGAGCTTATGAAGCGAAGCAGTGGACTACAAAGGTTGTAATCCCTCACACTTAGTGGTAAATATGTTTACTTGCATGTTAAAACCTAATAATCTAGCAAAGATCCCGGCTTTGGGTTGTTCGGCACGTCTAAATTTTTATTCGGGCATGTTTGATGCCTTATGAACTTTCACAAGAGTGCCTAGGAACTCTTCAGTAGTATCAGAGCCTAGCTAGAGCATTAGGCGACGTGTATACGAAGTTAAAACTCCGATCGAACACCGAAACGCAATTTTAGACCCTCTCTGGATTTTTTTTCAAAACTGTGATTTTTCAGAATTAAAAATACTTTAAAATACCAGCAGGAAAATATAAGCATCACTGTGAAACACGTGTCAATGATCCGTACATTCAGCCGCGGAACCGAGGCAATACCTTGCTCCTGCCGCGGATCCACGGCCGTACATTAAAATCGTTGACTTGTTTTCCCATGGTTATATCCGTAGGTGATTTTGTAATTTTCTGGGTACATTTAATTTGACTCAAATGTTGGGTGTTCTGGGGTTTATTTTGTAATCGTTGATTCGATCGGAAAATTTAAATTCGTTATCATTTCCGGATATTTAGAAACTGTTAAAATGTTCGAACGGATATCATTAACTCACTTTTTCCCGGCACGAAAAACTTTCAAGTGTTGAATTTTTATCGGGTTTAAATCTTTCGGAAAAATGGCAAGTAACACGGTGGACCCTCTAGAAGACAACAAACCTTAACTCGATTATGTGACCGTCTTGAACTGCCTCTAAACCTTAGGGTTTGGGGCAGTACGGCGTGCCATATGTGAGGCGTTGGCTTGACCCTTCTACGGCTGGATCACTGGTACTGTGACATATTCTGGGATTATTTTGAACTCCGCTCAAGTGTTGAGCTATTTAGGAAATTTTGGGTATTTGATTATCTGTTCGAAAAGTTTAATACTGTCTATTTATCTGGAATGTGATACAATATGTGGAATTCATAGAGTTAGGCATGAAATGCGAAGTATGTGATATTTCGGATTTACGATGTCTAAAGTGATTGTGGATTCCAAATATTGTTGTTTTACAATTTCTTTTCTGTGACCGTAAGTGTAGTATGTAGTTGTATTGCCGGTTTTCGTTGCTATACGACAACGACGATCGGTGTATGCATACTTACTTACGTTGATGATATGTGATATTATGTGTTGCTGTGATATGTTATATTGGATCGTCGTGTTCTGAATAGCCGGGGGTTTTTATGTGAGATGAGGGTTTTTATTTTCATTCATGTAAAATTCATTTGTATGTAATATTCTTTTATTGGGGCACTTCCGGGATGAGGTTGATGTCACCATTGTATATTATTTACTTTTCCGCATTAGGTAGACCCAAGGAGGGGAGCATAAGTAAACGGGTTCTAGGGTCCAGTGGGAGACCTTCTCGAGGAGTCGAGACCGGGTCTCCTAACCCTAGAATTGGCAGTGTTACTTGCCGCTCTCGTAGAGGTCTTGGGATGTGGGTTTGGCTATTCATCGCGACCGTGGAATCCGTGTTTTATACCGGCTCGTATTGAAAACACGGACAACCTAGTATATCCAATATTTCATATATGTTCTTCTGCTGCAATGTTCTGTGATGAGATCATATTACTGCCTGAGACGAATGCTTATACTATATATATATATATATATATATATGCTGATATATAAATATTACTGCTTTCGTTTCTTCTGTGATGCTTAGGAAGCATAAGCTGATGGGATTTTATTAATGAGATTAATAAAAAGAAAAGAAACCTAAAAGATGTTGTAGAATCAAAGCTTTATAAAAAGGGTAGCTACAGTTTTGCTTTGCATAGCGGTATATATGATATACCCTGCACCTTATTCGATGAGGAAAGAGCCGAGAGCCCTTCACCGGGAGTGACCTCTTTAGCGAAACTGGTAGATGCTACAAAACTCGGTTTGTCTTTTGATTGCTTTAAGAGTTTTGCTTTGCATAGCGGTATATATGATGTACCCTGCACCTTATTCGATGGGGAAAGAGCCGAGATCCCTTCACCGGGAGTGACCACTTTAGCAAAACTAATGAAAGCCTAAAAAACACTCCATTTCAAAATTTCACATGATTCTACGACGATATCAAGTTCATTACGCTTATGGTTTTCTGAAAAACCTGCGTAGCCCTCCGTCATTTCAAATAAAGACTAGTTAGTATTCGTGCTACGTTTGTTGACTATGTTAAGGCATAGTGTGCGGTAGCTAATTAGTACTTATCTGCTAAAACATGAGATGTGATTGGATTAGGGTAGTTGTACGACTTTGTTGACTATGTTAAGAGTCGTGCAGGTGGGTTTAATTCAATCGGGAAATAACGGGTTGAACTTGGCTAGCAATTATGATTTGTTGACTATGTTAATGTCATAAGTTGCTAGGGGCAAAATATTATCGGGAATTTCAAGTGTTGAAATTTGCAATGAGATTGCATACCTCCTATGAGATAGTTGGATCCCGATATCCACTGGGAGTAAGAGTTACTCCTGGGAGAGTTTTACACAGGACAATTAGCCGATCAAGTAGGTGTCTAGAAAAGTGTTAACGGGGTTACGCCTCTGGGAAAACGAGGTTTACTTTAATTAGGTTCGTGCGAAAGCATGGGGAACCTCCCTCAAGTACCGACACTGATCTGGCTGAAAGATTGACGAAATTGTAGGGTGTAATTAATCCCGGCTAATCTTACCTTTTAGGGTTTGAAGGTAGATTTGATAAAAATAGTGGGAGACATCCTGATTAGATAAGATAATAACCAATCTAATCTTGCAAGAGCATACGCTAAAGTGTTTTCTTCTCTCTCTCTCTAGGTAGCGACCATGTCAGGCCATAATCAAGATAATAATATGGATGTATTGACTGAACCCGCTTATTATACTGAGCAGGGGAACGTTGGACCCGTTCTTTCTTATAAGAGTTATAATACTGAATAGGAAACAGGAGAATATCTGGATTCTCACGCCGCCCAAATGAACATGCATGTTGATGCATCTTCTTCAGGTGTGTTAGTTATTGAGAACTGTTTCTCAGTTCACCCTACGTCCTGGGTATTAGATACCGGATCAGGATCCCACATATGTAAATTGTTACATGGGCTACGTAAAGGTAGAGAAGTGGGAAAAGGTGATCATTCCGTTCAAGTAGGGAACGGTGCAAGTATTGCAGCCAAAGCAGTTGGCGAATATCACCTAGTATTGCCAAGTCATAATACACTGATTCTAAATGAGTACTATTATATACCGAACATGATGTGCAACATTATATCAGTTTCTTTATTTAGTAAAGAAGGATATAATTTTGTAGTAAAGGATAATGTTATGAACATATTCCTAGATCAAAAGTTGATTGCATCAGACTCGTTACATAATGGCATATTCATTCTCAATCAAAATACAGTCCTCAATATACAAAACACACACAAGAGGAAAAGTTCAGAAATGAACGAATCCTTCTTGTGGCATTGTAGACTTGGTCATATCAATACGACACGACTAGCTAAGTTACATAAAGATGGATATTTGAACCCATTCGAATTATCATCTTATGATACTTGCCATTCATGTCTCAAAGGAAAAATGACCAAAGCTCCGTTTAGTGGACACGGAGAAAGAGTTACGGAACTCTTAAGACTGGTACATAGTGATGTATGCGGTCCCATGTCTACGCATGCCAGGAACGGTTCTTCCTACTTCATTACATTCACTGACGATCTCTCTAGATTCGGACATGTGTTCCTGATGAAACACAGGTCCGAAGCTTTTGAGAAATTCAGAGAATATAAGCACGAAGTAGAGAATCAAACAGGCAAAAATATTAAGATTCTTTGATCTGATCGAGGAGGTGAATACTTAAGCAATGAGTTCCTAGATTATCTAAAAGAGAATGGGATTCTCTCTCAGCTTACTCCTCCTTATACACCACAGCACAACGGTGTATCGGAACGGAGGAATCGCACCCTATTAGATATGGTGCGCTCTATGATGAGCGAGGCTGAGTTGCCTATTTCCTTCTGGGGTTATGCGCTTGAGACAACAGCATACCTATTGAATCAAGTTCCGTCTAAATCTGTACCTACCATACCATATGAAATATGGAGTGGGAAGAGACCATATTTTAAACGAGTTAAGATATGGGGTTGTCCGGCCTATGTCAAAAGGCAAAATCCAGACAAACTCGAGGCCCGGTCAGTTCTTTGCAAGTTTGTGGGATATCCTAAGAATTCCCAAGGATATTTTTTCTACCACGCTGAAGAACAAAAAGTGTTTGTTTCTCAATATGCCACCTTTTTGGAAAAGGAATTTCTTGCAAAAGAAATTAGTGGCAAAGAGGTAGAGCTGGAAGAGGTTCTAGAAACACAAACTGCAACTGAAGATTTAGTAGAACCAGAGGATTCAGTAGTGCCAGAAGAACCCCAGCCTCTCCGCTGATCTAGTAGGGTTTCTCGTCCACCTGAGAGATACTACGGTTTTCTCATTGATGGTGGAAGCGAGGATTGCATCATGGAAGATGATGACCCAACTAGCTTCGAGCAGGCCATCACGAGTGGTGACTCTGTGAAATGGCTGGATGCAATGCGATCTGAGATGGAATTCATGTACACCAATAAAGTATGGATTTTCAAAAATGCTCCTGAAGGGGTAAAACCCATTGGGAGCAAGTGGATTTTTAAAAAGAAATTTGGTGTAGATGGAAAAGTTGAGACTTTCAAAGCTAGACTTGTAGCAAAGGGTTTTCGTCAACGACCAGGTGTGGATTAGGACGAAACATTTTCTCCAATGGCTATGCTTAAGTCCATCCGGATCTTACTTACCATTGTTGCATACCATGACTACGAAATCTGGCAAATGGATGTTAAGACCGCCTTTCTAAACGGTGATTTAGAAGAGTGCGTGTACATGACTCAGCCAGAGGGCTTCGTAGATAGTGGGAGCAGCGGAAAGGTGTGCAAGCTGCTTAAATCCATTTATGGGTTGAAGCAAGCATCGCGGAGTTGGAACATCTTTTTTGATGTTGTAGTCAAAGAGTTTGACTTCATCAAAAATATAGATGAACCTTGTATCTATAAAAAGGTAGCAGAGAGTAAGGCTGTCTTCCTCGTATTGTACGTGGATGACATACTCTTGATAGGAAATCATATTCCTATGCTGCAATCAGTCAAGCTCTTCTTATCACAAAGATTCTCAATGAAAGATCTAGGCGATGCCTCCTGCATATTGGGAATAATGATCTATAGAGATAGATCTAAACGGATACTGGGATTGTCCCAATCCAGGTACATTGACACCATACTAAAGAGGTTTAGTATGGAAGAATCCAAGCGTGGGAACCAACCCACGATCTCTAGACTCACTCTCTCCAAAGAGATGTCACCCATGACTGATTTGGAGAGAGCTCGCATGCAAGGGATACGCTATGCTTCGGCAGTAGGCTCTATCATGTATGCGATGCTATGTACCAGACCCGATGTAGCATACTCACTAAGTGTAGTGAGTCGGTATCAAGCAGATCCTGGAGAGAGTCACTGGAAAGCTGTGAAGAACATTCTCAAGTACTTGCGAAGGACTAGAGACATGTTCTTGGTGTATGGTAACGGAGAACTCCGGGTGGAGTCCTTTACCGATTCCAGCTTCCAAAGTGATAAGGACGACTCTAAGTCGCACTCGGGATTTGTCTTTACCCTCAATGGAGGGGCGGTATGTTGGAAGAGTTCCAAATAGGATACCGTTACAGACTAGACGATGGAGGCTGAATACATCGCTGCCAACGATGCTGCCAACGAGGCTGTCTGGATTAAGAAGTTCATTAGTGAACTTGGTGTGGTTCCATCCATTGAGCATCCAATACCTATGTATTGCGATAACAATGGAGCTGTGGCTTTGACCACGGAACCCAGGTCCCATCAGAAGTCCAGACATATTCTGAGGTGGTATCACCTGATCAGGGAGATAGTTGATCGCCGGGAGATCGAGGCCAGGAGAGTAGATACAAAGGACAACACTGCGGATCCACTCACGAAGGCCATTCCCCAGATACAGTTTGAGAGATTATTCGGGATGCTAGGTATGAGATACTACAGCAGCTAGCCTTAGTGCAAGTGGGAGATTGTTAGTTATGTATATGCCCTAGAGGCCATTATTGTACATATGATGTATATTATGATGGATGCTTGGATATATACAGAGAGGACTTTCTTGCTCGTCATGATAGTATGCTATTTGGTTTCACTTTATCTTAACATGTTGACTTGTATTGGTTTACTGTCTTACTCTCACATGTTGATAAAGCCCTTAGGATCTGTACTCGACTACTAGGACTATGATGAGATCATACTAGTGGGGCCATGGTAGTCGATGAGTACATCCTATAACTGTTCCTAGTCGAGGGTATATCGAGACAGGGAATCGATACACCAGAGTAGACTAGCGTATACGCATCTTGACCCATATGATAGGCGATGGATGATCCCATATCCATCGGTGTTTGACATCAAGGATGGTGTACGGGTGCTCAGTGGAGACTGGGTACACTGGACGGACTCGCAGAGAACACCCAGATGGTGATATACCATACGTCAGATGGCAGTTCTCCGGTAACACTGGTACAGGGTAGTCTGTAGACCCGAGATCGTCATAGAGTCTTGTGTATTCCCACTGTGCTTTGATTTCCACCTTACCACGTCCAAGAGGGCGTGCAAAACGGTGGCTTTTGGGTACAGTCCCGAATCACATGGAGGCAATGAGCGATAGGAGGGGCCGGTATAGGGAGTTGATGTTGTGCTGTGTTCGATTGGCTATAACTGGATGTCCCTGGCCAGGGCTGATATAGAGATATACTGGTAAGTGTTACCAGTAGTTTCTCGACCTGTTATGAGCCTCATATCGACACGACTTATCGGTTACTTGGGTCTGACGTATACCATCCCTAGACTTGATATGCTACATATCAGACGAACAGACCGGACTGTACGGGAGTGTTACTGATTGGATTCACAGGAGAACGGACAGGCTAGCTTGTTGATCTTCTGATCACTCAATACCTGGGTGGCTGTTACGTTTAGCTGACCGCTTGCAGCTTGTGGGTGTTTGATATGATCATCACCTGCTACCGGCGTATTGACGGTTCTTTAGAGTCCTACACAGAGGTTTCTTGGCTCAGGCAAAACGGAATAGAGGCACATATGTGATATGTGCAGGACCGAGGAGAATGCGATATATGATACCGTATTATATTCTCGCGATATTTAGATGTGAACCGGGTCATCGGATCAAGTGTTGATTCGATGAATCGGTACATGATATATTAGTCGGTTATGTTCGATATAGCCGGATTGTCGGATCAAGTGTTGATTCGATGATTTAATGTATAATAATATATATGATATATTGTATTATATTATCTAATATTGGCTCGCTTTATTATTTCATTTTCTCACCGGATTAATACATTGATATATATGCGATATATGTTAATTGTATTATTTTCTTTTGTTGCAAATATATAATATATATGTGATATATATTATTGTGACATGATATGATTTATTATGAAACATGTTTAGTGATGATAAAAAGAGATTAGGGTTTGATTAGGGTTAGCTCCTTCTTGTTCATTCTAGAAGGATTTCCTTTTGTCTTGGTTAAGATATTATGGTTGATACTTATCCATGACTCATTTTAACCTAACCAAACCCTAGCTCTAGTTTATTCTCTACAAAGGTTAAGCCTCTCATCCTTGACCATGGTTACATAATAAATCATATATTCTTATCTACTATTCATCACAAAAGGATTACTCTCATTATTCTTCATTTTCTTATCTCTTGAGTTTTGGAAAGAGCTCACTAGTTATTTCTTTTGTGATGATTTCTTGTGAGAAAATGATATAAAAGGAAAGCATAAATACTACTCCATCATCCTCATCTAATCTAGCCCATTAGATTAGGGTGTTCACCTCATTAGAGTGAGAGAGCTTGAGCTATTACAACTTCGACGTAGATCATCGGAGAAAAGGAATACGACAAGCTATCATGGATCGTTCGAGTCGTGGAGCCTCTCTTGAGTCCGGGAGATCGTGGATCGCGGCGAAGGGACTTCTACTCGGAGCTTATGAAGCGGAGGAGCGCACTACAAAGGTTGTAATCCCTCACACTTAGTGGTAAAGATGTTTACATGCATGTTAAACCCTAATAATCTAGCAAAGATCCTGGTTTTGGGTTGTTCGGCACGTCTAAATTTTTATTCGGGCATGTTTGATGCCTTATGAACTTTCACAAGAGTGCCTAGGAACCCTACAAAAGTGTTTAACATGCTTTCCTAATCTCTAGTTTAAAGATCTTGGTTAGGGTTGTTCGGCACGTCTAAATTTTAAATCGGGCATGGTTGATGCTTTATAGACCCTTGTGCGTGTGCCTAGTAACCCTACATTACGACGCTTTCGCGAAGTTTCTTAATTAAATAACCTTTTTTCCCTTTGGGCGTAGCCCCGCTAACACCTTTCTAGTCACCTACTTGGTTTATAGCATTGATCGTTAAGTGAAAAAATTCTCCCGAGGAGTAGCATATACTCACAGTAGGATCGGGATCCAAATATCATCATGTGATAAAGCTGAAGGAATCCTACCAAAATCATCACACTCCAAATTGTTTGCAACACCAGCAAGTTTCAGTTTCTTTAGAAACTCCCGATGTGGATTTTTGCCCCATGCTCTTATGACCTTGACGAAGGCCAACATATCATAAGTCACATGTCAAGTTCTACCCTTCATTATCCAGGTTAATTTGAACCCACCCGTACATACCCTTGACGAAGGCCAAAGTGGCAGTACGACTGCCCCAAACCAACGCATCTATCTATGCAACAGATAAATATTCAGCAGCTACCAATCACTATGCCTTGGCGAAGGTCAAAATACATAGCTTGAATACTACTGAATATTTAACTGAAATGACGGAGGGCTACGAATGGTTTTGGCGAAGCTGTGAACGTAGTGAACTTGATATAATCGAAAGAACCTAATAGCTTTTAAAAGGAATGGTTTAAGCTCCGCATTTTAAAATTTTTGCTGTTTTGAAAAAAAACCGAGTGGTTTTGAAATTGTTCCAACGATTCAACTTTGGTTTGTTTTCTTTGCATTAATATAATGCGTCCCATCAATTAATCCTACCATTGCAGAAAACAACGAAAATATAACGTACGCTTATGCCATCCGCATTCGCCACGGGGCCCCGTCATCACCCGTTAGGTTACTTAACTAACGACAGAGCGGGGGCTGGAGTAGCGCGGATGCAAAACATAAGCAACGCCTACTAGATACCATATATAGATATATACATTCGTCAGACGCAATGATAGTCATTCCAGATCACAGATGAACATATTGGATATGCTAGGAATCTGCATTTCGTTCAAGCGTGCAACGAAAGACGGATTACACGGTTGTGATGAATAGCCAAAACCCCACCCTAGACCCCTACGGGTGCGGCAAACTACCCGCCAAATACCCGAAGTGGAGCAGCCTCCCTCAACAAAGTGAGTAGGCCACTCGACACTTCAAAGTACCCGATAGTCTGTGCACCCCACCTTGGGTCTATCCTAGGAGCAGAAAACAGTAAAAGAAATAATATACAAAGGCGGCTACATCCTCAACCCGGATGTGCGACCCAAAAATAATATTACATCAATTTACAATTTACATCAAATGAAAGATAAATAAACACTCATCTCACATCCCCGGCTATTCATCCACGACAATCCAACAAGTTCATACACACAATCCAATATCACAGATCACAGATATGTACAACCCCAATAATCGATGTATGGCGATTAGTAGACGTTCAGTACATATATCACATTACAGATATAATCCAATTAGCTAAAGTTTATAGAATTTCGATCAGTATTGAAATTTGAAACTACCCCAAATACAACACTATACTCAAAAGAATCTAGGCAGAAACAAAGTACCTGAAAAATCACAAAATATCAAGCTGGACAATCTGCAGGAAAAACGAGTTGACTCTGAGTCGACTCGGCCGCGGATCCACGGCGAAACACATGGTTTCACCGCGCTTCCGCGGCAGTCTGACCGAGTCACGAGCTCATTTTTCTTGGGTGTCCCTAAAAAAGCTTGCACGTATTTTTCAGGTCTCTGAAAATATTTTTAGACCTGTTTTAAAATCGGCAGAAAACATAAGTTTTTGATGGTTTTTTGCGATTTTTCCGGGATCGAAGTTCTAAAGACTTTGTTAACATGTTAGTTGTTGTTTAGCTAGGCTCTGATACCACTGTAAGTCTATATTACCCACCCCGGTACTTACGGGGAGGCGGAAAGAGTAAAAATCAAATTTTTATCACAATGTACATAGACAAACCATGAAGGATCTTTGCTAAACAAAAGCTAACAAACTAACTACAAGTTCTAACTACTAGGTTAGATGGTTATACCTAGTTCTTGAACTCCTTCTCCTCTTGTTATGGTCCTCCTTGATGTGAGCTCCTTGGAGTGGGGTACATGCCTCCTCCTCGTTGTCTTCTCTAGGTCAAAGAACGATCCACCCGAAGGCCTCTACCTTGAGCTCTTACCTCAACAATGAAGTAACTAGAGTGCTTGGCTTGCTACACTAAGAACCCTAGGGTGAGTAGAGAGGTATTTTGGTGGTTTAGTCTCAAAGCTTTGATTTTTAATACATGAAACACTTAAGCTTTTGAGAGAGGGGAAGAGGGAGATCGAACCATGAGAGAGAAAAGTTATGAGAGAATGAATGAAAATGAGAGGATGAACTCTCATATGAGGAAAAAAGATAATAATAATAATAATTAAGAAAATTGTGACGGTGAGTTGATTTGACAATTATCATTTCACCATTAATGCTAAGCATGCATCAAGAAATATCACATGCTTAACAAAACAACAAAACATAAGAAAATATCCAAGTCAACATGGGTCAACTTGGTCAAATGGTCAAACCAACATTAGCCATGATACAATTATCCTTAATTAAAACTATTAATCATATTCCTCCTTCTCATTATGGTTTTGATCAAGTCAATGGTCAAAACCCTAATGAGGTGTCTCCTTCTCCGCCCCTGTCAACTGTACATACATACTCGAATCCGTGTTCCATAGAAACACGAATACAATGAGACTAGACCAATCCCAAAACAAATACTAGGATCTGGCTTAAACCAAATCCCACTAGTATCAACTGCCCGAACACCAAACGTGCACAAGTGCGCATATGTGAACGAACCCCTGTCGTAAACCATACGACCTCTACTACGTTTTGCCCAAAGGTGAACAACCCTCTGTGTGGGACTCTAAAGACTCGACACTACGCTGGCAGTGGGTTTGACCACAGGCCGCAAGTGGTACTAGCTGTACGTAACGGTCCCCAGGTAGATGTCGATAAGAAGACCGATGAGGTGAACCCATCTGAACTCCTACTGAGCCTGAATGTGACAATCTCCGTACAGTCCAGTCTGTTCGTCTAAGAGTATCGCATGTCGGGCCTAGGGGGGCGGTAAACGTCAGACCCCTAATAGCGGTACAAGTCATGTCGGAGTGTAGCCCAGAACACCCTGAGAAACTACTAGAAACACTCCCAGTAAATCTCGCTTGCCCTGGACAGGGACTTTGTGTAATGGCTCTCCTAGACACAGCACGATATCAACTCCCAATACCGGGAGAGACGAATCCTGTCTAACCGTCACTGCCTCCAAGTGCTTCGGGACTGCACCCAACTACTACCTGTTTTCTCGACTCAATAGAGCCGTAGTAGGGTAGTAATCTAAGAACAGTGGGAACACACTCGAGGCGAAGTGACGGTGTCAAGTCAACGGACTAAGCTGTACTCATGTCACCTGGGAACTGATAACCGACGATAGGTATAATACCAACCAACAGTTCCCAGCGAGTCCTGTCCAGTGTACTCGTAACCTAACGAGCACCTTCATAATATCTCCAGTACGACGTACCGATGGCTGTGGGATAGACCATCTCCCCTCCTGGGATGAGAAGCGTATACACTAGTCTACTCTGGAGTATCGATGCCCTGTCTCGATAATCCTACGACCAGGGACCTGTATAAGGATGTGCTTGTAGACTACCCAGCCCCCACTAGTGTGACTGCCATCACAACGCTGGTAGTCAAGCAAAGATCCTAAGGGCTCTATCAATATGTATTAGTAATATGTTAAAAGAAACACATACACATATTAAGATAGATACAAACCAAGTAGCATACTCCCATATTGAGCAAGAATGTCAATCCGTTTATATATCCCGAGCTTCCAAAATGTAATATACAAACTAGTACTATACAATAATGGCCTCTAGGGCATATCACACTAACAGGAGCGTGGCGTCATCGACTTCGACAAGCGAATACCAAGGTGAGTGGATCTATATCCACGGGGGGAAGTCGGGTGGATGGCGTATAGCACCCCCACAAAGTTTTGATGGAAACTGATTTATAGAATACGGTTTAGGAAACCTAGATTTAGAAACTAGGGTTAAAGTTAAATGATAGTTAGCGAAACCATATTAGAAACTAAGGATAGTTAGAAGTGATATATACGGCTAATATGTGATGACGGGATTGAGGATGATGTTTGACGATATTGTCGTTTAGGATACTATAGGACTAGATAGTCGACGTAGATGTGCCATCCGAACCATACATATTTCTAAACTGAAGAATCGTATGCATCTTTTAAACAAATACCTTGAGGGACATTACGGAATTTCAAATGATATCTTTTCCTTAAAAACACCGTAACCCCTATTTTCAAAACTACGATTCGCTTCTTTAAAAATCTGATTATATGGTTCGGGTGTGTATGTTAGATTAAATGCATATACTTATAGTAGAGATAGAATGTTTATGTAAACTCGACTTGATGTGAGAGATAAATGCGATGAAAAGAATATAAGACGAATTTGTTGATCTGATGATATGTTGGTATACGGATGCGAGTCGATTGAGAAGATTTATACCCTGTCGGTCCCCTGATATGAGATTATCGCGGATGTGACCTGGGACATAGGTATATAGAGATATTTATATATGTTGTGAATCGTGAGTGATAGCCGTACGAGACGTTAGGTCTGTACCCTCCTCGTCTTATAGGATGATAGGATCCCTAATAGCTTAATGCCGCCGTACGATGATTTTCCGTACGTGATGAGTTTGACTTGAGGTTTGATCCATACCCTTGACTAGAGGATGCCGTACGATGGATCATACCGTACGTGATGTTGTGTGGCTAGATGCCGATTGATAGATTCACCGACTCGATCATGTTAGATATGTATACCTTATAGCTTTTAGCATATGATTTACCTTATGCTGCATTCATATTATTCGCATTGCATTACTTATACCTGTGCTAGTACACCTGCACCATTATCGATGATACGTATGTCACACGTACACAGATTGCCGGCTCACACACTTCATCATCGATAATTGCCATGTCACTACACAGTAGGATTGCTGCATCATGATATGACTCTTCGCATAACATGCTTGCGTATGTACCATTTGTACACCCATATTGGCGCACCTACATATTGTACACTCATGTTTGCGTATATATCACTTGTATACCCATATTTGCGCACATATACATTTGTATATGTAGGGTTTCTAGGCACATTCAAGAGGTTCCATAAGGCATCAACCATGCCAAACAAAAATTTTCCGGTGCCGGGAAACCCTAATATAGATCGTTAACTAGAAGTAAAGGCGAAACTACAAGCAAGCAAACAACTTTGCTAATGAGTGAAAGGAAATACAACCTTTGTAGATCCGCTCCACCATTTCTTTAGCTCCGTGTTGACGTCCCTCCGCTGCGATCATCGGATCCCGGACTCTAGCGATGATTTCGTCGGAGATATGATCGGGCTAGGTCATTGACTTCGAGGCCGAAGATGATCTACGTCGAGGCGACTCAAACTCAAGCTCCAACTTCACTAGGTCAAGAAACATGTGAAGAAAACACTCTACTACATGGAAAGTGATAGAGGATGAAGAAATAGGAAGTGGGTTCACTTTGGATTTGGATTTCTCACTTGGAATCATCACTTGACATTTTTCTAGAAAACTTTTCTTTTCTTCACTTGAAGAAGAAGATGAAGAAGAAGAAAAAGAATAATGAATTAATTCCAAAAAGAAAAATGAAGTGATGGTTATCATGATGCAACCATGGGTGAGTGTAGAGAATAAACTAGGGTTTAGTTAAATGGTTAGGTTAAGGATAAAAGCAAAATGGCTAAGACTTTGTCAAAACTATCATGAAGCTTCTAGTGTAAAACAAAGAAAGCCTCCCATTTTGTTTTTGTGAAAAGGAATAAATAAAACAAATAAAACAAACCCTAACCATTAACTTAATCATAGTTTAAAGCAAACACATACCCAAGTTTGCATGTATCATCAAACATGATACAAGCAAGTGCACAAAAATATATCATAAATACAATGTGCACAATCTAGTGAGAAAATAATCTTAAGCGAACCAATACTAGTTAATGTAAAGTAATATATCAAATATATAATTATACATTAAATCATTAAATCAACACTTGATTTAACGATCCGGTCATATCGCATATGATTGACTAATATTTAATGTATCGACTTATCGAATCAATTCTTGATTCGATAACTAGGTTATATCGCATACAACCAATCGATACATTCATCGCGAGAATAGAATACGGTATCACATACACGCGTTATTCTCGGTCCCGCACATATCTCATATGCGCTCCTATTTCGTTTCGCTTGAGCCAGGAAACCTCTGTGTAGGACTCTAAAGACTCGTCAATACGCCGGCAGTAGGTGATGATCATATCAAATACCCACAAGCCGCAAGCGGTCTGCTAAACGTAACGGCCACCCGGGTATTGAGCGATCAGAAGATCAACGAGCAATCCCGCTCACACTCCTGTGAATCCAACCAGTAACACTACCGTACAGTCTCGTATGTTCGTCTGATATGTCGCATATCTCGTCTAGAGGTGGTAAACGTCAGACCCCAATAACTCGATAAGTCGTGTCGATATGAGGCTCATAACGGGTCGAGAAACTACTGGTAACACTTACCAGTAAATCCCAAAAGCAGCCTTGGCCAAGGACTTCCTGTTATAGCCAATCGAGCACTGCGCAACATCAACTCCCTATACCGGGAGATACGAAACCCCTCCTATCGCTCATTGCCTCCATGTGACTCGGGACTGTACCCAAAAACCACCGTTTTGCATGCCCTCTTGGACGTGGTAAGGTGGAAATCAAAGCACAGTGGGAATCACACAAGTCTCTATGACGATCTCGGGTCTACAGACTAACCTGCACCAGTGTCACCAGAGAACTGCCATCTGACGTAAGGTATAATACCATCTGGGAGTTCTCGGCGAGTCCGTCCAGTGTACCCAGTCTTCACTGAGCACCCGTATATCATCTCTGATGTCAAACACCAATGGATATGGGATCATCCATCGCCCATTTATATGGTTCGAGAAGCTACACGCTAGTCTACTCTGGTATATCGATGCCCCGTCTCGATACACCCATGACTAGGGACTTTGAAGGATGTACTTATGGACTACCACGTCCCCACTAGTATGATCCGCATCATAGTCCAGGTAGTCAAGTACACATCCTAAGGGCTTTACCAACATGTAACAGAGAGACAATCAGCGTGCACGTTAAGGTAAAGAGTAACAAGATAGCATACTATCATATCGAGCAAGAAAGTCATCCCTATATATGTCCAAGCATCCACTACAATATACATCCTATGTATAGTAATGGCCTCTAGGGCATACATATAACTAACAATCTCCCACTTGCACTAGGGCCATCTGATAGCAGTGGTTGTAGTATCTCATACTCAACCATCCCATAAAAGTCTCTCTCTGGGAAAAGGCCTTCGTGAGTGGATCCGCCGTGTTGTCCTCTGAGTCAACTCTCCTAACCTCGATCCCCTGGAGATCAACCATCTCCTTGATCAGGTGATGCTGCCTAAGAATATGTCTGGATCACTGATAGGACGGGCGTTCCTAGGCGTAAGCCACAACACCATTGTCACACAATGGGAGGAACGAAGTTCATCTCATGAACTAATATACACCCAGACTGCCTCTTTGGTAGCATCTTTGGTAACGATGTATCTTGCCTTTAATCGTCTAGTATGCCACGGTATCTAGCTTGGAACTCTTCCAACATACCATCCCTTTATTGAGGGTAAAGACAATTCCTGTGACTGACTTTCAGTCGTCCTTATCACACTGGAACCTTTCCAGCGATTCTCCCCAGGATCTATTGATACCTTCTCACTACAACTAGTGAGTATCCTAACATCTAATTTGATATATCTCATAGATCCAAAATAAGGATTTAGGAGGTATCACTTTGATCCTATATGGAGAATCCTTGTGATAAGCGAAGATTGACCGAGCGTAGCATAGGAAACTCCTTCCCTATCAAGAGTATGTCATCCACGTACTCTACGAGGATCACCAGCATACTCCCTACTACCTTTTTGTATATACAAGGTTCATCTACCATTTTGATGATGTCAAACTCTTTGATTAATCTCATCAAAACAGATGTTCCAACTCCGCGATGCCTACTTTATCACATAAAACATCTTGCACACGTTTCCGCTGCTCCCACTATCTGTGAAGCCCTCTGGCCGTGTACCTATAGACTATATCTTCTAAATCTTTATTTAGAAAAGCAGTCATGACACCCAACCGCCAGATATCGTAGTCATGGTATGTAGCCATGGCAAGTAGGATCTGGATGGACTTAAGCATAGTTACTTAGAAAAGGTTTCATTATAATCCATATCTGGTCAATGATGCAAACCTTTAACAAGTCTAGCTTCGAAAGTCTCTACTTTTCCATGTACACCAAGTAATCTTCTCAAGATATACTTGCTCCTGATGGGGATTTAACCCTTCAGATAAAGCAACTAAGGTCCATACTTTGTTGGTGTATAAGGATTCCATCTCAGATCGCTAAGCATCCAGCCATTCTTACAGAGTCACACTCCTGATGGCCAGCTCGAAACTAGGTAGGTCATTATCCCATGATGCAATTCTCGCTCCCACTGTCATAGAGAAACCGGAGTATCTCTCAGGTGGGTGAGGAAACCTACTATATCGGCGGAGAGGCTGAGGTTCGTTGGTTTCTATTGAATCCTTTGGTTCTACCAAATCATCAGCTGCAGTTTATCTAGCTGGAACTATTTCCAGTTCTACCTCATAACCAATAATTTCTTCACAAGAAATTCCCTTTCAAAAAGGTGGCATGCTGAGAAACAAAACATTTTTGTTCCTCGGTTAGGTAGAAGATATTCCCATGCGAATGCTTGGGATATCCAATAAACTTCCACAGAACTGACTTTGCCTCGAGCTTTTCCGGATTTTGCTTTTAGACATAGACCGGACAACCCCAAATCTTAACTGACTTAAGATATGGGCTCTTCCCTTTCCATATCTCATATGAAGTGGTAGGCATCTGATTTGGTCGGAACCCTATTTAATAGGTATGCAACTTCATAAGTGCATAACTCCCTGAAAGAAAAAAGGAAACTCGGTAATACTCATCATAAAGCGCACCATATCATATAGGGTGTGATTGTTCTGCCCCGATACACCGACGTGCTGTGGTGTATACGGAGGAGTAATGCTGAGAGAGAATCTCATTCTTAGAATAGTCCAGGAATCTCGTGCTCAAGTATTCTCCTCCTCGATCACATCAAAGGACATAATACTTTTACCCGTTTTTGGTTCTCTACTTCTAAATTATATTCTGTGAATATCTCAAAAGGTTCGGACTTGTGTTTCAACAGGAACATAGGTCTGAATCTCGAGAGATCATCCGAGAATTTAATGAAGTACAAAGAACCGGTCTTGGCATTTGTAGACATGGGACCTTTCATACATCAGCATGTATCAATCCTAAGAGTTCAATAACTCTTTCTCTGTTTCCAATAAACAGAGCTATGGTCATCTTATCTCTGTGACATGACTGGCAAGTTTCACAAGATGTAAATTCAAACTAATTTAAATATGCATCTATATGTAACTTAGCTAGTCGGGTCGCATTGACATGACCTAGTCTACAATACCTCAAGAAGGATTTGTTCATTTCTGAACTTTTCCTCTTGTGTGTGTTCTGTATACTAAGAACTGTGGTTTGATTTAGAACGTCAATGCTTTTAGATAACGTGCCTGAACCGATCAACTCTTGATATAGGAAATGTTCAAAACATTATCCAACAATACAAAATTTTATCCTTCTTTACTAATAAAGAGACTGATATGATTTTGTATATCAGGTTCGGTATCTAATAACATTTGTTCAGAATCAATGTATTCAGATAATACAGGGTGACAGTGACCAACAGACCTGGCTGCAACACTTGCACCGTTTTCTGCCTCATGAAACTTATCACCTGTTATCAGTTCTTTACCTTTCTGTAGCCCATGTAACAAATTACATATGCGGGATCCTGATCTGGTATCACATACCCAGGATGTAAAGGATACTGAGAAACAGTTCTTTGTAATGAACACACCCGAAGATGATGCATCAACATGCACTTTTTTCGTTTGGGCGGCACGGGAATTCTGGTAATCCCCTAATTCCTGCTCTGTCTTATAACAATTATAAGTTGGAGCGGGACCAACGTTCCCCAGCTCAGTATAACAAGCGGGTTCGGTCAATATATCCGTTTCATTATCTTGATTAAGGCGTGATATGGTCGCTACCTGGAGAGAGAGAGAAGAAAACACTCTGCGTGCGCTCTTGCAAGATCAGATTGGTTATTATTTTATCTAATCAGAATGCCTGCCACTGTTTTTATCAAATCTTCCTTCAAACTCTAAAAGGAAAGACTAGCCGGGATTAATTACACGCTACAAGTTCCCCAATCTTTCAGCCAGGCCAGTGTCGGTACTTTGAGGGAGGTCCCCCGTGCTTTCGCACGAACCTAATTAATGTAAACCTCGTTTTCCCAGAGGCGTAACCCCATTGACACCTTTCTAGACACCTACTTGATCGGCTAATTGTAATGTGTAAAACTCTCCCAGGAGTAACAATTACTCGCAGTGGGTATCGGGATCCAACTATCTCATAGAAGGTATCCAATCTCATTGCAAATTTCAACACTTGAAATTCCCAATAATTTTGCCCCTAACCTCCTATGACCTTGACAAAGGCCAACAAACCATAGGATGCTAGTCAAGTTCAACCCGTCATTTCCTGATTGAATTAAACCCACCCGCACGACCCTTGACAAAGGCCAACAAGGTCGCATGACTACCCTAACCCAATTGCATCATATGCATAAGCAGATAAGCACTAGTCAGCTACCGCACACTACGCCTTGACAAAGGCCAACAAACGCAGCACGAATACTAACTACTATGAAATGACGGAGGGCTACGACAGGTTTTTCTGAAAAACTATTGCGTAATGAACTTGATATTATTGTAGAATCAAATAATTTTAAATTGGAGTGTTCTTGAGGCTTTTCTAGTTTTGCTAAAGGGGTCACTCCCGGTGAAGGGATCGTCGGCCCTTTCCTCATCGAATAAGGTGCATGATATATCATATATACCACTGTGCA
Organism: Agapanthus africanus; assembly: GCA_030015575.1. Taxonomy (NCBI): domain Eukaryota; kingdom Viridiplantae; phylum Streptophyta; class Magnoliopsida; order Asparagales; family Amaryllidaceae; genus Agapanthus; species Agapanthus africanus. The sequence goes on along the minus strand of JASDDO010000004.1, from coordinate 246,355,052 downwards.
AAGCAAGAACTATAGGAGCAATCAAAAGACAAACCGAGGGTTGTAGCATCTTCCAGTAATTGCTAAAGGAGTCACTCCCGGTGAAGGGATCTCGGTCCTTTCCTTATCGAATAAGGTGAAGGATGTTCTACAAGGAACACCGCGATACAAAGCAAGAACTGTAGCTACCTGTTTTTGAAAATTCGATTCCACAACATCTTTTAGGTTTCTTTTCTTTCATTAATCATATTAATGAAGTCCCATCATTTATGCCACCTAAACATCACAGATAAATACGACGTACACTTATGCCATCCGCATTCGCCTCGATGTCCCCTCGTGCACCGTTAGGTTAGGTAACTAACGGTAGAGCGGGACAGGGCTAGCGCGGGTGTAAAACATAAGTAACGCCTATATAATATATCATATATACTATATACAGTATTTATCACAGAACATCAAATGATCACATCACAGATATCGCAGCATAAGAAACATATGAAACATTGGATATACTAGGACGTCCGTGTTTTTAATACGAGCCAGTATAAAACACGGATTCCACGGTCGTGATGAATAGCCAAACCCACACCCCTAGACCCCTACGAGAGCGGCAAACAACCCTACCAATTCTAGAGTTAGGAGACACGGACTCGACTCCTCGAGTTGGTCTCCCACTGGACTCCAGAACCCGGTTACTTGTGCCCTCCTCCTTGGGTCTATCCTAGTGCGGAAAAGTAAATAATATACAGTGGGTGACATCTTCCGCAACCTGGAAGTGCCCTGTTCATACCAGAATACTGCATTTTATACCGCCCATTCTTATGCTCGTGTGTTTATAGGTAGGTACTTTTAATCTGTATTTGTTACATATTTACAGAGTACAGGTTTCCAGTCCAAATATTGCAAATCAAGACAAAATCTCCACAGTTACACCAAATACAGAACATCTGTCACAGCAGATAAAAGCCGGGTTCCGGTCATCCATATCCGTCCAGTGCCGAGTACCAGTTCCAGAGACAAGACATATGACAGTGGTCATTCGTGTCTCGGACAAGCACAGAGCACGAGGGGGGCAGCACAAGAATCAATGGATGCGCGGAGCTCAAGAGAGATAGAAGTCAAAAGTTAAGAAAAGATAGCAATCTTGGACTAAGAATTCTGCTGATATTCTGGAAGACTTTTGTGCAGTATGAAGTTTTCAAACACAAGTACAAATGAAACCAGGCAAACCCACAAAATCCCACCTGACAACTCACCTATATGGCCGCGGAACTGCGGCCAACATGGGGTCTAGGCCGCGGTTCCACGGCCGTATTGACTCTTCATGGTGTCGTTTTCTGTGGGCAGTTTGGTCACTTCATTTAGGGGCAGAATCTGGCCCTAGGGTTTCAACTCTCCTCCTATAAATACTCCAGAACTGAGCTAAGCCAAGGGTCCAATTTTGTGTCCATTCTTTTGCCTCTTTTTGTAGTTTTAGTTCTTCTTCTTCTTCTTCTTATTCATTCTTCCTCCATGAAAATGTAGTGAGAGCATTGAGTGGATGTGAATAAAGATGAAGGTTTTTGTATCATTCTTGTTAGTTTACCTTCCCCTTGAGATTTTTGCTTTCTCTTGATCATTCAACCTCTTCATTGAGCTTGAATGGTTAAGGGTTAGTTATTGATCTCAAGGGTCGTATTTTCTTATGGAATTAGCGCTTCATTTCACATGCGTTCTCTACCCTTCTCTTGATCTTGCAACCTCTTGATTGAGCTTGCAAGTTTAAGGGTTGGCTATTGATCCCATGCTTGTCTTGAGTTCTACTTTCTTTTTTTTTATCGCTTTTTATTACTTGCTTATTATTATCTTGCTTTACTTTCTTGCAATTTAATTCATGCACTTAATTACTTGTAATCTTTTCTTTTCTTTGTTCTTTTCTTTTGTTCTCTTTTGTTCATTTTGTGAATGGTTGTAATTATTGTTGTTAAGATGAAATACGGTATTGTAAGTTAATATCTTCTTTCTCATTTTCTTTTCCCGTTATTTTCCATTGAACTCCGTCCAAACCATACGCAAGCGCTCCGTTAGGCACCCTACCCTAACAAGGTAACGGTGATTCCTAACCGCGACCGGTTGCGTTCGGTTTGGCCGGAGGCGAAAGCAAGAGACAAGAACGGAAGGACAAGGGTAAATAAGCTGTATTCCACGAATACCGCGCTTAAATCCCCTAATCCACGTTGTTGCCGATTGCTCTAGCTTCAATTGGTCAAGACTCGGCTCAAAGGTTTTGAGTACGGATTTCTTTAGCTTACAATCTCGTATCTTTTCTTAACAACTTCATACTTGCAAATAATACACTTAAGATAGAATCGAACAAACATATACTCATTCTTTATTGACTCGTCTAAAACAAGAAAGGACATACAACCATCTCCCTGTGGATCGACCCGTGCTCAACCGGCTAGCTGCATAGCGACACCGTCCTGATCGCGGTAAACTTTAGAACTCTTAAAACTCGACACGCCAAAAGCGTGCGATCATGCCCCAATAAAAGAATATTACATACAAGTTTTTACATGAATGAAAATGAAAAACACTCATCTCACATAAAAAAACCCTGGCTATTCAAACACGACGATCCAATATAACATATCCAGCAACACATAACATCACATGTCATCAACGTAAGTAAACATGCGTATCCCAATTGTCGTTGACATATAGCAACGAAACCGGCGATATCACATATTACACTTACGGTCGCAGAAAAGAAAGTGTAAAACTACAACGGTTGGAATCCGCAAACTCTTTAGACATCGCATGCCTAACCAAATGAATTCCTTAGACATCGCATGCCTAACAATTATAAACCCCGCATTTTAGTCTCATTATCAAAAACACTTTTCAATATCAAGTCGGGCAATTCAACAGGATTCCCGACATTCTGATCGAATGCTCGTCGCAAACTTTAGTAGACGGCCGCACCCCCGATACCGTCGACGAAGTGCACCAAGGCGGAACACCGCTACCGCGAGCACTCGAACGGATGCTTTCGGCGACGGGGTTCTCCTACAGTCACTTGGTCGGGGCTAAGGGGTGTAGCTGTCTATTAAGTTTATCCGGCGAGTATCCGCGTACGCTACGTGATTGCGACGGACTTTTGATCGCATCAAAATTCCGTGGCAACCGGTCAAGTGAGACTAAAGTGCTATGTTTATAACATTCATATTAGTTATCTCATAACTACTTGTGAATTCCAAATATTGTATCATATTCCGGATAAATAGAAAATGTTAAACTTTCCGATCGAACAATCGAACACCCAAGTTTTTCCGAAACAGCTCAACACAAGAAATAAGTTTTAAAACATTCACTTCATGCCTTAGTACCAACGGTCCAGCCGTAGAAGGGTCAAGCCAACGCCTCACATGTGGCACGCCGTTTTGCCCCAAACCCTAAGGTTCAAAGGGCAGTTCAAGACGGTCACATAATCGAGTTAAGGTTTGTTGTCTTCTAGAGGGTCCATCGCGTTACTTGCACTACTTAGAACGTTCTCAAATTACGGAAAAACCCAACACTTGGAAATTTCCCGGCAGGGGAAAAAGTGGGTATTTATATCCGGTCGAACTTTCTAACATGTTCTAAAGATGCCCGGAAAAACACAGTAAACAAAGTTAAATAATCCGATCGAATCATCGAGTCCCCAATACAACCCCAGAACACTCAACTCTTGAGTCATAATAAAAATACCCATAAAATATAAATCACAGAAATAGGAATTATGGTGCAAAAATGATGACCTATCTCCTCTGTACGGCCGCGGAACCGCGGCCCAAGCAGGGTATTGCCGCGGTTCCGCGGTGGAATGTACGGATTAGGCTGTCGTTTTTCACCACAATTCTTATATTTCCCTGCTAAATTTTTCAGGTATTTTTAATTCAGAAAAATCCACATTTTCAGAAAAAGTCCAGAGAGGGTTGAAAATTAGGGTTTCGGGTTCGATCAGACTACTAACATCGTCTACGCATCGCCTAAGGCTCTAGCTAGGCTCTGATACCACTGTAGGGTTCTTAGGCATACTCAAGAGGTTCCACAAGGCATCAACCATGCCAAACAAAAATTTTCCGTTACCGAGAAACCCTAATATAGATCGTTAACTTGAAGTAAAGGCGAAACTACAAGCAAGCAAACAACTTTGCTAATGAGTGAAAGGAAATACAACCTTTGTGGATCCGCTCCACCATTTCTTTAGCTCCGTGTTGACGTCCCTCCGCTGCGATCATCGGATCCCGGACTCTAGCGATGGTTTCGTCGGAGAAATGATCGGGCTAGGTCATTGACTTCGAGGCCGAAGATGATCTACGTCGAGGCGACTCAAACTCAAGCTCCAACTTCACTAGGTCAAGAAACATGTGAAGAAAAACACTCTCTACTACATGGCAAGTGATAGAGGATGAAGAAATAGGAAGTGGGTTCACTTTGGATTTGGATTTCTCACTTGGAATCATCACTTGACATTTTTCTAGAAAACTTTTCTTTTCTTCACTTGAAGAAGAAGATGAAGAAGAAGAAAAAGAATAATGAATTAATTCCAAAAAGAAAAATGAAGTGATGGTTATCATGATGCAACCATGGGTGAGTGTAAAGAATAAACTAGGGTTTAGTTAAATGGTTAGGTTAAGGATAAAAACAAAATGGCTAAGACTTTGTCAAAACTATCATGAAGCTTCTAGTGTAAAACAAAGAAAGCCTCCCATTTTGTTTTTGCCAAAAGGAATAAATAAAACAAATAAACCAAACCCTAACCATTAACTTAATCATAGTTTAAAGCAAACACATACCCAAGTTTGCATGTATCATCAAACTTGATACAAGCAAGTGCACAAAAATATATCATATATACAATGTGCACAATCTAGTGAGAAAATAATCTTAAGCGAACCAATACTAGTTAATGTAAAGTAATATATCAAATATAAAATTATACATTAAATCATTAAATCAACACTTGATTTAACGATCCGGTCATATCGCATATGACCGACTAATATTTAATGTATCGACTTATCGAATCAATTCTCGATTCGATAACTAGGTTATATCGCATACAACCAATCGATACATTCATCGCGAGAATAGAATACGGTATCACATACACGCGTTATTCTCGGTCTCGCACATATCTCATATGCGCTCCTATTTCGTTTCGCTTGAGCCAGGAAACCTCTGTGTAGGACTCTAAAGACTCATCAATACGCCGGCAGTAGGTGATGATCATATCAAACACCCACAAGCCGCAAGCGGTCTGCTAAACGTAACGGCCACCCGGGTATTGAGCGATCAGAAGATCAACAAGCAAGCCTGCTCACACTCCTGTGAATCCAACCAGTAACACTACCGTACAGTCCGGTCTGTTCGTCTGATACGTCGCATATCTCGTCTACGGGTGGTAAACGTCAGACCCCAATAACTCGATAAGTCGTGTCGATATGAGGCTCATAACGGGTCGAGAAACTACTGGTAACACTTACCAGTAAATCCCAAAAGCAGCCTTGGCCAAGGACTTCCTGTTATAGCCAATCGAGCACTGCGCACATCAACTCCCTATACCGGGAGAGACGAAACCCCTCCTATCGCTCATTGCCTCCATGTGACTCGGGACTGTACCCAAAAACCACCGTTTTGCACGCCCTCTTGGACGTGGTAAGGTGGAAATCAAAGCACAGTGGAAATCACACAAGACTCTATGACGATCTCGGGTCTACAGACTAACATGCACCAGTATCACCAGAGAACTGCCATCTGACGTAGGGTATAATATCATCTGGGAGTTCTCGGCGAGTCCGTCCAGTGTACCCAGTCTTCACTGAGCACCCGTATATCATCTCTGATGTCAAACACCAATGGATATGGGATCATCCATCGCCCGTCTATATGGTTCGAGAAGCTACACGCTAGTCTACTCTGGTATATCGATGCCCCGTCTCGATACACCCACTACTAGGGACTTTGAAGGATGTACTTATGGACTACCACGTCCCCACTAGTATGATCCACATCATAGTCCAGGTAGTCAAGTACACATCCTAAGGGCTTTACCAACATGTAACAGAGAGACAATCAGTGTGCACGTTAAGGTAAAGAGTAACCAGATAGCATACTATCATATCGAGAAAGAAAGACATCCCTATATATGTCCAAGCATCCAGTACAATATACATCCTATGGATAGTAATGGCCTCTAGGGCATACATATAACTAACAGTATATCCATATTGGTGCACATATACTTTAATACATCCATATTTGCGCACATACACATTTGTATATCCATATTGGTGCACATATACTTTGATACATCCATATTTGCGCACATACACATTGTATACCCATATTGGTGCACATATACATTGATACATCCATACTTGCGCATATACGCATTTGTATATCCATATCGGTGCACACATACATTGGTACATCCATACATGCGCATATACATATTGTACCTACATAGATAACTGGTTTTATTGTGAAATTGGGAACCACATGTTATGTTTTAAAAACTGGAATCATTTAAAAGAGCGGTTTTCCCTTAATATGTCATATCACTGTTCTATGTTGCATGATATACGGATATGCTTACATTTCTATTATATGTCGCATACATCATGCTCTATGATTTTACGCATTAAGATATGCAATTTTCATGTGATTTCTGGATTTGAGAACCGTGGACAGTTTAAAAGAGATTATGTGTTGTTTTAAAAACCCGGTTTCTCTTGATATGATATTTCAGTGCGTCCACTATGCGTTTTCTTGGTTCTGAGATGTGTGACATGTGAAACCCGATTCGAGGAGCTGGATGAGGCCGATTGCGGGTACATGGTGGACCCGGTATGGTACCCCGGGGCAAGAAAGGGATGCTGTGTATACAGACGGTGAGCCTGGCAGAGGGACTACTACCTACCGGTGATTGGTTGGGCCTGGCGGATATCCGGAGGATACCGACCAGAGTCGAGAGATGATATGGGCCAATCCGGACTGACGGAGCCCGTGGGCCGATCCGGACTGACGGAGCCTGAGAGATTTGAGGATTTACGTGTCGATGTTGGACACGGGTTTCATGATGTTTTCGGGTGTCGATGTTGGGAACCTAGGTTCCATGATTTTGATGTGTTGCGAGGGACACCGATTTATTTATATCCTCATACTTACTTGCATACATACATTGATTATGGTTGGATGAGATCCACATGCATACTTACACAGATGATATGGTTGGACGAGATCCGCATGCATGCATACATCGATTATATGATTGGATGATATCCGCATACATTTAGGTGTTGATTTCATTGTTGGCACACATACAGTTATGGTCACTCTAGATATCATAGTATTACCTTTATGATATAGTTGACCTAGGAGTCGTTGTTTATTCGATTTCTACTTGTAGATGTTTTTCTACTCACGAGTTGGCAACTCACCCCCGTTGTGCCACAGTTCTTGCAGGTTGACCTCATGGATCAGTAGCGGCTTTGCTGGCACACAGTTGCATTCGGGTGTTTTGCATTAGTTGGTGGGACATTTGTATCGTACCCACTCTTGTATTATATTTCATATTGTATCTAGTCGACTCCATCAGTCAAAACTAGTAATTGTATAAGTAGTAAGACTTGTAGTTGCGAGACTTGAGCGATGGGTTTTATGTTCGCTTTTGGGGATTTATGTCTTGCTTTTTCTTGTATCTTTCGTGGTGAACTTCGCCGTTGGGCGTCATATACTTACATATACTGTCTTGCGTGGTTGTGATCCGCCGTTTGGCGGAGAGCTAGCTACCGCTTGGGGATGCCATTATTCTTGTTATGTATTTATGGTTTTGGATTAAAATATACAAAGGAGGTGCTTCCTAAATTTTTAAAAGACGAAACACGTTTTCAAACTAGCAAATTTCACTTGCATTTTCATGTTCTTTTTGTTATGCATTAAGAAAACTTGATTTCATTATACCTTTATTTCAAAACTTCACCTCCTTTATTTTCTTATAAAGGTTTAGATTTCTGGGTTTCAGCTTACTTGAATTACGTTACGCCTTTAAACGTTGCATGATTTAAGTGCTGGTCACGGGCTAATATTTCGGGTCGTGACATGGTTGATCTCTAAGAGATCGAGGTTAGGAGAGTAGACTCAGAGGATAACACAGCGGATCCTACTTAACATTGCTACATACCATGACTACGATATCTGGTGGTTGGGTGCCCTGACTGCTTTTCTAAATACTGATTTAGAAGAGAACGTCTATAAGAACACAGCCAGAAGTCTTCGTAAACAGTGGGAGCAGCGGAAACGTGTGCAAGTTGCTTTACATAATGAAGCAGGCATCGCGGAGTTGAAACGTCTGTTTTGATGTGATAGTCAAAGTGTTTGACTTCATCAAAATGGTAGACGAACCTTGTATATACAAAAGTGTAGTAGAGAGTAAGGTGGTCATCTTCGTATTGTACGTAGACAACATACTCTTGATAGGAAAAGAGTTTCCTATACTACGATCGGTCAATCTCCTATTATCACTAGGATTCTCCAAATAGGATCAAAATGATACCTCCTAAATCCTGAGTTTTCATCTATGAGATAGATGTAATTGGATGCTGGGATTCTCACTAGATGTAGTGAGATGGTATCAATCGATCCTGGGGAGAATCACTGGAAGAGTTCCAGGATGATAAAGACGACTGAATGTCAGTCACGGGCATTGTCTTTACCCTCAGTAGAGGGACGGTATGTTGGAAGAGTTCCAAGCTAGATACCGTGGCAAACTAGACGATAAAGGCTGGTAACATCGCTATTGAAGATACTACCAAAGAGGAAGTTTGGGTGTATATTGGTTCATAAGATGAACTAGGTTCCTGCCATTGTATGACAATGGAAGTGTGGCTTCGGCCCTGGAACCCTGGTCCCATCAGTGACCCAGACAAATTCTGAGGCAGCATCACCTGATCATGGAGATAGTTGATCTCCAGGTTGATCGAGGTTAGGAGAGTAGACTCAGAGGACAACACGGCGGATCCACTCGCGAAGGCCTTTTCCCAGAGAGAGACTCATATGGGATGGTTGAGTATTAGATACTGCAACCACTGCTACAGATGGCCCTAGTGCAAGTGGGAGATTGTTAGTTATATGTATGCCCTAGAGGCCATTACTGTACATTGGATGTATATTGTAGTGGATGCTAGGACATATATAGGTAGGACTTTCTTGCTCGACATGATAGTACGCTATCTGGTTGCTCTTTATCTTAACATGTATATTTTCTGTCTTTCTGATTACATGTTGATAAAGCCCTTAGGATGTGTACTCGACTTCCAGGACTATGATGCAGATCATACTAGTGGGGCCTAGGTAGTCAATGAGTACATCCTTCATTGTTCCTAGTCGTGGGAATATCGAGACGGGGCATCGATATTCCAGAGTAGACTAGCGTATATCTTCTCGACCCATGCGATGGGCGATGGATGATCCTATATCCATTGGTGTTTGACATCGAAGATGGTATGCGGGTGCTCAGTGGAGACTGGGTACACTGAACGGACTCGCCGAGAACTCCCAGATGGTATTATACCTCACGTCAGATGGCATTTCTCTGGTGACACTGGTACAGCTTAGTCTGTTGACCCGAGATCGTCATAGAGTCTTGTGTGTCTCCCACTGTGCTTTGATTTCCACCCTACCATGGCTCTACTGAGTTGTGCAAACAGGTGGTTATTGGGTACAGTCTCGATTCACATGGAGGCAATGAGCGATAGGAGGGGATTCGTCTCTCCCGGTATTGGGGGTTGATGTTGTGCTATGCTCGACTGGCCATAACAGGAAATCCCTAGCCAGGGTTGCTGTGATATACTGGTAAGAGTTATCAGTAGTTTCACGAATGTTATGGACCTCACGTCGGCATGACTTATCGAGCTACTGGGGTCTGACGTTTACCACCCCTAGGCGAGATATGCGACATATCAGACGAACAGACCGGACTGTACGGTAAGTGTTACCGGTTGGATTCACAGGAGTGTGAGCGGGCTTGCTCGTCGATCTTCTGATCGCTCAATACCCGGGTGGCCGTTACGTTTATCAGACCGCTTGCGGCTTGTGGGTGTTTGATATGATCATCATCTGCTGCCGGCGTATTGACGAGTCTTTAGAGTCCTACACAGAGGTTTCCTGGCTCAAGCGAAACGAAATAGGAGCGCATATAAGATATGTGCGGGACCGAGAATAATGCGTGTATGTGATACCGTATTTCATTCTCGCGATGAATGTGTCAAATGGTTGTATGCGATATAACCTAGTTATCGAATCAAGGATTGATTCGATAAGCCGATACATTTGATACTAGTCGGTTATATGCGATATGACCGGATCGTTAAATCAAGTGTTGATTTAATGATTTAATGTATAATTATATATTTGATATATTACTTTGCATTAACTAGTATTGGTTCACTTTAAAAGGATATTCTCACTTGATATTGCACATTGTATATGTGATATATTTTTGTGCACATAATTGTATCATGTTTGATGATACATGCATACTTAGTTAAGTGTATGATTGAACCATGGTTGTGTAATGGTTAGGGTTTTGTATTTATTAACTATTTATTTATTTATTCCTTCTTCATTTGGAATGAAAATAAAATGGTTGATTATTTTGTTCTTTTCTTTGAAACTTCAAGAAGCTTTGACCATTTTGTCTTCATCTACAAAACCTAACCATTCACTAACCTTAGTCCATTCTCTACACTTAACCAAGGGTTAGAATATGATAAGTATGTTTTTTTCTTTTCTATTTTTATTAACTTATCATATTCATTTCTTTCTTCTTCTTCTTCATGAGCAAGAAAGAAATGCTTTCTACTCCAATGGCAACTTGAGCAAACAAGTGAGAAATCCAATTCTAAAGTGAACCCACTTCCTATTTCTTCATCCTCTACCTCTTGCCAAGTTGTATAGGGTGTTTCCTTCACAAGTTTTCATGGCTTGGTGAAGTTGGAGCTTGTTCTTGCGATGCCTCGACGTAGATCATCTTCGGCATCGTCGTCGATGACCTAGCCCGCTTTTTCTCTGATGAAGCCGACGCTAGTGCCCAAGATACGATTTGGACAGCGAGGGGACTTCATCATGGAGCCTAGGAGGTGGTGGACCGGATCTACAAAGGTTGTAGTCCCTTTCCTTTAGATACATTTCCGTTTACTTGCTTGTTTCGCCTAAATATCTAGTTAACGATCCGTATTAGGGTTTGTAGGCACAAGGAATTTAGGATTTGTGCATGTTTGATCACTTGTGAGACTCCATTAGAGTGCCTAGGAACCCTACATATTGTACATAAGATGTATATAATAGTGGATGCTTGGACATATATAGGGAGGACTTTATTGCTCGACATGATAGTACGCTATATGGTTGCTCTTTATCTTAACATGTACACTTACTGTCTCTCTGTTACATATTGATAAAGCCCTTAGGATGTGTACTTGACTTCCAGGATTATGATGCAGATCATACTAGTGGGGCCTGGGTAGTCCATGAGTTCATCCTTCAATGTTCCTAGTCGTGGGAATATCGAGACGGGGCATCGATATTCCAGAGTAGACTAGCGTATATCTTCTCGACCCATGTGATGGGCGATGGATGATCCCATATCCATTATTGTTTGACATCAGAGATGGTGTACGAGTGCTCAGTGGAGACTGGGTACACTGAACGGACTCGCCGAGAACTCCTAGATGGTATTATACTTCACGTCAGATAGCAGTTCTCTGGTGACACTGGTACATGTTAGTTTGTTGACCCAAGATCATTATAGAGTCTTGTGTGTCTTCCATTGTGCTTTGATTTCCACCCTACCACGGCTCTACTGAGTCATGAAAATAGGTGGTTTTTGGGTACAGTCCCGAGTCACATGAAGGCAATGAGCGATAGGAGGGGATTCATCTCTCCCGGTATTGGGGGTTTATGTTCCGCTATGCTCGATTATCCATAACTGGAATCCCTGGCCAGGGTAGATGAGATTTACTGATAAGTGTTATCAGTAGTTTCTCGCCCGTTATGGACCTTACATCGGCATGAATTATCAAGCTGTTGGGGTCTGAAGTTTACCACCCCTAGGGGAGATATACGACATATCAGACGAACAGACCGGACTGTACATTAGTGTTACTGATTGGATTCGCAGGAGTATGAGCAGGCTTGCTTGTTGATCTTCTAATCGCTCAATGCCTGGATGGCCGTTACGTTTAGCAAGCCTCTTGCGGCTTGTGGGTGTTTGATATGATCATCACCTACTGCCGGCGTATTGACGAGTCTTTAGAGTCCTACACAGAGGTTTCCTGGTTCATGCGAAATGGAGTAGGAGCACATATATGATATGTTAGTGTATATGCCCTAGAGGCCATTACTGTATCATACTAGTTTGTATATTACTTAATGGAAGCTTGGGATATTCACCTTGTATAAACAATCTTGCTCAATATAGTAGTATGCTACTTGGTTTGTTTCTACTTCAATGTGTACATGTGTTTATTTTAGTATATCACATATACACATTAGTGGAGCCCTTAGGATCTTTGCTTGATTACCAGCGTTGTGATGGCAGTCACACTCGTGGGGGCTGGGTAATCTATAAGCACATCCTTATACAGGTCTCTAGTCGCAGGACTATCGAGACAGAGCATCGATACTCCGGAGTAGACTAGCGTATGCGCTTCTCATCCTAGTGTGGGAGATGGTCTGTCCCACAGCCATCAGAACGTCGTACTGGAGATAGTATGTGGGTGCTCGTTGGGTTACGAGTACACTGGACAGGACTCGTCGGGAACTGTTGGTTGGTACTATACCTATCGTCAGTTATCAGTTCCCAGGTGACATGAGTACAGCTTAGTCCGCTGACTTGACACTGTCGCTTCGCCTCGAGTGTGTTCCCACCGTATTTAGATTACTACCCTACCACGGCTTAAAGGAGTCGTGCAAACAGGTAGTAGTTGGATGCAGTCCCGAAGCACTTGGAGGCAGTGACGGTTAGACAGGATTCGTCTCTCCCGGTATTGGGGGTTGACATCGCGCTGTGTCTAGGAGAGCCATTACACGAGTAGTCCCTGGCCAGGGCAAGCGAGATATACTGGTAGGTTTCCAGTGTTATCTCAGGGTGTTTTGGGCTTCACTCCGAAACGACTTGTACCGCTATTAGGGGACTGAAGTTTACCGCCCCCTAGGCCCGCCATGCGATGTATCAGACGAACAGACCGGACTGTATAGAGATTGTCACATTCAGACTCAGTAGGAGTTCAGATGGGTTTCACCTCGTCAGTCTTCTTGTCGGCATCTACCTGGGGACCGTTACGCACAGCTAGTGCCGCTTGCGGTCTGTGGTTAAACTCACTGCCAGCGTAGTGTCGAGTCTTTAGAGTCCCACACAGAAAGCTATTCGCCTTTAGGCAAAAGAGTAGAGGTCGCATGGTTTTGCGACAGGTCGCATGGTTTTGCTACAGGGTTCGGTCACATCCGTGCACTTATGCACGTACAGTGTCCGGACAGTTAACACTAGCGGGCTTTGGTTTAAGCCAGATCCTAGTGTACGTTTTGGGATTGGTTTTATCTCGTTTGTATTCGTGTTCCTCGGAACGCGGATGCGGGTGTGTATGCACAGTTGACAGAGAGACAAAGGCAGAGTATTCTCATTGGGGTTGTTGACTGTTGACTGTTGACAGTTGACTGTTGACCATTGACTTTTGCTTAACCCTAATGAGAATAAGATATATGATTAACATTAATATTAATTAAGTATTATAGTGACATGGTTGTTGAGGGGTTGACTTTGTTGACTTGTTGACTTTGTTGACCGGTTGACTAGGTTGGACTAGTTGACCATCATCATGACAATGGCTATCATTCCATGGCAAAGACTTTTGCTTGCTTGTTCATTTATGCAAAATGAGTGCATGAAATGATATAGCCATTTTGACTTAAACCATCACACAATACTTGATTATTATTTTTGTTATGATGGCTTTTGAATTATAAGAGGTTGTATGAGAAAAGAGAGGCTCATTCTTTCATTTGCTTTCTCTCTCTTGAGCTCTCTCTTCTCAAGCTCTCCCTCTACCTCTTGCTCTCTCTAGCTCAAGGCAAACCATTCTCATGTGTTGAGACTCATTGCCTTGGAGATAAAAAGACACCAAAACATTCCTCTACTCATTCTAGTTCACAAGGCCTAGCAAGCCAAGTGATTTAGTTTCTTCAAAGTTCGAAGAAGAAGCCAAAGGTAGAAGCTTTTAGGTGGATCCATCTTCGGCGCAAGGAGACGACGAGGTGAGGCCGATCCGTACACCGGGAGGAGTTGAAGACGAAGGAGTTCAAGAAAGGTATAGCCCCCTAACCGAGTAGGTAAACTCTTGTTAGGTTGTTAGTTAGTCGTTTAACAAAGATCCGTATTGGTAGTCCATGTTACCACCCTCTTGAAAATCGTTTTCACCAATTCCGCAACCCCGTATGTACCGGGGAAGGGTAGCATGGACTTACAGTGGTATCAGAGCGTAGTTAAACACTATCTAACATGTTAGAAAAGTAAGTAGAAGTTCGATCGAAGAAAAAGTCGCGAAACGAACCCGGAAAATGAAGTTTCTGCCGAATTTTTTTTCTGTCCAAAAAATGATAAATCTTATCTTAAAAATCGGCTCAGGCTTTTTGTTAAACACCCAAGAATTTTCGTCCAACGAATCGGTCAAAGCGCCGCGGAAACGCGGCGGGAGCATGGTCCCGCCGCTGTTCCGCGGCCGAGTTGACTCGGTCGAGGAAACTATTTCTTGCAGAGTGTTTCTGGGGTTGTTTTGGGATTTTTGGGATATGTCTTTTCAGCCCAGATTTTCCAGAAAGAAAAATTAGTTTTTGGGGCTTGAAAATCCGTATTTTTATCGAACTTCTAAAGACTTAAGCTGACGGGTATATATCTGTGATGTGTTATATGTATTGAACGTCCGCTAATCTCTATACGTCGATTAGTGGGGGTTATACATATCTGTGATCTGTAATGATTGATGGTATGTGTATATGAATTCTTTGGATTGTCGCGGATGAATAGCCGGGGGGTTGTGAGATGAGAGTTTTCTTTTCTTTCAATTCATGTAATATGTAAATTGATGTAATATTATTTTTGGCCGCACAACCGGGTCGGGGTTGTAGCCGTCATTGTATAATTTCTTTTTACTGTTTTTGCTCCTAGGATAGACCCAAGGTGGGGTGCACAAACTACCGGGTATCTCGAAGTGCCGAGTGGCCTACTCACGTCGTTGAGGGAGGTTGCTCCACTTCGGATATTTGGCGGGTAGTTTACCGCACCCGTAGGGGTCTAGGGTGGGGTATTGGCTATTCATCGCGACCGTGTAATCCGCTTTTCGTTACAGGCTCGTACGAGATTCCTAGTATATCCAATGTGTTCATCTGTGATCTGAAATGGCTATCATTGCAATATATCTATATATGATATTATTTAGGCGTTGCTTATGTTTTGCGGCCGCGCTAGCCCAGCCCCCGCTCTGTCGTTAGTTAAGTAACCTAACGGGTAATGACGGGGCCCCGTGGCGAATGCGAATGGCATAAGCGTACGTCATATTTTGGTTGTTTTCTGCAATGGTAGGATTAAATGATGGGACACATTAAAAGAACTAATGCAAGAAAAATACGCATTAAAACAACTAATGCAAGAAAAATAAACCAAGTAAAAGTCGTTGGAACACTTTCAAAAACCACTCGGTTTCTTTTCAAAATAACTTTTAAACACGGAGCTTAAGCCACTCCTTTTAAAAGCTATCTCGTTCTATCGATTATATCAAGTTCACTACGTTAACGGTTTCGCCAAAACCATTCGTAGCCCTCCGTCGTTTCACATGGATGGTCAATAGTATTCAAGCTATGTTTGTTGGCCAAAGTCAAGGCATAGTGATTGGTAGCTATTGGGTATTCATGTGCAGCATAGATAGATGTGTTGGTTTGGGGCAGTCGTTCTACCATGTTGGCCAAAGTCAAGGGTATGTGCGGGTGGGCTCAAATTAACCTGGAGAATGACGGGTAGAACTTGACATGTGACTTATGATTTGTTGGCCAAAGTCAAGGTCATAAGAGCATGGGGCAAAAATACACATCGGGAGTTTCAAAAGAACTGAAACTTGCTAGCACTGCATACCATTTGGAGTGTGATGATTCTGGTAGGATTCCTTCAGTTTTGTCACGCGATGATATTTGGATCCCGATCGTACAGTGAGTATATGCTACTCCTCGGGAAATTTCTCACTTAACAATCAATGCTATAAACCAAGTAGGTGCCTAGAAAGGTGTTAGCGGGGCTACGCCCCCAGGGAAAAGAGGTTCTTAAATTAAGGAACTTCGCGAAAGCGTTGGAAAACCTCCCTCGAAGTACCGACACCAGCCCGGTCGAACGGTTAAGCAAGTATTGTACGGTGAGATTGATCCTGACTAATTCTTCCTTTTTGGTTTGAGGAGGGATTCGAGAGACAGTGGGAGACATCCTGTTTAGACAAATTAAAAACCACTCTAAACTTGCAAGAGCATCATGCTAAAGTGTTTCTTCTTTCTCTCCTAATTGCAGCGACCAATCATCATGACCGGACTTAAGTTATTACTAGATAAAAACATACTGACAGGGCCAAACTACAAAGATTGGCTCAGGAATGTCAAAATGGCAATCACTTATGACAAGTTGGGGTATCTCCTTACCACCAAAGCTCCCACTGTCCCAGGACCCACCTCCAGCGTCGCGGATAAGGAAATCCGTAAGACTTGGGAGATCGATAGCGCGAAGGCCAAGTGCCTCGTGCTTGCCTCTATGGACAACGAACATCAGAGGAGGGACGAGAATATGGACCTCGAATCCATATTTCTCCATACAAAAGAACTGTATGGAGAGCAATCTCGTATCGCAAAATACGAAGTGTCGAAGAAGTTATTTTCGGCAAGGTTGGCCATCGGATCATCGGTAGCGGAACACGTGCTTAAGATGATTGGCTTCATTGAGGAGCTCGCGGAACTTGGGACCACGTTAGAGAACGAGCTCTATACGGACTTGATTCTCCAGTCCCTTCCTTCCACTTACGCCCAGTTTCTCCTGAACTTCAACTTACAAGAAAAAGAAGTTGAACTTTCAGAACTCCTCAACATGCTGAGGAGTGCAGAGGGCACCCTGCAGAAAGGTAGGGAAACATCCACTTTGTTTGTAGGAGGATCTTCATCTCCTAGGTCAAAGGCGAAAGCCAAGGGAAAGAAGAAGAAAGCCTCCGCCAAACCAAGGGGCGGTGTTAGTAAAGTGGATACGAAGGGAAAAGAAAAAGCAACAAAGATAGCGTGGAAGCTTATAGGGAAGGAAGAGTGCTTTTTCTGTCATAAGAGTGGTCACTGGAAGAAAGATTGCAGGGCTTGGAAAGCCAGGACACAGGATCTGAAGCAAGTTGCGGCTTCAGCTTCAGGTGTGTATGTTATTGAAAACTGTCTATCAATAAACTCTACTTCCTGGGTATTGGATACCGGATCAGGATCTCATATCTGTAATTCTTTGCAGGCGTTGAGAAACCGTAGGGTTTTGAAGGCAGGTGACATGACCCTCAAAGTTGCAAACGGAGCTAGCATGGATGCTAAGGCCGTGGGGGACTATCACCTAGGGTTGTCAGATGGACACGTTTTGGTTTTGCGTAATTGCTTTTTTGTATCCAACGCAACTTGTAATATCATTTCTGTATCTTTGATTTCTAAAG
The DNA here is from genome assembly GCA_030015575.1 of Agapanthus africanus. Classification (NCBI taxonomy): domain Eukaryota; kingdom Viridiplantae; phylum Streptophyta; class Magnoliopsida; order Asparagales; family Amaryllidaceae; genus Agapanthus; species Agapanthus africanus. The sequence goes on along the minus strand of JASDDO010000004.1, from coordinate 246,337,281 downwards.
AAGGTTATGAATTTGCGTTTGTAAGTAATGTTGTAAACATTCACCTTAATCAAGTTCTGATTGGGTCAGGTACATTAAGCAAGGTATATACGTATTAAACCAACCACAGATTTTCAATGTCCAGAATACACACAAAAGAAAGTCTCCGGAAATAAATCAGACTTTCTAATGGAATTGTAGACTGGGTCACATCAATGAGAGAAGGTTGATGAAGTTACATATAGAAGGATATTTGAATCCGTTCAAATATCAATCGTATGCCACTTGTCAATCCTGTCTCAAAGGAAAGATGACAAAGACTCCGTTCACTGGACACGGAGTAAGAGCGAGCGAACTCTTGGGACTCGTACATAGCGACGTGTGCGGTCCAATGTCTACGTATGCACGAAGCGGTTTTTCTTACTTCATTACTTTTACGGATGACTTTTCAAGGTACGGTTATGTCTTCTTAATGAAACATAAATCCGAAGCCTTTGGAAATTTCCAGGAATATAAGAATGAAGTAGAAAAATAAACCGCCAAGAGTATCAAGATACTAAGATCGGATCGAAGTGGTGAATACTTGAGTGTCGAGTTCCTGGACTATTTAAAAGAGAACGGAATTCTCTCTCAGCTTACTCCTCCATACACTCCGCAACATAACGGTGTATCGGAGAGACGGAACCGAACCCTATTGGATATGGTACGGTCCATGATGAGTAACGCTGAGTTACCGCGATCATTCTGGGGATATGCACTAGAATCAGCTGCATACCTTTCGAACCGAGTACCAACTAAGACTGTGCCTACTACACCATATGAGATGTGGTGTGGGAAGAGACCCTATCTTAATCACATTAAGACATGGGGATGTCCAGCTTTTGTCAAAAAGCAGCATGCGGACAAGCTCGAGGCACGCTCAGTACAGTGCAAGTTTGTGGGATATCCAAAGAACTCCAAGGGATATTTCTTCTATTGCGAAGAGGAACAAAAGATTTATGTTTCTCGTCATGCCCACTTCTTGGAAACTGAGTTTTTGGAAAATCATAAGTGGGAGCGCAATAGAACTGGAAGAAATTCCAGAGCCACGAGCTATTACTGAAAGCTTAGTAGAACCAGAGGGTTCGGAAGATCATGACATTCCTGCGCCGCTCTGCAGGAGTAGTAGGCAGTCTCATCCGCCCGAGAGATACTACGGTTTTCTCATAGACGGGGATAGAGAGGATTGCATCATAGATTATCATGAGCCCACTAGCTTCCAGCAGGCCATTCAAAGCGTTGACTCGGTAAAATGGATAGATGCAATGCGGACCGAAATGGAGTCCATGTACACCAACAAAGTATGGAAGTTGGACGTTGCTCCAGATGGGGTAAAACCCGTAGGATGCAAGTGGATCTTCAAAAGGAAGATTGGTGTAGATGGACAGGTTGAGACCTATAAAGCTAGATTGGTTGCAAAGGGTTTTCGTCAAAGACCTGGTTTGGACTATGACGAGACCTTTTATCCAGTAGCTATGCTGAAATCCATTCGGATCCTTCTTGCCATTGCTGCCTTCCACGATTATGAGATTTGGCAGATGGACGTAAAGACCGCTTTTCTAAATGGAAATTTAGAGGAGTGTGTTTATAAGGACCAGCCAGAGGGTTTCATTCAGAGTGGGAGCAGCGGAAAGGTGTGCAAGTTGCTTAAGTCCATCTACGGACTGAAGCAGGCATCGCGGAGTTGGAACATCTGTTTTGATGAGACGGTCAAGGAATTTGGCTTTATCAAAAATCCAGATGAACCATGCATCTATAGTAGATTTGTAGCGAGAACTGTAGTATTCCTCGTTTTATACGTGGATGACATTCTCTTAATAGGAAATGACATTCCTATGCTACAATCTGTCAAAGGGTTCTTGTCACACAGGTTCTCCATGAAAGACCTGGGTGATGCCTCATACATTCTGGGGATCCGGATCTATCGTGACAGATCCAAGAGGATACTAGGACTCTCACAGTCCAGGTACATCGACACCATACTGAAAAGATTCAGTATGGAAGATTCCAAGCGCGGTAATCTACCGGCTTGTCACGGGATCACCCTCTCCAAAGAGATGTCTCCCAAGACTGATTTGGAAAGGGATTGCATGTCTATTATACCCTACGCTTCTGCGGTAGGCTCTATAATGTATGCGATGTTGTGTACCAGACCAGAAGTAGCTTATGCACTGAGTGTGGTAAGCCGGTATCAGTCAAACCCTGGGGAGAAACACTGGATAGCAGTAAAGAACATTCTCAAGTACATGAGAAGGACTAAGGAGATGTTCTTGGTGTATGGCGGAAAAGACCTCCAGATCGAGGCCTTTGCTGACTCCAGCTTCCAAAGTGACAAGGATGATTCCAAGTCCATGTCGGATTATGTCTTTACGCTCAATGGAGGGGCGGTGTGTTGGAAGAGTTCCAAACAGGAAACCGTTGCTGACTCAACGATGGAAGCGGAATATATCGCTGCTGCAGATGCCGCAAAAGAAGCTGTCTGGGTAAGGAAGTTCTTAACTGAACTTCTGGTGGTTCCGTCCATTGTTGATCCAATACCTCTGTATTGCGACAACAACGGGGCTATAGCTTTAGCGAAGGAACCAAGGTCCCATCAGAAGTCCAGACACATCTTGAGGCGGTATCACCTGATCAGGGAGATCGTGGGTTGCCAGGAGATCAAGGTTCGGAGAGTTTCTACGGAAGATAACACTGCTGATCCACTCACAAAGGCCTTACCCCAGACTCAGTTCGAGCGGCTGATCTAGATGATAGGTCTTCGATACGCCAGTACATGGCCTTAGTACAAGTGGGAGATTATTAGTGTATATGCCCTAGAGGGCATTACTGTATCATACTAGTTTGTATATTACTTAATGGAAGCTTGGGATATTCACCTTGTATAAACAATCTTGCTCAATATAGTAGTATGCTACTTGGTTTGTTTCTACTTCAATGTGTACATGTGTTTATTTTAGTATATCACCTATACACATTAATGGAGCATTTAGGATCTTTGCTTGATTACCAGCGTTGTGATGGCAGTCACACTCGTGGGGGCTGGGTAATCTATAAGCACATCCTTATACAGGTCCCTAGTCGCAGGACTATCGAGATAGGACATCGATACTCCGGAGTAGACTAGCGTATGCGCTTCTCATCCCAGTGTGGGAGATGGTCTGTCCCACAGCCATCAGTACGTCGTGCTGGAGATAGTATGCGGGTGCTCGTTGGGTTACGCATACACTGGACAGGACTTGTCGGGAACTGTTGGTTGGTACTATACCTATCGTCAGTTATCAGTTCCCAGGTGACATGAGTACAGCTTAGTCCGCTAACTTGACACTGTCGCTTCGCCTCGAGTGCGTTCCCACTGTACTTAGATTACTACCCTACCACGGCTTAAAGGAGTCGTGCAAACAGGTAGTAGTTGGGTGCAGTCCCGAAGCACTTGGAGGCAGTGACGGTTAGACAGGATTCGTCTCTCCCGGTATTGGGGGTTGACATCACGCTGTGTTTAGGAGAGCCATTACACGAGTAGTCCCTGGCCAGGGCAAGCGAGATATACTGGTAGGTTTCCAGTGTTATCTCAGGGTGTTCTGGGCTTCACTCCGACACGACTTGTACCGCTATTAGGGGACTGACGTTTACCGCCCCTTAGGCCCGCCATGCGATGTATCAGACGAACAGACCGGACTGTATAGAGATTGTCACATTCAGACTCAGTAGGAGTTCAGATGTGTTTCACCTCGTCAGTCTTCTTGTCGGCATCTACCTGGGGACCGTTACGCACAGCTAGTGCCGCTTGCGGTCTGTGGTTAAACCCACTGCCAGCATAGTGTCGATTCTTTAGAGTCCCACACAGAAAGCTATTCGCCTTTAGGCAGAAGAGTAGAGGTCGCATGGTTTTGCGACAGGTCGCATGGTTTTGCGACAGGGTTCGGTCACATCAGTGCACTTGTGCACGTACAGTGTCCGGACAGTTAACACTAGCGGGCTTTGGTTTAAGCCAGATCCTAGTGTACGTTTTGGGATTGGTTTTATCTCGTTTGTATTCGTGTTCCTCGGAATGCGGATGCGGTTGTGTATGCACAGTTGACAGAGAGACAGAGGCAGAGTATTCTCATTGGGGTTGTTGACTGTTGACTGTTGACAGTTGACTGTTGACCATTGACTTTTGCTTAACCCTAATGAGAATAAGATATATGATTAACATTAATATTAATTAAGTATTATAGTGACATGGTTGTTGAGGGATTGACTTTGTTGACTTGTTGACTTTGTTGACCGGTTGACTAGGTTGGACTAGTTGACCATCATCATGACAATGGCTATCATTCCATGGCAAAGACTTTTGTGCTTGTTCATTTATGCAAAATGAGTGCATGAAATGATATAGGCATTTTGACTTAAACCATCACACAATACCTGATTATTATTTTTGTTATGATGGCTTTTGAATTATGAGAGGTTAGATGAGAAAAGAGAGGCTCATTCTTTCATTTGCTTTCTCTCTCTTGAGCTCTCTCTTCTCAAGCTCTCCCTCTTCCTCTTGCTCTCTCTAGCTCAAGGCAAACCATTCTCATGTGTTGAGACTCATTGCCTTGGAGATAAAAAGACACCAAAACATTCCTTTACTCATTCTAGTTCACAAGGCCTAGCAAGCCAAGTGATCTAGTTTCTTCAAAGTTCGAAGAAGAAGCCAAAGGTAGAAGCTTTCGGGTGGATCCATCTTCGGCGCAAGGAGACGACGAGGTGAGGCCGATCCGTACACCGGGAGGAGTTGAAGACGAAGGAGTTCAAGAAAGGTATAGCCCCTAACCGAGTAGGTAAACTCTTGTTAGGTTGTTAGTTAGTCATTTAACAAAGATCCGTATTGGTAGTCCATGTTACCACCCTCTTGAAAATCGTTTTTCACCAATTCCGCAACCCCGTAAGTACCGGGGAAGGGTAGCATGGACTTACATGATATGTGCGGGACCGAGATTAATGCGCGTATGTGATACCGCATTCTATTCTCGCGATATTTGGTATAGTCGGTTGTATGTGATATAGCCGGATTATTAAATCAAGCGTTGATTTAATAATTTAATGTATAATTATATATTTGATATATTAACTTACATTAACTAATATTAGCTCACTTAACATTTCTTTTTCTCACTAGTATGCATATAATATATATGTGATATATATTAATATACATGTTTTTGTGTCATGCTTGATGCCACATGCAACATTGGTGTATGATAATCACACCATGCTTAATATAATGTAAGGTTTTTTATTTATTTAAGTAAATCATTAATTAGTGGAATTAAGACACATGGTTGAAGCTTGTGGAACCATTGACCAAGTCCACTAATTTTGTTTTACTTGTAGATATTAATTAACCTAACCATTATTAATTAGACATGGTTTATTCTCTACATGGCTTAGTGTATGACACTAACTCACCCATGGTTGCTATTCTCACCACATGAGTTCATTCTCTCATCTTCACACTTCATCTTCTTTTTCATGAGAAAAAGCTTGCTAGCTTTTTTCTAAGTGAGAAAATATTGTGAGAAAATTAAATCTAAAGTGAGCTCATTTCCTATTTCATCATCCTTTACTATTAGCCATTTATTTTAGGGTATTTGCTTCACTAATTTCAACATTAGTGAAGAGGTAGCATGAGCTTGAGTTTCCTCGACGTAGATCATCTTCGGCCTCGAAGACATTGAGCAAGGATGCTTATTTCTTTATGTGGATCCTTACTAGAGTTCGGGTGTTCACTACAAGGAGTGAAGGGACTACTACACGGAGCTTTAGAAGTGAAGGATCGGTCTACAAAGGTTGTATTTCTCATTCACTTAGTTGTAATATTTGATTACATGCTAGCTTTACTCCTAATTTTCTCGTTAGATCCCCAGCATGGGTTGCATAGCTCTCTAGGTTTTTTAAAATTGTATACTTGATGCCCCAAAAATCCTAGTTAGGGTGCTATGGAACCCTATAGGTACGATTCCTCCGCGCTGACACACCGTTGTGCTGTGGTGTGTAAGGGGGAGTAAGCTGAGAGAGAATCCCATTCTCTTTTAGGAAGTTCGAAAACTCTGTACTAAGATACTCTCCACCTCGATCTGATCGATGTATCTTGATGCTCATTCCTATTTGTTTTTCTACTTCAAGTTTGTACTCCTTGAATTTCTCGAAAGTTTCAGACTTATGCTTTAATAAAAACACATGACCGAACCTCGAGAAATCATCAGTAAAAGTTATGAAATAAGAAAAACTGCCTCTCGCATGTGTAGACATTGGCCCACATACATCATGATGTATGAGGCCTAAGAGCTCTGTAGCTTTTTCTTCGTGTCCAATAAACGGAGTTATGGTCATTTTCCTTTTGATACAAGACTGACAAGTCGCATAAGATTTATACTCAAAAGGATTTAAATATCCATCTTTATGAAACTTGTTTAGTCTTGTTTCGTTAATATGACCAAGTCTACAATGCCAAAGAAAAGCTTCATTTATATCTGAAAATTTTCTTTTATTTATGTGTTGTATGTTGAAAACCGTGTGTTGATTTAGAACGTATATCCCGTTATTAAGTGTACCATAACCAATCAACTCTTGATTCAGTTTAATGTTCATAACATTATGCTGCAATACAAAATGATATCTTTCATTGTCTAACAAAGAAACGGATATTATATTACAAAGCTTGCTAGGTATAAATTAACATGGGTTCAAAACCAATATACAACCCGACGGCAACCATAGGTGATACTCTCCCACTGAAACTACATGTACATTGGAACCATTTCCAACTCAGAGATGCTGGGTTACCTAGCACGACAACAAGGTTTCGGGAGGTATCGTCCATGCCAATTCAAATTTTTTCTAAGCTAAACAACTCTAACCCTAGAATCTTAACTATAGATTTAGACGAAACTACAATGTAAACAACTTTACATCTAATTGAATGAGGAATACAACCTTTGTAGACCGGTCCTTCACTTATAAAACTCTGTGTAGTAGTCCCTTCGCTCCAAATAGTGAACACCCGACCTCTAGTAAGGGTTCACATGAAGAAACGAACAAGCTTGTTCGATATCTTCGAGGCCGAAGATGATCTACGTCGAGGGGACTCAAGCTCATGCTACCTCTTCACTAATGGTAGATTAGTGAAGCAAACACCCTAAACTAAATAGCTAATATAGTAGAGGATGATGAAGTGGGAATTTTGCTCACTTTAGATTTTTTTTTCTCACTAGGATTCTTCATCTCTCCAAACCCTAGAAAGCTTTTGGAGATGAGGAAGAAGATGACGTAGAGAAAGAAGTTAAACTCATGAGGTGAGAATAGCAACCATGGGTGAGTTTATACACTAACTCATGTAGAGACTAAACTATGGCTAAAGATAATGGTTAGGTTAATAAATATCTTAAGTAAAACAAACTAGTAGACTAAGTCAATGGACACTTCAAGCTTCTCCAAGCTTCTAGCCATGACATAATTCCAACCATTTTGAATTACTTAGATAAATAAAAACTCTAATATTATCTTAAGTATAGTGTACGTCTCATACACCCATGTATCATGTGGCATCAAGCATGACACAAAAGTTGTACATTTATTATATCACATATATACTATATACACACAAGTGAGAAAAAGAAATGTTTAAGTGAGCAAATATTAGTTAATATAAATTAATATATCACATATCTAATTATACATTAAATTATTAAATCAACACTTGATTTAATAATCCGGCTATATCACATACAACCGACTAATATCAAATGTAACAACTTATCGAATCAACACTTGATCCGATAACCCGGCTATATCACATATAACCGACCGATATCACATATCGCGAGAATAGAATGCGGTATCACATATGCGCATTAATCTCGTCCCGCAAATATCACATATGTGCTCCTACTTCGTTTCGCATGAACCAGGAACCCTCTGTGTAGGACTCTAAAGACTCGTCAATACGCCGCCAGTAGGTGATGATCATATCAAACACCCACAAGCCGCAAGCGGTCTACTAAATGTAACGTCCACCCGGGTATTGAGCGATCAGAAGATCAACAAGCAAGCCTGCTCATACTCCGGCGAATCCAATCAGTACACCACCGTACAGTCCAGTCACTTCGTCTGTTATGTCGCATATCGCAGCCTGAGGGAGGTATAACGTCAGACCCTAATACCCTGATAAGTCATGCCGATGCAAGGTCCATAACGGTTCGAGAAACTACTGATAACACTTATCAGTAGATCTCAGCAACCCTGGCCAGGGATTTCCTGTTATTGCCAATCGGGCATAGCGCAACATCAATCCCTAATACCGGGAGAGACGAATCCCCTCCTTTCGCTCATTTCCTCCATGTGACTCGGGACTGTACCCAAAAACCACCGTTTTGCACGATCTCTTGAACGTGGTAAGGTGGAAATCAAAGCACAATGGGAATCACACAAGACTCTATGACGATCTCGGGTCGACAGACTAACCTGTACCAGTGTCACCAGAGAACTGCTATCTGACGATTGGTATAATACCATCTAAGAGTTCTCAGCGAGTCCGTACTGTGTACCCAGTCTCCACTAAGCACCCGTATACCTTCTCTGGTGTCAAACACCAATGGATATGGGATCATCCATCGTCCATCATATGGGTCAAGAAGCGCATATGCTAGTCTACTCTGGAGTATCGATGCCCTGTCTCGATACTCCCACGACTACGAACAATTGAAGGATGTACTTACCGAATACCTCAGCCCCACTAGTATGATCTGCATCATAATCCTGGTAGTCAAGTACTCATCCTAAGGGCTTTATCAACATGTAATAGAGAGACAATAAGTATACATGTTAAGATAAAGAGCAACCGGATAGCATACTATCATGTCGAGCAAGAAAGTCATCCCTATATATGTCCAAGCATCCACTATAATATATATCACATGTATAATAATGGCCTCTAGGGCATACATATAACTAACAATCTCCCTCTTGCACTAAGGCCATTTGTTGTAGTATCTCATACTCAACATCCTATAGAAGTCTCTCTAGGGAAATGCCTCTGTGAGTGGATCCTCCGTGTTATCCTTTGCATCAACTCTCCTTACCTCGATCCCTTGGATATCAAACATCTCCCTGATCAGGTGATACTTGCCTCAGAATATGTTTGGATCGCTATTGGGACCGGTGTTCCTAGACCAAAGCCACAACTCCATCGTTGCCACAATAACAGTTATTGGACGCTCAATGGTAGGAACCATGTTCATCTCATGAACAAGAATTATCCAGACATCCACTTTGGTAGCATCGTTGGTAGCGATGTATCTAGCCTTTATCGTTTAGTATGTCACGGTATCTAGCTTAGAACTCTTCCAACATACCGTCCCTCCACTGAGGGTAAAGACAATGCCTGTGACTGACTTTCAGTCGACCTTATCACTCTGGAAGCTTGAACCAAGAACATTCTTTTAGTGCTTCTCAAGTACTTAAGAATTTCCTCCACAGCTGTCCAGTGATTCTCCTAAGATCCAATTGATTCCTGATCACTACACCTAGTGAGTCATCTACATCTGGCCTGGTACATAACATCGCATATATTATTGAGCCTACTACCGAAGCATAGGGTATCCCTTGCACGCGAGCTCTCTCCAAATCAGTCTTGGAAGACATCATTTTGGAGAGAGTGATTCATAAGTTAGTGGGCGAACCACCATGCTTAGAATCATCCATACCAAACCCCTTTAGTATGGTGTTAATGTACCTGGATTTGGGACACTCCCAACATCCACTTAGATATATCTCCATAGATCATAATTCACGAGATGTAGTAGGTATCATCCAGATCTTCTATGGAGAATCCTCGTGATATGAGGAGCTTGACCGAGTGTAACATAGGAAACCATTTCCTATCAAGAGTATGTCATCTACGTACAATACGTGGAAGACAACCTTACTCTCTACAACCTTCTTGTATATACAAGGTCCATCTACCTTTTTATGAAGTCAAACTCTTTGAATGCCACATCAAACAGATGTTCCAACTCCATGATGCATGCTTTAATCCTGATGGACTTAAGAATAGCTTTGAAAGTCTCAACTTTTCCATCTACACCAAGAAACTTCTCAAGATCCACTTGCTCCCGATGGGTTTAACCCCTTTTGGTGCAACATTCAAAGTCATACTTTGTTGGTGTATATGGATTCCATCTTTGATTGCATAGCATCCATCCATTTCACAAAGTCTCCACTTGTGATGGCCTGCCTGAATCTAGTTGGGCCATCATCTACCATGATACAATCCTCGCTCCTACCGTCACCGAGGAAACCGTAATATCTCTCAGGTGGATGAGGAAACCTACCAGATTCGCGGAGAGGCCGCGGCTCGTTGGAGACTATTGAATCCTTTGGTTTCACCAAATTATCAGCTGTTAGTTTGTCTAGCTGGAACTCCTTCCAGTTCTACCTCATGTCCACAAATTTCTTCACAAGAAATTCCTTTTGTAAAAAGGTGGCATGTTGAGAAACAAAACACCTTTTGCTCCTCAGTTTGGTAGAAGATATTCCCTCACAAATGTTTGGGATATCCTAATAAAATTATACAGAACTGACCTTGTCTTGAGTTTGTCTGGATTTTGCTTTACAACATAGGCCGGACAACCCCATATCTTAACCCGTTTAAGACATGGTCTCTTCCCATTCCATATCTCATATGTACTGGTAGGCACTGATTTGGACGGAACCCCATTCAATAGGTATACAGCTTCTCAAGTGCATAACTCCAAAAGGAAACATGCAACTCAGCAATACTCATCATAGAGCGCACCATATCTCATAGGGTGAGATACTTCCTCCCCGATACACCGAGGTGCTATGGTGTATACGAAGGAGTAAGTTGAGAGAGAACCTCATTCTCTTTTTAGAAAATCCAGGAACTCCATGCCCAAGTATTCGCCACCTCGATCACATCGAAGGACTTTAATACTTCTACCCGTCTGGTTCTCAACTTCAAGCTTATATTCCTTGAATTTCTTAAAAGTTTCAGACTTGTGTTTCAACAGGAACATATGTCCGAATCCTGAGAGAAGATCAGCGAATATAATGAAGTACGAAGAACCAACCTTGGCATTTGTAGACATAGTACTGTATACATCATCATGTATCCATCCCATGAGTTCAGTAACTCTTTCTCTGTTTTGAGTAAACGGAGTCTTGATCATTTTACCTTTGAGATAAGATCGACAAGTATCATAAGATGAAAATTCGAAAAGATTCTCATATTCATCCTTATGTAACTTAGCTGGTCATGTCGCATTGGTATGACCTAGTCTACAATGCCACAAGAAGGATTCGTTCATTTCTGAACTACTCCTCTTGTGTGTGTTCTAGATATTTTGAACTGTGGTTTGATTTAGAACTTATATGCCATTATATAACGTGCCTGATTGAATCAACTCTTAATTAAGGAAAATGTTCACAACATTATCCATCAATACAAAATTATATCCTTCTTTAACTTATTAAAGAAACCGATGTAATGTTGTATATCAGGTTCGGTATGTAATAACATTCGTTCAGAATCAATGTATTAATACAAGGTGATATTTGCCAACTGATTTGGCTGCAACAATTGCACCATTCTCTAACACTTAGAGACATATCACCCAATCCCAGTTCTCTACCTTTCAGTAGCCCATGTAACTGATTACATATATGGGATCCTAATCCGGTATCTCATACCTAGGACGTAGAGGATACTGGGAAACAGTTCTTGGTAATGAACACACCCGAAGAATATGCATCAACATGCCTTTTCCTCGAATGGGTGGCATAGGAATCCGGATATTCCCCTATTTCCTGCTCAGACTTATAACAATTATAAGATAGAGCGGGCCAATGTTCCCCAGCTCAGTATAATAATCAGGTTCGGTCAATGCATCCATATTATTATCTTGATTAAGGCGTGTTACGGTCGCTACCAGAAGAGAGAGAGAAGAAAAACAATCTGCGTGCACTCTTGTAAGATCAAATTGGTTATTATTTTATTTAATCAGGATGTCTCCCACTGTTTTTATCAAATCTTCCTTCAAACCCTAAAAGGTAAGACTAGTCGGAATTAATTACACCCTACAAGTTCGTTAATCTTTCAGCCAGGCCAGTGTCGGTACTTTGAGAGAGGTTCCCCGTGCTCTCGCACGGACCTAATTAAAATAAACCTCGTTTTCCCAGGGGTGTAACCCCATTAACACCTTTCTAGACACCTACTTGATCGTCTAGTTGTAATGTGCAAAACTCTCACAGGAGTAACTCTTACTCGCAGTGGGTATCGGGATCCAACTATCTCATAGAAGGTATGCAATCTCATTGCAAATTTCAACACTTTAAATTCACGATAATATTTTGCCCCTAGCGTTTTATGACCTTGACGCAGGCCAACAAAGCATAGTCCGCTAGTCAAGTTCAACCCGTACATTTCATGATTGAATTAAACCCACCCGCACGACCCTTGACGCAGGCCAACAATGTCGCACGACTACCCTAATCCAATCGCATCGTTTGCAGCAGATAAGCACTAAATAGCTACCGCACACTACGCCTTGACGCAGGCCAACAAACGCAGCACGAATACTAAATACTACTTATCTGAAATGACTGAGGGCTACGATAGGTTTTTAAGAAAACCCTTTGTGTAATGAAATTGATATCGTTGTAGAATCGAGTGATTTTGAAAAGGAGTGTCTTTGAGGCTTTTGCTGGTTTTGCTAAAGAGGTCACTCCCGGTGAATGGATCTCGGCTCTTTTCTTATCGAATAAGGTGCAGGATATTTCACAAATACCACTATGCAAAGAATGAACTAAAAAAGCAATCAAAAGATAAAACTGAGTGGGTTGTAGCATTTGCCAGTTTCGCTAAAGAGATCACTCCCGGTGAAGGGATCTCGGCTCTTTCCTTATCGAATAAGGTGCTGGGTATTCTACAAGGAATACCGCTATGCAAAGTAAGAACTAGAGCTACCAGTTTTTAAAACAAGATTCTGCAACATCTTTAGGTTTCTTTTATTTCATTAATCTCATTAATGAAGTCCCATCAATTATGCTTCCTAAGCAGCACAGAAGAAACGAAAGCAGCAATAGTTATTATATATCATATATATAATATAAGCATTCGTCTCAGAATATCAAGTGATCACATCACAGAATATCAGCAGCAGAAGAACACATATGAAATATTGGATATACTAGGAATTCCGTGTTTTAATTAAGCCAGCAAAAAACACGGATTCCATGGTCGCGATGAATAGCCAAACCCACATCCCTAGACCTCTACGAGAGCGGCAAGCAACCCTACCAATTCTAGAGTTAGGAGACCCGGTCTCGACTCCTCGAGATGGTCTCCCACTGGACCCTAGAACCCGGTTACTTGTGCTCTCCTTCTTGAGTCTATCCTAATACGGAAAAGTAAATAATATACATCAATGGTGACATCATCCTCAACCCGGAAGTGCCCCAATAAAAGAATATTACATACAAGCTTTTACATGAATGAAAATGAAAAACCCTCATCTCACATAAAAAAAAACCGGCTATTCAAAACACGACGATCCAATATAACATATACAACAACACATAACATCACATGTCATCAACGTAAGTAAATATGTGTATCCCAATTGTCGTTGACATATAGCACCGAAACCGACGATACACCACATATTACACTTACGGTCGCAGAAAAGAAAGTGAAAAACTACAACAATTGGAATCCGCAACTACCTTAGACATCATAAACCAAATGTATCACATATTTTGGATTTCATGCCCAACCAAATGAATTCTTTAGACATCTCATGCCTAACAATTATAAACCCCGCATTTTAGTCTCAATATTGAAAACAATTTCCAATAACCTGTCGGGTAATTCAACAAGATTCCCGATAACCTGATCAAATGTTCGTCGAAAACTTTAGTAGACGACCGCACCCCCGATGCCGTCGACGAAGTGCACTAAGGCGGAACACCGCGGCCGCGAGCATCCAAACGAATGCTTTTAGCGAGGGGGTTCTCCTATAGTCACTTGGTCGGGGCTATGGGACGTGGCTATCCAGTAAGGTTACCCGGTGAGTATCCGCGTAAGCTACGTAATTGCGACGGAATTTTGATCCACATCAAAATTCCGTGGCAACCGATCAAATGAGACTAAATTGCTAGATTTATAAAATTCAAACTAGTTATCACATAACTAATTCTTTTGGATTCCAAATATTGTATCACAATCACAGATAACTAGACGATGTTAAACTTTTCGATCGAATAAAAAAACACCCAAAATTTCCCAAAGAGCTCAACACTTGAGCAGAGTTTAAAAAATACCCAGAACATGCCACAACACCTATCAACCATCAGTAGAAGGGCCGACCCATGCCTCACTCATGTCTTCACAGAATTGTCGTAAACCCTAGGGTATGACCGTGGTTCCACGATCCAAAAAGTCGTGTTTGGGTATTGTTCTTCTAGAGGGTCCATAGAATCGCTTGCATCATTTTCTGAAGATTTTTAACATGAAAACATCCAACTCTTGGAAAATTTCCAACGAGGGAAAATATGGGTTATTAATATCCGTTCGAACTTTTTAACGTCTTCTAAATAACCCGAAACAATGTTAAAATTACGAATACGAAACACTCCAAATTGCCTTTGCACAAAAATAACATCACATGAAAATTTAGCAAAAACAAGCAACACCTGAAATACCAAAATCCAGAGACTGGAACACCCTAAAAATTTGAAGCCATAATTCCCCAGAACAACTGGTGAGCTCGGATTTTAAGCCTTGTGGTCGGCCAAAAACGGGTAGGGAGGGTTCAAATTTCTACTGTGTTCATGTTACATCTCATATAATATTCTGCAGTTGCTTAAAATTTTTTTGACACTTTAAAAAATTCGACAGAAACTAGATTTTTATATTGGGTGTTTCGGAGTTGTTTCGGTTTCGTAATCTAACAAACATTGTTTAAATCTATAGCATGACTCTGATACCACTGTTGGGTTATCTAGCACGACAGCAAGGTTTCAGGACGCATCGTCCATGCCAATTTCAAATTTTTGCCATGCTAAACAACTCTAACCCTAGAATCTTAACTAGAGATTTAGACGAAACAACAATGTAAACAACTTTACATCTAAGTGAATGAGGAATACAACCTTTGTAGACCGGTCCTTCACTTTTAAAGCTCCGTGCAGTAGTCCCTTCGCTACAAGTAGTGAACACCCGAACTCAAGTAAGGGTTCACATGAAGAAATGGACAAGCTTGCTCGAAGTCTTCGAGGCCTAAGATGTTCTACGTCGAGGAGACTCAAGCTCATGCTACCTCTTCTGTAATGGGAGATTAGTGAAGCAAACACCCTAAACTAAATGGCTAATATAGTAGAGGATGATGAAGTAGGAATTTTGCTCAATTTAGATTTAATTTTCTCACTAGGATTCTTCATCTCTCCAAACCCTAGAAAGATTTTGGAAATGAGGAAGAAGATGAAGTAGAGAAAGAAATTAAACTCACGAGGTGAGAGTAGCAACCATGGGTGAGTTTATATCATACACTAACTCATGTAGAGACTAAACTATGGCTAAAGATAATGGTTAGCTTAATAAATAATTTAAGTAAAACAAATTAGTGGACTAAGTCAATGGACACTTCAAGCTTCTCCAAGCTTCTAGCCATAACATAATTCCAACCATTTTGAATTACTTGGATAAATAAAACCCCTAATATTATCTTAAGTATAGTGTAAGTCTCATACACCCATGTATCATGTGGCATCAAGCATGACACAAAAGTTGTAAATTAATATATATCACATATATAAACTATATGCACACAAGTGAGAAAAAGAAATGTTTAAGTGAGAAAATATTAGTTAATGTAAATTAATATATAACCTATATAATTATACATTAAATTATTAAATCAACACTTGATTTAATAATCCGGCTATATCACATACAACCGACTAATATCAAATGTAACAACTTATCGAATCAACACTTGATCCGATAACCCGGCTATATCACATATAACCGACCGATATCATATATCGCGAGAATAGTGTTAGTTATATGTATGCCCTAGAGGCCATTACTGTACATAGGATGTATATTGTAGTGGATGCTGGGACATATATAGGGAGGACTTTCTTGCTCGACATGATAGTGTGCTATCTGGTTACTCTTTACCTTAACGTGTACTCAGATTGTCTCTCTATTACATGTTGGTAAAGCCCTTAGGATGTGTACTTGACTACCTGGACTATGATGCGGATCATAGTAGTGGGGACATGGTAGTCCATAAGTACATCCTTCAAAGTCCCTAGTCGTGGGTGTATCGAGACGGGGCATCGATATACCAGAGTAGACTAGTGTGTACCTTCTCGACCCATACAGATGGGCGATGGATGATCCCATATCCATCGGTGTTTGACATCAGAGATGATATACGGGTGCTCAGTAGAGACTGGGTACACTGGACGGACTCGCCGAGAACTCCCAGATGGTATTATACCTTACGTCAGATGGCAGTTCTCTGGTGACACTGGTACAGAGTAGTCTGTTGACCCGAGATCGTCATAGAGTCTTGTGTGGTTCCCACTGTGACTTGATTTCCATCTTACCACATCCAAGAGGGCGTGCAAAACGGTGGTTTTTGGGTACAGTCCCGAGTCACATGGAGGCAATGAGCGATAGGAGGGGATTCGTCTCTCCCGGTATATGGGGTTGATGTTGCGCTGTGTTCGATTGGCTATAACAGGAAATCCCTGGCCAGGGTTGCTGAGAAACTACTGGTAACACTTACCAGTAAATCTCAGCAACCCTGGCCAGGGATTTCCTGTTATAGCCAATCGAACACAGCGCAACATCAACCCCCTATACCGGGAGAGACGAATCCCCTCCTATCGCTCATTGCCTCCATGTGACTCGGGACTGTGCCCAAAAACCACCGTTTTGCACGCCCTCTTGGACGTGGTAAGATGGAAATAAAAGCACAGTGGGAACCACACAAGACTCTATGACGATCTCGGGTCAACAGACTACTCTGTACCAGTGTCACTAGAGAACTTCCATCTGACGTAAGGTATAATACCATCTGGGAGTTCTCGGCGAGTCTGTCCAGTGTACCCAGTCTCTACTGAGCACCCGTATATCATCTCTGATGTCAAACACCGATGGATATGGGATCATCCACCGCCCATCTGTATGGGTCGAGAAGGTACACGCTAGTCTACTCTGGTATATCGATGCCTCGTCTCGATACACCCACGACTAGGGACTTTGAAGGATGTACTTATGGACTACCATGTCCCCACTAGTATGATCTGCATCATAGTCCAGGTAGTCAAGTACACATCCTAAGGGCTTTACCAACATGTAATAGAGAGACAATCTGAGTACACGTTAAGGTAAAGAGTAACCAGATAGCACACTATCATGTCGAGTAAGAAAGTCCTCCCTATATATGTCCCAGCATCCACTATAATATACATCCTATGTACAGTAATGGCCTCTAGGGCATACATATAACTAACAATCTCCCACTTGCACTAGGGACATCTATAGCAGTGGTTGTAGTATCTCATACTCAACCATCCCATAAAAGTCTCACTCTGGGAATAGGCCTTCGTGAGTGGATCCGCCGTGTTGTCCTCTGAGTCTACTCTCCTAACCTCGATCCCTTCGAGATCAACCATCTCCATGATCAGGTGATACTGCCTTAGAATATGTCTGGATCATTGATAGGACCTGCGTTCCTTGGCATAAGCCACAACTCCATTGTCACACAATGGGAGGAACATAGTTCATCTCATGAACCAATATACACCCAAACAGCTTCTTTGGTAGCATCTTTAGTAGCGATGTATCCTGCCTTTATCGTCTAGTATGTCACGGTATCTAGCTTGGAACTCTTCCAACATACCGTCCATTTACTTTGGGTAAAGACAATGCCTGCGACTGACATTCAGTCGTCTTTTTCACCCTGGAACCCTTCCAGTGATTCTCCCCAGGACCAATTGATACCATCTCACTACAACTAGCGAGTATCCTAATATCCATTTAGATCTATCTCATAGATCCAAAACCCAGGATTTAGAAGGTATCACTTTGATCCTACTCGGAGAATCTTTGTGATAAACGGAGATTGATCGAGCGTAGCATAGGAAACTCTTTCCCTATCAAGAGTATGTCATCCACGTACTCTACGAGGATCACCTCCATTCTCCCTACTACCTTTTTGTATATACAAGGTTCATCTACCATTTTGATGATGTCAAACTCTTTGACTAATTCATCAAAACAGACGTTCCAACTCCGCGATGCCTGCTTCATCACATAAAACATCTTGCACACGTTTCCGCTGCTCCCACTGTCTACGAAGCCCTCTGGCTGTGTACTTATAGACGCTCTCTTCCAAAACATCATTTTAGAAGAGCTGTAATGACACCCAACCACCAGATATCGTAGTCATGGTATGTAGCCGTGGCAAGTAGGATCTGGATGGACTTAAGCATAGCCACTGGAAAAAGGTTTCATCATTATCCACGCCTGGTCAATGGCGAAAACCTTTAACAAGTCTAGCTTTGAAAGTCTCAACTTTTCCATGTACACCAAGTAATCTTCTCAAGATATACTTGCTCCTGATGGGGATTTAACCCTTCAGATATAGCAACCAAAGTCCATACTTTGCTGGTGTATAAGGATTCCATCTCAGATCGCTAAGCATCCAGCCATTCTTACAGAGTCTCACTCTTATTGGCCTGCTCGAAACTAGTTGGGTCATCCTCTCATGATGCAATCCTCGCTCCCACTGTCATAGAGATACCGGAGTAACTCTCAGGTGGGTGAGGAACCCTACTAGATCGGCGGAGAGGCTGAGGTTCGTTGGAATCTACTGAATCCTTTGGTTCTATCAAATCATCTGCAGTAGTTTGTATAGCTGGAACGTTTCCAGTTCTACATAACAGACCTTGCCTCGAGCTTGTCCGTATTTTGCTTTTAAGACATAGGCCGGACAACCCCAAATCTTAACCAGCTTAAGACATGGGCTCTTCCTTATCCATATCACATATGAAGTGGTAGGCAACTGATTTGATTTGAACCCTTTTCAATAGGTATGCAGCTTCTCAAGTGCATAACTCCCAAAAGGAAATAGGTAACTCAGTATTACTCATCATAGAGCACACCATATCAAATAGGGTGTATCTGCTCCGTCCCGATATACCATCGTGCTCTGGTGTATTCGGAGGAGTAATGCTGAGAGAGAATCTCATTCTCCTTTAGAATAGTCCAGGATTTCCGTGCTCAAGTATTCTCCTCCTTGATCACATCAAAGGACATAATACTTATACCCGTATTTTGGTTCTCTACTTCTCGCTTATATTCTGTGAATATCTCAAAAGGTTCGGACTTATGTTTCAACAGGAACATATGACTGAATCTTGAGAGATTATCAGAGAATATAATGAAGTATAAAGAATCAGTCCTGGCATGTGTAGACAAGAGACCTTACATACATCGTCATGTATCAGTCCCAAGAGTTCACTAACTCTTTCTCTGTTTCCAATAAACAGAGCTATGGTCATCTTATCTTTGTGACATGACTAGCAAGTTTCATAAGATGTAAATTCAAACTGATTTAAATATGCATCTTAATGTAACTTTAGCCAGTCGGGTCGCATTGATATGACCTAGTCTACAATGCTACAAGAAGGATCCGTTCATTTCTGAACTCTTCCTCTTGTGTGTGTTCTATATACTAAGAACTGTAGTTTGATTTAGAACATTAATGCTTTTAGATAACGTGCCTGAACCGATCAACTTTTGATATAAGAAATGTTCAAAACATTATCCAACAATACAAAATTTTATCGTTTCTTTACTAATAAAGAGACAGATATGATTTTGTATATCAGGTTCGGTATCTAATAACATTCGTTCAGAATCAATGTATTACAATACAGGGTGACAGTGACCAACAGACTTGGCTGCAACTCTTGCCCCGTTTTCTGCCTCATGAAACTTATCACCCGTTCTCAGTTTTTCTACCCTTTTGTAGCCCTATGTAACAGATTACATATCTGGGATCCTGATCCGGTATCATATACCCAGGATGCAGAGGATACTGAGAAATAGTTCTTTGTAACGAATACACCCGAAGGAGATGCATCATCATGCACTTTCTTCGTTTGGGCGGCACGGGAAATCTGGTATTCCCCTATTTCCTGCTCTGTCTTATAACAATTATAAGTTGGAGCGGGATCAATCGTTCCCCAGCTCAGTATAACAAGCGGGTTCGGTCAATATTCCGTATTATTATCTTGATTAAGGCGTGATATGGTCGCTACCTAGAGAGAGAGAGAAGAAAACACTCAGCGTGCGCTCTTGCAAGAATAGATTGGTTATTATTTTATCTAATCAGGATGGCTCCCACTGCTTTTTATCAAATCTTCCTTCAAACCCTAAAAGGAAAGACTAGCCGGGATTAATTACACACTACAAGTTCGCCAATCTTTCAGCCAGGCCAGTGTCGGTACTTTGAGGGAGGTGCCCCGTGCTTTCGCACGGACCTAATTAATGTAAACCTCGTTTTCCCAGAGGCGTAACCCCGTTGACACCTTTCTAGACACCTACTTGATCGGCTAATTGTAATGTGTAAAACTCTCCCAGGAGTAACTCTTACTCGCAGCGAGTATCGGGATCCAACTATCTCATAGAAGGTATGCAATCTTATTGCAAATTTCAACACTTGAAATTCCCGATAATATTTTGCCCTTAACCTCCTATGACCTTGACAAAGGCCAACAAACCATAGGATGCTAGTCAAGTTCAACCCGTCATTTCCTGATTGAATTAAACCCACCCGCACGGCCCTTGACAAAGGCCAACAAGGTCGCACGACTACCCTAACCCAATCTGCATCATATGCATAAGCAGATAAGCACCAGTTAGCTACCGCACACTGCGCCTTGACAAAGGCCAACAAACGCAGCACGAATACTAACTACTACTTATCTGAAATGACGGAGGGCTACGACAGGTTTTTCTGAAAACCTATTGCGTAATGAACTTGATATCGTTGTAGGATCGAATGAATTTTGAAATGGAGTGTTTTTTAGGCTTTTCTAGTTTTGCTAAAGGAGTCACTCCCGGTGAAGGGATCGTCGGTCCTTTCCTCGTCGAATGAGGTACGGGATATATCATATATATCACTGTGCAAAGCAAAAACACTTAAAAGCTATCAAAAGACAAACGGAGTGTGTAGCATCTGCCAGTTATTGCTAAAGGAGTCACTCCCGGTGAAGGGATCTCGGTCCTTTCCTTATTGAATAAGGTGCAGGATATATCATATATACCGCTGTGCAAAGCAAGAACTGTAGCTACCTGTTTTATTTTGAAATTCGATTCTACAACATCTTAGGTTTCTTTTATTTCATTAATCATATTAATGAAGTCCCATCATTTAATGTACCTAAACATCACAGAAAAATACGACGTACACTTATGCCATCCGCATTCGCCTCGATGTCCCCTCGTGCACCGTTAGGTTAGGTAACTAACGGCAGAGCGGGGCAGGGCTAGCGCGGGTGTAAAACATAAGTAACGTCTATATAATATATCATATATACTATATACTGTATCTATCACAGAACATCACATGATCACATCACAGATATCGCAGCAGAAGAAACATATGAAATATTGGATATACTAGGACGTCCGTGTTTTCAATACGAGCCAGTATAAAACACGGATTCCACGGTCGTGATGAATAGCCAAACCCACACCCCTAGACCCCTACGAGTGCGGCAAGCAACCCTACCAATTCTGGAGTTAGGAGACCCGGACTCGACTCCTCGAGTTGGTCTCCCACTGGACTCCAGAACCCGGTTACTTGTGCCCTCCTCCTTGGGTCTATCCTAGTGCGGAAAAGTAAATAATATACAAACGGTGACAACTTCCGCAACCTGGAAGAGCCCCAATAAAAGAATATTACATACAAATGAATTTTACATGAATGAAAATAAAAACCCTCATCTCACATAAAAAAAACCCGGCTATTCAAACACGACGATCCAATATAACATATCCAGCAACACATAACATTACATGTCATCAACGTAAGTAAACATGCGCATCCCAATTGTCGTTGACATATAGCAACGAAACCGGCGATATCACATATTACACTTACGGTCACAGAAAAGAAAGTGTAAAACTACAACAGTTGGAATCCGCAATCTTCATAGACATCGCATGCCTAATCAAATGAAATACTTAGACATCGCATGCCTAACAATTATAAACCGCGCATTTTAGTCTCAAAATCGAAAACTCTTTTCAATATCAAGTCGGGGAATTCAACAAGATTCCTGACATTTTGATCGAATGCTCGTCGCAAACTTTAGTAGACGGTCGCACCCCTGATACCGTTGACGAAGTGCACACACCGCTACCGGGAGCACCCGAACGGATGCTTTCGGCGATGGGGTTCTCCTACAGTCACTTGGTCGAGGCTATGGGGTGTAGCTGTCTATTAAGTTTACCCGGCGAGTATCCGCGTACACTACGTGATTGCGACGGACTTTTGATCACATCAAAATTCCGTGGCAACGGATCAAGTGAGACTAAACTGCTATGTTTATAACATTCATTCAGTTATCTCATAACTTCTTGTGAATTCCAATTGTTGTATCACATTCCGGATAAACAGAAAATGTTAAACTTTCCGATCGAACAATCGAACACCCAAGTTTTCCCGATACAGATCAACACATGAAACAAGTCTAAAAACATTCAGTTCGTGCCTCAGTACCAACGGTCCAGCCGTAGAAGGGTCAAGCCAACGCCTCACATGTGGCACGCCGTACTGCCCCAAACCCTAAGGTTCAAAGGGCAGTTCAAGACGGTCACATAATCGAGTTAAGGTTTGTTGTCTTCTAGAGGGTCCATTGCGTTACTTGCACTACTTAGAACGTCGTTAAACCACGGAAAAATCCAACACTTGGAAATTTCCCGACAGGGGAAAAATTGGGTATTTATATCCGGTCGAACTTTTTAACATATTCTAAAATTTATCCGGAAAGCCACATAGACAAAGTTTGATAATCCGATCGAATATGCGAACTCCCAATACAACCCCAGAACACTCAACTTTTAAATCAAATTAAAAATTCCCAGAAAATACAGCACCATAAAAGAGGAATTACTGTGCAAACAAGGTTGACTAAACTCTTTAGTTGACCGCGGAACCGCCGCAGAAGCCATGCTTCTGCCGCGGTTCCGCCGCACATTGATGGAATCATGGGTACGGGCTTCACAGTAATTCTTACAATTCCCTGCTGAATTTTCTGCATATTTTTAATTGACAAAAATCCACAAATTTGAAAAAAGTCCAGAGAGCATTATCGGGTTAGGGTTTCGGGTTCGTTCGGGTTTCAAACGTTGTCTAGACTTCGCCTAAGGCTCTAGCTAGGCTCTGATACCAATGTAGGGTTCCTAGGCACTCTCAAGAGGTCTCTCAAGGCATCAACCATGCCAATTTCAAATTTAACGGTGCCGAGAAACCCTAGACTACGGATCGTTGGCTAGAATTCTAGGCGAAAGATGCAACTAGCTAACAAATTAACTAAAGGAACGGAAATACAACCTTTGTAGATCCGGTCCTCCACCTCCATAGCTCCGCAATGATGTCTCTCCGCTGTCCAAAATGAATCCCGGGCTCAAGTGTCGGCTTCATCGGAGAAATGGGCGGGAAAGGTCGTCGGCTTCGTGCCGAAGATGATCTACGTCGAGGCATCACTAGATCAAGCTCCAACTTCACCAAGTCAAGAAACTTGTGAAGAAAACACACTCTACTACTTGGCAAGAGGTAGAGGATGAAGAAATAGGAAGTGGGTAGACTTTAGAATTGGATTTCTCACATGTTTTCATCAATCACCATTGATGGAATCTAGTTTCTCTTCTTGAAGAAGAAGAAGAAGATGATAATGTTATGATAAGTTATTTTTAAAAATAAAAACAATATGATACATATCATAATCTCAACCATGGTTTAGAGTAGAGATTTAACTAAGGTTAGATGAGTGGTTAGGGTTAGAGAAGAGACAAGAATGGTGGACTTGTTCAAAGCTTCAAGAAGCTTCAAATAAAACAAAATTAGCAACCATTCTTTTCTCTTTATCTTTTCTAAATGAAATAAAGAAATAAATAAATGAGAAAAGGAAATGAAACCCTAACCACTTATGTAACCATGGTTTAATTCTTTACACAAATCCAAACTAGCATGTATCATCAAACATGATACAAACTTGTGTACAAAAGTATATCACATATACAATGTGCACAATCCAAGTGAGAAAATCCATTTAAACTGAACCAATACTAGTTAATGCAAAGTAATATATCAAATATATAATTATACATTAAATCATTAAATCAACACTTGATTTAACGATCCGGTCATATCGCATATAACCGACTAGTATCCAATGTATCGGCTTATCGAATCAATCCTTGATTCGATAACTAGGTTATATCGCATACAACCATTCGATACATTCATCGCGAGAATAGAATACGGTATCACATACACGCATTATTCTCGGTCCCGCACATATCTCATATGCGCTCCTATTTCGTTTCGCTTGAGCCAGGAAACCTCTGTGTAGGACTCTAAAGACTCGTCAATACGCCGGCAGCAGATGATGATCATATCAAACACCCACAAGCCGCAAGCGGTCTGCTAAACGTAACGGCCACGCGGGTATTGAGCGATCAGAAGTTCGACGAGAAAGCCCGCTCACACTCCAGTGAATCCAACCAGTAACACTACCGTACAGTCCGGTCTCGTCATCTGATATGTCGCATATCTTGCCTAAGGGTGGTAAACGTCAGACCCCAATAGCTCGATAAGTCGTGTCGATATGAGGTCTATAACAATTCGAGAAACTAATGAAATAAATAAATAAATAAATGAGAAAAGGAAATGAAACCCTAACCACTTATGTAACCATGGTTTAATTTCTACACTAAACCATGGTTGAGATTATGATATGTATCATATTGTTTTTATTTTTAAAAATAACTTATCATAACATTATCATCTTCTTCTTCTTCTTCTTCAAGAAGCGAAACTAGATTCCATCAATGGTGATTGATGAAAACATGTGAGAAATCCAATTCTAAAGTCTACCCACTTCCTATTTCTTCATCCTCTACCTCTTGCCAAGTAGTAGAGTGTGTTTTCTTCACAAGTTTCTTGACTTGGTGAAGTTGGAGCTTGATCTAGTGATGCCTCGACGTAGATCATCTTCAGCACGAAGCCGACGACCTTGCCCGCCCATTTCTCCGATGAAGTCGACGCTTGAGCCCGGGATTCATTTTGGACAGCGGAGAGACATCATTGCGGAGCTATGGAGGTGGAGGACCGGATCTACAAAGGTTGTATTTTCGTTCCTTTAGTTAATTTGTTAGCTAGTTGCATCTTTCGCCTAGAATTCTAGCCAACGATCCGTAGTCTAGGGTTTCTCGGCACCGTTAAATTTGAAATTGGCATGGTTGATGCCTTGAGAGACCTCTTGAGAGTGCCTAGGAACCCTACAAATAGAATGCGGTATCACATACGCACATTAATCTCGGTCCCGCAAATATCACATATATGCTCCTACTTCGTTTCGCATGAACCAGGAAACCTCTGTGTAGGACTCTAAAGACTCGTCAATACGCCGGCAGTAGGTGATGATCATATCAAACACCCACAAGCCGCAAGCGGTCTGCTAAACGTAACGGCCACCCGGGTATTGAGCGATCAGAAGATCAACAAGAAAGCCTGCTTATACTCCTGCGAATCCAATCGGTAACACCACCGTACAGTCCGGTCTCTTCGTCTGATATGTCGCATATCGCCGCCTGGGGGTGGTATAACGTCAGACCCCAATAGCCTGATAAGTCATGCCGATGCAAGGTCCATAACGGTTCGAGAAACTATTGATAACACTTATCAGTAGATCTCAGCAACCCTGGCCAGGGATTTCCTGTTATGGCCAATCGAGCATAGCGCAACATCAACCCCAATACCGGGGGAGACGAATCCCCTCCTATCGCTCATTGCCTCCATGTGGCTCGGGACAGCACCCAAAAACCACTGTTTTGCATGATCTTTTGAACGTGGTAAGGTGGAAATAAAAGCACAGTGGGAATCACATAAGACTCTATGAAGATCTCGTGCCGACAGAGTAACCTGTACCAGTGTCACCAGAGAACTGCTATCTGACGATAGGTATAATACCATCTAGGAGTTCTCGACGAGTCCGTCCAGTGTACCCAGTCTCCACTGAGCACCCGTATACCTTCTTTGATGTCAAACACCAATGGATATGGGATCATCCATCGCTCATCATATGGGTCAAGAAACGCATACGCTGGTCTACTCTGGAGTATCGATTCCCTGTCTCGATACTCCCACGACTATGAACAATTGAAGGATGTACTTACCGACTACCTCAGCCCCACTAGTTTGATCTGCATCATAATCCTGGTAGTCAAGTACTCATTCTAAGGGCTTTATCAACATGTAATAGAGAGACAATAATTATACATGTTAAGATAAAGAGCAACCAGATAGCATACTATCATCTTGAGCAAGAAAGTCCTCCCTATATATGTCCAAGCATCCACTATAATATACATCACATGTATAATAATGGCCTCTAGGGCATACATATAACTAATATGAGTGTGTGATCATCGGTCTTCAAAACTCTGCTCTTTCTCAAGCCCTGCACATAATTGCAGATATGAGAACCCGAACCGGTATCCAATACCCGGGATGCAGAGTTTATAGAAAAAAAGTTTTCAGTCACGAACAAACCTGAAGTAGAAGCATCACCATGCTTCTTTTTCTTGAGATCAAGGTATTCAGTACAATTCCTCTTCCAGTGCCCCGTCTTCTTGCAGTGGAAACATTCTCTTTTTCACGACTTCTCAACCTTGGATTTGTCTCTCCCTTGTACCTTTTTGATTCTACATCTCGGTTTGGTGGGTTTCTTCTTATTCCTTCCCTTGGCCTTGGCTTTTGGGACGGAAGATGAAGAATGCCCAACAATCAGAGAGGGATACTTTTCCTTCAGCGTGCTCTCCGCACTTCTCAACATATTGAGAA
Organism: Agapanthus africanus; assembly: GCA_030015575.1. Taxonomy (NCBI): domain Eukaryota; kingdom Viridiplantae; phylum Streptophyta; class Magnoliopsida; order Asparagales; family Amaryllidaceae; genus Agapanthus; species Agapanthus africanus. Next base: position 246,310,060 of record JASDDO010000004.1, on the reverse strand, counting down.
TTTCGGGTAGTGACTTCTCCATGTTATGCATGTTGAAGTTCATTATGAATGGAACAAAGGCAAAGGGAAGAGACTGTAGAACAATATCAACATATTGTTCGTTCTCCATTGTCCATATGAGGCCCTCAAGCTCTTCAATAAGAGATATCATGTTCAAGACGTGATCATCTACTGGTGTGCCAGGAGCCATCTGCATTTGAAACAACTTTCGAGATGTTTCATATCGTAGGATACGAGATTGCTCCCCATACAACTCTTTTGCATGGAGAAATATGGATTGAACATCCATCTGCTCATGATGCTTTTGATGTGTATTGTCTATCGATGCAAGCGCGAGACATTTGGCAGTAGTGCAGTCAATATCCCACATTTTGCGGATCTCCCTATCCGCAACAGAAGATTCAGGGCCTGGGCTGGGTGGGGCTGAGGCAGTAAGGACATATTATACCTTATCATATGTGATAGCAATGTTAATGTTCCTCAGGAAGTCTTTATAGTTCGGCCCAGTTAGCTTATTTTTCTCTAACAAAAGCTTAAGTCTAGTCATGGTTATCTTCCATTAGGAGAGAGAAAAGAATACACTCAGCGTGTTGGAGATAGTGCCCTCATAGTCAATTATTGGATCGCAGGTACGTGATTGCAATGATTGCGGAGGACCTATCCCGGTAGCACAGTCTTACTCGAGATGATAGTATGCTATCTGGTTTGCCTTTATCAGTCGTGTACATGTTCAGGTGACTGATTGCATGTTGCACTTTGATAGAGCCCTTAGGATCTTGCTTTACTACCAACAGTATGAGGGCGATCATATACGTGAGAGTTGGGTAGTTTATATGCATATCCTTAATTGTGGTCCCTAGTCGTGGGAGTTTCGAGACAGGGCATCGATACTCCGGAGTAGACTAGTGTGTACAGTCGAGACCCCGACGAGGGGCGGTGGCCGGTCTCACAAGCCACTGGTGTCAGTTAGATCACCTAAGATGTATACAGGTGCTCATTGGGTTATGAGTACACCGGACAGGACTCGCCGGGAATCTGCTAGTTAGTACTATACCTATCGTCAGATAGCAGTTCCCAGGTGACATGTGTACAGGTTAGTTCATCGACCTGAGGTCGTCATTTGTCTCGTGTGAGTTCCCACTGTGCTTTGATTTCTACCCTACCACGGCTCAAAGGAGTCGTGCAAACAGGTAGCTTTTGGGTACAGTCCCGAGCCATATGGAGGCACGTGAGCAGATCGGCAGGGGTTTCGTCTCTCCCGGTATTGGGGGCGAGATCGTGCTGTGTGTAGGAGAGCCATTACGCAAAGCCCTCGACCGAGGCAGGAGATTTACTGGTTGGTATTCCAGTAGTATCTCAGGGCGTTCTGGGCTACACTCCGACACGACTTATACTGCTAATGGGGGTCTGACGTTACTAGCCCCCTAGGCGGATATGCGATACTCATTGACGAACGGACCGGACTGTATATACATTGTCACTGTTAGGCTCAGTAGGGTTTTCGGAGGAGTTCGCTCATCGGTCTCCCTTGAGTTCGCTCCTCGGCCACCCTTGAGGTCAGTCCATGGGCAGCCGTTACGCATAGCTAGTGCCGCTGACGGTTTGTGGTTAAACCCACTGCCAGGGTGCTGACGAGTCATTAGAGTCCCCCACAGACAGTTTCCCAAGTTCGGGCGAAACGTTGTAGAGGCCGTATGGTTTTATGGCAGTGTTCGGAAAATGCACGTGCGTTTACGCACGTGTCGATTTTCGGACAGATGATACTGGTCGGCTTTGGTTTAAGCCGGATCCGAGTATTATATTGAGTAGGTATAATATCTTTGTCTCAGTTGCATTTGTATTCGGTCATAATACAAATGCGGGTATATTTATACAGTTTCGGGTTTGTCCTGAAATTCGTTTCAGGATAACTTATTGGAAGTTGCCAGTTTCCAGTTTTTCTATCAGCCGTCTTTTAACATTTGGTTAAAGACGGGTTTATCTTTTCTTGAGATGAGTGTGGATTCTTCTAGAAGATTCTAGATGAGGTGACTAGGATTATTGGTGTTGAGTTTTCATTGGTTGCATTTAAGGGTTCATTAATGCATGATGACTAGGTTTGTGAGTCATGCTTTAACCTTAATGCTTTTTGTTTTCCTTAAGATCTTTTCTTCTTGATCTTTTAAGTGAGAAGCTTTCTTATGGTCACCCCCTTCTCCTACGGTCACCTCCCTCTTGCTATATATGGCTTGCCCTCTCTCTCTCCTCATTCTAACACTCACTTGATTCAAGAGAGAAAAGATTATGATAGTATTCGGGGTGTATGGAATTTTACAGTTCATTTCATTCCATCACCCGATCTCCATGGCAACTTCATTAACCGATCGTCCACGGGTTTGGACGAAGTGAGACAAAGTCATCTACTCATTCTCTACATCAATCTTGGTCGTCTCTTTTAGCAAACTTGACGATCGAGTTGCCTCGAGTCAGAGGCGGGAGCCCGTTTAAAGAACCGATCATGTGGTGCCACTTCGACGAGGACATCGGAGATCGACGAGATCGGAGCAGCCGCAACGGAGCGTGGGATGATGGTTGAAGAACGAAGGACTCGGATCGTTCGGTATAACATTCCTACACTCTTTACAGTTTGTTAGTTTAGCAATAATGGCAGATCCGGGTTAAAGTATACGATAGTGCCAGTTTAAAAGTTTTATTCCGCATTATGGCGTCTGTAGACGGCCGGGGCGCTAACGTAGACTTACAGTGGTATCAGAGCCTAACCATTTTGCTATACTAACTTGTGCTAACGTGTTCAAAACTTCGATCGAACCGAAAAACCAAAACTGCAAAAATCCTACCTGACAGTTTCTGTTAATTTTAAACGGTCTCAAAATTTATTTCTGGATGTCTTAAAAATCTGTGCAGGGAATTCTAAGAGCCACGACGAAATTTGGGGTTGTGATCCCTCCAAGCTGCCGCGGAAGGGCGGCCAAACCCATGGTTTGGCCGCGCAACCGCGGCCACGTGGGGAGCACGTGCTCCCAAATTTTGTCAGGATGTTCTGTGTTGGATTTTGGGGTTTTTGGTATATTTCATTTTGGCCCAGGTTTTATTACTGTTCACCAGTAAGCAGTGGGGCCCACTTTTTGATAATTGGTCTTTGGTCGATCGTAATTTAAACACGTTAGTTTACAGTGCTTACATTATATCTCCGACCGGGAATGTCATTTGATCGGTAAACCGCGTTTAACTGCTATAGTTCTTTTAGACGGGTTTGCGAACGTGACATTCGCGTTGATGTTCTGTGTTGTGCTGTGATGTTGCGGATTTGTCGTGGTGGATAGCAGTGTGCAATGGTAGTACAGTTTGAGTTTATTTGTACATTTGATATTGCGGGGCGAGCGTCCAACTTGTGGACTGCCGTCACTGCCTGTTGTATAATATTCTTTTTGGGGCACGATCAGGTTGCGGTCGATGTACCTATTGTACTATTTTTCATTACTGTACTAGGTTTTGCCCCGAGGCGGAGTGCACGGATAGCCGGGTTCGGGAAAGCAACGGGTCCGCATCTCATGGCTTTGAGAGGCAGAGGGGCCCCACTTCAGAATTGGCAGACTATTCGCCGCACTCGTAGGGGGTACAGGTTGACCCAAGGAGGGGTGCTCAATTTACCGGATTCCGTAAAGTGCCGGGTGTTCCATTCACTATGCTGTGGGGACTACCTCGCTTCAGGTTTTGGCGGGTAACTTGCCGCACCCGTAGGGGTCTAGGTTTCATTGCACAGGCTATCCACACGACATGGGAACATCGAGTTTCAGCAGCGGCTCTGTGAAACTCGGGGATCCCAGATATCTGTTTTGTTCTGTGATGCTTATTACTTTTCTGTAATGTTGCATACTATCACGCCTGGAGCGATTATGTATATTGGTTTATATACTATTAGATGTTGTATATGTTTTACACCCGCGCTAGTCTAGTCCCCGCTCTGTCGTTAGTTAAGTAACCTAACGGGTGATGACGGGACCCAGTGACGAATGCGGATGGCATATACGTACATTTTATTTTCGTTCTTTTCTGGTGTGATTGATTGATGGGACTGCGTTGATTCTGATCAATGCAAAGTAAAACAAACCTGTTTGAGTTGTTGGAACAATTTTAAAAAGTGTTGTTACAAAGACGTTTCCTTTTGTTATGCATAGCGGTATTCGGTGTGAATATCCAGCACCTCATTCGACGAGGCAAGGGCTGATATCCCTTCACCGGGAAAGACCCCTTGTACAGAAGTTTGCGTCAGAGTAATAACTTCACTATAGTCGATTACAAGTTGCTTTGCATAGCGGTATTCAGTGGAATATCCTGCACCTCATTCCACGAGGAAAGAGCCGAGATCCCTTTACCGGGAGTGACCTCTTTAGCAAAAGGTTTTCGCCACTATATTTTAAAAAGCTATCAGGTTCCTTCAGCGATATCAAGTTCACTACGCTAAAGGTTTTTCGCCAAAAACCAGCCGTAGCCCTCCGTCACTTCTTTTGGGTATTCAGTAGTATTCAAGCTATGCATTTTAGCCAAAGTTAAGACATAGTGTTTGGTAGCTGCTGGGTATTCAATTGTTGCATAGATAGATGAGTTAGTTTGGGACAGTCGTTCTGCCGATTGGCCAAAGTCAGGGGCATGTGCGGGTGGGTTCAAATTGACAAGATAGTGATGGGTAGAACTTGGCATGTGACTTATGACACTTTGACCAAAGCCAAGGTTATAAGAGCATGGGGCAAAATTCATATCAGGAGTTTCTAAAGAAACTGAAACTTGCCGAGTATGCGCATACCTTCTGGAGTATGAGTAACGTGGATGCATTCCATCACGTTATCATGCGATGAGAGTTGGATCCTGATTCCCACTGATGAGTTGGTTTACTCTTCGGGTGATCCCGATTGATTCTTCTTTAGGTTTGGAGGAGAATTTGACAGGACAGTGGGAGGTTTCCGGATTAGATAAAGTGATGACCATTCTGATCTAGGTTAGAGTGCACGCATAGTGTTTCTTTTCTCTCTCTCTCTTTGGCAGCGACCTTTGACCGACCCTAGACTATGACTCAGTGACCAGGTTGACCGAACCTTCTTAAAATACTGGCTTTTGGATTGTCTGAGTTGCATAAGTCATTGCCACTACTTCTTTTACCCTTTGCATTTCTCAGAACACCCGTATTACTACGGATATGCACTTCCATTGGATAGATCCATCGTATGGTTATATACGAACTCGAAGGGACTTCTTCGGGGATGGATCCAGGTTCAGGAGAAATAGAATTGGTTTATTCAGTTGTCTTTTATTATCACCTTCTCTCAGGTTGCGAGAGCTCCTTGGTTTAGGAGAGTACACCTATTACGCCTATTGGATAGTCTTATTCCAAACCATAGGCTGGTGCCGAAAGGTAGGGAATGAAGAAAACCAATTAGCCTAAGTAGGGTGTGCAGAAGGTAATATGTAAAGACAAAATAAAGGGATTAGAAAGAGGGCAAAGTAAATTGCGACTGATATCATTCACGACCAAAACCGCGTACTTCATCGCCGCTCCTATTTCACCTTTAAAAGAATAAAGTATCATTCAGTTGTCTTTTATCATCACCTTCTCTCGAGATGCGAGTACTCCTTGGTTTAGGAGGGTACACCTATTATACTTACTGGATAGTCTTCTTCCAAACCATAGGCTGGTGCCGAACGGTAGGGAAGGAAGAAAACCAGTTAGCCTAACGATGGTGTACAGAAGGTAACGACTAAAGACAAATAAAGGGATTTGGAGAGACGGCAATAAAGTATACGGTTGAAGTCATGAATTGGATTATGGAAGAGGCATTGCTATGAATACCAGGATACCCCTATGAAACATTTTCATGTTTCAGTGCATTGTTAAAAGAAAAACTGTTTTCCCGATTAGACACTTACTCCAAGGGTATGTATTTACCAGGTTTCATTCTCATATCTGTATGGTTTTACAGATGATGAGTGGGAGTAAGATATTGGGAATTAGGTAATCATCCTCATTATATCGGAATTCGTTGTAATTGGTGATATTTGAGGAAATCGCCAGGGTACAGTTTTCTACCTACGACGCACAAGTTTTTGAGTTGTTTAACTCAGCGGACTTATACAGAGTATTGTATGTTGTCCAAGTGTCCATCAGGACAAAGGGGTAGGTCCTCGTACTATGTTCTGTTTACTTATAACTTCTCTAGTATTTAGACAAGTGTTTCGTAGAAATACAAGGTCTAAGTTTTGAGAAGTTATGGGTATAAGAATAAAGTAGAGAACCAGGTATCACAAGTATCGGGATTCTTCAAAGAGATCGAAGATGTAGATTCTTGTGAATGGTATTCAGATGATAGTGATGGTTTTGAGAAACGTATTTCTCTTTCAGGTTACTCATAATTGGATGGATTCCTAAGTTGAGTAATGCTGATTAGCCTCTTTCCATTAAGTTGATATGCACTGGAGACAGATGCATGGATTTGAATATGGTTCCAAATTAAATTAGTGCCAAAGTTTCTATATTGGATATAGAATAGTTCGTACCTTAAAAGAAATTAAGGTACAGGGAGTTGTCCAGCTTATGATTAAAACCAGACACTGGATAACTCAGGGCACGTTTCTGTAATGGCTGTTTGTGGGTTGACCCTGGCTATGACGAGGGTTGATATTCTACCATTTAGAAGATCAATAGTGATATTGTTCTTGACTCGCCACAGTTTTAGTAAAAATGGATCTTTTTCAGAAAACAGTAGTGGGAGTATGGTAGAACTGGAAGTGATTCCAGAACCGCGAACGATTACGAAAAAATTTAATAGGACCTATACATTCAATCAGGTTTGACATTCCAATAGCCACTCCGCAGGTATGGTAGGTAACCTCAGACACCCGAGAGGTACTTCGGTAGCCTCAAGGACGGTGACAGGGAGGTTCTTATCTACCCAGACTTGACACTACTGTTGTTCCAGGTTATGAGACCCAGTAGGAGGGTTGTCGTAGTCAGTGGGAGCAGCAGAAGCATAGTGGGCAAGTAGCTTATGTCTATTTATAGACTAGAGCAGTTATAGCGGAGATAGATCATCTAATTTTGATGTGACAGTCATGGTTTTGACTTCAATCAGAATAGGGGATGGATCAGTTAAGAAGGTAGTAGGGTGTGATGTCATGGTATCTGGATGACATACACAGAGTAGGAAGTAAAATTCCTATACTACGATCGGTTGGACTGTGGTCGTCGCACAGTTGTTTCTCCAGACAGGATATGGATATAATATTTGACATTCTGGTTTCTAGATCTATGGTTTTAGATCTGGATTTGGGTAGTTTCCCAATGTGGGTACTTTGACAATATTCTAATGGTTTTTGGAATAGTTGACTCCTAGCATGGTGGTGTACCTGCAGGTGATGGAGTCACCCTCTCTAAAGATGTCGTATGACTAAAGGGGAGAGGGATGTGCATGATTGGCAGATCACTTGCTTAGGCAATTGAGTCAATCATGTGATGTCAAGTACCACACCAAATGTTGGTTTTGCACTAGATGCAATAAGTTTGTATTAATCCAATCCTGGAGAAACATAAGGAAGCAGTTTTAGAACATTGGTACTTGTTCTGCGGATTTGATAACGGCAGCCTCTTTCGGGAGACGGTTATCATTCCAGGCTTCAAAGGTGACATGGATGACAGAGTGTTTGTCAGAGTTTTAGTTTTCCCTCTGACGAGGGACAGTATTATGGACAGGTGGTTCCAGAGGATACTGTGGGTGGCATGGTGCCGGATACTGATTAGGTTCAGTGATCCATACAGTCTAAGAAGTTTGGATATGGAGTTCATTTATGAACTAAGGTCCCATCAGATATCCAGACATATTCTAAGACAGGTACTACTCAATTCGGGAGATGGCTTTCTCCGCGAACTTGAGATTAAGAGAGATACAGAAAGAAACTTCTAGGCGGATCCACTCACCGAGGCTATTTCTCGAACACAATAGTTTTACAAACGGGCTTTGTGAAACTGATTAGTAGAGGAGTTGGATGTTCGGTTTCACACGGGCTGTGAGTAGTCGACATCGCAATATTAGCCTTTAGTGCAAGTGGGAGATTGTTGGAGATAGTGCCCTCATAGTCAATTATTGGATCGCAGGTACGTGATTGCAATGATTGCGGAGGACCTATCCCGGTAGCACAGCCTTACTCGAGATGATAGTATGCTATCTGGTTTGCCTTTATCAGTCGTGTACATGTTCAGGTGACTGATTGCATGTTGCACTTTGATAGAGCCCTTAGGATCTTGCTTTACTACCAACAGTATGAGGGCGATCATATACGTGAGAGTTGGGTAGTTTATATGCATATCCTTAATTGTGGTCCCTAGTCGTGGGAGTTTCGAGACAGGGCATCGATACTCCGGAGTAGACTAGTGTGTACAGTCGAGACCCCGACGAGGGGCGGTGGCCGGTCTCACAAGCCACTGGTGTCAGTTGGATCACCTAAGATGTATACAGGTGCTCATTGGGTTATGAGTACACCGGACAGGACTCGCCGGGAATCTGCTAGTTAGTACTATACCTATCGTCAGATAGCAGTTCCCAGGTGACATGTGTACAGGTTAGTTCATCGACCTGAGGTCGTCATTTGTCTCGTGTGAGTTCCCACTGTGCTTTGATTTCTACCCAACCACGGCTCAAAGGAGTCGTGCAAACAGGTAGCTTTTGGGTACAGTCCCGAGCCATATGGAGGCACGTGAGCAGATCGGCAGGGGTTTCGTCTCTCCCGGTATTGGGGGCGAGATCGTGCTGTGTCTAGGAGAGCCATTACGCAAAGCCCTCGGCCGAGGCAGGAGATTTACTGGTAGGTATTCCAGTAGTATCTCAGGGCGTTCTGGGCTACACTCCGACACGACTTATACTGCTAATGGGGGTCTGACGTTACTAGCCCCCTAGGCGGATATGCGATACTCATTGACGAACGGACCGGACTGTATATACATTGTCACTGTTAGGCTCAGTAGGGTTTTCGGAGGAGTTCGCTCATCGGTCTCCCTTGAGTTCGCTCCTCGGCCACCATTGAGGTCAGTCCATGGGCAGCCGTTACGCATAGCTAGTGCCGCTGACGGTTTGTGGTTAAACCCACTGCCAGGGTGCTGACGAGTCATTAGAGTCCCCCACAGACAGTTTCCCAAGTTTGGGCGAAACGTTGTAGAGGCCGTATGGTTTTATGGCAGGGTTCGGAAAATGCACGTGCGTTTACGCACGTGTCGATTTTCGGACAGATGATACTGGTCGGCTTTGGTTTAAGCCGGATCCGAGTATTATATTGAGTAGGTATAATATCTTTGTCTCAGTTGCATTTGTATTCGGTCGTAATACAAATGCGGGTATATTTATACAGTTTCGGGGTTGTCCTGAAATTCGTTTCAGGATAACTTATTGGAAGTTGCCAGTTTTCAGTTTTTCTATCAGCCGTCTTTTAACATTTAGTCAAAGACGGGTTTATCTTTTCTTGAGATGAGTGTGGATTCTTCTAGAAGATTCTAGATGAGGTGACTAGGATTATTGGTGTTGAGTTTTCATTGGTTGCATTTAAGGGTTCATTAATGCATGATGACTAGGTTTGTGAGTCATGCTTTAACCTTAATGCTTTTTGTTTTCCTTAAGATCTTTTCTTCTTGATCTTTTAAGTGAGAAGCTTTCTTATGGTCACCCCCTTCTCCTACGGTCACCTCCCTCTTGCTATATATGGCTTGCCCTCTCTCTCTCCTCATTCTAACACTCACTTGATTCAAGAGAGAAAAGATTATGATAGTATTCGGGGTGTATGGAATTTTACAGTTCATTTCATTCCATCACCCGATCTCCACGGCAACTTCATTAACCGATCGTCCACGGGTTTGGATGAAGTGAGACAAAGTCATCTACTCATTCTCTACATCAATCTTGGTCGTCTCTTTTAGCAAACTTGACGATCGAGTTGCCTCGAGTCAGAGGCGGGAGCCCGTTTAAAGAACCGATCATGTGGTGCCACTTCGACGAGGACATCGGAGATCGACGAGATCGGAGCAGCCGCAACGGAGCGTGGGATGATGGTTGAAGAACGAAGGACTCGGATCGTTCGGTATAACATTCCTACACTCTTTACAGTTTGTTAGTTTAGCAATAATGGCAGATCCGGGTTAAAGTATACGATAGTGCCAGTTTAAAAGTTTTATTCCGCATTATGGCGTCTGTAGACGGCCGGGGCGCTAACGTAGACTTACACAGCGAAAGCTTTTGCAAAGATCAGATTGGTTATTATCTTATCTAATCGATGTCTCCCACTGCTATTATCAAATTTTCCTTCAAACATTAAAAAGAAAATTATCCAGGATTAATTACATTCTACAACTTCGCTAACCGTTCAGCCAGGCCAGTGTCGGTACTTTGAGGGAGGTTCCCCGTGCTTTCGCACGGACCTAATTAAAATAAACCTCGTTTTCCCAGAGGCGTAGCCCCGTTGACACCTTTCTAGACACCTAATGGGTTAGCTAATTGTAAAGTCCAAAACTCTCTTGGGATCAACTCTTTATCACAGTGGGATCAGGATCCTACTATCATATAGAATGTATGCAATCTCATTGCAAATTTCAACTCTTGAAACCTCCGATATGGTTTTTACCCCTAGCACTCATGACCTTGGCTATGGTCAACATATCATAAGCACTAGTCAAGTTCTACCCATAATTTCATGATTAACTAGACCCACCCATATGACCCTTGGCTATGGTCAACATAATCATGTGACTGTCCTAATTAATTGCATCATATGCTGTGTAGGAAGACATCACTTAGCTACCGTACACTACGCCTTGGCTATAGTCAACATACGTAGCACGATTACTAAGTACTCTATTTCCTAAAATGACGGAGGGCTGCGAATGGTTTTTAAGAAAACCTTTAACGCTTTGAACTTGATATCGTTGTAGAATCTAATGGTTTTAAAAGGAGTGGCTTATGCTCCGCACTTTGAAAACATACTTTTTCATAATAAGTCGAGTAGGTTTCAAATCCGATTCTACAACATCTTTTAGTTTTCTTTTTCTTTACATTAATCTCATTAATGCAGTCCCACCATTTAAGTCCTTAAGCCATCATAGAAAAGAAACGAAAATAAAACGTACGCTTATGCCATCCGCATTCACCACAGTGTCTCGGTATGTACCGTTAGGTTACTTAACTAACGGCATAGCGGGGCGGGCCTTGCGCGGATGCAAAATATAAGCAATATTTATTATATATCATATATATAATACACCATTCGTCTCAGCATATGAAGTGATCACATCACAGAATATCAACAGCAGAAGCACTTACATGAAAATACAGGATATAATAGGAGGTCCGTATTTTGTATTTAGCCAACAACAGAAAATACGGATTCCACAGTCATGATGAATAGCCAAGCCCACACCCCTAGACCCCTACTAGAGTGGCAAGTGACCCTACCAATTCTAGAGTTAGTAGACCATGTCTCGACTCCTCGAGATTGCCTCCTACTGGACCCTAGAACTCGGTCACTTGTGCTCCCCACCTTGGGTCTATCCTAATGCGGAAAAGTAAATAACATACAACAATGGTGACATCCTTCTCAACACGGAAGTGCCCTAATAAAAGAATATTATATACAATGAATTTTACATGAATGAAAAGAAAAATTCTCATCTCACATAAAAAAAACCCGGCCATTCAATCACGACGATCCTATACAACATATCTCAGCACCACATAATATCACATGTCATCAACATAAGTAAGTATGCGTACCCCAATTGTCGTTGATGTATAGCAACGAAACCGGCGAAACATCACATACTACACTTACGGTCGCAGAAAAGAAAGTGAAAATCTACAACAATTAGAATCATCACTGCCTTTAGACATCATAAACCCGGATTATCACATATTCTGGATTTGGGTCTCATCCATGAAAACACCTTTTCAACAAGAAGTCGGGTAATTCAACAAGATTCGCGATTCCCCCCGAGGCCAAAATGTTAGATTTACACGCAACTAATTACTTTTCACAAAACTAATTAGTGTAGATTCCAATTATTGTATCACATTCACAAAAATCAAGACGACATTAAACGTTTCGATCGAATCAACAAACACCCACAATTCCCCGAGAGCTCAACACTTGAGCAAAGTTAAAATACCCAAAACATGCCACAGTACCTATGGACCAACCATAGAAGGGTCAACCCTTGCCTCATCTATGGCGCCACGGAACTACGGCAAACCCTAGGGTTTGGTCGCGGTTCCGTGGTCATAGAATCGAGTTAGGGTTACGTTCTTATAGAGGGTCCATAGAATTACTTGCATGATTTTTCGAATATTTTTAACATGAAAAATTCCAACACTTGGAAAATTTCCAGCGAGAGTAATGAGGTGGTGTTTGATGTTCGTTCGAACTGTTAAACGTCGTTAAGGTTACCTAAAACAATGTTAAAATAACGATTACGAAATACTACGAATTAGCCCCTTAACAAAATTAACATCACATGAAATTTTGGGCTAAACAAACAATACCTGAAACACCAAAACCCAAAGACCAGAGCACCACACAAAAACGAGGCGATTTGGACATGGAAAAAACGGAGAGACCGGATTTTTTGAGAATGTCGCCAGGTGAAATCCGGTGGAATAGCCTCGTTTTTGTGAGGTGTTCTAATTACATCATATGTAACACTCTGCAACTGCTTTAAAAATTTTTAGATGCTTTGAAAAATTCGACAGAGAGCAGGTTTTAGGATTTCAGTTTATCGAAGATTCGGAGTTGTTTCAGTTTCGTAATATTTCTAACATCGTCTAAGTTTCTAGCCTGGCTCTGATACCACTGTATGGTTTTTCTTGCACCATGCCTAGGGTTTGGTTTGCATCAAACATGCTATAACAAAACTTTTAGGGGTGCTAAACAAAACCGACCATGAATCGAACTAGAAAATTAGGGTAACAAAGAACTAGTATCGCATACTAATAGTAGTCTAACACTAAGAGGTGAGTAATACTGTTAGTTGTATGTATGCCTTAGAGGCCAGTATTGTACAGATGATGTATATTATATTGGATGCTTGGACATATATAGAGATGACTTTCTTGCTCGATATGATAGTATGCTATCTGGTTACTCTTTATCTTAACATGTACACTTGTCTCTTTAAACTGTCTTATAGTTACATGTTGGTAAAGCCCTTAGGATGTGTACTTGACTACCTGGACTATGATGCAGATCATACTAGTGGGGACATGGTAGTCCATAAGTAAATCCTTCAAGGTCCCTAGTCGTGGGTGTATCGAGACGGGGCATCGATATACCAGTGTAGACTAGCGTATACGCTTCTCGACCCATGAGATGGGCGATGGATGATCCCATATCCATTGGTGTTTGACATCAGAGATGGTGTACGGGTGCTTAGTGGAGACTGGGTATACTGGACGGACTCGCCGAGAACTCCCAGATGGTATTATACCTCAAGTCAGATGGCAGTTCTCAGGTGACACTTGTACAGGTTAGTCTGTAGACCCGAGATCGTCATAGAGTCTTGTGTGATTCCCACTGTGCTTTGATCTCCACCTTACCACGCCCATGAGGGCGTGCAAAATGGTGGTCTTTGGGTACAGTCCCGAGTCACATGGAGTCAATGAGCGATAGGAGGGGTTTCGTCTCTCCCGGTATTGGAGGTTGATGTTGCGCTGTGCTCGATTGGCCGTAACAGGGAAGTCCCTGGCCAGGGCTGATCAGAGATTTGCTGGTAAGTGTTACCAGTAGTTTCTCGACCCGTTATGAGCCTCACATCGGCACGACTTATCGGTTATTGGGGTCTGACGTTTACCACCCCTAGACTTGATATGCGACATATCAGACGAACAAACCGGACTGTACGGTAAGTGTTACTGGTTGGATTCACAGGAGTGTGAGCGGGCTAGCTCGTCGATCTTTTGATCGCTCAATACCCGGATGGCCGTTACGTTTAGCAGACCGCTTGCGGCTTGTGGGTGCTTGATATGATCATCATCTGCTACCGGCGTATTGACGAGTCTTTAGAGTCCTACACAGAGGTTTCCTGGCTTAAGCGAAACGAAATAGGAGCGCATATGAGATATGTGCGGGACCGAGAATAATGCGTGTATGTGATACCGCATTTCATTCTCACGATGAATGTTTCGATTGGTTGTATGCGATATAACCTAGTTATCGAATCATTGATTCGATAAATCGATACATTGTATACTAGTCGGTTATGTGCGACATGACCGGATCACTGAATCAAGTGTTGATTTAATGTATAATTGTATATTTGATATATTAATTTGCATTAACTAGTATTGGTTCATTTTAAAAGGATTTTCTCACTTGAAGTGCACATTGTATATATGATATGCTTTTGTGTGCACTTGATTGTATCATGTTTGATGATACATACTTACTTGGGTTTGTGCAAAGAATAAAACCATGGTTATGATAATGGTTAGGGTTTTGTATTATTCATTTATTTATTTATCCATTCTTTATTTATTTAATTAGATAAAAGAAAAGAAAATGGTTTCTTTTTATCATGAAGCTTGTTGAAGCTTCATGAAGCTTTGACTAAAGAGACCTTTTGTCTTCATGCTTAACCCTAACCATTCCCATTTACCATGGTCTATTCTCTACACTTAACCTTAGTTAGCTTATGATAAGTATTGATTTTTATTTTCATTTTAATTCAACACTTATCATATTCTTTCTTCTTTCTTGATCATCTTCTTCTTCAAGAAAAGCTTGATGCCATCAATGGCAACTTGAGTTCTAAAGTGAGAAATCCAATTCTAAAGTGAACCCACCTCCTATTTCTTCACCCTCTACCTCTTGCCAAGTTATTTTGGGTGTTTTCTTCATAAGTTTTACAAATTTGTGAAGTCGGAGCTTGAACTTGTGATGTCTCGACGTAGATCATCTTCGGCACGAAACCGACGACCTAGTTCGCCCAATTCTTCGATGAAGCCGACGTTTGAGTTCGGGATTCGAGACGGACAGCGAGAGGACGCCTACGTGGAGCTTAGGAAGTGGACAAACGGATCTACAAAGGTTGTAGCCTCTCTCCTTTAGTTAAGATGTTAACTAGATTTGTTTTTCGCCTAAACCTCCAGCCGACGATCCGTATTAGGGTTTCTCGGCACCCTTAAAATTTTAAATTGGCATGGTTGATGTCTTGTGAGACCTCTATAGTGTGCCTAGTAACCCTACAGTGGTATCAGAGCCTAGCTAGTGCCTTAGGCGATGCGTAGACGACGTTTGAAATCCGAACGAACCGAAACCCTAGAATTTTCATGCTCTCTGGACTTTTTTCAAATTCTGGGATTTTCCTGAATTAAAAATATGCAGAAAACTCATCAGGGAATTGTAGGAATTACTGTGAAGCCCGTACCCATAAATCCTCCAAAGTACGGCGGAACCGCGGCAGAAGCATGGCTTCTGCGGCGGTTCCGCGGCCAATTGATGACGTCACCTTCCCATTTTTGCACAGTAATTCCTCTTTCACAGTGATGAATTTTCTGGGAATTTTTAATTTGACTCAAGAGTTGAGTGTTCTGGGGTTGTATTGGGAATCGACGATTCGATCGGATTATTAAACTTCGCCTATATGTTTTTCCGGATAATTTTTTGATATGTTAAAAAGTTCGACCGGATATAAATACCCAACTTTTCCCCTGCCGGAAAATATCCAAGTGTTGGATTTTTGTGTGGTTTAAGGACGTTTTGAGTAGTGCAAGTAACGCGATGGTCCCTCTGGAAGACAACAAACCTTAACTCGATTATGTGACCGTCTTGAACTGCCCTTCGAACCTTCGGGTTTGGGGAAGTACGGCGTGCCACATGTGAGGCGTTGGGTTGACCCTTCTACGGCTGGACCGTTGGTACTGAGGCATGAAGTGAATGTCTTTGAACCTATTTCATGTGTTGATCGGTTTCGAGAAAACTTGGGTGTTCGAATGTTCGATCGGAAAGTTTGATATTTTCTATTTATCCGGAATGGGATACAATAATTGGAATTCACAAACAGTTATGAGATAACTGAATGAATGTTATAAATCTAGCGGTTTAGTTTCATTTGATATTGAAAAGAGTTTTCGATAATGAGACTAAAATGCGGGGTTTATAACTGTTAGGCATGTGATGTCTAAGTATTTCAAATGATTAGGCATGTGATGTCTAAAAGGGTTGCGGATTCCAACTGTTGTAGTTTTACACTTTCTTTTCTGTGACCGTAAGTGTAATATGTGATATCGCCGGTTTTGTTGCTATATGTCAACGACAATTGGGATACGCATATTTACTTACGTTGATGACATGTGATGTTATGTGTTGCTGGATATGTTATATTGGATTGTCGTGTTTGAATAGCCGGGGGTTTTTATGTGAGATGAGTGGTTTTTCATTTTCATTCATGTAAAAACTTGTATGTAATATTCTTTTATTTGGGGAACTTCCAGGGAGCGGAAGTTGTCACCTTTTGTATATTATTTACTTTTCCGCATTAGGATAGACCCAAGGAGGGGAGCACAAGTAACCGGGTTCTGGGGTCCAGTGGGAGACCAACTCGAGGAGTCGAGTCCGGGTCTCCTAACCCTAGAATTGGCAGGGTTGCTTGCCGCTCTCGTAGGGGTCTAGGGGTGTGGGATTGGCTATTGATCACGACCGTGGAATCCGTGTTTTATACTGGCTCGTATTGAAAACACGAACGTCCTAGTATATCCAATATTTCATATGTTTCTTCTGCTGCGATGTCTGTGATGTGATCATGTGATGTTCTGTGATAGATACTGTATATAGTATATATGATATATTATATAGACGTTACTTATGTTTTACACCTGCGCTAGCCCTGTCCCGCTCTGCCGTTAGTTACCTAACCTAACGGTGCACGAGGGGACATCGAGGCGAATGCGGATGGCATAAGTGTACGTCGTATTTATCTGTGATGTTTAGATACTTAAATGATGGGACTTCATTAATGTGATTAATGAAAGAAAAAGAAACCTAAGATGTTGTAGAATCAAATTTTAAACAAAACAGGTAGCTACAGTTCTTGCTTTGCATAGCGGTATATATGATATACCCTGCACCTTATTCGATGAGGAAAGGACCGAGATCCCTTCACCGGGAGTGACTCCTTTAGCAATAACTGGCAGATGCTACACACTCGGTTTGACTTTTGATTGCTTCTATAGTTTCTGCTTTGCACAGTGATATATATGATATATCCCGCACCTCATTCGACGAGGAAAGGGCCGACGATCCCTTCACCGGGAGTGACCCCTTTAGCAAAACTAGAAAAGCCTCAAAATCACTCCATTTCAAAACTTCATTCGATTCTACAACGATATCAAGTTCATTACGCTCATGGTTTTTTCTGAAAGAACCCGCGTAGCCCTCCGTCATTTCAGATAGATATTATTTAGTATTCGTGCTATGTTTGTTGACTTAGTCAAGGCATAGTGTATGGTAGCTAAATTATGTTTATCTGTAACAACATGAGATGTGATTGGATTAGAGCATTCGCACGGCCTTGTTGACTCAGTCAAGGGTCGTACGGGTGGGTTTAATTCAATCGGGAAATGTACGGGTTGAACTTGACTTGCGATTTATGGTTTGTTGACTTAGTCAAGGTCATAGATCGCTAGGGGCAAAAGCATTATCGGGAATTTCAAGTGTTGAAATTTGCAATGAGATTGCATACCTTCTATGAGATAGTTGGATCCCGATACCCACTGCGAGTAAGAGTTACTCCTGGGAGAGTTTTACACATTACAATTAGCCGATCAAGTAGGTGTCTAGAAAGGTGTTAACGAGGTTACGCCTCTGGGAAAACGAGGTTTACATTAATTAGGTTCGTGCGAAAGCACGGGGGACCTCCCTCAAAGTACCGACACTGGCCTGGCGGAAAGATTGGCGAACTTGTAGTGTGTAATTAATCCCGGCTAGTCTTTCCTTTTAGGGTTTGAAGGAAGATTTGATAAAAAGCAGTGGGAGCCATCCTGATTAGATAAGATAATAACCAATCTGATCTTGCACGAGCATACGCTAAAGTGTTTTCTTCTCTCTCTCTCCAGGTAGCGACCATTTCATGCCTTAATCAAGATAATAATATGGATGTATTGACCAAACCCGCATGTTATACTGTGCAGGGGAACGTTGGACCCGTTCTATCTTATAAATGTTATAAGACTGAACAGGAAACAGGAGAATATCTAGATTCTCACGCCGCCCAAACGGAGAACGTGCATGATGATGCACCTTCTTCGGGTGTGTTTGTTATTGAGAACTGTTTCTCAGTTCACCCTACGTCCTGGGTATTAGATACCGGATCAGGATCCCACATATGTAAGCAGTTACATGGGCTACGGAAAGGTAGAGAACTGGGAAAAGGTGATCATTCCGTTCAAGTAGGGAATGGGGCAAATGTTGCAGCCAAAGCAGTTGGCATATATCACCTGGTATTACCAAATGGTGATACACTAGTCCTGAATGAGTGCTATTATATACCGAACATGATGTGCAACATTATATCAGTTTCATTATTAAGTAAAGAAGGATATAATTTTGTAGTAAAGGATAATGTTATGAACATATTCCTGGATCAAAAGTTGATTGCATCAGGCTCGCTACATAATGGCATATTCATCCTCAATCAAAATACAGTCTTCAATATACAAAACACACACAAGAGGAAAAGCTCAGAAATGAGCGAATCCTTCTTGTGGCACTGTAGACTTGGCCATATCAATGAGACACGACTAGCTAAGTTGCATAAGAATGGATATTTGAATTCATTCGAATTATCATCTTATGACACTTGACATTCATGTCTCAAAGGAAAAATGACCAAAACTCCGTTTACGGGACACGGAGAAAGAGTTACAGAACTCTTGGGACTAGTGCATAGTGATGTATGCGGTCCTATGTCTACACACGCCAGAAATGGTTCTTCCTACTTCATTACATTCACTGACGATCTCTCTAGATACGGGCATGTGTTCCTGTTGAAACACAAGTCTGAAGCTTTTGAGAAATTCAAAGAATATAAGCACGAGGTAGAGAACCAAACGGGTAAAAGTATTAAGATTCTTCGATCTGATCGAGGAGGTGAATACTTAAGCAGTGAATTCCTGGATTATCTAAAAGAGAATGGGATTCTCTCTCAGCTTACTCCTCCTTATACACCACAGCACAACGGTGTATCGGAACGAAGGAATCGCACCCTATTAGATATGGTGCGTTCAATGATGAGCAATGCTGAGTTACCTATTTCCTTTTGGGGGTATGCGCTTGAGACAGCCATATACCTATTGAATCTGGTTCCGTCTAAATCTGTACCTACCACACCATATGAGATATGGAGTGGGAAGAGACCATATTTTAAACGAATTAAGATATGGGGTTGTCCGGCCTATGTCAAAAAGCAAAATCCGGACAAACTCGAGGCACGATCTGTCCTTTGCAAGTTTGTGGGATATCCTAAGAATTCTCAAGGATATTTTTTCTACCAAGCTGAGGAACAAAGAGTGTTTGTTGCTCAACATGCCATCTTTTTGGAAAGGGAATTTCTTGCAAAAGAAACTAATGGCAAAGAGGTAGAGCTGGAAGAGGTTCCAGCACCACAAACTGCAACTAACGATTTAGTAGAACCAGAGGATTCAGTGGTGCCCGACGTACCCCAGCCTCTCCGCCGATCTAGTAGGGTTTCTCGTCCACCTGAGAGATACTATGGTTTTCTCATTGATGGTGGCAGTGAGGATTGCATCATGGAGGATGATGACCCAACTAGCTTTGAGCAGGCCATCACAAGTGGGGACTCAGTGAAATGGCTAGATGCTATGCGGTCCGAGATGGAATCCATGTACACCAAAAAAGTATGGACTTTGGAAGTTGCTCCTGAAGGGGTAAAACCCATTGGGAGCAAGTGGATCTTCAAGAAAAAACTTGGTGTAGATGGGAAAGTGGAGACTTTCAAAGCTAGACTTGTAGCAAAGGGTTTTCGTCAAAGACCAGGTGTGGACTATGACGAAACCTTTTCTCCAGTGGCTATGCTTAAATCCATCCGAATCATGCTTGCCATCGCTGCATATCATGACTACGAAATCTGGCAAATGGATGTTAAGACCGCCTTTCTAAATGGTGATTTAGAAGAGTGCGTATACATGACTCAGCCAGAGGGCTTCGTAGACAGTGGGAGCAGCGAGAAGGTGTGCAAGCTGCTTAAATCCATTTATGGATTAAAGCAAGCATCGCGGAGTTGGAACATCTGCTTTGACATCGTTATCAAAGAGTTTGATTTCGTCAAAAACCCAGATGAACCTTGTATTTACAAGAAGGTGGCAGAGAGTAAGGTTGTCTTCCTCGTATTGTACGTGGACGACATACTCTTGATAGGAAATGATATTCCTATGCTGCAATCGGTCAAGCTCTTCTTATCACAAAGATTCTCAATGAAAGATCTTGGTGATGCCTCCTGCATATTGGGAATTAGGATCTATAGAGATAGATCCAAAAGGATATTGGGATTGTCCCAATCCAGGTACATTGACACCATACTAAAAAGGTTTAGTATGGAAGAATCCAAGCGTGGGAACCAACCCACGATCTCTGGACTCACTCTCTCAAAAGAGATGTCTCCCAAGACTGATTTGGAGAGAGCTCGCATGCAAGGGATACCCTATGCTTCGACAGTAGGCTCTATCATGTATGCGATGCTATGTACCAGACCCGATGTTGCATACTCACTAAGTGTAGTGAGTCGGTATCAAGCAGATCCTGGAGAGAGTCACTGGACAGCTGTGAAGAACATTCTCAAGTACTTACGAAGGACTAGAGATATGTTCTTGGTGTATGGTAACGGAGAACTCCAAGTGGAGTCCTTTACCGATTCGAGCTTCCAGAGTGATAAGGACGACTCTAAGTCGCAGTCGGGATTTGTCTTTACCCTTTACGGAGGGGCGGTTAGCTGGAAGAGTTCCAAGCAGGAAACTGTGTCAGACTCGACGATGGAGGCTGAATACATCGCTGCCAACGATGCTGCCAAAGAGGCTGTCTGGATCAAGAAGTTCATTACTGAACTTGGAGTGGTTCCATCCATTGAGCATCCAATACCTTTGTATTGCGATAACAATGGAGGGGTGACTTTGGCCAAGGAACCCAGGTCCCATCAGCGGTCCAGGCATATTCTGAGGCGGTATCACCTGATCCGGGAGATAGTTGATCGCCGGGAGATCGAGGTCAGGAGAGTTGACACGAAGAACAACACGGCGGATCCACTCACGAAGGCCATTCCCCAGATACAGTTTGAGAGACTCTTCGGGATGCTCGGTATGCGATACTACAGCAGCTGGCCCAAGTGCAAGTGGGAGATTGTTAGTTGTATGTATGCCCTAGAGGCCAGTATTGTACAGATGATGCATATTATATTGGATGCTTGGACATATATAGAGATGACTTTCTTGCTCGATATGATAGTATGCTATCTGGTTACTCTTTATCTTAACATGTACACTTGTCTCTTTAAACTGTCTTATAGTTACATGTTGGTAAAGCCCTTAGGATGTGTACTTGACTACCTGGACTATGATGCAGATCATACTAGTGGGGACATGGTAGTCCATAAGTAAATCCTTCAAGGTCCCTAGTCGTGGGTGTATCGAGACGGGGCATCGATATACCAGTGTAGACTAGCGTATACGCTTCTCGACCCATGAGATGGGCGATGGATGATCCCATATCCATTGGTGTTTGACATCAGAGATGGTGTACGGGTGCTTAGTGGAGACTGGGTACACTGGACGGACTCGCCGAGAACTCCCAGATGGTATTATACCTCACGTCAGATGGCAGTTCTCAGGTGACACTTGTACAGGTTAGTCTGTAGACCCGAGATCGTCATAGAGTCTTGTGTGATTCCCACTGTGCTTTGATCTCCACCTTACCACGCCCATGAGGGCGTGCAAAACGGTGGTCTTTGGGTACAGTCCCGAGTCACATGGAGGCAATGAGCGATAAGAGGGGTTTCGTCTATCCCGGTATTGGGGGTTGATGTTGCGCTGTGCTCGATTGGCCGTAACAGGGAAGTCCCTGGCCAGGGCTGATCAGAGATTTGCTAGTAAGTGTTACCAGTAGTTTCTCGACCCGTTATGAGCCTCACATCGGCACGACTTATCGGTTATTGGGGTCTGACGTTTACCACCCCTAGACTTGATATGCGACATATCAGACGAACAGACCGGACTGTACGATAAGTGTTACTGGTTGGATTCACAGGAGTGTGAGCGGGCTAGCTCGTCGATCTTCTGATCGCTCAATACCCAGATGGCCGTTACGTTTAGCAGACCGCTTGCGGCTTGTGGGTGCTTGATATGATCATCATCTGCTACCGGCGTATTGACGAGTCTTTAGAGTCCTACACAGAGGTTTCCTGGCTCAAGCGAAACGAAATAGGAGCGCATATGAGATATGTGCGGGACCGAGAATAATGCGTGTATGTGATACCGTATTTCATTCTCGCGATGAATGTTTCGATTGGTTGTATGCGATATAACCTAGTTATCGAATCATTGATTCGATAAATCGATACATTGTATACTAGTCGGTTATGTGCGACATGACCGGATCATTGAATCAAGTGTTGATTTAATGATTTAATGTATAATTGTATATTTGATATATTAATTTGCATTAACTAGTATTGGTTCATTTTAAAAGGATTTTCTCACTTGAAGTGCACATTGTATATATGATATGCTTTTGTGTGCACTTGATTGTATCATGTTTGATGATACATACTTACTTGGGTTTATGCAAAGAATAAAACCATGGTTATGATAATGGTTAGGGTTTTGTATTATTCATTTATTTATTTATCCATTCTTTATTTATTTAATTAGATAAAAGAAAAGAAAATGGTTTCTTTTTATCATGAAGCTTGTTGAAGCTTCATGAAGCTTTGACTAAAGAGACCTTTTGTCTTCATGCTTAACCCTAACCATTCCCATTTACCATGGTCTATTCTCTACACTTAACCTTAGTTAGCTTATGATAAGTATTGATTTTTATTTTCATTTTAATTCAACACTTATCATATTCTTTCTTCTTTCTTGATCATCTTCTTCTTCAAGAAAAGCTTGATGCCATCAATGGCAACTTGAGTTCTAAAGTGAGAAATCCAATTCTAAAGTGAACCCACATCCTATTTCTTCACCCTCTACCTCTTGCCAAGTTGTTTTGGGTGTTTTCTTCACAAGTTTTACAAATTTGTGAAGTCAGAGCTTGAACTTGTGATGCCTCGACGTAGATCATCTTCGGCACGAAGCCGACGACCTAGTTCGCCCAATTCTTCGATGAAGCCTACGTTTGAGTTCGGGATTCGAGACGGACAGCGAGAGGACGCCTACGTGGAGCTTAGGAAGTGGAAAAACGGATCTGCAAAGGTTGTAGCCTCTCTCCTTTAGTTAAGATGTTAACTAGATTTGTTTTTTGCCTAAACTTCTAGCCGACGATCCGTATTAGGGTTTCTCGGCACCCTTAAAATTTTAAATTGGCATGGTTGATGCCTTGTGAGACCTCTATAGTGTTCCTAGTAACCCTACAAATACAACCTTTGTAGACCTTCTCTTTGTGGCTCCTTGGATCAACTTGGTGTTTGAACCGGTTCCCTTGAGTCCTTCGAAGTCCACGACGATCCACCACGGAGTCCCTTGGCTCAAGCTCCTTGCTTCACTCTATCTAAATGGAAGTGGAGCAAACAACCTACACTAGTGGGCTAGACTAATATAGATTGGTGATGTGGGTTTGGATCTCACTTAAAAACCTTTCTTCTTTATGTTCTTCACTCACTTGAAAAAGCTAGAGAGCTTGAATGAGGAAGAAGAAGGGGAATGGCTAAGCTTAACTCATGTGAGAATAATCAACATAATCAATAGAGAGAGGGGGGGTTATCTCATCCCAAACCATGGTTACAAAATATCTAGATATTTTGATACTTGAATTAAGCAAAATAATGGGCAACAAAAAACCATGGGAGATAAAACCTTGGTTTTGACTTTAGTCAACACCAAAGAAAAGTGTAGAAAATCAACCATGATTTTATCCCCATTTTGTTTTTCTCAATAATAAAAATATATAAATATATTACCATGTGAGTCTTGCATTGCCATCACCAATGTATCATCAACCATGACACATGTATGCATGTATGTGTGCATCTATATCAATATATACATACACTCATGCATGCATCATAAAGAAATAGGTTTTAATAAATGAGCTAATGGACTTAATATTAAATCAACACTTGATTTAATAACCCGGTCATATCACATACGACCCATCCAATAGTAAACGCCCGATTAAAATACGGTATCAAATACACGCATTTAATCGAGCTCCCGCGCATATCCCATATGCACCCCACATCATTTTGCCTGAGCTAGGAAACCCCTTTGTGGGAATCTAAGACTCGTCAATACGCTAGAAGTAGGCAGTGATCATATCACATACCCACAAACCGTCAGCGGCACTAGCTGTACGTAACGGCTCCAAGGTATTGAACGATCAGAAGAAAAACAAGCGAATATGTCAAAACTCCCATCGAGCCAACTGGCAACACTTATCGTAGAGTCCGGTCTCTTCGTCAGATATGCTGCATATCGAGTCTAGGGATGGTATCGTCGACCCTAATAACTCAATAAGTCATGTCGGTATATGGCCTATAACAGATCGAGAAACTACTGATAACACTTATCAGTAAATCTCAACAGCCCTGGCCAGGTACTTCCAGTTATAGCCAATCGTGCATAGCGCAACATCAACCCCCAATACCGGGAGAGACGAAACCCCTTCTATCTCTTATTGCCTCCATGTGCCTCAGGACTGTACCCAAAATTCACATGTTTGCACGACTCAGTAGAGCCGTGGTAGGATGGAGATCAAAATATAGTGGGAGGACACACAAGACTCGATGACGATCTCAGGTCTACAGACTAACCTGTACCCGTGTCACCTGAGAACTGCTATCCGACGATAGATATAATACCACATAGGAGTTCTCGGCAAGTTCGTTCAGTATACCAGTCTCCACTAAGCACCCGTATACAGTCTTTGATGTTACCACACCAATGGATACGGGATTATCCATCGCCCATCATATGGGTCAAGTAACGTATATGCTAGTCTACTCTGGAATATCGATACCCCGTCTCGATACACCCACGACTAGGAACATTTCAAGGATATGCTTATAAACTACACATGTCCCACTAGTATGATTTGTATCATAATCCCAGTAGTCAAGCAAATATCCTAAGGGCTTTATCAACATGTACCAAATGAGTAATATGCATGATCAAGTGAACATATTAAGATAAAGATCAACCAGATAGCATACTATCATGTCGAGCAAGAATGTCCTCTGAATATATATACACACATACCGATACATCCACTATCATATAATGGCCTCTAGGGCATACATATATCCAACAATATTGATGAAACAAGACAAGCTAAAGTTCCATAAGGATGCATATTTGAATCCGTTCGAATTTACATCTTATGAAACTTGTCAGTCATGTCTCAAAGACCAGGTGACCAAATCTCTGTTTACTGGAAACGGAAAAATAGCTACAGAACTCTTGGACAGATACATGTTGATGTATGCGGTCCTATGTCTACATATGCCAGGTATGGTTCTGCGTACTTTATTACATTCACCAATATTCTCTCAAGATACGGACATGTGTTCTTGTTGAAACACAAAACTGAATCTTTCGAGAATTTCAAGGAATATAAGTACAAAATTGAGAACCAGATGGATAAAGATATTCAAATACATCGATATGATCGGGGAGAAGAATACTGGAGCACGAAATTCCGAGACTATTTAAAAGAGATTGAGATTCTCTCTCATTTACTCCTCCGTATACACCATAGCACAACGGAATATCGGGGTGGAGGAATCGCACCCTATGAGATATGGTGCGCTCTATGATGAGTAATGCTGAGTTACTCATTTCCTTTTAGGGACATGCACTTGAGAAGATACATACCTATTGAATAGAGTTTCGTTCAAATCCGTTGCCTACCACTCCATATGAGATATGGAATGGGAAGAGACCATCTATTAAATGAGTTAAGATATGGGGTTGTCCGGCCTATGTTGAAAAGCATAATCCGGACAATCTTGAGGCAAGGTCAGTTCTGTGCAAGTTTGTAGGATATCCCAAACATTTGCGAGGGAATATCTTCTACCACACTGAGGAACAAAAGGTGTTTTGTTTCTCGACATGCCACCTTTTTAGAAAAGGAATTTCTTGTGGAAGAAATTAGTGGCGATGAGGTTGAACTGGAAGAAGTTCCAGCAAAGCAAACTATAACTGACGATTTGGTGGAACCAGAGGATTCAACAGTCCCCGACGAACCGCTGCCACTCCGTAGATCTAGTTGGGTTCCTCATCCACCTGAGAGGTACTACATTTTTCTTATAGACAGTGGGATCAAGGATTGCATCATGGAGATGATGACCCAACTAGTTTCGAGCAGGCCATCACAAGTGGAGACTATGTGAAATGGCTGGATGCTATGCGATCTGAGATGGAATCCATGTACACCAACAAAGTATTGACTTTGGATGTTGCTCCTGAAGGGGTAAAACCCATCGGGAGTAAGAGGATCTTTGACAAAGATAATTTGGTGTAGCTAGAAAAGTTGAGACTTTCAAAGCTATGCTTAAGTCCATCAGGATCCTACTTGCCATTGCTGCATACCATGACTACGAAATCTGGTAAACTGCACGTCAAAACCGCTTTTCTAAATGGTGATTTAGAAGAGAGCGTGTATATGACACTGTTGGATATAATGCCTTCAAAGTCAATTATTGGATCGCAGGTACGTGATTGCAATGATTGAGGCAGGACCTATACCGATAGGACAGTCTTGCTCGAGATGATAATATGCTATCTGGTTTGTATTTATTATAGTGTACATGCTTTAGTTCACTATTGCATGTTGATAGAGCCCATAGGATTCTTGCTTGACTGCCACCAGTATGATGGAGATCATATACGTGGGAGCTGGGGTCTATAAGCACATCCTTAAAGTGTCCCTAGTCGTGGGAGTTTCGTGACAGGGCATCGATACTCCAGAGTAGACTAATGAATACAGTCGAGACCCTGACGAGGGGCGGTGGCCGGTCTCACAAGCCATTGGTGTCAGTTGGTTCACCTAAGATGTATACAGGTGCTCATTGCGTTATGAGTACACCGAACATGACTCGCCGGGAACATGCTAGTTGGTATTATACATATCGTCAGATAGCAGTTCCCAGGTGACATGTGTACAGGTTAGTCTGTCGAACTGAGATCGTCATTTGTCTCGTGTGAGTTCCCACTGTGCTTTGATTACTACCCTACCACGGCTCAAAGGATTCGTGCAAACAGGTTTTAGTTGGGTACATTCCCGAGCCACATGGAGGCAGTGAGCGGATCATCAGGGATTCGTCTCTCCCGGTATTGGGGGTGAGATCGCGCTGTGTTTAGGAGAGCCATTACACGAAATCCCTGTCCAGAGTAATCGAGATTTATTGGTAGGTATTCCAGTAGTATCTCAGGGTGTTCTAGGCTACTTTCTGACATGACTTATACAGCTATTGGGGGTCTGACGTTTACCAGCCCTCTAGGCCCGATATGCGATACTCATAGACGAACGGACCGGACTGTACAGATATTGTCACTGTCAGGCTCAGTAGGGTTTCTGGATGAGTTCACTCATCAGCTTCCCTTCCGATCAATACATCGGCAACCGTTACGTACAGCTAGTACCTCTGACGTGCTAATGATTATACCCAGTGCCAGTGTATTGATGAGTCATTAGAGTCCCCCAAAGACAGTTTCCCAAGTTCGGGCGAAACGTTGTAGAGGCCGTATGGTAATATGGCAGGGTTCGATCATGATCTGTGATCGGACGGATAATACTAGTGGGCTTTGGTTTAAGCCGGATCCTAGTATTATATTGTAGAATTTTTTTGTCTCATTGCATTTGTGTTCGGTCGGAATACAAATGCGGGTATGTATTTACAGTTGAGGTGTAATCTCATAATTTGCTACGAGATTAATTTGGGAATTGCCAGATTTCTTTTCCCGTCTTAAACATCACCCTCTATGTTTTATCCTTGTGAGCATTGACCTTGACTTTGTATATTCTTAGCCATTCTTGCATTAAATGGGCATGGCTTAATAGTGAACATTGTTGTAGGCTTGGGCTGATTGTGTAGTGTGATGGCTTATCCTTGCTTATTGCTTATTGCTTATTGCGCTTATTGCTTATTGCTTATTGCTTGGGGGGGTTCCATGCAATTTCGCCGCTGGCTGGTTCTAGGTGCCAGGGGGTTCTCTGCAATTTGGCCATCCAAAAAGGGGGTTCCATGCAATTTCGCCGCTGGCTGGTTCTAGGTGCCAGGGGGTTCTCTGCAATTTGGCCATCCAAAAAGGGGAGGGCCTTTTCTGCGGTGAATGATTAAATTATTCTTGCTTGGGGGGGTTCCATGCAATTTCGCCGCTGGCTGGTTCTAGGTGCCAGGGGGTTCTCTGCAATTTGGCCATCCAAAAAGGGGAGGGCCTTTTCTGCGGTGAATGATTAAATTATTCATGATGGTTTTCTCTGGGAAGATCCTTTGATGGTGGCTGGAATATTTGAGGAGAGGGGATTAATTTATGAGCTTCTGGATTCACCTCACAACTACACTCTTACATCCACAGAGAGTTTTCTTTCCTTGATTGGCTTTTGCACACATTTGTGTGTGAGCTGCACTATGGCCGAGCATTCCACAGAGAGCCAATTTTTGGTGTACTCGTTTTTAGTTTTTCCTCCATGAAAATCCTTGCTCACAACAAAATTGGCAACTTCACTCTTGAGACAGAATATTCTACACTCTCTCTACTTCATTCTTGGACATGATGGCTAGCAAACTTCATGTCCGAGTTGTCTCGGTTCGAGGCAGGAGCCCGTATAAAGATTCGATGACGTGGTGCCATTTTGACGAGCGAGACCGGGAGCGGACTTCGTCGGCGCAGCAGCGGGGAGCTTGTGCGGAGATTAAAGACCGAAAGACACGGATCGATCGGTATAATTTCCAAACTCCTTTTACATTTTACTAGTTTACGGTTAATGGGACGATCCGGGTATATGGTCGCGGTGGCGCCGGTTTTGTAAAAAGTTTTTGTTCCGCATTTGGCGTCGGTTTGACGGCCGGAGCGCCGCCGTACCTCAACATGGTATCAAAGACATCCATTAACCGCTTACTAGCTTGTTCTAACATGTTTAAAATATCGATCAGACAAAATTTCCGAAACCGCAATTTCTGTTCTAAAGTTTCTGTCGAATTTATTTTGTCGTCGAAAAATTATTTTGATTGTTTCAGAAAATCAGGTAAGCCTTTTAAAGACACCACAAGAAATTTGATAGCACGATGCCTCTGTGTCACCGCGGAACTGCGGCCAAACCCACGTGTTTGCCGCGGTTGCGCGGCAGAACAGTAGCTTCACTGCACCATTTTTCTTGTGGCAGTCTTTTGCATGGAAATGTGGTTTCTTGAACTTTTATTTTTGGCCCAGATTATTTTGAGTACTGTATTTGTACTTGGGGCCCACTTCGGGAAGTTTTGTCAATCGGAATTTTAAATGTGTTAGTTTACAGTGGTTACATTATATCTCCGACCGTGAATGTCATTTGAACGGTAAAACTTGTCTAATTTCTATAGTTCTTTTAGATGGGTTTTGCGAACGTGACATTCACGTTGATGTTCTGTGTTGTGCTGTGATGTTGCGGATTTGTCGTGGTGGATAGCTCCTGTGCAATGGTAGTGCTGTTTGGATTTATTTGTACATTTGATATTGCGGGTCGAGCGTCCGACTTGTGGACTGCCGTCACTGCCTGTTTGTATATTATTCTTTTGGGGCACGACCGGGATAAGGTCGGTGTACCCGTTCTATATATTTTCTTTTCTGTACTAGGATTACCCCAAGGTTGGGTGCACGGATAGCCGGGTTCTGGAGGGCAACAGACCCGCATCTCATGGCGTTGAGACGGAGGGGGCTTCACTCTAGAATTGGCGCGCTATTCGCCGCACTCGTAGGGATACAGGTTGACCCAAGCAGGGGTGCTCAAGTTACCGGATTCCGTGAAGTGCTGGGTGGTCCATTCACTTTGCTGAAGGGGGCTGCCTCGCTTCTGGTTTTGGCGGGTAACTTGCCGCGCTCGTAGGGGTCTAGGATTTCATTGCACAGGCTATCCACACGACCGGGGGAACGTCGGGTTTCATTTGCGGCTCTATGAAACCCGGGTATCCCAGATTATCTGTATTGTTCTGTGATGCTTATTACTTTTCTGTGATGTTGCATTTATCACGCCTGGATCGATTATTATATATTGATATATATACTAGTAGATGTTGTATATGTTTTACACCCGCGCTAGTCCAGTCCCCGCTCTGGCGTTAGCTAAGTAACCTAACGGGTGATGACGGGACCCAGTGGCGAATGCGGATGGAATATACGTACATTTTATTTTCTTTCTTTTCTGGTGTGATCAATTGATGGGACTGCGTTGATCTTATCAATGCAAGGAAAACAAACCTATATTTGATGTTGTTGGAACCAATTTTTCAAAAAGCTGTTATTACAAGGTCGTTCTCTTTTTTTTGCACAGTGGTATTCGGTTATAAATATCCAGCACCTTATTCGACGAGGCAAGGGACGGGATCCCTTCACCAGGAGTGACCCCTTGGACAGAGGTTTGCGTCAGGGTAATAACTTTACTATAGTCGATTACTTTTTGCTTTGCATCGTGGTATTCAGTTTGGAATATCCTGCACCTCATTCGACGAGGAAATAGCCGAGATCCATTCACCGGGAGTGACCTCTTTAGCAAAGGTTTTCGCTACTATATTTTTATAAAACCACTTGGATTCCTTCAACGATATCAAGTTCATTACGCTAAAGGTTTTTCGCCAAAAACCAGCCGTAGCCCTTCGTCATTTCAGATTAGTATTGCTTAGTATTCGTGCTACGTTTGTCGTTGCTATTTGCCCAGGCGTAGTGTACGGTAGCTCTGTAATGCTTTTCTATCGCATAGATATGTGGATTGGTTAGGACAGTCGTATGACTTTGTTGATTATTCGTCAAGGGTCGTGCGGGTGGGTTTAACGCAATCAAGATAATGACGGGTTGAACTTCATTAGGACCTTTTGATTTGTTGATTATTCGTCAAGGTCACTTGGGTGCTAGGGGTAAAATCACATCGGGAGTTTCAAACATACAGGAAACTTTCCAGGCTTGCGCATACCTTCTGGAGTGTGATGACGTGAGTGGCTTCCTTTACGTTATCATGCGATGATAGTTAGATCCCGATTCCCACTGATGAGTAGTATTACTCCCCGGGTGATTCCGGCTAATTATTCTTTCAGGTTTGGAGGAGAATTTGAGAAAACAGTAGGAGGTTTCCTCATTAGATAAAGTGATTAACCATTCTGATCTAGGTTAGAGTGCACGCAGAGTGTTTCTTCTCTTTCTTTCTTTGACTGCGACCATGACCCGACCCTAGACTACAACTCAGTGACCAAGTAAACCAAACTTTCTTATAACACTGGCTTTTGGATTGTCTGAGTTGCATATCCATTGCCACTACTTCTTTTACCCTTTGTATTTCTCCAGAACACCTCGTATTATTACGAACATCCACTTCCATTGGATAAATCCATCGTATGGTTATATACGAACTCGGAGGAACTTCTACGAGGATGGATTCTGGTTCTGGAGAGATTGAATAGGATTATTCAGTTGTCTTTTCCTTTTACCTTCTCTCATGTTGTGAGGGCTCCTAGGATTAGGAGAGGGTACACCTATTATGCTTATAGGATAGTCTTCTTCCAAACCATAGGCAGGTGCCGAAAGGTAGGGAATGAAGAATACCAATTAGCCTAAATTGGGTGTACAGAAGGTAATAAGTAAAGACAAAATAAAAGGATTAGAAAGAGGGCAAAGTATATTGCGACTGCTATCATTCACGACCGAACCACGTATTTCATAGCCACTCCTAATTCACCTTTGTATTTCTCTAGAACACCCCGTATCATTACGAACATCCAATTCCATTGGATAAATCCATCGTATGGTTATATACGAACTCGAAGGAACTTTTTCGAGGATGGATTCTGGTTCAGGAGAAATAGGAATAAGATTTATTCAGTTGTCTTTTATCTTTACCTTCTCTCAGGTTGTGAGTGCTCTTAGGATTAGGAGAGTACACCTATTATGCTTATTGGATAGTCTTCTTCTAAACCATAGGCTGGTGCCAAACGGTAGGGAATGAAGAAAACCATTAAGCCTAACGATGGTGTACAGAAGGTAACGACTAAAGAAATATGAAGGGAATTGGAGAGATGGTAAGGAAATATATGGTTACAGTTATGAATCTGATAATGGAAGAGGCATTACTAGGAATACCCGGATACCCCTTCGAAACATTTTTATGTCTCAGTTTCAATGTGCATTGTTAATTGAAAGCTGATTTCCCAATTAGACCCTTACTCCAGGGTATGTATTTACTAGTTATGATTCTCACATCTGTATGGTTTTACAGATGATGAGTGGGAGTAAGTTATCGGGAATTAGGTGATCATCTTCATTATATCAGAATTCGTTGTAATTGGTGATATTTGAGGAAATCGCCTGGGTACAGTTTTCAACCTACGACCCACAGAGTTTGAGTTATTCAACTCAGGGGACTTATACAAAGTATTGTATATTGTCCAGTGTCCATTAGGACAAAGGGGTTGGTCCTCGTACTGTATTCTGTTTACTCTTGACTTCTCAAGTTTTAGACAAGTGTTTCGTAGAAATACAAGGTCTAAGTTTAGAGAAGTTATAGGTAAAAGTATAAAGTAGAGAACCAGGTGTTGCAAGTGTTGGGATTCTTCAAGGTAATCGAAGATGTAGATACTTGTGTTTTGTATTCAGTTGATAGTAATGGTTATGAGAAACTTGTTTCTCTTTCAGGTTACTCATAATTGGATGCACTCCTAAGTTGAGTAATATTGATCGTCCTCTCTCCATTTAGTTAACATGCACTGGAGACAGCTGCATGATTTGAATCTGGTTCCAATTAAATCAGTGCCTCTAGTTCTATATTATATATAGAATGGTTCGTATCTTAACGATGTTAAGGTACGGGAAGTTGTCCGGCTTATGCTTAAAACCAGACTCCGGATAACTCAATGCACGTTACTGTAATGGCAGTTTGTGGGTTAACCCGGGCTTTGACGAGGGTTGACTTTCTACCATCTGGAAGATCAATAGTGATATTGTTCTTGACTCGCCACAGTTTTAGTAAAATGGATTTTTTCAGAAAATAGTAGTGGGAGTATGGTAGAACTGGAAGTGATTCCATAACCGCAAACGATTACGGAAAATTTAATAGAACCTAAAGATTCAATCAGGTTTGACATTCCATTAGCCACTCTGCAGATATGGTGGGTAACCTCAGGCGCCCGAGAGGTGCTCCGGTATCCTCAAGGACGGTGACAGGGAGGTTCTTGTTTACCCAGACTTGTCATTACTGTTGTTCCAGACTATGAGACCCGGCAGGAGGATGAGTATAGCGTCGTTCTAAACTAGCTTTAGAAGTGCATGCGTATATGACTCTGCCAGAGGGTTGTTGTAGTCAGTGTGAGCAGCGGAAGCGTAGTGGACATGTAGCTTATGTCTATTTATAGACTAAAGCAGATATAGCAGAGATAGATCATCTATTTCTGGTGTGACAGTCATAGGTTTTGACTTCATCAGAATAGGGGATGGATCTGTTAAGAAGGTAGTAGGGTATGATGTCCTGGTATTTGAATTACATACACAGAGTAGGAAGTAAAATTCCTATACTACGATCGGTTATACTGTGGTTGTCACACAGTAGTTTCTCCACATAGGATATGGATATAATATCATATGTTGTTTTTTGCACTAGATGCAATAGGTTGATATATTATTCCAATCCTGGAGAAATTTTCGGAAGCAGCTTATGAACATAAGTGGTTGTTCTAGGGATTTGATAATGACAGCCTCTTTCGGGAGACGGTTATCATCCCAAGCTTCCAAGGTGACTCGGATGACAGAGTGACTATCAGAGTTATAGTTTTCCCTCTGACGAGGGGCAGTAGTTTGGACAGGTAGTCCAAGCGGATACTGAGGGAGGCATGGTGCAGGATACTGATTAAATTCAGCTGACGATACAGTCTAAGAAGTTTGCTGGATTTGGAGTTCATTTATGAACTGGGTCCCATCAGATATCCAGACATATTCTAAGACAGGTATTGCTCATTTCGAGAGATGGCTTTCTCCGCGAACTTGAGAAAAAGAGAGACATGGAAAGAAACATCAGGGCGGATCCACTCACTGAGGCTATTTCTCGAACACAATAGTTTTACAAACGAGATTTGTGAAATTGATTAGTAGAGGAGTTGGATGTTCGGTATCACACGAGCTGTGAGTACGCGACATCGCAATAATTAGCCTTAAGTGCAAGTGGGAGATTGTTGGATATAGTGGCCTCAAAGTCAATTATTGGATCGCAGGTACGTGATTGCAATGATTGAGGCATGACCTATACCGATAGGACAGTCTTGCTTGAGATAATAGTATGCTATCTGGTTTGTATTTATCATAGTGTACATGCTTTAGTTCACTATTGCCTGTTGATAGAGCCCATAGGATTCTTGCTTGACTGCCAGCAGTATGATGGCGATCATATACGTGGGAGCTGGGGTCTATAAGCACATAATTAAAGTGTCCCTAGTCGTAGAAGTTTCGAGACAGGGCATCGATACTCCAGAGTAGACTATTGTATACAGTCGAGACCCCGACGAGGGGCGGTGGCCGGTCTCACAAGCCATTGGTGTCAGTTGGTTCACCTAAGATGTATACAGGTGCTCATTGCGTTATGAGTACACCGAACATGACTCGCCGGGAACATGCTAATTGGTATTATACATATCGTCAGATAGCAGTTCCCAGGTGACATGCGTATAGGTTAGTCTGTCGACCTGAGATCGTCATTTGTGTCATGTGAGTTCCTACTGTGCTTTGATTACTACCCTACCACGGCTCAAAGGAATCGTGCAAACAGGTTTTAGTTGGGTACAGTCCCGAGCCACATGGAGGCAGTGAGCGGATCGTCAGGGATTCGTCTCTCCCGGTATTGGGGGTGAGATCGCGCCATGTTTAGAAAAGACATTACACGAAATTCCTGGCCAGGGTAATCGAGATTTACTGGTAGGTATTCCAGTAGTATCTCAGGGTGTTCTGGGCTACTCTCTGACACGACTTATACAGCTATTGGGGGTCTGACGTTTACCAGCCACATAGGCCCGATATGCGATACTCATAGGCGAACGGACCAGACTGTACAGATATTGTCACTGTCAGGCTCAGTAGGGTTTCTGAATGAGTTCACTCATCAGCTTCCCTTCCGATCGACACATCGACAACCGTTACGTACAGCTAGTACCTCTGACGTGCTAGTGGTTATACCCAGTGCCAGTGTATTGATGAGTCATTAGAGTCCTCCACAGACAGTTTCCCAAGTTCGGGCAAAACGTTGTAGAGGCCGTATGGTAATATGGCAGGATTCGATCATGATCCGTGATCGGACGGATAATACTAGTGGGCTTTGGTTTAAGCCGGATCCTAGTATTATATTGTAGAATTTTTTTTGTCTCATTGCATTTATATTCGGTCGGAATACAAATTCGGGTATGTATTTACAGTTGAGATGTAATCTCGTAATTTGCTACGTGATTATTTTGGGAGTTGGCAGTTTTCTTTTCCCGTCTTAAACATCACCCTCTCTGTTTTATCCTTGTGAGCATTGACCTTGACTTTGTATATTCTTAGCCATTCTTGCATTAAATGGGTATGGCTTAATAGTGAACATTGTTGTAGGCATGGGCTGATTGTGCAATGTGATGGCTAGTGCATTAATTGCTTATTGCTTTGGGGAGGCTTCCTTGCAATTTCGTTGCTGGCTGGTTCTAGGTGCCAGGGGGTTCTCTGCAATTTGGCCATCCAAAAAGGGGAGGGCCTTTTTGGCGGTGAATGATTAAATTATTCATGATGGTTTTCTCTGGGAAGATCCTTTGATGGTGGCTGGAATATTTGAGGAGAGGGGATTAATTTATGAGCTTCTGGATTCACCTCACCACTACACTCTTACATCCACAGAGAGTTTTCTTTCCTTGATTGGCTTTTGCACACATTTGTGTATGAGCTGCACTATGGCCGAGCATTCCACAGAGAGCTAATTTTTGGTGTGCTCGTTTTTAGTTTTTCCTCCATGAAAGTCCTTGCTCACAACAAAATTGGCAACTTCACTCTTGAGACAAAATATTCCACACCCTCTCTACTTCATTCTTGGACATGTCGGCTAGCAAACTTCATGTCTGAGTTGTCTCGGTTCGAGACGGGAGCCCGTATAAAGATTCGATAACGTGGTGCTATTTTGACGAGCGAGACCGGGAGCAGACTTCGTCGGCGCAGCAGCGGGGAGCTTGGTGCGGAGATTAAAGACTGAAGGACACGGATCGATCGGTATAATTTCCAAACTCCTTTTACATTTTACTAGTTTATGGTTAATGGGACGATCCGGGTATGTGATCGTGGTGGCGCCAGTTTTGTAAAAAGTTTTTTTTTCCGCATTTGGCGTCGGTTTGACGGCCGGGGCGCCGCCGTACCCCAACAGACACCTCTAGAGGGTTTCATAGACAGTGGGAAAAGCGGAAGCATGTGGAAGTTGCTTAAATCCATCTACGGGTTAAAGCAGGCATCGCGGAGATGGAACATCTATTTTAATGAAGCTGTCAAAGAGTTTGACTTCATCAAAAATGTAGATGATCCATGTATAAATAAGAAGGTTGTAGAGAGTATGGTTGTCTTCCTCGTATTGTACATGAATGACATACTCTTGATAGGAAACGATGTTCCTATGCTATATTCGGTCAAGCAACTCTTATCACACAGGTTCTCCATGAAAGATCTAACTGATGTCTCCTACATCCTGGGATATAGATCTATAGAGATAGATCTAAATGGATTTGGGATTGTCCCAATCCAGGTACATAGACACCATGCTAAAGGGGTTTAGTATGGATGATTCTAAGCATGGTAATGTACCCGCTTGTTCAGGAATCACTCTCTCCAAAGAGATGTCTCTCAAGACTGATTTGGAGAGGGCTTGCATACAAGGGATACCCTATACTTTGGCAGACGGTTCAATCGTATATGCGATGTTATGTATCAGACCAGATGTAGCTTACTCACTAGGTGTAGTGAATAAGTATCGAAAAGATCTTTAGGAAAACCACTGGACAGCTGAAGAACATTCTTAAGTGCTTGAGAAGGACTAAAGAGATGTTCTTGGTGTATGGTAACGGTGCACTCCAGATGGAGTCCTTTACTTATTCGAGCTTCCAAAGTGATAAGGACGACTGAAAGTTTGCTCGGGTTTTGTCTTCACTCTCAGTGGAGGGACGGTATGTTGAAAGGGTTCCAAGCTATACACCGCAGCAGACTCGTTGATAGAGACCAATTACATCGATACCAACGATGTTGCCAAAGAGTTTGTCTGGATGAAAAAGTTCATATGATGAACTTGGTTCCTACTATTGGGCATCCAATACCTGTGTATTGTGATGACAATGGAGCTGTGGCTTTGGCCTAGGAACCCTGGTCCCGTCAGTGATCCAGACATATTCTTAGACAGTATCACCTGATCAGGGAGATAGTTGATCTCTGGGAGATCGAGGTCAGGAGAGTTGACACAGAGGATAACACAGCGGATCCAATCACTGAGGCCATCCCCCAGATGCTATTCGAGAGCCTTTTGGGACGTTGGGTATGAGATACTACAACAACTGGCCTTAGTGCAAGTGGAAGATTGTTAGTAATATGTATGCCCTAGAGGCCATTATTGATGATATAGTGGATGCTTGGACATATATAAAGAGGACTTTCTTGCTCGACATGATAGTATGCTATCAGGTTACCTTTATCTTAACATGTAGATTGGTATTTATACTGTATGTCTCTTACATATTGATAAAGCCCTTAGGATATGTACTTGACTACCAGGACTATGATGAGATCATACTAGCGGGGCCAGGGTGGTCCAAAAGTACATCATTTAATCAGTTCCTAGTCGAGAGAATATCGAGGCTACGGCATCGATATTCCAGAGTAGACTAGTGTGTACGTTTCTTGTCCCTTAGAGGGCGATGTTTGATCCCAAAACCATTAGTGTGTGACATCAAAGATTGTACACAGGTGCTCATTGGAGAATGGGTACATCAAACAGGACTCGTCGAGGACTCCTATGTGGTACCTATCGTAAGATAGCAGTCTTCTAGTGACACTGGTACGGGTTAGTCTGTAGACCCGAGATCGTCATAGAGTCTCGTGTAGCTCCCAATGTGCTTTGATTTCCTCCCTACCACGCTCAAAGGAGACGTGCAAACAAGTGGATTTTTGGGTACAGTCCTGAGTCGTATGGAGGCAATGAGCGATAGGAGGGGTTTCGTCTCTCACGGTATTGGGGGTTGATGTTGCGCTATGCTCAATTGGCTATAACTGGAAGTCCCTGGCCAGGGCTGCTTATGAGATTTACTGATAAGTGTTATCAGTAGTTTCTCGAACCGTTATAGGCCAGACATCGGCATGACTTATCACGTTACTGGGGTCTGACGTTTACCACCCCTAGACATGATATGCGACATATCAGACGAAGAGACCGGACTGTATGGTAGTGTTACTGATAGGCTTCATGGAGACTATGGACAAACTTGCTTGTTGATCTTCACGTCGCTCAATACTCGGGTAGCCGTTACGTCCAGCTAGTACCGCTGACGGCTTGTAGGTGACTGATATGATAATCACCTACTATTGGTGTATTGACGAGTCTTTAGAGTCCCACAAAGAAGTTTCCTGGTTCAAGCAAAATGAAGTAGGACACATATGTGATATGTGTGTGGGCCTGATTAAATACGTGTATGTGATACCGTATTGTAAACTGGCAGTTATCTGTTATCGGTTCGGTTATATGTGATATAACCAGATTGTCGAATCAAGTGTTGATTTGATAATGTGATATACATATGAATGGTATTAGTTGGTCATTTGTGATATAACAGGATTATTAAATCAAGTGTTGATTTAATAATGTGATATATATTATATGTGATATAATTATATCTTAACTAATATCATTAGCTTACTAATTATTCTTCATTATATATATATATATATATATATATATATATATATATATAATGAAGCATGGCATAAAATTCTATTTTGTGAAAATAGAAATGAGGTGGAAAATGAGAGTATGGTTGCAAGCATGGGATTTACTTTTTTTTATTCATCTTTCCTCACTATTCAAGCATGGTTGCAATTTTATATTGCAAAATTCCATGCTTGAATGAGTGGGGGTCAAGAGTTTCCATTCATTCTTTGCTCATTCTCAAAACTTAGCCATTTTTCATGAGTTGCTCCCATGGTTGCTCTCTAGCTTCTTCTTCTTCCTCAATTGCTAAAGTTCAAGTTTCAACCCTCACATGTGATGTGAACCATGAAGCTTGAACACAAACTTGTGAGCTTTTAACATCCCCTACTTTACCATCCTACACTTGACAAGTGATCGAGTGTAGCGTGTTTACTATGCTAAGGAGTTTAGTGTAGAGGTAGCTTGAGGTGGAGGGACTTCGCGTGGATCATCTTCGGCATGAAGGTCATCGGAGGAAGCTCGTCCAAAGCCTCAAGTGGAGCCTAGTAGAGTCACGGGACTACTACACGGAGCATGTGAAGTGAAGGACTCAAACTACAAAGGTTGTATGCTCTTTTCTTCTCTTTAGTTCATCACATCACAAAGGCAAACCCTAATAATCTAGTAATGATATTGTTAGTTTAGCTTAGCACCTAATAAAATTTAAAATTTGGCATGCTTGATGCTTCTAGAACCTCATGGTGGTGATAAGGTCGACTTTCAGATAGCCAGTGGTGCAATGGTAGTACAGTTTAGTTCATTTTGTACATTTGATATTGCGGGGCGAGCGTCCGACATGTGGACTGCCGTTTCTGCCAGTTTGTATATTATTTGTTTGGGGCACGACCGGGTTGAGCTTGATGTCACCCTTGTATATTATTTTGTTTTCTGTACTAGAATTACCCCGTGGTGGAGTGCATGAATAGCCGGGTTCTAGAGGGCAACAAGCCCGCATCTCATGGCATTGAGACGGATGGGGCCTCACTCTAGAATTGGCGGGCTATTCGCCTCACTCGTAGGGGGTATAGGTTTACCTAAGGAGGGGTGCTCAAGTTACCGGATTCCGTGAAGTGCTAGGTGGCCCATTCACTTTGTTGATTGGGGTTGCCTCGCTTCTGGGATTGGCGGGTAACTTGCCGCGCTCGTAGGGGTCCAGGTTTTCATTGCACAGGCTATCCACACGACAAGGAACGTCGGGTTTCATTTGCGGCTCAAAGGAAACCCGGGGCTCCAAGATTATCCACCACTCTGTGTTGCTTGTTGAGATTCTGAGATGTTGCTTTATATCATGCTTGGGACGAATGATTATATATGTTTATATATATACTAGTAGATGTTGTATATGCTTTGCACCCGCGCTAGTCCAGTCCCTGCTCTGTCGTTAGTTAAGTAACCTAACGGGTGATGACGGGACCCAGTGGCGAATGCGGATGGCATATACGTAATTTTATTTTCGTTCCTTTTCTGTGGTGTGATATGTTTAATTGATGGGGTTTGCGTTGATTCTGATCAATGCAAAGAAAAATAAACCTATATGATGTTGTTAGAGCCAAGTTTTTACAAACAGAAATTACAGACGATTCTTTTGCTTTGCATAGTGGTATTCAATTTGGATTATCCTGCACCTCATTCGACGGGGCAAGGGCCGAGATCCCTTCACCGGGAGTGACCCCTTGAGCGAAAGTTTACGTTATCGTAATGACTTTACTATAATCGTTTCCTTTTGCTTTGCACAATGATATTCAGTTTGGAATATCCTGCACCTCATTTGACGAGGAAAGAGCCGAGATCCCTACACAGAGAGTGACCTCTTTAGCAAAAGTTTACGCCACTATATATTTGTAAAACCACTTGGATTCCTTCAACGATATCAAGTTCATTACGTTAAAGGGTTTTTCGCCAAAAACCAGCCGTAGCCCTCCGTCATTTCTTATAAGTACTATTTAGTATTCGTGTTGTATTTGTTGGCAAGCGTCAAGATATAGTGTACGGTAGCTGAATAATACTTATTTGTAACATGGATATGCGATTGATCGGGACATTCGTACAATTTTGTTGGAAAGCGTCAAGGGTTTGTGAGGGTGGGTTCGATTTAATCCAGGACAATGACGGGTTGAACTTGACTAGCGGTCTATAACTTGTTGGCAAGCGTCAAGGTTATAGGTCGTCAGGGGTAAAAATCACATCGGGAGTTTCAAATATATATGAAACTTTCCAGGAATGCACATAACTTCTGGAGTGTAGTGACTTGAGTGGATTCCATCAAGTTATCATGCGACGATAGTTAGATCCGGATTCCCACTGATGAGTAGGTGTCACTCTTTGGATGATTTCAGATGATCTCGACTAATTCTCCTTTTACGGTTTGAGGGAGAATTCGAGGAAATAGTGGGAGACATCCTGATTAGATAAAGTGATTAACCATTCTAATCTAGGTTAGAGTGCACGCTGAGTGTTTCTTTTCTCTCTCTCTTTGGCAGCGACCATGGCCTTACCCTAGACTAAAACTCATGAACCAAGTTAACCAAACCTTCTTAAAATACTTTGGCTTTTGGATTGTCGTAATCGCATAACTCATTGCCGCTCTTACTTTTACTCTTTGATTTTCTCCGGAACATTCCGTATCACTACGAAGATCCATATTTATAGGATATGCCATCGTATAGTCACATACGGACTCGATGGAACTTGTTCCAGCTCGAGGATGGTTTCCGGTTCTGGAGAAATCGAATAGGATTATTCAGTTGTCTTTTCCCTTTACCTTCTCTTAGGTTGCAAGAGCTCCTGGTATTTGGAGATTACATCTATTGCGCTTATTGGATAGTCTTTTTCCAAACCTCAGGTTGGTGCCGAAAGGTAGGGAATGAAGAAAACCAATTAGCCTGAGTATGGTGTACAGAAAGTAATAAGTAAAAACATATAAAGGGATTAGAAAGAGGGAAATAGAAATTGCGACTGCTATCATTCACGATGAAGCCGCGTATATCATCGACACTCCTAATTCACCTTTGTATTTCTCCGAAACATTTCGTATCACTACGAAGATCCACATTTATTGGTTATGCCATCGTATAGTTACATATGAACTCGATGGAACTTGTTCCAGTTCGAGCACGGTTTCCGGTTCCGGAGAAATAGAATATGATTATTCGGTTGTCTTTTATCTTTACCTTCTCTCAGGTTGCGAGAGCTCCTAGGATTATGAGGGTACATCTATTACGCTTATTGGATAGTCTTCTTCTAAACCTTAGGCTGATGCCGAAAGGTATGGAAGGAAGAAAACCAATTAGCATAAGTGTGGTGTACAGAAGGTAAAAAGTAAAGACAAATAAAGGGATTGGAGAGATGACAAAGAAATATACGGTTATAGTCATGAATCAGGATAGTAGAAGAGACATTATTATGAATACCCGGATACCCCTTCGAACCATTTTCATGTTTCAGTTTCACTGTACAGTGTTAATTGAAAACTTTTTTCCCTATTAGATCCTTACTCTAGGGTATGTATTTACCAGTCATGATTCTCACATCTGTATAGCGTTACAGATGATGAGTAGGAGTAAGATATTGAGATTGATTTCCCATTTAGATTCTGACTCCAGGATATGTATTTACCAGATTTGATTCTTACATCTGTATGGCATTACAGATGATGAGTGGGAGTAGAATATTGGGAATTAGGTGATTATATCCTCATCATATCAGAATTCTTTGTAATTAGTGATATTTGAGGAAATCACCTGGATTGTCCTGACGGCAAATATTTGGTTTTGAATATCCGTTGCCATGCACCAATTTCAAACTGTTATATCTGTACGTTTATTTTAAAAGTGAGATATAACTTTCTGATATTATGTCTATGACATTTACCTGTATCAGTTAGTGATTAGGTAATGAGCATTCAACAGCGGTGTAATTCTTCTTAACCATAACACAGTTTTCAACCTACGACGCACATGGTTTAAGTTATTAGACTCAGTGGACTTATACAGAGTATTGTATATTGTCCAGTGTCTATTAGGACAAAGGGGTAGGTACACGTACTATATTCTGTTTACTCATGACTTCTCTAATTTTAGACAAGTGTTTCGTAGAA
This sequence comes from Agapanthus africanus, assembly GCA_030015575.1. Lineage (NCBI taxonomy): Eukaryota > Viridiplantae > Streptophyta > Magnoliopsida > Asparagales > Amaryllidaceae > Agapanthus > Agapanthus africanus. The sequence goes on along the minus strand of JASDDO010000004.1, from coordinate 246,266,547 downwards.
ATACAAGGTCCAAATTTTGATAAGTTATATGTATAAGAATAAAGTAGAGAACCATTTGTTGCAAAGTATCAGGATTCTTCAAGGTGATCGAAGATGTAGATACTTATGCTAGATATTCCGTCGTAAGTAATGGTTTTTGAGAACTTTCTTCTCTTTCAGGTTACTCATATATGGATGCACTCCTAGATGAGTAATGCAGCTTGGCCTCCTTCCATTTAGTTGATATGCACTAGAAACAGCTGCATGATCTTTGAATCTGGTTCCAACTAAATTAGTACCTTTGTTTTTATAGTGGATATAGAATGGATTCATATCTTAACGATGTTAAGGTATATGGAGTTGTCCGGCTTATGCTTAAAACCAGACTCTGGATAAACTCAAGGCATGTTTCAGTAATGGCAGTTTGTGGGTTATCCCGGGTTTTGACGGGGGTTATGTAGGATTCCTAGGCACGCTAAGGAGGTCTCACAAGGCATCAACCATGCCAATTTATAAAAAATCTAGGTGCCGAGAAACCCGACTACGGATCGTTGGCTAGAAATCTAGGCGAAAATGAAATCTAGTTAACAACTTAACTACAAGAATACGGAAATACAACCTTTATAGATCCGGTCCTCCACCTCCATAGCTCCGCAATGATGTCTCATCGCTGTCCAAGTCGAACCCCGGGCTCTAGCGTCGGCTTCATCGGAGAATGGACGGGCTAGGTCATCGACGACGATGCCGAAGATGATCTACGTCGAGGCATCGCAAGATCAAGCTCCAACTTCACCAAGTCAAGAAAACTTGTGAAGGAAACACACTCTACTACTTGGCAAGAGGTAGAGGATGAAGAAATAGGAAGTGGGTAGACTTTAGAATTGGATTTCTCACTTGTTTTCATCAATCATCATTGATGAAGAATGGTTTTCTTCAATTGAAGAAGATGAAGAAGAAGAAGATTAATCTTCTGATATGTTATTAGAATAGAATAGAAAATCAATACTTATCATAATTTTAACCATAGTTATGTGTAGAGAATTGACCAAGGTTAAAGGAATGGTTAGGGTTAAGCATGAAGTCAAGAATGGTTACAAAGTCAAAGCTCCATGAAGCTTCAACTAAAAACAAAGAAAGCCACCATTCTCTTTAAAATATTTTCCAAATAAATCAATAAATAAATAAAAGATAAAGCAAAACCCTAATCATCATCTTAAACATGGTTTAATTCTATACACTTAACCAAAGAAGCAAGTATCATCAAACATGATACAAACTTGTGCACAAAAAATATATCACATATACAATGTGCACAAACCAGTGAGAAAATCCATTTAAAGTGAACCAATACTAGTTAATGCAAAGTAATATATCAAATATATAAATATTCATTAAATCATTAAATCAACACTTGATTCAATGATCCGGTCATGTCGCACACAACCGACCAGTATACAATGTATCGGCTTATCGAATCAACGCTTGAATCGATAACTAGGTTATATCGCATACAACCATTCGACACATTGATCGCGAGAATGAAATACGGTATCACATACACGCATTATTCTCGGTCCCGCACATAACTCATATGCGCTCCTATTTCGTTTCCCTTGAGCCAGGAAACCTCTGTGTAGGACTCTAAAGACTCGTCAATACGCCGGCAGCAGATGATGATCATATCAAGCACCCACAAGCCGCAAGCGGTCTGCTAAACGTAACGGCCACCCGGGTATTGAGCGATCAGAAGATCGACGAGCAAGCCCGCTCACACTCCAGTGAATCCAACCAGTAACACTACCGTACAGTCCGGTCTGATCGTCTGATATGTCGCATATCTTGCCTAGGGGTGGTAAACGTCAGACCCCAATACCTCGATAAGTCATGTCGATATGAGGCTCATAACGGGTCGAGAAACTACTGGTAACACTTACCAGCAATTCTCTGATCAGCCCTGGCCAGGGACTTCCTGTTATAGCCAATCGAACACAGTGCAACATCAAGTCCCTATACCGGGAGAGACGAATCCCCTCCTATCGCTCATTGCCTCCATGTGACTCGGGACTGTACCCAAAAACCACCGTTTTGCACGCCCTCTTGGACGTGGTAAGATGGAAATCAAAGCACAGTGGGAACCACACAAGACTCTATGACGATCTCGGGTCAACAGACTACTCTGTACCAGTGTCACCAGAGAACTGCCATCTGACGTAAGGTATAATACCATCTGGGAGTTCTCGGCGAGTCCGTCCAGTGTACCCAGTCTCTACTGAGCACCCGTATATCATCTCTGATGTCAAACACCAATGGATATGGGATCATCCATCGCCCATCTGTATGGGTCGAGAAGGTACACGCTAGTCTACTCTGGTATATCGATGCCCCGTCTCGATACACCCACGACTAGGGACTTTGAAGGATGTACTTATGGACTACCTTGTCCCCACTAGTATGATCCACATCATAGTCCAGGTAGTCAAGTACACATCCTAAGGGCTTTACCAACATGTAATAGAGAGACAATCTGTGTACACGTTAAGGTAAAGAGCAACCAGATAGCATACTATCATGTCGAGCAAGAAAGTCCTCCCTATATATGTTCCAGCATCCACTATAATATACATCCAATGTACAGTAATGGCCTCTAGGGCATACATATAACTAACAATCTCCCACTTGCACTAGGGCCATCTATAGCAGTGGTTGTAGTATCTCATACTCAACCATCCCATAAAAGTCTCTCTCTGGGAATAGGCCTTCGTGAGTGGATCCGCCGTGTTGTCCTCTGAGTCTGCTCTCCTAACCTCGATCACCCTGGAGATCAACTATCTCCATGATCAGGTGATACTGCCTTAGAATATGTCTGGATCACTGATGGGACCTGCGTTCCTTGGCATAAGCCACAACTCTATTGTCACACAATGGGAGGAACATGGGAACATAGTTCATCTCATGAACCATTATACATCCAAACAGCCTCTTTGGTAGCATCTTAAGTAGCGATGTATCCTGCCTTTATCGTCTAATATGTCACGGTATCTAGCTTGGAACTCTTCCAACATACCGTCCCTTTACTGAGGGTAAAGACAATGCCTGCGACTGACATTCAGTCGTCTTTATCACCCTGGAACCCTTCCAGTGATTCTCCCCAGGATCGATTGATACCATCTCACTACAACTAGTGAGAATCCTAACATCCATTTAGATCTATCTCATAGATCCAAAATCCAGGATTTAGTAGGTATCATTTTGATCCTACGTGGAGAATCTTTGTGATAAGCGGAGATTGATCGAGCGTAGCATAGGAAACTCCTTCCCTATCAAGAGTATGTCATCCAGGTACTCTACGAGGATTGCCACCATACTCCCTACTAACTTTTTGTTTATACAAGGTTCATCTACCATTTTGATGATGTCAAACTCTTTGACTAACACATCAAAACAGACGTTCCAACTCCGCGATGCCTGCTTTATCAGATAAAACATCTTGCACACGTTTCCGCTGCTCCCACTGTTTACGAAGCCCTCTGGCTGTGTACTTACAGACGCACTCTTCTAAAACATCATTTAGAAAAGCAGTCATGACACCCAACCACCAGATATCGTAGTCATGGTATGTAGCCGTGGCAAGTAGGATCTGGATGGACTTAAGCATAGGTACTGGAAAAGGTTTCATCATTATCCACGCCTGGTCAATGACGAAAACCTTTAACAAGTCTAGCTTTGAAAGTCTCAACTTTTCCATTTACACTAAGTAATCTTCTTAAGATATACTTGCTCCTGATGGGGATTTAACCCTTCAGATATAGCAACCAAAGTCCATACTTTGTTGGTGTATAAGGATTCCATCTCAGATCGCTAAGCATCCAGCCATTCTTACAGAGTCTCACTCCTGATGGCCAGCTCGAAACTAGTTGTGTCATCATCTCATGATGTATTCCTCGCTCCCACTGTCATAGAGAAACCGAAGTATCTCTCAGGTGGTTGAGGAACCCTGCTAGATCGGCGGAGAGGCTGAGGTTCGTTGGAATCTACTGAATCCTTTGGTTCTATCAAATCATCAGCTGTCATTTGTATAGTTTGAATCTTTCCAGTTTTACATTACAGACCTTGCCTCGATCTTGTCCGGATTTTGCTTTTAGACATAGGCCGGACAACCCCACATCTTAACTAACTTAAGATATGGGCTCTTCCCTTTCCATATCACATATGAGATAGTAGGCAACAGATTTGATTTGAACCTTATTCAATAGGTATGCAGCTTCTCGAGTGCATATCTCCCAAAAGGAAATAGGTAACTCAGTAGTACTCATCATAGAGCACACCATATCAAATAGGGTGTATCTGCTCCGCCCCGACATACCATCTGTGTAATGGTGTATTCGGAGGAGTAATGCTCAGAGAGAATCTCATTATCCTTTAGAATAGTCCAAGATATCCGTGCTCAAGTATTCTCCTCCTCGATCTCATCTAAGGACATAATACTTATACCCGTATTGGTTCTCTACTTCTAACTTATATTCTATGAATATCTCAAAAGGTTCGGACGCATGTTTCAACAGGAACATATGACTGAATCTTGAGAGATCATCAGAGAACGTAATGAAGTATAAAGAACCGGTCTTGGCATATGTAGACAGGGGACTTACATACATCAACATGTATCATCCCAAGAGTTCACTAACTCTTTCTCTGCTTCCAATAAACAGAGCTGGTGTCATTATATCTTTGTGATATGACTGGCAAGTTTCATAAGATGTAAATTCAAACTAATTTAAATATGCATCTTTATGTAACTCCAGCTAGTCGGGTCGCATTGATATGACCTAGTCTACAATACCTTAAGAAGGATCAGTTCATTTCTGAACTATTCCTCTTGTGTGTGTTCTGTATACTAAGAACTGTAGTTTGATTTAGAGCATCAACGGTTTTAGATAACGTGCCTGAACCGATCAACATTTGATATAGGAAATGTTCAAAACATTATCCAACAATACAAAATTTTATCATTTCTTTGCTAATAAAGAGAGTGATATGATTTTGTATATTAGGTTCGGTATCTAATAACATTCGTTCAGAATCAATGTATTTGTAATACAGGGTGACAGTGACCGACAGACTTGGCTGCAACTCTTGCCCCGTTTTCTGCCTCATGAAACTTATCACCCGTTCTCAGTTTTTCTACCCTTTTTTAGCCCTATGTAACAGATTACATATCTGGGATCCTGATCCGGTATCATATACCCAGGATTCGGAGGATACTGAGAAACAGTTCTTTGTAATGAACACACCCGAAGATGATGCATCATATGCACTTTCTTCGTTTGGGCGGCACGTGAAATCTGGTATTCCCCAATTTCCTGCTCTGTCTTATAACAATTATAAGTTGGAGCGGGACCAACGTTCCCCAGCTCAGTATAACAAGAGGGTTCGGTCAATAATCCGTATTATTATCTTGATTAAGGCGTGATATGGTCGCTACCTGGAGAGAGAGAGAAAAAAACACTCAGCGTGCGCTCTTGCAAGAATAGATTGGTTATTATTTTATCTAATCAGGATAGTTCCCACTGCTTTTTATCAAATCTTCCTTCAAACCCTGAAAGGAAAGACTAGCCGGGATTAATTACACACTACAAGTTCGCCAATCTTTCAGCCAGGCCAGTGTCGGTACTTTGAGGGAGGTCCCCCGTGCTTTCGCACGAACCTAATTAATGTAAACCTCGTTTTCCCAGAGGCGTAACCCCGTTGACACCTTTCTAGACACCTACTTGATCGGCTAATTGTAATGTATAAAACTCTCCCAGGAGTAACAATTACTTGCAGTGGGTATCGGGATCCAACTATCTCATAGAAGGTATGCAATCTCATTGCAAATTTCAACACTTGAAATTCCCGATAATATTTTGCCCCTAACATGCTATGACCTTGACGAAAGCCAACAAACCATAGCCCGCTAGTCAAGTTCAACCCGTACATTTCTTGATTGAATTAAACCCACCCGCACGACCCTTGACGAAAGCCAACAAAGCCGCACGACTACCCTAATCCAATCGCATCGTATGCTAGCAGATAAGCAGCATATAGCTACCGCACACTGCACCTTGACGAAAGCCAACAAATGCAGCATAAATACTATATACAATTTATCTGAAATGACGGAGGGCTACGACAGGTTTTTCTGAAAACCTATTGCGTAATGAACTTGATATCGTTGTAGAATCAAATGATTTTAAAATAGAGTGTTTTTGAGGCTTTTCTAGTTTTGCTAAAGGAGTCACTCCCGGTGAAGGGATCGTCGGTCCTTTCCTCGTCGAATGAGGTGCGGGATATATCATATATATCACTGTGCAAAGCAGAACTCTTAAAAGCAGTCAAAAGACAAACCGAGTGTGTAGCATCTGCCAGTTATTGCTAAAGGAGTCACTCCCGGTGAAGGGATCTCGGTTCTTTCCTTATCGAATAAGGTGCAGGATATATCACATATACCGCTGTGCAAAGCAAGAGCTGTAGCTACCTATTTTATTTTGAAATTCGATTCTACATCTTAGGTTTCTTTTATTTCATTAATCATATTAATGAAGTCCCATCATTTAAGTACCTAAACATCACAGATAAATACGACGTACACTTATGCCATCCGCATTCGCCTCGATGTCCCCTCGTGCACCGTTAGGTTAGGTAACTAACGGCAGAGCGGGGCAGGGCTAGCGCGGGTGTAAAACATAAGTAACGCATATATAATATATCATATATACTATATACTGTATCTATCACAGAACATCACATGATCACATCACAGATATCGCAGCAGAAGAAACATATGAAATATTGGATATACTAGGACGTCCGTGTTTTCAATACGAGCCAGTACAAAACACGGATTCCACGGTCGTGATGAATAGCCAAACCCACACCCCAAGACCCCTACGAGAGCGGCAAGCAACCCTACAAACTCTGGAGTTAGGAGACCCGGACTCGACTCCTCGAGTTGGTCTCCCACTGGACTCCAAAACCCGGTTACTTGTGCCCTCCTCCTTGGGTCTATCCTAGTGCGGAAAAGTAAATAATATACAAAAGGTGACAACTTCCGCAACCTGGAAGTGCCCCAATAAAAGGATATTACATACAAGTTTTTACATGAATGATAATGAAAAACACTCATCTCACATAAAAACCCCCGGCTATTCATACACGACGATCGAATATAACATATCCAGCAACACATAACATCACATGTCATCAACGTAAGTAAATATGCGCATCCCAATTGTCGTTGACATATAGCAATGTGAAAAACACTCATCTCACATAAAAACCCCCGGCTATTCATACACGACGATCGAATATAACATATCCAGCAACACATAACATCACATGTCATCAACGTAAGTAAATATACTGTATCTATCACAGAACATCACATGATCACATCACAGATATCGCAGCAGAAGAAACATATGAAATATTGGATATACTAGGACGTCCGTGTTTTCAATACGAGCCAGTACAAAACACGGATTCCACGGTCGTGATGAATAGCCAAACCCACACCCCAAGACCCCTACGAGAGCGGCAAGCAACCCTACAAACTCTGGAGTTAGGAGACCCGGACTCGACTCCTCGAGTTGGTCTCCCACTGGACTCCAGAACCCGGTTACTTGTGCCCTCCTCCTTGGGTCTATCCTAGTGCGGAAAAGTAAATAATATACAAAAGGTGACAACTTCCGCAACCTGGAAGTGCCCCAATAAAAGGATATTACATACAAGTTTTTACATGAATGATAATGAAAAACACTCATCTCACATAAAAACCCCCGGCTATTCATACACGACGATCGAATATAACATATCCAGCAACACATAACATCACATGTCATCAACGTAAGTAAATATGCGCATCCCAATTGTCGTTGACATATAGCAACGAAACCGGCGTTATCACATATTACACTTACGGTCACAGAAAAGAAAGTGTAAAACTACAACAGTTGGAATCCGCAACCACCTCAGACATCGCATGCCTGACCAAATGAATTACTTAGACATTGCATGCCTAACAATTATAAACCCCGCATTTTAGTCTCATTATCGAAAACTCTTTTCAATACCAAGTCGGGCAATTCAACAGGATTCCCGACATTTTGATCGAATGCTCGTCGCAAACTTCAGTAGACGGTCGCACCCCTGATACCGTCGACGAAGTGCACCAAGGCGGAACACCGCTACCCGGGAGCACCCGAACGGATGCTTTCGGCGACGGGGTTCTCCTACAGTCACTTGGTCGAGGCTATGGAGTGAAGCTGTCTATTAAGTTTACCCGGTGAGTATCCGCGTACGCTACGTGATTGCGACGGAGTTTTGATCGCATCAAAATTCCATGGCAACCGATCACGTGAGACTAAAGTGCTACGTTTATAACATTCATTCAGTTATCTCATAACTTATTGTGAATTCCAAGTATTGTATCACATTCCAGATAATTAGAAAATGTTAAACTTTCCGATCGAACAATCGAACACCCAAGTTTTCCCGATACAGATCAACACATGAAACAAGTCTAAAAACATTCAGTTCGTGCCTCAGTACCAACGGTCCAGCCGTAGAAGGGCCAAGCCAATGCCTCACATGTGGCACGCCGTACTGCCCCAAACCCGAAGGTTCAAAGGGCAGTTCAAGACGGTCACATAATCGAGTTAAGGTTTGTTGTCTTCTAGAGGGACCATCGCGTTACTTGCACTACTTAGAACGTCGTTAAACTACGGAAAAATCCAACACTTGGAAATTTCTCGACAGGGGAAAAATTGGGTATTTATATCCGGTCGAACTTTTTAACATATTCAAAAATTATCCGGAAAGCCCACATAGACAAAATCTGATACTCCGATCGAAACACCGAATCCCCAAAACAACCCCAGAAAATTCAACTCTTGAATAAAATATAAAAATTTCCAGAAGACTCAGCACTTTGACACAAGAATTACTGTGCAAGCCACGTGGTCTAAATCACCAACATGGCCGCGGAACCGCCGCTAAACCCAGGGTGGGGCCGCGGTTCCGCGGCTCTTTGGTCGACTTAGAGTCACGTGTTTCACAGTAACTCATAGGATTCCCTGCTGAATTTTTTGGCAATTTTTAATTCACAAAATCCCTGTTTTTAGAAAAAAACCAGAGAGCACTTTTGAGTTGGGGTTTCGGGTCGATCGGACTTCAAACTCCGTCTAGACTTCGCCTAAGGCTCTAGTTAGGCTCTGATGCCACTGTAGGATTCCTAGGCACGCTAAGGAGGTCTCACAAGGCATCAACCATGCCAATTTATAAAAAATCTAGGTGCCGAGAAACCCGACTACGGATCGTTGGCTAGAAATCTAGGTGAAAATGAAATCTAGTTAACAACTTAACTACAAGAATACGGAAATACAACCTTTGTAGATCCGGTCCTCCACCTCCATAGCTCCGCAATGATGTCTCCTCGCTGTCCAAGTCGAACCCCGGGCTCTAGCGTCGGCTTCATCGGAGAATGGACGGGCTAGGTCATCGACGACGATGCCGAAGATGATCTACGTCGAGGCATCGCAAGATCAAGCTCCAACTTCACCAAGTCAAGAAAACTTGTGAAGGAAACACACTCTACTACTTGGCAAGAGGTAGAGGATGAAGAAATAGGAAGTGGGTAGACTTTAGAATTGGATTTCTCACTTGTTTTCATCAATCACCATTGATGAAGAATGGTTTTCTTCAAGTGAAGAAGATGAAGAAGAAGAAGATTAATCTTCTGATATGTTATTAGAATAGAATAGAAAATCAATACTTATCATAATTTTAACCATAGTTATGTGTAGAGAATTGACCAAGGTTAAAGGAATGGTTAGGGTTAAGCATGAAGTCAAGAATGGTTACAAAGTCAAAGCTTCATGAAGCTTCAACTAAAAACAAAGAAAGCCACCATTCTCTTTAAAATCTTTTCCAAATAAATCAATCAATAAATAAAAGATAAAGCAAAACCCTAATCATCATCTTAACCATGGTTTAATTCTATACACTTAACCAAAGAAGCAAGTATCATCAAACATGATACAAACTTGTGCACAAAAAATATATCACATATACAATATGCACAAACAAGTGAGAAAATCCATTTAAAGTGAACCAATACTAGTTAATGCAAAGTAATATATCAAATATATAAATATGCATTAAATCATTAAATCAACACTTGATTCAATGATCCGGTCATGTCGCACACAACCGACTAGTATACAATGTATCGACTTATCGAATCAACGCTTGAATCGATAACTAGGTTATATCGCATACAACCATTCGACACATTGATCGCGAGAATGAAATACGGTATCACATACACGCATTATTCTCGGTCCCGCACATATCTCATATGCGCTCCTATTTCGTTTCGCTTGAGCCAGGAAACCTCTGTATAGGACTCTAAAGACTCGTCAATACGCCGGCAGCAGATGATGATCATATCAAGCACCCACAAGCCGCAAGCGGTCTGCTAAACGTCACGGCCACCCGGATATTGAGCGATCAGAAGATCGACGAGCAAGCCCGCTCACACTCCAGTGAATCCAACCAGTAACACTACCGTACAGTCCGGTCTGATCGTCTGATATGTCGCATATCTTGCCTAGGGGTGGTAAACGTCAGACCCCAATAGCTCGATAAGTCGTGTCGATATGAGGCTCATAACGGGTCGAGAAACTACTGGTAACACTTACCAGCAATTCTCTGATCAGCCCTGGCCAGGGACTTCCTGTTATAGCCAATCGAACACAGTGCAACATCAACTCCCTATACCGGGAGAGACGAATCCCCTCCTATCGCTCATTGCCTCCATGTGACTCGGGACTGTACCCAAAAACTACCGTTTTGCACGCCCTCTTGGACGTGGTAAGATGGAAATCAAAGCACAGTGGGAACCACACAAGACTCTATGACGATCTCGGGTCAACAGACTACTCTGTACCAGTGTCACCAGAGAACTGCCATCTGACGTAAGGTATAATACCATCTGGGAGTTCTCGACGAGTCCGTCCAGTGTACCCAGTCTCTACTGAGCACCCGTATATCATCTCTGATGTCAAACACCAATGGATATGGGATCATCCATCGCCCATCTGTATGGGTCGAGAAGGTGCACGTTAGTCTACTCTGGTATATCGATGCCCCATCTCGATACACCCATGACTAGGGACTTTGAAGAATGTACTTATGGACTACCTTGTCCCCACTAGTATGATCCGCATCATAGTCCAGGTAGTCAAGTACACATCCTAAGGGCTTTACCAACATGTAATAGATAGACAATCTGTGTACACGTTAAGGTAAAGAGCAACCAGATAGCATACTATCATGTCGAGCAAGAAAGTCCTCCCTATATATGTCCCAGCATCCACTACAATATACATCCAATGTACAGTAATGGCCTCTAGGGCATACATATAACTAACAGGTTAACTTTCTACCATTTTGGAAGATCAATAGTTATATTGTTCTGGACTCGCCACAGATTTAGTAAAATGGATTCCTTTTCAGAAAACATTAGTGGGAGTATGGTAGAACTGGAATTTATTCCTGAACCATAAACGATTGCTGAAAATTTAGTAGAACCTAAAGATTTAATTGGATTTGACATTCCATTAGCCACTACGCAGATTTGCTGGATAACCTCAGACACCCGAGAGGTACTTCGGGCTCCTCAAAGACGGTGACAGGGAGGCTCTTGTTTACCCAAACATGCCACTACTACTTGTAGGGTTACTAGGCACACTCAAGAGGTTCCATAAGGCATCAACCATGACAAACAAAAATTTTCCGGTGCCGAGAAACCCTAATGAAGATCGTTAACTAGAGGATAGGCGAAAACTATGAACGCAAACTACTTTGCTACTAAATGAATGGAAATACAACCTTTGTAGATCCGGTCCTCCACTTCTTTAGCTCCGTGTTGACGTCCCTCCGCTGCAATCATCGGGATCCCGTACTCTAGCAATGGTTTCGTCGGAGAAATGATCGGGCTAGGTCATTGACTTCGAGGTCGAAGATGATCTACGTCGGGGAGATTCAAACTCAAGCTATTCCTTCACTTGGTCAAAAACATTGTGAAGAGAACACCCTATACTACATCGCAAGTAGTAGAGGATGAAGAAATAGGAAGTGGGTTCACTTTAGAATTGGATTTCTCACTCTTTTTCTCATGGCACCATTGGAGCTCTCAAGCTTTTGTGAGCTTGATGAAGATGAAGAAGAAGAAAGAATCATGTCAATTAAAAGAATAATATGAATACTTATCCTTTTAATCATGGAACCATGGTTGAGTTAAGCCCTCATGCTTAACTCATGTAGAGAATTAACCATAGCATAAGGTTAAGGGTTGGTTAGCTAATATCTTAAACAAATGACAAAGAGAGTTGACTTTGTCAATGTTTATCAAGCTTCATGAAGCTTGATAACTTTGACCAAAGTCACACTCTTTTGTTATATGCTTAGGAAAATAGTAAACCCTAATCTAACCTTGATTTGGTTCAAGTCTCATACACACAACTTGTTTGTATCATCAAGCATGATACAAACTTGTACACTTGCATATATCACATATAAACAATGTGCACATTCAAGTGAGAAAATCAATCTTAAGTGAACCAATACTAGTTAATGTAAAGCAATATATCAAATATATAATTATACATTAAATCATTAAATCAACACTTGATTTAACGATCCGGTCATATCGCATATAACCAACTAATATCAAGTGTATCAATGAATCGAATCAACACTTGATTCGGTAACCCGGCTATATCACATATAACCGACCGATGATACAAATCGCGAGAATAGAATACAGTATCACATACCGGTATTATTCTCGGTCCCGCACATATCTCATATGCGCTCCTATTTCGTTTCGCTTGAGCCAGGAAACCCCTGTGTAGGACTCTAAAGACTCATCAATACGCCGGCAGTAGGTGATGATCATATCAAACACCCACAAGCCGCAAGCGGTCTGCTAAACGTAACGGCCACTCAGGTATTGAGCGATCATAAGATCAACGAGCAAGCCAGCTCACACTCCTGTGAATCCAACGAGTAACATTACTGTACAATCCGGTCTGTTCGTCTGATATGTCGCATATCTTGTCTAGGGATGGTAAACGTCAGACCCCAATAACTCGATAAGTCGTGTCGATATAAGGCTCATAACGGGTCGAGAAACTACTGGTAACACTTACCAGTAAATCCCTAAAGCTGCCTTGGCCAAGGACTTCCTGTTATAGCCAATCGAGCACTGCGCAACATCAACTCCCTATACCGGGAGAGACGAAACCCCTCCTATCTCTCATTGCCTCCATGTGACTCGGGACTATACCTAAAAACCATATTTTTGCACGCCCTCTTGGACGTGGTATGATGGAAATAAAGTACAGTAGGAATCACACAAGACTCTATGACGATCTCGGGTCTACAGACTAACCTGTACCAGTGTCACCAGAGAACTGCCATCTGACGTAAGGTATAATACCATCTGGGAGTTCTCGGCGAGTCCGTCCAGTGTACCCAGTCTCCACTGAGCACCCGTATATCATCTCTGATGTCAAACGCCAATGGATATGGGATCATCCATCGCCCATCTGTATGGGTCGAGAAGGTATACGCTAGTCTACTCTGGTATATCGATGCCCCGTCTCGATACACCCACGACTAGGGACTTTGAAGGATGTACTTATGGACTACCATGTCCCCACTAGTATGATCTGCATCATAGTCCAGGTAGTCAAGTACACATCCTAAGGGCTTTACCAACATGTAACAGAGAGACAATCAGTGTACACGTTAAGGTAAAGAGTAACCAGATAGCATACTATCATATCGAGCAAGAAAGACATCCATATATGTCCAAGCATCCACTATAATATACATCCTATGTATAGTAATGGCCTCTAGAGCATACATATAACTAACAATCTCCCACTTGCACTAGGGCCATCTGATAGCAGTGGTTGCAGTATCTCATACTCAACCATCCCATAAAAGTCTCTCTCTGGGAAAAGGCCTTTCGTGAGTGGATTCGCCGTGTTGTCCTCTGAGTCTGCTCTCCTAACCTCGATCCCCTGGAGATCAACCATCTCCACGATCAGGTGATACTACCTAAGAATATGTCTGGATCACTGATGGGACGGGCGTTCCTTGGCATAAGCCACAACTCCATTGTCACACAATGGGGGGAACGAAGTTCATCTCATGAACTAATATACACCCAGACTTCCTCTTTGGTAGAATCTTTGGTAGCGATGTATCTTGCCTTTAATCGTCTAGTATGTCACGGTATCTAGCTTGGAACTCTTCCAACATACCGTCCCTCCACTGAGGGTAAAGACAATGCCTGCGACTGACATTCAGTCGTCCTTATCACCCCGAAACCTTTCCAGTGATTCTCCCCAGGATCGATTGATACCAACTCACTACAACTAGTGAGTATCCTAACATCCAATTAGATCTATCTCATAGATCCAAAACCCAGGATTTAGTAGGTATCACTTTGATCCTATATTGATAATCCTTGTGATAAGCGGAGATTGACCGAGCGTAGCATAGGAAACTCCTTCCCTATCAAGAGTATGTCATCCACGTACTCTACGAGGATCACCACCATACTCCCTACTACCTTTTTTGTATATACAAGGTTCATCTACCATTTTGATGATGTCAAACTCTTTGACTAACTCATCAAAACAAATGTTCCAACTCCGCGATGCCTGCTTTATCATATAAAACATCTTGCACACGTTTCCGCTACTCCCACTGTCTACGAAGCCCTCTGACTGTGTACTTATAGACTCTCTCTTCTAAATTTTTATTTAGAAAAGCAGTCATGACACCCAACCGCCAGATATCGTAGTCATGGTATGTAGCCGTAGCAAGTAGGATCTGGATGGACTTAAGCATAGCTACTTAGAAAAGGTTTCATTATAATCCATACCTGGTCAGTGATGCAAACCTTTAACAAGTCTAGCTTTTAAAGTCTCAACTTTTCCATGTACACCAAGTAATCTTCTCAAGATATACTTGCTCCTGATGGGGATTTAACCCTTCAGATAAAGCAACCTAAGTCCATACTTTATTGGTGTATAAGGATTCCATCTCAGATCGATAAGCATCCAGCCATTCTTACAGAGTCCCACTCCTGATGGCCAGCTCGAAACTAGTTAGGTCATCATCCCATGATGCGATCCTCGCTCCCACTGTCATAGAGAAATCGGAGTATCTCTCAGGTGGGTAAGGAAACCTACTAGATCGGCGGAGAGGCTGAGGTTCGTTGGTTGCTATTGAATCCTTTGGTTCTACCAAATCATTAGCTGCAGTTTGTATAGCTGGAACTGTTTCTAGTTCTACCTCATAACCATTAATTTCTTCACAAGAAATTCCCTTTCACAAAGGTGGCATGCTGAGAAACAAAACATTTTTGTTCCTCGGTTAGGTAGAAGATATTCCCTTGCGAATGCTTGGGATATCCAACAAACTTCCACATAACTGACTTTGCCTCGAGCTTATCCGGATTTTGCTTTTAGACATAGGCCGGATAACCCCAAATCTTAACAAACTTAAGATATGGACTCTTCACTTTCCATATCACATATGAAGTGGTAGGCAACTGATTTGGTTTGAACCCTATTCAATAGGTATGCAACTTCTCAAGCGCATAACTCCCTAAAAGGAAATAGGAAACTCAGTAGTACTCATCATAGAGCACACCATATCACATAGGGTGTTATTTCTCCGCCCCGATATACCATCGTGCTATGGTGTATACGGAGGAGTAATGCTGAGAGAGAATCTCATTCTCCTTTAGAATAATCCAGGAATTCCGTGCTCAAGTATTCTCCTCCTTGATCACATCAAAGGACATACTACTTTTACCCGTATTTTGGTTCTCTACTTCTAACTTATATTCTGTGAATATCTCAAAAGGTTCGGACTTGTGTTTCAACAGGAGCATATGTCTGAATCTTGAGAGATTATCAGAGATTGTAATGAAGTATAAAGAACCGGTCTTGGCATGTGTAGACAGGGGACCTTCATACATCAATATGTATCAATCCCAAGAGTTCACTAACTCTTTCTCTTCTTCCAATAAACAGAGCTGAGGTCATATTATCTCTGTGACATGACTGGCAAGTTTCACAAGATGTAAATTCAAACTAATTTAAATATGCATCTTAATGTAACTTCAGCTAGTCGGGTCGCATTGATATGACCTAGTCTACAATGCCTCAAGAAGGATTCGTTCATTTCTGAACTCTTCCTCTTGTGTGTGTTCTGTATACTAAGAACTGTATTTTGATTTAGAACGTTAATGCTTTTAGATAACGTGCCTGAACCGATCAACTCTTGATTTAGGAAATGTTCAAAATATTATCCAACAATACAAAATTATATCCTTCTTTACTAATAAAGAGACTGATATGATTTCGTATATCAGGTTCGGTATCTAATAACATTTGTTCAGAATCAATGTATTCTGGTAATACAGGGTGACAGCGACCAACAGACTTGGCTGCAACATTTGCACCGTTTTCTGCCTCATGAAACTTATCACCCGTTCTCAGTTCTTTACCTTTCTGTAGCCCATGTAATAAATTACATATGTGGGATCCTGATCCGGTATCATATACCCAGGACGTAAAGGACATTGAGAAACAGTTCTCAGTAATGAACACACCCGAAGATGATGCATCGGTATGCACTTTTTTCGTTCGGGCGGCACGGGAATTCTGGTAATCCCCAATTTCCTGCTCTGTCTTATAACATTTATAAGTTGGAGCGGGACCAACGTTCCCCAGCTCAGTATAATAAGCGGGTTCGGTCAATATATCCGTATTATTATCTTGATTAAGGCGTGACATGGTCGCTACCTGGAGAGAGAGAGAAGAAAACACTCTGCGTGCGCTCTTGCAAGATCAGATTGGCTATTATTTTATCTAATCAGGATGGCTCCCACTGTTTTTATCAAATCTTCCTTCAAACCCTAAAAGGAAAGACTGGCCGGGATTAATTACACGCTACAAGTTCGCCAATCTTTCAGCCAGGCCAGTGTCAGTACTTTGAGGGAGGTTCCCCGTGCTTTTGCACGGACCTAATTAATGTAAACCTCGTTTTCCCAGAGGCGTAACCCCGTTGACACCTTTCTAGACACCTACTTGATCGGCTAATTGTAATGTGTAAAACTCTCCCAGGAGTAACAATTACTCGCAGTGGGTATGGGGATCCAACTATCTCATAGAAGGTATGCAATCTCATTGCAAATTTCAACACATGAAATTCCCGATAATATTTTGCCCCTACTGTTCTATGACCTTGACGAATGCCAAACAACCCATAGTCCACTAGTCAAGTTCAACCCGTACATTTCTTGATTGAATTAAACCCACCCGCACGACCCTTGACGAATGCCAAACAACGCCGTACGAATACCCTAATCCAATCTGCATCATATGCATAAGCAGATAAATACTAGTTAGCTACCATACACTACGCCTTGACGAATGCCAAACTACCGCAGCACGAATACTAAGTAGTACTTATCTGAAATGACGGAGGGCTACGACAGGTTTTTCAGAAAACCTATTGCGTAATGAACTTGATATCGTTGTAGAATCAAATGATTTAAAATGGAGTGTTTTTGAGTCTTTTCTAGTTTTGCTAAAGGGGTCACTCCCGGTGAAGGGATCGTCGGCCCTTTCCTCATCGAATAAGGTGCAGGATATATCACATATACCGCTGTGCAAAGCAAAAACTATAGAAGCAATCAAAAAACAAACCGAGGGTTGTAGCATCTGCCAGTTATTGCTAAAGGGGTCACTCCCGGTGAAGGGATCTCGGTCCTTTCCTTATCGAATAAGGTGCAGGATGTTCTACAAGGAACACCGCGATGCAAAGCAAGAACTGTAGCTACCTGTTTTTGAAAATTCGATTCCACAACATCTTTAGGTTTCTTTTATTTCATTAATCTCATTAATGAAGTCCCATCATTTAAAACACCTAAACATCACAGATAAATACGACGTACACGTATGCCATCCGCATTCGCCTCGATGTCCCCTCGTGCACCGTTAGGTTAGGTAACTAACGACAGAGCGGGGCAGGGCTAGTGCGAGTGCAAAACATAAGTAACGTCTATATAATATATCATATATATCATATACAGTATTTATCACAGAACATCAAATGATCACATCACAGATATCGCAGCAGAAGAGACATATGAAACATTGGATATACTAGGATGTCCGTGTTTTCAAAACGAGCCTGTATAAAACACGGATTCCACGGTCGCGATGAATAGCCAAACCCACACCCCTAGACCCCTACGAGAGCGGCAAGCAACCCTACCAATTCTAGAGTTAGGAGACCCGGACTCGACTCCTCGAGTTGGTCTCCCACTGGACTCCAGAACCCGGTTACTTATGCCCTCCTCCTTGGGTCTATCCTAGTGCGGAAAAGTAAATAATATACAATGGGTGACATCTTCCGCTACCTGGAAGTGCCCCAATAAAAGAATATTACATACAAGTTTTTACATGAATGAAAATGAAAAACGCTCATCTCACATAAAACCCCCCGGCTATTCAAGACGCGACGATACAATATAACATATACAGCAACACATAACATCACATGTCATCAACGTAAGTAAATGTGCGCATCCCAATTGTCGTTGACATATTGCAACGAAACCGGCGATATCACATATTACACTTACGGTCGCAGAAAAGAAAGTGTAAAACTACAACAGTTGGAATCCGCAACCTCTTTAGACATCGCATGCCTAATCAATGAATTCCTTAGACATCACATGCCTAACAATTATAAACCCCGCATTTTAGTCTCTATATCGAAAACACTTTTCAATATCAAATCGGGCAATTCAACAAGATTCCCGATAAGCTGATCGAATGCTCGTCGCAAACTTTAGTAGACGGTCACACCCCCGATACTGTCGACGAAGTGCACCAAGGCTGAACACCGCTACCGCGAGCACCCGAACGGATGCTTTCGGCGACGGGGTTCTCCTACAGCCACTTGATCGGGGCTAAGGGATGTAGCTGTCTATTAAGTTTATCCGGCGAGTATCCGCGTACGCTACGTGATTGCGATGGACTTTTGATCGCATCAAAATACCGTGGCAACCGATCAAGTGAGACTAAAGTGCTATGTTTATAACATCCAAATCAGTTATTTCATAACTACTTGTGGATTCCAAATATTGTATCATATTCCAGATAAATAGAAAATGTTAAACTTTCCGATCGAACATTCAAACACCCAAGTTTTCCCGAAACAGCTCAAATCTTGAAATAAGTTCAAAAACATCCATTTCATGCCACAGTACCAACGGTCCAGCCGTAGAAGGGTCAAGCCAACGCCTCACATGTGGCACGCCGTACTGCCCCAAACCTTAAGGTTCAAAGGGCAGTTCAAGACAGTCACATAATCGAGTTAAGGTTTGTTGTCTTCTAGAGAGACCATCGCGTTACTTGCACTACTTAGAACGTTCTCAAACTACGGAAAAAATCCAACACTTGGAAATTTCCCGGCAGGGGAAAAATTGGGTATTTACATCTGGTCGAACTTTTTAACATATTGTAAATTATCCGGAAAAACACAGACAAAGTTAAAGATTCTGATCGAATCGTCGAACTCCCAATATAACCCAGAAAACTCAACTCTTGAGCAAACTTTAAAAATTCCCCGAAAATACAGGAATCAATATAGGATATTACCGTGCAAAGCACGTGCCAAGGATCAACTTTATGGCCGCGGAACCGCCGCACATGCTAGGGTGGGGCCGCGGTTCCGCGACTCTTTAGTTGACTTGGGCTCACGTGCTTCACAGTAACTCTTATAATACCTTGCTGTATTTTTTTGGATATTTTTAATTTGGAAAAATCCACATTTTCAGAAAATGTACAGAGAAGGGTTTGAGTTAGGGTTTCGGGGTTCGATCGGATTTCTAACATCGTCAACACTTCGCCTAAAGCTCTAGCTAGGCTCTGATAGCACTGTAGGGTTACTAGGCACACTCAAGAGGTTCCACAAGGCATCAACCATGCCAAACAAAAATTTTCCGGTGCCGAGAAACCCTAATGAAGATCGTTAACTAGAGGATAGGCGAAAACTATGCAAGCAAACTACTTTGCTACTAAGTGAATGGAAATACAACCTTTGTAGATCCGGTCCTCCACTTCTTTAGCTCCGTGTTGACGTCCCTCCGCTGTGATCATCGGGATCCCGGACTCTAGCAATGGTTTCGTCGGAGAAATGATCGGGTTAGATTATTGACTTCGAGGCCAAAGATGATCTACGTCGGGGAGACTCAAACTCAAGCTATTCCTTCACTTGGTCAAAAACATCGTGAAGAGAACACCCTATACTACATGGCAAGTAGTAGAGGATGAAGAAATAGGAAGTGGGTTCACTTTAGAATTGGATTTCTCACTCTTTTTCTCATGGCACCATTGGAGCTCTCAAGCTTTTGTGAGCTTGATGAAGATGAAGAAGAAGAAAGAATCATGTCAATTAAAAGAATAATATGAATACTTATCCTTTTAATCATGGCACCATGGTTGAGTTAAGCCCTCATGCTTAACTCATGTAGAGAATTAACCATAGCATAAGGTTAAGGGTTGGGTTAGCTAATATCTTAAACAAATGACAAAGAGAGTTGACTTTGTCAATGTTTATCAAGCTTCATGAAGCTTGATAACTTTGACCAAAGTCACACTCTTTTGTTATATGCTTAGGAAAATAGTAAACCCTAATCTAACCTTGATTTGGTTCAAGTCTCATACACACAACTTGTTTGTATCATCAAGCATGATACAAACTTGTACACTTGCATATATCACATATAAACAATGTGCACATTCAAGTGAGAAAATCAATCTTAAGTGAACCAATACTAGTTAATGTAAAGCAATATATCAAATATATAATTATACATTAAATCATTAAATCAACACTTGATTTAACGATCCGGTCATATCGCATATAACCAACTAATATCAAGTGTATCAATGAATCGAATCAACACTTGATTCGGTAACCCGGCTATATCACATATAACCCGTTATGAGCCTCATATCGACACGACTTATCGAGCTATTGGGGTCTGACGTTTACCACCCCTAGGCAAGATATGCGACATATCAGACGATCAGACCGGACTGTACGGTAGTGTTACTGGTTGGATTCACTGGAGTGTGAGCGGGCTTGCTCGTCGATCTTCAGATCGCTCAATACCCGGGTGGCCGTTACGTTTAGCAGACCGCTTGCGGCTTGTGGGTGCTTGATATGATCATCATCTGCTGCCGGCGTATTGACGAGTCTTTAGAGTCCTACACAGAGGTTTCCTGGCTCAAGCGAAACGAAATAGGAGCACATATGAGATGTGTGCGGGACCGAGAATGATACCAGTATGTGATACTGTATTCAATTCTCGCGATATGTGACATTGATCGGTTATATACGATATAGCCGGGTTATCGGATCAAGTGTTGATTCGATAAGTTGTTACTGTTGATATTAGCCGGTTATATGCGACATGACCGGATCATTAAATCAAGTGTTGATTTAATGATTTAATGCATAATTATATATTTGATATATAAGTTTGCATTAACTAGTATCGGTTTACTTTAAATGGATTTTCTCACTTGGCTTGTGCACATTGTATATGTGATATATTTTTGTGCACTTGTATGTATCATGTTTGATGATGCATGCTAGCTTGAGTTTTGTGTAAAGTTTAAACCATGGTTATGTAATGGTTAGGGTTTTCATTTTCATATCTATTTATTTATTTATTTATTCATTTTGGAAAATGATAAGCATAATACAAAATGGTGGCTTTCTTTAGAAGCTTGTTGAAGCTTCATGAAGACTTTGACCAAGTGACCATTTTGTCTCATGCTTAACCATAACCATTCCATTCAACCATGATTAACTCTCTACACTTGACCATGGTTATTATTATGATAATTATTGATTTACTTTTTATTTTAAAAAAAAACTTATCATAATAATCTTCTTCTTCTTCATCTTCTTCACTTGAAGAAAACCATTCTTCATCAATGGTGGATTGATGAAACAAGTGAGAAATCCAATTCTAAAGTCTACCCACTTCCTATTTCTTCATCCTCTACCTCTTGCCAAGTAGTAGAGTGTGTTTCCTTCACAAGTATTCTTGACTTGGTGAAGTTGGAGCTTGATCTAGCGATGCCTCGACGTAGATCATCTTCGGCACGTTGTCGACGACCTAGCCCGGTCTTTTCTCCGATGAAACCACCGTGAGAGTCATGGTTTGATTTGGACAGCGGAGAGGACTTCATTGCGGAGCCGTGGAGGTGGAGCACCGGATCTACAAAGGTTGTATTTCCGTATTCTTGTAGTTAAGTGTTAACTAGTTACTTTTTCGCCTAGACATCTAGCTAACGATCCGTAGTCTAGCGTTTCTCGGCACCTAGATTTTTGAAACGGGCATGGTTGATGCCTTGTGAGACCCCTTGAGAGTGCCTAGGAACCCTTCAGTGGTATCAGAGACTTGCTAGAGCCTTAGGCGAAGTCTAGATGGATTTTGAAGTCCGATCGAACCAAAACCCGACCCCAAAATAGCTCTCTGGACGTTTTCTAAAATCTGGGATTTTTCCACATTAAAAATGCTTAAAAAATTCAGCAGGGAAATCTAAGAATTACTGTGTAAAAATTTTCCAATGAACTGTTCATAGTGCGGCGGAACCGCGGCAGAAGCCTGGCTTCTGCGACGGTTCCGCGGCCAAAGGATGACATCATCATCCCCTGTTTGCACAGTAACTCCTATTTGATTATGCTAGATTTTCTGGGAATTTTTAATATTTATTCAAGAGTTGAATTTTCTGGAATTGTTTTGGGTATTCGGTGTTTCAATCCGAGTATCAGATTTTGTCCATGTGGCTTTCCGGATAAATTTTAGAATATGTTAAAAAGTTCGACCGGATATAAATACCCAATTTTTCCCCTGTCGGGAAATTTCCAAGTGTTGGATTTTTCCGTGGTTTAAAGACGTTCTAAGTAGTGCAAGTAACGCGATGGACCCTCTAGAAGACAACAAACCTTAACTCGATTATGTGACCGTCTTGAACTGCCCTTTGAACCTTCGGGTTTGGGGCAGTACGGCGTGCCACATGTGAGGCGTTGGCTTGACCCTTCTACGGCTGGACCGTTAGTACTGAGGCACGAACTGAATGTTTTTAGACTTGTTTCATGTGTTGATCTGTATCGGGAAAACTTGGGTGTTCGATTGTTCGATCGGAAAGTTTAACATTTTCTGTTTATCCGGAATGTGATACAACAATTGGAATTCACAAAAGTTATGTGATAACTGAATGAATGTTATAAACATAGCAGTTTAGTCTCACTTGATCGGTTGCCACGGAATTTTGATGTGATCAAAAGTCCATCGCAATCACGTAGCGTACGCGGATATTCGCCGGTAAACTTAATAGACAGCTACGCCCCTTAGCCCCGACCAAGTGACTGTAGGAGAACCCCGTCGCCGAAAGCATCCGTTCGGGTGCTCGCGGTAGCGGTGTTCCGCCTTGGTGCACTTCGTCGACGGCATCGGGGGTGCGGCCGCCTACTGAAGTTTGCGACGAGCATTCGATCAGTTTTTCGGGAATCTTGTTGAATTCCCCGACTTGATATTGAAAAGTGTTTTCGATAATGAGACTAAAATGCGGGGTTTATAATTGTTAGGCATGCGATGTCTAAGAAATTCATTTGGTCAGGCATGCGATGTCTGTGGAGGTTGCGGATTCCAACTGTTGTAGTTTTACACTTTCTTTTCTGTGACCGTAAGTGTAATATGTGATATCGCCGGTTTCGTTGCTATATGTCAACGACAATTGGGATGGACATATTTACTTACGTTGATGACATGTGATGTTATGTGTTGCTGGATATGTTATATTGGATCGTCGTGTTTGAATAGCCGGGGGTTTTTATTTGAGATGAGTGTTTTTCATTTTCATTCATGTAAAAACTTGTATGTAATATTCTTTTATTGGGGCACTTCCAGGTTGCGGAAGTAGTCACCTTTTGTATATTATTTACCTTTCTGCACTAGGATAGACCCAAGGAGGAGGGCACAAGTAACCGGGTTCTGGAGTCCAGAGGGAGACCAGCTCGAGGAGTCGAGTCCGGGTCTCCTAACTCCAGAATTGGTAGGGTTGCTTGCCGCTCTCGTAGGGGTGTGGGTTTGTCTATTCATCGCGACCGTGGAATCCGTGTTTTATACTGGCTCGTATTGAAAACACGGATGTCCTAGTATATCCAATATTTCATATGTTTCTTCTGCTGCGATATCTGTGATGTGATCATGTGATGTTCTGTGATAGATACAGTATATAGTATATATGATATATTATATAGATGTTACTTATGTTTTACACCCGCACTAGCCCTGCCCCGCTCTGTCGTTAGTTACCTAACCTAACGGTGCACGAGGGGACATCGAGGCGAATGCGGATGGCATAAGCGCACGTCGTATTTATCTGTGATGTTTAGGTATTTAAATGATGGGACTTCATTAATGAGATTAATGAAATAAAAGAAACCTAAGATGTTGTAGAATCGAATTTCAAAATAAAACAGGTAGCTACAGTTCTTGCTTTGCACAGCGGTATATATGATATATCCTGCACCTTATTCGATAAGGAAAGGACCGAGATCCCTTCACCGGGAGTGACTCCTTTAGCAATAACTGGCAGATGCTACACACTCGGTTTGTCTTTTGATTGCTTTTAAGAGTTTCTGCTTTGCACAGTAATATATATGATATATCCCGCACCTCATTCGACGAGGAAAGGACCGACGATCCCTTCACCGGGAGTGACTCCTTTAGCAAAACTGGAAAAGCCTCAAAAACACTCCATTTTAAAATTCATTCGATCCTACAACGATATCAAGTTCATTACGCAACAGGTTTTCAGAAAAACCTGTCGTAGCCCTCCGTCATTTCAGATAAGTAGTAGTTAGTATTCGTGCTGCGTTTGTTGGCCTTTGTCAAGGCGTAGTGTGCGGTAGCTGACTGGTGCTTATCTGCTTATGCATATGATGCAGATTGAGTTAGGGTAGTCGTGCGACCTTGTTGGCCTTTGTCAAGGGCCGTGCGGGTGGGTTTAATTCAATCAGGAAATGACGGGTTGAACTTGACTAGCATCCTATGGTTTGTTGGCCTTTGTCAAGGTCATAGGAGGTTAGGGGCAAAACATTATCGGGAATTTCAAGTGTTGAAATTTGCAATGAGATTGCATACCTTCTATGAGATAGTTGGATCCCGATACCCGCTGCGAGTAAGAGTTACTCCTGGGAGAGTATTATACATTACAATTAGCCGATTAAGTAGGTGTCTAGAAAGGTGTTAACGAGGTTACGCCTCTGGGAAAACGAGGTTTACATTAATTAGGTTCGTGCGAAAGCACGGGGGACCTCCCTCAAAGTACCGACACTGGCCTGGCTGAAAGATTGGCGAACTTGTAGTGTGTAATTAATCCCGGCTAGTCTTTCCTTTTAGGGTTTGAAGGAAGATTTGATAAAAAGCAGTGGGAGCCATCCTGATTAGATAAAATAATAACCAATCTATTCTTGCAAGAGCGCACGCTGAGTGTTTTCTTCTCTCTCTCTCCAGGTAGCGACCATATCACGCCTTAATCAAGATAATAATACGGAATATTGACCGAACCCGCTTGTTATACTGAGCTGGGGAACGTTGGTCCCACTCCAACTTATAATTGTTATAAGACAGAGAAGGAAATTGGGGAATACCAGATTTCCCGTGCCGCCCAAACGAGGAAAGTGCATATGATGCATCATCTTCGGGTGTGTTCATTATACAGAACTGTTTCTCAAATGTCCTTTACGTCCTGGGTATATGATACCGGATCAGGATCCCGCATATGTAATCTGTTACATGGGCTACAGATAGGTAAAGAACTGAGAACGGGTGATAAGTTTCATGAGGCAGAAAACGGGGAAAGTGTTGCAGCCAAGTCTGTCGGTCACTGTCACCCTGTATTACCAATACATTGATTCTGAATGAATGTTATTAGATACCGAACCTGATATACAAAATCATATCAGTCTCTTTATTAGTAAAGAAATTATAAAATTTTGTATTGTTGGATAATGTTTTGAATATTTCCTATATCAAAAGTTGATCGGTTCAGGCACGTTATCTAAAAGCATTGACGTTCTAAATCAAACTACAGCTCTTAGTATACTGAACACACACAAGAGGAAAAGTTCAGAAATGGACAAATCCTTCTTGAGGTATTGTAGACTAGGTCATATCAATGCGACCCGACTAGCTTGAGTTACATATAGATGCATATTTAAATCTGTTTGAATTTACATCTTGTGAAACTCGCCAGTCATGTCACAAAGATAAGATGACCATAGCTCTGTTTATTGGAAACAGAGAAAGAGTTAGTGAACTCTTGGGATGATACATGTTGATGTATGTAGGTCTCCTGTCTACACATACAAGGATTGGTTCTTTATACTTCATTACGTTCTCTGATGATCTCTTTAGATTCAGACATATGTTCTTGTTGAAACACAAGTCCGAACCTTTTCAGATATTCATAGAATATAAGTTAGAAGTAGAGAACCAAAATACGGGTATAAGTATTATGTCCTATGATGAGATCAGGGAGGAGAATACTTGTGCATGGAATTCCTGGACTATTCTAAAGGAGAATGAGATTCTCTCTCAGCATTACTCCTCCGTATACACCATAGCACGATGGTATATAGGGGCGGAGCAATCACACCCTATATGATAAGGTGTGCTCTATGATGAGTACTACTGAGTTACCTATTTCCTTTTGGGAGTTATGCGCTTGAGAAGATGCATATCTATTGAATAGGGTCCCGATCAAATCAGTAGCCTACCACTTCATATGTGATATGGAAAGGGAAGAGCCCATCTCTTAAGTCAGTTAAGATTTGGGGTTGTCCGGCCTATGTCTAAAAGCAAAATCCGGACAAGCTCGAGGCAACGTCTGTTATGTACAACTGGAAATGTTCCAGCTATACAAACTGCAGCTGATGATTTGACAGAACCAAAGGATTCAGTAGATTCCAATGAACCTCAGCCTCTCCGCCGATCTAGTAGGGTTCCTTACCCACCTGAGAGATACTTCGGTTGCTCTATGACAGTGGGAGCGAGGATTGCATCATGAGATGATGACCCAACTGGTTTCGAGCTGGCCATCAGGAGTAAGACTCTGTAAGAATGGCTGGATGCTTAGTGATCTGAGATGGAATCCTTATACACCAACAAAGTATGGACTTTGGTTGCTATATCTGAAGGGTTAAATCCCCATCAGGAGCAAGTATATCTTGAGAAGATTACTTGGTGTACATGGAAAAGTTGAGACTTTCAAAACTAGACTTGTTAATGGTTTGCATCATTGACCAGGTATGGATTATGTTGAAACCTTTTCTAAGGATCTATGCTTAAGTCCATCCGGATCCTACTTGCTACGGCTACATACCATGACTACGATATCTGGTGGTTGGGTGTCATGACTGCTTTTCTAAATGATGTTTTAGAAGAGTGTGTCTATAAGTACACAGCCAGAGGGCTTCGTAGACAGTGGGAGCAGCGGAAACGTGTGCAAGATGCTTTATAGGATTAAAGCAGGCATCGTGGAGTTGGAACATCTGTTTTGATGGATTAGTCAAAGAGTTTGACTTCATCAAAATGGTAGATGAACCTCGTATAAACAAAAAGGTAGTAGGGAGTATGGTGGTGATCCTCGTAGAGTACGTGGATGACATACTTTTGATAAGAAAGGAGTTTCCTATGCTACGCTCGGTCAATCTCCGCTTATCACAATGATTCTCCATATAGGATCAATGTGATACCTCCTATATCCTGGTTATTGGATCTATGAGATAGATCTAATTGGATGTTAAGATACTCACTAGTAGTAGTGAGATGGTATCAATCGATCCTGGGGAGAATCACTGGAAGTGTTCCAGAGTGATAAAGACGACTGAATGTTAGTCGCAGGCATTGTCTTTACCCTCAGTAAAGGGACGGTATGTTGGAAGAGTTCCAAGCTAGATACCGTGGCATACTAGACGATAAAGGCTGGATACATCGCTACTTATGATGCTACCAAAGAGGCTGTTTGGATGTATATTAGTTCATGAGATGAACTTAGTTCCTACCATTGTGTGACAATGGACTTGTGGCTTATGCCAGGAACCCCCGTCCCATCAGTGATCCAGACATATTCTAAGGCAGTATCACTTGATCATGGAGATGGTTGATCTCTAAGGGATCGAGGTTAGGAGAGTAGACTCAGAGGTTAACACGGCGGATCCACTCACGAAGGCCTATTCCCAGAGAGAGACTTTTAGGGGATGGTTGAGTATGAGATACTACAACCACTGCTACAGATGGCCCTAGTGCAAGTGGGAGATTGTTAGTTATATGTATGCCCTAGAGGCCATTACTGTACATTGGATGTATATTGTAGTGGATGCTGGGACATATATAGGGAGGACTTTCTTGCTCGACATGATAGTATGCTATCTGGTTGCTCTTTACCTTAACGTGTACACAGATTGTCTCTCTATTACATGTTGGTAAAGCCCTTAGGATGTGTACTTGACTACCTGGACTATGATGCGGATCATACTAGTGGGGACATGGTAGTCCATAAGTACATCCTTGAAAGTCCCTAGTCGTGGGTGTATCGAGATGGGGCATCGATATACCAGAGTAGACTAGCGTGTACCTTCTCGACCCATACAGATGGGCGATGGATGATCCCATATCCATCGGTGTTTGACATCAGAGATGATATACGGGTGCTCAGTAGAGACTGGGTACACTGGACGGACTCAGCGAGAACTCCCAGATGGTATTATACCTTACGTCAGATGGCAGTTCTCTGGTGACACTGGTATAGAGTAGTCTGTTGACCCGAGATCGTCATAGAGTCTTGTGTGGTTCCCACTGTGCTTTGATTTCCATCTTACCATGTCCAAGAGGGCGTGCAAAACGGTGGTTTTTGGGTACAGTCCCGAGTCACATGGAGGCAATGAGCGATAGGAGGGGATTCATCTCTCCCGGTATAGGGAGTTGATGTTGCACTGTGTTCGATTGGCTATAACAGGAAGTCCCTGGCCAGGGCTGATCAGAGAATTGCTGGTAAGTGTTACCAGTAGTTTCTCGACCCGTTATGAGCCTCATATCGACACGACTTATCGAGCTATTGGGGTCTGACGTTTACCACCCCTATGCAAGATATGCGACATATCAGACGATCAGACCGGAATGTACGGTAGTGTTACTGGTTGGATTCACTGGAGTGTGAGCGGGCTTGCTCGTCGATCTTCAGATCGCTCAATACCCGGGTGGCCGTTACGTTTAGCAGACCGCTTGCGGCTTGTGGGTGCTTGATATGATCATCATCTGCTGCCGGCGTATTGACGAGTCTTTAGAGTCCTACACAGAGGTTTCCTGGCTCAAGCGAAACGAAATAGGAGCACATATGAGATGTGTGCGGGACCGAGAATGATACCAGTATGTGATACTGTATTCAATTCTCGCGATATGTGACATTGATCGGTTATATACGATATAGCCGGGTTATCGGATCAAGTGTTGATTCGATAAGTTGTTACTGTTGATATTAGCCGGTTATATGCGATATGACCGGATCATTAAATCAAGTGTTGATTTAATGATTTAATGCATAATTATATATTTGATATATAAGTTTGCATTAACAAGTATCGGTTTACTTTAAATGGATTTTCTCACTTGGCTTGTGCACATTGTATATGTGATATATTTTTGTGCACCTGTATGTATCATGTTTGATGATGCATGCTAACTTGAGTTTTGTGTAAAGTTTAAACCATGGTTATGTAATGGTTAGGGTTTTCATTTTCATATCTATTTATTTATTTATTTATTCATTTTGGAAAATGATAAGCATAATGCAAAATGGTGGCTTTCTTTAGAAGCTTGTTGAAGCTTCATGAAGACTTTGACCAAGTGACCATTTTGTCTCATGCTTAACCATAACCATTCCATTCAACCATGATTAACTCTCTACACTTGACCATGGTTATTATTATGATAAGTATTGATTTACTTTTTATTTTAAAAAAAAACTTATCATAATAATCTTCTTCTTCTTCATCTTCTTCACTTGAAGAAAACCATTCTTCATCAATGGTGGATTGATGAAACAAGTGAGAAATCCAATTCTAAAGTCTACCCACTTCCTATTTCTTCATCCTCTACCTCTTGCCAAGTAGTAGAGTGTGTTTCCTTCACAAGTATTCTTGACTTGGTGAAGTTGGAGCTTGATCTAGCGATGCCTCGACGTAGATCATCTTCGGCACGTTGTCGACGACCTAGCCCGGTCTTTTCTCCGATGAAACCACCGTGAGAGTCATGGTTCGATTTGGACAGCGGAGAGGACTTCATTGCGGAGCCGTGGAGGTGGAGCACCGGATCTACAAAGGTTGTATTTCCGTATTCTTGTAGTTAAGTGTTAACTAGTTGCTTTTTCACCTAGACATCTAGCTAACGATCCGTAGTCTAGCGTTTCTCGGCACCTAGATTTTTGAAACGGGCATGGTTGATGCCTTGTGAGACCCCTTGAGAGTGCCTAGGAACCCTTCAAATCCAACGAGTAACACTACCGTACAATCCGGTCTGTTCATCTGATATGTCGCATATCTTGTCTAGGGGTGGTAAACGTCAGACCCCAATAACTCGATAAGTCGTGTTGATATGAGGCTCATAACGGGTCGAGAAACTACTAGTAACACTTACCAGTAAATCCCTAAAGCAGCCTTGGCCAAGGACTTCCTGTTATAGCCAATCGAGCACTGCGCAACATCAACTCCCTATACCGGGAGAGACGAAACCCCTCCTATCTCTCATTGCCTCCATGTGACTCGGGACTGTACCTAAAAACCACCTTTTTGCACGCCCTCTTGGACGTGGTATGATGGAAATAAAGCACAGTGGGAATCACACAAGACTCTATGACGATCTCGGGTCTACAGACTAACCTGTACCAGCGTCACCAGAGAACTGCCATCTGACGTAAGGTATAATACCATCTGGGAGTTCTCGGCGAGTCCGTCCAGTGTACTCAGTCTCTACTGAGCACCCGTATATCATCTCTGATGTCAAACGCCAATGGATATGGGATCATCCATCGCCCATCTGTATGGGTCGAGAAGGTATACGCTAGTCTACTCTGGTATATCGATGCCCCGTCTCGATACACCCACGACTAGGGACTTTGAAGGATGTACTTATGGACTACCATGTCCCCACTAGTATGATCTGCATCATAGTCCAGGTAGTCAAGTACACATCCTAAGGGCTTTACCAACATGTAACAGAGAGACAATCAGTGTACACGTTATGGTAAAGAGTAACCAGATAGCATACTATCATATCGAGCAAGAAAGTCATCCCTATATATGTCCAAGCATCCACTACAATATACATCCTATGTATAGTAATGGCCTCTAGGGCATACATATAACTAACACTACTGTTCTAGACTATGAGATCTGACAGGAGGATGAGTATAATGTTGTTCTAAACAAGCTTTAGAAGCGCACGTATATATGACTCTGCCAGAGTGTTGTTGTAATCAGTGGGAGCAGCGGAAGCATAATGTGCAATTAGATTATGTCTATTTATAGACTAAAGCTGGTATAGCGGAGATAGATCGTCTATTTTTTGATGTGACTGTTATTGAGCTTGACTTCATCAGAATAATAGATAGATTTTGTAAGAAGGTAGTAGGGAGTGGTGTCCTGGTATTTGGATGACATACTCTTAATAAGAAGTGATATTCTTATACTACAATTGGTTATACTGTGTTTGTCACAAGTTGTTTCTCCATATAGGATATGGATAAAATATCAGGTTTTCTGGTCACTAGATCTATGGTTTTAGATCTAGATCTGGGAAGTGTCCCAATTTTGGGTACTTTGACACTATTCTAAAGTATTTTAGAATGGAAGACTCCTGGCGTGGTGGTGTACCCGCAGGTGATGGAGTCACCCTCTTTAAAGAGATGACATTCAGATTGATGAGGAGAGGGATTTGGATGATTGACATATCACTTGCTTAGGCAATTTAGTCAATCATGAAATGTCATGTTCCACACCAGATATTGCTTTTGCACTAGCTGCATTAAGCAAATATATTTATCAAATCCCGGAGAAACGTTGGGAAGCAGTAATGAACATAAGTGAATGTTCTTGGTATATGGTAACGGCAACCTCCTTCGGGAGGCGGTTATCATTTGAGGCTTCCAAGGTGACCTGGATGACAGAGTGACTGTCAGAGTTATTGTTTTCCCTCTTTTTGAGGGGCAATATGTTGGACAGGTGTTCCAAGCGGATACTGAGGAAGGCATGGCGCAGGATACTGATTAAATTCAGTGGATGGTATAGTCTAAGAAGTTTGTTGGATTTGGAGTTCATTTATGAACTGGGTCCCATCAGATATCCAGACAAATTCTAAGACCGGTATCGCTCATTTCGGGAGATAGTATTTCTCTATGAAGTTCAGATATAGAGAGATACAGAAAGAAACACTGGAGCGGATCTACTCACTGAGGCTATTTCTTGAACGCAATAGTTTCGCAAACGGGCTTTGCAAGACTGATTAGTAAAGAAGTTGGGTGTTCGGTATCACACGGGCTATGAGTATGCGACACCGCAATAATTAGCCTTAAGTGCAAGTGGGAGATTGTTGGCTATTGTGTCCTCAAGTCAATTATTGAATCGCAGGCACGCGATTGTGATGATTGAGGAAGGACCTATACCGGTGGAACAGTCTTACTCGAGATGATAGTATGCTATCTGGTTTGTCTTTATCATCATGTACAGCATTAGGTGGTATTACATATCACTATTACATGTTGATAAAGCCCATAGGATTCTTTCTTGACTCCCAGCATTATGATGGTGATCATATACGTGAGAGCTGGGTGGTCGATAAGCACATCCTTAAATGTCCCTAGTCGTGGGAGTATCGAGACTGGGCATCGACACTTCGGAGTAGACTGGTGTATACTTATCGAGACCCTGACGAGGGGCGGTGGCCGGTCTCACAAGCCATTGGTGTCAGTTAGTCACCTAAGATAGTATACATGTACTCATTGTGTTATGAGTACACTGGACGGACTTGCCCGGAACCTGCTAGTTGGTATTATACATATTGTCAGATAGCAGTTCCTAGGTGACATGAGTACATGTTAGTCTGTCGATGTAACGACCATGTTTTCTAATACCTAATAAAATATATTTTATTTATATTTCTAGTATCAAATAATTATTTACGTGTTTCTTTTATGGAAGAATAATTTTTAAAGTAATGTTAATAATTTTCAAAGAATTAAATATGATTAAAGGAAATTTCTAAAATCTATTTATTGTTTTTATAGGCTTAAAATGTTTTAATAAAATTTTATAACGCCTTAAAATAATCTACATATTTTTATTATCAATAAAAGTAATTAATTCGTAATTAAAAATATTTTAAAGATGAACTATATATTATATAATTATTATAACTAGCTAACAATTTAGAAATGGATATACTAATTTTTTTAGCCCAAAATTATTTTAATATTAAATATAATAATAAAATATATTTTCTGGAATTTTTCCATAATTTTCCCGTATTTATAACTATTTTTAACAAATTTTTCAAAGCCAAATCAATATTTTAAATAATCTGATGTTTTATTTATTTTTATTAATTTTATTTTAATTTTTTTAAAAGCTTTTTAACCTGGACCGTTGGATCACGAGATCCAATGGCCCAGAAACCCTGGCGGCGCCCGCGTGGTGGGGACCACGCGAAAGCGCGTGATCCCCACACACAGCTGCGGGCGAATCAACGCACGACACGTGGCGGCGGCGAGGATATGGGGGCGCGATCTGGGCCGTTGGATGCGGATCCAACGGCCACGAATTTAGGCGGCGGGCGCAATCATGAGGAAATCAACAGCAATCATGGCCGGCGCAGATTTTGAGGATTTTTTTAACGTTTTTGGATTTTTTTTGTTAACATTTGAACCCTTTAAATAGACACCTTCAATCCTAAATTTCTCACACCACCAAACTCCAAAAATTCTGAAAAAAATACCGGTGCCTTCGTATCATTGACGCCGACGCTACGGCTCCATCCAATCGCAGAGGAAAAATCGGGACGCAGAGCTATTGAGGATTTAGTACGAGACTACGTTTTCAATTCTTCAGCATCCGACTCAAAAAAGGTAGGATCCGCCTCTCTCTCCTTTTCCTGTCACCTTCTTAACCTTGTTCCAACTTTAATCATCAACCCTATTTAAAAAGTTGTTATTATATTTGTGCATACCCTTTTTCCTTGTACCCTCAATCATGATAATGTTAACCTCCATTTAAAAAAGTGTTTAAATTTCCTCTGTACACAAAATTATATTGCGCACCCATAATACCTAGAATATGATCTACTTAATGTCATAACCCATGAATTGTCATTTCACCTCTGACATACCCATACTATAAAAATGATCTCGAAATAGCTTACTTCCACAAGATGCCCTCGTTTAATTAAAATATTATTTATGTTTAAATAACTATAAGAAATAAAGATATGTAAAATAAATATTTTAGATACAACATACGTATATTTTACTTGCAAATATTTTTAAAAACCCCTCAACATTTTGAAGAAGAAAATATTAAATAACGATATCTTTTCAAAAGGGAATATTTAGTATCTTTTAAAAGGTAATTTTAAAATAACACCAATTTAGAACAAAAGAAAGGTTGTAAGCATCGATCGTTTATCTAAACTAGACTTTGTGGTGCCTAGGCTAGACAAGTGAGAAAGGTAACTTTAAAAGGCCCGTCTCATGGTGATTCGTGAGCGGATCCCTCCTTTCCTTACTTGTGCTTACCTGGCCACAATTGGCGGTGAAGAGGCGATTTGAGGACCTCATAACTTGTCCTATTGGAATATTAGGAGCAGTCTAGATTTTCAAATAAAAACCTCAACAAAAGATTTTCAACTAAACACCACAAGCTTTTATCGAAAGGATATTTTCCGTAAAACATTATGTTTTTGAAAAGTAATAAATATCCCAAATATCATGGTTTTTCTTAGAAGTAATAAAAGATATTTAAACCCTATTATTTCTTTTTTAACTAAGCTTTCTCTGAAGGACACGAAGTGCTTTACAAACTCTAGAAAATAAAACGAGTGGCTGTGGAAGGCCATATTAAACGAGATCAATACTTTTAAAATTTCCAGTTTATGACAACATGACATATACAAAATATGATACGGTTAGGGTTAGAATGCGCGGACCTAGGTATGGAATACTTTATGAAGATCCCTGCAGGTAGGGTGAACAGTCCAATATATGGGCGACTATATAAATATGAAGATCCCGATATTCCGGGTGAACAGTCCAATATATGGGCGACTATATAAATATGAAGATCCCGATATTCCGCGTGACCAGTCCAATATATGGGCGACTATACAATGTGGAAATTCCATGCCTAGAAGTATACGCGCTAACTCTAATTCGTCCGAACCTTTATACTGAACCACGGAGATGGGTAGTTTGATTAGGCAAGGATAATTCGGAACTCGGATTCCCCTAATACTCGATCATGATCCCGGGAAGTGAAACGGTACATTTCACTTCCCCAGTTGTTGTTTCGTGGCCACAACGGAATAATCACGAGTATCCGGACCCTTGTTTAACAAACTAATACATACTATTACCTTCATCTACATATAACTTACAACATATACATGCTCATATATTCCTCTTCTCAAAACGTCTTAAATTTATGCATTTCAAACATTTACACCCCTTACCTTATTTCTGCACACATGCACATCATATTCAGTATATACACCTTTTCGTTTCTATACCGTTACTTTCTTATGAAGCAATCCTACCCGAGTATAACTCGCTGACGGACCTTCCTTTTCTTCCTCTATATTTAGAATATCCGTCAGATAAGAATGAGTATTATAGCGAAGATCAAGGTGTGAAGCTAGCTTATGAAGATTATGCAGACTGGACGATGGAAGATTAGCTAGATTTAATTATTGTTGTTGCCCACATGTTTAGGGCTTTTGTTTCTCCTCGATGTAATTAAACTACTTAGTTTATTTTACTCTTCCTTTTAGGATGTAATAAAGTTTGGTTAATGGAAATAAAATGCCTTTCGCTTTTATTGTTTTTATTTTTGTACACAACCCTGCATACTATGATTTATTCATACGCTTAACGTAACTGTATTGAATAGACCACCTTCAATACAATTAGGTTGCGGACTTTGCCACGCCATCCTTCACCTTCTTTTGGGAAGCGGGACGTGACAGGTTTTTGTGGTGGCCCATACAGGTCCTCTTGTGTACTAAAATGAAACCGTTAACTGATTTATTATATTTGTGAATCTCATCCATCTATACCAATATCATAGTTTTCCTATCTCCCTTGTCCCTTCCTTGACATTCTGTACCCTGTCCATGATCTTCTGTTCAAGTTATGGAAAATCTTCCGACAAGGATGACATTTCCGATATTACTTTTGAAGCTACATCTGGAGATTCAAACGATGAAGTTATAGACTTTCAGGCGGTTATTTCCGACAGCGACTCGGAAGACGAAGAAGTCGATGCTGCAACTCCGGAGTCTATGATGGCCAACGACTCCGAAGATGAAGAAGATCCTATAGAAGAGGAGCATATAGAGGAGGGGACATAAAAAGAAGCTCCTACGGCGGAAGAGAATCCTATGGAATATGATCCGGATGAGGATGTTCTTGCAAAGGAACAAGTCCCTATAGAGGGGGAAACGGAGGGCGAGGCTCCTGCCGAGGATGAGTCGAAGGACGAAGTTTCGAGTGAGGAGGAACTCGAGACCGAAGAAACTCAGGCAGTTGTCCCCACAAGGCACCATGTGAATGGTCGTACTTTTCTTAGATCGAGGACCTATCATCACTTGTTGAACTCCCGTAATCGAGACTAATAAGTCTTTTTCCTTTCTTTGGCCGAATAAAACGATGTAAGAACATTAAGAGCATGTCCTTACTTTTCGATTGTACTCTCCATATTGAAGTTGGATAATAAAATCTTAGTTTCGAGCAATAATCGCTCTTATGTCTCTTTCTCTTCTTAGTCTCTCCCTTGCATTAATTGTTGTTCTTCCATGCAAGTTATTATCTTATCTCACCTCAGCCGTTTGTAACCTAACTTATTCTGATCCTGATCATCAATGGACGGACGACACTATAACCGCAACAGAAGGGGAAATGGAGTCAAGGAAGCCACTGCTCAACAAGCAGCTATGCTACAAAGGATGTAAAGACTATTGGAGCAACAACAGTAGCAGACAGCTGCCCTTCATCAGGAGCTACGAGAAAGTAGGCAGCAGCAAGCATAGATTTTAAGTAAGGCACTAACCCCAGTTCCACAAAGTTCGGCGGGAGTGAAGCAGTTCAGATCACTCCACCCTAAGACTTTTTCGGGGAAGGAAACTCCTTTAGAAGCTGAAGAATGGCATAAGGGAACAGTCAATGATCTCAGTGCCGCCCAAATTCCGAAGGACGCGTTGGTGAACATCGCTAAGCTAC
Source organism: Agapanthus africanus (assembly GCA_030015575.1). Taxonomy (NCBI): domain Eukaryota; kingdom Viridiplantae; phylum Streptophyta; class Magnoliopsida; order Asparagales; family Amaryllidaceae; genus Agapanthus; species Agapanthus africanus. Next base: position 246,228,802 of record JASDDO010000004.1, on the reverse strand, counting down.
AACTTACGGATAATGCCAGGATATGGTGGGAGGCAGAGGAAAGTAGATCGAAGGAGCCCGTCGACTGGGAAACATTCAAACGACGGTTCGACACTCAATATTTTCCTGCCGTAGCACACCTAAAAATGGAACGGGAGTTTGTACAATTCCTACAGGGGAGTATGTGGGATAAATCGGTGGACGAGTACGCTTCGGAGTTCGCAAGATTAAGTCGGTTTGCGGATCACCTGGTGGCAACCCCGGAACTATATGCTAAAAGATTCCGACAGGGGCTATATCTGAAGACGCAGTCCTCCATGTCTTCTGCTACCTTATCAACATATGATGAAATTTTAGAGGCGGCACGAAACTTTGAAGTCCTTCAGAGACGGATAAGGAAGGATGACCGTTTATCTGGCATTAAGCGACCAGCCAATCAAATTCTTGAGGGATCATCTTCCAGATTCAACGGGAGATCACAACCCCAGAGACCAGCAGGACCAACTATCTTCGGAAAAACAGCCGTTACATGCAACCATTGTGGTAGGACCGGACACTACATGAGAGACTGTCGCATTTTGAACAAACTTTGCATAGTCTGTGGGTCTCCGGATCATGCCATTGGGGACTGTCTTCAGAGAGGGAGACAATCAGGCCCCATCAACAAGCCAGCTAATTATGTGACACCACGACAGGGAAACCATCCACCTTCCGCCACTCGACCAACCGGCCAAGGGACATCACTAAAGGGACTACCCTTGCCATCACAGGAGCGTGTCTTACAGCAAGCGCAAAGGAATGGACCCAAACGTCAGACCTTCACTATGACGGCCGAGAAGATTGATGCCACGTGGAAAGACAATAGAGTGACTTTCCATGCATCAAGTGATACACCAACTCGCGGGAGCGACACATGCAGGAAAGAGGATTCCTGACAGCGTTACTGATTTCCGTGCCTAGTAGTGTCCACTCCTTTGAAAATTTCAAGTATGAAATTATTCTAAGGAGGGTAGATCGTAACTATCACCATCATTCTTGTCATTCGTAGCAGACCCAGAAGTTTTAAACATCCACAACGATTTTCGGAGGAGTGACTTGGTGATGTGATGTATCAGCACGGCGATATAGTCGCATACGCGTCAAGACAACTAACGACTTGTGGACGCAATTATCATGTTCAGATTTAGAACCGACGATGGTAAATTTTCGTCTTGAAGATAAAAAACACTACTCTAAGGAGAACATGGGAACACGGATGGTTGAAACACATGAAGCGGATGAGAGGGGTCAAGTCTCATATAGGAGAAGTGCCGATCGGTTGGGAAGACCCTGTAGATGGAGAATTTGTAAGATAATAGTAGAAAAAGTGGAGATGATGATTCAATGCAGCGAGCGAGGAAAGCTCTGCCCACGACTCATCGGCCGTTTAACATCTTGGAAGGAGACGGTGGGTTTATGTATAGCCTACTTTTGCTACTTTCATTGGAGGAAACCCTAGTCATACTTTTGATCATTCCGAGATTACGAAATGGTTAGCATAACCTACGAGCAGCAGCCGGTCGGAAAACTAGAAGGATGAAACCTTGAGCGACACAACAATCCAGCTGGCTAGAGCTGTATGAAGGAAGAACTACTAGGCAGACATACACGGAAGCGAGGAAACGGGATGAGAGTGCGAGACCCAAAATTTTAACCCCGATAAACCTTTCTTAGTGATTTCTTTCTTCCCTTGACCTACCTTCTGAAATTTCGAGGACGAATTTATTTTAAGGAGGGTAGATTGTAACGACCATGTTTTCTAATACCTAATAAAATATATTTTATTTATATTTCTACTATCAAATAATTATTTACGTGTTTCTTTTATAGAAGAATAATTTTTAAAGTAATGTTAATAATTTTCAAAGAATTAAATATGATTAAAGGAATTTTCTAAAATCTATTTATAATTTTTATAGGCTTAAAATGTTTTAATAAAATTTTATGACGCCTTAAAATAATCTACATATTTTTATTATCAATAAAAGTAATTAATTCGTAATTAAAATTATTTTAAAGATGAACTAGATATTATATAATTATTATAACTAGCTAACAATTTAGAAATGGATATACTAATTGTTTTTAGCCCAAAATTATTTTAATATTAAAGATAATAATAAAATATATTTTCTGGAATTTTTCCATAATTTTCCCGTATTTATAACTATTTTTAACAAATTTTTCAAAGCCAAATCAATATTTAAAATAATCTGTTGTTTTATTTATTTTTATTTTAATTTTTTTAAAAGCCTTTTAACCTGGACCGTTGGATCACGAAATCCAACGGCCCAGAAACCCTGGCGGCGCCCGTGTTGTGGGGACCACGGGAAAGCGCGTGATCCCCCCACACAGCTGCGGGCGAATCAACGCACGACAAGTGGCGGCAGCGGGGGATATGGGGGCGCGATCTGGGCCGTTGGATGCAGATCCAACGGCCACGAATTAAGGCGGTGGGCGCAATCATGAGGAAATCATCAGCAATCATGGCCGGCGCAGATTTTGAGGATTTTTTAACGTTTTTGGATTTTTTTTGTTACCATTTGAACCCTATAAATAGACACCTTCAATCCTAAATTTCTCACACCACCGAACTCCAAAAATTCTGAAAAAAATACCGGTGTCTTCGTATCGACGCCGCCGACGCTACGGCTCCATCCAATTGTAGAGGAAAAATCGGGACGCGGAGCTATTGAGGATTTAGTACGAGACTACGTTTTCAACTCTTCGACATCTGACTCAAAATAAAGGTAGGATCCGCCTCTCTTCTTTTCCTATCATCTTCTTAACCTAGTTCCAACTTATATTCATCAACCCTATTTAAAAAGTTATTGTATTTGTGCATACCCTTTTTGCTTGTACCCTCAATCATGATAATGTTAACCCCCATTTAAAACAGTGTTTAAATTTCCTCTGTACACAAAATTATATTGCGCACCCATAATACCTTGAATCTGATCTACTTAATGTCATAACCCATGAATTGTCATTTCACCTCTGACATACCCATACTATAAAAATGATCTCGAAATAGGTTACTTCCACAAGATGCCCTCGTTTAATTAAAATATTATATTTATTTAAATAACTATAAGAAATAAAGATATGTGAAATAAATATTTTAGATACAACATACGTATATTTTACTTGCAAATATTTTTAAAACCCCCTCAACTTTTTGAAGAAGAAAATATTAAATAACGATATCTTTTCAAAAGGGAATATTTAGTATCTTTTAAAAGGTAATTTTAAAATAACACCAATTTAGAACAAAGGAAAGGTTGTAGGCATCGATCGTTTATCTAAACCAGACTTTGTGGTGCCTAGGCTAGACAAGTGAGAAAGGTAACTTTAAAAGGCCTGTCTCACGGTGATTCGTGAGCGGATCCGTCCTTTCCTTACTTGTGCTTACCTGGCCACAATTGGCGGTGAAGAGGCGATTTGAGGACCTCATAACTTGTCCTATTGGAATATTAGGAGCAGTCTAGATTTTCAAATAAAAACCTCTTGCAAAAGATTTTCAACTAAACACCACAAGCTTTTATCGAAAGGATATTTTCCGTAAAACATTATGTTTTTGAAAAGTAATAAATATCCCAAATATCATGGTTTTTCTTAGAAGTAATAAAAGATATTTAAACCCTATTATTTCTTTTTTAACTAAGCTTTCTCTGAAGGACACGAAGTGCTTTACAAACTCTAGAAAATAAAACGAGTGGTTGTGGAAGGCCATATTAAACGAGATCAATACTTTTAAAATTTCCAGTTTATGACAACATGACATATACAAAATATGATACGGTTAGGGTTAGAATGCGCGGACCTAGGTATGGAATACTTTATGAAGATCCCTGCAGGCAGGGTGAACAGTCCAATATATGGGCGACTATATAAATATGAAGATCCCGATATTCCGGGTGAACAGTCCAATATATGGGCGACTATATAAATATGAAGATCCCGATATTCCGGGTGACCGGTCCAATATATGGGCGACTATACAATATGGAAATTCCATGCCTAGAAGTATACGCACTAACTCTAATTCGTCCGAACCTTTACACTGAACCATGGGGATGGGTAGTTTGATTAGGCAAGGTTAATTCGGAACTCGGATTCCCCTAATACTCGATCATGATCCCGGGAAGTGAAACGGTACATTTCACTTCCCTAGTTGTTGTTCCGTGGCCACAACGGAATAATCACGAGTATCCGGACCCTTGTTTAACAAACTAATACATACTATTACCTTCATCTACATATAACTTACAACATACACATGCTCATATATTCCTCTCCTCAAAACGTCTTAAATTTATGCATTTCAAACATTTACACCCCTTACCTTATGTCTGCACACATGCACATCATATTCATTATATACACCTGTTCGTTTCTATACCTTTACTTTCTTATGAGGCAATCCTACCCGAGTATAAATCGCTGACGGACCTTCCTTTTCTTCCTCTATCTTTGGAATGTCCGTCAGATAAGAATGAGTATTATAGCGAAGATCAAGGTGTGAAGCCAGCTTATGAAGATTATACAGACTGGACGATGGAAGATTAGCTAGATTTAATTTTTGTTGTTGCCCACATGTTTAGGGCTTTTGTTTCTCCTCGATGTAATTAAACTACTTAGTTTATTTTACTCTTCCTTTTGGAATGTAATAAAGTTTGGTTAATGGAAATAAAATGCCTTTCGCTTTTATTGTTTTTATTTTTTTACACAACCCTGCATACTATGATTTATTCATACGCTTAACGTAACTGTATTGAATAGACCACCTTCAATACAGTTAGGTTACGGACTTTGCCACGTCATCCTTCGCCTTCTTTTGGGAAGCGGGTGTTAGTTATATGTATGCCCTAGAGGCCATTACTGTACATAGGATGTATATTGTAGTGGATGCTGGGACATATATAGGAAGGACTTTCTTGCTCGACATGATAGTATGCTATCTGGTTGCACTTTACCTTAACGTGTATACTGATTGTCTCTCTATTACATGTTGGTAAAGCCCTTAGGATGTGTACTTGACTACCTGGACTATGATGCGGATCATACTAGTGGGGACATGGTAGTCCATAAGTACATCCTTCAAAGTCCCTAGTCGTGGGTGTATCGAGACGGGGCATCGATATACCAGAGTAGACTAGCGTATACCTTCTCGACCCATATAGATGGGCGATGGATGATCCCATATCCATTGGTGTTTGACATCAGAGATGACATATGGGTGCTCAGTAGAGACTGGGTACACTGGACGGACTCGCCGAGAACTCCCAGATGGTATTATACCTTACGTCAGATGGCAGTTCTCTGGTGACACTGGTACAGAGTAGTCTGTTGACCCGAGATCGTCATAGAGTCTTGTGTGGTTCCCACTGTGCTTTGATTTCCATCTTACCACGTCCAAGAGGGCGTGCAAAACGGTGGTTTTTGGGTACAGTCCCGAATCACATGGAGGCAATGAGCGATAGGAGGGGATTCGTCTCTCCCGGTATAGGGGGTTGATGTTGCGCTGTGTTCGATTGGCTATAACCGGAAATCCCTGGTCAGGGTTGCTGAGATTTACTGGTAAGTGTTACCAGTAGTTTCTCGAATTGTTATAGACCTCATATCGATACGACTTATCGAGCTATTGGGGTCTGACGTTTTACCACCCCTAGGCGAGATATGCGACATATCAGACGACGAGACCGGACTGTACGGTAGTGTTACTGGTTGGATTCACAGGAGAGTGAGCGGGCTTGCTCGTCGATCTTCTGATCGCTCAATACCCGGGTGGCCGTTACGTTTAGCAGACCGCTTGCGGCTTGTGGGTGTTTGATATGATCATCATCTGCTGCCGGCCTATTGACGAGTCTTTAGAGTCCTACACAGAGGTTTCCTGGCTCAAGCGAAACGAAACAGGAGCGCATATGAGATATGTGCGGGACCGAGAATAATGCGTGTATGTGATACCGTATTCCATTCTCGCGATTTGTAACATTGATCGGTTGTATGCGTTATAGCCGGGTTATCGGATCAAGTGTTGATTCGATAAGTTGTTACTATTGATATTAGTCGGTTATATGCGATATGACCGGGTCGTTAAATCAAGTATTGATTTAATGATTTAATGTATAATTATATATTTGATATATCACTTTACATTAACTAATATAGGTTCACTTAAAAAGGATTTTCTCACTTGATGTGCACATTGTATATATGATATACTTTTGTGCATTTGATTGTATCATGTTTGATGATACATGATAGTTTGGTGTATGGATTAAACCATGGTTGGTCAATGGTTAGGGTTTCTTTTGCTTCATTTATTCATTTATTTATCCATTTTGTTTATTTTAGCAAAAGAAAATAATGAAGAGATAATGGTGGCTTTCTTTGTTTCTTTATGAAGCTTCTTGAAGCTTTGACCTAGTGACCATTTTGTCTTCATGTTTAACCCTAACCCTTGCAATTAACCATGGTCTATTCTCTACACCTAATCATGGTTGCCATATGATAAGTATTGATATTATTATTCATTTTGGAAATACTTATCATATTATTCATCATCTTCTTCTTCTTCTTCACTTGAAGAAAGCATGCCTCCATCAATGGCAACTTGATGAAATGAGTGAGAAATCCAATTCTAAAGTGAACCCACCTCCTATTTCTTCATCCTCTACCTCTTGCCAAGTAGTAGAGTGTGTTTTCTTCACAAGTTTCTTGACTTGGTGAAGTTGGAGCTTGATCTAGTGATGCCTCGACGTAGATCATCTTCGGCATCGTCGTCGATGACCTAGCCCGTCCATTCTCCGACAAAGCCGACGCTAGAGCCCGGGGTTCGACTTGGACAGAGAGGAGACTTCATTCCGGAGCTATGGAGGTGGAGGACCGGATCTACAAAGGTTGTATTTCCGTTTACTTATAGTTTAGTTGTAAACTAGCTCGCTTTTATCGCCTAAACATCTAGCCAACGATCTAGTCTAGGGTTTCTCGGCACCGTATTTTTAGAAATTGGCATGGTTGATGCCTTGTGAGACCTCTTGAGAGTGCCTAGGAACCCTACAGTGGTATCAGAGCCTAGCTAGAGCCTTAGGCGAAGTCTAGACAACGTTTGAAACCCGAACGAACCCGAAACCCTAACCCGATAATGCTCTCTGAACTTTTTTCAAATTTGTGGATTTTTGTCAATTAAAAATATGCAGAAAATTCAGCAGGGAATTGTAAGAATTACTGTGAAGCCCGTACCCATGATTCCATCAATGTGCGGCGGAACCGCGGCAGAAGCATGGCTTCTGCGGCGGTTCCGCGGTCAACTAAAGAGTTTAGTCAACCTTGTTTGCACAGTAATTCCTCATTTATGGTGCTGTATTTTCTGGGAATTTTTAATTTGATTTAAGAGTTGAGTGTTCTGGGGTTGTATTGGGAGTTCGCATATTCGATCGGATTATCAAACTTTGTCTATGTGGCTTTCCGGATAAATTTTAGAATATGTTAAAAAGTTTGACCGGATATAAATACCCAATTTTTCCCCTGTCGGGAAATTTCCAAGTGTTGGATTTTTCCGTGGTTTAACGACGTTCTAAGTAGTGCAAGTAACGCAATGGACCCTCTAGAAGACAACAAACCTTAACTCGATTATGTGACCGTCTTGAACTGCCCTTTGAACCTTAGGGTTTGGGGCAGTACGGCGTGCCACATATGAGGCGTTGGCTTGACCCTTCTACGGCTGGACCGTTGGTACTGAGGCACGAACTGAATGTTTTTAGACTTGTTTCATGTGTTGATCTGTATCGGGAAAACTTGGGTGTTCGATTGTTCGATCGGAAAGTTTAACATTTTCTGTTTATCCGGAATGTGATACAACAATTGGAATTCACAAGAAGTTATGAGATAACTGAATGAATGTTATAAACATAGCAGTTTAGTTTCACTTGATCCGTTGCCACGGAATTTTGATGTGATCAAAAGTCCGTCGCAATCACGTAGTGTACGCGGATACTCGCCGGGTAAACTTAATAGACAGCTACACCCCATAGCCTCGACCAAGTGACTGCAGGAGAACCCCATCGCCGAAAGCATCCGTTCGGGTGCTCCCGGTAGCGGTGTTCCGCCTTGGTGCACTTCGTCGACGGTATCAGGAGTGCGACCGTCTACTAAAGTTTGCGACGAGCATTCGATCAAAATGTCGGGAATCTTGTTGAATTCCCCGACTTGATATTGAAAAGAGTTTTCGATTTTGAGACTAAAATGCGGGGTTTATAATTGTTAGGCATGCGATGTCTAAGTATTTCATTTGATTAGGCATGCGATGTCTATGTAGATTGCGGATTCCAACTGTTGTAGTTTTACACTTTCTTTTCTATGACCGTAAGTGTAATATGTGATATCGCCGGTTTCGTTGCTATATGTCAACGAAAATTGGGATGCGCATATTTACTTACGTTGATGACATGTGATGTTATGTATTGCTGGATATGTTATATTGGATCGTCGTGTTTGAATAGCCGGGGTTTTTTATGTGAGATGAGTGTTTTTCATTTTCATTCATGTAAAAACTTGTATGTAATATTCTTTTATTGGGGCACTTCCAGGTTGCGGAAGTTGTCACCCTTTGTATATTATTTACTTTTCTGCACTAGGATAGACCCAAGGAGGAGGGCACAAGTAACCGGGTTCTGGAGTTCAGTGGGAGACCAACTCGAGGAGTCGAGTCCGGGTCTCCTAACTCTAGAATTGGTAGGGTTGCTTGCCGCTCTCGTAGGGGTCTAGGGGTGTGGGTTTGGCTATTCATCGCGACCGTGGAATCCGTGTTTTATACTGGCTCGTATTAAAAACACGGACGTCCTAGTATATCCAATATTTCATATGATTTTTCTGCTGCGATATCTGTGATGTGATCATGTGATGTTCTGTGATAGATACAGTATATAGTATATATGATATATTATATAGACGTTACTTATGTTTTACACCCGTGTTAGCCCTGCCCCGCTCTGCCGTTAGTTACCTAACCTAACGGTGCACGAGGGGACATCGAGGAGAATGCGGATGGCATAAGTGTACGTCGTATTTATCTGTGATGTTTAGGTACTTTAAATGATGGGACTTCATTAATATGATTAATGAAATAAAAGAAACCTAAGATGTTGTGGAATCGAATTTCAAAATAAAACAGGTAGCTACAGTTCTTGCTTTGCACAGCGGTATATATGATATATCCTGCACCTTATTCGATAAGGAATGGACCGAGATCCCTTCACCGGGAGTGACTCCTTTAGCAATAACTGGCAGATGCTACAACCCTCGGTTTGTCTTTTGATTGCTTTTAAGAGTTTCTGCTTTGCACAGTGATATATATGATATATCCCGCACCTCATTCGACGAGGAAAGGACCGACGATCCCTTCACCGGTAGTGACTCCTTTAGCAAAACTGGAAAAGCCTAAAAAACACTCCATTTTAAAATTCATTCGATCCTACAACGATATCAAGTTCATTACGCAATAGGTTTTCAGAAAAACCTGTCGTAGCCCTCCGTCATTTCAGATAAGTCCTGTTTAGTATTCGTGCTGCGTTTGTTGACCTTGTCAAGGCGCAGTGTGCGGTAGCTAACCAGTATTTATCTGCTTATGCATATGATGCAGATTGGGTTAGGGTAGTCGTGCGGCCTTGTTGACCTTGTCAAGGGTCGTGCGGGTGGGTTTGATTCAATCAAGAAATGACGGGTTGAACTTGACTTGCGGTCTATGGTTTGTTGACCTTGTCAAGGTCATAGATCGTTTGGGGCAAAAGATTATCGGGAATTTCAAGTGTTGAAATTTGCAATGAGATTGCATACCTTCTATGAGATAGTTGGATCCCGATACCCGCTGCGAGTAAGAGTTGCTCCTGGGAGAGTTTTACACATTACAATTAGCCGATCAAGTAGGTGTCTAGAAAGGTGTCAATGGGGTTACGCCTCTGGAAAAACGAGGTTTACATTAATTAGGTTCGTGCGAAAGCACGGGGGACCTCCCTCAAAGTACCGACACTGGCCTGGCTGAAAGATTGGCGAACTTGTAGCGTGTAATTAATCCCGGCTAGTCTTTCCTTTTAGGGTTTGAAGGAAGATTTGATTAAAACAGTGGGAGCCATCCTGATTAGATAAAATAATAACCAATCTGATTCTTGCAAGAGCGCACGCTGAGTGTTTTCTTCTCTCTCTCTCCTGGTAGCGACCATGTCACGCCTTAATCAAGATAATAAAACAGATTATTGACCGAACCCGCTTGTTATACTGAACTGGGGAACGTTGGTCCCGCTCCAACTTATAATTGTTATAAGACAGAGCAGGTAATTGGGGAATACCAGATTTCCCGTGCCGCCCAAACGAAGAAAGTGCATATGATGCATCATCTTCGGGTGTGTTCATTACAAAGAACTGCTTCTCAGTATCCTCCGTATCCTGGGTATTTGATACCGGATCAGGATCCCAGATATGTAATCTGTTACATAGGGCTACAAAAAGGTAGAAAAACTGAGAACGGGTGATAAGTTTCATGAGGCAGAAAACGGGGCAAGAGTTGCGGCCATGTCTGTCGGTCACTGTCACCCTGTATTACCAATACATTGATTCTGAACGAATGTTATTAGATACCGAACCTGATATACAAAATCATATCAGTCTCTTTATTAGTAAAGAAATGATAAAATTTTGTATTGTTGGATAATGTTTTGAACATTTCCTATATCAAAAGTTGATCGGTTCAGGCACGTTATCTAAAAGCATTAATGTTCTAAATCAAACTACAGTTCTTAGTATATAGAACACACACAAGAGGAAGAGTTCAGAAATGAACGAATTCTTCTTGAGGTATTGTAGACTAGGTCAGATCAATATGACCCGACTAGCTAGAGTTACATATAGATGCATATTTAAATCAGTTTGAATTTACATCTTGTGAAACTCGCCAGTCATGTCATAAAGATAAGATGACCATAGCTCTGTTTATTGGAAACAGAGAAAGAGTTAGTGAACTCTTGGGACCGATACATGATGATGTATGCAAGGTCTCCTGTCTACACATGCCAGGACTGGTTCTTTATACTTCATTACATTCTCTGATGATCTTTCGAGATTCAGACCTATGTTCCTGTTGAAACACAAGTCCGAATCTTTTGAGATATTCACAGAATATAAGTTAGAAGTAGAGAACCAAAATACGGGTAAAAGTATTATGTCCTTTGATGAGATCAAGGAGGAGAATACTTGTGCATAGAATTTCTGGACTATTCTAAAGGAGAATGAGATTCTCTCTCAGCATTACTCCTCCGTATATACCATTGCACGATGGTATGTCGGGGCGGAGCAGATACACCCTATTTGATATGGTGTGCTCTATGATGAGTACTACTGAGTTACCTTTTTCCTTAGGGGGTTATGCACTTGAGAAAATGCATACCTATTGAATAGGGTTCCAATCAAATCAGTTGCCTACCACTTCATATGTGATATGGAATGGGCAGAGCCCATGTCTTAAGTTAGTTAAGATTTGGGGTTGTCCGGCCTATGTCTAAAAAGCAAAATCCGGACAAGCTCGAGGCAACGTCTGTTATGTACAACTGGAAATGTTCCAGCTATACAAACTGCAGTTGATGATTTGACAGAACCAAAGGATTCAGTAGATTCCAATGAACCTCAGCCTCTCCGCCGATCTAGTAGGGTTCCTCACCCACCTGAGAGATACTTTGGTTTCTCTATGACAGTGGGAGCGAGGATTGCATCATGAGATGATGACCCAACTGGTTTCGAGCTGGCCATCAGGAGTAAGACTCTGTAAGAATGGCTGGATGCTTATCGATCTGAGATGGAATCCTTATACACCAACAAAGTATGGACTTTGGATGCTATATCTGAAGGGTTAAATCCCCATCAGGAGCATGTATATCTTGAGAAGATTACTTGGTGTAGATGGAAAAGTTGAGACTTTCAAAGCTAGACTTGTTAAAGGTTTTCGTCATCGACCAGGCATGGATAATGATGAAACCTTTTCCAGTACTTATGCTTAAGTCCATCCAGATACTACTTGCCACGGCTACATACCATAACTACGATATCTGGCGGTTGGGTGTCATGACTGCTTTTCTAAATGATGTTTTAGAAGAGTGCGTCTATAAGTACACAGCCAGAGGGCCTCGTAGACAGTAGGAGCAGCGGAAACGTGTGCAAGATGTTTTATTTGATAAAGCAGGCATCGCGGAGTTGGAACATCTATTTTGATAGATAGTCAAAGAGTTTGACATCATCAAAATGGTAGATGAACCTTGTATATACAAAAAGGTAGTAGGGAGTATGGTGGCGATTCTCGTAGAGTACGTGGATGACATACTCTTGATAGGGAAAGAGTTTCCTATGCTACGCTCGATCAATCTCCGCTTATCACAATGATTCTCCACATAGGATCAAAGTGATACCTACTAAATCCGGGATTTTGGATCTATGAGATAGATCTAAATGGATGTTAGGATTCTCACTAGTTGTAGTGAGATGGTATCAATCGATCCTGGGGAGAATCATTGGAAGTGTTCCAGGGTGATAAAGACGAATGAATGTCAGTCGCAGGCATTGTCTTTACCCTCAGTAAAGGGACGGTAGGTTGGAAGAGTTTCAAACTAGATACCGTGACATACTAGACGATAAAGGCTGGATACATCGCTACTTAAGATGCTACCAAAGAGGATGTTTGGGTGTATATTAGTTCATGAGATGAACTACGTTCCTACCATTGTGAGATAATGGAGTTGTGGCTTATGCCAAGGAACGCCGGTCCCATCAGTGATCCAGACTTATTCTAAGGCAGTATCACCTGATCATGGAGATGGTTGATCTCCAGGGTGATCGAGGCAAGGAGACCAGACTTAGAGGATAACGCAGCGGATCCACTCACGAAGGCCTATTCCTAGAGAGAGACTTTTATGGGATGGTTGAGTATGAGATGCTGCAACCACTGCTACAGATGGCCCTAGTGCAAGTGGGAGATTGTTAGTTATATGTATGCCCTAGAGGCCATTACTGTACATAGGATGTATATTGTAGTGGATGCTGGGACATATATAGGGAGGACTTTCTTGCTCGACATGATAGTATGCTATCTGGTTGCACTTTACCTTAACGTGTATACTGATTGTCTCTCTATTACATGTTGGTAAAGCCCTTAGGATGTGTACTTGACTACCTGGACTATGATGCGGATCATACTAGTGGGGACATGGTAGTCCATAAGTACATCCTTCAAAGTCCCTAGTCGTGGGTGTATCGAGACGGGGCATCGATATACCAGAGTAGACTAGCGTATACCTTCTCGACCCATATAGATGGGCGATGGATGATCCCATATCCATTGGTGTTTGACATCAGAGATGACATACGGGTGCTCAGTAGAGACTGGGTACACTGGACGGACTCGCCGAGAACTCCCAGATGGTATTATACCTTACGTCAGATGGCAATTCTCTGGTGACACTGGTACAGAGTAGTCTGTTGACCCGAGATCGTCATAGAGTCTTGTGTGGTTCCCACTGTGCTTTGATTTCATTCTTACCACGTCCAAGAGGGCGTGCAAAATGGTGGTTTTTGGGTACAGTCCCGAATCACATGGAGGCAATGAGCGATAGGAGGGGATTCGTCTCTCTCGGTATAGGAGGTTGATGTTGCGCTGTGTTCGATTGGCTATTACCGGAAATCCCTGGCCAGGGTTGCTGAGATTTACTGGTAAGTGTTACCAGTAGTTTCTCGAATTGTTATAGACCTCATATCGATATGACTTATCGAGCTATTGGGGTCTGACGTTTTACCACCCCTAGGCGAGATATGCGACATATCAGACGACGAGACCGGACTGTACGGTAGTGTTACTGGTTGGATTCACAGGAGAGTGAGCGGGCTTGCTCGTCGATCTTCTGATCGCTCAATACCCGGGTGGCCGTTACGTTTAGCAGACCGCTTGCGGCTTGTGGGTGTTTGATATGATCATCATCTGCTGCCGGCGTATTGATGAGTCTTTAGAGTCCTACACAGAGGTATCCTGGCTCAAGCGAAACGAAATAGGAGCGCATATGAGATATGTGCGGGACCGAGAATAATGCGTGTATGTGATACCGTATTCCATTCTCGCGATTTGTAACATTGATCGGTTATATGCGTTATAGCCGGGTTATCGGATCAAGTGTTGATTCGATAAGTTGTTACTATTGATATTAGTCGGTTATATGCGATATGACCGGGTCGTTAAATCAAGTATTGATTTAATGATTTAATGTATAATTATATATTTGATATATCACTTTACATTAACTAATATAGGTTCACTTAAAAAGGATTTTCTCACTTGATGTGCACATTGTATATATGATATACTTTTGTGCATTTGATTGTATCATGTTTGATGATACATGATAGTTTGGTGTATGGATTAAACCATGGTTGGTCAATGGTTAGGGTTTCTTTTGCTTCATTTATTCATTTATTTATCCATTTTGTTTATTTTAGCAAAAGAAAATAATGAAGAGATAATGGTGGCTTTCTTTGTTTGTTTATGAAGCTTCTTGAAGCTTTGACCTAGTGACCATTTTGTCTTCATGTTTAACCCTAACCCTTGCAATTAACCATGGTCTATTATCTACACCTAATCATGGTTGCCATATGATAAGTATTGATATTATTATTCATTTTGGAAATACTTATCATATTATTCATCTTCTTCTTCTTCTTCACTTGAAGAAAGCATGCCTCCATCAATGGCAACTTGATGAAATGAGTGAGAAATCCAATTCTAAAGTGAACCCACCTCCTATTTCTTCATCCTCTACCTCTTGCCAAGTAGTAGAGTGTGTTTTCTTCACAAGTTTCTTGACTTGGTGAAGTTGGAGCTTGATCTAGTGATGCCTCGACGTAGATCATCTTCGGCATCGTCGTCGATGACCTAGCCCGTCCATTCTCCGATGAAGCCGACGCTAGAGCCCGGGGTTCGACTTGGACAGCGAGGAGACTTCATTGCGGAGCTATGGAGGTGGAGGACCGGATCTACAAAGGTTGTATTTCCGTTTACTTATAGTTTAGTTGTAAACTAGCTCGCTTTTATCGCCTAAACATCTAGCCAACGATCTAGTCTAGGGTTTCTCGGCACCGTATTTTTAGAAATTGGCATGGTTGATGCCTTGTGAGACCTCTTGAGAGTGCCTAGGAACCCTACAGCGGGGCGTGACAGTCGACCTGAGATCGTCATTTATCTCGTGTGAGTTCCCACTATTCTTTGATTACTACCCTACCACGGCTAAAAGGAGTCGTGCAAACATGTTTTAGTTGGCTACAGTCCCGATCCACATGGATGCAGTGAGCGGATTGTCGGGGATTCGTCTCTCTCGGTATTGGGGGTTGATGTCGCGCAGTGCACGGGTGGCCATCACCAGAAATCCGTGGCCAAGGTAGTCGAGAATTACTGATCTAGGATCAGTAGTTTCTCAGGTGGTGATAGGCTTCATACCGACACGAATTGTTGCGTTATTAGGGGTCTGATTTTATCCACCCTCCTAGACACGATATGCGATACTCTTAGAAGAACATACCGGAATGTACGGAGATTGTCACTGTCAGGCTCAGTAGGGGTTTGGATGAGTTTGCTCGTCGTCCTTCCTTTCGCTCAATACCTGGGTAGCCGTTACGTACAGCTAGTGCTGCTGACGTGATTGTCGTTAAACCTACTGCCAGCGTATTGACGAGTCTTTAGAGTCCCACACAGAGGTTTTCACGGTTCAGGCGATATGGTATAGATGACGTATGTTGGTGCATACAAGTGTCCGATTAAATATGTGTACAAGCTGCACAGACTTTAGTCGGACGGTTGATAATACTAGCGGCTTAGGGTTAAGCCGGATTATTAAATCAGGTTTTGATTTAATAATTTATATATATATATATATGTATTCTACTATTATTGTTCACTATTCATTTTCTCTCTTGGCTATTCGTATTTTTATACGAATACGCGTACATGTACTTAGATACGTGTACCGGGTTGCATTCCGTATTTATACGGAATAGCTTCTAGAAGTGGACATCTCATTTGTATGATTTTCTTTTTAGGAAATCATTTGTTTTACAAATGAGGTGGAGGGTGAGTTGGCATGAGCATGGGCTTAGCATGTAGAGAGGTATGACACACATTTGTTTATTAGTAAAATGTGAGGAGATATTTTGTGTGAATGATTGCAAAGGGGCAGCCACCATTTCTTTACATGCCATGCTTTAATTTTTCTTGGCTTGCTCCATGAGTTGCTTTATTACATTCTCATTCTCACTCGGAGAAACACTTAGCCATTTTCTTTATTTGCTCATGCCACATGTTTCCTCACCTCCTTCATCTTCTTGAGTTGCTCTTTTGAGTATTAGCGATGAGAGAAAATTATAGTGAGACATTTCTACACCTCCACTCTCTAATGCTAGCAGCTTTGGAGCGTCGGTTGCCTCGCTTGGCAAGGCTGGAGGTTGCGCTGTTTCCCTCGGGTGGATCATCATGGATGGAGGAAGACCAGCAACCAAATACGATCCGCAACACCTCAAGGAGCTTGGAAATGGTAGAAGACCGAACGACACGATCCGTTTGGTATAACCATCTAAATCCTAGTTTACATATTGCTAGTATAGGGTTTAGGGTAGATTCGGGCATCGGGTTGTGGTAGCGTCGGTTTTAGAAAAATTTTGTTCCGCATTTGGCGACAGTAGATGGCCGGGGCACTGTCGTAACCCAATAAAATGAAGGAAATATTTTCCATGTGTAGAATTTAATTCTATCTTTTTATTCGAATGGTGATTTTAAATCACCATTGGATTTTTAATCTAAGGGTTCTCTGTTTAACAAAGCGCATCTTTCTCATTTTAGAAAGATTAGGGAAATATTTTCCCTAAATAGAATTTAATTCTATCTAAAATGATGCTCACGTGCATTGCGCGTGAGGCGCTGTCATATATATGGTCTATAGAGCTCACGTGCCTTGCATGCGAGCACTGCCATATTATATGGCCTTAGCGTTCACGTTCTTTGCACGTGAGACGCTACCATATTATATAGCCTTAGCGTTCATGTGTATTGCACGCGGGCGCCGCTCACGTTCTTTGCACGCGGACGTTTCCATATTATACGGTCTTAATGTTTACGTGCTTTGCAGCGGGCGCTCATGTGTTAAACACGTGGGAGGGTTTCGTTTCATTTTCTCGTGATTTTCTGAGTCATCTTCTTTTCCAACACTTTCTTTTGGTAGGAGCTTGGGAACCATTCCAACTTACACCATGTGCAACATTTTTTATGCCGAGACTTGAATGCTCCTCTTTATAATTCGAAGAAATGTTCATTTTCTCCTTCACTTTCATAGAGAAATAGCTATTTTCTCAGAGAAAAAATCATGGCTTGCGACCGCCTGCATGCTCCTCGACAGCCTGGGAGGTGCCTATCGGGGAGATTATTCCTCGTTTCGCCGCACGTCTAGCGAATTCTGCTCTTATGGATGCTCAGTACGACACAGTGATGCACAAAATTATGATTCGTAGGGGATCTCCTTTTCCTTTCAGCTCTATTTAGCTTCACATGATTTTTCTCGCTATTCTCGACGGCATTCCTGTTGTATATGTTTGCCCTAGAGGCCATTATTGTATATGTATACATATGGATGATTGGACATATATATGTACAGGACAATCTTGCTCGATATGATAGTATGCTATTTGGTTTGACTTTATCTTAACATGTATATGTATTACTTGCTATTACATATCTTTTATACATGTTGATAAAGCACGTAGGATCAATGCTAG
Organism: Agapanthus africanus; assembly: GCA_030015575.1. Taxonomy (NCBI): domain Eukaryota; kingdom Viridiplantae; phylum Streptophyta; class Magnoliopsida; order Asparagales; family Amaryllidaceae; genus Agapanthus; species Agapanthus africanus. The sequence goes on along the minus strand of JASDDO010000004.1, from coordinate 246,210,940 downwards.
ACTACCTGCGTTGTGATGGCGATTATAGTTGTGGGAGCTGGGTATTCGGTATGCACATCCTTAAATGGTCTCTAGTCGTGGGAGTATCGAGACTGGGCATCGATATTTCAGAGTAGACTAGTGTGTACGTTTCTAGACCTCAACGAGGGGTGATGGTTTGGTCCCGCAACCATTAGTCTTTAGACCTAAGATCGTATACAGGTGCTCATTAGGGGTGAGTACACCGGACGGACTCGCCGAGAACTTCCAGATGCTACTATACCTATCGTTAGGAGGAAGTTCTCAGGTGACATGAGTACATGTTAGTCTTTAGACCTGAGATCGGAATTTATCTCGTGTGAGTTCCCACCGTGCTTTCATCACTACCCTACCACGGCTCTACTGAGTCGTGCAAATAGGTTTTGGTTGGGTACAATCTCGAGCCACATGGCGGCAGTGAGCGGTTTTCAGGGATTCTTCTCTCCCAGTATAGGGAGTCGATATCGTAATGTGTTCGATTGGTCAGGACCATAAGATCTTGGACAAGGCGGTTGGGATTTACTGATAGGCTGATCAGAAGTTTCACGGATTGGTCCTGAGCCACATCAGCACGACTTATCGGGTTATTAGGGTCTGACGTTTACCACCCCTAGACTCGGTATGCAATACTCTCAGACGAAGAGACCGGACTGTATGGATATTGTCACAGATAGGCTCAGTAGGGATCTGGATGAGTTTGCTCGTGAGCCTTCCTTTTCGACAGGTACCCGGGTAGCCGTTACGTACAGCTAGTGCCGCTGACGTGCTTGTGGTTATGGGTTTATCCAGTAACTCACTGCCGGCGTACTGTCGAGTCTTTAGAGTCCTACACAGACGGTATCCCTGGTTCAGGCGAAATGATGTAGTAGCTGTATTGGAAACGTGCAGGGTCTCGATCGATTGATGTACTTTGTACTCGGACTTTCGATCGGACAGTTTGTAATACTAGACGGCTCGGGTATGAGCCGGATTATTAAATCAGATATTGATTTAATAGTTTACATATATGTATTTCGATATGTATATTCTAGTATTACGTTCTTCGTGTTATTCTATCTCTTTGGGCATTCGGATTTTTATCCGAATGCAGGTATGTATATACAGCAGACTGTGATTCGTATTTATTACAGATTACCTTCTAGAAGGTAGCCACCTCATTATGTTTTTTCCATTTATTTAATAAATAGAAATGAGGTGTAAAGTGTGAGGTATGGGAGGAATGGTGATAACCACGCTTCAATATTTAACAAATGAATTTTTAATTCATTTGGAGTTACTATTAAAGCATGGTTGTTGATTGTTTATTCAAGAAATTCATACACAAAACCTTTGTGTTGAATTTCTCTCTCATGGTTGCTTCATTATTTTCTTGAGCACCTATTTTGCTTCACTCTCCTCCCTCCGCCTGAGTTTCCCCCACCTTCATCATCTTCCTCTTCACTACCCTTCTCATGAGTTGAGAAACGAGTGAAGAGGCAATAAAAGAGATAGCAAACACTTAGATCTCCACACTACATCCTAGACTACTTGGTTTAGCAACCCAAGTTCTCTAGTTTCTCCTTTTGTTACTTAGTTAGGAGCTAGAGCCATAGATCACATCCCTCAGGTGGATCATCTATGACAAAGGAGGGCCAGAGAACAAGCTCGATCCCGGAGGACCGATGGAGCCGGAAATGGAGATCGAACAAGTTCAAGGTGGCCACTTGGAGCACATGACGAGGAAAGAAGACCGAAGGACTTGGGTCTCTTGGTGAGATTTCTTCATTATAGTAGATAGCACTACCACTTTTGCTAGTTAGGTTTATGGTAAAGATCCGGGTTAAAAGTTATTCTAGTGCCACGTTTTAATCGTTAGAAAAAAATTTGTTCCGCATTTGGTCACGGTAGTTGGCCGGGGCACTAGGGTGACCTTTCATGGTATCAGAGCCAGCCCATAAACCCTACACTAGCGAGTTTAAACAAATTTAAAATAACGAAACCGAAATAACTCCGTAACATTGAAACCAAGCTTCAAGTTTCTGTCGATTTTTAAAAGGTTTCAAATTTTTTTTAGAAAGTGCAGAGTGATCTTCTGACAGAGAGATGAACCGTGAACAAAAACGAGTCAATTCCACCATGTCATGGCCGGCCACAACCCTCAAAAATCAGGCCTCCTCGGTTTTTTATGGTGGATTGCGTCGTGTTTTGGTATGTGTTTTTATTTCTTGAAGTTTGGGTTTCAGGTGTTACTAGTTTTTGCCCAGATTTGATTTTCTGTTGTTTTTCAGTTAGGGGCAATTTGGAGTGCTTCAAGGTCGTTATATTTGACACTGTTTAATAGTTTACAGAACATTCAATTTTATCTGCGACCGTGAATGTCATTCGATCGGTAAAGCTCGTTTGATTGCTATATGTTCTTTTAGACAGGTTTTGCGAACGTAACATTCGCGTTGGTGTTTTGTGCTTGTGCTGTGATTCTGGTTGGATAGTCGTGGTGGATAGCATGTGGTGAAATGTTAGTGGTACGGTTTAAGATTCATTTGTATATTCATTTGCGCGGCGAGCGTCCGACATGTGGACTGCCGTCTTTGCCGGGTTGTATATTATTTTGGGGCACGACCGGATTGAGGTCGATGTCACCGTTTGTACATATTATTTTCTTTTCTGTACTAGCATTACCCCGCGGTGGAGTGCACGAATAGCCGGGTTCTAGAAGGCAACAAGCCCGCATCTTATGGCATTGAGACGGAGGGGGCTTCATTCTAGAATTGGCGGGCTATTCGCCGCATTCGTAGGGGGTATAGGATGACCCACGGAGGGGCGCCTGTTCATACCAGAATATTGCATTTAATACCGCCCATTCTTATGCTCGTTTGTTTATAGGAAGATGCTTTTAATCCGTGTTTGCTATATATTTACAGGTTACAGGTTCCTAGTCCAAAATGACGCAAATGATACAAAATCTCCACTGTTACGCCAAAATCCAGAACATCTGTTGCCGACAGATAAAAGCCGGATTCCGGTCACCCGTATCCGTCCAGTGCCGCTTACCAGTTCATGAGACAAGACAAATGACAATGGTCATTCGTGTCTCGGACAAGCATAGAGCACGAGAGGGGAAGCACAAGATTCAATGGATGCGCGGAGCTCGAGGGAGATAAGATCAAAAGAATTATTTTTAAGTCATTTTGGACTGCTGCAGATCTGAAGAAATTGTTGAAGCAATTTGCAATTTGGAACATTTAGAACAACAAAAGAAAGCAACATAAGAAACCACACAATAAACGACAAGCCAACTCCTTTAAAGAGCCGCGGATCCGCGGCCAATATGGCAACTCAGCGGCGGATCTGCGGCCGAGTTGACTCAGTGCCGACTCGTATTTTTGGGGTAGTTGTGTCATTTCATTTAGGCTCTGAATCTTGCCCTAGGGTTTCAGCACTCAGCCTATAAATAGCCCAGTTTTGTGCCAAGTTAGGACGCTTCTTTTTGTTAGGATTTAGTTTAGGTTAGCTTCCTACTTCTTCTTCTTCTTCATGTATTCTTCCATTAAAATGTAGTGAGAACATTGAGTGGATGATGAAATGAAGATGAGGTTTTTTTACTTAACTTGTATCTTTTAATTCTTGTATTGTCATTTTAATTTCTAAGTGTAATTTTATTCTTGTTGTTAAGTAGTTGTTGATATTTCTTTGCTTGTTTTATTTTCCTTCTCTTCTTTTTTCCGTATTATTTTCAATCGATGATACTCGACGGAATTCCTTGCTAAGGTGAGGACCCAAGAGTTAGCTTGCACCATTTGTAAAACCATATTTTCCTTTTCTCTCTTTTCTTCCTTCTTGTTTTGTTTTATTTTCATTTACCATGTGTGAATAATTTCCTCACTTATTAAGGCTAAGGAAGGTAGTATAAGGGACGGAAAAATCCATTGTGCTTCTCTTCGCCAAACATCTTGAAACAAAGCTCGACCAAACAAATGCAACCCCCTCACTTAGGCGCGCTATACGTGACATATAGCCGTGACCTAAGTTGAGAAGTCCTTTAAGCGCACTACAACGTGACATGTAGTTGTGACTTAATTGGATACATGGTTGCGGGTGTTTGGCCGAGGGTTGGAAATAAGCGCATTTAGCGGACGGACAAGGGGCACTACGGATGGATTTAGCGTGGAAAGCTTGCTTAAACCAGCAAATCTCATTCCTATGTCTTCCTAATCCCCGCTACCTTTGATTATCCCAACATCGTTTTAAGAATGGCAAAAGACAAGCACATGACTAATCCTAACTCAACTAACCGACCTTAACCTTAACAAGTTTACTTGAACATAAAATACAAACACTTAGGATAGAATTGAACACATATATACAATTCTTCATTGACAAACACGAACGGACATACAACCATCTCCCTGCGGATCGACCCGTGCTCAACCGGCTAGCTGCAAAGCGACACCGTCTTGATCACGGTTATAACTTTAGAACTTTGAACTCCGACACGCCAAAAGCGTTCGATCAAATGGCGCCGTTGCCGGGGAGACGGTAACGTATTTTCTTTCTTGTTATTCGGGTTAATATTTTTTTGTTTATATATAAAATTATAAATATAATATATAAAGAAAATCTTTTTGTTATTTTTGATATTTTTTGTGTGCAAGTGTGCAGGCTATCTGGAGCAAGTACAGTAATCAAAAAAGAAAATAGAGCATTTTATTTTGGAGTAGAGAGTAAGGGGAGCGCGGGGAAAATTTTTCAGGCCCTAAGTCCAATGTTTGACCGCGGAACCGCGGTCAAACCTTGAGTTGTGCGGCGGTTCCGTGGCTCAATTGAGGCTTCTTAGCCTCAATTGTTTCTCACCTACTCTCTTTCCTTTTATCTCTCTGTAAGTTCCACTTAACTGTATTTTCTGCAAGTATCTTTGGACAGAATTGGGCCGCCGCTAAATAAATTTTTTGTTGTTTTAGATTTTTGTTTGTTTACGCGCTTTGCATATAATAATACGGACTTTGAGGGGCTATAACACCAATTCAGATTGGGTGGGGATTTCATCACCCTTCCTAAGACCCCACAAATCACTAATTGTATACGTATCACCTTGAGCTAATAAAAAATATCTAGACCAAACCTTTAAGGACTTGTCACGCTCATTTAGGAAAAGTGAAGGTTGGGGGGGAATCGGTCATTTATCTAAACTTGACTTTGTGGTGCCTAGGTTAGACAAGTGAGAAGGTAATTCTAAAAGGCCCGTCTCACGGTGATTCGTGAGCGGAACCCTCCTTACCTCACGTGTGCTTACCTGGCCACAATTGGCAGTGAAGAGGTGATTCGAGGGTTATCTTGCAACTTGTCGCTTGGAAGTCTAGGAGCGGTCTAGTTGGACTTTGAAGACCCTAGCTCTAGGTGTGTTTGTACATATTGTGATTGTGATTGTAAAAATTTAGTCCCATAATTCCGTATTCTTTAAAGAACAAACAATTTCAAAACTCCAAAAACAAACATTTTTTTAAATAAAAAATTAAAAATTAAAAATATATATCTTCCCTCCCTCCTTACCTTTTCACTCTTCTAACATGGGTACCCCACCTCGCAAAACTCTTGCCGAACTTTGGTACCCACAACCATACATATCTTTATACGGTTCTTGCTTTGGTCAAATTTCGAACGATCCCTCCATGCCAAAAATCTCTTTGAAAGATCGAATAGACGTGTCTAGGACAAACAATTGGACTCAGCAATCCACTTCGCATCAACCGTTTCAAACATTCACCCCTTTTCATGTTGATACCCCTTTTGAGAGTCATGTTGAAACTCCGAGACTCATGTCCATTGCTGAATATATTGAACAATCCCGTAGCCGATCTTTTACTCCTTTCACCACTTCCAATTCTTAGGATCAACAATTCCATTCACCTTCCTATCCAAATGTTGATCCTACTCCTGTCCAACCATTCAATTCCTATAAATCCTACCAAACTTTTGAACCTTCCTTAGACATTGCATCTGAACATCACTATAGGAGTTTCACGTATCCACAAGAATTTCAATCTTTTACTGAAACACCTTCACAACCAATGTCTAGTCTTGAGCGAACTTTGGAAGAATTTCAGGTAGCATCATGCCAAATGGAGGAAGTGAATGCATCTATGGCCGCCCTCATACAATCTTGTGAACCGGATGCTAGTTTACAACTAGCTCCATATTTTCCAATGTATGATGAGGCGATAGGACGGGTGGCGGATTTGAGTTGTGAGAGTGAGCATTCCACCCTTCCAAATCAAACCTACCCATTTTAACTTGAATTCCACAACTCCAGTTTCGAAAGTCTATCGAGTGTCCCACATGAATCACCAATTGCAGATAGAATGTTTGATGAGTTGTACGACTTTGTAGTGTTTGATTTACCTGATTGTGAAGGGACTCTGTCAAGTGAAACGATACCTAAATCCTTTGACCTCTACACCTCCATCCTAGAACCTGAATTGATTGAAATCCATGCTTTTGATGAGGTGTCTGAGAATCTTACCTTTCACTTGATTGAGAATATTGACGCCGGGAATATCTTGGATGATGAACCCACAGTTTTGGATGAGTTTTTCTTACCAATTCATCAAGTCCTTTCACTCCCGTGTGGACATCATCCCGAGTCGTTAACTGTTTTTCCCGAACTGCATATGCGTCTAGATATAGATAATAAATGCATGGATAAGTTAATTTTGGAGGAAAATTTTGAGGATATTCTTGAGGATGAACCAGTCTTATTTGATGAGTCGGATTTTCCAATTCATCATGTTCCTTTCATTGACTGTGCACACCCTCTCGAACCCTTAACCGATACCCTTCCTCAATCACTTCCCAACATCCTTTCCGTCGTTCCGCGCTTGCAAGGCACCGTATCACTTTCACTTTCTTTGTCTGGTTTACCAAGTTCGGCGTACCTATGTTTTCTCACGAATCTTGAGGGATTTGACCCCATTTCTCGCCATATTGATAGATTAGTACAATCCATCTTTTTACATCAATCATTACAGATTGTACTAATTTATTCAATCCATTTCCACCCTCAAGTACGTATTCCACTTCTTTCTCCCTTCCGCCATTCTTCTCCTCCACCGAGACCGTATACCACTTCTATCCCCACACTGTCTCCCATATTTTTCATTTCTTTTCTCTACACTCCATTCTTTCACCAACCACTCTATTATCATGATAGAATTTTTGAATGGTTGGTGTTAACTTTTGGCCTGTGTAAGGCCTTGTATAGATTGATACTGTTTTCTCCCCCCTAACTCTAAACTTTAACGCTTAAACAGTGGAAACACTGTTTCACTTATGTTTGGGGGGAACCTTTTTGTGTATATACATTTTGTTCATAAATAAATAAAAAAAACAAGGGAGCGCCGACAATTTTGACCCTCTTGGTATAGCCTGACAGTGAGGGCACTGTAAGTTTAAGTTTGGGGGTGTGCTCGGTAAGCTTTCTTCCTTTGCATATTTTGCATTTGCATACTTATAAAAAACCCATAAAAAGAAAAAATATTACAAAATTATAAAAATTTTGTCATTAAGTTAGCTAATAGGGTAACTTAGACTTTTTATTCCGAAAGTTTAGTTGATACGTTAGAAATAACTAAATCTTAGGCTTAGAAATTGAAAACCCTAAAAATAACCCTCATTCTGTTTAAACTTGGTAATTATACGTCCTTTGCAGTTTTTTTTAGAAGTAGATAATCCTGAGTTCAGTTCTTGAGTTAAGTCGAGATAAATAGAAAGTATTAATGCTTTAATGAAGGATAAGTCTGAAAAATAATTCCCATTCTTAAGTCTAATTCAGAAAGTATATACCCTACAAACTGCACTTACACCCACCTTGAAACTTGGGATAGTAGAGGATACCTACAAATACTCTTGCCTGAAAGCCTAGTATGAAAGAAAAAACGGTATTTAAAGCTAACCACCAAAAGAGCATCATTAAAAAATATATCCGGTCGTGAAAAGAATAAGAAATACAGAAAAAGAAAAAAATCTCCGGTGACACTGGTACAGGTTAGTCTGTAGACTCGAGATCGTCATAGAGTCTTGTGTGATTCCCACTATGATTTGATTTCCACCTTACCACGTCCAAGAGGGCGTGCAAAATGGTGGCTTTTGGGTACAGTCCCGAATCACATGGAGGAAATGAGCGATAGGAGGGGATTCGTCTCTCCCGGTATAGGGAGTTGATATTGTGCTGTGTTCGATTGGCTATAACTGGAAGTCCCTGGCCAGGGCTGATATAGATATTTACTGGTAAGTGTTATCAGTAGTTTCTCGACCTGTTATGAGCCTCACATCGACACGACTTATCGGTTACTGGGGTCTGACGTATACCACCCCTAGACTAGATATGCAACATATCAGACGAAGAGACTGGACTGTACGGGAGTGTTACTGATTGGATTCACAGGAGAATGTACAGGCTTGCTTGTTGATCTTCTGATCGCTCAATACCTGGGTGGCTGTTACGTTTAGCTGACCGCTTGCAGCTTGTGGGTGTTTGATATGATCATCACCTGCTACCGGCGTATTGACGATTCTTTAGAGTCCTACACAGAGGTTTCTTGACTCAGGAAAAATGGAGTATGGGCACATATGTGATATGTGCAGGACCGAGGATAATACGATATGGGATACCGTATTATACACTTGCGATATTTGATATCAGCCGGGTCATCGGATCAAGTGTTGATTCGATGTATCGGTACATGATATAGTAGTCGGTTATATACAATATAGTCAGATTGTCGGATCAAGTGTTGATTCGATAATTTAATGTATAATAATATATATGATATATTGCATTACATTAGCTAATATTGGCTCGCTTTATTATTTTATTTTCTCACCGGGTAATACATTGATATATATGCTATATATGTTAATTGTATTATTTTCTTTTGTTACAAATATATATTATATATGTGATATATAATATTGTAACATGATATGATTACTAATGCAACATGTTTAGTGGAGATTAAACAAGGTTAGGGTTTGATTTGGGTTAGTTCTTTCTTGATGCTTCAAGAATGTTTTATTTTGTTTCTAGCAAAAGATATTATGCTTGATATTTTGCTAGATATTTATAACCCAACCCAAACCCTTCACCCTAGGTTAAATCTCTACATGGGTTAGCCTTGTCATCCTTGACCATGGTTACATTTGCAATAATATTAACATTTCATTATTCATCACAAAAGGATTATTCATTTTTATATTCTTCTTCTTCTTCCTTTGAGCTTTGAGAAAGCATTCTAGGTTTTCTTTATGTGATGATTTAGTGTGAGAATTTGATAATAAAAGAGAGCATAAACACTACTTCAGCATCCTCATCTAATCTAGCCAATTAGATTAGAGTGTTCACCTTATTAGAGAGAGAGGGCTTGAGTTATAGAAACTTCGAGGTAGATCATCGGAGAAAAGGAAGACTACAAGATAGCATGGATCATTCGGGTTGTGGAGCCTCTCTTGAGTCCGGGAGATCATGGATCGCGGCGAAGGGACTTCTACTCGGAGCTTATGAAGCAAAGGAGCATACTACAAAGGTTGTAATCCCTCACTCTTAGTTGTAAAGATGTTTACTTGCATGTTAAACCCTAATAATCTAGCAAAGATCCCGGCTTTGGGTTGTTCGGCACGTCTAAATTTTGAATCGGGCATGTTTGATGCCTTATAGACCCTTGTATGAGTGCATAGGAACCCTACAAAAAAAAAAAATTCAAGACCTGGAAATTGCTATTTACGCTTTAAGCTCACACATTCAATAATCGGCTGTTAGTGCCTCAAGAAGCATTAATAGTCGCATAAAAGGTGTGTGAGCAACACCGTCCATCATCAACGAAAAGAAGTAGTATTAGGTATTAGGGCAAGGTTACTATATCTTGAATTGAATTCTTAAGTGTAGGGGTAAAATAATACACATGTAGGGGTATACAATCGATGTTTGGAGGAAACATAGAAATAAATAATAAGACTTATGTTTTCAGTAAAACTGATAAAAATCCCTGATTGGAGACCGCACTTTAGAAGGAAAACTCAGGAGAGACCAAGATCTTTCTAAACTGTAAAACGTATAGGATCTGAGTTTGAAAAAATAGAAGGCGTGAAACATAAGGGTTGTATATTTCTAACTTAGGATGATAGAATTTCTAATGTAAATATGTAACGTCTTAGATTTCGGTTAGTGTTCGTTTAGACGTTAATGCAGGTTTACTGTAAAAAGTTTACCAATTCTGGTTCCTCACATTTTATAACATTTAATTAATAATTTATTATTATTTCTTATAAGCATGCACGCACGTGTGCACGTAAATGCGAGGATTTGTTTGTGCTAAATTAGTCTTAGCAACCATGACACTTAACCTTAATCTTATCCCTTTGCTTTAATCCTTTACCTTGAATTAACTATTAATCTTTTGTGAGAGTGAGAGAGAGATAATTGTGTTGGAATGATGAGGTATGGTGCATTTAATGTGAAGTCATGGTTAGCATTAATTGCAATGATACACTCACCTCTCATTCTCACCCTACACTCACCTCCCTCTCTCATTTCCTCACACCCTCTCTCTTTTTCTCTATCTCATTCTCATTTCTTCATCTATTTCTATTTCCAAACTGAACACTTGAGCTTTTCTTCACAAAATCCATCACAATTCATAAAAACTTCATAAAAATCACATCTTTATGTTGGTTTTGCCTCATGGATGCCATGGAGTGTACAAAGCTTGGATCTTTGAGTTCTTTTGTGTAAGTAATGTTTCCTATCTGTTCTTTAGGTTATTTTTGTGTAGCTTAGCTTTATAGTTTCAGTTTTTATCGCGTATCGTATCATTTCAGATAAATATTGTATTTTTAGTGTTTTGTTTGGGGTCTCGGATGATCTGCTGTTAAACCAGGTAATTGTTGAAAAATTGACTTGACAGTAACATAGTGTAGTGACTTAGAACCTACCCTCAAAATACGAACCAATTCCATCATGATCGGGCCGCAGATTTGTTGCTTCTGGCTGCAATTTGCGGCCAGACTGGGGAGTTGGGGTTTGGGTTTTTGGGTAGTTGTATCTGGGGTTGTTTGTGATCTCATGGTACTTGCAATTTTTACAAATTGTTAGCACAGAAAAATCTGGGACCACTTTGCATATTTCTAGTGTTTCGTTTCGTGCGATACGTTATCTGATACGATGCGTGTTCCGTGTTGCTGTTGCGCTGAGTTGGTTTCGTAGTGTCGCTATACGCGTTAGCTACAACACGAACCCTTTAGAGTACGTTTTTGTGTCGTGTTGGTCCGTGTAGATTGTAAGTATTTTAGGTTTATTATTAATATATACTTGTTTTATTGTTTATGTTGCAGGTTCGTAGGCGGGGACTTCGGACGCTGCTACAAAAGGAAAACAGGTGGTAGACTTCACCTAGCTTGGAGCGTTGGTGAGTAGATTTAACATCTACAGGGGAATCGCCCGCATGGCGTTATGTGTCTGGGCTAGAGATGTTAATACTTGTCGCATATTCTATGTCATATTTCGAATTGCGTATTTACCCTATTACTTAGATGTTGTTGTGCTTGGACTAGTATGCTTAGGACACTGCACATATTATTGACGACTCATGTTGCACGAGCACTGATTGTATGCTACACACACCGTCAATAATTGCCATGTCACGCACAACCTACTTATAGATATGATATTGCTTGGTTAGGGACATTGAGACATTGTTTCATATTTCTTATCGCATATGACATATAGCATACCTGTATACTCACATGCTTAAACATATGCCTTCATATACTTATATGCTAGATACCTGTATACCTATGGAGTATTGTACTATTTGCGATAGGTACATACACACTTTATGACATAGCTACAGGTATACCTTGCACACATACTTCACTTATACCCAGGGGTATACTACATCATTTACTTATAGGTAGATACATATATCTTGCTATACCTTATTGTTTACATATATATCTGGTTATAGCTACATATTTACCTTCACTTGATGTTATTTAGAATTGGATAAAATAGGAACCGCATGATTTTTATATTAACTTGTTGTAGTTAATTAGCGACTTTTCCTTTATATGCTTACATTTCAGTTTTATGTTGCATATATCATATTCATGGATTTTCGCATTGTTATATGGATTTTTTATGATGTTTTCTGGATTTGGGGACCGTGGGAATTCATGAAATTATGCATTATTTGAAAAACCCAGTTTCCCTTGATATGATATTTCAGCGTCCACCATGAGATTTATCGGTTCTGATATATATATATATATATACCCCTGCGAGGAGGCGTTGAGGCCGTATGAGGGTACATGGTGGGGCCCGGAGGTACCTCGGGGCAAGAAAGGGATGTCGATGTAATATGCCGATGAGGCCTGGCAGGGGAACCATACCATCCGGTGACATTACCAATGACTCGGCGGTTATCATGGGGATACCGACGGGAGTCATGTACGTATAGATACGTCGAAAGGCGAGGGTCAGAGCTAGACACTCGAGCTTTCGGATAGCGTGTGATACGTACCTATCAGGGTGCCAGTCTTGGTGACAGCACCTGATAGATCATCATTTCTGTGTCGATGCTTGACACATTGGTTTCATGATATTTCTTTTTACTCCTATGTATATATAACAGTGGGTTAGAGCGCTGTTATATATGCCCTTACACCAATATTAGTGGAATGGGACGCTAATATATGTGTATTGACATTAATTTATATACATCATCATATTAATTCATGCAAATATAATTAGGGTGTTAGAATTTTACTTGAGATTGGATTTGGGATATAGGTGATTTAATTGAGATTTAATACAGGATATATATGAGGTTGCTGATTTGTACATTCAGGATATAGGAGATTTATTCGAAAGTGTACATTCAGTATTTGTGAGACTTATATGATATGAGAGCCAATTTGGGGGCTGATTTAAGGAATTGGAACTTGGATTGTCTTGATGGATTGTGATCCTACCACGATGTCAGGATTCCATGAAAATGACGTATTTCATTCTTTACTCCACATTTATTGTTTATGCACTGTTTCATGTATTAGTAGTACCTGTTAGAGTACCTTTCATGACTGTTGTATTTACATACCTTTATTTATATGCATTGCTTCAGGTGTAGTTGTACCTGTTAGTGTACCTTTCATGATTGTTGCATATATACATTTTCATATCGTTATTGCATGATTATTGCCTATGGATTTTCATATTATTGCTTCATGTATTCATTGTACCTGGTAGTGTACTTTTCTTGATTATTGCATTCATATGACCTGTTATTGCTATTAATTGCATATGTTAGATTCACGTTGTACGTGCATACTTGCGATTACCTGCATATGTTATTTACTATTCACGAGTTGGCAACTCACCCCCGTTGTGCCACAGTTGTTTTGCAGGGTGTTCCCCAGAGTAGTCGAGGCCGGCTATTCATCTATCTGATCATCTTTTGCTACGGATACCGCTTCAGCTCATAGTGTGCAGTTTTTCTTAGGTGGGTTTTTGTGGTTATCCGTATTGTTGTATTGTATATTTGTTGTATCCTTGTACTCTCCATCTACTATATTTTTATATTGACTTAGAGACTTGGTGAGGACGATATTGTATATTATTTGTGATTTGTTGTCTTTTATACAATTTCTTTCTATCGTCTTTTATTTTCTTCGCTACGGTGTCGTATATTTGTTGTGGTGGTTGTTTTCCGCCTTTGGGCGTGTATTTACTCCCGTTTGGGGATGCTTCATTTATATTTATTTGTACCCATTTTTGGGGCTAGTTTTTGCAAAGGAGGTGCTGCCAAAATTTTAAAGAAAGAAAAGTTGGACTTTTAAAGAATTTGGATTGTGATTTCAAATGTTTCAAAACTTCTATCATCTTTTCTTGTCTTTTAATGGTTTAGATTTCTGGGTTTTGGCTTTCTTTTACTGCGTTACGTCTGTAGGCGTTGCGTAGTTTTAGGGTCGTCATGTGCTAATTTTGGGTCGTGACAAAGTTGGTATCAGAGCGCTAGGTTTTTACCTTTCGGAGTGTAGGATGACCTTGGTATGATGGAGTAGATAGCTTAAGAAGAGTAACGTAGTGTGTGTATGTCTGCAGCATACTCATGATGCGGTACTCCGCCCAAAGTGACCTAAGTACAAATTGCTTGAAATTCCATCCTTGATGATTCATATCCTTGTGATTCGATTTCCGTGTTCTTATCGAATTTTATTTCTATTTTAGCCTTGCCGCCGATGACTATGGGGATCCAGATTGATGCAGTAAGGACTGACCAGGATGGCACGCTCGATGCACAGGTGCAGACGGATCCTCCTTCGACAGATCAGCTCGCTAGGCTTGTGGCAGAGATGCAGGACTTGCGCCAGACGATGAGCTCATTGGTTGAGACCGTTCGAGCGAAGCGACAGGAGGATGTCACCCCTGTTACCCAGTTGTTCCTTGCGATCAGCATGCAGCATTCCGTCACCTACATAGCGCCAGTAGATGCAGCCCCAGTTTATGAGACACGTCTTCCAGAGACCTTGAGAGTTCCGGAACAGTGGAGGACTCGTACCGGTGTACCAGCCCAGAGACAGAGGCTTAGTCGTCGAGACAGATTTCGTGACCGTCGCAGGAGTAGCAGAGGCTTGGGACGAGGACAGTCGTCTAGCTCTTATCCCCAGGATAGTCAGCAGTTTTCTTCTGGATGTTATCGGTGCGGGAGTTTGGATCATCGGGCTCGAGGTTGTACTGAGCCACGTAGTCGCGGGGCAGCTATACCGTAGAGAGGTCATGGACGCGGAGGGTTCGCTCGAAGTGGTCAGTCTAGCAGAAGAGGTGTTCAGCCAGTTGCGGGTAGGGGGCAGACACGAGAGTTTGCTTCTACTCATCGGGACGCGTGGGCGTCCAATGCAGAGTTTTCAGGTATCATTAATTCGTATGTTCTTTTGATGTATTTGTTTGTTTTTCACACTTGTGCCGTAGTTAGGACGAGAGTCGTGTTAGTTAGATCAGCCGTTTGTTGTGTTAACTTCTGTCAGCGATTCTTTTGTTGCGTGACACGTAATTCAGTCGTGTGCCAATCGGATAGGAGATAGAGATTTGTCCGTTCGTTTTAATCCTTCTAGAGATGTCGGATTTGACGTTCTCCTGGGCATGGACTGGTTAGTTACGTGCTAGGCGTCTGTGGACTACCGTGAGGAAACAATCAGGTTTTGTTTTTCCGGCAAGTCAGTTCTTGTTGTACGGGAGGACAGTGGTGCCGCCTCTCACAGCTCGAATTCAGCCTTTTTCGCTAGTCGGCTTTTGAGGAGAAGATGTCATGGATTCTTGGCGTTCATTCGTGGTACCAGAGACACAGTTGGTTTGTTGGACCGGGTTCCTTTCGTGCAAGAGTTTTCCGATGTTCTAGATGAGCCGGTGAAGCTTAGGGAGCTTAAGGATCAGCTGTAGAGTTGTTTGTTGGGGGGTTTGTGCGTCTGAGTGTTTCGCATTAGGGAGCTCCTATTTCTGTTCGTCAAGGAGAAAGACGACAGATTGAGGTTGTGTATTGATGGATTGTCAATTGAACCGGCTAACGGTGCGGATAGGTATCCTTTACCTCGCATTGACCATTTCTTCGATCAGCTCCAGAGTGCGAGACATTTTATAAGTTTGTTCGGGATCAGGTCATCATTGTTGCGGGTTCGGAGTGATGAAATTATGGAGACTGCCTTGTGCGTGCTATAGGCATTGTGTGTGTTGGTGGTGTCGTCGGACTCACCAATGCCCTAGCAGCATCGTAGATATGATGAACCAGATTTCTTCAGGCCGTTCCTCGACCAGTCATTGTTGTGTTATTGACGACAATCTGGTCTATTTCAATATGTTTTGAGGAACAGGAGTAGCAATTGAGGATTTGTTTTGCAGACGTTGGGAGAGCCCCAGCGGTTTTCTAGATTCTCGGATTGTTTCTTCAGGCTTGTTTGTGTTGACTCCTAGATCTTGTAGTTACGGGAGACGGTTTTGTAGGGTTCCGAGGAAGATCGTGGCCGTACAGCTTAGGCCCAGACTGTTAGTTATATGTATGCCCTAGAAGCCATTATTGTACATACGATGTATATTGTAATGGATGCTTGGACATATATAGGGAGGACTTTCTTGCTCGACATGATTGTACGCTATCTGGTTATACTTTATCTTAACATGTACTCTAATTGTCTCTATATTACATGTTGATAAAGCTCTTAGGATATGTACTCGACTACTGGGACTATGATGAGATCATACTAGTGGGGCCACGGTAGTCGACGAGTACATCCTATAACTGTTCCTAGTCGAGGGTGTATCGAGACAGGGCATCGATGCACCAGAGTAGACTAGCGTATACGCATCTTGACCCATATGATGGGCGATGGATGATCCCATATCCATCGGTGTTTGACATCAAGGATGGTGTACGGGTGCTCAGTGGAGACTAGGTACACAGGACGGACTCGCCGAGAACTCCCAGATGGTATTATACCTTACGTCAGATGGCAGTTCTCTGGTGACACTGGTACAGCTTAGTCTGTTGACCCGAGATCGTCATAGAGTCTTGTGTGATTCCCACTGTGCTTTGATTTCCATCATACCACGTCCAAGAGGGCGTGCAAAAAGGTGGTTTTTGGGTACAGTCCCGAATCACATGGAGGCAATGAGCGATAGGAGGGGATTCGTCTCTCCCAGTATAGGGAGTTCATGTTGCACTGTGTTCGATTGGCTATAACCGGAAATCCCTGGCCAGGGTTGCTGAGATTTACTGGTAAGTGTTACCAGTAGTTTCTCGAACTGTTATAGACCTCATATCGACACGACTTATCGAGCTACTGGGGTCTGACGTTTACCACCCCTAGGCGAGATATGTGATATATCAGACGACGAGACCGGACTGTATGGGAGTGTTACTGATTGGATTCGCAGGAGAACTAGCGGGCTTGCTTGTTGATCTTCTGATCGCTCAATACCCGGGTGGCCGTTACGTTTAGCACACCGCTTGCGGCTTGTGGGTGTTTGATATGATCATCACCTACTGCCGGCGTATTGACGAGTCTTTAGAGTCCTACACAGGGGTTTCCTGGCTCAAGCGAAACGGAGTAGGAGCACATATGTGATATGTGCGGGACCGAGATTAATATGATATGAGATACCGTATTCAATTCTCGCGATTTGTGATATTGATCGGTTGTATGAGATATAGTCGGGTTATCGGATCAAGTGTTGATTCGATAAGTTGTTACTTTTGATATTAGTCGGTTATAGCCGGGTTATTAAATCAAGAGTTGATTTAATAATTTAATGCATAATTATATATTTGATATATTACATTGTATTAACTAGTATTAGCTCACTTATGATTTATTTTCTCACTAGTTTGTGCACATTGTTTATATATGATATATGCAAGTGTACATGATTGTATCATGCTTGATGATACATAAAAGTTGGGTGTATGAGACTCATACCAAGATTAGGGTAAAGATTAAGGTTATTGTTTTATCTTAAGATTTAACAAAAGGGTTTAACTTAGTCAAAGTAATCAAGCTTGAAGAAGCTTGGAGAAGTTTTGACAAAGTCCACTCTTTTGTCATTTCTTTTGATATTCTTTAACCTAACCTTTAACCTAAAGCCTTGGTTAATTCTCTACATGAGTTAAGCATGAGGGCTTAACTCAACCATGGTGCCATTATTTATTTGGATAAGTTTTCATTTGGATGGATAATTCTTTCTTCTTCTTCTTCATCATAAAGCTCCATCCAAAAGCTTACTAGCTCCAATGGTGCCATGAGAAAAAGAGTGAGAAAATCAATTCTAAAGTGAGCCCACTTCCTACTTCTTCATCCTCTACCAATTTCCATGTAGTAGAGTGTGTTCTCTTCACAAAGTTCATGACCTAGTGAAGGAATAGCTTGAGTTAGTGTCTCCCCGACGTGGATCATCTTCGGCCTCGAAGTCAACGTAGCAAGTACGTTCGTTCTTCTTGTGGAGCTTCTCTAGAGTCCAGAGTTTATGATCGCAGCGATGGGGATGTCTACACGGAGCTAATAAAGTGAAGGACCGGATCTACAAAGGTTGTAATCCCTTTCACTTGTAGTTAAAGTTGTTAACTTGCTAGTTTTCGCCTAAACCCTAGTTTAAAGTTCCGTATTAGAGTTGTTCGGCACGGCTAAAATTTTAATCGGGCATGGTTGATGCCTCGTAGACCCTTGTGCGCGTGCCTAGCAACCCTAGACAGACCTGTGTGCAGGACGGAGGTCCGCAGATTTTTGGGCTTAGCAGGTTTTTACCGCCGTTTCATGCAGGATTGCTAGTGTAGTGTTGCACCGTTGACTGAACTGACCGGAAAGGAGGTTTCTTTTCTTTGGACCGAGGCATGTGTGCGGAGTTTCGGCAGTTGATGTTTCGTGAGTGCGGCTCGAGTGTGTACAGAGGTGACACTATGGAGTTATCGCTTTTTCTTCCCTACATTTGGAGGAAGTACGAGAAGGATATCCCACTCATGATCTGGAGATGGCCGCGGTGGTCTTGCGTTGGAGATTTGGAGACACTACTTGTTCGAGAGTCGTGTCAGATTTTCACGGACCACCAGAGTTAATGTACATCTTTCTGCAGCGGGTTTTGATTGTTGTGATAGCCTTCTGCAGACTTAAAGTTCTTGTGCGATCGTTTAGTACAGCTTAAGTTCGCCTCTACCGAGGGAACATCTTGCTCATGTCCGCGCCCGACCGGTTTTTCCTTAATCGTTTTCGCGAGACACTGCCTGCCGACGCTCATTCGTCAGAGACACTTGAGCCTACTCAGCTGGGTAATGATTCGGAGTCCTTGATTGTGATAAGGGTGTGCTAAGTTTAGGGACGCGTTTGTGTACCTGATATTATTGGGTAGAGATGCGCAATCCTTGAGCAGGCACATCTGTCAACTCTCTGTACTTATTCAAGTTCCACCAATATTAACATGACTTGTGAGATAGTTAAGGGTGGGCAGGGATGTAAAGAGAAGTTTCGAGTTTCGTTTCAAGGTGTCAGTCTTGTTGTGTGCTTGGGTTGAGCATCTGAGACCGGCTGGAGAGTTGCAACCTTTAACCGTCCCGAAGTGGGAGTGGGAGCAGATCTCTACGAATTTCGTTATGGTGTCTACCTAGGGTTAGTCAGGGTGTGACTCCAGTCGGATGCTTGTTGTCCGGTTATGCTCAGTTTACTCAGTTGTTCTTTGTTAAGTTTGTGCGTTGCATGGAGTTCCTTCATGGGTCGTATCCAATGAAGGCACCCTGTTTGCTTGCCATCTTGGGCAGGAACTTTAGGAAGCCTTGGGTACTGGTTGAGCTTTAGCTCCGTATTTCCATCCGCAGGATGATGGTTTTGTGAGAGCGGGCTATACCGACTCTGGAGGATATGTTTGTGCGTACGTATTAATTGTTTTCGGCAGTTGGGATTGTTCCCGCCAAATTTCTGCGCAAAAGAGTCCAAAGTATCAAATGACAGCGATACGCTTAAGAAAATACGAACCAGTATCTTCCGGCCTGGATTTTGATAAACTCCTGAAGGAGAAACAGCTAAATTCTGATGATATTGGAAGCATCTCGAAAAACCCTTCGATTTGATATATTATGGGCTTCATAATTCATCCGGGATCAAAAGTTATGAGCAAACGTGCTATGTGTTGTTCCCTGATTAAAAATCAGGAATTATCTCAATGAGGTATCACGTGCTCACACGTGACCAATGGTCACGTGTTAACACGTGATGGTTAAAGAAGCGGCAAAGGACAGAGTGCAGAAGAGGAGCCCATTCAGGGGGTCACGTGCTCGCACGTGACCAAAGGTCACGTGGCAATACGTGACTGGCTGTAAAAGCCTTGCTGTTCAACAGAATTAAATTCTGAAAAAGATCATTTAAATCTTTCCAAATAGAATTAAAATTCTAAAAGCTTCTAAATCTTTCCAAATGGAAAAGGATTATGGGGACCGTTGGATTAAAGATCCAAGGGTGATTAAATATCACCAATTTATGGAAAAATCTTAGACAAGGAAAGATTCCCCCTAAATCTAACCGAAAATAACAAACAGAATATCTTTGGATTTAAAATCCAACGGTGAATAAAATTCACTGAATGATCTAAAGGCTCATATTAATTATGAAATCAAATCAAATCTTTCAATGAGAGATTTGCTGAACAAATTGATTCTTTTCCTTCTCCTATAAATAGGAGCCAAGAAAAGAAGAGAGGGGATCTACCTTTGGGAGAGAAAAACAGAGAGAGGAGAATTTAATTCTCAAGAGGAAAGAAAAGAAAGGAGAATTTAATTCTCAACAAAGAAAACCCTAGGTGAGAAAAGAAAGGGAATCAAAACTTCAAACATAGAATTTAATTCTCAAAATCCAAGAGTTTAACTCTTATACAAAAAAAGAACTTAGTTCTTCTTCTGGTTGAAGATCTGCACAGAGCACATCTCCCCATAAGTTAAGAATTTAATTCTCATCGGGTCGAGATCCTGCCATGCAGATCCTAAACTTAGAAGGGGAATTGAGTTTTGAGAATTTAATTCTCCCAAGCTCACAGGAATTTAATTCCTCCTAAAATGAAACTAGGGTTTAATCCTAATCAAGAATTTAATTCCTCCAAAACAAAATTAGGGTTTAACCCTACAGAGAATTTAAATCTTAAAATAAAGAGACTTGAAAGATCTCCATGCACATAAAGAATATTGGTCACGTGATGACACGTGACCCCAATCCGCAGTGATCAGAAAAGAAAGAATAAGACCAAGGTCACGTGTCCCCACGTGAACCCTGAAAAGATCCCCAAAAAATAAGAAGGAAAAGGTTTTGAGGCAATGCCTCACGTGCTCTCACGTGACCTCCAAGACAAAGGGAATAAAAGCAAGGGAAATCTAAGCTTTGGGCACTCTCACGTGTTACCACGTGACCCCTTAGAAAACGTTTTAACAGTCAGCGCATAAATCCAAATCACGTGTCAGCACGTGATGCTCAAAATAAAAATGAAAAGTGTTTAACACTTATTCACAGATTTGAGGATAAAACAATGGAGATCTGGCTCCACATTCAGGGCGCCCTCACGTGTCACCACGTGACCCCTAATAAGCATTCTAACATACCAGAGCGGGGGCCTCCATCACGTGCTCACACGTGATAGCCGGTAGAACTAAAAGAGTTAAATACTGATCTGCAGAATAAAATAAGGGAAATCAGGGCGCTCTCACGTGTCCACACGTGACCCCTCTCTCCTTAGTGTTTAACACTAATCTGAAGACTTTGTTCCCAGTGTTTAACATTGATTTGCTTTAGTGTTTAACACTAATTTGAAATCTCTGATTACCAGTGTTTAACACTGATTTGCTTTAGTGTTTAACACTAATTTGAAAGCCCTGTTGCTAGTGTTTAACACCGATTATCTTTTAGTGTTTAACACTAACTTGTTAATCTTATTCCCAGTGTTCAACACTGTTGATCTCTAGTGTTTAACACTAGCTTTAGCCCAATTGGCTAAGTTTCTAGAGGCAAAGCCTCTCCTTCAATGGACTAACAGAGAGCCAATATTTCAAATACAACTGGACTTAGCCCAAACAGGCCATAAGTCCTCAAATCATCTTGAACTGAGCACATCTGCTCTTTCAACCAACTCATTGGTTCAAGGGTACATCTCTGAACTCTTCTGATATTTGTCGTTGTAATCCTTCAACGTCTTCAGAGAGGTGACGGGTCCCGACAACCACACATTAATACGGACTGTGGGGTCCTTAAACTCATGGACTAATGCGTCCTTAAACTAACATTTGTCCCCAAAATGGGAATGATGGACCACCATGTCCCTAAACTGGCGATGGACCACTATGTCCCTAAACTGGAACATGGACCCCCA
Organism: Agapanthus africanus; assembly: GCA_030015575.1. NCBI lineage: Eukaryota > Viridiplantae > Streptophyta > Magnoliopsida > Asparagales > Amaryllidaceae > Agapanthus > Agapanthus africanus. Next base: position 246,189,018 of record JASDDO010000004.1, on the reverse strand, counting down.
TGTCCCTAAACTGGAACATGGACCCCCATGTCCCTAAACTGGCAATGGACCACTATGTCCCTATACTGGAACAATAGAGCCCCAAATGCTCTTTTGTCGGATCTAAACGATCCCGTTTAAGTTGATCTTAGCCCCCAAATATGGCTAACATATCCTTAAACCTTCAAACAGACTTTAGTCCCAAATTGGACTATAGATTACCCAATCAACTTCGGTTCAAGGGTATATCTCTGAACTCCTCTGACATCTGTCATTGTAATCCTTCAACGTCGTCAGAGAGGTGATGGGTCTCGATGGCCATACATTCAATGGACCACTATGTCCCTAAACTGGAACAATAGAGCTCAAACGCTCTTTTGTCGGATCTAAACGATCCCGTTAAGTTGATCTTAGTCTAAAATTGGACTAACGTATCCTTAACAAACGTTTAAGTTGATCTTAGCCCCAAATATGGCTAACGTATCCTTAAACCAAAACCCCAAACCCAAATCTAAGAAAATACGGATTTGGACTAATCACGTCCTACGGGCGACGACATAACTTAGTCTCCGTATACAATCCACGGGCAACCAAACACAAAACAAACACCCACGTCACGAAGTGACCAGCTGGAGAAGGAGAAAGTTGTTACCGCGATGCGGTAGCGTAATTAACTGCAGGGGCTTGCGCCTGCAGGGAAGAGCGTCCCCACAATCAAAAACCCCTCAAACGAGGGGGAATCTGACGAAGTCTGCTACATCGGCCGCATCCGTCTAAACCTCCGATACACGGTGCCATAAATCAACTTGGCATCTTCGGAGAGGTAGACGGATAAAACCATATAGCATCTGCCCCGAATCTCAGGCAAGATGCCCATGTCTTGGCCGCCATTCGGAGGGGAACAGATTCTGGCACGCCCGGTGGGACCTTTTCCTCTTTCCACTCCACACTTCGTGTGTCGTGTTTTTCCCGCGATCAAGTAATCGCGGTTTTCTGTGGTTGCCTATGGATTCAAGGTATTTAGATTTGGTGTCTTGCTACGTGCAGAAAATAGAAGATCAATGGCTTCAAACCGCATTGCTTGCAACTGCAACTCTCGCTCCGTCCCTGCTAGAGGAGTGACTTATGGGCCCCGAGCGGCCTCCCTTTTCAAAATTCCAGTGGAGCAGGAAACCCAAGCCACCACTGGACTATTCTTCGGGACCATGCTCCCACCGATAAGCTTCAATGCCCCTTTGCCGTTGCAAGAAGCTCCAAAGAAGTTAGTCTTTGACCGGCTTGTAACTACTGCGACCCCTCTCGACGGGTCGTCCAAATCCAGAGCATCGGTTTTCAATAGACTGGGTCAAAACTCCAATGGGCCCGTGAAGAAGCCCACAATACCAGAAGGTGTTATCCCCAAGCGGATAACCATTCCTGCTCATGAAATCGTCAAGGCTGCTTCACCTTCTCGGAAGTCTGCTTCCGATAGGTTGGTTATCCCCATTCAACGGACGCCAGTCTTCAAGAGGCTGGTACCAGCAGCACCTCATCAGAACAGGGGGCATGACAAAGCCATCCCCATCGCCGAACCAACTCCAGGCGAAGTCCTCAAAGCTGCTTCTCCTGCTCAGAGGGGGCATGAAGAAGCTTATCCAACAACGGAGGTGATCCCATCCGCACGACATACTCGACGTCGCCACTGGCACCGAGTGAGGAAGGCTGGGGGCAATTCCCCCTCTGGATTTACGCCACCAGCTCCGATGGTGGAGATCGAGGCTGCTGTTCCAACCGGGAACAACTTTGAATTGCTGGACACAGTACGCAGAAACTCTCCTACTGCACTGTTGAAACAAACTCCTTCACTTGTGAAGAATACTCCAGAGAAGAAGCTGGAGCAGCCCCCTCAACGGCTGTCCTCTAGAATTTACAAAGTCTGGCGACAGGTCCAGGAGTCGGTGATTGATAAAAACAATCTCCGCCGATAGGAAAAGATGAAGGTTCGGCAGGAGAAGGATTACTCTGTCAAGCCACAAAAAGCAATAGCTACTCGGGTGCCCACTATAACGGCCCTCTCAGCTCCAATCACTCAGAAGAAAAGGAGGCCGCAAGAAACCCCTGTGAACATGACGAACCGTGAAAGTGCTGAGCATAAACGCCCCAAGTCAGAGGGCATGGTGGTGCACACTGTTTATATGGCTTCCGGAAAAAAGGAAAGCCGTGCTTCTACGGGCCATCGACCGCTCACCCGATCCTCGACAAAAGTCCAGGAGCAGCAACAGAAGCTTCAGGAAATGATGACTGTAATGGCTGCACTTACTGAACTGAAAGAAAGTTCGGAAGTATCATCAGAGCAGCATCATGAACAAGAAACTGACGCTGACTATCTACGCAGAATCCTCGAAAAGAAGGACAGAGAGGCAGCGGAACAAGCTGCCAACATAAAACAAATGGCGCTTCTCTTCCAAGATATGGTAGGGATGATGTTACAGCCGGACCCTCCAGCTGAAGACCCTCCAATCATTACTAAAGACGATAGAGGGGAGACATCTAATCCTCCTCCGGCTCTTTCAGCAGTCAAAGAGGAAACCATCTCTAAGGCCGTCCTGGATGACTATATAGCTCAGCAAATACGAGCTCACCAGGCGAATGAAGCGGCTGGGCAAATTGTTAGAACTGGACGACCCTACCCGGGCTGGTATGACCAAATCAGTTACCCGCCGGGATATACGATCCCTAAATTCCATGTGTACAAGTGGACAGGGAATCCACATCAGCATGTCGCTCAATTCAGGGCCTTATGCGGCAACACTGGAGGCGATGACAAACTGTTGCTTCGACAATTCGTCGGCAGCTTAGCAGAAAACGGCATTCGAATGGTATTCGGAGCTACCTAACGACTCTGTCAAAACATTTGCGGAGATGGAGCTGCTGTTTACACAAAGGTTTGCCAGTGCAGCGAGCGCGCCCCGATAACAGCACTGATCAACTCCAGGGTAAGGCCAGGCGAAACGTGGGTCCAATACGCAGTACGGTGGCGATACTTATGGTCGAAGTGCGAACAGCGGATCGAAGAAGCTCCTGTCGTGGGCATGTTCGTGGGTACTCTCGACCCCCAAGCGACCATCTCCCAATTCATGATGTTCTTCAAGCCGACCGCCTTCCAGGCCTTGATTGACAAGCTAGCCTAAATGGACCAGATGGGCCATAGGCTTTCCTTTTCGAAGACAGAGCCTTGGAATGAAAAGGGCAAAGGGAAAGCAACCTTCATCGCCAATACTCCACAACGGGCCGAGCAACTTAAAGTCAGTTGTTCGCCAAAAAAATGTGCGTCCACGCCCATCCTTCGAGGAGAGACTAGGACGTCCTTACTCGTTTCCTCAGAATAAAATGAGGAGATTGTTCGAGCTGGCAGTGCGCAACAGACTCATCAACCTGCCGAGTCCGAAACGTCCGTTGCAGCCAGGCGATCTCAATAGTCCCGATTATTGCCCTTACCACCAAATGGTAAGTCACCCGATCGAGGATTGCTTCGTCTTTAAAGGATGGATCGAAGATCAGTACCTACAAGGCAAGTTTGCGCTGTCCGAGAAGTGGAAAATAAACCCACCACAACCGCACACTCCAAAGAAGACGGACACACCGGGGGAAACTTGTTCTTTTGTTGAAGAAGCTCCGTGGGAGGTCGTGCTGTCAGCCAAAACCAAAAAGATACTGAATGATCTCCAGACTTGCCCGGCGATCGGGTAGACGAACTCACTAGAACCCCAAATCGTCGAAGGGATGCTGAAGCCGCGCCCAACTCCAAAGATCGATGGTGAAGGCCCCAGCACTCACACCCAGCCGTCAAAATCTTCAAAGGAAAACAAGAAGAAATCCAAGAAGCCCGTGAAGCCTGGCGACAAGCGCATGGATTTGCAGAAACAGATTGACGCGCTGGAAGAGTATAACCAGAAGGCGCGGATTCCAATCACGCTCCAAGAGTTCCTCAGCCACGTCCTCGAGGACGAAAATGATGGAGAAGACTCATCAGATGAATCTGAGGACTACGTAGCAAGTTATCATGTGATCTCCCACTCATTGATAGATGATAAAGAGGCTCCTTGCACCGGGAAACCAGGGCGGGTCCTGAACCAGAACTTCTGTGGCCGTCAGACGAGATGATCGATGCCTTCTTGAACGAAGCCTGTCTTAAAAGCAGAGCCGATCGAAAGCGCGAGATGGCCATATTCGAGAAAGCTAAACGCCGACGACTGGACAAAAGGGTCGAAACACTCCCACCGGATCAAAGTACATCCGACGCAAATGAAAGCAAGATCAAGACAAGGAAACGATTCGCCAAAGCGATATCGATGGGGATGAGGCTGTCCTCTTTCAGAGAAAAGTCTCCCGGTGGCATACATCTTGATGAAGCGGAAGTACATCCTAACTTCTGCTTATATCATCAGAAGATCGCACCACCTATTGAGGACTGCAACTCCTTTAAGTGTTGGTGGCAAGGGTATGTCGCTCACAGGCAACACTTCAACAGGACAAAGCGTGAAGCTCGTAGACAGCAGAAAAATACGACAGATGAGCGTAAAAGAATTGCCGGCAATTGTCATAGGGTTGATCTCGAGGGACCGCGAGTTCTCGCATTCGGGAGCGAGTCCGAAGAAAAAGTAGCCCTCGGCCCTCTTTTCAAGGAGTCCATCTCTAAAACGAAAGAGTTGATGAGTTGTGAGAACATTCAGCCGTGCAATCGCACACTACCCGGAAAGAATCTCGGACCCGCAAACAAGGGATCAAACAAAAAGGATAAAGGGAAGGAAAAAACAGCCTTCGTCGCCAACGCTCAACAACAATCGAGTGGCCCTAGACCGGTTGTTCGCCAAAGCAACAAGCGGCAACCCCTCTATGAAAAGTTGAAACGTCCTTACTCATTTCCCCGGGATGAAACAAGGAGGCTGTTCGAACTAGCGTGCGCGACGGGCTTATCACTCTACCCGAGCCGAAATGCCAGCTACAATTGAATGGGGTCAACAATCCTAATTACTGCCCTTACCACCAAGTATTGGGCCATCCGATCGAAAATTGCTACATCTTCAAAAACTGGGTTGAAGACCAATGCCAACAGGGCAAACTCGCTCTGTCCGAAAACTGGAAGGTGAGCCCGCCACAACCACATGCTCCAAAAAAGATGGATATGCCGGGGGCATCATGCTCATTCATAGAGAAAGCCAAATGGACCACTACGTCCTAAAACTGGATAATGGACCGAAAAGTCCGTAAACTAGAAATTTGCCTCAAATACGACAATGATGGACCGCAATGTCCTAAAACTTGCAAACGACCGAAACATCGTTAAACTCCTCCCAACCCGCGGCATCTTCAGGCTGACATGGTAAAAAAAAAATTTAAAAAAAAAACCGGTACGTCCACAAGCGAGATGGGCACGGATGAAAACCCGAAAGGGTGCCGTGAGTAAAAACAGTAGGACTACAGGCGATGTTTATGAAAACCCAAAAGGGCGCAGACTCGTTAAAAAAATGGTATGTCCATAAGAAAAATGGGCACGGATGAAAACCCGAAAGGGCTCCATGAGTAAAAACAGCAGGACTACCGCAGATGTTTGTGAAAACCCGAAAGGGCGCAAACTCGTTAAAAAAAACGGTATGTCCATAAGAAAAATGGGCACGGATGAAAACACGAAAGGGCTCCGTGAGTAAAAACAGCAGGGATACCGGCGAGTGTTTGTGAAAATCCGAAAGGGCGCAACCTCGCTAAAAGACACTTACAAGGTCCTCTCGACCTTATAAAGAGAAACCACCCGCGTGAGATCCTTACGACTCACAAGGGAGCAACACACTTAGGGATCCTCACGATTCCTAAGGAGGAAATACACTTGCGAGATCCTCACGACTCGTAAGGAGAACTCTCTTATGGGACCTTACGGCTCATAAGATTTGAAAGTCTTAAGTTACAGAGACCTGAACCTGTTCTTAAGCAACCCCCACAACCTCCGATACTGCCCTACAAGCGGCTCAATCCTGACCCTTGAATACAATCCACGGGCACGAATAAATATTTCCCTAACAAAGTCCCATCCGTGACTAGGGATATGTCTACACGGTGAGAAACCCTTATAAGTCCTCTCGATTTATAAGGAGAAAACTCTCTTATAAGATCCTTACGACTTATAAGAGAACACAAACTTAGGAATCCTCACGATTCCTAAGGAGAAAACGCACCTATGAGATCCTCACGACTTGTAGGGAGAAATACCTTTATGAGACCCTTACGGTTCATGAAGTCAAAAGCTTTAGTCGACAGGACCTTTAACCCTGTTTACTAAGCCACCTTTGTTCAAAATCGACAGAGGCAAATGATGATTCGCTCCTGGCAATATCCCAGTTGTAGCGATGCTGATGCCTAAATCGGTATCAAATTCCAAGTCCTTTCATAGTAAATGATGATTCGCTCCTGGAAATATTCCAGTCGTAGCTATACTGATGCTAAGATTGGCATCAGATTCCAAGTTCCACACTCACGATAAAAAAAATCAGCGAGCCGAAAATGCATATGAAATAGCCGAAATGATGGGGCAACTTGCAACGAAATCAGCAAGTAAAAATGTATGCATACAAAAACAGCCGAAATGATTGGGCAACTCGCAATAAAAAGCAGCGAGTAAAATAAAAAAAAACAGCCGAAATGATTGGGCAACTCGCAATAAAAAGCAGCGAGTAAAAAGAAAAACAGCCGAAATGATTGGGCACCACGAAAAAATAGCCGAAATGATTGGGCAATCGCAATTTTCGCGATATGAAAAGCTGAAATGATAGAGCATCGCAAAAAAAATGATGAAAGAATGAAACTTTTTGCCCTACAGTTGAGATCACATCGATCCCTATATACAATCCAAGGGCGCAAACAAAGAAGGAATCACATCTTCCCTCCCCAGGCTCTATAAAAAAGCGAAGCCAAATCTCTACGGTTCATAGACAACCTAGAGACAATCTCGACATTCGTCGCAATACTGCAGACACAATGTCAACAAACGAAGCAAAGGAAGGTCCCTAGCTTCAGGGTCTCGACGTCAATATCGACAACTTAGAGATCACCAACGGCGTTTCTCCTCACTCCAACCAGATGCAGACGTGACGTCAACAACTGACCCCGGATTCGCAACGAAACGGAACCATGGCAAAGTCCCTAGTTCCAAATCTCAATGGCCACATCAACAGCCTGTAGACCAACAACGTTGTGCCTCCTCATTCCAACAGGACACAGATGTTATACCATCAAGTGGAGCGATGGCAAAATCCCAGCTCCATCTCAGCATTCGTCTTGTTACAATAGACGAGATGTCAACGACGGCGTTCCTCCGCAGTCCAGCAGGATGTAGATGCAACGTCAACGAAAGACCCCATGGTCGAAACAAAGCGGAGTGACGGCAAAATCCCAGCTCCACCTCAGCATTCGTTTCGATACAGCAGACGCAATGTCAACAATGGCGTTCCTTCGTGGTTCATCAGGATGCAGATGCAACGTCAACAGACGACCTCATGGTCGAAACAAAGCGGAGTGACGGCGAAATCCCAGCATTCGTCTCGCTACAGCAGACGCAATGCCAACAACGGCGTTCCTTCGCAGTCCAACAGGATGCAGAAGCAACATCAACAAAAGACCCCATGGTCGAAACAAAGCGGAATGATGGCAAAATCCCAGCTCCACCTTGATATTCGTTTCGATACAGCAGACGCGATGTCACTGCATCGTCCTTCCTCCAGCAGGGTTCGGACGCGACAAAAACAAACGAAGCAAAGGCTAAATTCCTAGCTTCAGGGTCTTGACGGCAACTCATATAAAGCCTGAAAGACAACCGGAGATCATCTCACACCAGTGCGGAGTGGTCACCACCTCGACGTTCGTCTCGATACAGCAGACGAGATGTCACCCCAGCGTTCTTCCCCCAGCAGGATTCGGACGCGCCAAAGCAAACGAAGCGAAGGCCAAATTCCTAGCTTCAACGTCTTGACGGTAACTCATATAAAACCGGAAAGACAATCAGAGATCATCCCACATGGAGTGGTCACCACCACGACATTCGTCTCGATACAGCAGACGAGATGTCACTACAGCGTCCTTCCTCCAACAGGATCCGGACACACCAAAGCAAACAAAGCAAACAAAGCAAAGGCCAAATTCCTAGCTTCAGGGTCTTAACGACAAGTCATATAAAGCCTGAAAGACAATTGGAGATCATCCCGCACCAGCACGGAGTGGTCACCACCTCGACGTTCGTCTCGACACAGCAGACACGACATCACCAAAAGGAGCCACGGCAAAGTCCCTAGTTCCAAACCTCGACGGTTCACCAGCAACCTAGAGACAACCGCGACATTCGTCTCGATACAGCAGACGCAATGCCAGCAAACGAAGCAAAGGCCAAATTCCTAGCTTCAGGGTCTTAACGGCAAGTCATATAAAGCCTGAAAGACTATCGGAGATCATCCCACACCAGCGCGGAGTGGTTAGGACTCATCGGGGCTCTCCAAAATGAGCCTAACCTCAAGTAAAAAGCGGCATGGAAAATTCCTAACGCTTGCTCGTCCGACGGTCAAACTGCCAAGGAGGATTGCTTGAAGAAGTCTTGTCCATCCCCCGAACGGATCAGAGACACGGCAGTCGCAGGGCTACTCGAACAGCACGATTGCCTATCGAGGAATATATCAGCTCATGCGACGGTACGACGGCCAAAACCCTAAGTACCACAGACCCTAACGGACTTCTGTCGTAAAGAGCAGAGGTTAACTGTGACGTTTGGATATTCTTGCGAGATCTGCTCGATCTGTTTCGACTCGTGAGGAAATTGATGTCTTTGCGAGAACTTCTCGATTCGTCTCGACTCGTGAGATAAAGCCTTAGGCAGCAGGGATCAAAAAACATGTTTCCTAAGCACTGGGACCCTGCAAGTCGGCCCAAAACGGTCTCTTGCATACTATCCACGGGTCTCACTCTCCAAAGTCGAATCTCGACAAGGAGGGAAACAACCGCTTACGGGTCCTCTCGACTCATAAGAGGGAAAATTCTCTTATAGGATCCTTACGACTTACAAGAGAAAACGCACTTAGGAATCCTCACGATTCCTAAGGAGAAAATACACCTATGAGATCCTCTCAACTCGTAGGGAGAAAAGTCTTTATGAGACCCTCACGGCTCATAAAGTTGAAAAGTCTTAGGTGACAGATCCTACCCCTGTCTCCTAAGCCATCACTGCCCTGCAAAGAGGTCAAGATGGACCATCTATGAGCCACACTTGCCAAAGCTACATGCCACTGAAATGAAAAAGCTACTCATGAGCATATAAACTACTTCACGCCAGAGTAAGATATAAAGAAATGGAATGGTTCGGATCACGGGGATGAGGGTTTGGAACTATATCCCTTAAGAGTTGAGATTTGAGTCAATGATAAATGACGACGCTTGTGTCCGCTCGTTATCTTCTCAGATCAAGATCCTGAAAGTTATATACCAACCCGAAACTGGTTATACGCTATGCATTACACTGCACTACTTCACCCACGTACATACTTACGTGGGCAAAGTATTGGGGGGCATTTGTTCCCGCCAAATTTCTACTCAAAAGAGTCCAAAGTATCAAATGGCAGCGATACGCTTAAGAAAATGCGAACCAGTATCTTCCGGCCTGGATTTTGATAAACTCCCGAAGGAGAAACAGCTAAATTCTAATGATATTGGAAGCATCTCGAAAAACCCTTCGATTTGATATATTATGGGCTTCATAATTCATCCGGGATCAAAAGTTATGAGCAAACGTTCTATGTGTTGTTCCCTGATTAAAAATCAGGAATTATCTCAATGAGGTATCACGTGCTCACACGTGACCAATGGTCACGTGTTGACACGTGATGGTTAAAGCAGCGGCAAAGGACAGAGCGCAGAAAAGGAGCCCATTCAGGGGGCACGTGGCAATACGTGACTGGCTGTAAAGGCCTTACTGTTCAACAGAATTAAATTCTGAAAAAGATCATTTAAATCTTTCCAAATAGAATTAAAATTCTAAAAGCTTCTAAATCTTTTCAAATGGAAAAGGATTATGGGGACCGTTGGATTAAAGATCCAAGGGTGATTAAATATCACCAATTTATGGAAAAATCTTAGACAAGGAAAGATTCCCCCTAAATCTCACCGAAAATAACAAACAGAATATCTTTGGATTTAAAATCCAACGGTGAATAAAATTCACTGAATGATCTAAAGGCTCATATTAATTTTGAAATCAAATCAAATCTTTCAATAAGAGATTTGCTGAACAAATTGATTCTTTTCCTTCTCCTATAAATAGGAGCCAAGAAAAGAAGAGAGGGGATCTACCTTTGAGAGAGAAAAACAGAGAGAGGAGAATTTAATTCTCAAGAGGGAAGAAAAGAAAGGAGAATTTAATTCTCAACAAAGAAAATCCTAGGTGAGAAAAGAAAGGGAATCAAAACTTCAAACAGAGAATTTAATTCTCAAAATCCAAGAGTTTAACTCTTATACAAAAAAAGAACTTAGTTCTTCTTCTGGTTGAAGATCTGCACAGAGCACATCTCCCCATAAGTTGAGAATTTAATTCTCATCGGGTCGAGATCCTGCCATGCAGATCCTAAACTTAGAAGGGGAATTGAGTTTTTAGAATTTAATTCTCCCAAATTCACAGGAATTTAATTCCTCCTAAAATGAAACTAGGGTTTAACCCTAATCAAGAATTTAATTCTTTCACAATAGGAATTTAATTCCTCCAAAACAAAATTAGGGTTTAACCCTATAGAGAATTTAATTCTTAAAATAAAGAGACTTGAAAGATCTTCATGCACATAAAGAATATTGGTCACATGATGACACGTGACCCCAATCCGCAGTGATCAGAAAAGAAGGAATAAGACCAAGGTCACGTGTCCCCACGTGAACCCTGAAAAGATTCCCAAAAAACAAGAAGGAAAAGGTTTTGAGGCAATGCCTCACGTGCTCTCACGTGACCTCCAAGACAAAGGGAATAAAAGTAAGGGAAATCTAAGCTTTGGGCGCTCTCACGTATTACCACGTGACCCCTTAGCAAACGTTTTAACAGTCAGCGCATAAATCCCCATCACGTGTCAACACGTGATGCTCAAAATAAAAATGAAAAGTGTTTAACACTTATTCGCAGATTTGAGGATAAAACAAAGGAGATCTGGCTCCAAATTCTGGGCGCCCTCACGTGTCACCACGTGACCCCTAATGAGCATTCTAACAGACCAGAGCGGGGGCCTCCAACACATGCTCACACGTGATGGCCGGTAGAACTAAAAGAGTTAAACACTGATCTGCAGAATAAAATAAGGGAAATCAGGGCGCTCTCACGTGTCCACACGTGACCCCTCTCTCCTTAGTGTTTAACACTAATTTGAAGACTTTGTTCCCAGTGTTTAACATTGATTTGCTTTAGTGTTTAACACTAATTTGAAATCTCTGATTACCAGTGTTTAACACTGATTTGCTTTAGTGTTTAACACTAATTTGAAAGCCCTGTTGCTAGTGTTTAACACCGATTATCTTTTAGTGTTTAACACTAACTTGTTAATCTTATTCCCAGTGTTCAACACTGTTGATCTCTAGTGTTTACACTAGTTTTAGCCCAATTGGCTAAGTTTCTAGAGGCAAAGCCTCTCCTTCAATGGACCAACAGAGGGACAATAGTTCAAACACAACTGGACTTAGCCCAAACTGGCCATAAGTCCTCAAATCATCTTGAACTGAGCACATCTGCTCTTTCAACCAACTCATTGGTTCAAGGGTACATCTCTGAACTCTTCTGATATTTGTCGTTGTAATCCTTCAACGTCTTCAGAGAGGTGACGGGTCCCGACAACCACACATTAATACGGACTATGGGGTCCTTAAACTCATGGACTAATGCGTCCTTAAACTAACATTTGTCCCCAAAACGGGAATGATGGACCACCATGTCCCTAAACTGGCGATGGACCACTATGTCCCTAAACTGGAACATGGACCCCCATGTCCCCAAACTGGCAATGGACCACTATGTCCCTAAACTGGAACAATATAGCCCTAAATGCTCTTTTGTCGGATCTAAACGATCCTGTTTAAGTTGATCTTAGCCTCCAAATATGGCTAATGTATCCTTAAACCTTCAATCAGACTTTAGTCCCAAATTGGACTATAGATTCCCCAATCAACTTCGGTTCAAGGGTACATCTTTGAACTCCTCTGACATCTGTCGTTGTAATCCTTCAACGTCGTCAGAGAGGTGACGGGTCCCGATGGCCATACATTCAATGGACCACTATGTTCTTAAACTGGAACAATAGAGCCCAAATGCTCTTTTGTCGGATCTAAACGATCCCGTTAAGTTGATCTTAGTCTAAAATTGGACTAACGTATCCTTAACAAACGTTTAAGTTGATCTTAGCCCCAAATATGGCTAACGTATCCTTAAACCAAAACCCCAAACCCAAATCTAAGAAAATACGGATTTGGACTAATCCACGTCCTACGGGCGACGACATAACTTAGTCTCCGTATACAATCCACGGGCAACCAAACACAAAACAAACACCCACGACACGAAGTGACCAGCTGGAGAAGGAGAAAGTTGTTACCGCGATGCGGTAGCGTAATTAACTGCAGGGGCTTGTGCCTGCAGGGAAGAGCGTCCCCACAATCAAAAACCCCTCAAACGAGGGGAAATCTGACGAAGTCTGCTACATCGGCCGCATCCGTCTAAACCTCCGATACACGGTGCCATAAATCAACTTGGAATATTCGGAGAGGAAGACGGATAAAACCATATAGCATCTGCCCCGAATCTCAGGCAAGACGCCCATGTCTTGGCCACCATTCGGAGGGGAACAGGGATCGTCACTTGCCATCGTTAGGATACTTCTTTGATAACAGTTATCAGGGAGCGTTCCAATTGGCAACCGTTAGGTTTAGGGGTTAGGTCGTGTCGATCACCAGTCTGTTTTTCTAACTCTGCGTAAGTAGGATTTTTGGACCATAGCTAGTCTAGAGACTTCGGAGATGATCTAGTTGCTTTAGGTCAGGATGAGAATTGTCCATTGCGGACAGAGATCATATGCCGACCGTTGCGGTTGCAGACTTGAGTTCGTAGTGGGAGATCATGTATTCCTACGGATTTTTCCGATGAATGACGTGTTGAGTTTTGGCAAGCTCACCCCGAAATTGTAGGTCCTTTTGAGATCCTTAAAGTGAGTTAGTTTCGTTGCCTTTAATTTGGCACTTCCGCCCAGATTATTGAGTATTCACCCCGTATTCCTTGTGTTGATACTTTACAATTACCTTCATGACCTTTCTTACATGATTCAGCACCAGACCATTTAGCTTGGACATGATCTTTTGTTCACCAGCAGCCCATTTGTGTAAATGGCTCGGCAGGTGGAGAAACTTTGGTCAAGGGTCTTACCATCTGTGAAGGGTTTTCTTGGACGTAGCCGTATAGTGAGGTAATCACTTGGGAGGCTGCGAACGAGATTTGAGAAATTGTAATCTTCTCTTTGAAGGTACGCTTAGTGAAAATTTTAAATTCGAGGACGAATTTTTTTTAAGGGAGGGAGATTGTAACGTCTTAGATTTCGGTTAGTGTTCGTTTAGACGTTAATGCGGGTTTACTGAAAAAAGTTTACCAATTCGGGTTCCTCACATTTTATAGCATTTAATTAATAATTTAATATTATTTGTTATAAGCATGCACGCACGTGTGCACGTAAATGCGAGGATTTGTTTGTGCTAAATTAGTCTTAGCAACCATGACGCTTAACCTTAATCTTATCCATTTGCTTTAATCCTTTGCCTTGAATTAACCATTAATCTTTTGTGAGAGAGAGAGAGAGATAATTGTGTTGGAATGATGAGGTATGGTGCGTTTAATGTGAAGTCATGGTTAGCATTAATTGCAATGATACACTCACCTCTCATTCTCACCCTACACTCACCTCCCTCTCTCATTTCCTCACACCCTCTCTCTTTTTCTCTATCTCTTTCTCATTTCTTCATCTATTTCTATTTCCAAACTGAACACTTGAGCTTTTCTTCACAAAATCCATCACAATTCACAAAAACTTCACAAAAATCACATCTTTATCTTGGTTTTGCCTCATGGATGCCATGGAGTGTACAAAGCTTGGATCTTTGAATTCTTTTGTGTAGGTAATGTTTCCTATTTGTTCTTTAGGATATTTTTGTGTAGCTTAGCTTTATAGTTACAGTTTTTATCGCATATCGTATCGTTTCGGATAAATATAGTATTTTTAGTGTTTTGTTTGGGGTCTCGGATGATCTGCTGTTAAACCAGGTAATTGTTGCAAAAATTGACTTGACAGTAACCTAGTGTAGTGACCTAGAACCTACCCTCTGAATACAATCCAATTCCATCATGATCGGGCCGCAGATTTATTGCTTCTGGCCGCAATTTGCGGCCAGACTGGGGAGTTGGGGTTTGGGTTTTTGGGTAGTGGTCTCTGGGGTTGTTTGTGATCTCATGGTACTTGCAATTTTTACAAATTTTTAGCACAGAAAAATCTGGGACCACTTTGCATATTTCTAGTGTTTCGTTTCGTGCGATACGTTATCTGATACGATGCGTGTTCCGTGTTGCTGTTGCGCTGAGTTGGTTTCGTAGTGTCGCTATATGCGTTAGCTACAATACGAACCCTTTAGAGTACGTTTTTGTGTCGTGTTGGTCCGTGTAGATTGTAAGTATTTTAGGTTTATTATTAATATATACTTGTTTTATTGTTTATGTTGCAGGTTCGTAGGCGGGGACTTCGGACGCTGCTACAAAAGGAAAACAGGTGGTAGTCTTTTTCTCGTTGTGTCGGTTTAGAAAATGAATAGAAATCACAATCAAAGAATTATTTGACCGCAATCAATAACGGTGTCGAATGTAGCGCGTTAGTAAGTGCGGATCGTCCACAGGGAAAGTGTAATCGTTCGTGTTTTGAATTAGATGAATTGAAACTTTAAAGAAAAGAAAACAAACAATTCATGATTTGTAATTGAAGTTCAAGAATTAGAAAATCTAGATCTAATAACAAGAAAACGATAGAATCAAGAATTGAGAATTTGTTGATTTTCCAAACTAAATATCAAGAATCTAAATGAGGCTCGTAGAAATCGATCGGATCTATAGATGTGATGTAATCTAGCGATGATGTATTGTTATCCATTGATGAATTGATACTAGATCGATGATGATCAACGAGAATTAGGGATTTCTTGTGAAACAAGGGTTTCATCATTTATCCCTTGTTCCTTCGTCGATATCATTCATATTCTAGCCTCTATTAAATTCAAGAATCGATCGTGGATCCCTAATTTCGAGCGATCATAATCAAGAAAGCATCGCAACGAAACTAGGTCATCGATTCTTCAATTTGCTAGGGTTTACAAAACTCGTAGGACTTAAGAATCGTTTTAAGATTTGTTACATCATCATTCTATTGATCGTCTCGACTCCTTTACCAGCGGAGTTTTACTCAAACATCATAACAAGAACTACAATCACAAATTGAGATCGAATCATGATGCAAGAATTTAAAGAAAGCAAGATTAAAGAATTTTAGCTTTTATTTATATCAACAATTCCGTTACAATCACTCAAGAACTACAAGAGGAAGAACTCGATCGTTGATTTGGCATCGCTCGTCTCCGTGAGTCGCAGATCGGCTTGGATCACTTGCTCGATTGAAGATCGGCTCCGCTCCTAAAAGGTTGAAAGCTTCTCGCTTGATTGGTACTCGGTATCTTGAATTTGGCTTTGGATCAGGGTTAGGGTTTGGCACAAGTCGTGTCACTCAACTTGTGGGTGGAAGAGATGAGAGAACGAGGAAGAAGACTTAACCCTAGATCTAGGCTCTCTTTTATAGACCATCAAAACCCTAGATCTAGGATTTCAAATTTGAATTTTCCCTCCAAAAGTTTGTTAAAGAGAGCCTTCTAGATGAGCCACGTGGCATTTCTATAATGTTCTGGAAGCTTGGGCCGTTAGAGGAAGCACGTGCAGAAAATATGAGCTTCTGAATCCATGAAGCCACCGCGGTTCCGCGGCGCAAGCGGGCTCCCGCCGCGGAACCGCGGCGCTTGTGAAGCCTTAGGGCTTGGGTCTTCTGGTAATTGTTTGTGCTGACTTATGGGCCTTTATCTGATATGTTGAATTTTATTTTTCCCTCTAGATTGCTACCAGATCTCAAAACTTGGAGTTGGTGTATTTTTTATCCGCTTCTTTTGGCTTTGTTCCTGCAATTTCCTGCACAGACTCTGAAACAAGTGTTGCGCAATACAAGGATGATGCGATGTCATCATAAACACACAATTTCCTTCGAAATGCTGGTTTTAGAGTACAACACATGCAATCTGGTATTTCAGGACTGTTTTGCTAATATGTGCAATATGAATACCGAACACTTCTAGATGAGTGCAAATGATAGGGAAATTGCCTTGTTAAAAATGCAATATTTTCGACTGATCAAATTCCCCCAAACTTATTTTCGGTCGTCTCGAGCGAATTGTTTTATTAAAAAGAGAAGGAGAAAATAAAGAAAGAGAAAATCTATCTAGCACACTTTCGTAGGCAACACGATTGCACTGAGCACGTGCAACAAGCCTTTAAACCTCTAGGTGTCCCTAGTAGGTGGAGTGTTGTCTCCTGAGGGTTTTCAGCGGATTGCACCCACAAAATCCAATAATAAAAGGAAGATCATGAAATTTACATTTAAAGAAAAGAGTTGTAAAAGAAATGCCTTGAAAATTAGGGTTTCCAACTAAGCTAGCTTTTCGGTTGTCATAAGCCCTATCTTAATAGTCATGAAAAGATGTCAGAAATCACGTCCTCCCACAATAAAACATCGTCTTATTCTTCATTCCTATCTTTCTTCCAAACATCGATCATATAACCCTACATGTGTGTAAAGGACATCCCTACACCCGAAGAATTCAATTCAAGCTATCATACTCTTGTCCATCCGCCTCAGTACTTTTTTTGATTAATGAATATTTAGATGAGATTGCTCACACACTTTCATACGACCGTTAATACTTCTTGAGGTACTAACTGACCGATTAATCATGTGCTTGCTTATTTGGTGTATTTTCCTCGTCTTGCACCACCTAAGGCTTAGCAGTGACTCCCAGACCAGTTGGCCTTAGGGCACTAGGTGAAGAGGCACCCTCGCTATATTTTTTTTATTGCTGCCTTGGCGATAAAAAAACCAGTGTCCATTTTTCTCACCATTTTATATTTTCTTCATTTTTCTTTATTTCCTTCATACATCGGCTTTAAGACAAGAGCATTTCAAGGTATCCTCTACTATCCCGGGCTTCAAGACGTGCGCAAGTGCGAATAGCAGGGCATCAACGTTCAAAATGTTTGGATTCCAGAATAGAAACTATTTTTCAGACTTATTTTTATCCTCAGATTAGTGACTTCTTTCATCTTACTAACCCTTGGGACAACGGCTCATAACTACTTATTACTAGATCGTTTAAGAAAACTTCTAATTTTCTTGGTTTTCTTAAATTTTTCTAATCTTTTGGATGTAATTTTTCACTATCTAAACTTTTATTATCTTATTTATGTACAAAAAATTATATATTTTTTTTTGAAAATTTTTAAATTTTTATAGGTTTTGAAATGTTTTGTGCTTATGCAAAGTATGATGCAAATGATGCAAAAATAAGCACAAACCTCCCCCAAACTTGTTTTCAACAGTGTCCTCACTGTTGCCATTTGCTAAATCTCGAAAAACTTGTAAGCTTGGGAGGAATTTATTAGTGGGGGCAAAATATTTAAGTGAAGATCCTCCCCCAAACTTATTTTTGGCTCATCATTTTGTGTAAAAAAAAAATTCTTTTCAAGAGCCAGAAAAATTGACCCTCCAAACTTGAGTTATGCAATGTTAATCTTTTGAAAATCACATGAGGGGGTCAAAAATCATTGTTCGATGCCAAGCTTTGCAAAGACCGAAAGGTAACACCAACCATTCAAAATTTTTATCAATGCAGTGCTCTGGTTGGTGGAAGAAGAAGTGGGGAAAGGTTAAGTGGTGTAATAGAATGTGTGTGCGTCTCATTTTGGAGAGACGATGCAGTGAATGTGATGGATTACTCGCATTCTTTTTACAGTTCAGAAGAAGGGGTGGAGGTTCAATTTCATTGATTGGGAAATGATTCATCTCAACACCCGTGTCATTCAAAAATGCGAGTTCATCAGTGAATATCTCCTCAAAAGTTCCATCTATACCCCGATGAATAATGTCATCACAAAGTGTGGGGTGATCTTCAGACTCTAAAAACAGTTCATAATCAGTGTTAATTGTTGACCCGGACATCTCGGTGGAAGAGTCCATATGTGTTTGATACATAGTTGGGTCAAACAATAACGTATGAAAAGAGTCAAGATCGGTATCATGAGGATCATCAAATTCGCTGCTGTCGACATCCATTAAGTCGACAGAACAGACCTGAGCAGTAGGTTCGGAGGGTACACTTCCCAACTTGTAAATGTTCAGCTCAATTGACCTATTCCTGAAGGATAGGGTCATAGAACTATTACGACAGTTGATGATAGCATTGGAAGTGGCCAAAAAGGGGCGACCTAAAATCACCGGAATTTGATTCCGTGGGTTCGCTACAGGCTGTGTATCAATTACAATAAAATCCACAGGGAATAAAAATTCCCCGATTATTATTAACACATCCTCCAGTTCACCCCTAGGTTTGGTGATCGATCGGTCAGCCATCTGGAGAGTTATGCTCGAGGGCTTTAACACTCCGATACCTAGTTGCTCGTAAACCGAATATGGAAGCAAGTTAACACTAGCGCCAAGGTCTAGTAGAGCACGGTTGATGTGTTTCTCCCCGATAGAAATGGAAATCGTAGGATATCCAGGATCCTTACGTTTCCTCAGTAATTGCTGGGGAAAGGCTGTGTCTACTGTCTTTGCCATGAAAATCTTCTTGGGCACTTGAGTCTTCCTCTTTCTAGTGCACAAGTCCTTAAGAGTTTTCACATAAGCGAGGACTTGTTGGATAGCATCTAGAAGAGGGATGTTGATGTTAACCTGTTTCAAGATTTCCGTGATCTTCTCCATCTGTGGACTTGGTCTGTTTCCCCTTAACCAATTCGGGTAAGGAGCTTGGGCGATAAGGTCGGGGTCCAACATTGGAGAAGATCGTGTGGGTGGGAACGATCTAAGAATAGGAGTGGGGATCGTTTTCGGTGTACTAGAAGAGCTGTGCTGAGGTGTCGAGCCTTATGGGAAATGGAGAATAGGCTCGGAAGAAGATGGTGGGGTAGAAGAACTGGGGTTAGAATTAGAAGTAGAAGTGGAAGGAAAGGTCTCAGCCGGGGTATCATCGATAGATTTTTCAGTGTCATCAATCTCTTCCCCAACGTGATTGTCAAGCACTCTTCCAGACCTCAACGTGATTGCATTCACATGATGTGAATAGCCAGGATTGGGTAAAGGTTGAGCTGGAAGTTTCCCTTTCTCTCTTGCACTCATTTCGGCTTTTAGTTGTGCAATTTGTGCTTCCATCGATTTGATATTCTCATTTTGAGAGACAATGATCTTCATCACATTCTCGACGGAAGATTGCAAACTTGTCGTCCTTTGGATGGATTGTTTCATGAAAGTATCCAAGGTTTGTGCTAGTGCAGAGGCATTATCTGTACCAGTCAATTGCAAAGAGTTTTCATGTGGTGCAAAAGTGTTGGCCGGATTTTGGAAGTTTTGTGATTGGAAGGGGTGCTGACTCAATTGAAGTTGTGGTTGCTGTTGTGGTGGAGGGACCCTTTGGAAATTGTTTTGGGTTGGAACCGTGTCTTGAGATTGTGATTGGTTCTAAGCAAAGTTAGGGTGATTCCTCCAACCCTGATTATATGTGGAAGAAAATGGATCATTTCTAGGTCTTTGAAATGCGGCATTGGTATGCTCGTGACCTTGAAACGGAGAATTTCGTGGACATTCTTCCGTCAAATGAGAAGGATCAGAACAACATCCACATACAGTTTTGGAGAGTGACATTTGATTTAGGGCGGCGAAAAATTTGTTTTCCATAGTCTCGAGTTTCTTTTGCATAGCTGAAATGTCAGCTCTAACTCCTATGGAAATATTATTGCCATCCCTAGACGATTGACTCACACCCTCCCACTGTAAAGATTTTTCAGCGAAATCTTCTAGAAATTTCCAGGCTTCCCCATCATCTTTGGTCATAAAGTAGCCTTGACACATGGATTCAAGGAACTGTCTTGTGTTAGGATTAATGCCCTCATAAATGATTCTGCACAGTTCCCATCTAGGGATTCCGTGATGTGGACATTGGATTAACAGATCCTTGAAGCGTTCAAGACATTTTGAAAATGGTTCATTTGGAAGCTGGGTGAATTGATTTATTTCGCTACGGACCCGAGCTGTTTTATGATGTGGGTAGAATTTCTTAAGGAATGCTTTGACGAATTCTTCCCAGTTTGAAATGGAATGTGCGGTCGTGTTATACAGCCACTTCTCGGCAATATCGCACAAAGTGAATGGGAGAAGACGTAGACGCATAGCATCCATAGAAAGCTGTGAGGTACCCATCATTGCGCATACATTTTCAAATTTGGTGATAAAGGCATATGCGTCTTCAGACTCGAGACCGTGAAATTTTGGTAGAAGGTTGATGTATTGGGGTTTAATTTCAAAATTTTCCCCGTTGGCTGGTGGATTGGAAAGACAGGTAGAAAGGGGACCTCGTGTAGGATAGCACCTCTCTTGGAGAGAGATGCGGGGTGGATTCTGCGCACCAACGGACGGCGGCAGAGTAGTGGTAAAGAAGTTTGATGGAGATGGATCCATCGGGATGGGTATGGTAGTGGGTAAAGAAGAGGTAAACGTAGAAATACCGACTTTTAGGTCAATCAAGGGAACGCGTACTAAACGGGCACTAGAATCCCATGTCCAGCCTATCTTGCACTAAAAAGGGTTATTACAAGTTGCAGCGTGACTTATAATTAGGGGAAATGAATGAATGAATGCGGTGTTTGTTTTGAAAATTGGACGGATTTTTGAAAGAATGATGCGATCACAATAAGTGCAACAAGCAAAACCCTAAAATCTAGTGGTCACCTAGGTCAAAGCTCTAGACCGCTCCTAACTGCCAAAAGACAAGTCGCGGGATCAATCCTCCACTGCCTCTTTGTCTCTCCTGTGGCCAGGTAAGTGCCAGGTAAGTGGGAGGTTCTCCACTACGTAAGTAGTGGGCCTAATTAAGTAACCACTAGCCTTCGACACACTTGCCTTAGACACCACAAAAGAAACGCGGATAAGCAATGAATTACCCACGGCCTTCTTCGGTCCTAAGTGAGCGCGACGGTCCTTAGAGTCATCTCTAGATATTTTTTAGTTAATTACGGTAAATGCGGATGCAAGTTCGTGATTTTTGGGGCTTAGGAAGGGTAATGAACTCCCCACCTAATCTGGATTTGGTCTTTGCCCCTTAATTTCCGTATTAATATGCAAACAACCAAAAATCAAAACACGCACAATTTATTTTGCTTTTGCGGCGCTGCGAATTTTGCAAAGAAACCTGCAGCAAATTGTCAATTGGAGCAGATTTAGGAGGAGATAAGAAAGTTAGAGACTCACAGAGCAAATTTGGTGGAGTGATGACGTCAGCACGCGGCGGAACCGCAGTGGAAGTCGCCTATTGCCGCGGAATCGCGGCGCCTTCAGGGGATCACTGCACAAAAATTTGTGCACAAGCTCCTGTTCACCTCAAGATCTCTCTGGAATGCTCTGAAAATTTTTTCCACAGCTCCACAAATTCCAGATTTCCTCGCAACATATGACAACAGCTCGTATTAGTGTTTGCGCGAATTTTGATCTAAAAATTATAATGGAATAAATCTTTCAACTCAAATTTCAAAATACGAACAATTAGCGCACTATCCCTGGCAACGGCGCCATTTGATTGATCTTTTTCTCGTTGTGTCAGTTTAGAAAATGAATAGAAATCACAATCAAAGAATTATTTGACCGCAATCAATAACGGTGTCGAATGTAGTGCGTTAGTAAGTGCGGATCGTCCACAGGGAAAGTGTAATCGTTCGTGTTTTGAATTAGATGAATTGAAACTTTAAAGAAAAGAAAACAAACAATTCATGATTTGTAATTGAAGTTCAAGAATTTGAAAATCTAGATCTAATAACAAGAAAACGATAGAATCAAGAATTGAGAATTTGTTGATTTTCCAAACCAAATATCAAGAAATTAAATGAGGCTCGTAGGAATCGATCGGATCTATAGATGTGATGTAATCTAGCGATGACGTATTCTTATCCATCGATGAATTGATACTAGATCGATGATGATCAACGAGAATTAGGGATTTCTTGTGAAACTAAGGTTTCATCATTTATCCCTTGTTCCTTCGTCGATATCATTCACATTCTAGCCTCTAGTAAATTCAAGAATCGATATTGGATCCCTAATTTCGAGCGATCACAATCAAGAAAGTATCGCAACGAAACTAGGTCGTCGATTCTTCAATTTGCTAGGGTTTACATGTAACACTTTGGATTTCCGTTTGAATGTCTTTCGTGATAATTAGTGATCGTACGTGTTATTATATATTGTGTTTATAGGATTATTAGTTATTTAGTAGTGTTTGCATATTGGGAATTTTCTTGTGCTAGTGCACACTTGCACACTTAGACATTTTTGAGACTTAGGGTTTTGGTAGCATGTTAACCATTTTTCTTGTGTTGCATGGTTGTTATTTTTCCCCACCATTTTAACCTAAACAAAACCCTTTTTCATAATTCAAAATCCAATTAAACAAATGAGCATGGTGGTTAGGTGAAATGTTGACTTTTGGCCCCATTTTTTTCTCTCTTCTCTCTCTTTCCCTCATTCTGAATCCAGCAGCAATTCCAGCAGCCAAAACCCCCCATTTTCCTCCATATTCTCTTCTCTTTTCTTTCCCCTTTGATCCATACACAAAACCCTATACTTATCAACTCATTTTCTTCACAAAACCATGGAAAAGTGAGGTTTTTGAGGTGTTCAAAGGCAAATCTGCACACTAGAAGGAGAAGCTGGAACCTTTTGGTGTTTTACAAGATTCTTAGAAGGTATTAACTCATATTAGCACTCCGTTTCCTTAAACTTGTAGTATTCTTTAGTAAAAATCTCATTTTTGTGCATTTTTAGTGATATTAAAGGATATTTGTGATTCACATGTTAGATTAGGGTTTTGTTAGTTGTGTTAGCTCTATTAGGTGTTATTAGAGCTATCTTAGGCCAAGTTTTGTTTCAGTTTGCACAAAATACCCTAAAGTTTGATTTTAGTGCAAAAGTGTGGATTTTAACAAGAAATAAGGCCCTGTAGGATCTGCTGCTACCCGAGAAATTTCAGAGTAAAACTAGATGTTACTGTAGCATGTATGGGGGGTATAGAGTGCACACACCAAACCTGGGAGCCCAATTCCCATTTGGGGCCGCCGAAATAAGCATTCTGGCCGCAATTTGCGGCCAGCTGGGGGTGCTTTGGGTTGGGGTTTGGGGGTGTGGGTGTCTGCTGCTATGTGGGTTGTTTTGGTATATATAGTTTTACAATATCTTTCCTGTATCAAAATCTGGAGGTGATTACCTATTTTTCCCCGTATTTTTAGTCTTTCGCGACACGCGTGATACGTGTGTGTGGGTTTGGGGTTTCTGCGTATCGAGGCGCGTCGGAGTGGTTTCAGGCGCGTAACCACACGTTTTAACGTATCGCGCACACGTGCGCTTGGTTCGCGACACGAGTTACTAGTTCGGCTTTAATGTTGCGTTTGTGTGACTTCAAGCTTACGTGTGATATAATGTGTAATTTTAGGTTCGCAGGCGAGTACGGCGGACGCCGCACAGAAGGGGAAACAAGTTGTTGGCTATACCTAGCGAGAGACTACGGTGAGTAGATTTCACATCTACGGGGATATCGCCCGCATGGCGTTCTACGTCAGGGCTGATAGGACCTTATAGTTTCCTTTGTATACATTGACTATTCATGGCTACTATTTAGTGCATGCTGCATTCCCTGCTATTTGGATATAAACTAGAATTGATAGAACACCGCACCATTACTAACGGTCCATTGTTGCACGAGCACTATCATGCATGCTACATACACACCGCTAGTAATTGCCATGACACTCACACTGTAGTATATCACATCGGATCATCATATTGTAGCTCATCTATATGTGACTTGACATGCTATTCATACTTGATGCCTATATCACATCGGATCATCATATTGTAGCTCATCTATATGTGACTTGACATGCTATTCATACTTGATGCCTATATCACATCGGATCATCATATTGTAGCTCATCTATATGTGACTTGACATGCTATTCATACATGATGCCTATATCACATCGGGTCATCAGATTGTAGCTTATCTATATATGACTTGACATGATATTCATATTTGACGCACATATCATATCGGATCATTGACTTGCATTTTGGTTTGGATTACGTGTGATTTCTGGATTTGGGAACCGTGGCTATTGCAAATGTGTAATCTTTTAAAAACCCGGTTCCCTTGATATGATATTTCGGTGCGTCCACCATGTGTTTTCTCGGTGCTAGAGTGATATATGTGAACCCGAATCGAGGAGCTGGTTGAGGCCGATTACGTGTACATGGTGGACCCGGTATGTTATCCCGGGGCGAGAACGGTTTCGCTGTGCAGTAGACGGTGAGCCTGGCAGAGGGACTACTACCTACCGGTGATTGGTTGGACCTGACAGTTATCCGGAGGGTACTGATCAAAGTCTATAGATGGATGCGGGGTGATCCGTACTGCTGGGGCCGAGGGCCGATACCGCAGACGGAGCCCGTGGGCTGACCCGGACTGACGGGGCCCGATGGATGAGGATTTGCGTGTCGATGCTGGACCGAGTATTTATGATATTTGGGTGCCGATGTTGGGCACTCGGGATTCTCAGAGATGTACAGGATTTGAGGGCCGATGAGAGTGCCGGCGCCTGAGCTATTTGGGGGACCTGGGTGCATTGATGGACACCGATTACATATTCCACGTTGACATTCCGTGTAGACATTATATTGCCCCTGCTCAGCATTTACTATTATACCTCATCCTGTAGTTACATTACCTGATAGAGTACTTGCATGATTATTGCACATACTGCTTATCACATATTGATATCATCTGTTGGCATATGATAGAGTAGCGCAGTACGTGCATGCCCGCGATTACCTTTATATGTTATCTCTATTCACGAGTTGGCAACTCACCCCCGTTGTGCCACAGTGTTTGCAGGTTGCCCTTCGGAGTAGTCGCGGCAGGCTGCGGTTGCATCTTTTGACACAGATACCCCCATAGTTGGTGTACTAGCTCTTTTGCTGATAGGTGGGTTTTGTGCGGTATCTGTTTATCTTTCAGTATGTACATTGTTGTATCTAGTATTCTCCATCTACCATGTATGTATTTGACTTAGAGACAGTGTGAGGACAATGATGTATTATATTTGTATTCTGGTGTCGAGCTCGTTGTGAGCCGACTGTACTTGCAGTTTATCCTTTCTGTGATGTTCCCACTTATGGATCTTGATCTTCGCTACGGCGTCGTATATTACTATCTTGGTGATTGTTTACTTAGATTTCTTATCATGTTAGTAAGTGCTTTCATTTTAAAACTTATAACGCTCTATACTTTCACTGGTTTGATTTCTGGGTTTTCGGTTCACTTAGCCGCGTTACGCCTGTAGACGTTACGTGGTTAAGTGCCGGTCACGGGCCAAACTTCGGGTCGTGACAAAGTTGGTATCAGAGCGTAGGTTTTACCTTTCGGAGTGTAGGATGACCCTGGTATGATGGAGTAGGTAGCTGTAGCAGGGTAGCGTAGCGTGTGTATGTTCCGCGGCATACTCACGACACGGTACTCCGCCTACGCGACCTTAGGACTTGTTGATATAAAATTCCTTCTTGAGTATATACATTCTTGAGATTCGATTTCCGTACCCTTATCGAATCCTATTGTTCCTTTCAGCCAATATGCCGCCAAAGACTACGAGGGCGCAGAGAGCGGCCGCGAGGGCCGAGATTCGAGTTGACTCGTCCGAGACGAGGACTGGTCCGGGTAGTACACCGGTTGTGCCCGAGCAGGCTGTTCTTGCCGTGACAGACCAGATTGCTATGTTAGGGGCTGGTGTACAGGAGATACGCCAGACGATGGGATCCAGTATGCAGGAAATGCGCCGGATGATGGGATCTCTAGTTGAGACACTTCGAGCGCAGCGACCAGAGGTAGTTCCTCCCGTTGCGGAGACCGCGGTGGTACCCACAGTTCAGGCAGTTGCACCTACGACTACAGAGGTTATTACAGTATCGCTGTCAGAGTTTATGAGGCTGAAGCCTCCGGTCTTCACAGGCACCGACGTGGCCGAGGATCCACAGTCTTTCATTGATAGGATGGCGCGGATATGTCGTTCACTTAGATGCGCAGATGGGAGATGGGTTGAGTTCGCGAGCTTTCGCCTGGAAGGTCTTGCGCAAAAATGGTGCGAATCAGTCGAGAAGGGTAGAGCAGCAGGTCTTCCTCCTATGACCTGGACAGAGTTCGTGGCGCTATTCCTTGCCCGCTTTCTTCCCCTGAGTGTCAGAGATGCTAGAGCACGCAGGTTCGAGTCCTTACGCCAGACGCCAGAGATGTCAGTGGCAGAGTACGATGTGATGTTCACTGAGCTATCCGTTTATGCTCCGTATCTAGTGGCTACTGAGGAGTTGCGAGTCAAGAGATTTGTCTGAGGCTTGCTTACACCACTATTCCTTGCTATCAGCGCGCAGCATTATGAGACATACGCAGCAGCAGTAGATGCAGCATTATTAGTTGAGGAGCGCCTTGCTGAGACTTCGGCAGTTCCAGGGCCGAAGAGAGTTCGTGCAGATACGTCAGTGCAGAGACGGCCGTTCCGGCGTCGTGACAGACACCTTGCAGGTGGCAGAGATTCGAGACGAGGCCGATTGTTTAGCTCCTATTCCCAGGAGGGTCAGCGACCGTCATCGGGATGTTACCGTTGCGGGAGTTCTTATCATCGTGTGCGAGATTGTCCTGAGGTACCCCGGAGTGGGGCGGCAGCACCACATGTTACATTACCACCTTCACCACCCCAGACGGCATTGCCGATAGTACCTGCCGTTACGCCGCGTCAGACGCATACCCAGAGAGGTCGTGGTCATGGAGGATTTGTTCATAGAGGACGAGGTGGCCGAGGTAGAGGGCAGCCAGCGGCCGGCAGGGGACAGTTAGTTGCAGGTGGAGGACAGGCGCGAGTTTTTTCTTTGACGCATCAGGACGCGCAGGCGTCCAATGCGGTGGTCTCAGGTATCCTTTCTGTATGTTCGGTTGATGCACACGTGTTATTCGATCCCAGATCCACGCACTCGTACGTATCCACACACTTTGTGCCGAGTTTGGGTAGAGAGTCCGGCTTGCTTGACCAGCCGCTTGTTGTGACTACTCCTGTGGGAGAGTCGTTTGTTGCTAGGCACGTGTTCCGATCCTGTACCGTCCGTATTGGCGAGAGAGAGTTGCCGGTCGATTTGATCCTTCTTGAGATGTTGGACTTCGACGTTCTTTTGGGCATGGATTGGTTAGCCATGTGCTATGCTTCTGTTGACTGCCGCGAGAAGACAGTTCGATTTTGTTTTCCCGGCGAGTCAGTTGTTGTTGTGTTGGAGGACCGTGGTGCCACCCCTCACAGTGTGATTTCTTCTTTTCGCGCTGGACAGCTTTTGAGGAAGGGATATCAGGGATTTCTCGACTATGTTTGCGATACTAGAGCTACAGAGGTTCCGGTGGATCAGGTTCCGGTTGTTAGCGAGTTCCCTGATGTGTTTCTTGACGAGCTTCCTGGGCTACCGCCCGAGCGTGATATTTCTTTCTGCATTGACTTGGTTCCTGGCACGGGGCCTATTTCTGTACCGCCTTATCGGATGGCCCCGGCGGAACTTAGAGAATTGAAGGGCCAGTTGCAGGACTTGCTGGATAAGGGACTTATTCAACCCAGTGTTTCTCCTTGGGGTGCTCCAGTCCTGTTTGTCAAGAAGAAGGACGGCAGTATGCGTTTGTGTATCGACTACCGCCAGCTGAACAGGGTGACAGTGCGGAACAGATATCCTTTGCCACGCATCGATGATTTGTTCGACCAGCTTAAGGGGGCAGGATACTTTTCGAGGATCGATTTGTGATCGGGCTACCATCAGCTGCGGGTTCGACAGGAGGACATTCCTAGGACGGCCTTCCGCACACGTTACGGCCATTACGAGTTTTTGGTGATGTCGTTCGGACTCACCAACGCGCCAGCAGCATTTATGGATTTGATGAACCATATTTTCCGGCCGTATCTTGATCTGTTCATCATAGTGTTCATTGACGATATCTTGGTGTATTCTCGGAGTAGAGAGGAGCATGAGCAGCACCTGCGGATTACACTGCAGACCTTGAGGGAGCATTAGCTTTTCGCCAAATTCTCCAAGTGTGCCTTCTGGCTAGACAGCATAGACTTCTTGGGGCACGTGATTACACGAGATGGTATATGTGTCGACCCGAGGAAGATAGAGGCAGTTCGGAGTTGGCCTAGACCCACGTCAGTGACGGAGGTTCGTAGCTTTCTAGGGCTGGCAGGCTATTACAGGCGATTCGTGCAGGACTTCTCTCGCATTGCTACACCTTTGACCGGGTTGACCCGGAAGGGAGTTCTCTTCGATTGGACGGAGAAGTGTGAGCACAGTTTCCAGCGGCTATGGGCTCTACTGACTACGACACCAGTACTATCATTGCCTTCAGGATCAGGCGGATTTGTGGTCTACTGCGATGCTTCACGAGTAGGGCTGGGGTGCGTTTTGATGCAGCATGACAGAGTGATCGCGTATGCTTCGCGGCAATTAAAGAAACATGAACAGAATTACCCCACTCATGATCTGGAGATGGCTGCAGTGGTCTTTGCACTCAAGATCAGGCGACATTATCTGTATGGAGAGTCGTGCCAGATATTCACTGACCACAAGAGCTTAATGTACATATTTCAGCAGCGAGACCTGAACCTTAGACAGCGCTGATGGATGGAGTTAGTGAAGGACTACGATTGTGAGATCTTGTATCACCCGGGCAGGGCGAATGTAGTGGCGGATGCTTTGAGCAGGAGGCCCGGGGTAGTCTATCCTGTTTGAGCGCAGTGCATAGGCAGTCGTCGGCGGATTGGCAGATCTTATGCGACAGCCGGGTACAGTTCGAGTTTACGCCGATCGGAGGACAGATGGCGCATGTTCGTGCACGCCCACAGTTGCTTGACCGTATACATGAGGCACAACACAGTGATGACCGCTGTTCAGAGATCAGGACACAGATGGGACATGGCAGATTTTCCGAGTTCGTGATCGATGATCAGGGGATACTACGATTTGGAGCTAGACTGTGCGTACCAGATGCTGAGGGATTGCGGCGCGAGATTCTTGAGGAGGCACATCGGTCGGTATATAGTGTTCATCTCGGTTCCACCAAGATGTACCATGATATGAGAGATGTTTACTGGTGGGACGGCATGAAGAGGGACATTGCAGATTTTGTGTCGAGGTGCCTGACTTGTCAGCAAGTCAAGGCTGAGCACTAGAGGCCCGCGGGAGAGATACAGCTGTTACCCATTCCGGAGTGGAAATGGGAACAGATATCTATGGATTTCATTATAGGTCTACCCAGGACTAGTCGAGGGTATGACTCCATCTGGGTGATCGTGGATCGTTTGACGAAAGCGGCTCACTTCCTACCGGTGAAGACGACTTTCGGATTTGCTCAGTATGCCCAGATTTAGATTGATGAGATTGTACGACTGCACGGAGTTCCGACATGCATCGTGTCGGATAGAGGCACCCAGTTTACCAGCCGGCTATGGCAGAGGCTTCAGGAGGCTTTGGGCACTCGCTTGAGTTTCAGCACAGCATTCCATCCGCAGACCGACGGACAGTCAGAGCGGACTATTCAGACTCTTGAGGACATGCTCAGAGCATGCATTTTAGACTTCGGAGGTAGCTGGGATCATCATTTGCCCTTAGTAGAGTTCTCCTACAACAACAGCTACCAGGAGACCATTCAGATGGCACCGTTTGAGGCTCTTTATGGGAGGAGATACAGATCGCCCACCTGTTGGACGGAGCTCAGTGAGAGCAGTATCTTAGGGCCGCAGATTGTGGAGGAGACGACCGCGAAGATCCAATTGATTCGCGATAGGATGAGAGCAGCCCAGAGTAGGCAGAGATCTTATGCGGACCGTCGTTGGCGTAGACTTGAGTTTTCTGTTGGTGATCATGTTTTCTTGAGGGTCTCCCCAATGAAAGGTGTGATGAGATTTGGGAAGAAGGGGATTGTTAGTCCCAGATATGTGGGCCCCTTCGAGATCCTTGAGCGTATTGGTGCGGTTGCGTATCGATTAGCCCTTCCGCCCAGTTTTCCAGACGTGCACCCCGTATTTCATCTTTCGATGCTCCGCAGATATCTTCATGATCCTTCACATGCGATTCAGCACCCGACGATCCAGCTTGAGCGCGACCTTTCCTATGCAGAACAGCCGGTGATGATCTTGGATCGGCAAGTGAAGAAATTGAGGTCGAAAGAGATACCGTCCGTCAAAGTACTTTGGCGTGGCCAGAGCGGCGAGGAAGTCACTTGGGAGACCGAGAGAGAGATGAGGAAGAGGTATCCCCATCTTTTTGAAGGTGCGTATAGTTAGATTTTTAAATTCGGGGACCGAATTTCTTTAAGGGGGGTAGATTGTAACACTTTGGATTTCCGTTTGAATGTCTTTCGTGATAATTAGTGATCGTACGTGTTATTATATATTGTGTTTATAGGATTATTAGTTATTTAGTAGTGTTTGCATATTGGGAATTTTCTTGTGCTAGTGCACACTTGCACACTTAGACATTTTTGAGACTTAGGGTTTTGGTAGCATGTTAACCATTTTTCTTGTGTTGCATGGTTGTTATTTTTCCCCACCATTTTAACCTAAACAAAACCCTTTTTCATAATTCAAAATCCAATTAAACAAATGAGCATGGTGGTTAGGTGAAATGTTGACTTTTGGCCCCATTTTCTTTTCTCTTCTCTCTCTTTCCCTCATTCTGAATCCAGCAGCAATTCCAGCAGCCAAAACCCCCCATTTTCCTCCATATTCTCTTCTCTTTTCTTTCCCCTTTGATCCATACACAAAACCCTATACTTATCAACTCATTTTCTTCACAAAACCATGGAAAAGTGAGGTTTTTGAGGTGTTCAAAGGCAAATCTGCACACTAGAAGGAGAAGCTGGAACTTTTGGTGTTTTACAAGATTCTTAGAAGGTATTAACTCATATTAGCACTCTGTTTCCTTAAACTTGTAGTATTCTTTAGTAAAAATCTCATTTTTGTGCATTTTTAGTGATATTAAAGGATATTTGTGATTCACATGTTAGATTAGGGTTTTGTTAGTTGTGTTAGCTCTATTAGGTGTTATTAGAGCTATCTTAGGCCAAGTTTTGTTTCAGTTTGCACAAAATACCCTAAAGTTTGATTTTAGTGCAAAAGTGTGGATTTTAACTAGAAATAAGGCCCTGTAGGATCTGCTGCTACCCGAGACATTTCAGAGTAAAACTAGATGTTACTGTAGCATGTATGGGGGGGTATAGAGTGCACACACCAAACCTGGGAGCCCAATTCCCATTTGGGGCCGCTGAAATAAGCATTCTGGCCGCAATTTGCGGCCAGATGGGGGTGCTTTGGGTTGGGGTTTGGGGGTGTGGGTGTCTGCTGCTATGTGGGTTGTTTTGGTATATATAGTTTTACAATATCTTTCCTGTATCAAAATCTGGAGGTGATTACCTATTTTTTCCCGTATTTTTAGTCTTTCGCGACACGCGTGATACGTGTGTGTGGGTTTGGGGTTTCTGCGTATCGCGGCGCGTCGGAGTGGTTTCAGGCGCGTAACCACACGTTTTAACGTATCGCGCACACGCGCGCTTGGTTTGCGACACGAGTTACTAGTTCGGCTTTAATGTCGCGTTTGTATGACTTCAAGCTTACGTGTGATATAATGTGTAATTCTAGGTTCGCAGGCGAGTACGGCGGACGCCGCGCAAAAGGGGAAACAAGTTGTTGGCTATACCTAGCGAGAGACTACGGTGAGTAGATTTCACATCTACGGGGATATCGCCCGCATGGCGTTCTACGTCAGGGCTGATAGGACCTTATAGTTTCCTTTGTATACATTGACTATTCATGGCTACTATTTAGTGCATGCTGCATTCCCTGCTATTTCGATATAAACTAGAATTGATAGAACACCGCACCATTACTAACGGTCCATTGTTGCACGAGCACTATCCTGCATGCTACATACACACCGTTAGTAATTGCCATGACACTCACACTGTAGTATATCACATCGGATCATCATATTGTAGCTCATCTATATGTGACTTGACATGCCATTCATACTTGATGCCTATATCACATCGGATCATCATATTGTAGCTCATCTATATGTGACTTGACATGCTATTCATACTTGATGCCTATATCACATCGGATCATCATATTGTAGCTAATCTATATATGACTTTACATGATATTCATACTTGATGCCTATATCACATCGGGTCATCAGATTGTAGCTTATCTATATGTGACTTGACATGATATTCATATTTGACGCACATATCATATCGGATCATTGACTTGCATTTTGGTTTGGATTACGTGTGATTTCTGGATTTGGGAACCGTGGCTATTGCAAATGTGTAATCATTTAAAAACCCGGTTCCCTTGATATGATATTTCGGTGCGTCCACCATGTGTTTTCTCGGTGCTAGAGTGATATATGTGAACCCGAATCGAGGAGCTGGTTGAGGCCGATTACGGGTACATGGTGGACCCGGTATGGTACCCCGGGGCAAGAACGGTTTCGCTGTGCAGTAGACGGTAAGCCTGGCAGAGGGACTACTACCTACCGGTGATTGGTTGGACCTGACAGTTATCCGGAGGGTACTGATCAGAGTCTATAGATGGATGCGGGGTGATCCGTACTGCTGGGGCCGAGGGCCGATACCGCAGACGGAGCCCGTGGGCTGACCCGGACTGACGAGGCCCGATGGATGAGGATTTGCGTATCGATGCTGGACACGAGTATTTATGATATTTGGGTGCCGATGTTGGGCACTCGGGATTCTCAGAGATGTACAGGATTTGAGGGCCGATGTGAGTGCCGGCGCCTGAGCTATTTGGGGGACCTGGGTGCATTGATGGACACCGATTACATATTCCACGTTGACATTCCGTGTAGACATTATATTGCCCCTGCTCAGCATTTACTATTGTACCTCATCCTGTAGTTACATTACCTGATAGAGTACTTACATGATTATTGCACATACTGCTTATCACATATTGATATCATCTGTTGGCATATGATAGAGTAGCGCAATACGTGCATGCCCGCAATGTTAGTTATATGTATGCCCTAGAGGCCATTACTGTACATAGGATGTATATTGTAGTGGATGCTGGGACATATATAGGGAGGACTATCTTGCTCGACATGATAGTATGCTATCTGGTTGAACTTTACCTTAACGTGTACACTGATTGTCTCTCTATTACATGTTGGTAAAGCCCTTAGGATGTGTACTTGACTACCTGGACTATGATGCGGATCATACTAGTGGGGACATGGTAGTCCATAAGTACATCCTTCAAGGTCCCTAGTCGTGGGTATATCGAAATGGGGCATCGATATACCAGAGTAGACTAGCGTGTACCTTCTCGACCCATACAGATGGGCGATGGATGATCCCATATCCATTGGTGTTTGACATCAGAGATAATATACGGGTGCTCAGTAGAGACTGGGTACACTGGACGGACTCGTCGAGAACTCCCAGATGGTATTATACCTTACGTCAGATGGCAGTTCTCTGGTGACACTGGTACAGAGTAGTCTGTTGACCCGAGATCGTCATAGAGTCTTGTGTGGTTCCCACTGTGCTTTGATTTCCATCTTACCACGTCCAAGAGGGCGTGCAAAACGGTGGTTTTTGGGTACAGTCCCGAATCACATGGAGGCAATGAGCGATAGGAGGGGATTCGTCTCTCCCTGTATAGGGGGTTGATGTTGCGCAGTGTTCGATTGGCTATAACAGGAAATCCCTGGCCAGGGTTGCTGAGATTTACTGGTAAGTGTGACCAGTAGTTTCTCGAATTGTTATAGACCTCATATCGACACGACTTATCGAGCTATTGGGGTCTGACGTTTACCACCCCTAGGCAAGATATGCGACATATCAGACGACGAGACCGGACTGTACGGTAGTGTTACTGGTTGGATTCACTGGAGTGTGAGCAGGCTTGCTCGTCGATCTTCTGATCTCTCAATACCCGGGTGACCGTTACGTTTAGCAGACCGCTTGCGGCTTGTGGGTGTTTGATATGATCGTCACCTGCTGCCGGCGTATTGACGAGTCTTTAGAGTCCTACACAGAGGTTTCCTGGCTCAAGCGAAACGAAATAGGAGCGCATATGAGATATGTGCGGGACCGAGAATAATGCGTGTATTTGATACCGTATTCTATTCTCGCGATGAATGTATCGATATGGTTGTATGCGATATAACCTGGTTATCGAATCAAGGATTGATTCGATAAGCCGATACATTGAATACTAGTCGGTTATATACGATATGACCGGATCGTTAAATCAAGTGTTGATTTAATGATTTAATGTATAATTATATATTTGATATATTACTTTGCATTAACTAGTATTGGTTCACTTTAAATGGATTTTCTCACTTGGATGTACAAGTTGTATATGTGATATACTTTTTGTACAAATGATTGTATCATGTTTGATGATACATACTTATTTGGTTAAGTGTATAGAATTAAACCATGGTTAACTTAATGATTAGGGTTTTGCTTTTTCATTTAATTATTTGTTTATTCATTTTGTATATTAATAAAAGCATAAAAAGAAAAGCAAAATGGTTTCTTTATTTTATTTTCTTTCATTAAGCTTGATGAAGCTTCATGAAGCTTTGACCATATGACCATTTTGTCTTCAAGCTTAACCCTAACCATTCTTTTAACCTTAGTCAATTCTCTACACCTAACTATAGTTAATGTTATGATAAGTATTCTTTTTCTTTATTATTCTAATTAACTTATCATATCATTATCTTCTTCTTCTTCATCTTCAACATTGAAGAAAGCTTTCTACCAACAATGGTGGAATGTGAAAATGAGTGAGAAATCCAATTCTAAAGTGAACCCACTTCCTATTTCTTCATCCTCTACCTCTTGCCAAGTAGTAGAGTGTGTTTCCTTCACAAGTTTTCTTGACTTGGTGAAGTGGGAGCTGTAAGTCGATGTAGTACACCCCAGTATTTATGGGGAGGCGGAATTTACAAAAACTTATCAAGTTTAAACAACGAACATCGACTAACCGCTTGAATCGAAGCTAAACTCTAAATAACCGTATTCTATGAGTTTCTTTTCACAAAAGTGATTAGGGATTATACCTAATGAACCGGTCCTTCTTCTTTATGTCCTCCTTGGTTCTCCTCGGCCTTCTCTAGGTAGTAGACGATCCACCCGAGAGCAAAACTCCAAGCTAAACCTCTAACTTGAGGTAACTAATCAACTTTGATTGCTAATCAAAGATGAGAGAATGATAAAGAGTGTAGGTTATGGATTGTTTAGTCTAACTAAACCTTTGTTCTCAACACATGAGGATTAAGGTTAGTATCTTGAAGATGAGAGCTTGAGGAGAGAGAATGTGTGATATGATAATGAGAGAAGAGAGAGAGTGTATCATAATATTATGAAGCATTCTTATTATCAAATAATCAATAAAGGAAATGAATAAGCATGCTTCACAAAATATCTTGTGATGATTCATTAACATGAGTCATTAAGCAATAAATGTGCATTAATGAAGTGAATGAATCACCACTATGACTCACTCTCTTTCCAAAACAAACCTCCTTAGTCACATCTTCTAGAAGCTTCTCGAGTAATTACGAGAACGCCCCTCCGATCCGTAAAAATACGGAAAAACTTTAGACTGTAAAAATCCAATAACCGGATACCAGTAACTGGCTTAAACCAAAGCCGACTGGTAAAATCTGTCCGAAAGTCATACGCGCGTAAACGCACGTATGCGTCCGAACCCTTTGTCGCAAAACCATGCAACCTCTATATCGTTTCGCCTGGAGTAGGAAACTCTCTGTGTGGGACTCTAGAGACTCGACTACTACGCTGGCAGTGGGTTTAACCACAGACCGCAAGCGGCACTAGCTGTACGTAACGGTCCCCAGGTAGTTGTCGATAAGAAGGCCGATGAGTAAACCCATCCGAACTCCTACTGAGTCTGATGTGACAATCTCCATACAGTCCGGTCCGTTCGTCCATGACTATCGCATATCGGGCCTAGGGGGGCGGCAAGCGTCAGTCCCCTAATAGCGGTATAAGTCGTGTCGGAGTGAAGCCCATTACACCCTGAGAAACTGCTGGAACCTACCAGCAAATCTCGCTTGCCCTGGCCAGGGACTTTGCGTAATGGCTCTCTGACACAGCACGATATCTACTCCCAATACCGGGAGGGACGAATCCTGTCTAACCGCCACTGCCTCCAAGTGCTCGGGACTGCACCCAACTGCTACCTGTTTGCACGACTCCATAGAGCCGTGGTAGGGTAGCAATCTAAGAACAGTGGGACACACTCGAGGCGAAGTAGCAGTGTCAAGTCTGCGGACTATGCTGTACTCATGTCACCTGGGAACTGTTCACTGACGACTGGTATCAAACCAACCAACAGTTCCCTGTGAGTCCTGTCCGGTGTACCCGTAACCTAACGAGCACCTGTATACTATCTCCAGTACGACGTACTGATGGCTGTGGGACATACCATCTCCCCAACTGGGATGAGAAGCGTACACACTAGTCTACTCCGGA
Source organism: Agapanthus africanus (assembly GCA_030015575.1). Lineage (NCBI taxonomy): Eukaryota > Viridiplantae > Streptophyta > Magnoliopsida > Asparagales > Amaryllidaceae > Agapanthus > Agapanthus africanus. The sequence goes on along the minus strand of JASDDO010000004.1, from coordinate 246,151,959 downwards.
GTATCGATGCTCTGTCTCGATAATCCAACGACCAGGGACCTGAATAAGGATGTGCTTGTAGACTACCCAGCCCCCACTAGTGTGACTGCCATCACAACGCTGGTAGCCAAGCAAGATCCTAAGAGCTCTATCAATACGTATACTCACATATTAAGATAGAAAAACCAAGTAGCATACTACCATGTTTAGCAAGACTGTTATATATATGTGAATATCCCAAGCTTCCATTAAGTAATATACAAGCTAGTATGATACAGTAATGGCCTTCTAGGGCATAAACACTAACAATCTCCCACTTGCACTAGGGCCATGTACTGGCATATCGCAGACCAATGATCTCGAGTAGCCTCTCGAACTGAATCTGAGGAAGGGCCTTCGTGAATGGATCAGCAATGTTCTCTTCTGAAGCAACTCTCCGAACCTCGATCTCCTGACGATCAATGATCTCCCTGATCAGGTGATACCGCCTTAAGATGTGTCTGGACTTCTGATGGGACCTTGGTTCCTTCGCTAAAGCTATAGCTCCGTTGTTGTCGCAATACAGAGGTATTGGATCAACTATGGTAGGAACCACCTGAAGTTCTGTTAGGAACTTCTTCATCCAGACTGCTTCTTTTGCGGCATCGCAAGCAGCTATATACTCCGCTTCCATCGTCGAGTCAGCAACGGTGTCCTGCTTGGAGCTCTTCCAGCACACCGCCCCTCCATTGAGGGTAAAGACATAACCCGACATGGACTTGGAATCGTCCTTATCACTCTGGAAGCCGGAATCAGCAAAGGCCTCCAACCTGAGGTCTTTTCCGCCGTAAACCAAGAACATCTCCTTAGTCCTCCTTAGGTACTTGAGAATGTTCTTTACTGCTATCCAGTGCTTCTCCCCTGGGTCTGACTGATACCGGCTTACCACGCTTAGTGCGTAAGCTACATCTGGTCTGGTACACAACATCGCATACATTATAGAGCCTACCGCAGAAGCGTAGGGTATAATAGACATGCGTTCCCTTTCCAAATCAGTCTTGGGAGACATCTCTTTGGAGAGGGTGATTCCGTGACAAGCCGGTAGATTACCGCGCTTAGAATCTTCCATACTGAATCTTTTCAGTACAGTGTCGATATACCTGGACTGCGAAAGTCCCAACATCCTCTTGGATCTATCACGATAGATCCGGATCCCCAGAATGTAAGAGGCATCACCCAGGTCTTTCATGGAGAACCTGTGTGACAAGAATCCTTTGACAGATTGTAGCATAGGAATGTCATTTCCTATCAATAGAATGTCATCCACGTACAAGACGAGGAATACGACACTTCTGGCCACAACTTTACTATATATGCACGGTTCATCTGGATTTTTGATAAAGTCATATTCTTTGACTGTCTCATCAAAACAGATGTTCCAACTCCGCGATGCCTGCTTTAGTCCATAAATGGATTTAAGCAGCTTGCATACTTTCCCGCTGCTCCCACTCTGATTGAAACCCTCTGGCTGATCCATATAGACGCTCTCTTCTAAATTTCCATTCAGAAAAGCCGTCTTTACGTCCATCTGCCAGATTTCATAATCATGGAAGGCAGCAATAGCAAGAAGGACCCGAATGGATTTGAGCATAGCCACTGGAGAAAAAGTTTCGTCATAGTCCAAACCAGGTCTTTGACGAAAACCCTTTGCAACAAGTCTAGCCTTATAGGTTTCCACCTGTCCATCTACACCAATCTTTTTCTTGAAGATCCATTTGCATCCTATGGGTTTTACCCCATCTGGAGCAAAGTCCAAAGTCCATACTTTGTTGGTGTACATGGACTCCATTTCGGTCCGCATTGCATCTAGCCATCGTACCGAGTCGCCGCTCTGGATGGCCTGCTGAAAGTCAGTAGGTTCATCATCATCTATGATGCAATCCTCTCTATCCCCGTCTATGAGAAAACCGTAGTATCTCTCAGGCGGACGAGACGGCCTACTACTTCTGCGGAGGGGTGCGGGAATGTTCTGTTCTTCTTGAACCTCTGGTTCTACCAAACTTTCAGTAGCAGTTTGTGGTTCTGGAATTTCTTCCAGTTCTATTTCGCTCCCACTCTTCTGATTTTCCAAAAATTCAGTTTCTAAGAAGCGGGCATGACGAGAAACAAAAACCTTTTGTTCCTCTGCGTAATAGAAGCAATATCCTGTAGAGTTCTTTGGATATCCCACAAACTTACACTCTACTGAGCGTGCCTCGAGCTTGTCCGGATGCTGCTTTTTTACAAAAGCTGGACATCCCCACGTCTTCAGGTACTGAAGATAGGGTTTCTTCCCACTCCACATCTGATATGGTGTGGTAGGCACAGTTTTGGTTGGAACTCTGTTCAAAAGATGTATCGCTGATTCTAGCGCATACCCCCAGAAAGATCGCGGCAACTCAGCATTACTCATCATGGATCGTACCATATCCAATAGGGTTCGATTCCGTCTCTCCGATACACCGTTGTGCTGTGGAGTGTATGGAGGAGTAAGCTGAGAGAGAATTCCTTTCTCTTTTAGGTAACCTAGGAACTCGGTACTTAAGTATTCTCCACCTCGATCAGATCTCAGTGTCTTAATACTTTTGCCTGTTTGGTTTTCCGCTTCACTCTTGTATTCCAGGAATTTCTCAAAGGCTTCGGATTTATGCTTCATTAAGAAGACATGTCCAAACCTAGAGAAATCATCCGTGAAAGTAATGAAATAGGAAAAACCACCTCTTGCATGTGTAGACATTGGACCGCATACATCACTGTGTATGAGTCCTAAGAGCTCGCTCGCTCTTACTCCTTGTCCAGTAAATGGAGTCTTTGTCATCTTTCCTTTGAGACAAGATTGACAAGTGTCATAAGTTTGATATTCGAACGTGTCCAAATATCCTTCTCTATGCAACTTAGTCAACCTTCTCTCATTGATGTGACCCAGTCTACAATGCCATAAGAAAGCTTTATTTAAATCTGGAGACTTTCTTTTTAGTGTGTTCTGGACATTGAAAATTTGGAGTTGGTTTAACACATATATGCCGTTATTTAGAGTACCGGACCCAATCAAACCATGATTAAGGTGGATGTTGACAACATCTCTTACAAACGTGAAATCATAACCTTTATTTGATAACAAGGAAACTGATATGATATTACACGTTAAGCTGGGTACAAAATAACAGTTATGTAAAACCAAAATGTGTCCACTCGTCAATCCTAGGTGATAATCCCCGACGGACGCAGCTCCCACGCTAGCTCCGTTAGCAACCCTGAGGATCATATCACCTTCCTTCAGCACTCTACGGTTTCTCAGTGCCTGCAATGAATTGCAAATATGAGATCCTGATCCGGTATCCAATACCCAGGAAGTAGAGTTGATTGACAGACAATTCTCAATTACAAACACACCTGAAGTCGAAGCCACAGCTTGCTTCGGTTCCTGGTTCTTGGCGTTCCACGCCTTGCAATCCTTCTTCCAGTGCCCTTTCCTGTGACAATGGAAGCACTCATCCAGGCCAACTACCGGTGCTGCAATCTTTTTCTTTCCCTTCTTTCCCACCTTAATAACACCTCCTCTAGGTCTGGGTGCGGCCTTCTTCTTCCTTCCTTTGGCCCTAGCCTTGGACCCGGAAGAAGATGCTCCGCCAACAAACATAGCGGGTGTTTCCCTTGCCTTCTGCAAGGTGCCCTCTGCACTCCTTAACATGTTCAGGAGTTCCGCAAGTTCAACTTCTTTTCCTTGAAGATTGAAGTTGAGGATAAACTGGGCGTAGGTGGGAGGAAGGGACTGGAGAACAAGGTCTGTATAGAGCTCATTATCCAAAGTCGTCCCAAGGTCTGCGAGCTCTTCTATATAGCCAATCATCTGTAGGACATGTTCACCTACCGATGATCCGACAGCCAACCTCGCTCGAAATAATTTCTTTGAGGTCTCGTATCTTGCTATACGAGATTGCTCTCCATAAAGTTCCTTTGTATGGAGAAATATGCCATCTAAGGACATATCCTCGTGCCTCCTCTGATGTTCATTATTCATCGAGGCAAGCACGATGCACTTGGCTCTCGCGCAATCTAAATCCCAGGTTTTGCGGATTTCCTTATCCGCATTGCTGGATTTGGGACCAGGGACAGCAGGTGCCGTAGCGGTGAGGACGTACCCCAGTTTGTCATAGGTCAAAGCCATCTTGACATTCCGCAGCCAATCTTTATAGTTTGGCCCCGTCAGTATATTTTTCTCTAAAAGTAACTTAAGTCCAGTCATTTTCAGGGTCGCTGCAATTAGGAGAGAGAGAAGAAAACTCTTTAGCATGATGCTCTTGCAAGTTTAGAGTGGTTTTTAGTTTATCTAAACTGGATGGCTCCCACTGTTTCTCGAATCCTTCCTCAAACCATAAAAGAAGAATTAGTCAAGACTATTCTCACCGTACAATACTTGCTTAACCGTTCAGCCAGGCCGGTGTCGATACTTCGAGGGAGGTTTTCCAACGCTTTCGCGAAGTTCCTTAATTAAAGAACCTCTTTTCTCTGGGGGCGTAACCCCGCTGACACTTTTCTGGACACCTACTAGGTTTATAGCATTGATCGTTAAGCGACGAATATCCTGATAAGTAGCATATACTCACAGTAGGATCGGGATCCAAATATCATCGTCTGATAATGTTGTAGGAATGCTACCAACATTCATCAAACTCAAAATGGTATGCATCTCTTTGCAAATTTCAGTTTCTTTAGAAATTCCCGATATAAGTTTTTGCCCCATGCTCTTATGACCTTGACGTATGCCAACAAATCATAAGTCACATGTCAAGTTCTGCCCATCATTATCTTGTTAATTTGAACCCACCCGTATATACCCTTGACGTATGCCAACAAGGTAATGCGACTGTCCCAAACCAACACATCTATCTATGCAACAAATGAATACCCCAGCAGCTACCAAACACTATGCCTTGACGTATGCCAACAAGCATAGCTTGAATACTACTGACCATCCATAAGAAATGACGGAGGGCTACGACTGGTTTTGGCGAAACCGTGAACGTAGTGAACTTGATATAACCGAAGGAACCTGATAGCTTTTAAAAGGAGTGGTTAAATCTCCGTATTTAAAAATATCTGTTTTAAAAATAACCGAGCGGTTTCTTTTAAATTGTTCCAACGATTAAAACTTTGGTTTATTTTACTTTGCATTACAGATAATGCGTCCCATCATTAACCTATCATTGCAGAAAACAACGAAAATACAACGTCCTCTTATGCCATCCGCATTCGCCACGGGGTCCCGTCATCACCCGTTAGGTTACTTAACTAACGACAGAGCGGGGGCTGGGCTAGCGCGGGTGTAAAACATAAGTGACGTCTAAATAGCTATCATAATATAGATATTTTACATTCGTCTGACGCAATGATATTCATTCCAGAACACAGATAAACAATATTGGATTTGCAAGCAATCTGTATTTCTTTTGAGCCTGCAAGAAAAGACAGATTACACAGTTGTGATGAATAGCCGTTTACCCCACCCTCGACCCCTACGGGTACGGCAAACTACCCACCCGGCAGTTTGTGTACCCCACCTTGGGTCAGTCCTAGGAGCAAAAACAGTAAAATGAAATAATACAACGGTGGCTACAACCGCAACCTGGAAGTGCCCCGCGAAAATAATATTACAACAAATTACATTTACAACAAATGAATAAATCAATAAACCATTGTTAACCCCGGCTATACACCACAACAGTCCAATACAGTTTATATGCACAAACAGATATAACCATTTCAGAAATGTGCAACCCCCTGCCAACCGACATACTAGCAGTTGGGGAAGGTTTACGAACACATCAAACAATCACAGATATAATCCAATACGCAAATACTGTATTTTTCGATCGAATAAACAACTTCAAAATTGCTCCAAAATCTGCTCTGTTAAACAGTAACCTGAGCAATAATTAAATATCCCAGAAAACCCCAAATGTCACAGGGGACCCACACAAGAAAAACGAGTCCATGACTCGGTCAAAGCGCCGCGGATGCGCGGCAGATCCCACCGATCCGCCGCGCTTCCGCGGCCGAGTTGCCGATTCATGGGCTCGAATTTCTTGGGTGTTCTCCTGGACCCATTTCTAGCTCTCTGAACACTCCAGAAAAATTTTAGGACTTCATTTTCACTTCGACAGAAACTTAACAGAACTAGGGTTTTCCGGGATCGGTTTTTCGTTCGAAATTCGTACAAATTTGCGATTAAGTTATTTAGTGTTTAGCGAGGCTCTGATACCACTGTAAGTCGATGTAGTACACCCCAGTATTTATGGGGAGGCGGAATTTACAAAAACTTATCAAGTTTAAACAACGAACATCGACTAACCGCTTGAATCGAAGCTAAACTCTAAATAACCGTATTCTATGAGTTTCTTTTCACAAAAGTGATTAGGGATTATACCTAATGAACCGGTCCTTCTTCTTTATGTCCTCCTTGGTTCTCCTCGGCCTTCTCTAGGTAGTAGACGATCCACCCGAGAGCAAAACTCCAAGCTAAACCTCTAACTTGAGGTAACTAATCAACTTTGATTGCTAATCAAAGATGAGAGAATGATAAAGAGTGTAGGTTATGGATTGTTTAGTCTAACTAAACCTTTGTTCTCAACACATGAGGATTAAGGTTAGTATCTTGAAGATGAGAGCTTGAGGAGAGAGAATGTGTGATATGATAATGAGAGAAGAGAGAGAGTGTATCATAATATTATGAAGCATTCTTATTATCAAATAATCAATAAAGGAAATGAATAAGCATGCTTCACAAAATATCTTGTGATGATTCATTAACATGAGTCATTAAGCAATAAATGTGCATTAATGAAGTGAATGAATCACCACTATGACTCACTCTCTTTCCAAAACAAACCTCCTTAGTCACATCTTCTAGAAGCTTCTCGAGTAATTACGAGAACGCCCCTCCGATCCGTAAAAATACGGAAAAACTTTAGACTGTAAAAATCCAATAACCGGATACCAGTAACTGGCTTAAACCAAAGCCGACTGGTAAAATCTGTCCGAAAGTCATACGCGCGTAAACGCACGTATGCGTCCGAACCCTTTGTCGCAAAACCATGCAACCTCTATATCGTTTCGCCTGGAGTAGGAAACTCTCTGTGTGGGACTCTAGAGACTCGACTACTACGCTGGCAGTGGGTTTAACCACAGACCGCAAGCGGCACTAGCTGTACGTAACGGTCCCCAGGTAGTTGTCGATAAGAAGGCCGATGAGTAAACCCATCCGAACTCCTACTGAGTCTGATGTGACAATCTCCATACAGTCCGGTCCGTTCGTCCATGACTATCGCATATCGGGCCTAGGGGGGCGGCAAGCGTCAGTCCCCTAATAGCGGTATAAGTCGTGTCGGAGTGAAGCCCATTACACCCTGAGAAACTGCTGGAACCTACCAGCAAATCTCGCTTGCCCTGGCCAGGGACTTTGCGTAATGGCTCTCTGACACAGCACGATATCTACTCCCAATACCGGGAGGGACGAATCCTGTCTAACCGCCACTGCCTCCAAGTGCTCGGGACTGCACCCAACTGCTACCTGTTTGCACGACTCCATAGAGCCGTGGTAGGGTAGCAATCTAAGAACAGTGGGACACACTCGAGGCGAAGTAGCAGTGTCAAGTCTGCGGACTATGCTGTACTCATGTCACCTGGGAACTGTTCACTGACGACTGGTATCAAACCAACCAACAGTTCCCTGTGAGTCCTGTCCGGTGTACCCGTAACCTAACGAGCACCTGTATACTATCTCCAGTACGACGTACTGATGGCTGTGGGACATACCATCTCCCCAACTGGGATGAGAAGCGTACACACTAGTCTACTCCGGAGTATCGATGCTCTGTCTCGATAATCCAACGACCAGGGACCTGAATAAAGATGTGCTTGTAGACTACCCAGCCCCCACTAGTGTGACTGCCATCACAACGCTGGTAGCCAAGCAAGATCCTAAGAGCTCTATCAATACGTATACTCACATATTAAGATAGAAAAACCAAGTAGCATACTACCATGTTTAGCAAGACTGTTATATATATGTGAATATCCCAAGCTTCCATTAAGTAATATACAAGCTAGTATGATACAGTAATGGCCTTCTAGGGCATAAACACTAACAGGAGCTTGATCTAGCGATGCCTCGACGTAGATCATCTTCGGCATCGTCATCGATGACCTAGCCCGCTTCTTCTCCGATGAAGCCGACGCTAGAGCCCGGGATTTCATTTGGACAGCGGAGAGGACTTCATCACGGAGCCGTGGAGGTGGAGGACCGGATCTACAAAGGTTGTATTTCCGTTCACTTAGTTAAAGTAGTTAACTAGTTTCTTTTTCGCCTAAAATTCTAGCCAACGATCTTGTTAGGGTTTCTCGACACCGTTAAAATTAGAAATTGGCATGGTTGATGCCTTGTGAGACCTCTTGAGAGTGCCTAGGAACCCTACAGTGGTATCAGAGCCTAGCTAGAGCCTTAGGCGATGCGTTGACGAAGTTTGAAACCCGAACGAACCGAAACCCTAACACAAACCATGCTCTCTGGACTTTTTCTAAAAACTGGGTTTTTTCCAGATTAAAAATGCTTAAAAAATTCAGCAGGGAATTATAAGAATTACGGCGCAAAAATTAATTCATGAACAGTGCAAACGGCGGCGGAACCGCGGCAGAAGCCTGGCTTCTGCGGCGGTTCCGCGGCAATATGGTGACGTCATCCTCCCCTTTTTGCACAGTAATTCATTTTTTCAGATGCTGAGTTTTCTGGGAATTTTTAAATATTATTCAAGAGTTGAATTTTCTGGGGTTGTTTTGGGGATTCGGTGTTTCGATCGGAATATCAGATTTTGTCTATGTGGCTTTCCGGATAAATTTTAGAATATGTTAAAAAGTTCGACCGGATATAAATACCCAATTTTTCCCCTGTTGGGAAATTTCCAAGTGTTGGATTTTTCCGTAGTTTAACGACGTTCTAAGTAGTGCAAGTAACTGATGGTCCCTCTAGAAGACAACAAACCTTAACTCGATTATGTGACCGTCTTGAACTGCCCTTTGAACCTAAGGATTTGGGGCAGTACGGCGTGCCACATGTGAGGCGTTGGCTTGACCCTTCTACAGCTGGACCGTTGGTACTGAGGCACGAACTGAATGTTGTTAGACTTATTTCATGTGTTGGACTGTATCGGGAAAACTTGGGTGTTCGATTGTTCGATCGGAAAGTTTAACATTTTCTGCTTATCTGGAATGGGATACAATAATTGGAATTCACAAGGAGTTATGTGATAACTGAATGAATGTTATAAACATAGCAGTTTAGTCTCACTTGATCGGTTGCCACGGAATTTTGATGTGATCAAAAGTCCGTCGCAATCACGTAGCGTACGCAAATACTCGCCGGGTAAACTTAATAGACAGCTACACCCCATAGCCCCGACCAAGTGACTGTAGGAGAACCCTGTCGCCGAAAGCATCCGTTCGGGTGCTCGCGGTGGCGGTGTTCTGCCTTGGTGCACTTCGTCGACGGCGTCAGGGGTGCGGCCGCCTACTAAAGTTTGCGACGAGCATTCGATCAGAATGTCGGGAATCTTGTTGAATTGCCCGACTTGATATTGAAAAGTGTTTTCGATAACGAGACTAAAATGCGGGGTTTATAATTGTTAGGCATGTGATGTCTAAGGAATTCATTTGGTCAGGCATGCGATGTCTGAGGTGGTTGCGGATTCCAACTGTTGTAGTTTTACACTTTCTTTTCTGTGACCGTAAGTGTAATATGTGATATCGCCGGTTTCGTTGCTATATGTCGACGACAATTGGGATACGCATGTTTACTTACGTTGATGACATGTGATGTTATGTGTTGCTGGATATGTTATATTGGATCGTCGTGTTTGAATAGCCGGGGGTTTTTATGTGAGATGAGTGTTTTTTCATTTTCATTCATGTAAAAACTTGTATGTAATATTCTTTTATTGGGGCACTACCAGGTTGCGGAAGTTGTCACCCTTTGTATATTATTTACTTTTCCGCACTAGGATAGACCCAAGGAGGGGAGCACAAGTAACCGGGTTCTGGAGTCCAGAGGGAGACCAACTCGAGGAGTCGAGTCCGGGTATCCTAACTCTAGGATTGGTAGGGTTGCTTACCGCTCTCGTAGGGGTCTAGGGGTGTGGGTTTGGCTATTCATCACGACCGTGGAATCCGTGTTTTATACTGGCTCGTATTGAAAACACGGACGTCCTAGTATATCCAATATTTCATATGATTCTTCTGCTGCGATATCTGTGATGTGATCATGTGATGTTCTGTGATAGGTACAGTATATAGTATATATGATATATTATATAGGCGTTACTTATGTTTTACACCCGTGCTAGCCCTGCCCTGCTCTGCCGTTAGTCACCTAACCTAACGGTGCATGAGGGGACATCGAGGCGAATGCGGATGGCATAAGTGTACGTCGTATTTATCTGTGATGTTTAGGTACTTAAATGATGGGACTTCATTAATGTGATTAATGAAATAAAAGAAACCTAAGATGTTGTAGAATCGAATTTCAAAATAAAACAGGTAGCTACAGTTCTTGCTTTGCACAGTGATATATATGATATATCCTGCACCTTATTCGATGAGGAAAGGACCGAGATCCCTTCACCGGGAGTGACTCCTTTAGCAATAACTGGCAGATGCTACACATTCGGTTTGTCTTTTGATTGCTTTTAAGAGTTTTTGCTTTGCACAGAGATATATATGATATATCCCGCACCTCATTCGACGAGGAAAGGACCGACGATCCCTTCACCGGGAGTGACTCCTTTAGCAAAACTAGAAAAGCCTCAAAGACACTCCATTTCAAAATTCATTCGATCCTACAACGATATCAAGTTCATTACGCAATAGGTTTTCAGAAAAACCTGTCGTAGCCCTCCGTCATTTCAGATAAGTACTAGTTAGTATTCGTGCTACGTTTGTTGACTATGTTAAGGCGTAGTGTGCGGTAGCTAATTAGTGCTAATCTGTATAAGCATATGATGCGATTGGATTAGGGTAGTCGTGCGACTTTGTTGACTATGTTAAGGGTCGTGCGGGTGGGTTTAATTCAATCGGGAAATGACGGGTTGAACTTGACTAGCACTTATGATTTGTTGACTATGTTAAGGTCATATAGCTGCTAGGGGCAAAATATTATCGGGAATTTCAAGTGTTGAAATTTGCAATGAGATTGCATACCTTCTATGAGATAGTTGGATCCCGATACCCGCTGCGGGTAAGAGTTACTCCTGGGAGAGTTTTACACATTACAATTAGCCGATCAAGTAGGTGTCTAGAAAGGTGTCAACGGGGTTACGCCTCTGGGAAAATGAGGTTTACATTAATTAGGTTCGTGCGAAAGCACGGGGAACCTCCCTCAAAGTACCGACACTGGCCTGGCTGAAAGATTGGCGAACTTGTAGTGTGTAATTAATCCCGGCTAGTCTTTCCTTTTAGGGTTTGAAGGAAGATTTGATAAAAAGCAGTGGGAGCCATCCTGATTAGATAAAATAATAACCAATCTATTCTTGTTAGAGCGCACGCTGAGTGTTTTCTTTTCTCTCTCTCCAGGTAGCGACCATATCACGCCTTAATCAAGATAATAAAACAGATTATTGACCGAACCCGCTTGTTATACTGAGCTGGGGAACGTTGGTCCCGCTCCAACTTATAATAGTTATAAGACAGAGCAGGAAATAGGGGAATACCAAGATTCCTATGCCGCCCAAACGAAGAGAGTGCATGCTGATGCATCATCTTCGGGTGTGTTCATTATACAGAACTGTTTTTCAATGTCCTTTACGTCCTGGGTATATGATACCGGATCAGGATCCCAGATATGTAATCTGTTACATAGGGCTACAGACAGGTAAAGAACTGAGAACGGGTGACACGTTTCATGAGGCAGAAAACGGGGCAAGTGTTGCAGCCAGGTCTGTTGGTCACTGTCACCCTGTAATGTAATACATTGATTCTGAACGTATGTTATTAGATACCGAACCTGATATACAAAATCATATCTGTCTCTTTATTAGTAAAGAAACGATAAAATTTTGTATTGTTGGATAATGTTTTGAACATTTCCTATATCAAAAGTTGATCGGTTCAGGCACGTTATCTAAAAGCATTAATGTTCTAAATCAAACTACAGTTCTTAGTATACAGAACACACACAAGAGGAAGTGTTCAAAAATGAACGAATTCTTCTTGAGGTATTGTAGACTAGGTCAGATCAATGTGACCCGATTTGCTAGAGTTACATAAAGATGCATATTTAAATTAGTTTGAATTTACATCTTGTGAAACTCGCCAGTCATGTCACAAAGATAAGATGACCATAGCTCCGTTTAGTGGAAACAGAGAAAGAGTTAATGAACTCTTGGGACTGATACATGATGATGTATGTAAGGTCTCCTGTCTACACATACCAAGACCGGTTCTTTATACTTCATTACATTCTCTGATGATCTCTCAAGATTCAGACATATGTTCCTGTTGAAACACAAGTCCGAACCTTTTGAGATATTCACAGAATATGATTTAGAAGTAGAGTACGGGTATAAGTATTATGTCCTTTGATGTGATCGAGGAGGAGAATACTTGAGGAAATCCTGGAATATTCTAAAGGAGAATGTGATTCTCTCTCAGCATTACTCCTCCGTATACACCATAGGACGATGGTATATCGGGGCGGAGCAATCACACCCTATATGATAAGGTGTGCTCTATGATGAGTACTACTGAGTTACCTATTTCCTTTGGGGTGTTATGCACTTGAGAAGATGCATACCTATTGAATAGGGTTCCGATCAAATCAGTTGCCTACCACTCCATATGAGATATGGAAAGGGAAGAGCCCATTTCTTAAGTTAGTTAAGATTTGGGGTTGTCCGGCCTATGTCTAAAAGCAAAATCCGGACAAGCTCGAGGCAAGGTCTGTAATGTAGAACTGGAAAGGTTCCAGCTATACAAACTGCAGCTGATGATTTGATAGAACCAAAGGATTCAGTAGAAACCAACGAACCTCAGCCTCTCCGCCGATCTAGTAGGGTTCCTCACCCACCTGAGAGATACTTCAGTTTCTCTATGACAGTGGGAGCGAAGATTGCATCATGAGATGATGACCCAACTAGTTTCGAGCTGGACATCAGGAGTAAGACTCTGTAAGAATGGATGGATGCTTAGCGATCTGAGATGGAATCCTTATACACCAACAAAGTATGGACTTTGGTTGCTACATCTGAAGGGTTAAATTCCCATCAGAAGCAAGTATATCTTGAGAAGATTACTTGGTGTAGATGGAAAAGTTGAGACTTTCAAAGATAGAGTTGTTAAAGGTTTTCGTCATCGACCAGGCGTGGATAATGATGAAACCTTTTCCAGTAGCTATGCTTAAGTCCATCCAGATCCTACTTGTCACGGCTACATACCATGACTACGATATCTGGTGGTTGGGTGTCATGACTGCTTTTCTAAATGATGTTTTAGAAGAGTGCGTCTATAAGTACACAGCCAGAGGGCTTCGTAGACAGTGGGAGCAGCGGAAACGTGTGCAAGATGCTTTGTAGGATTAAAGCAGGCATCGCGGAGTTGGAACATCTGTTTTGATGGATTAGTCAAAGAGTTTGACATCATCAAAATGGTAGATGAACCTTGTATAAACAAAAAGGTAGTAGGGTATATGGTGGTGATCCTCGTAGAGTACGTGGATGACATACTCTTGATAAGAAAGGAGTTTCTTATGCTACGCTCGATCGATCTCCGCTTATCACAAAGATTCTCCATCCAGGATCAAAGTGATACCTACTAAATCCAGGACTTTGGATCTATGAGATAGATCTAAATGGATGTTAGGTTACTCACTATTTGTAGTGAGATGGTATCAGTTGATCCTGGGGAGAATCACTGGAAGGGATCCAGGGTGATAAAGACGACTGAATGTCAGTCGCAGGCATTGTCTTTACCCTAAGTAAAGGGACGGTATATTGGAAGAGTTCCAAGTTAGATACCGTGGCATACTAGAAGATAAAGGCAGGATACATCGCTACTTAAGATGCTACCAAAGAGGCTGTTTGGGTGTATATTGGTTCATGAGATGAACTACGTTCCTCCCATTGTGAGACAATGGAGTTGTGGCTTATGCCAAGGAACGCCCGTCCCATCAGTGATCCAGACATATTCTAAGGGAGTATCGCCTGATCATGGAGATAGTTGATCTCCAGGGTGATCAAGGTTAGGAGAGCAGACTCAGAGGACAACACGGCGGATCCACTCACGAAGGCCTATTCCCAGAGAGAGATTTTTATGGGATGGTTGAGTATGAGATACTACAACCACTGCTACAGATGGCCCTAGTGCAGGGAGATTGTTAGTTATATGTATGCCCTAGAGGCCATTACTGTACATAGGATGTATATTGTAGTGGATGCTGGGACATATATAGGGAGGACTATCTTGCTCGACATGATAGTATGCTATCTGGTTGAACTTTACCTTAACGTGTACACTGATTGTCTCTCTGTTACATGTTGGTAAAGCCCTTAGGATGTGTACTTGACTACCTGGACTATGATGCGGATCATACTAGTGGGGACATGGTAGTCCATAAGTACATCCTTCAAGGTCCCTAGTCGTGGGTATATCGAGATGGGGCATCGATATACCAGAGTAGACTAGCATGTACCTTCTCGACCAATACAGATGGGCGATGGATGATCTCATATCCATTGGTGTTTGACATCAGAGATAATATACGGGTGCTCAGTAGAGACTGGGTACACTGGACGGACTCGCCGAGAACTCCCAGATGGTATTATACCTTACGTCAGATGGCAGTTCTCTGGTGACACTGGTACAGAGTAATCTGTTGACCCGAGATCGTCATAGAGTCTTGTGTGGTTCCCACTGTGCTTTGATTTCCACCTTACCACGTCCAAGAGGGCGTGCAAAACGGTGGTTTTTGGGTACAGTCCCGAATCACATGGAGGCAATGAGCGATAGGAGGGGATTCGTCTCTCCCGGTATAGGGGGTTGATGTTGCGCAGTGTTCGATTGGCTATAACAGGAAATCCCTGGCCAGGGTTGCTGAGATTTACTGGTAAGTGTTACCAGTAGTTTCTCGAATTGTTATAGACCTCATATCGACACGACTTATCGAGCTATTGGGGTCTGACGTTTACCACCCATAGGCAAGATATGCGACATATCAGACGACGAGACCGGACTGTACGGTAGTGTTACTGGTTGGATTCACTGGAGTGTGAGCGGGCTTGCTCGTCGATCTTCTGATCGCTCAATACCCGGGTGGCCGTTATGTTTAGCAGACCGCTTGCGGCTTGTGGGTGTTTGATATGATCGTCACCTGCTGCCGGCGTATTGACGAGTCTTTAGAGTCCTACACAGAGGTTTCCTGGCTCAAGCGAAACGAAATAGGAGCGCATATGAGATATGTGCGGGACCGAGAATAATGCGTGTATGTGATACCGTATTCTATTCTCGCGATGAATGTATCGATATGGTTGTATGCGATATAACCTGGTTATCGAATCAAGGATTGATTCGATATGCCGATACATTGAATACTAGTCGGTTATATGCGATATGACCGGATCGTTAAATCAAGTGTTGATTTAATGATTTAATGTATAATTATATATTTAATATTACTTTGCATTAACTAGTATTGGTTCACTTTAAATGGATTTTCTCACTTGGATGTACAAGTTGTATATGTGATATACTTTTTGTACAAATGATTGTATCATGTTTGATGATACATACTTATTTGGTTAAGTGTATAGAATTAAACCATGGTTAACTTAATGATTAGGGTTTTGCTTTTTCATTTAATTATTTGTTTATTCATTTTGGATATTAATAAAAGCATAAAAAGAAAAGTAAAATGGTTTCTTTATTTTATTTTCTTTCATGAAGCTTCATGAAGCTTTGACCATATGACCATTTTGTCTTCAAGCTTAACCCTAACCATTCTTTTAACCTTAGTCAATTCTCTACACCTAACTATAGTTAATGTTATGATAAGTATTCTTTTTCTTTATTATTCTAATTAACTTATCATATCATTATCTTCTTCTTCTTCATCTTCAACATTGAAGAAAGCTTTCTACCAACAATGGTGGAATGTGAAAATGAGTGAGAAATCCAATTCTAAAGTGAACCCATTTCCTATTTCTTCATCCTCTACCTCTTGCCAAGTAGTAGAGTGTGTTTCCTTCACAAGTTTTCTTGACTTGGTGAAGCGGGAGCTTGATCTAGCGATGCCTCGACGTAGATCATCTTCGGCATCGTCGTCGATGACCTAGCCCGCTTCTTCTCCGATGAAGCCGACGCTAGAGCCCGGGATTGCATTTGGACAGCGGAGAGGACTTCATCACGGAGCCGTGGAGGTGGAGGACCGGATCTACAAAGGTTGTATTTCCGTTCACTTAGTTAAAGTAGTTAACTAGTTTCTTTTTCGCCTAAAATTCTAGCCAACGATCTTGTTAGGGTTTCTCGGGACCGTTAAAATTAGAAATTGGCATGGTTGATGCCTTGTGAGACCTCTTGAGAGTGCCTAGGAACCCTACACGCGATTACCTTTATATGTTATCTCTATTCACGAGTTGGCAACTCACCCCCGTTGTGCCACAGTGTTTGCAGGTTGCCCTTTGGAGTAGTCGCGGCAGGCTGCGGTTGCATCTTTTGACACAGATACCCCCATAGTTGGTGTACTAGCTCTTTTGCTGATAGGTGGGTTTTGTGCGGTATCTGTTTATCTTTCAGTATGTACATTGTTGTATCTAGTATTCTCCATCTACCATGTATGTATTTGACTTAGAGACAGTGTGAGGACGATGATGTATTATATTTGTATTCTGGTGTCGAGCTCGTTGTGAGCCGACTGTACTTGCAATTTATCTTTTCTGTGATGTTCCCACTTGTGGATCTTGATCTTCGCTACGGCGTCGTATATTACTATCTTGGTGATTGTTTACTTAGATTTCTTATCATGTTAGTAAGTGCTTTCATTTTAAAACTTATAACGCTCTATACTTTCACTGGTTTGATTTCTGGGTTTTCGGTTCACTTAGCCGCGTTACGCCTGTAGACGTTACGTGGTTAAGTGCCGGTCACGGGCCAAACTTCGGGTCGTGACATTACAAAACTCGTAGGACTTACGAATCGTTTTAAGATTTGTTACATCATCATTCTATTGATCGTTTCGACTCCTTTACGGGTGGAGTTTTACTCAAACATCACAACAAGAACTACAATCACAAATTGAGATCGAATCATGAAGCAAGAATTTAAAGAAAGCAAGATTAAAGAATTTCACCTTTTATTTATATCAACAATTCCGTTACAATCACTCAAGAACTACAAGAGGAAGAACTCGATCGTCGATTTGGCTTCGCTCGTCTCCGTGAGTCACAGATTGGCTTGGATCACTTGCTCGATTGAAGATCGGCTCCGCTCCTAAAAGGTTGAAGGATTCTCGCTTGATTGGTACTCGGTATCTTGAATTTGGCTTTGGATTAGGGTTAGGGTTTGGCACAAGTCGTGTCACTCAACTTGTAGGTGGAAGAGATGAGAGAATGAGGAAGAAGACTTAACCCTAGATCTAGGCTCTCTTTTATAGACCATCAAAACCCTAGATCTAGGATTTCAAATTTGAATTTTTCCTCCAAAAGTTTATTAAAGAGAGCCTTCTAGATGAGCCACGTGGCATTTCTACAATGTTCTGGAAGCTTGGGCCATTAGAGGAAGCACGTGCAGAAAATATGAGCTTCTGAAGCCATGAAGCCGCCGCGGTTCCGCGGCGCAAGCGGGCTCCCGCCGCGGAACCGCGGCGCTTGTGAAGCCTCAGGGCTTGGGTCTTCAGGTAATTGTTTGGGCTGACTTATGGGCCTTTATCTGATATGTTGAATTTTATTTTTCCCTCTAGATTGCTACCAGATCTCAAAACTTGGAGTTGGTGTATTTTTTATCAGCTTCTTTTGGCTTTGTTCCTGCAATTTCCTGCACAGACTCTGAAACAAGTGTTGCGCAATACAAGGATGATGCGATGTCATGATAAACACACAATTTCCTTCGAAATGCTGGTTTTAGAGTACAACACATGCAATCTGGTATTTCAGGACCGTTTTTCTAATATGTGCAAAATGAATACCGAACACTTCTAGATGAGTGCAAATGATAGGGAAATTGCCTTATTAAAAATGCAATATTTTCGACTGATCATGACCATTGATAGGTCGCTTATTCATGATGATTAAGGTGTTGTTCAGCGTACGGACGGATGAGCCAGTTGTTGCTGCGAATGACGACATATCGCCCCAGATGTTGGAGCTACTGCAGCTTGAGCATATACTTAGAGATATGATGGTGAGTCGCTAGTCACCGAGGATGAATGACTAAGACATGTGGTTCGTTCACTTTCCCCGATGCGAGGGCATCAGGTAGATTGATTCCAGCTAGAGACGACTTCACGCAGATTCGTTGAGAGTCGATTGAGACGATCGAATGTCAGGAACCCATTTTCCAAGTTTAAAGTATTCGGAAAGACATGCAAGCGATTCTATGGACCCTCTAGAAGAATGAAACCCTAACTCGACATAATGACCGTGTGAAATCCTTTGAACCTTAGGGTTTGCGGCAGTTCCGCGGCGCCATTAGTGAGGCTTGGGTTTGCCCTTCTACGGTTGGACCACCGATGCTGTGGTATGTACTCGATACTATTAAACTGTACTCAAGATGTTGATCTCTTGGGGGATTACGAGGTTCTGACGAGTCTATCGGATGGTTCGACATCTTTCGGATATTGTGATGGGACACTGCTTGGGAGACTCCAGATACGAGTATAGCCGTTGGAGCGCAGTCCGCGTAGCCACGATGAGATGAGTCCGAATCAGTCGACCTTGGAACAAGTGGAGTAAAGAGTTCGCACGAGATTTCGACGAGATGACGTTCCACTCCACTGACATCAGAGATGCGATATGCACGCTGAGGACGTGTTCGGCTAGATATCTTCTACTTAGTGATGAAGATACCGAGTTCGTGATTTTGAGTCCGTGTGAGGGACTTCGGATGGACCGTAGCCGAGGGAATTACAGTGCGCAAATAGAGACGCGACGTCGAAATGGTCGATGATACAGACAAGCGGGACAAGAAGTTCGTGCGAGATGCAGACGAGCTGTTATTACACCCCGTTAAGATTAAAGGCCGGATATGCATACAGAGGTGCAGGGATGCGACCAGCTTCCGAGTAGATGTTGTACTATGGATGCAGATGTCCAGAGAGCGAGAAAAGATTACGCCAGAGTACCAGCCTCCGTACAGTTTATCTTAAGCAAGATCAGAAGAGACCTTGAGCAGGATTCCTTCCAGTACACTGCTGCAATAAGATTTGCACCAGGAGCAGATGTGTGATGTGCATTCAGAGGACCAGAGGTCGGCGCCACAGATGTACTGCCTTACGAGTGATCATGAGAATTGACCGAGAGATGACCAGAGAAGTTCCAGAACGGAATCGTTCCCGTTAGCACACTTGACAGGGCCGATGAGCCAATGGATTGCGAGATTGGTAATCCAGAGGGAGGATACGGAACCAGAGGCAGAGGACGCCAGCCGCGAGCAAGAGGCAAGTAGATATCTTGCGCCGCTAGCATTGGATGTACCGGCACCTTTTCGACTTTGAAGGAAGATATACCGACGACGGTATTTATGATTTGTGATTTTGTGATTTGACTATCACGTATCCGTCACCTTGGATTTCGGTATTTTGGGCGATCTATTCGTATGATTTTGTAGCGTCTTGAAAAGTCGTTTTGGTGTTTTCTTGAAATTCGGTGAAAATTCGGTATTTTTCCGAAAACCGTCTTTCTCGATATTTTGCAGTTTAGGGCTAATTATACCTTAAATGGATAGGTAATTACTTGTTTTTAGTAGCTAATGAGTTAATTATGAAATTTTGGTCATTTAAAAATTTTTCCCTATTTTTCAATTTTTTAATATTATTTTAAGCCGGTAAGAAAATACATTAAATAAGCGATAAACACAAATTTTTTCGGGCTAATTTTAATCTCTAAAATTATTATAATTATAATCTAGTGATAACATGAATTTTTAGTAATTTATTTTGATTTTTAACAAATTTTTATGATTTGAAACGAAATTATTGAATTTTGGGCTAAAACTTGCAATTTTTGAGTTGTAGGGGGCCTTTTTGCATAAAATTTCTTTTGTAAAACCCCTCTCTCTTTTTCCTCAGCCCTAGGACAGCCCCACCTTGTGTGAGACCAGAAATTTCTGGCCTCTCTCTTCTTGGTTTCTTTCTTGAGTTAATTGATAGTTTATGGTATTATTTTAATTAAAATGGATAAAGTATGGTGCATTGACTTTGTGGACTTGCCCCATGACCTTCCCCACTTGCCCACACCATCCCCACTCCTCCTCTCAGCCCAGAATTCCTGCAGGAAAACAGCCCCCAAATTTCCCTCTCTCATTTCCTTCTAAACTCATCAAATTCCAACTCAAAATCCTTACAAATCCACAAATTTCTTCACAAAACCAAAGCAAAATCCTTATGCTATCATTATCCTTAGCCATTATTGCTTGGACCTTGGTGTTGAGGCCATCAATTGGAGCAAATTCTCTTGCTTGATCCATTGATCAAGAGGTATAATTCTCATCAAGTTGCTTTCTTTTGCTAAAAATTCCTTTAATTGTATGGTTAGTGTTAAAAGTTAGCTTATTTCTAATCTAGTTTAAAAGAGTAGTTTGTTTAAATTAGGGTTTTGAAGCCATGATAATTAATTAAGTTGTTTTGTAGTTAATCTAGTTGTTAATTAACTAATTTATATGGTTAACTTGTTTATATAGTTTCCAATTATGCTAATTTGGTTAAATTTAGAAGTGTGAAATTGCTTTTTAGGATTTTCAAGAAAAGGTTTTTGTATGGAAATGGTATTTGAAACATGATTAGTGAGTTGATTAAGTTTTAGAAAACATTATCTAATTGATTGAACCTAAATTGTTATCTAGTATTTTGCTAACTTAACCTAAGAGGTTAATTTTCTTAAGTGGGCTTTTGTTGTGTTAAATTAAGCTTTCAAGTATGGAAATGGATTTGGAAATTGCTAGGTTAGGAATTCAAGAATGGTTGTTTATGGAAAATAGGATTGGAATCATTGTTGTTGTGTTGTAATTAGTGTTTGTAGATTGCTTGTAATGTGCTTGGGTAATTATGCTTTATTGTAGTCGTTTTGTCGCAAATCGGCGATTGTTGCACCGATTTTTGGAATGTATATGCTTACTAGATTTTTATATAAATTATGTGATGGATTATTTTTGATATCTTGATGGTTGTAATGGCTTGTCCTACAACTTTTAGGATGCGTGAGTGCGGTTTTTTTGGGTAGTCGGGTTTTAGTTTTGCCGGGTGACCCAAATCGGCGTTTTTGGCAGTTTTTGCGATTTTCGCGTGTGTTCCGCGCACTTTGTGCACGTTGTACCTAGCTAGCGAACTTTAGTAGTTTCGTTGGGGTTTTGCGTCGTTCTTGATAGGTAACCTTATGTTGGGTATTGATGTAAATTCCAGGTTCGGTCGCGGAGACGTCAGACGCGGCGCGAAAGGGAAAGGCGGTGATTGGACACAGCTAGCCAGGGATCCCGGTGAGTAGATTTAACATCTACGGGGGACGATCGTTTGGATGGCGCAAGTCGCCCGATAGATTTAGTAAACTGGGAAATAGTAAATTGGATAATCACTTGTGACATTAGAATAATAATACTGGCATGATAATTGCTGCAATTAGATCAATATGTTATACCCATATATGCAAACTCAATTGTAGGACACATGCACCATTACCAGGTTTTATATGCAGCACGAGCACTATTCATGCTTACACACACACCCTGGTAATTGCCATGCCACCACACTAGATAACTTTTAAAAATGAAACCGTAGTATTGCTATTCATGTGCATGTACTTCATCATATTAATTGTTCATGCTTAATACATTAATCACACATCGCAACTTGATTATTGATATCATATGCATTCATTATCATAGATATATGCACTTATGAGGATTTCTTGAGATTTTATGATATTGCTGGGTTTCGGGGGAAAGCCGCCAAATTTCTAAACTTATTATATTTTTAAAATATGTAAATTGTGGTTTTCTAGTGATGTAAGTGTCGTCCACCATGAGTTTGCTGTGGCTTTGGAAATCCGTGTCGAGGAGTGGAGGAACCGGCACGGGTACATGGTGGGCCCGGTAAGGTACCCCGGGGCAAGAGGAATGTGGTGATGACGTTGAGCCTGGCAGGGGACGGATTACCTACCGGTGACTGTTTGGGACGGCGGATATCCAGAGGATACCGACCGTGGCCGCTGGATGATGAGATATTGATATTTGAGATGGGTCAGCCGGACGGCTGAGGCCAGAGATACATTTATGAGATTTGAGACAGCTTTTTGGGTGTCGTTGCTGGACACCGATTTTCGTCGATTCATTGACATTATGCTGGCATTCTAAAAGAGTTTCAAAAACAAAAAGAGATAAAATATTTCTTATATATATACCTATTGAGACCTCAGATATTCATGTTGCATACATATTAGTACACTGATGTTATATACACACCTGCTAGTGCATCCAGTCTTACCTGTATTATAGATGCTAGGATGCTTGTGTGCATGCATACGATAGCCTTTGTAGATGTTATTTATTACTCACGAGTTGGCAACTCACCCCCGGTTGTGCCACAGTCTTTTGCAGGTCCGCTCCGTCAGTTCAGTAGCGGCGGGCGCACTTGTCTTTTTCCTCTTTTGCCTGAGCTCGAGATTTGCTCATAGGTGGGTTATGTATTTTTTGTACCACCTTGTATATTCTTGTATCTAGTGTACTCCATCTACTGTTTCTACCAGATTATTGTATATTGACCTAGAGATGAGACTGTGAGGTTTGTGGATTTTATGCTGTATTTTGGGGTCGAGCTCACTTGAGCCGACATGCTGCTTTTCTCATGCTTTATTATGCTCTATTATGCTTGTTGTCATTTACATTGCGTGGGATTTGTGACCGCCGTATGGCGAAGAGCTAGCTCCCGCTTGGGGATGCCCTATTTTGTGGATTCATGTATATATTTTGTTGTACCCATTTTTGGGGGTCAGTATTTACAAAGGAGACTCTGCCGAAATTTTCGGGAAAAATTTGTATTGTTTTAAAAAGTGTTTTACATGACTTATTTGATAACTCGCTTTCAATTGATTGGGTTTTCTTCACTCTTTTGCTTCATTGGTTTTGTTTTCTGGGCTTTGGCTTACTTATTTTACGGACGCCTTTAGACGTTTCGTAAACTTAAGTGCCAGTCACGTTCCGTACCCTGCGGGTCGTGACAAAGTTGGTATCAGAGCGATAGGTTTTACCTTGTGAGTGTAGGATGACCCTTGGTA
The DNA here is from genome assembly GCA_030015575.1 of Agapanthus africanus. NCBI lineage: Eukaryota > Viridiplantae > Streptophyta > Magnoliopsida > Asparagales > Amaryllidaceae > Agapanthus > Agapanthus africanus. Next base: position 246,128,449 of record JASDDO010000004.1, on the reverse strand, counting down.
GATGGAGTAAGTGACTTAAGCAGCGTAACGTAGTGTGCGTATGTCCGCGGCATACTTACGATACGGTACTCCGCCTAAGTGACTTTAGGATACTTGCTTGGAAATTTCCTTCTTCAATTCCATGTATCCTATGATCCTATTGCACTGTCCTTACTATCCATTTTCCTGTGACAGCCACTATGCCGCCGAAGGCTACGAGGGCACAAAGGGCTGCCGCCAGAGACGAGATTCGAGCTGGCTCGTCCGAGACTAGGACTGAGCAGGGTGGTATGCCTACGCCGCTGGGACAGACCGATCCACCTTCCCCAGGCCGTATGGATAGGCTCGAGACCGGTATGGAGGAGTTGCGACAGATGATGGGAGGCATGCAGGAGCTGCGTCAGATGGTAGGATCCCTAGTTGCAGCCAGTCGTACACCGAGGCCGGATGACGTACCTACTACATCATAGACGACCTTGATACCTGCTCCTACTACTACCACCGTGGCCATTCCGGTTTCACTACAGGATTTCATGAGGCTGAGACCTCCAGTATTCACCGGCACCGAGGCAGCAGAGGACCCACAGACGTTCCTTGACAGTTTAGCCAGGATCTGCCGTTCGCTGAGATGTTCGGATGATCGATGGGTAGAGCTTGCGAGTTTCCGACTAGAGGGTCTCGCGCAGACATGGTGGGAGTCAGTCTTGAGAGGTCGAGCTGCAGATCTGCCGCCTATGACTTGGGCCGAGTTTACAGCGGTCTTTCTAGCCCGTTTCCTTCCTGAGAGCGTTCGTGACGCCAGAGCTCGCAGTTTCGAGGCCTTAGTCAAGACACCTGGGATGACGGTGTCTGAGTATGACATCCAGTTTACACAGTTATCCCGATATGCTCAGTATTTGGTGGATACCGAGGAGAAGATGGTGAAGAGGTTTGTACAGGGACTTGATGCCCAGCTTTATCTTGCCATTGGCGCCCAGCACTACGACACTTATTCAGCTGCTATGGATACGGCATTGCGGATGGAGGCACGCATATCACGGACTTCGGCCATTTCTGGGCCGAAGAGGATGCGCACCGATGTACCACCTCAGAGGCAGCGCGCCAGATTCTTTCCGAGAGATAGGCCTGGCAGAGGATTTGGGCGGGGACAGTTATATGGTTCTTATTCCCAGGGGCAGCAGCCGTCGCCAGGATGTTTTGGGTGCGGGAGTCTGCACCATCTTGTCAGAGACTGTCCGGTGAGACGACAGGGAGCAGCGACAGTTCCGCACGTGACCCTACCACCATCACCACCCCCTCCTTAGAGAGCCTTACTTCCTACCCCAGGCGATGCTCCACGCCAGTTAGGTGCACCGAGAGGCCGTGGACGCGGCGGTCCTGTTCAGAGAGGAAGAGGAGGCAGAGGCCGAGGTCGAGGTCAACCCGCTATCGGTGGAGGACAGGCCCGAGTATTTGCTTTGACACCGCAGGATGCGCAGGCATCCAATGCCGTTGTGACAGGTACCTTGCCAGTTTGTTCTTTCGACGCACGGGTATTATTCGACCCAGGTTCCACACATTCGTACGTATCTACACACTTTGCACTGATGTTGGGCCGTGAGTCGTCGTCGTTAAATCAGCCGCTTGTTGTTGTTACTCCGGTAGGCGAGTCGTTTGTCGCTCGGTTTGTTTTTCGTTTGTGTTCCGTTCGTATCGGGGAGAGGGATTCATCAGTTGATTTGATACTCCTCGATATGTTGGACTTTGATGTGCTTCTGGGCATGGATTGGCTAGCCACTTGTTATGCTTCGGTGGACTGCCGTGAGAAGGCAGTCAGATTTAGCTTTCTGGGAGAACCAGTCCTTGTTATTCAGGGAGACCGCAGTGTCACCCTTCCCAGCTTAATTTCTTCTCTTCGCGCTGGTCAGCTCTTGCGGAAGGGATGTCAGGGATTCTTAGCGTCTATTTGTGATACTCGAGCTGCAGATGTTCCGTTGGACCGGGTCCCAGTAGTTTGTGAGTTCCCTGATGTTTTCCCTGATGAGCTACCTGGGCTACCGCCTGAGCGCGATGTTGAGTTCTGCATTGATTTGATTCCCGGTTCGGGGCCTATTTCTATACCGCCTTATCGGATGGCCCCGGCAGAGCTTCGAGAGCTGAAGGATCAGTTGCAGGATTTGTTGGACAAGGAGCTTATTCGACCGAGTGTTTCTCCGTGGGGTGCTCCGGTCCTGTTTGTCAAGAAGAAGGATGGAAGTTTGCGCTTATGTATCCACTACCGCCAGCTGAACAAAGTTACCGTTCGGAACAGATATCCGTTGCCGCGCATTGATGATTTGTTCGACCAGCTTCAGGGTGCGGGGTATTTTTCGAGGATCGACTTGCGATCAGGATACCATCAGCTGCGAGTTCGACAGGAGGATATACCGAGGACAGCTTTCCGCACGCGCTACGGCCACTACGAGTTTTTGGTGATGTCGTTCGGACTCACCAACGCCCCAGCAGCATTTATGGATTTGATGAACCGTACATTTAGGCCGTATCTTGACTTGTTCATCATCGTGTTTATCGACGATATCTTGGTGTACTCCCGGAGCAGAGAGGAGCACGAGCAGCACTTGCGGATTACGTTACAGACTCTGAGGAAGCACCAGCTGTTCGCGAAGTTCTCCAAGTGTGCCTTCTGACTGGACAGCGTCGGATTCTTAGGTCACGTGGTTACGAGAGACGGCATGTGTGTGGACCCGAAGAAGATTGAGGCCGTTCAGCAGTGGCCCCAACCTACATCGGTGACTGAGATCCGTAGTTTTCTAGGATTGGCGGGCTACTACAGGCGTTTTGTTCAGGACTTCTCCCGTATAGCTGCACCGTTGACCGGTTTGACCCGGAAGGGAGTTCCTTTCGTCTGGACGGAGGAGTGCGAGCGCAGTTTTCAGCAGCTGCGGACATGTTTGACTACGGCGCCGGTATTATCTTTACCTTCGGGATCAGGCGGATTTGTTGTCTACTGTGATGCTTCGCGAGTGGGATTAGGATGCGTATTGATGCAGCATAGCCGGGTGATCGCTTATGCTTCTCGGCAGTTGAAGAAGCATGAATAGAACTACCCCACTCATGATTTGGAGATGGCTGCAGTGGTCTTTGCACTGAAGATTTGGCGACATTACCTTTACGGCGAGTCATGTCAGATATTCACCGATCACAAGAGCTTAAAGTACATATTTCAGCAGCGAGACCTGAACCTCAGACAGCGTCGTTGGATGGAGTTGGTGAAAGACTACGACTGCGAGCTCTTATATCACCCCGGCAAGGCAAATGTGGTGGCAGATGCGTTGAGTTGGAGGCCCGGGGGTAGTCTATCCTTTTTGCGCGCAGTTCAGAGGCAGTCGTCAGCAGATTGGTAGATGTTATGCGACAGCCGAGTTGAGTTCGAGTTCACTCAGACAGGGGGGCAGCTCGCGCATGTTCGTGCACGCCCACAGTTGCTTGACCGTATATATGAGGCACAGCGCAGTGACGACCGTTGCTCAGAGATCATGGTACAGATGGGACAGGGCAGATTTTCCGAGTTCGTGGTTGACGATCAGGGGATTTTACGATATGGATCTAGACTGTGCGTACCAGATGCTGATGGATTGCGGCGCGACATTCTTGAGGAGGCACACCGATCAGTGTATAGTGTCCACCCCGGTTCCACCAAGATGTACCATGATATGAGAGAGACCTACTAGTGGGACGGGATGAAGAGGGACATTGCGGAGTTTGTATCGAGATGCCTGACTTGTCAGCAAGTCAAGGCCGAGCACCAGAGGCCCGCAGGAGAGCTACAGCCGTTACCCATTCCAGAGTGGAAATGGGAGCAAATTTCGATGGATTTCGTTGTGGGTCTACCCAGGACCAGTCGAGGGTACGACTCCATCTGGGTGATCGTGGATAGATTGACGAAAGCGGCTCACTTCCTTCCAGTGAAGACGACTTTCAGCTTCGCTCAGTATGCTCAGCTCTATATTGACGAGATCGTGCGACTACATGGCGTACCGACTTGTATTGTGTCAGATCGAGGCACTCAGTTCACCAGCCGACTTTGGCAGAGACTTCAGGAGGCTTTGGGCACTCGTTTGAGCTTCAGCACAGCGTTTCATCCGCAGACCGACGGACAGTCAGAGCGGACCATTCAGACTCTCGAGGACATGCTCAGAGCGTGCGTTTTAGACTTTGGTGGTAGCTGGGATCGTCATTTACCTCTAGTGGAGTTCTCCTACAACAACAGCTTCCAGGATACTATTCAGATGGCACCTTTCGAGGCATTGTATGGGAGGAGATGCAGATCGCCCGTTTGTTGGACAGAGCTCAGCGAGAGCAGCATTTTGGGGCCGCAGCTTGTTGAGGAGACGACAGCGAAGATACAGATGATCCGAGACCGGATGAGAGCGGCTCAGAGCAGGCAGAAATCCTATGCAGACAGGCGCCGTCGCAGTTTAGAGTTCGCAGTTGGCGACCATGTTTTTCTGAGGGTCTCTCCGATGAAGGGCGTGATGCGTTTTGGGCGAAAGGGGAAGCTTAGCCCTAGATTCGTAGGTCCCTTCGAGATCCTCGAGCGTGTTGGCGCTGTTGCATATCGTTTGGCTCTTCCTCCCAGCTTTCCCGATGTTCACCCCGTCTTCCATGTTTCGATGCTCCGCAAGTACCTTCACGACCCTTCGCATGCGATTCAGCACCCGACAGTCCAGCTAGAGCGCGACCTTTCTTTTGCAGAGCAGCCGGTGGCCATCCTGGATCGGCAGGTGAAGAAGTTGAGGTCGAAGATTATACCAACCGTCAAGGTCCTTTGGCGCAGCCCGAGCAGCGAGAAGGTTACCTGGGAGACCGAGGGCGAGATGAGGAAGAAGTATCCCCATCTCTTTGAAGGTACGCGTAGCTATATTTTTAAATTCGGGGACCGAATTTCTTTAAGGGGGGAAGATTGTAGCGTCTTGAAAAGTCGTTTTGGTGTTTTCTTGAAATTCGGTGAAAATTCGGTATTTTTCCGAAAACCGTCTTTCTCGATATTTTGCAGTTTAGGGCTAATTATACCTTAAATGGATAGGTAATTACTTGTTTTTAGTAGCTAATGAGTTAATTATGAAATTTTGGTCATTTAAAAATTTTTCCCTATTTTTCAATTTTTTAATATTATTTTAAGCCGGTAAGAAAATACATTAAATAAGCGATAAATACAAATTTTTTCGGGCTAATTTTAATCTCTAAAATTATTATAATTATAATCTAGTGATAACATGAATTTTTAGTAATTTATTTTGATTTTTAACAAATTTTTATGATTTGAAACGAAATTATTGAATTTTGGGCTAAAACTTGCAATTTTTGAGTTGTAGGGGGCCTTTTTGCATAAAATTTCTTTTGTAAAACCCCTCTCTCTTTTTCCTCAGCCCTAGGACAGCCCCACCTTGTGTGAGACCAGAAATTTCTGGCCTCTCTCTTCTTGGTTTCTTTCTTGAGTTAATTGATAGTTTATGGTATTATTTTAATTAAAATGGATAAAGTATGGTGCATTGACTTTGTGGACTTGCCCCATGACCTTCCCCACTTGCCCACACCATCCCCACTCCTCCTCTCAGCCCAGAATTCCTGCAGGAAAACAGCCCCCAAATTTCCCTCTCTCATTTCCTTCTAAACTCATCAAATTCCAACTCAAAATCCTTACAAATCCACAAATTTCTTCACAAAACCAAAGCAAAATCCTTATGCTATCATTATCCTTAGCCATTATTGCTTGGACCTTGGTGTTGAGGCCATCAATTGGAGCAAATTCTCTTGCTTGATCCATTGATCAAGAGGTATAATTCTCATCAAGTTGCTTTCTTTTGCTAAAAATTCCTTTAATTGTATGGTTAGTGTTAAAAGTTAGCTTATTTCTAATCTAGTTTAAAAGAGTAGTTTGTTTAAATTAGGGTTTTGAAGCCATGATAATTAATTAAGTTGTTTTGTAGTTAATCTAGTTGTTAATTAACTAATTTATATGGTTAACTTGTTTATATAGTTTCCAATTATGCTAATTTGGTTAAATTTAGAAGTGTGAAATTGCTTTTTAGGATTTTCAAGAAAAGGTTTTTGTATGGAAATGGTATTTGAAACATGATTAGTGAGTTGATTAAGTTTTAGAAAACATTATCTAATTGATTGAACCTAAATTGTTATCTAGTATTTTGCTAACTTAACCTAAGAGGTTAATTTTCTTAAGTGGGCTTTTGTTGTGTTAAATTAAGCTTTCAAGTATGGAAATGGATTTGGAAATTGCTAGGTTAGGAATTCAAGAATGGTTGTTTATGGAAAATAGGATTGGAATCATTGTTGTTGTGTTGTAATTAGTGTTTGTAGATTGCTTGTAATGTGCTTGGGTAATTATGCTTTATTGTAGTCGTTTTGTCGCAAATCGGCGATTGTTGCACCGATTTTTGGAATGTATATGCTTACTAGATTTTTATATAAATTATGTGATGGATTATTTTTGATATCTTGATGGTTGTAATGGCTTGTCCTACAACTTTTAGGATGCGTGAGTGCGGTTTTTTGGGTAGTCGGGTTTTAGTTTTGCCGGGTGACCCAAATCGGCGTTTTTGGCAGTTTTTGCGATTTTCGCGTGTGTTCCGCGCACTTTGTGCACGTTGTACCTAGCTAGCGAACTTTAGTAGTTTCGTTGGGGTTTTGCGTCGTTCTTGATAGGTAACCTTATGTTGGGTATTGATGTAAATTCCAGGTTCGGTCGCGGAGACGTCAGACGCGGCGCGAAAGGGAAAGGCGGTGATTGGACACAGCTAGCCAGGGATCCCGGTGAGTAGATTTAACATCTACGGGGGACGATCGTTTGGATGGCGCAAGTCGCCCGATAGATTTAGTAAACTGGGAAATAGTAAATTGGATAATCACTTGTGACATTAGAATAATAATACTGGCATGATAATTGCTGCAATTAGATCAATATGTTATACCCATATATGCAAACTCAATTGTAGGACACATGCACCATTACCAGGTTTTATATGCAGCACGAGCACTATTCATGCTTACACACACACCCTGGTAATTGCCATGCCACCACACTAGATAACTTTTAAAAATGAAACCGTAGTATTGCTATTCATGTGCATGTACTTCATCATATTAATTGTTCATGCTTAATACATTAATCACACATCGCAACTTGATTATTGATATCATATGCATTCATTATCATAGATATATGCACTTATGAGGATTTCTTGAGATTTTATGATATTGCTGGGTTTCGGGGGAAAGCCGCCAAATTTCTAAACTTATTATATTTTTAAAATATGTAAATTGTGGTTTTCTAGTGATGTAAGTGTCGTCCACCATGAGTTTGCTGTGGCTTTGGAAATCCGTGTCGAGGAGTGGAGGAACCGGCACGGGTACATGGTGGGCCCGGTAAGGTACCCCGGGGCAAGAGGAATGTGGTGATGACGTTGAGCCTGGCAGGGGACGGATTACCTACCGGTGACTGTTTGGGACGGCGGATATCCAGAGGATACCGACCGTGGCCGCTGGATGATGAGATATTGATATTTGAGATGGGTCAGCCGGACGGCTGAGGCCAGAGATACATTTATGAGATTTGAGACAGCTTTTTGGGTGTCGTTGCTGGACACCGATTTTCGTCGATTCATTGACATTATGCTGGCATTCTAAAAGAGTTTCAAAAACAAAAAGAGATAAAATATTTCTTATATATATACCTATTGAGACCTCAGATATTCATGTTGCATACATATTAGTACACTGATGTTATATACACACCTGCTAGTGCATCCAGTCTTACCTGTATTATAGATGCTAGGATGCTTGTGTGCATGCATACGATAGCCTTTGTAGATGTTATTTATTACTCACGAGTTGGCAACTCACCCCCGGTTGTGCCACAGTCTTTTGCAGGTCCGCTCCGTCAGTTCAGTAGCGGCGGGCGCACTTGTCTTTTTCCTCTTTTGCCTGAGCTCGAGATTTGCTCATAGGTGGGTTATGTATTTTTTGTACCACCTTGTATATTCTTGTATCTAGTGTACTCCATCTACTGTTTCTACCAGATTATTGTATATTGACCTAGAGATGAGACTGTGAGGTTTGTGGATTTTATGCTGTATTTTGGGGTCGAGCTCACTTGAGCCGACATGCTGCTTTTCTCATGCTTTATTATGCTCTATTATGCTTGTTGTCATTTACATTGCGTGGGATTTGTGACCGCCGTATGGCGAAGAGCTAGCTCCCGCTTGGGGATGCCCTATTTTGTGGATTCATGTATATATTTTGTTGTACCCATTTTTGGGGGTCAGTATTTACAAAGGAGACTCTGCCGAAATTTTCGGGAAAAATTTGTATTGTTTTAAAAAGTGTTTTACATGACTTATTTGATAACTCGCTTTCAATTGATTGGGTTTTCTTCACTCTTTTGCTTCATTGGTTTTGTTTTCTGGGCTTTGGCTTACTTATTTTACGGACGCCTTTAGACGTTTCGTAAACTTAAGTGCCAGTCACGTTCCGTACCCTGCGGGTCGTGACAGATTTAGTCTTGATGACTGAGTTCTATGATATTTGATTTTGTGCACCATGGTTGCACCTACTGGGTATTTATACCTGGCGCATAGTTATTACTCTTGAGGTATTGATTGTGATTTCATGCCTATTTTATGCCGGTGATTTGATTTACGCTTCCAGCATAGTTTTCATGTACTTTTAGTATTTTGATTTGATTTATGCACGCTGATGCACGCGGTTGTGAGATTTTCTATCACGGTACACTTGATTTTGATTGAGCCGCATTGTATATCGTCGACGTTGACCCTGATATCATGATTCTTGCACTCCGTGCTTTTGACTGGACTTACGCATGTTTGGCGTTTGCCATTGGATTTCGTGATTCCGTGCATGTTGAGTGCGCAGGGTTTAGATTTTCATTCGTGCACGATGGATGCACGATTTGGATTTTGGCGCATGTGGGGCGCATGTTTTGAGATACGATTTTGGGTGCACACCAGATGCACTAAATCGAGATTCTTCGTGCATGTCAGATGCACCTGTTTTGGCTGTCAGGCACACACGTTGCCTATGACAGATGCTTCGTGCACACCCGTTGCACCTAGAGGTTGTTTTGTGCACTGTATGGCACATATATGGATTTTGATTTCCGTGCGCACCAGACGCATAGGGTATTCTTATATACCTTTTGGGATTGATTCTTATGGAGCAGTACGTTTTTATGATATTTGCTATGTGTTTCCGTACCGAGCAGGACTGGTCAGAGGACAGTACCTGGATATATTTTGCATGCATTGATAGTTACCGAAGGGATTTCCAAAAAGCGAGCTATATTCTCGGTATATATACCTACGTGTCCGATATGACACGAAACGTTTTAAAAACAAGAAAACCCTTCTAAATTGTTTTCAAAACGGCGGAATGTACATAGTAAACAAAAGATATATACATATATGGTTATTTTCTTATGAAAAACGTCCGCCACTGTGCAGTGTTATGCGCATCGCATAGCGACTTAAAAGGATTTGGCATTCATTTACATCAGCTATTCACATGTATAGATTGGATGTCTACATGTATAGTTCTGATCTATATCATATTGATTTTGTTTTGGATTTGACATTTGTGTCTTTACCATGACTCCAATGATTGCGGGATACTTGACGGAGGTTGCTTTTGAGTTATCTGCTCAGTACTCATGCACATGCATTGTGCTATGATGTTTTATGTATTGATGATTTCGGAGCCCCGACGACTTGGATTTGTATCGAAATGTTTTAGTATTTGGGGGTTTAAATTTAAATTCGGGGACCGAATTTCTTTAAGGGGGGTAGATTGTAATATTTCCAAATAATCATATATTATTTTTAGGAATTTTTATATTTTAATATTATTTTAATGAATATTTTAATATTTCGGTATAATTAAGTATCGATAAATGGAGAAAAAGTTGGACAAAAATTATGGAAAATTCTAAAATAGGGTATTTTATGGAATTATGCCATTTTAAAGTTTTTATGATTAGTTATATGCTAATTTAGTGCTAATCGCGATTAAAAAAATCGCTAATCGGATTTTTGGCATTTTTGTGCAAAACATGCACATATCATTTTGGACTTGTGTTACATTATTCTTACCATGCCTTTGTTTTGGGTTCACTATTCTTGGGAGAAGGTTTTTGAGAGGTTTAGGAAAAAAAAAAGAGATTTGATTAGACTATGGTAGTAGGTAGAAAGAGAGAGAGAGAGAGAGAGAGAGAGTATGGGGTCTTCTTTAACTTGTCTCTTCTCCATTTCCTCCACCATTTCCTCTCTCCCCCTTCAAGTGTTGCTGCAGCTGCTGCCCACAATCCCCTCCCCTCTCCAAGCCTCCAGAACAACACAAAAATCACTCCAAAACCCCATCTTCCCTTCAATAAAAATGTGCACAAGCCCTCAAGCAACCATTTGGACCAAGAAAGTTTGTGATTTGGCGCTGTTGAGAATTCATGAGTCTCTATGGAGGTAATTCCTTCACAATTGTTGTATCATTTCTTGTGATTAAGCCTCTTTTAAAGTTTGATGTCGTTTCGACGAAGTTTTGTGCACTTTGGACAACCCCAGAGAGGATTAGGGTAAATTTGAGTTGTTAAGTGAAATTGAGACTTGTTGTGACCTTAGAATCCTGTTAGTGATGTTACTTTGGACCAGACCTGAGAGCTAAACCCAGAATACGGATTTAGTGAATCGATATCGGGGAAAACTGTATTTCTGCGAGTGTGTTTTGGAATCTGCTATCACCCCGGGACCCCTAAAATAAAATTGAGTTGACAGTGAGATGTGCAGGCACCCTGGAACTACCACACCAAACCCTAGCCCCCAACTCCAATTCCTGGCCGCAGATAAATCCAATCTGTCCGCAAATTGCGGCCAGAGCAGGGGGGTTTGGCCTCGTTTTTGGTGCATGGCCCTATTTCCAGTTAACTTGACCCTTGGTATGTGCAATTTTGTCTGGTTCTAATCAGGGTAAAATCTGGGTTGATTTTTCTATGTTGGCGCATGATTTACGACTTGTTTTAGCAAGGATTCTGGTATTTGGTGATTCATTTCTGTCGGGTGGCGTTTGGACGTCAACGACACGTGGATATTGATCGTGTTTACATGCGAGACGATGGGTTTTTACCTATGCGAGTAGCGTGTGCTGTTTTGGTTTTCAGATATGATTTTCATGTGCTTTAGCGTTGTGATATACTTATAGGTACCTTACGTGATGTTGAGGCGAAGAAGATGAAGATGGCGACATCGGCATTGGCACATGAGAAGCAAGATGAGTAGATTTATATCTACGGGGAGAAGTCGGGTCGATGGCGTATAGCAACCCCGCAGTCCGTGTTACGTATACACACGTATATTTATTATGTGTTGTTTAAGATTATTGATGGTAATAATGGAATTATTGATGATAAGGATGTATTGGTTTAGTATAGTGCGAAACCCCAGAGTAGTGGTTGCACCCACACATACACGTACACATATACTTGCATACATTCTTTCTTTTATCTGTGCGCATTTAGAGGTGTATATATCTACACATGGGTATGGGACTATGTGTTCATATACGGGATTTGAGTATGATACGTGGGATTGATATGAGTCGATGAGGTTTGATCTGTGGCCGTGAGATTCGGCGATATGACAGAGTTCGTATTTGAGATGCGACATGATGGTTTTAGCGGGCCTTTGGGCATGTGTTTTACCCCGCATTCATATTTATATAGATGGTATCGATGGTACTAGACTTAGACTTGTACCCTAGACTATGTGATATGATGGTAGTGATACCTGATATGTGATGAGATGAATGTGATATTGACCGTACCCAGCTATTGGGATGCCGTACGACGATTTACCGTACGAGCTTTATATTGATGTTAGACCCGCACTCATGACTCGAGGATGTTATATGATATACTGTATTGTACGTGATACTATTGAGGCGGGATCACCGACTATTGTATATATATGTGTATATCGACTCAGATTTAGGTGGTTTTCATACCCCTCCCGATTGACTTGATAGTTGGGTCCGTAGTTCACATAGTAGGCGTAGACTAGACCCGAGTCATACCTATTTCAAAAATAACGAATCGGGGATATTTTAAAGATAGGAAAAAGGGATTCTACGGATATTTTCAAACATAGCATCTGTTCTTAAAACACCATAGCCCTTATTTTACCAAAAACCCCGATTCGTCTTATTTCAAAAGGCAAGGCTGCATGATTTAGTTTTTGAGGTAGATTCTTTACTGTTGCGTTGATTATTCGATTCCGCATTTTCATACTATTTGCATTGCATCGCTTGTGTTGTTGATATATTACAGTCATGCTGCTAGGACACCAACACCATTATCGATGATGCGTATGTTTCACGTACACTGTTTGCCGGCTCACACACTTCATCATCGATAATTGCCATTTCACTACACTGTAGTACTATTGCATTCAGGATATGATTCTTGCATGACAGACTGATATGCTTACATTCTTTTACATGTCACATACATCATGTTTTCTGATTATACGCATTGAGAGTTGCTATTTCCATGATATTTCTGGATTTGGGAACCGTGGGTATTTCAAAAGGGAATATGTCATTGCTTTAAATACCCGGTTACCCTTGATATGATATTTCAGTGCGTCCACCATGTGTTTTCTCGGTGCTGAGAGCGACATGTGAAACCCGATTCGAGGGGTGGGCGAGCCGATTGCGGGTACATGGTGGACCCGGTATGGTTCCCCTCGGCAAGATGATCGAAGGACTTTGCCGATTGAGCCTGGAGGCGGGCGAGTACCTACCGGTGATTGGTTGGACCTGGCGGTTATCTAGAGGATACCGATCGGAGTCGATAGATGGATATGGGCGTACTGTTGGGGCCGAAGGCCGATTCCGCAGACGGAGCCCGTGGGCTGGTCCGGACTGACGGAGCCCGATATATGAGGATTTACGTGCCGATGCTAGGCACAGTTTTCATGATGTTTTCGAGTGTCGATGCTGGGTACTCCGGTTCCATGATTTTGACGTGTCGCGAGAGACACTGGTGGGTTATATCCTTATATTTTCATGCATATGCTGATGATATTTACATGCATGATGGTTATTGTCATTGGGTGACGAGTGGACGGGATCCACGTACATGCAGATTAATTACATTGATCATACCTCAAATTTATGATATGCTATTACCTGAGGCATTGGCACGAGCACTTGCCACTACACTCATGTATAGAGATTACATTGCCAGTTTAGCATGCTTCAGACTTATTCATATTGAAGTTTCTATATATCTGATTGTATTGACTTAGGATGGGTCATACATTCGATCTCTGCTTGTAGATATTTTCTATTCACGAGTTGGAAACTCACCCCCGTTGTGCCACAGTTCTTGCAGGTTTTTGCCATACAGATTCCATAGCGGCATTTCTGGCACACTTCTTCCATATGGGTGACTTGCCTTGGTAGGTGGGTTCTTTTGCATCAGAACCACCCTTATACATGTACTTTCAGTTGTATTTAGTCATTCCATCAACCAAAACTTGTATATTGTTTCAGACTTAGAGACAGTAATATATTATTTCGACCTTAGAGTCACGCTTGTAGTTTTATGGTTTTCTGGCTGTTTTGAGTTTCTTTTTGGGTTTCGATCCTCGCCCTTGGCATTGTATATTATTATTGCTTGCGTGGTTGTGACCGTCAATTGACGAAGAGCAAGCTCCCGCTTGGGGATGTCTTTTATCATTTCATATATATTGTTCTTGTTGTACCCCGTTCGGGGACAGTTTTTACAAAGGAAACTCTGCCGAAATTTTCAGGAAAGGTTACACATTTTAAAAATGCATACTCGGTTAGTTATTTACAAACTTTGATTTTCAAAACATGATTTCTTTACTTCTTAAAACCAGTTTTCCTTACTTACTCCTTAAAATGGTTTTAGATTTATGGGCTTTTGGCTTACTTGGATCATATGGGGTCCTATAGACTTAATATGGTTCAAGGGCCAGTCACGTGCTCTTTCGGGTCGTGACACGTAGTGTCGCTATACGCGTTAGCTACAACACGAACCCTTTAGAGTATGTTTGTGTGTCGTGTTGTTCCGTGTAGATTGTGTTGGAGATAGTGCCCTCAGAGTCAATTATTGGATCACAGGAACGTGATTGCAATGATTGATGGAGGACCTATCCCGATAGGACAGTCTTACTCGAGATGATAGTATGCTATTTGGTTTACCTTTATCACCGTGTACTGCTTTAAGTGACCTTACATGTCACTATTGCACGTTGATAGAGCCCCTAGAATTCTTGCTTGACTGTCAGCAGTATGAGGGCGATCATATACGTGGGAGCTGGTAATCTATAAGCATATCCTTAAAAGGTCCCTAGTCGTAGGAGTTTCGAGACAGGGCATCGATACTCCAGAGTAGACTAGTGTATACAGTCGAGACCCCGACGAGGGGCGGTGGCCGGTCTCACAAGCCACTGGTGTCAGTTGGTTCACCTAAGATGTATACAGGTGCTCATTAGGTTATGAGTACAACGGACAGGACTCGCCGGGAACATGCTAGTTGGTCTTATACCTGACGTCAGATAACAGTTCCCTGGTGACATGTGTACAGGTTAGTTCATCGACCTGAGATCGTCATTTGTCTCGTGTGAGTTCCCACTGTACTTTGATTACTACCCTACCGCGCTCAAAGGAGACGTGCAAACAGGTTTTAGTTGGGTACAGTCCCGAGCCACATGGAGGCAGTGAGCGGATCTGCAGGGGTTCGTCTCTCCCGGTATTGGGGGTGAGGTCGCGCTGTGTCTAGGAGAGCCATCACACGAAGTCCTTGGCCAAGGCAGGAGATTTACTGGTAGGTATTCCAGTGGTATCTCAGGGTGTTCTGAGCTACACTCCGACACGACTTGTACCGCTTTTGGGGATCTGACTTTTACCAACCCCCTAAGCCTGCCATGCGATGCTCATAGACGAACGGACCGGACTGTACGGATATTGTCACTGACAGGCTCAGTAGGGTGTCAGGATGAGTTCGCTCATCGACGTACCTTTTGGTCAATACCTGGTAGCTCGTTACGTATAGGCTAATACCTCTGACGCGCTAGTGGTTAAATCCACAACCAAAATATTGACGAGTCTTTAGAGTCCCCCACAGACCAGTTTCTCAAGTTTCGGGCGAAACGTTGTAGAGGTCGTATGAAGATATGGCAGGATTCGATCAGATACGTGCGGTATTGCACAGATCATGATCGGACGGATTATACAAGCGGGCTTTGGTTTAAGCCAGCTCCTAGTATAGTACAATGTAGATTTTGTCTCTTTGCATTTGTATTCGGTCAGAATACAGATGCGGGTATGTATATACTGTCGCGGGGTATTCCTGTAATTTATTACGGGATCAGTTTTATGAAGTTGTCAATTTTCTTTCCGTTTCGTCCATTTTTCTTTGTATCTTTCATTGGCTGAAGATTGGTGGAGGAGGGCTTATTTGCAAATATGCAAATAAGCATTTTGGAGGGTGGTCTTTGCATATTATTGCTTCATGATGGTTGCACCCTCATTTGACTTTCCTTGGATAATCATTGCTTGACTTTCTTATTCATCATGGTTTACTTTTGGTGGTGTGATGAGGATGGTTGATAATGGAGGGTTAGGTTGATTGAGTGTTGGTTTTGATTAGTGATCATCTCTTTTCATCATGACTCTTCTTTCTCTCTTGCATGATTGAAACTCTCTCCTCTCTCTTTTTTCTCTCCCTTGAGGAAAAGAGGCCGGCCACATTAGAGGGGGGCTGAAATTTTTGGGTGGGGATTTTTGGTTATCTTCATGTTTGCAAAATCCCCAAGTTCATCTACAAAATTCCACATCTCATTCCTCCACTAAATGGGCAACTTCTAATAACCCCAAATGAGACAAAGCATTCTACAGATAACCTACAGTATCCTTGGGCACGTCGGCTCGCCAACTTCGTGCCCGAGTTGCCTCGGTCCAGAGGTGGGAGCCCGTAAAAGAAGCCGGCGACGTGGTGCCCTTCCGGCGAGGAGGTGAAGACCGGAGATTCCGCGGGAAGATCGGGACGACGACGAGAAGACCGAAGGACACGGATCGCTCGGTGTATCTCTCTACCCGTTCTTTAGTTAGCTAGGATTAGATTAATGGCCCGATCCGGTTTTATAGTGCGCGGTGGTGCCGGTTCAAAAAGTTAAAGTAAATTATCGTTTCCGCATTTTGGCCTCGGATTGACGGCCGGGGCGCCGCCGTTCACTTACATGGTATCAGAGCCACGCCATTAACCTAGTCTAGCTTGGTCTAATGTGTTTATATCTTCGATAGAACAAAATTCCAAAACTCGCGATTTCAATGCATCAGTTCTCTGTCGAAATTTTTTTGGCTCCAAAATTTTTTCAGGTTGTTACAGAATACTGTTCAGGAAATTCTAAGACATCTGTGAAAAATGGTAGCGTGATACTGTAGACCCACTGCGGAACCGCGGCCAAAACCCTCTTGGCGCCGCGGTTCCGCCGCAGTACAGTGTCTTCACTGCACCATTTTTGCACAGTGATCTTTGTATAGGGAAATTGACGTTTTGGAATGTTCTTTTTGGGCCCAGAATTTCTTTATGTGCTATAGTAGTGCTTGGGGCTTCACTCTAGAATTGGCGGGCTATTCGCCGCACTCGTAGGGGCTACAGGTTGACCCAGGAGGGGTGCCCAAGTTACCGGATTCCGTGAAGTGCTGGGTGGTCCATTCACGTTGCTGAAGAGGGCTGCCTCGCTTCAGGTTTTGGCGGGTAACTTGCCACGCCCGTAGGGGTCTAGGATTTCATTGCACAGGCTATCCACACGACCAGGGGAACGTCGGATTTCAGTAGCGGCTTTATGAAACCCGGGGATCCCAGATATCTTTATTGTTCTGTGATGCTTATTACATTTCTGTAATGTTGCATTTTATCACGTCTTGAGCGAATACTATATATTGTTATATATACTAGTAGATTTTGTATATGTTTTGCATCCGCGCTAGTCCAGTCCCCGCTCTGTCGTTAGTTAAGTGACCTAACGGGTAATGACGGGACCCAGTGGCGAATGCGGATGGCATATACGTACATCATTATTTTCGTTCTTTATTGGTGTGATCAATTTATGGGACTGCATTGATTCGGATCAATGAAAGCTAAACAAACCTATTCTGATGTTGTTGGAACATTTTTCAAAAAGCTGTTATTGCAAGGACGTTCACTTTTGTTTTGCATAGTGGTATTCAATTGGAATATCCTGCACCTCAGTCGACGAGGCAAGGGCCGAGATCCCTTCACTGGGAGTGACCCCTTGGACAGAAGTTTGCGTTAGGACAATAACTTCACTATAGCCGATTACTTTTGCTTTGCATAATGATGCTCAGTTGGAATATCCTGCACCTCATTCTACGGGGAAAGAGCCGAGATCCCTTCACCGGGAGTGACCTCTTTAGCAAAGGTTTTCGCCACTATATTTTCATAAAAGCTATCCAATTCCTTCAACGATATCAAGTTCATTACGTTAAAGCTTTTTCGCCAGAAACCATTCATAGTCCTCCGTCGTTTCAGATGGGTAGCGCGTAGTATTCATGCTATATTTGTTGGCCTTCGTCAAGGCATAGTGTATGGTAGCTGCTTGTTGCCTTTCTGCTGCATAGATAGATGCGTTGGTTTGGGACAATCGTATAGCCTTGTTGACCTTCGTCAAGGGCTTGTACGGGTGGGTTCAAATTAACCTAGAAAATGACGGGTAGAACTTGACATGTGACTTATGATTTGTTGGCCTTCATCAAGGTCATAAGAGCATGGGGCAGAAATCACATCGGGAGTTTCTAAAGAAACTTAAATTTGCCAGATATGCGCATACCTTCTGGAGTGTGATTACGTGAGCGAAGTCCGTCACGTTATCATGCGATGATAGTTGGATCCCGATTCCCACTAATGAGTTGGTTTACTCCTCGGGTGATCCCGACTAATTCTTCTTTCAGGTTTGGAGGAGAATTTGACGGTACAGTGGGAGGTTTCCAGATTAGATAAATTGGTAACCATTCTGATCTAGGTTAGAGTGCACGCTGAGTGTTTTCTTTTCTCTCTCTCTTTGGCAGCGACCATGACCCGACCCTAAGACTTTGACTCAGTGACCAAAATTAACCGAACCTTCTTTAACACTGGCTTTTGGATTGTCAGAGTTGCAAACCTCATTGCCACTCCTACTTTTACCCTTTTCTCAAGGACACCCCGTGTTACTACGAACGTCCACTTCCATTGGACAAAACCATCGTATGGTTATATACGAACTCGAAGGAATTTATTCGAGGACGATTTCCGGTTATGAAGAAAACGAATAGGACTATTCAGTTGTCTTTTCCTTTTACCTTCTCTCAGGTTGCGGGTACTCCTTGGTTTAGGAGATAGTACACCTATTACGCAAATTGGATAGTCTTCTTCCAAACCATAGGTAGGTGCCGAACGGTAGGGAATGAAGAAAACCAATTAGCCTAACGATGGTGTACATAAGGTATTAAGTAAAGACATATCAAGGGATTAGTAAGAGTGCAAAGAAAATTGCGACTGCTATTCACGACCAAACCAAGTATTTCTTCGCCAATCCTAAATCACCTTTGTATTTCTCCCGGACACTCCGTATCACTATGAAGATCCACAGTTTATTGGATACTCCATCGTATGGTTATATACGAACTCGAAAGGAACTTGTTCCAGTTCGGGGATGGATTCTGGTTCAGGAGAAATAGGAATAAGGTTTATTCGGTTGTCTTTTATCTTCACCTTCTCTCACATTGCGAGTGCTCCTAGGATTAGGACAGTACACCCATTATGCTTATTGGATAGTCTTCTTCCAAACCATAGGCTGGTGCCGAACGGTAGGGAAGGAAGAAAACCATTTGGCCTAAAGGGGTGTACTGAAGGTAACGACTAAAGACATATAAAGGGATTTGGAAAGATGGCAAAGAATTATACGGTTACAGTTATGAATCTGGATAATGGAAGAGGCATTACTAGGAATACCGGGATACCCCATCGAAACATTTCAATGTTTCAGTTTCACTGAGTACTGTTAAAGGAAAACTGATTTCCCAATTAGTCCTTACTCCAGGGTATGTATTTACCAGGTATGATTCTCACATCTGTATGGTTTTACAGATGATGAGTGGGAGTAAGTTATTGGGAATTAGGTGATCATCCTCATTATATCGGGATTCGTTGCAATCGGTGATATTTGAGGAAGTCACCTGGGTTGTTTGCCGGACGGCAAATATTTGGTTTTGAATATCCGCTGTTATGCATCAATTTCAAATTGATATATCTGTACGTATATTTTTATTGAGTGAGATATACCTTTTTGAAATTATGTCTATGACATTTACCTATATCAGTGGATGGTTAGGTAAGGAGTATTAAACAGAGGTGTAATTCTTCTTAACCATAGGTACAGTTTTCAACCTATGACACACAGGGATTGAGTTATCACACTCAAAGGACTTGTACAGAGTATTGTATGTTGTCCAGCGTCCATTAGTACAGAGGGGTTGGTCCTCGTACTATATTCGGTTTACTTATGACTTCTCTAGTTTTTAGACAGGTGTTTCGTGGAAACACAGGGTCCGAATTTTGAGAAGTTATAGGTATATGAATAAAGTAGAGAACAAGGTAGTGCGAGTATCGGGATTCTTCAAAGTGATCGAAGATGTAGATACTTGTGTATGGTATTCAGTTGATAGTAATGATTAAGAGAACTTGCTTCTTTTTCAGATTACTCGTAATTGGAAGCATTCCTAAGTTGAGTAATGCTGATCGGCCTCTCTCCATTTAGTTAACATGCACTGGAGACAGCTTGATGATTTGAATCTGGTTCAATTAAATAAGTGCCTCTGGTTCGATATTGGATATAGAACAGTTCATATCTTAACGATGTTAAGGTACGGGGAGTTGTCCGGCTTATGCTTAAAACCAGACTCTGGATAACTCAAGGCACGTTTCTGTAATGGCTGTTTGTGGGTTGACCCAGGCTATGACAAGGGTTGACTTTCTACCATCTGGAAGATCAATAGCGATATTGTTCTAGACTCGTCACAGTTTTAATAAAATGGATTTTTTCAGAAAACAGTAGTGGGAGTATGGTAGAACTGGAAGTGATTCTAGAACCGCAAACGATTACTGAAGATTTGATAAGAACCTAAAGATTCAATCTGGTTTGACATTCTATTGGCCACTCCGCAGATAAGGTGGGTAACCTCAGGCACCCGAGAGGTACTCCGATAGCCTCAAGGACGGTGGCAGGGAGGTTCTTGTTTACCCAGACTTACCATTGCTGTTGTTCCAAACTGTGAGACCCGGCAGGAGGATGAGTATAGCGTCGTTCTGAAATAGCTTTAGAAGTGCACGTGTATATGACTCTGCCAGAGGGTTGTCGTAGTCAGTGGGAGCAGCGGAAGCATGGTGGACAAGTGGCTTATGTCTATTTATAGACTAAAGCGGATATAGCGGAGATAGATCATCTATTTCTGATATGACAGTCATAGGTTTGACTTCATCAGAATAGAGGATGGATCTGTTAAGAAGGTAGTAGGGTGTGATGTCCTGGTATTTGGATGACATACACAAAGTAGGAAGTGAAGTTCCTATACTACGATCGGTTATACTTTGGTTGTCACACAGTGGTTTCTCCAAAAATGACTTGGATATTATATCAAAACATTCTGGTTACTGGATCTATGGTTTTAGATCTAGATTTGGGTAGTTTCCCAATCTGGGTACTTAGACAACATTTTAAAGGTATTTAGAATGGACGACTCCTGGCATGGTGGTGTACCTGCAGGTGATGGAGTCACCCTCTCTAAAGGTGTCTTACAGACTAAAGGGGAGAGGGATGTGCATGATTGGCAGATCACTTGCTTAGGCAATTGAGTCGATCATGAGTACCACACCAGATGTTGTTCTTGCAGTAGATACAATATATTGACATTGATCCAATCCTGGAGAAACAATCGGAAGCAGTTTTAGAACATAAGTGGATGTTCTAGGGATATGATAACGACAGCCTCATTCGGGAGACAGTTATCATTCCAGGCTTCCAAGGTGACCTGGATGACATAGAGGTTGTCAGAGTTATAGTTTTCCCTCTGATGAGGGACGGTATTATAGACAGGTGGTCCAAGGGGATACTGAGGGAGGCATGGCGCAGGATATTGATTAAGTTCAGTTGACGTTACAGTCTAAGAAGTTTGGATTTGGAGTTCATTTATGAGCTAGGTCCCGTCAGACATCCAGACACATTCTAAGACAAGTATTGCTCATTTTGGGAGATGGCTTTCTCCGTGAACTTGAAATATAGAGAGATATAGAAAGAAACATCAAGGCGGATCCACTCACTGAGGCTATTCCTCGAACGCAATAGTTTCACAAACGGGTTTTGTGAGACTGACTAGTACAGGAGTTGGGTGTTCGGTATCACACGGGCTGTGAGTATGCGACATCGCAATAATTAGCCTTGAGTGCAAGTGGGAGATTGTTGGAGATAGTGCCCTCAGAGTCAATTATTGGATCACAGGCACGTGATTGCAATGATTGATAGAGGACCTATTCCGATAGGACAGTCTTACTCGAGATGAAAGTATGCTATCTGGTTTACCTTTATCATCGTGTACTGCTTTAGGTGACCTTACAGGTCACTATTGCATGTTGATAGAGCCCCTAGGATTCTTGCTTGACTGCCAGCAGTATGAGGGCGATCATATACGTGGGAGCTGGTAGTCTATAAGCATATCCTTAAAAGGTCTCTAGTCGTAGGAGTTTCGAGACAGGGCATCGATACTCCAGAGTAGACTAGTGTATACAGTCGAGACCCCAACGAGGGGCGGTGGCCGGTCTCACAAGCCACTGGTGTCAGTTGGTTCACTTAAGATGTAAACAGGTGCTCATTGGCTTATGAGTACACCGGACAGGACTCGCCGGGAACATGCTAGTTGGTCTTATACCTGACGTCAGATAGCAGTTCCCTGGTGACATGTGTACAAGTTAGTTCATCGACCTGAGATCGTCATTTGTTTCGTGTGAATTCCCACTGTACTTTGATTACTACCCTACCACGCTCAAAGGAGACGTCCAAAAAGGTTTTAGTTGGGTACAGTCCCGAGCCACATGGAGGCAGTGAGCGGATCTGCAGGGGTTCGTCTCTCCCGGTATTGGGGGTGAGGTCACGCTGTGTCTAGGAGAGCCATCACACGAAGTCCTTGGCCAAGGCAGGAGATTTACTGGTAGGTATTCCAGTAGTATCTCAGGGTGTTCTGGGCTACACTCCGACACGACCTGTACCGCTTTTGGGGGTCTGACTTTTACCAACCCACTAGGCCCACCATGTGATGCTCATAGACGAACGGACCGGACTGTACGGATATTGTCACTGACAGGTTCAGTAGGGTGTCAGGATGAGTTCGCTCATCAACGTCCCTTTTGGTCAATACCTGGTAGCCTGTTACGTATAGGCTAATACCTCTGACGCGCTAGTGGTTAAATCCACAACCAAAGTATTGACGAGTCTTTAGAGTCCTCCACAGACCAGTTTCTCAAGTTTCGGATGAAACGCTGTAGAGCCCGTATGGAGATATGGCTGGGTTCGATCAGATACGTGCGGTATTGCACGGATCATGATCGGACGGATTATACTAGCGGGCTTTGGTTTAAGCCAGATCCTAGTATAGTACAATGTAGATTTTGTCTCTTTGCATTTGTATTCGGTCAGAATACAAATGCGGGTATGTATATACTGTCGCGGGGTATTCCTATAATTTATTACGGGATCAGTTTTATGAAGTTGCCAGTTTGCTTTCCGTTTCGGCCATTTTTCTTTGTATCTTTCATTGGCTAAAGATTGGTGGAGGAGGGCTTATTTGCAAATATGCAAATAAGCATTTTGGAGGGTGGTCTTTGCATATTATTGCTTCATGATGGTTGCACCCTCATTTGACTTTCCTTGGATAATCATTGCTTGACTTTCTTATTCATCATGGTTTACTTTTGGTGGTGTGATGAGTGATGGTTGATGATGGAGGGTTAGGTTGATTGAGTGTTGGTTTTGATTAGTGATCATCTCTTCTCATCATGACTCTTCTCTCTCTCTTGCATGATTGAAACTCTCTCCTCTCTCTTATTTCTCTCCCTTGAGGAAAAGAGGCCGGCCACATTAGAGGGGGGCTGAAATTTTTGGTTGGGGATTTTTGGTTCTCTTCATGTTTGCAAATTCCCCAAGTTCATCTACAAAATTCCACATCTCATTCCTCTACTAAATGGGCAACTTCTAATAACCCCAAATGAGACAAAGCATTCTACAGATAACCTACAGTATCCTTGGGTACGTCGGCTCGCCAACTTCGTGCCCGAGTTACCTCGGTCCAGAGGTGGGAGCCCGTAAAAGAAGCCGGCGACGTGGTTCCCTTCCGACGAGGAGGTGAAGACCGGAGATTCCGCGGGGAGATCGGGACGACGACGAGAAGACCGAAGGACACGGATCGCTCGGTATATCTCTCTACCCGTTCTTTAGTCAGCTAGGATTAGATTAATGGCCCGATCCGGTTTTATAGTGCGCGGTGGTGCTGGTTCAAAAAGTTAAAGTAAATTATCGTTTCCGCATTTTGGCCTCGGATTGACGGCCGGGGCGCCGCTGTGCACTTACAGATTGTAAGTATTTTAGGTTTATTGTTAATATATACTTGTTTTATTGTTTATGTTGCAGGTTCGCAGGCGGGGACTTCGGACGTTTCTACAAAAGGAAAACAGGTGGTAGACTTCACCTAGCTTGGAGTGTTGGTGAGTAAATTTAACATCTACAGGGGAATTGCCCGCATGGCGTTATGCGTCTGGGTTTGAGATTTTAATACTTGTCGCATATTCTATGTCGTATTTAGAATTGCGCATTTACCCTATTACTTAGATGTTGTTGTGCTTGGACTAGTATTCTTAGGACACTGCACATATTATTGACGACTCATATTGCACGAGCACTGATTGTATGCTACACACACCGTCAATAATTGCCATGTCACGCACAACCCACTTATAGATATGATATTGCTTGGTTAGGGACATTGAGATATTGATTCATATTTCTTATCGCATATGACATATAGCATACCTGTATACTCACATGCTTACACATATACCTTTATATACTTATATGCTACATATCTGTATACCTATAGAGTATTGTACTATTTGCGATAGGTACATACACACTTTATGACATAGCTACAGGTATACCTTGCACACATACTTCACTTATACCCAGGGGGTATACTACATCATTTACTTATAGGTAGATACATATATCTTGTTATACCTTATTGTTTACACATATAACTGGTTATAGCTACATATTTACCTTCACTTGATATTATTTAGAATTGGATAAAATAGGAACCGCATGATTTTTATATTAACTTGTTGTAGTTAATTAGCGGCTTTTCCTTTATATGCTTACATTTCAGTTTTATGTTGCATATATCATATTCATGGATTTTCGCATTGTTATATGGATTTTTCATGATGTTTTCTGGATTTGGAGACCGTAGGAGTTCGTGAAATTATGCATTATTTGAAAAACCTGGTTTCCCTTGATATGATATTTCAGCGTCCACCATGAGATTTATCGGTTCTGATATATATATATACCCCTGTGAGGAGGCGTTGAGGCCGTATGAGGGTACATGGTGGGGCCCGGAGGTACCCCGGGGCAAGAACGGGATGTCGATGTAATATGCCGATGAGGCCTGGCAGGGAAACCATACCATCCAGTGACATTACCAATGACTCGGCGGTTATCATGGGGATATTGATGGGAGTCATGTACGTATAGATACGTCGAAAGGCGAGAGTCAGAGCTAGGCACTCGAGCTTTCGGATAACGTGTGATACGTACCTATCAGGGTGCCAGTCTTGGTGACAACACCTGATAGATCAGCATTTCTGTGTCGATGCTTGACACATTGGTTTCATGATATTTCTTTCTACTCCTATGTATATATAACAGTGGGTTAAGACGCTGTTATATATGCCCTTACACCAATATTAGTGGAATGGGACGCTAATATATGTGTATTGACATTAATTTATATACATCATCATATTAATTCATGCAAATATAATTAGGGTGTTAGAATTTTACTTGAGATTGGATTTTGGATATAGGTGATTTAATTAAGATTTAATACAGGATATATATGAGGTTGCTGATTTGTACATTCATGATATAAGAGATTTATTCGGAAGTGTACATTCAGGATTTGTGAGACTTATATGATATGAGAGCCAATTTTGGGGCTGATTTGAGGAATTGGAACTTGGATTGTCTTGATGGATTGTGATCCTACCACGATGTCTGGATTCCGTGGAAATGACATATTTCATTCCTTACTCCATATTTATTGTTTATGCACTGTTACATGTATTAGTAGTACCTGTTAGAGTACCTTTCATGACTGTTGTATTTACATACCTTTATTTAGATGCATTGCTTCAGGTGTAGTTGTACCTGTTAGTGTACCTTTCATGATTGTTGCATATATACATTTTCATAGTGTTATTGCATGATTATTGCCTATGGATTGTCATATTATTGCTTCATGTATTCATTGTACCTGCTAGTATACTTTTCTTGATTATTGCATTCATATGACCTGTTATTGCTATTAATTGCATATGTTAGATTCACGATGTAAGTGCATACTTGCGATTACCTGCATATGTTATTTACTATTCACGAGTTGGCAACTCACCCCGTTGTGCCACAGTTGTTTTGCAGGGTGTTCCCCAGTGTAGTCGAGGCCGGCTATTCATCTATCTGATCATCTTTTGCTACGGATACCGCTTCAGCTCATAGTGTGCAGTTTTTCTTAGGTGGGTTTTTATGGTTATCCGTATTGTTGTATTGTATATTCGTTGTATTCTTGTTCTCTCCATCTACTATATTTTTATGTTGACTTAGAGACTTGGTGAGGACGATATTGTATATTATTTGTGATTTGTTGTCTTTTATATAATTTCTTTCTATCGTCTTTTATTTTCTTCGCTACGGCGTCGTATATTTGTTGTGGTGGTTGTTTTCCGCCTTTGGGCGTGTATTTGCTCCCGTTTGGGGATGCTTCATTTATATTTAATTGTACCCATTTTTGGGGCTAGTTTTTACAAAGGAGGTGCTGCCAAAATTTTAAATAAAGAAAAGTTGGACTTTTAAAAAATTTGGGTTGTGATTTCAAATGTTTCAAAACTTCTATCATCTTTTCTTGTCTTTTAATGGTTTGGATTTCTGGGTTTTGGCTTTCTTTTACTGCGTTATGTCTGTAGGCGTTGCGTAGTATTAGGGCCGTTACGTGCCAATTTAGGGTCATGACAAAATACTAAACTGTAGGAGTAGAATCGACGTTAACTTATGAAACTAGCTTGACGGGATTTTTTGGGTAGTATCCGTTGAAAACCCTCAGGAGACAACACTCCTCCTACTAGGGACACCTAGAGGTTTAACGGCTTATTGTACAAGCTCAGTGCAATCGCGTTCCCTGCGAAAGTGAGGTTAGGATTTTTTGTGAATAATTGGTTTTGCTCGGGACGAGCAAAAGTTAAGTTTGGGGGTATTTGTTCATACCAGAATATTGCATTTAATACTGCCCATTCTTATGCTCGTTTGTTTATAGGCAGATGCTTTTAATCCGTGTTTGCTACATATTTACAGGTTACAGGTTCCTAGTCCAAAATGACGCAAATGATACAAAATCTCCACTGTTAAGCCAAAATCCAAAACATCTGTTGCTATCCACACGACCGGGTGAAAGGTTTGCCTAGCACCTCATGAAGGGTTTGGAAGTATCACATGAACCAAAGGTGGAGTCTTTAGGGTGCTAGGTTAACAAACATCGGATCGATCCTAGAAAAATTAGGGTTTCAAATTTTTCACATCATCATATGAAAGAAAAGCTAGGGTTTAGAGAGTACAACCTTTGTAGCTCCCTACGCTAGACTCCTCGGCTACTTAGGGTTTGAAAAAGCTCCGCTTGAACTCCTCAATGTCACCGATGATCCACCCGGAGTCCGCTTTGTCCAAGCTTGCAACTTTATCCGATCAAGTGGACGAAATCAAGCTAACACTCCAAACAAGTGGGCTAGACTTGTGTAGAATGGTGTTGTGGTTCTCTTTCTCACTTCAAAATCCAATCTTGATGAGTATATTGCTCACTACAAAGAACTAGAGAGCAAGATGAGAGAGGAAGAAGAAGACGATGGCAATATGAGAAGATGATAAGTTCAACTCACAAAAGAAAATAGAAAATATATCAATATATATTTTCCTCATCTCATATCAAACCATGGTTAGGATATTATTGAACTTGAGTTAAAAGCACAAAAGGAAAAGTAACCCATGGTCAAAAGGTGGGTGAGAATGGTTAGGTCAAGAGAAGAGTGTAGAAACAAATCAATAATGAACATTTTCCATTTTCCTTTTTGTTTTAAATCAAATGCAATTTAATCCATAAATAAAACCATGGTGTGAGTCTTATATTGCCACCATTTTCATGTATATAAAACCATGAAAGATGTATGTATGTATGTATGTGTATATGTACATCCATATGTGCATAAATCAATAAAGAAACTATACATGCATGCATACATCTATCATACTCAAGAAAGGATTTCAAGTGAGAAGCTAATGGTTAAATGATAAATCAACACTTGATTTATCAATCCGGCCATATCACATATGACCCCTACCAAAAGCAAGCCGCCCGACCAATATACGGTATCCTATACGCGCATTTTAATCGGGTCCATGCGCATATCGCATACGCGCACCACAACGTTTCGCCTGGACTAGGAAACTCCATTGTGGGACTCTGAGACTCGTCAATACGCCGGCAGTGGGTGATGATCATATCAAGCACCCCCAAGCCGCAAGCGGTCAGCTAAACGTAACGGCCACCCGGGTATTGAGCGATCAGAAGAGAACAAGCGAACCTGCTACAACTCCCGTCGAGCCGATCGGCAACACTTTCCTTACAGTCCGGTCTCCTCATCTGATATGTCGCATATCAAGTCTAGGGGTGGTAAACGTCAGACCCCAATAACCGATAATTCGTGCCGATGTGAGGCTCATAACGGGTCGAGAAACTACTGGTAACACTTACCAGCAAATCTCTGAATCAGCCCTGGCCAGGGACTTCCCTGTTACGGCCAATCGAGCACAGTACAACATCAACCCCCAATACCGGGAGAGACGAAACCCCTCCTATCGCTCATTCCCTCCATGTGACTCAGGACTGTACCCAAAAACCACCATTTTGCACGCCCTCATGGACGTGGTAAGGTGGAGATCAAAGCACAGTGGGAATCACACAAAACTCTATGACGATCTCGGGTCTACAGACTAACCTGTACAAGTGTCATCTGAGAACTGCCATCTGACGTGAGGTATAATACCATCTGGGAGTTCTCGGCGAGTCCGTCCAGTGTACCCAGTCTCCACTGAGAACCCGTATACCATCTCTGATGTCAAACACCAATGGATATGGGATCATCCAACGCCCATCTCATGGGTCGAGAAGCGTATACGCTAGTCTACACTGGTATATTGATGCCCCGTCACGATGCACCTACGACTAGGGACCTTGAAGGATGTACTTATGGACTACTATGTCCCCACTAGTATGATCTGCATCATAGTCCAGGTAGTCAAGTAAACATCATAAGGGCTTTACCAACATGTAACTATAAGACAGTTTAAAGAGACTAGTATACATGTTAAGATAAAGAGCAACCAGATAGCATACTATCATATCGAGCAAGAAAGTCATCTCTATATATGTCCAAGCATCCAATATAATATACATCATCTGTACAATACTGGCCTCTAGGGCATACATACAACTAACAATCTCCCACTTGCACTAGGGCCAGCTGCTGTAGTAACGCATACCGAGCATACCGAAGAGTCTCTCAAACCGTATCTAGGGAATGGCCTTCGTGAGTGGATCCGCTGTGTTGTTCTTTATGTCAACCCTCCTGACCTCGATCTCCCGGCGATCAACTATCTCCCGGATCAGGTGATACCGTCTCAGAATATGCCTGGATCGCTGATGGGACCTGGGTTCCTTGGCCAAAGCCACCGCTCCATTGTTATCGCAATACAAAGTTATTGGATGCTCAATGGATGGAACCACTCCAAGTTCAGTAATGAACTTCTTGATCCAGACAGCCTCTTTGGCAGCATCGTTGGCAGCGATGTATTCAGCCTCCATCGTCGAGTCTGCCACGGTTTCCTGCTTGGAACTCTTCCAGCTAACCGCCCCTCCGTAAAGGGTAAAGACAAATCCCGACTGCGACTTAGAGTCGTCCTTATCACTCTGGAAGCTCGAATCGGTAAAGGACTCTACTTGGAGTTCTCCGTTACCATACACCAAGAGCATCTCCTGTTGGCGATAGTGCCCTCAGAGTCAATTATTGAATCGCAGGTACGCGATTGCAATAATTGCGGAGGATCTATACCGGTAGGACAGTCTTACTCGAGATGATTGTATGCTATCTGGTTTGCCTTTATCAGTCGTGTACATGTTCAGGTGACTGATTACATGTTACACTTTGATAGAGCCCTTAGGATCTTGCTTTACCACCAATTGTATGATGGCGATCATATACGTGAGAGTTGGGTGGTTTATACGCATATCCTTAATTGTAGTCCCTAGCCGTGGGAGTTTCGAGACTGGGCATCGATACTCCGGAGTAGACTAGTGTGTACAGTCGAGACCCCGACGAGGGGCGGTGGCCGGTCTCACAAGCCACTGGTGTCAGTTGGATCACCTAAGATGTATACAGGTGCTCATTAGGTTATGAGTACACCGGACAGGACTCGCCGGGAACCTGCTAGTTGGTATTATACATATCGTCAGATAGCAGTTCCCAGGTGACATGTGTACAGGTTAGTTCATCGACCTGAGGTCGTCATTTGTCTCGTGTGAGTTCCCACTATGCTTTGATTTCTACCCTACCACGGCTCAAAGGAGTCATGCAAACAGGTAGTTTTTAGGTACAGTCCCGAGCCACATGGAGGCACGTGAGCGGATCGGCATGGGATTCGTCTCTCCCGGTATTGGGGGCGAGATCGTGCTGTGTCTAGGAGAGCCATTACACAAAGCCCACAGCCGTGGCAGGAGATTTACTGGTAGGTTCTCCAGTAGTATCTCAGGGTGTTATTGGGCTACACTCCGACACGACTTATACTGCTATTGGGGGTCTGACGTTACTAGCCCCCTAGGCAGATATGCGATACTCATTGACGAACTGACCGGACTGTATATACATTGTCACTGTTAGGCTCAGTAGGGTTTCCGGGTGAGTTCGCTCATCGGCCTCCCTTGAGGTCAGTCCATGGACAGCCGTGACGCATAGCTAGTGCCGCTGACGGTTTGTGGTTAAACCCACTGCCAGGGTACTGACGAGTCATTAGAGTCCCCCACAGACAGTTTCCCAAGTTCCGGCGAAACATTATAGAGGCCGTATGATTTTATGGCAGGGTTCGGAAAATGCACGTGCGTTTACGCACGTGTTATTTTTCGGGCAGTTGATACTGGTCGGCTTTGGTTTAAGCCGGATCCGAGTATTATATTGAGTAGATATAATATCTTTGTCTCAGTTGCATTTGTATTCGGTCGTAATACAAATGCGGGTATATTTATACAGTTACGGGGTTATCCTGAAATTCGTTTCGGGATCACTTTTGGAAGTTGCCAGTTTCCAGTTTTCTATCAGCCGTATTTAACATTTGGTTAAATACAGATTTTATCTTTTCTTGAGATGAGTGTGGAAGCTTCTAGAAGGTTCTAGAAGTGGTGAGGTGTTTAGTGAGTCATGGTTGCATTTAATGGTTTCATTAATGCTTGATGACTAGGTTAATGATTCATCATTTCTTTAAGTGTGTTCACACTTTGTGTTCACACTTGAGATATTTTCTTATTGTCACCTCCCCCTCTCCTACACTCACCCCCACCACTATATATGTGGCCGGTCCCTTCCCCCTCTCTCTCTCACTCTTACACACTTGAGTTTTCATCTGGTAAAAAAAAGATTATGATAGATTTTGGGGTGTATGGAATTTCACAGCTCATTTCATTCCATCACCCGATTCGAGTGGCAACTTCATTAACCGTTCGTCCATAGCTTTGGACGGAACGAGACAAAATCTTCTACTCATTCCCTACATCATTCTTGGTCGTCTCTTTTAGCAAACTTGACGACCGAGTTGCCTCGAGTCAGAGGCGGGAGCCCGTTTAAAGAATCGTTGACGTGGTGCCACCTGGACGAGCAGATCGGAGATCGACGAGATCAAAGTAGCCGCAACGAAGCGTGGGATGATGGTTGAAGACCGAAGGACTCGGATCGTTCGGTATAACATTTCTACCCACTTTGTAGTTTCTTAGTTTAGCAATAATGGCAGATCCGGGTTACGGTACACGATAGCGCCAGTTTGTAAAAAGTTTTTGTTCCGCATATGGCGTCTGTTAGACGGCCGGGGCGCTACCGTGGACTTACATCTCCTTAGTCCTTCGTAAGTACTTGAGAATGCTCTTCACAGCTGTCCAGTGACTCTCTCCAGGATCAGCTTGATACCTGCTCACTACACTTAGTGAGTATGCTATATCGGGTCTGGTACATAGCATCGCGTACATGATAGAGCCTACAGCCGAAGCATAGGGTATCCCTTGCATGCGAGCTCTCTCCAAATCAGTCTTAGGAGACATCTCTTTGGAGAGAGTGACTCCAGAGATCGTGGGTAAGTTCCCACGCTTGGATTCTTCCATACTAAACCTCTTTAGTATGGTGTCAATGTTCCTGGATTGGGACAATCCCAATATCCGTTTGGATCTATCTCTATAGATCCTGATTCCCAATATGCAGGAGGCATCACCAAGATCTTTCATTGAGAATCTTTGTGATAAGAAGAGCTTGACCGATTGCAGCATAGGAATATCATTTCCTATCAAGAGTATGTCGTCCACGTACAATACGAGGAAGACAACCTTACTCCCTGCCACCTTCTTGTAGATACAAGGTTCATCTACGTTTTTGATGAAATCAAACTCTTTGATAACGACATCAAAGCAGATGTTCCAACTCCGCGATGCTTGCTTTAATCCATAAATGGATTTAAGCAGCTTGCACACCTTCCCGCTGCTCCCACTATCTACGAAGCCCTCTGGCTGAGTCATGTACACGCACTCTTCTAAATCACCATTTAGAAAGGCGGTCTTAACATCCATTTGCCAGATTTCGTAATCATGATACGCAGCGATGGCAAGCATGATCCGGATGGATTTAAGCATAGCCACTGGAGAAAAGGTTTCGTCATAGTCCACTCCTGGTCTTTGACGAAAATCCTTTGCAACAAGTCTAGCTTTGAAAGTCTCCACTTTCCCATCTACACCAAGTTTTTTCTTGAAGATCCACTTGCTCCCAATGGGTTTTACCCCTTCAGGAGCATCTTCCAAAGTCCATACTTTGTTGGTGTACATGGATTCCATCTCGGACCGCATAGCATCCAGGCATTTCACTGAGTCCCCACTCGTGATGGCCTGCTCGAAGCTAGTTGGGTCATCATCCTCCATGATGCAATCCTCGCTCCCACCATCCATGAGAAAACCGTAGTATATTTCAGGTTGGTGAGGAACCCTACTAGATCGGCGGAGTGGCTGGGGTTCATTGGGAACTACGGAATTCTCTGGTTCCACCAGATCTTCTGTTGCAGCTTTTGTAGCTGGAACCTCTTCCAGTTCTACCTCATGACCAATAATCTCTTTTTCAAGAAATTCCTTTTCTAAAAAGGTGGCATGCCGAGAAACAAACACTCTTTGTTCCTCAGGGTGGTAGAAGATATACCCTTGTGAATTCTTGGGATATCCTATAAATTTGCATAGAACAGACCGTGCCTCGAGTTTGTCCGGATTTTGTCGTTTGACATAGGCTGGACAACCCCATATCTTAACATAGTTAAGACATGGTCTCTTCCCTTTCCATATCTCATATGGAGTGGTAGGCACAGATTTGGTGGGGGCCATATTCAATAGATGTATGGTTGTTTCAAGCGCATACCCCAAGAAGGAAATAGGCAACTAAGCTGCGCTCATTATGGAGCGCACCATATCTAATAGGGTGCGGTTCCTCCGTTCTGATACACCGTTGTGCTGTGGTGTATATGGAGGAGTCAGCTGAGAGAGAATCCCATTCTCTTTTAGGAAGTCCAGGAATTCACTGCTCAAGTATTCTCCTCCTCGATCAGATCGAAGGATTTTAATACTTTTTCCGGTTTGGTTCTCGACTTCTTGTTTATATTCTCTAAATTTCTCAAAAGCTTCAGACTTATGTCTTATTAAGAACACATGTCCGTATCTTGAGAGATCGTCAGTGAATGTAATGAAGTACGAAGAACCATCCCTGGCATGTGTAGACATGGGACCGCATACATCACTATGTATCAGTCCCAAGAGTTCGGTAACTCTTTCTCCGTGTCCCGTAAACGGAGTTTTGGTCATCTTGCCTTTGAGACATGACTGGCAAGTGTCATAAGATGAAAATTCGAACTGTTTCAAATATCCATCCTTATGCAACTTAGCCAGTCGTGTCGCATTGATGTGACCCAGTCTACAATGCCGCAAGAAGGATTCGTTCAGTTCTGAACTCTTCCTCTTGTGTGTGTTTTTTATGCTCAGAACTGTTGATTGATTTAGAACATAAATGCCATTGCACAACGTGCCTGATCCAACCAACTTTTGGTTACGGAAAATGTTCATAACATTATCCTGTAATACAAAATTATATCCCTCTTTACTCAACAAAGAAACCGATATAATGTTGCATATCAGGTTCGGCATGTAATAGCATTCATTCAGAACCAATGTATTACCAGTTGGTAATGCAAGGTGATATTCCCCGACAGTCTTAGCTGCAACAATTGCACCATTTCCAACTCTAATGTCTTTATCACCTTCTCCAAGTTCTCTACCTTTCCTGAGCCCATGTAACTGATTACATATATAGGATCCTGACCCGGTATCTAATACCCAGGACGTAGGGAAAATGGAGAAACAGTTCTCTGTAACGAACACACCCGAAGAAAATGCATCAACATGTACTTCCTTCATTCGGGTGGCATGGGAATCCTGGTATTCCCCCATATCCTGTTCAGTCCTATAACTCTTATAAGAAAGAACGGAACCAACGTTCCCCAGCACAGTATAACATGCGGGTTCGGTCAATACATCCATATTATTATCTTGATTAAGGCATGACATGGTCGCTACCTGGAGAGAGAGAGAGAAGAAAACACTTTAGCGTATGCTCTTGCAAGATCAGATTAGTTATTATCTTATCTAATCAGGATGGCTCCCACTGGTTTTTATCAAATCTTCCTTCAAACCCTAAAAGGAAAGACTAGCCGGGATTAATTACACCTTACAACTTCGTCGATCTTTCAGCCAGGCCAGTGTCGGTACTTTGAGGGAGGTTCCCCGTGCTTTCGCACGGACCTAATTAAAGTAAACCTCGTTTTCCCAGAGGCGTAACCCCGTTGACACCTTTCTAGACACCTACTTGATCGGCTAATTGTCCTATGTAAAACTCTCCCAGGAGTAACAATTACTCGCAGTGGGTATCGGGATCCAACTATCTAATAGAAGGTATGCAATCTCATTGCAAATTTCAACACTTGAAATTCCCGATAATATTTTGCCCCTAACGTGCTATGACCTTGACGAAAGCCAACAAACCATAGCCCGCTAGTCAAGTTCAACCCGTACATTTCTTGACTGAATTAAACCCACCCGCACGATCCTTGACGAAAGCCAACAAAGCCGTACGACTACCCTAATCTAGTCGCATCATATGCAGCAGATAAGCAGCATATAGCTACCGCACACTACACCTTGACGAAAGCCAACAAATGTAGCACGAATACTATATACAACTTATCTGAAATGACGGAGGGCTACGACAGGTTTTTCTGGAAACCTATTGCGTAATGAACTTGATATTGTTGTAGAATCGAATGAATTTTGAAATGGAGTGTTCTTGAGGCTTTTCTAGTTTTGCTAAAGGGGTCACTCCCGGTGAAGGGATCGTCGGCCCTTTCCTCGTCGAATGGGGTGCGGGATATATCATATATATCACTATGCAAAGCAGAAACTATAGAAGCAATCAAAAGACAAACCGAGTGTGTAGCATCTGCCAGTTATTGCTAAAGGGGTCACTCCCGGTGAAGGGATCTCGGCCCTTTCCTCATCGAATAAGGTGCAGGGTATATCATATATACCGCTATGCAAAACAAAACTGTAGCTACCCTTTTTATTTGAAAATTTGATTCTACAACATCTTTTAGGTTTCTTTTCTTTCATTAATCACATTAATGAAGTCCCATCATTTAATTCACCTAAACATCACAGATAAATACGACGTACACTTATGCCATCTGCATTTGTCTCGATGTCCCCTCATGCACCGTTAGGTTAGGTAACTAACGGCAGAGCAGGGCAGGGCTAGCGCGGGTGTAAAACATAAGTAACGCCTATATAATATATCATATATACTATATATTGTATTCATCACAGAACATATCTAATGATCACATCACAGATATCGCAGCAGAAACATAGATATAATGTGGGATATACTAGGACGTCCGTATTTAGTATTTAGCCAACAAAAGAAAATACGGATTCCACAGTCGCGATGAATAGCCAAGCCCACACCCTGGACCCCTACGAGAGCGGCAAGAGACCCTACCAATTCTGGAGTTTAGGAGACCCGGTCTCGACTCCTCGAGATGGCCTCCCACTGAACCCCAGAACCCGGTCACCTGTGCTCCCCTCCTTGGGTCCATCCTAATGCGGAAAAGTAAATAATATACAACACCGGTGACACAACCTCAACCCGGAAGTGCCCCAAATAAAAGAATATTACATTACATTTTAATTTACATGAATGAAAATATAAAACTCTCATCTCACATAAAAAAAACCCGGCTATTCAATTGCGACAATCCTGCAGATCATATCTCAGCAACACATAATATCTTATATCATCAACGTAAGTAAGTATGCATACACCGATTGTCGTCGACGTATAGCAACGACAATCGGTAAATACATACTACGCTTACGGTCACAGAAAAGAAAGTGTAAAACTGCAATATCTGGAATCCACATTCTCTTTAGACATCGTAAATGCGAAGTATCACATACCTCGTATTTCATGTCTTATAATATGAATTCCACACATTGCATCTCATTCCAGATAATTAGACGGTATTAAAGTTTTCGAAAGAATTATCAAATACCCAAAATTCCCTAAACCTCAACACTTGAGCGGAGTTCAAAATCCCGGAGTGTGACACAGTAGTAGCGGTCCAGCCGTAGAAGGGTCAAGCCAACGCCTCACATGTGGCACGCCGTACTGCCCCAAACCCTAAGGTTCAAAAGGCAGTTCAAGACGGTCACATAATCAAGTTAAGGTTTGTTGTCTTCTAGAGGGTCCACCACAAACAAACTTGCACGTATTTCCGAAAGATTTTAAACCCCGTGAAAAGTGAGCAAATGATACTCGTTCAAATACTTCAATACATTCTAATTTATCCGGAAAAGAAACGAAATGAAAATTCCGATCGAATCGTCGAGTCCAAAACCATCTCCAGAATTTTCAACAGTATATTCAGATTAAACATACTCAAAACAATGTACAAGCAGTTTAAGGAGTTACTGTGCAAAAACGAAGCCATGAAGCCACTATATGGCCGCGGAGCCGCGGCTTAAGCCAAGCTTTGCCGCGGTTCCGCAGCGGTTTGTTCATATCATGGGTTCGTATTTCACAGTATTTCTTATATTTTCCTGCTGTATTTTTTAAGTATTTTTAATTCTGAAAAAAACCAGATTTTAAAAAATGTCCAGAGAGCATTCTAAAAGGCCGTATTTCGGTTCGATCGGAGTTTTAACTTCGTAAAATAGTCGCCTAATGTTCTAGGTTGGCTCTGATACTAGTGAAAGGTTAGCCTAGCACCTCATGAAGGGTTTGGAAGCATCACATGAACCAAAGGTGGAGTCTTTAGGGTGCTAGGTTAACAAACATCGGATCGATCCTAGAAAAATTAGGGTTTCAAATTTTTCACATCATCATATGAAAGGAAAGCTAGGGTTTAGAGAGTACAACCTTTGTAGCTCCCTACGCTAGACTCCTTGGCTACTTAGGGTTTGAAAAATCTCCGCTTGAACTCCTCAATATCACCGATGATCCACCCGGAGTCCGCTTTGTCCAAGCTTGCAACTTTATCCGATCAAGTGAATGAAATCAAGCTAACACTCCAAACAAGTGGGCTAGACTTGTGTAGAATGGTGTTGTGGTTCTCTTTCTCACTTCAAAATCTAATCTTGATGAGTATATTGCTCACTACAAAGAACTAGAGAGCAAGATGAGAGAGGAAGAATAAGATGATGGCAATATGAGAAGATGATAAGTTCAACTCACAAAAGAAAATAGAAAATATATCAATATATATTTTCTTCATCTCATATCAAACCATGGTTAGGATATTATTGAACTTGAGTTAAAAGCTCAAAAGGAAAAGTAACCCATGGTCAAAAGGTGGGTGAGAATGGTTAGGTCAAGAGAAGAGTGTAGAAACAAATCAATAATGACCATTTTCCTTTTTCCTTTTTGTTTTAAATCAAATGCAATTTAATCCATAAATAAAACCATGGTGTGAGTCTTATATTGCCACCATTTTCATGTATATACAACCATGAAGGATGTATGTATGTATGTATGTGTATATGTACATCCATATGTGCATAAATCAATAAAGAAACTATACATGCATGCATACATCCATCATACTCAAGAAAGGATTTCAAGTGAGAAGCTAATGGTTAAATGATAAATCAACACTTGATTTATCAATCCGGCCATATCACATATGACCCCTACCAAAAGCAAGCCGCCCGACCAATATATGGTATCCTATACGTGTAAGTCCACGTTGCCCACCCCGGTGCTTGCGGGGAGGCGGAAACCGGAATAAAAATCGGATTTTTATGAGCTTAGGCAACATGGACTATGCTTAGAAGGATCTTTGCTAAACAAAAACTTGCTAAAGCTAACTAGTAACTAGCTAAGTGCTAGAAAGGTTATACCTTGGGCTCTTAGTCCTTCTCTCCTTACTCCTTGGAGTAGTGGAAGGAGATCACCTTGTCGTCTTCTCCCGTCAAAGAAAGATCCACCCGAAAGCCTCAACCTTTGGCTTCAACTCCAAGCTAGAAGTAACTAGGGTGCAAGAAGTGCTAATACTTGAACCCTAGATGAGAGTAGAGAAGATCAAGAGAGGGTTTTTCTCAAGCTCAAGTGTTTCTCAACACATGAGAGGGAGAGAGCTTGAGGGAGAGGAAGAACAAGAGAGAGAAAGGATATGATAGAATGAGAAATAATGAACCATTCTCACTAATATGTGTATATTATTTTAATTAAATAATTAGCTAGATAATTGTCATGGTTAATCATGATATGACCATTATCATTTCAATTTGCAAGGATCAAAAAGCATCTTCCAAAAGAAATGATGATGGTCAAAGTGTTAACCTAGGTCAACAAGTCAATAAGGTCAAATGGTCAACATCCATAACCATGCACAATTATTTAAACTAATTATCAATTAACTATAATACACACATAATCATTAGGGTTAGTAAAATGACAATAGCCATTAACCCTAATGAAGGTCCTCTCCCTCTGTCTCAAGTAACTGTGCATACGCACCCGCATCCGTGATCCGAGGAACACGAATACAATGAGAAAAACCAATCTCAAATCATATACTAGGATCCGGCTTAAACCAAAGCCCGCTAGTATAAACTGTCCGGACAGCAAACGTGCACAAGTGCGCGAATGTGAACGAACCCTGTCGCAAAACCATGCGACCTCTACTCATTTTGCCTAAAGGCGAATAGCTCTCTGTGTGGGACTCTAAAGACACGACACTACGCTGGCAGTGGGTTTAACCACAGACCGCAAGCGGCACTAGCTGTACGTAACGGTCCCCAGGTAGATGTCGATAAGAAGACTGACGAGGTGAACCCCATCTGAACTCCTACTGAGCCTGTATGTGACAATCTGCGTATAGTCCGGTCTGTTCGTCTGATACATCGCATGGCGGGCCTAGGGGGGCGGTGAACGTCAGTCCCCTAATAGCGGTACAAGTCGTGTCGGAGTGTAGCCCAGAACACCCTGAGATAACACTGGAAACCTACCAGTATATCTCGCTTGCCCTGGCCAGGGACTACTCGTGTAATGGCTCTCCTGGACACAGCGCGATGTCAACCCCCAATACCGGGAGAGACGAATCCTTTCTAACCGTCACTGCCTCCAAGTGCTTCGGGACTGCACCCAAAAACTACCTGTTTGCACGACTCCTTTGAGCCGTGGTAAGGTAGTAATCAAAGTGCAGTGGGAACACACTCGAGGCGAAGTGACAGTGTCAAGTCAACGGACTAAGCTGTACTCATGTCACCTGGGAACTGATAACTGACGATAGGTATAATACCAACCAACAGTCCCGACGAGTCCTGTCCAGTGTACTCGTAACCCAACGAGCACCCGTATACTATCTCAGGTACGACGTACTGACGGCTGTGGGACAGACCGTCTCCCACACTGGGATGAGAAGCGCATACGCTAGTCTACTCCGGAGTATCGATACCCTGTCTCGATAGTCCAACGACTAGGGACCTGTATAAGGATGTGCTTATAGATCACCCAGCTCCCACGAGTGTGAGCGCCATCACAACGCTGGTAATCAAGCAAAGATCCTAAGGGCTCTACTAATATGTATAACAGCAATATGCTAAAAGAAACACATGCACATATTAAAGCAGAGACAAACCAAGTAGCATACTACCATTTCGAGCAAGATTGTATATACAACTGTGAATATCCCAAGCTTCCATCAAGTAATATACAAACTAGTATGATATAATAATGGCCTCTAGGGCATATACACTAACAATACGCGCATTTTAATCGGGTCCATACGCATATCGCATACGCGCACCACAACGTTTTGCCTGGACTAGGAAACTCCATTATGGGACTCTGAGACTCGTCAATACGCCGGCAGTGGGTGATGATCATATCAATCACCCCCAAGCCGCAAGCGGTCAGCTAAACGTAATGGCCACCCGGGTATTGAGCGATCAGAAGAGAACAAGCGAACCTGCTACAACTCCCGTCGAGCCGATCGGCAACACTTCCCGTACAGTCCGGTCTCCTCGTCTGATATGTCGCATATCAAGTCTAGGGGTGGTAAAC
This sequence comes from Agapanthus africanus, assembly GCA_030015575.1. Taxonomy (NCBI): domain Eukaryota; kingdom Viridiplantae; phylum Streptophyta; class Magnoliopsida; order Asparagales; family Amaryllidaceae; genus Agapanthus; species Agapanthus africanus. Next base: position 246,088,002 of record JASDDO010000004.1, on the reverse strand, counting down.
GTCAGACCCCAATAACCGATAAGTCGTGCCGATGTGAGGCTCATAACGGGTCGAGAAACTACTGGTAACACTTACCAGCAAATCTCTGAATCAGCCCTGGCCAGGGACTTCCCTGTTACGGCCAATCGAGCACAGTACAACATCAACCCCCAATACCAGGAGAGAAGAAACCCCTCATATAGCTCATTGCCTCCATGTGACTCGGGACTATACCCAAAAACCACCGTTTTGCACGCCCTCATGGACGTGGTAAGGTGGAGATCAAAGCACAGTGGGAATCACACAAGACTCTATGACGATCTCGGGTCTACAGACTAACCTGTACAAGTGTCACCTGAGAACTGCCATCTGACGTGAGGTATAATACCATCTGGGAGTTCTCGGCGAGTCCGTCCAGTGTACCCAGTCTCCACTGAGCACCCGTATACCATCTCTGATGTCAAACACCAATGGATATGGGATCATCCATCGCCCATCTCATGGGTCGAGAAGCGTATACGCTAGTCTACACTGGTATATCGATGCCCGTCTCGATACACCTACGACTAGGGACCTTGAAGGATGTACTTATGGACTACCATGTCCCCACTAGTATGATCTGCATCATAGTCCAGGTAGTCAAGTAAACATCCTAAGGGCTTTACCAACATGTAACTATAAGACAGTTTAAAGAGACTAGTATACATGTTAAGATAAAGAGCAACCAGATAGCATACTATCATATCGAGCAAGAAAGTCATCTCTATATATGTCCAAGCATCCAATATAATATACATCATCTGTTCAATACTGGCCTCTAGGGCATACATACAACTAATACCGGGAACGTCGGAATTTTTTTCGGATCAAATGAAACCCGGGGCTCTAAGATTATCCACCATTCTGTATTGTTGGCTGAGATTCTGTGATGTTGCTTATTATCATGCCTAGGACGAATGTTATATATACTTATATATATACTAGTAGATATTGTATATGTTTTTCACCCGCGCTAGTCCAGCCCCCGCTCTGTCGTTAGTTAAGTAACAACGGGTGATGACGGGCCCCGTGGCGAATGTGGATGGCATATACGTACATCGTATTTTCGTTCTTTTCTGGTGTGATGGATTAAACTGATGGGACCACATTAATTTTTATTAATGCAAGAAAATAAACCTAAAAGATATTGTTGGAACAAATTTCGAAAAACTACAGTAATATTCTTTCGCTTTGCATAGTGGTATTCGGTCATGAATATCCAGCACCTCATTCCAGGAGGCAAGAGCCGAGATCCCTTCGCGTGGAGTGACCTCTTGACCAAAAGTCTATACTGTAGATTACTCTGTTTTTTCAAAACCACAAGTTTTCAAAAGCAGAGCCTAAACCACTCCTTTTCAAAACTACTCAGGTTCCTTCAACGATATCAAGTTCATTACGTTAACGGGTTTTTCGCCAAAAACCCAGTCGTAGCCCTCCATCATTTTGGATTGGTACTGCTTAGTATTTGTGCTGCGTATTTCGATCTGTAGTCGAGGCATAGGGTTCGGTAACTATGTAATACTTTTCCGTTGCATGTTAATGCGATTGGTTAGGACAGTCATACGATCATTTTGATCTTTAGTCAAGTCTCGTGCGGGTGGGTCTAATGCAATCAGGATAATAACGGGTAGAACTTGACTAGGTCCTTTTGACATTTTGATCTTTAGTCAAGGTCACTTGGGTCCTAGGGGAAAAAACCACATCGGGAGTTTCAAATATACAGGAAACTTGCAGATTTAGCATACCTTCTGGAGTGTGATGACTAGAGTGGATTCCATCTAGTGCATAACACAATGATACTTGGATCCCGATCCCACTGATGAATAGGATTACTCTCAAGAGATTATCTCACTTAATAATCAATGATATAAACCAAGTAGGTGTCTAGAACGGTGTTAGCGGGGCTACGCCTCCAGGAAAAAGAGGTTATGTAATTAAGGAACTTCGCGAAAGTATTGGATAACCTCCCTCGAAGTACCGACACTAGCCTGGCTGAAAGGTTAAGCAAGTATTGTGACGTGCGATTAATCCTGACTAGTTCTTCTTTTAAGGTTTGAAGAAGAATTTGAGGAAACAGTGGGAGCCATCCTGGTTTGATAAATCAATAACCAATCTAATCTTGCAAGAGCGCACGCTGAGTGTTTCTTTTCTCTCTCCAGGTAGCAACCATTTCACGCCCTAATCAAGATAATAAAATGTATCGCTTGACCGATCCGAATTCTTATTCGGGACTGGGGACCGTCAGTTCAGCTCTAAACTATAACAACAGTCATGAGTATGAGCTTAGGAAAGGGGACCACATGGATTCCTTGATGACCCCAACAAAGAAGAGGCACACTATTGTGTCTTCTTCAGGTGCTTTTGTTATTGAGAACTATTTTTCGGTCATTCCTACCTCCTGGGTACTAGATATCGGATCAGGATGTCATATCTGTAATTTATTGCAGGGACTGATAAAAAGTAGGATAGTTGGACCAGGTGATATGTCCCTCAGAGTAGGGAACAGAACATAAGTCAATGCTGCTGTCGTCGGTAAATATCACCTAGCATTGCCAAGAGGCAATACTATGATTTTGAAAAACTGCTACGATGCACCTTCCATGGTTTGCAACATCATATTAGTTTCTTTACTTGATAAAGATGGATATAAGTTTGTTCTTGATAGAAATATCATTAACATTTACCTTAATCAGGTATTGGTTGCAGAAGGTACACTGTGTAATGGTATCTATATTCTTAATCAAAACACAGTTCTCAGTATACAAAACACACGCAAGAGGAAGAGTTCAAATGTGAACGAATCCTACTTGTGGCATTGTAGACTTGGTCATATCGGAGAGAAAAGACTGAGTAAGTTGCATAAAGATGGATTTTTGGATACGTTCAAATTTTCATCTTATGAAACTTGTCAATCTTGTCTCAAAAGGAAAGATGACCAAATCTCCGTTCACCGGACACGGAGAAAGAGCAGCAGAGCTCTTGGGACTCATACACAGTGATGCATATGGTCCAATGTCTATACATGCAAGGGGTGGGTTCTCGTACTTCATCACACTCACTGACGATCTCTCTAGGTTCGGATATGTGTATCTTATGAAACACAAATCTGAAACTTTTAAGAAATTGAAAGAATTTAGAAATAAAGTAGAGAACCAAACTGGCAAAAGTATCAAGATCCTCCGATCTGATAGGGGAGGAGAGTACTTAAGCACGGAATTCCAAGATTACCTAAAAGAGAATGGAATTCTCTCTCAGCTTACTCCTCCGTATACACCACAGAACAACGGTGTATCGGAGTGGAGGAACCGCACCCTATTGGATATGGTTCGCTCCATGATGAGTAATGCCGAGTTACCTCTTTCATTTTGGGGATTTGCGCTTGAAACAACAGCCTACCTATTGAATCAGGTTCCATCTAAATCTGTGCCTAAGACTCCATATAAAGTATGGAGTGGAAAGAAACCATGTCTTAAATTCATTAAGATATGGGGTTGTCCGGCTTATGTGAAAACGCAGAAACCGGACAAACTAGAGGCACGATTAGTTTTATGTAAGTTTGTAGGATATCCAAAACATTTAATGGGATATCTGTTCTATCACACCGAGGAACAGAAGGTGTTAGTTACTCGCCACGCCACCTTTTTATAGTGGCAATTTCTTGCAAAAGAAACAAGTGGGAGCGCGGTAGAATTGGAAGAAATTCCAGAAGTACAAACTATAACTGAAGGTTTAATAGAACCAGTAGATTCAATAATCCCATACGAACCTCAGCCACTCCGCAGATCTGGTAGGATTTCTCATCCGCGCGAGAGATACTACGGTTTTCTCATTGATGGGGATTGAGAGGATTGCATCTTGGAAGAAGATGATCCTACTAGTTTTAGGCAAGCCATTATCAGTAGGGACTCTGATAAGTTGATGGATTCTATGCGATCCGAAATGGAGTCCATGTATGCCAATAAAGTGTGGACCTTGGATATTGCTCCACCTGGGATAAAACCAGTTGGATGCAAACAGATCTATAAAAGGAAATTTTGTGTAGATGGGCAGGTGGAAACCTATAAGGCTACACTCGTTGCAAAAGGTTTTCGTCAAAGACCAGGTGTGTACTATGACGAAACCTTTTCTCCAGTGGCTATGCTCAAATCCATTCGGATTCTACTTGCCATTGCTGCCTTCCATGACTATGAGATCTGGCAGATGGACGTAAAAACGGCTTTTCTGAACGGAAGTTTAGAAGTGTGCGTTTATATGGATCAGCCGGAAAGTTTCGTAGACAGTGGGAGAAGCGGAAAGGTGTACAAGTTGCTCAAATCCATTTATGGATTGAAACAGGCATCGTGGAGCTGGAACATCTGTTTTGATGAAACAATCAAGGAATTTGACTTCATCAAGAACGAAGATGAGCCTTATATTTATAAGAAGATTGTTGGACGAACTGTCGTGTTCCTAGTCTTATACGTGGACGACATTCATTTGATAGGAAATGAAATTCCTATGCTACAATCGGTCAAGCTATTCTTATCACAAAGGTTCTCCATGAAGGACCTGGGTGATGCCTCGTACATTCTGGGGATTAAGATCTACAGAGATAGATCCAAGCGATTACTGGGATTTTCACAGTCCAGGCACATAGAGACCGTACTAAAGAGATTTAGTATGGAAGATTCCAAACGTGATAACATACCTGCATTGCACGGAATCACCCTCTCTAAGGAGATGTCTCCCAAGACTGACGAGGAGAGGGTTCGCTTGAGCACAATACCCTACGCTTCGGAGGTAGGATCTATAATGTTTGTGATGCTATGTACAAGGCCAGATGTAGCTTATGCGCTAAGCGTGGTGAGCCGGTATCAGTCAAACCCAGGTGAGGACCACTGGACAGCAGTAAAGAACATTCTCAAATACCTGAGAAGGACTAAGGAGATGTTCTTGGTTTACGGTAATAGTGACCTAAAGGTCGAGTCCTTTACCGATTCAAGCTTCCAGAGCGACAAGGATGACAACAAGTCTGTCTCGGATTTTATGTTTACCATCAACGGAGGGGCGGTGTGTTGGAAGAGCTCCAAACAGGTTATCGTTGCATAATCGACGATGGAGGCTGAATACATTGCTGCAAGCGATGCCGCAAAAGAGGCGGTATGGATAAAGAAGTTCATTAATGAACTTCAGGTCGTTCCGTCCATTGTTGACCCAATACCTTTGTATTGCGATAACAATACGGCTATAGTTTTAGCGAAGAAACCACGGTCTCATCAGAAATCCAGGCACATCTTAAGGCGGCATCACCTGATCAGGGAGATCGTAGATCGCCTGGAGATCGAGGTCTGGAGAGTGGATACAAAAGACAACACTGTGGATCCATTCACCAAGGCCCTTCCTCAAGCACAGTTAGAGATACATTTTGAGATGTTGGGTATGCAGTACGCCAACAACTGGCCCTAGAGCAGACGTTGGATACTCGGTACGCCAATATATGGCCTTAGTGCTAGTGGGAGATTATTGGATATGTATGCCCTAGAGGCTATTATTGTATATGTATACATATGGATGCTTGGACATATATATGTACAGGACAGTCTTGCTCGATATGATAGTATGCTATTTGGTTTGACTTTATCTTAACATGTGTATGTTTTACTTGCTATTACATATCTTTTATACATGTTGATAAAGCCCGTAGGATCAATACTAGACTACCTGCATTGTGATGGCGATCATACTTGTAGGAGCTGGGTAGTCGGTATGCACATCCTTAAATGGTCCCTAGTCATAGGAGTATCGAGACTGGGCCTTGATATTTCAGAGTAGACTAGTGTGTACGTTTCTAGACCCCGACGAGGGGTGATGGTTTGGTCCCATAACCATTGGTCTTTAGACCTAAGATCATATACAGGCACTCACTAGGGGTGAGTACACCGGACGGACTCACCGAGAACTTCCAGATGGTATTGTACCTATCGTCAGGAGGAAGTTCTCAGGTGACATGAGTACAGGTTAGTCTTTAGACCTATGATCGGCATTTGTCTCGTGTGAGTTCCCACTGTGCTTTGATCACTACACTACCACGGATCTACAGAGTCATGCAAACAGGTTTTGGTTGGGTACAGTCCCGAGCTACATGGAGGTAGTGAGCGGTTGTCGGGGATTCGTCTCTCCCGGTATAGGAAGTCGATATCGCACTGTGTTCGATTGGTCAGGACAATAAGACCTTGGCCAAGGCAGTTGGGATTTACTGATAGGCTAATCAGTAGTTTCCCGGATTGGTCCTGAGCCACATCAGCATGACTTATCGGGTTATTAGGGTCTGACGTTTACCACCCCCTAGACCCGGTATGCGATACTTTCAGACGAAGAGAACGGACTGTACGGAGATTGTCACAGATAGGCTCAGTAGGGATCCGGATGTGTTTGCTCGTTAGCCTTCCTTTTCGACAGGTACCCGGGTAGCCGTTACGTACAACTAGTGCCGCTGACGTGCTTGTGATTATCGGTTTATCCAGTAACTCACTGCCGGCGTACTGTCAAGTATTTAGAGTCCCACACAGAGGGTTTCCCTGGTTAAGGAGAAATGTTGTAGCAGCCGTATTGGATACGTGCAGGGTCTCGATAGATTGATGTACTTTGTACTCGGACTTTTGATCGAACAGTTGGAAATACTAGCCGGCTCGGGTATGAGCCGGATTATTAAATCAAGTATTGATTTAATAGTTTACATATATGTATTTCGATATGTATATTCTAGTATTATGTTCTTCGTGTTATTCTATCTCTTTGGGCATTCGGATTTTTATCCGAATGCAGGTATGTATATACAGCAGACTGTAATCCGTATTTATTACAGATTACCTTCTAGGAGGTGGCCACCTCATTATGTTTTTTCCATTTATTTGATAAATGGAAATGAGGTGTAAAGTGAGAGGTATTGGCAGAAATGTGATAACCATGCTTCAATATTTAACAAATGAATTTTAATTCATTTAGAGTTACTATTGAATCATGGTTGTTGATTGTTTATTCAAGAAATTCATACATAAAACCTTTGTGCTGAATTTCTCTCTCATGGTTGCTTTATTATTTTCTTGAGCTCCCATTTTGCTTCACTTTCCTCCTTCCTCTTGAGTTTCCCCCACCCTCATCATCTTCCTCTTCACTACCCTTCTCATGAGTTGAGAAACAAGTGAAGAGGCAAGAAAAGAGATAGCAAACACTTAGGTTTCCACACTACATCCTAGACTACTTGGTTTAGCAACCCAAGTTCTCTAGTTTCTCCTTTTGTTACTTAGTTTGGAGCTAGATCCATGGATCATATCCCTCGGGTGGATCATCTAGGACAAAGGAGGGATGGAGAGCAAGCTCGATCCCGGAGGACCGATGGAGCCGGAAATGGAGATCGAACAAGTTCAAAGTGGCCACTTGGAGCACATGACGAGGAAAGAAGACCGAAGGACTTGGGTCGCTTGGTGAGATTTCTTCATCATAGTAGATAGCACTACTACTTTTGCTAGTTAGGTTTATGGTAAAGATATGGGTTAAAAGTTATTCTAGTTCCACGTTTTAATCGTTAGAAAAAATTTTGTTCCGCATTTGGTCACGGTAGTTGGCCGGGGCACTAGGGTAACCTTTCAATTCCTCCTCACCGGTGGAGATGACTTTGGAGATCCTTGACACGGCGGAGGAAAAAATTGACTGCTTTCAGGAAGCAGGTCTGATCACGAAGCCTTTAAGGGACTGCTTCGTCCACCTGCTGAGTCAGATACGGGGCTCGGTGGGCTGTCATGTCTGCTTTTGCCGACGAGCACAACGTTGATCGGTAGGGAGCGATTTTTCGCGAGAATCATCTTTTTGACATGGTAGAGAGGGCTAGGAGAGAGTTAAGAAACTTTGTATGTTGTTTCACTAATCCTTATAGTCCAGATCCATTGTTTGGGGATCTTTTCTCCATGGAATGAAATGTTAATTTTAAAAACATGTTTTCATTGTCGCTTAATGAATATTTCAAAAATCACCACTTGATAATGAAACTTTTAATCAAGTTAGTGAATGTTGAGTATAAGTTAGTGACTTTAAAGATGAACTTATTGAAACCAAATGCCTAAACATATGTATCCCTCAAAATGTCATTTCTAGGCTAATGATGTGCTTAACTGATTGTTTTAACCCACTCGCGTTATAGTTTGACACTATGCTCATTAGCTTAAATTATTGTTAACTGTATGAAAACCCCATTCTTTTGAAACTATTTGACCCAGACCCTTTTGTTCGAATTCCTTAGCACCCTCACTAGGTTTTTAGAAGTATCAAGTATACAATTTTAAAAAATCTAGTGTGCTAAGAAATGCTAACCTAGAATTGAACTAGAGAATTAGGGTATAACTAAGCAAGTAAACAACTTTACTCTAAGTGAAGAAGTAATACAACCTTTGTAGACCGGTCCTTCACTTCTAAAGCTCCGTGTAGTAGTCCCTTAGCTCTAAGTAGTGGTCTCCCGGACTCTCCTTAGGCTCCACTAGGCGAAAGGGACGAGCTTGCTCAAAGATCTTCGAGGCCGAAGATGATCTACGTCGAGAAATCTCTAACTCAAGCTTCTTCTTCATTAATTGGGAAATAGTGAAAGAAACAAGCAATACTAAATGGCTAGTTTGGTATATATTGGTGAAGTAGGAATTTTGCTCACTTTAGAATTATTTTTCTCGCTTTCTTTGTTCATGATCAGTCGAAAATACTGCATTTTTAACACGGCAATTTCCCTATCTTTTGCACTCATCTAGAAGTGTTCGGCATTCATATTACACATATTAGCAAAACAGTCCTGAAATATCAGATTACATGTGTTATACTCTAAAACAGACATTTATGAGGGAAATTGTGTGTTTATCATGGCATCGCATCATCCCTGTATTGGGCAACACTTGTTTCGAGATTTGTGCAGGAAATTGCAGGAACAAAGCCAAAAGAAGCTGATAAAAAATACACCAACTTCAAGTCTTGAGCTCTGGTAGCAATCTAGAGGGAAATATTAAATTCAACATATCAGAAAATGGCCGAAGTGTCAGGCCCAACAATTACCAGAAGACCCAAGCCCTGAGGCTTCAGAAGTGCCGCGGATCCGCGGCGGGAGCCAGCTTGCGCCGCGGAACCACGGCGGCTTGACGGCTTTAACGGCTCAATTTTCTACACGTGGCTATTTGTAACTTCCCAAGCTTCCAGAAGACTCCCGATTCTCCACGCGGCACATCTAGAAGGCTCGGCTTAACAAACTTCATCTAGAAGGCTCCCTCTAACTAACTTTTGGAGGTAAATTCAAAATTCAAATCCTAGATCTAGGATTTGGATGGTCTATAAATAGGAGCCTAGATCTAGGGTTAAACTTCTTCCTTAATCTTTAGTCTTAAATCTTTAGTTGTTCATTCTCTCTCCATCTTCTTCCACAAGTTGAGTGACACGACTTGTGCGAAACCCTAACCCTAATTCCAATCCAAATTCAAGATCCCGAGTACCAAATCAAGCGAGAAGCCTTCAACCTTTTAGGAGCGGAGCCAATCTTCAATCGAGCAAGTGATCCAAGCCGATCCGCGACTCAAGGAGCCGAGCGAAGCCAAATCGACGATCGAGTTCTTCCTCTTGTAGTTCTTGAGTGATTGTAACGGAATTGTTGATATAAATAAAAGGTGAAATTCTTTAATCTCGTTTTCTTTAAATTCTTACATCATGATTCGATCTCAATTTGTAATTGTGGTTCTTGTTGTGATGTTCGAGTAAAACTCCGCTCGTAAAGGAGTCGAGACGATCAATAGAATGATGATGTAACAAATCTTAAAATGATTCTTAAGTCCTACGAGTTTGTAAACTTTTGTAAATTGAAGAATCGATGACCTGGTTTCGTTGCGATACTTTCTTGATTGTGATCGCTCGAAATTAGGGATCAACGACCGTTTCTTGAATTTACTAGAGGCTAGAATGTGAATGATATCGATGAAGGAACAAGGGATAAATGATGAAACCCTAGTTTCACTAGAAATCCCTAATTCTCGTCGATCATCATCGATCTAGTATCAATTCATCGATGGATAAGAATACGTCATCGTAGGATTACATCACGTCTATAGATCCGATCGATTCCTACGAGCCTCATTTAGATTCTTGATATTTGGTTGGAAAAATCATCAAACTCTCAATCCTTGATTTTATCGTTTTCTTGTTATTAGATCTAGATTTTCTAATTCTTGAACTTCAACTATAAATCATGAATTGTTTGTTTTCTTTCTATTAAAGTTTCGATTCAAACAAAATAAAATACGAACAAATTGCGCAATCCCTGTGGACAATCCGCACTCGCTAACGCGCTACATCCGACACCGTTATTGATTGCGGTCAAAATAATTTTGGTTGTGATTTCTACACAATTTTCTCTATACACAATCCGAAATCGTTTCAATCAAATGGCGCTGTTGCCGGGGATCGCGCGCTAATTCGTTCTTTATTTGAAATTTGAATTGAAAGATTTATTCCATTACAATTTTTAGATCAAAATTCGCGCAAACACTAATACGAGTTGTTGTGATTTGATTGCGAGGAATTCTGGAAGCTGTGGAGCAATTGAATAATTTTTCAGAATATACCAGAGAGCTGAGGGAGTATACAGAGCCTCTCTGGAAAAATTTTTTTGCATTGATCATTACCTACGACCGCGGAAGAGCGGCATTAAGCGACATCTGCGGCGGTTCCGCACCTGGGAAGAAGCATCTCTGTGCAAAAAAATTTCTCTGGAACAGTACCTACGGGCGCGATTCCGCGGTCTTAGCAAGCATTTGCGGCGGTTCCGCGGCTAGGTGAAAGCTTCACTGCATAAAATTTTGCTCAGGTGAATCCTATCTTTCTTATCTCTCCCCTCATCTGCTCCAATTAACATTTTGTGCAGGTTTCTTTGCAAATAAATCGCAGCACCGCAAAAGCAAAAATTAAATTGTGCGTGTTTTGATTTTTGTGGTTGTTTGCATAATTAATACGGACATTAAGGGGCAAAGACCAAATCCAGATTAGGTGGGGAGTTGATTACCCTTCCTAAGCCCCAAAAATCGCAAAACTTGCATCCGCATTTACCCTCATTAACTAAAAAATATCTAGAGATGACTCTAAGAACCGTCGCGCTCACTTAGGACAAGAGAAGGCCGTGGGTAATTCATTGCTTATCCGCGTTTCTTTTGTGGTGTCTAAGGCAAGTGTGTCGAAGGCTAGTGGTTACTTAATTAGGTCCACTACTTACGTAGTGGAGAACCTCCCACTTACCTGGCCACAGGAGAGACAAAGAGGTAGTGGAGGATTTATCCTGCGACTTGTCTTTTGGCAGTTAGGAGCGATCTAGAGATTTGACCTAGGTGACCCCTAGAATTAGGGTTTTGTGTGTTGCATTTGTTGTGCTTGCATCATTTTTTCAAAATCCGTATCATTTTTCAAAACAAATACCACATTCATTCTTTCCCCTAATCATAAGTCACGCTGCCACTTGTACTAACCCTTTTTAGTGCAAGATAGGCTGGACACGGGATTCTAGTGCCCGTTTAGTCCGCGTTCCTTTCGATCGACCCAAAAGTCGGTATTTCTACATTTACCCTTTCTTTTACCCACTACCACACCCACATCGATGGATCCTTCTCCATCGAACTTCTTTACCACTACTCTGCCGCCGTCCGTTGGTGTGCAGAATCCACCTCGCATCTCTCTCCAAGAGAGGTGCTATCCTACACGAGGTCCCCTTTCCACCTGTCTTTCCATTCCACCAGCCAACGGGGAAAATTTTGAAATTAAACCCTAATACATCAACCTTCTACCAAAATTTCACGGTCTCGAGTCTGAAGATGCATATGCCTTTATCACCAAATTTGAAAATGTATGCGCAATGATGGGTACCTCACAACTTTCTATGGATGCTATGCGTCTACGTTTTCTCCCATTCACCTTGTGCGATATAGCCGAGAAGTGGCTTTACAACACAACCGCACATTTCAATTCAAATTGGGAAGAATTCGTCAAAGCATTCCTAAAGAAATTCTACCCACATCATAAGACAGCTCGAGTCCGCTGCGAAATCAATCAATTCACCCAGCTTCCATATGAACCATTTTCAAAATGTCTTGAACGCTTCAAGGATCTGTTAGTCCAATGTCCTCATTACGGAATCCCCAGATGGCAACTGTGTAGAATCATTTATGAGGGCATTAATCCTAACACAAGATAGACCCTTGAATCCATGTGTCAAGGCAACTTCATGACCAAAGATGATGGGGAAGCCTGGAAATTTTTAGAAGATTTCGCTGAAAAATCTTTACAGTGGGAGGGTGTGAGTCAATCGTCTAGGGATGGCAATAATATTTCCATAGGAGTTAGAGCTGACATTTCAGCTATGCAAAAGAAACTCGAGACTATGGAAAACAAATTTTAGCCGCCCTGAGTCAAATGTCATTCTCCAAAACTGTATGTGGATGATGTTCTGATCCTTCTCATTTGACGGAAGAATGTCCACAAAATTCGCTGTTTCAAGGTCACGAGCATACCAATGCCGCATTTCAAAGGCCTAGAAACGATCCATTTTCTTCCACATATAATCTGGGTTGGAGGAATCACCCTAACTTTGCTTGGAACCAATCACAATCTCAAAACACGGTTCCAATCCAAAACAATTTCCAAAGGGTCCCTCCACCACAACAGCAACCACAACTTCAATTGAGTCAGCACCCCTTCCAAGCACATAACTTTCAAAATCCGGTCAACACACTTGCACTGTCTAGTCCTTTACAGTTGACCGGGACTGATGAATCCTCTTCATTTGCACAATACATGAATTTGGTCTTAACAAATATCATGCAAGTTTCGGCTGAAATGAAGTCTTCTATCGATAAAATTGAGAAAAACTCTGCTTCCCAAAGCGAGAGTATTAAATCGATGGAAGAAGAAATTGCACGATTAAAAGCCGAAATGAGTGCAAGAGAGAAAGGGAAACTTCCAGCTCAACCTTTGCCCAATCCTGGCTATTCACATCATGTGAATGCAATCACGTTGAGATCTGGAAGAGTGCTTGACACTCACGTTGGGGAAGAGTTTGATGATACAGAAAAATCAATCAATAACACCCCGACTGAGACCTTTCCTTCCACTTCCACTTCTAATTCTGACCCCAGTTCTTCTACCCCACCACCTTCTTGCGGGCCTATTCTTCGTTTCCCACAAGTCCCGCCACCTCAGTCCACCTCTTCTAGTCTACCACCGACGATCCCCACTTCTATTTTGGGATCGGGTCCACACACACTTCCTTCTCCTATGATGGACCCAGCGCTTATTGCTAAAGCACCTTATCCTTATCAGTTAAGGGCTAACACATCGAGTCCACATATGGAGAAGATTATGGACATTTTTAAGCAAGTTAACATCAACATCCCTCTCCTAGATGCCATCCAACAAGTTCCGTCCTATGCGAAAACTCTTAAGAACTTGTCGACTAGGAAGATGAAGACTCAAGTACCCAAGAAGATATTCATGGCAAAGACTGTAGACACGGCTTTCCCCCAACAAGTACCGAGGAAACGTAAGGACCCTTGTTATCCTACTATTTCCATTTCTATTGGGGAAAAACACATCAACCATGCTCTACTAGACCTTGGCGCAAGTGTTAACCTGCTTCCTTTCTCAGTCTATGAGCAGTTAGGGATCGGAGAGTTGAAACCAGCCCATTGCACTCTCCAGATGGCTGACCGATAAATCACCAAACCTAGGGGTGAACTGGAGGATGTGTTAATAAAAATCGGGGAATTCATATTCCCTGTGGACTTTATTGTAATTGATACACAGCCTGTAGCGAACCAACGGAACCAAATTCCGGTGATTTTAGGTCGCCCCTTTTTGGCCACTTCCAACGCTATCATCAACTGTCGTAATGGTTCTATGAACCTATCCTTCGGGAATAGGTCAATAGAGCTGAACATTTACAAGTTGGGAAGTGTACCCTCCGAACCTAGTGCTCATGTCTGTTTTGTCGACTTAATGGATGTCGACAGCAGCGAATTTGATCATCTTCCTGATACCGATCTAGACTCTTTTCATACGTTATTGTTTGACCCAACTATGTATCATACACATACGGACTTTTCCACCGAGATGTCCGGGTCAACAATTAACACTGATTATGAACTGCTTTTAGAGTCTGAAGATCACCCCGCACTTTGTGATGACATTATTCATCGGGGTATTGATGGAACTTTTGAGGAGATCTTCGCTGATGAACTCGCATTTTTGAATGACACGAGTGTTGAGATGAATCATGTCCCAATCAATGAAATTGAACCTCCACCCTTTCTTCTGAACTGTAAAAAGAATGCGGGTAATCCATCACATTCATTGCATCGTCTCTCCAAAATGAGACGCACACACATTCTATTCGATCACTTACCCTTTTCCCACTTCTTCTTCCACCAACCAGAGCACTGCATTGATAAAAATTTTGAATGGTTGGTGTTAACCTTCGGTCTTTGCAAAGCATGGCATCGACCAATGATTTTTGACCCCCTCATGTGATTTTCAAAGATTAACATTGCTTAACTCAAGTTTGGGGGGGCATTTTTTCTGGCTCTTGAAAAGAAAATTTTTACAAAATGATGAGCCAAGAATAAGTTTGGGGGAGGTTCTTCACTTAAATATTTTTCCCCCACTAATAAATTCCTCCCAAGCTTACAGGTTTTTCGAGATTTAGCAGATGGCAACAGTGAGGACACTGTTGGAAACAAGTTTGGGGGAGGTTTGTGCTTATTTTCGCATCATTTGCATCATACTTTGCATAAGCACAAAACATTTTTCAAAACCTATAAAAATTTTAAAAATAAAAATATTTTTTGTACATAAATAAGATAATAAAAGTTTAGATAGTGAAAAATTACATCCATGAGATTAGAAAAGTTTAAGAAAACCAAGAAAATTAGAAGTTTTCTTATATGAACCAGTAATAAGTAGTTATGAGCCGTTGTCCCAAGGTTAGTAAGATGAAGGACGTCACTAATCTGAGAATAAAAATAAGTCTGAAAAATAGTTCCTATTCTGGAAGCCAAACATTTTGAACGTTGATACCCTGCTATTCGCACTTACACACATCTTGAAACTCGGGATAGTAGAGGATACCTTGAAATGCTCTTGTCTTAAAGCCAAAAATATGAAGGAAATAAAAAAATGAAGAAAATATAAAAATAGTGAGAAAAATGGACACTGGTTTTGTTATCGCCAAGGAAGAAATAAAAAAATATAACGAGGGTGCCTCTTCGCCTAGTGCCCTAAGGCCAACTGGTCTGGGAGTCACTGCTAAGCCCTAGGTGGTGCAAGACGAGAAAAATACACCAAGTAAGCAAGCACATGAGTAATCGTTCGGTTAGTACCTCAAGAAGTATTAACGGTCGCATGAAAGTGTGTGAGCAATCTCATCTAAATATTCATTAATTAAAAAGTACTGAGGCTGATGGGCAAGAGTATGATAGCTTGAATTGAATTCTCTGGGTGTAGAGATGTCTTTACATACACGCAGGGTTATATGATCGATGTTTGGATGAAAGATAGGAATGAAGAATAAGACGATGTTTTATTGAGGGAGGACGTGATTTCTGACATCTTTTCATGACTATTAAGATAGGGCTCATGACAACCGAAAAGCGAGCTTAGTTGGAAACTCTAATTTTCAAGGTCTTTCTTTTACAATTCTTTTTTTTAAATGTAATATTCATGATCTTCCATTTATTATTGGATTTTGTGGGTGCAATCCGCTGAAAACCCTCAGGAGACAACACTCCTCCTACTAGGGACACCTAGAGGTTTAAAGGCTTGTTGCACGTGCTCAGTGCAATCGTGTTGCCTACGAAAGTGTGCTAGTTAGTTTTTCTCGTTCTTTATTTTCTCCTTTCTTTTTAATAAAAAGTTCGCTCGAGACGATCGAAAATAAGTTTGGGGGAATTTGATCAGTCGAAAATACTGCATTTTTAACACAGCAATTTCCCTATCTTTTGCACTCATCTAAAAGTGTTCGGCATTCATATTACACATATTAGCAAAACAGTCCTGAAATATCAGATTACATGTGTTATACTCTAAAACCGACATTTATGAGGGAAATTGTGTGTTTATCATGGCATCGCATCATCCCTGTATTGCGCAATACTTGTTTCGAGATTTGTGCAGGAAATTGCAGGAACAAAGCCAAAAGAAGCTGATAAAAAATACACCAACTTCAAGTCTTGAGCTCTGGTAGCAATCTAGAGGGAAATATTAAATTCAACATATCAGAAAATGGCCCAAGTGTCAAGCCCAACAATTACCAGAAGACCCAAGCCCTGAGGCTTCAGAAGCGCCGCGGATCCGCGGCGGGAGCCAGCTTGTGCCACGGAACCGCGGCGGCTTGACGGCTTTAACGGCTCAATTTTCTACACGTGGCTATTTGTAACTTCCCAAGCTTCCAGAAGTCTCCCGATTCTCCACGTGGCACATCTAGAAGGCTCGGCTTAACAAACTTCATCTAGAAGGCTCCCTCTAACTAACTTTTGGAGGGAAATTCAAAATTCAAATCCTAGATCTAGGGTTTGGATGGTCTATAAATAGTAGCCTAGATCTAGGGTTAAACTTCTTCCTTAATCTTTAGTCTTAAATCTTTAGTTGTTCATTCTCTCTCCATCTTCTTCCACAAGTTGAGTGACACGACTTGTGCGAAACCCTAACCCTAATTCCAATCCAAATTCAAGATCCCGAGTACCAAATCAAGCGAGAAGCCTTCAACCTTTTAGGAGCGGAGCCGATCTTCAATCGAGCAAGTGATCCAAGCCGATCCGCGACTCAAGGAGCCGAGCGAAGCCAAATCGACGATCGAGTTCTTCCTCTTGTAGTTCTTGAGTGATTGTAACGGAATTGTTGATATAAATAAAAGGTGAAATTCTTTAATCTCGTTTTCTTTAAATTCTTACATCATGATTCGATCTTAATTTGTAATTGTGGTTCTTGTTGTGATGTTCGAGTAAAACACCGCTCGTAAAGGAGTCGAGACGATCAATAGAATGATGATGTAACAAATCTTAAAACGATTCTTAAGTCCTACGAGTTTGTAAACTCTTGTAAATTGAAGAATCGATGACCTCGTTTCGTTGCGATGCTTTCTTGATTGTGATCGCTCGAAATTAGGGATCAATGATCGTTTCTTGAATTTACTAGAGGCTAGAATGTGAATGATATCGACGAAGGAACAAGGGATAAATGATGAAACCCTAGTTTCACTAGAAATCCCTAATTCTCGTCGATCATCATCGATCTAGTATCAATTCATCGATGGATAAGAATACGTCATCGTAGGATTACATCACGTCTATAGATCCGATCGATTCCTACGAGCCTCATTTAGATTCTTGATATTTGGTTGGAAAAATCATCAAACTCTCAATCCTTGATTTTATCGTTTTCTTGTTATTAGATCTAGATTTTCTAATTCTTGAATTTCAACTATAAATCATGAATTGTTTGTTTTCTTTCTATTAAAGTTTCGATTCAAACAAAACAAAATATGAACGAATCGCGCAATCCCTGTGGACGATCCGCACTCGCTAACGCGCTACATCCGACACCGTTATTGATTGCGGTCAAAATAATTTTGGTTGTGATTTCTACACAATTTTCTCTATACACAATCCGAAATCGTTTCAATCACTTCATCTCAAGAAAACCTAGAGAGCTCAAATGAAAATGAAGAAGAAGAAGAAGAAGTGGTTAACTCTAGCAACCATTGGTGAGAAAATATCATAAATGATATTTGTAGAGACTTAACCATGGCTAAAGATAATGGTTGGGTTAATAAATATTTAGAGTAAAACAAAATTAGTGGACTAAGTCAATGGCTTCCACAAGCTTCTACAAGCATCTTTATCCATTGCATTTTCCACCTAATTTTGATTTATCCATTAATAATGTCACGTCCCGAAAGAGCACGTGACTGGCACTTGAACCATATGAAGCCTATAGGACTCCAGCTGATCCAAGTAAGCCAAAAGCCCAGAAATCTAAAACCATTTTGAAGAATAAATAAAGAAAACTGGTTTAAAGAAGTGAAGAAATACAGGTTTGAAATCAAGGTTTTTAAATAACTAAGCCGAAGGTATGTTTTGAAAGCAATAAGTCTTTTCTAAAAATTTCGGCAGAGTTTCTCTTGTAAAACTGGCCCCGAATGGGGTACAACATGAATAACAATATATAAAATGATAAAGGCATCCCCAAGCGGGAGCTAGCTCTTCGTCAATCGACGGTCACAACTACGCAATGATATGATAATATACAACGCCAAGTGGCGAGGATCAAATCCAAAGAAAGCTCAAAAGCAACAAGAAACCGCAATACTACAAAGCGCGACTCTAAGGTCGAAAGAATATACAAGTTTTGGTTGATGGACATTTCTAGATACAATGGAATAAATAAATACAAAGGTGATTCCTGATACGAAAGAATCCACCTACCAAAGAAAATCACCCGCAAGAAGGTAATGTGCCAGAAATGCCGCAATAGAACCTGTACGGCAAAACCTGCAAGAACTGTGGCACAACGGGGGTGAGTTGCCAACTCGTGAATAGAAACATCTACAAGGATAAATCGAATGCAAGACATAATCCTAAGTCAACGATCAATAATATAATCCCCAAGAGTACATCTGAGTGTAATAAGGTGGCAAGGTAACATCTAATCATGCATATAGTGCCAGGTACTCAGGTAATAACATGTCATCAGTATAAGGTATGTCTGCATGAAGTATCAATGAAGAAATATCAATAATATCAATACACATATATTAGCGTCCCATACCACTAATATTGGTGTAAGATAAGTGTAAATCCAGTCTGTATATGAACCATGTCTGTATATATGTGGAACCCGTCCACCCGTCACCCAATGACAATAAGCATCATGTATGCAATGCGAGGATATAAACAAATCATGGAAAAACATCATGAAACCCGTGCCTAGCATCGACACGTAAATCCTCCTGTATCGGGCATCCGTCATTCCGGAGCATACCCTATCTCAATCCATCGGGCATCCGTCATTCCGGAGCATACCCTATCTCAATCCATCGGGCATCCGTCATTCCGGAGCATACCCTATCTCAATCCATCGGGCATCCGTCATTCCGGAGCATACCCTATCTCAATCCATCGGGCATCCGTCATTCCGGAGCATACCCTATCTCAATCCATCGGGCATCCGTCATTCCGGAGCATACCCTATCTCAATCCATCGGGCATCCGTCATTCCGGAGCATACCCTATCTCAATCCATCGGGCATCCGTCATTCCGGAGCATACCCTATCTCAATCCATCCTCTAGCACCGAGAAAACACGGGGCGACGCCCCAAATATCATATCAAGGGAACCGGGTTTTTAAATGGTTACTTATTCGAAAAGGCTACGGTTCCCAAATCCAGAAATCACATGAAAATCCAACATCAGGAAGTAAATCCAATGCGACGTACTATGCAATCAATCCATGATATATGCAACATGTAAAGAGAGTAATCATATCGGAAATCATGCAATATGGAATAGGAATGCGCATATGTCGAAGGAAGCATCATATCACGAATGTAATAGTACTACTGTGTAGTGACATGGCAATTATCGATGATGAAGTGTGTGAGCCGGCAAATAGTGTACGTGAAACATACGCATCATCGATAATGGTGCTGGTGTCCTAACAGCATGATAATAACATGGTAATGAACATATGCCAGCAATGCGAATAGCATGAATATGCGGAAATCTAGTAATCAGCAGCACAGTGAAGTATCTACTATGCAAACTACATCTAAGTATCTATGTAGATATATAGTCGGTGATCCCACCTCAATGTCATATCGTAAGATATCCTCTAGCTGTGAGTGCGGATCTATCATCAATATCAGCTCGTACGGTAACCCGTCGTACGGCATTCCCAAAAGCTGGGTACAGGTCAACATCTCACTGTCTCATCACATAACAAATATCACCATCATCAGATCATATAGTCTGGGTGTACTACTCTATATCTAGTACAAACGGTAACATCAGTAAAGTATGCATGCGGGGGTAAACACCATCCCAAGCCCGCAAGAATCACAAGTCATATCCCACATATGAATCGCATCAAAATACCGATCTCAGGGCACCAAGCCCACATCATCGACTCATCTCCAAAGTCGTCACATATCATCAACCACAGTGTAAGTACATGTGAAAAGCAAGGGTAAATGTATAGGTGTAATTCTATCCTAGGGTTCGCGACTATGAACTAGACTAGTCACTTCTAACCCTACATATCCAAAATACACCTAATATCACAATACTATATAATAAGCTATCTACGGACTGCGGGGGTGCTATACGCCATCCACCCGACTTTCCCCCGTAGATATAATCTACTCACCTCGCATCACCAATTGCGGACGTCACCATGCATTTGCTTGTCGTCCGAAGTCTTCATAGGTACCTACACATCAAAATATCGTATATGCGCATTAAAACCAAATCCAATCTAAAACGGCGCGTAAACTCCAAAATGATACGATAAGGGGGCCTATAGGTGAGAACCTATGGCACGCCTTCAAAACCATCTATAGTCCTCTATATCGTCGTATAAACGACAATAGTCGAGGCAAAACACATTCCACCATTTCAGAATCCAAAAATACGGAATACGGAAACACGAATCCAAAACGACAACATAGGATATATGTCCCAGATCTCACCCTAGGAAGAATCTGTCAAAACTAGAAGTACCCAGGGCCAAGAATTGGGGAATTGGGGCTGTGCACAGAAAACGAGGAAGTTCCTCACTGGTCTGGCCGCAAATTGCGGCCAGAATGGAGTTTTTGGCGGCCAGAAGGTGGAGTGGGGAGCTAGGGTTTTGGGTGTTGCCTCAATGTTGCCTGCACATCTCAATTTCCACTCAATATTATTTTAGGGTTCTCGGGGTGTTAGCAGATTCAATTTAACAGTGGCAGATTCCAGTTTTTCCCCCGATATAGTTTTCTAAGATCCGTATTCTGGTGTTTGCTTCAGGTTTGGGGTTCCAATTCAAACACTAGGGTGTTGGTAAGATCAATACTGAGCCCAATTTCATAATTTAACACCAAGTTCCTCTCAAACCCTAACTAGGTTTCTCTCAATTCCACTAAAATCCACAATATCGATAAAATCTTGACATGGGGTTATAGGAAAGGCTATAATTAAGCAAATGGTTCAGAAATTACCTTCATTAGCAACTCAAGAAAATTCTTGAGTTGCCCTCTAGTGACCAAATCCATGCTTCTTTAGCTCCATGTGTAGATCTAGGGATTTTGGACATTTTTAGTGAAAGGAGTTTGGGGTTTTGGGGTGTTTTATGAGATGAAGTGGGGAGTTGAAGGTGGAGGAAGGGGGAGGAAGGAAGGGAGCAGCAGCAGCCGCAGGAATGAGGGAGGAGAGGGAGAGAAAACAACAAGGAAATAATGAGGGTATGGTTCAAAAAGGTGGGGTTGACCTTGCCCCTCTCTCTCTCATCATTACACCTACTCTTTCCTTTTCTTTTCTTTTCTTTTAATCCCTAAACCTTCTCACAAGAATAGTGATCCCAAATGAAAAACCATGGCAAGAAAAGTGTACAAGTGTAGAAAATGTGATATGTGCAAGTTTTGCACAAAATTACCAAAAAACCCGATTAGCGATTTTAATCGCGATTAGCACTAAATTAGTGTCAAAATGATCACAACAACTTAAAAATGTCATAATTTCAATAATTAACCCATTTTAGAATTTTCCATAATTTTTCATAATTTTTCTAACATTTTTCCTATTTATTTGCATTAAATATTAAAATAATCAATAAAATAATATTAAATTATAAAAATTCCCAAAATTAATATTTTATATTTTTGAAAATGTTACAATCTACCCCCTTAAAGAAATTCGGTCCCCGAATTTAAATTTAAAACCCCACTACTAAAACAATCTCAGTAATAATCCAATTTGTCGGGGCTCCGAAAATATCAAAACAAAGAACGTCACAGCGCAATGCATGCGCAAGGGTACTGAGCAGATAACTCAAAAACAAAACTCCGTCAAGCATCCCGCAATCCGGAGTCGATGTAAAAACAAAATGTCAAATCCAATACAAAACCCATATGATATGGATCGAAACTATACATGTAGACATCCAATCTATACACGTAAAAAGCTGATGTAAAACATGCAAAAGTATATTCAGGTATCGTCTACTGACTAGTCCTGCTCAGCATGAAAGCAAAAACCCAACATCATAAAAGGTACTGCTCCAAAGGGAATAAATCTCAAAAATGTACATAACACAATCCTGTGCGTCTGGTGCGCACGGAAATCAAAAATCCAACATGTGCTAAACAGGTGCACAAAACAACATCTAGGTGCAACGGGTGTGCACGAAACCTCTGTCATGGGCAACGTATGTGCCTGACAGCCAAGGTCCGGTGCATCTAACATGCACGAAGAAATCTCGATTTAGTGCATCGGGTGCGCACTAAAATCGTATCTAAAAACATGCGCCCAACATGCGCGAAAATCCAAATCTGTGCATCTATCGTGCACGAACGAAAATCTAAACCCTGCGCACTCAACATGCACGGAATCACGAAATCCAATAACAAACATCGAATAGGTGTAAAGCACATCACCAGCACGGAGTGCAAAACCAACCATCAAAATCCGGGTCAAAATCAACGATAAAATGCGTCTCAAACCAAAATCAGGTGTACCTCAAAGGAAAATCTCACAATCGTGTGCATCAGCGTGCACGAATCAAAGCATAGCACTAAAATGCATGAAAACTCTGCGCAAAATATATAATTATCCAGTGGGTGCATGAAACCAATATCATGAAACTCAGTCACCAAAACTAAATCATGCAAACAGAACGCCTAAAATACCGAAATCCAAAATGACGGATACGTGATAATCGAATCACCAAATTACAAATCATAAATACCGTCTTCGGTAGTTCCTCCTTCAAGGTCGAGAAGGAGTCGGTACAATCCACTGCTAGCAGCGCAGGATATCTACCTGCCTCTTGCTCACGGTCTGGCGTCCTCTGACTCTCTGGGTCCTTATCTTCTCTGCGGATTACCCATCACGCGGTCAATCGGCTCATCGGCCCTGTCAGATGTGCTAACGGGGACGATTCCGTTCTGGCACTTCTCTGGTCACCTCTCGGTCAATCCTCACGACCACTCGTAAGGCAGCATATCACTGGCGTCGGCCTCTGGCTCTCTGAAAGCACGTCACACATCCGATCCTGGGTGCAACATCATGGCAGCTATGTCCTGGAAGGAATCCTGCTCAAGGTCTCTTCCAATCATGCCTATGCCGATCTGTACAGAGGCTAGCTCTCCTGCATAACCTCTTCTCGCTCAAAGGGCATCTGTGTCCTCAGCACAATATCTCTCAGAACTGGTCACATCCCAACGTCTCTGTAAGCAAAACAGGTCTCTAATCTCGACGGAAAGCAATGACGGCTCGTCCGTGCCTCATACGAACCTCTTGTTCCAACTGTCTCTATCGTCGTCCACTATGACGTCACGCCCAGCTACTATGCACTGCACTGTTTCGGCCACGGTCAATCTGAAGTCTCTCACACGGACTCGAAATCGCGTATTCTGTAGCTTCATCATTCTGTAGCAGATGTCAGGCCGAACTGGTCCTCGGGAACACGTCTCAACCATCGGAGGAATACTCATCACTCGTCCATCCTTGATCAATTCGCAACGCATCTGGAGTCTCCCAAGCAGTGTCCCATCACGATATCCGAAAGATGTCGAACCATCCGATCGACTCGTCAGATCCTCATAATCCCCCAAGAGCTCACATCTCGGGTACAGTTTAATAGTATCGAGTACATGCCACAGCGTCGGTGGTCCAGCCGTAGAAGGGCAAACCCAAGCCTCACTAATGGCGCCGTGGAACCGCCGTAAACCCTAAGGTTCAAAGGCTGTCACACGGTCATTAAGTCGAGTTAGGGTTTCATTCTTCTAGAGGGTCCATAGAATCACCTGCATGTCTTTCCGTATACTTTAAACTTGGAAAATGGCTCCTGACATTCGATCGTCTCAGTCGACTCTCAACGAACCTGCGTGAAGTCGTCTCTAGCTGGAAACAATCGATCTGATATCCACGCATCGGGGTAAGCGAACTCACCACACGTCCTAGTCATTCATCCTCGGTGACTAGCGACTCGCTATCATCTCTCTAAGTACATGCTCATGCTGCAGTAGCTCCAATCATCTGGGCGATATCTCATCATTTGCAGCAGCAACTGGCTCATACGCCTGTACGCCGAACAACGCCTCAATCCTCCAGGAAAGGCAACACAATGGCGGTCGTCTCTGAATCAGCCTGCTCTAGATCTGAGTAAGACTCTCCACACTGGAAATCTTCACTCATCTGGGCCCGCTCTGGCGCAAAATCGGACGAATCACCTTCGTCTCTCAAATCGGGTAGACTAGCTATCATCTGTCGCATATCTGCCTGAAAGCTCCGGCAATCTCAGCTCGTAAGCTCCGAAAGCAACGTCCTGTCAATCTCAGCAACAGCTGGTCCATCTGTCTGCACGATAGGCGACATCACAATCTCTGAGGTATGCTGTACATCAACAGTCCTCTCTCAGCTGGCAGCTCTAACAAAGGCACGATCATCCGGTGCAAACCAAGCACTCGCCTCCACTAGAGGTCACAAACACCAACACTAACTCGAGACGTTCCCATGTCACCAGAAAACACAAAGGTCGGCCCTCGTACCAAACGAGCTCACACCGGCCGTAACCCTAGCAGCAGCCCAAACTGCGCTCAAACATGGTGACAGGAATCTCAATCGAGTATCAAAGAGTACACCAGTGGCAAGAAGGGAAACAACAGATCCAAAGTGGATACATGATCATAGGAAGGAACAGCATCAATGGAGGTATGATCATGAAACTAGTAGAATCGGGAATCTCAAATGGATGTATAATCCAGGATATGAAAGAATCACTGATCTCAAAACAAATGTCCATCCTAAGGTTCCTTAAGCGGAGTGGCGTGTCGTAAGTAAGCCGCGGAACATACCAACGGTACGTCACTCTACTTTAGTCACCTAATCCATCAACCAAGGGCCATCCTAAAACGACGAAAGTTCGGGTTTACACCCCCTCAACCAAGTCTAAGTTCCGTAAGGTCAAGCCTAAGTTCCGCATATAAACAACTCCCTAGGCTCCACATAGTCAAACTTAAACTCGAACCAAGGTCAACCTAGCGCTCTGATACCAACTTTGTCACGTCCCGAAAGAGCACGTGACTGGCACTTGAACCATATGAAGCCTATAGGACTCCAGCTGATCCAAGTAAGCCAAAAGCCCAGAAATCTAAAACCATTTTGAAGAATAAATAAAGAAAACTGGTTTAAAGAAGTGAAGAAATACAGGTTTGAAATCAAGGTTTTTAAATAACTAAGCCGAAGGTATGTTTTGAAAGCAATAAGTCTTTTCTAAAAATTTCGGCAGAGTTTCTCTTGTAAAACTGGCCCCGAATGGGGTACAACATGAATAACAATATATAAAATGATAAAGGCATCCCCAAGCGGGAGCTAGCTCTTCGTCAATCGACGGTCACAACTACGCAATGATATGATAATATACAACGCCAAGTGGCGAGGATCAAATCCAAAGAAAGCTCAAAAGCAACAAGAAACCGCAATACTACAAAGCGCGACTCTAAGGTCGAAAGAATATACAAGTTTTGGTTGATGGACATTTCTAGATACAATGGAATAAATAAATACAAAGGTGATTCCTGATACGAAAGAATCCACCTACCAAAGCAAATCACCCGCAAGAAGGTAATGTGCCAGAAATGCCGCAATACAACCTGTACGGCAAAACTTGCAAGAACTGTGGCACAACGGGGGTGAGTTGCCAACTCGTGAATAGAAACATCTACAAGGATAAATCGAATGCAAGACATAATCCTAAGTCAACGATCAATAATATAATCCCCAAGAGTACATCTGAGTGTAATAAGGTGGCAAGGTAACATCTAATCATGTATATAGTGCCAGGTACTCAGGTAATAACATGTCATCAGTATAAGGTATGTCTGCATGAAGTATCAATGAAGAAATATCAATAATATCAATACACATATATTAGCGTCCCATACCACTAATATTGGTGTAAGATAAGTGTAAATCCAGTCTGTATATGAACCATGTCTGTATATATGTGGAACCCGTCCACCCGTCACCCAATGACAATAAGCATCATGTATTCAATGCGAGGATATAAACAAATCATGGAAAAACATCATGAAACCCGTGCCTAGCATCGACACGTAAATCCTCCTGTATCGGGCATCCGTCATTCCGGAGCATACCCTATCTCAATCCATCGGGCATCCGTCATTCCGGAGCATACCCTATCTCAATCCATCGGGCATCCGTCATTCCGGAGCATACCCTATCTCAATCCATCGGGCATCCGTCATTCCGGAGCATACCCTATCTCAATCCATCGGGCATCCGTCATTCCGGAGCATACCCTATCTCAATCCATCGGGCATCCGTCATTCCGGAGCATACCCTATCTCAATCCATCGGGCATCCGTCATTCCGGAGCATACCCTATCTCAATCCATCCTCTAGCACCGAGAAAACACGGGGCGACGCCCCAAATATCATATCAAGGGAACCGGGTTTTTAAATGGTTACTTATTCGAAAAGGCTACGGTTCCCAAATCCAGAAATCACATGAAAATCCAACATCAGGAAGTAAATCCAATGCGACGTACTATGCAATCAATCCATGATATATGCAACATGTAAAGAGAGTAATCATATCGGAAATCATGCAACATGGAATATGAATGCGCATATGTCGAAGGAAGCATCATATCACGAATGTAATAGTACTACTGTGTAGTGACATGGCAATTATCGATGATGAAGTGTGTGAGCCGGCAAATAGTGTACGTGAAACATACGCATCATCGATAATGGTGCTGGTGTCCTAACAGCATGATAATAACATGGTAATGAACATATGCCAGCAATGCGAATAGCATGAATATGCGGAAATCTAGTAATCAGCAGCACAGTGAAGTATCTACTATGCAAACTACATCTAAGTATCTATGTAGATATATAGTCGGTGATCCCACCTCAATGTCATATCGTAAGATATCCTCTAGCTGTGAGTGCGGATCTATCATCAATATCAGCTCGTACGGTAACCCGTCGTACGGCATTCCCAAAAGCTGGGTACAGGTCAACATCTCACTGTCTCATCACATAACAAATATCACCATCATCAGATCATATAGTCTGGGTGTACTACTCTATATCTAGTACAAACGGTAACATCAGTAAAGTATGCATGCGGGGGTAAACACCATCCCAAGCCCGCAAGAATCACAAGTCATATCCCACATATGAATCGCATCAAAATACCGATCTCAGGGCACCAAGCCCACATCATCGACTCATCTCCAAAGTCGTCACATATCATCAACCACAGTGTAAGTACATGTGAAAAGCAAGGGTATATGTATAGGTGTAATTCTATCCTAGGGTTCGCGACTATGAACTAGACTAGTCACTTCTAACCCTACATATCCAAAATACACCTAATATCACAATACTATATAATAAGCTATCTACGGACTGCGGGGGTGCTATACGCCATCCACCCGACTTTCCCCCGTAGATATAATCTACTCACCTCGCATCACCAATTGCGGACGTCACCATGCATTTGCTTGTCGTCCGAAGTCTTCATAGGTACCTACACATCAAAATATCGTATATGCGCATTAAAACCAAATCCAATCTAAAACGGCGCGTAAACTCCAAAATGATACGATAAGGGGGCCTATAGGTGAGAACCTATGGCACGCCTTCAAAACCATCTATAGTCCTCTATATCGTCGTATAAACGACAATAGTCGAGGCAAAACACATTCCACCATTTCAGAATCCAAAAATACGGAATACGGAAACACGAATCCAAAACGACAACATAGGATATATGTCCCAGATCTCACCCTAGGAAGAATCTGTCAAAACTAGAAGTACCCAGGGCCAAGAATTGGGGAATTGGGGCTGTGCACAGAAAACGAGGAAGTTCCTCACTGGTCTGGCCGCAAATTGCGGCCAGAATGGAGTTTTTGGCGGCCAGAAGGTGGAGTGGGGAGCTAGGGTTTTGGGTGTTGCCTCAATGTTGCCTGCACATCTCAATTTCCACTCAATATTATTTTAGGGTTCTCGGGGTGTTAGCAGATTCAATTTAACAGTGGCAGATTCCAGTTTTTCCCCCGATATAGTTTTCTAAGATCCGTATTCTGGTGTTTGCTTCAGGTTTGGGGTTCCAATTCAAACACTAGGGTGTTGGTAAGATCAATACTGAGCCCAATTTCATAATTTAACACCAAGTTCCTCTCAAACCCTAACTAGGTTTCTCTCAATTCCACTAAAATCCACAATATCGATAAAATCTTGACATGGGGTTATAGGAAAGGCTATAATTAAGCAAATGGTTCAGAAATTACCTTCATTAGCAACTCAAGAAAATTCTTGAGTTGCCCTCTAGTGACCAAATCCATGCTTCTTTAGCTCCATGTGTAGATCTAGGGATTTTGGACATTTTTAGTGAAAGGAGTTTGGGGTTTTGGGGTGTTTTATGAGATGAAGTGGGGAGTTGAAGGTGGAGGAAGGGGGAGGAAGGAAGGGAGCAGCAGCAGCCGCAGGAATGAGGGAGGAGAGGGAGAGAAAACAACAAGGAAATAATGAGGGTATGGTTCAAAAAGGTGGGGTTGACCTTGCCCCTCTCTCTCTCATCATTACACCTACTCTTTCCTTTTCTTTTCTTTTCTTTTAATCCCTAAACCTTCTCACAAGAATAGTGATCCCAAATGAAAAACCATGGCAAGAAAAGTGTACAAGTGTAGAAAATGTGATATGTGCAAGTTTTGCACAAAATTACCAAAAAACCCGATTAGCGATTTTAATCGCGATTAGCACTAAATTAGTGTCAAAATGATCACAACAACTTAAAAATGTCATAATTTCAATAATTAACCCATTTTAGAATTTTCCATAATTTTTCATAAATTTTCTAACATTTTTCCTATTTATTTGCATTAAATATTAAAATAATCAATAAAATAATATTAAATTATAAAAATTCCCAAAATTAATATTTTATATTTTTGAAAATGTTACAAATAATTAATTACCCTAATAATCTTTAGTATGGTATGTGTCTCATATACCCATGTACTATGTATCATCAAGCATGAAACAAAATCAATACATTAAGACAAGCGGTCTGCTAAACGTAACGGCTACCTGGGTATTGAGCGATCAGAAGATCAACAAGCAAGTCTGCTCGTACTCCTACGAATCCAATCAGTAACACTACCGTACAGTCCGGTCTCTTCGTCTGATATATCGCATATCACAGCCTGGGGGTGGTATAACGTCAGACCCTAATAGCCTGATAAGTCATGCCGATGGAAGGTCCATAACGGTTCGAGAAACTACGGATAACACTTTCTAGTAGATCTCAGCAACCTTGGCCAGGGATTTCCTGTTATGGCCAATCGAGCATAGCGTAACATCAACTCCCTATACCGGGAGAGACGAAACCCCTCCTATCGTTCATTGCCTCCATGTGACTCGGGACTGTACCCAAAAGTCACCGTTTTGCACGTTCTCTTGAACGCGGTAAGGTGGAAATCAAAGCACAGTAGGAATCACACAAGAATTTATGACGATCTCGGGTCTACAGACTAACATGTACCAGTGTCACCAGAGAACTGCTATCCGACGATAGGTATAATACCATCTAGGAGTTCTCGGCGAGTCCGTTCAGTGTACCCAGTCTCCACTGAGCACCCGTACACCATCTTTGATGTCAAACACCGATAGATATAGGATCATCCATCGCCCATCATATGGGTCAAGATGCGTATACGCTAGTCTACTCTGGAGTATCGATGCCCTGTCTCGATCTCCCTCGACTAGGAACAGTTATAGGATGTACTCGTTAACTACACTGGCCCCACTAGTATGATCTGCATCATAGTCCTAGTAGTCAAGTACATATCCTAAGGGCTTTATCAACATGTGAGAGCAAGACAGTAAACAAATACAAGTCCACATGTTAAGATAAAGAGCAACCAGATAGCATACTATCATGTCGAGCAAGAAAGTCCTCCTTATATATGTCCAAGCATCCACTACAATATACATCACATGTACAGTAATGGCCTCTAGGGCATACACATTACTAACAATCTCCCACTTGCACTAAGGCCAAGTGTTGTAGTATCCAATACCCAACAAAATAGCAGTGGTTGTAGTATCTCATACTCAACCATCCCAAAGTCTCTCAAATAATATTTGGGGAAGATGGCCTTGGTGTGTGGATCCGCCGTGTTAACCTACGTGTCTACTCTCCTAACTTCGATCCCCTGGAGATCAACCATCTTCTTGATCAGGTGATACTTTCCTCAGAATATGTCTGGATCTCTGATGGGACAGGTGTTCCTATGCCTAAGCCACAACTCCATTGTCACACAATGGTAGGAACGAAGTTCATCTCATGAACTAGTGTAAATCAAGACTATTTCTTTGGTAGCATCCTTGGTAGTGATGAATCCAGCCTTTATCGTCTAGTTTGCCACGGTATCTAGCTTGGAACTCTTTCAACATACCATCCCACCACCGAGGGTAAAGACAATGCCTGTGACTGACATTCAGTCGACCTTATCACCCTTGAAGCTATCCAGTGATTCTCCCAGGATCGATTGATACCATCTTACTACACCCAGTGAGAATCCTAACATCCACTTAGATCTATCACATAGATCCAAACCCCTGTATTTAGGAGGTATCATCTTGATCCTATATGGAGAATCCTTGTGATAAGAAGAGATTGACCGAGTGTAACATGGGAAACTCCTATTAAGAGTATGTCATCCACGTACAATACGAGGATCATCACCATACTCCCTACTAACTTTTTGTATAGACAAGGTTCATCTACCCTTTTGATGAAGTCAAACTCTTTGACTACCATATCAAAACAGATGTTCCATCTCCGCGATGCCTATTTTATCCCATAAAACAACTTGCACACGTTTCCGCTGCTCCTACTATCTACGAAGCCCTCTGGCTGTGTACTTATAGACGCTCTCTTCTAAA
The DNA here is from genome assembly GCA_030015575.1 of Agapanthus africanus. Classification (NCBI taxonomy): domain Eukaryota; kingdom Viridiplantae; phylum Streptophyta; class Magnoliopsida; order Asparagales; family Amaryllidaceae; genus Agapanthus; species Agapanthus africanus. Next base: position 246,056,715 of record JASDDO010000004.1, on the reverse strand, counting down.
TCATTATTTAGAAAAGCAGTCATGACACCCAACCGCCGGATATCATAGTCATGGTATGTAGCAATGGCAAGTAGGATCAGGATGGACTTAAGCATAGGGACTAGAAAAGGTTTCATCATTATCCACTCCTGGTAGATAACGAGAACCTTTTGCAACAAGTCTTAGCTTTGAAAGTCTCAACTTTTCTATGTACACCAAATCTTCTCAAGATATACTTGCTCCTGATGGGGATTTAACCCTTCAGATAAAGAAACCAAAGTCCATACTTTGTTGGTGTATATAGATTCCATCTCAGATCGCTTAGTATCCAGCCATTCTTACAGAGTCACCACTCCTGATGGACTGCTCAAAACTAGTTGGGTCATCATCTCATGATGCAATCCTCGCTCCCACTGTCACCGAGAATACTGCAGTATCTCTCAAGTGGATGAAGAACCCTACCAGATCGGCGTAGAGGCTGAGGTTCTTTGAGAACTATTGAATCCTTCGGTTCTACCAAATCATCAGCTGTAGTTTGTATAGCTGGAACTCCTTCCAGTTCTACCTCATGACCACAAATTTCTTCACAAGAAATTCCCTTTCCAAAAGATGGCATGCTGAGAAACAAAACACCTTTTGCTCCTCAGTGTGGTAGAAGATATTTCCTTGCGAATGCTTGGGATATCCAACAAACTTCCATAGAACTTACCTTGCCTCGAGCTTGTCCGGATTTTTCTTTTAGACATAGGCCGGACAACCCCAAATCTTAACTTACTTAAGAGATGGGCGCTTCCCATACCATATCGCATATGGAGTGGTGGGCACCTGATTTGATTGGAACCCTATTCAATTGGTATGCAGCTTCACAAGTGCATAATCCCTAAAAGGAAATAGGTAACTCTGTAGCACTCATCATAGATCACACCATATCACATAGGGTGCGATTGCTCCGCCCCGATACACCGACGTGTTGTGGTGTATACGGAGGAGTAATGCTGAGAAAGAATCTCATTCTCCTTTAGAATAGTCCAGGAATTCCATGCTCAAGTATTCTCCCCCCTGATCACATCAAGGGACATAATACTTATACATGTTTTTGGTTCACTACTTCTAACTTATATACATTGAATATCTCAAAAGGTTCAGACCTGTGTTTCAACAAGAACATATGTCCGAATCTTGAGAGATCATCGGTGAATGTAATGAAGTACAAAGAACCGGTCCTGGCATGTGTAGACAGGGGACCTACATACATCATCATGTATCAATCCCAAGAGTTCACTAACTTTTTCTCTGTTTCCAATAAACGGAGCTATGGCCATCCTATCTTTGTGACATGACTGGCAAGTTTCACAAGATATAAATTCAAACTGATTTAAATATACATCTAAATGTAACTTCAGCTAGCCGGGTCATATTGATATGACCTAGTCTACAATACCTCAAGAAGGATTCGTTCATTTCTGAACTCTTCCTATTGTGTGTATTCTGTACGTTAAGAACTTTGGTTTGATTTAGAACGTATATGCTTTTAGATAACGTGCCTGAACCGATCAACTTTTGATATAGGAAAAGTTTAAAACATTATCCAACAATACAAAATTATATCCTTCTTTTCTAAATAAAGAGACTGATATGATGTTGTATATCAGGTTCGGTATCTAATAACATTCGTTCAGAATCAATGTATTTGGTAATACAGGATGATAATTGCCAACATACTTGGCTGCAACATTTGCACCGTTTCCAACTCTTGAAACTTATCACCCGTTCCCAGTTCTCTACCTTTCTGTAACCCATGTAACATATTACATATGCAGGATCATAATCCGGTATCATATAGCCAGGACGTAGAGAATACTGAAAAATAGTTCTCGGTAATGAACACACCCGAAGAAGATGTATCATCATGCACATTCTTCGTTTGGGCGGCACGGGAATTCTGGTAATCCTCAATTTCCTGCTCGGTCTTATAACAATTATAAGTTGGAGCGGGTCCAACGTTCCCCAGCTCAGTATAACAAGCGGGTTCGGTGAATACATCCGTATTATTATCTTGATTAAGGGGTGACATGGTCGCTACCTGGAGAGAGAGAGAGAGAAGAAAACACTCTACGTATGCTCTTGTAAGATTAGATTGGTTATTAATATATCTAATCTGGATAGCTCCCACTGTTTTAGTCAAATCTTTCTTCAAACCCTAAAGGGAAAGACTAGCCGGGATTAATTACACCCTACAAGTTCGCCAATCTTTCGACCAGGCCAGTGTTGGTACTTTGAAGGAGGTTCCCCGTGCTTTCGCATGGACCTAATTAAAATAAACCTCGTTTTCCCAGGGGCGTAACCCCGTTAACACCTTTCTACATACCTACTTGATCGGTTAATTGTATTGTGTAAAACTCTCCCAGGAGTAGCTCTTACTCACAGTGGGTATCGGGATCCAACTATCTCATAGAAGGTATGCAATCTCATTGCAAATTTCAACACTTGAAATTCCCGATAATGTTTTACCCCTAACCTCATATGACCTTGACAAAGGCCAAAAAACCATAGGATGCTAGTCAAGTTCAACCCGTCATTTCCTGATTGAATTAAACCCACCCGCACGACTATTGACAAAGGCCAACATGGTCGCATGACTACCCTAACTCAATCGCATTATATGCTTATACAGATAAGCAGTAATCAACTACCGCACACTATGCCTTGACAAAGGCCAACAAACGCAGCACGAATACTAAATAGTACTTATCTGAAATGACGGAGGGCTACGACAGGTTTTTAAGAAAACCCTTTGCGTAATGAACTTTATATCATTGTAGATTCGAGTGATTTTAAATGGAGTGTTTTTTAGGCTTTTACTAGTTTCGCTAAAGTGGTCGCTCCCGGTGAAGGGATCATCGGCTCTTTCCTTATCGAATAAGGTGCAGGATATTTCTCCAATATCACTATGCAAAGCAAAAACTATAGAAGCAATCAAAAGACAAACCGAGTGTGTAGCATCTGCTAGTTTATCTAAAGAGGTCACTCCCGGTGAAGGGATCTCGGCTCTTTCCTTATCGAATAAGGTGTTGGATATTCTTCAAGGAATACCGCTATGCAAAAAAAGAACTAGAGCTACCAGCTTTCGAGACAAGTTTCTACAACATGTTTAGGTTTCTTTTATTTCATTAATCTCATTAATGAAGTCCCATTTATCATGCTTCCCAAGCATCAGATATGAAACAAAAGCAGCAATATTAATTATATCTCATATATATAATATAGGCATTCGTCTCAGAATATAATCAATGATCACATCACAGAATATCTCCGCAGAATAAAACATATGAAATATTGGATATACTAGGATTTCCGGGTTTTATTTTAAGCCTGTATAAAACACGGATTCCACGGTCGTGATGAATAGCCAATCCCACACCCCTAGACCTTTACGAGAGCGGCAAGTAACCCTACTAATTCTAGAGTTAGGAGACACGGTCTCCACTCCTCGAGATGGTCTCCCACTAAACCCTAGAACCTGGTTACTTGTGCTCCCCGCCTTGGGTCTATCCTAATGCGGAAAAGTAAATAATATACAATGGTGACATCATCCTCAACCCGGAAGTGCCCCAATAAAAGAATATTACATACAATGAATTTTACATGAATGAAAATGAAAAACTCTCATCTCACATAAAACCCCCGGCTATTCAATCACGACGATCCAATATAACATATCACAGCAACACATAACATCACATGTCATCAACGTAAGTAAATATGGGTATCCCAATTGTAGTTGATATATAGCACCGAAACCGGCGATACACCACATATTACACTTACGGTCGCAGAAAAGAAAGTGAAAAACTACAACAGTTGAAATCCGCAACCACCTTAGACATCATAAATCCGAAATATCTCATATTCGGATTTCATGCCTAACCAAATGAATTCCTTAGACATCGCATGTCTAACAATTATAAACCCCACATTTTAGTCTCGATCTCGAAAACACTTTTCAATATCTAGTCGGGTAATTCAAAAAGATTCCCGACATCCTGATCGAATGCTCGTCGGAAACTTTAGTAGACGGCCGCACCCCCCGATACCGTCGACGAAGTGCACTAAGGCGGAACACCGCTGCCGTGAGCACCCGAACAGATGCTTTTGACGACGGGGTTCTCCTACAGTCACTTGGTCGGGGTTATGGGGCATGGCTATCTATTAAGTTTACCCGGCGAGTATCCGCGTACACTACGTGATTACGACGGACTTTTGATCACATCAAAATCCCATGGCAACCGATCAAATGTGACTAAATTGCTAGATTTATAACATTCAAATTAGTTATCTCATAACTACATGTAAATTCCAAATATTGTATCCCATCACATCATACCCGGACGAACGTTAAACTTTTCGATCGATTTATCAAAGTCCCACAATTTCCCGACAACTCAACACTTGAGCACAGTTTTAATAATACCCAGAATATGCCACAGTACCTATGCACCAGCCATAGAAGGGCAAACCCAAGCCTCACTCATGTCGCCACGGAACTACGGAAAACCCTAGGGTTTGACTGCAGTTCCGCGATCCAAAAAAAGTCGAGTTAGGGTTTCATTCTTCTAGAGGTTTCATAGGATTACTTGCATGTTTTTCTGAATACGTTAAACTTGGAAAAATGGGTTTTTGACATTCGATCGAACTTTTTAACTTTGTCTAGACAACATGCGAATAACCCGAAACAATGTTAAAACTACAAATACGAAACACTCCAAATTGTTTATAGTGTAAGATTACATCACATGCAAAATTAGCAAAAACAAACAACACCTGAAACATCAAAACCAAGTCACTAGAACATAGGCAAAATTTCAGGGGAAACAGCTCGGATTTGGCTGAGATCTTCAAGGTGGTGGCCGGCCCAATTTTCATGGAATGTCCTGAAATTTTGTGTGTGTTCATGATATATCCCATACATCACTCTGTACCTGTTTAAAAAAATTTTTGACAACATTTTAAAATCGACAGCAAGCAGATTTTGGCGATGCAAGTTTCGGAGTATTTCGGTTTCGTAATCTTAACAAAATCCATAGTAATTTCTAGCATGGCTCTGATACCACTGAAGGGTTTCCTAGCACGGCAGTAAGGTTTCGGGAGGTATCGTCCATGCCAAATTCAAATTTTTGCCGTTCTAGCTAACCCTAACCATGAATCGTTAACTAGAAATCGTACGGAATACATATGCAAACACTTTGCAACTAAAAGTGAACAAAGAATACAACCTTTGTAGACCGGTCCTTCACTTCAATAGCTCCGTGTAGTAGTCTCCTTCGCTGCGATCGTGAACTCCGGACTCTAGAGAGGCTCCCTTGAATAAACGAACATGCTTGCTTCGAAGACTTCGAGGCCGAAGATGATCTACGTCGAGAAGACACTAACCCAAGCTATCTCTTCACTAATCATGGAATTAGTGAAGCAAACACCCTATACTAAATGGAAAGTAGTAGAGGATGATGAAGTAGGAATTTTGCTCACATTAGAAATCATTTTCTCACAAGGTTTCATCACTTTGTCAAAATCAAGAGAGCTCAAGAATGAGGAAGAAGAAGATGAAGTTGTGATCAAAAGAAAGAATGAACTCATGAGGTTACAAATGCAACCATGGTCACAAAATATCATGCCTAACTCATGTAGAGAATAAACCATACACTAAGGTTAAGGGTTGGGTTAAATAAATATCCTAAACTTGACAAAAGAGTTGACTTTGTCAATGGTTATCCAAAAGCTTTTGTCCAAGCTTAACCATGACAAACTTACACTCTTTTGAATTAGCTTAACATAAATAAAAACCCTAACTTAACCATAGCATGGCATTAGTCTCATACATCCATGTTGCATGTGTAACCTAGCATGACACACTTATATATATCACATATATATTTTGTGCCAAAACGAAAACAATACATATATCACACATATGTAAAGTATATCAAATGTGAGAAAAGAAATCTTAAGTGAGCTAGTACTAGTTAATGTAATGTAATATATCAAACATATAATTATACATTAAATTATTAAATCAACACTTGATTTAATAATCCGGCTATATCATATATAACCGACTAATATCAAATGCAATATCTTATCGAATCAACGCTTGATCCGATAACTCGGTTATATCACATATAACCAATCATGTCACACTTCGCGAGAATAGAATGAGGTATCACATACTCGCTTTAATCTCAGTCCCGCACATATCACATATGCTCTCCTACCCCGTTTCGCTTGAGCCAGGAAACCTCTGTGTAGGACTCTAAAGACTCGTCAATACGCCGGCAGTAGGTGATGATCATATCAAACACCCATAAGCCGCAAGCGGTCTGCTAAACGTAACGGCCACCCGGGTATTGAGCGATCAGAAGATCAACAAGCAAGTCTGCTCGTACTCCTGTGAATCCAATCAGTAACACTACCGTACAGTCCGGTCTCCTCGTCTGATATGTCGCATATCACAGCCTGGGGTGGTATAACGTCAGACCCCAATAGCCTGATAAGTCATGCCGATGCAAGGTCCATAACGGTTCGAGAAACTACTGATAACACTTACCAGTAGATCTCAGCAACTCTGGCCAGGGATTTCCTGTTATGGCCAATCGAGCATAGCGCAACATCAACTCCCTATACCGGGAGAGATGAAACCCCTTTTATCGCTCATTGCCTCCATGTGACTCGGGACTGTACCCAAAAGCCACCTTTTGCACGTTCTCTTGAACGTGGTAAGATGTAAATCAAAGCACAGTGGGAATCACACAAGACTTTATGACGATCTCGGGTCTACAGACTAACCTGTACCAGTGTCACCAGAGAACTGCTATCTGAGGATAGGTATAATACCATCTAGGAGTTCTCGGTGAGTCCGTTCAGTGTACCCAGTCTCCACTGAGCACCCGTACACCATCTTTGATGTCAAACACCAATAGATATGGGATCATCCATCGCCCATCATATGGGTCAAGATGCGTATACGCTAGTCTACTCTGGAGTATCGATGCCCTGTCTCGATACTCCCTTGACTAGGAACAATTATAGGATGTACTCGTTGACTACACTGGCCCCACCAGTATGATCTGCATCATAGTCCTAGTAGTCAAGTATATATCCTAAGGGCTTTATCAACATGTGAGAGCAAGACAGTAAATAAATACAAGTCCACACGTTAAGATAAAGAGCAACCAGATAGCATACTATCATGTCGAGCAAGAAAGTCCTCCCTATATATGTCCAAGCATCCACTACAATATACATCACATGTACAGTAATGGCCTCTAGGTCATTCATATTACTAGCCCAGATCGTCGGGGATTCATCTCTCCCGGTATTTGGCGTTGATGTTGCGTTGTGCACGGGTGGCCATCACCAGAAATCCTCGGCCGAGGTGGACGAGAATTACCGATCTACGATCTATAGTTTCTCAGATGGTGATGGGTTTCATACCGACACTAAATGTCCCGTTACTAGGGTGTTCCCCTCCGAACGGCGGCCGAGACGTTAGGACGTCTTGCCTGAGGTTCGGGGCAGATGCTATTTGGTTTTATCCGTCTATCTCTCCGAAGATACCAAGTTGATTTATGGCACCGTGTATCGGAGGTTTAGACGGATGCGGCCGATGTAGCAGACTTCGTCAGATTCCCCCTCAGGGTGAGGGGTTTTTGATTGTGGGGACGCTCTTCCCTGCAGGCGCAAGCCCCTGCAGTTAATTACGCTACCGCATCGCGGTAACAACTTTCTCCTACTCCAGAATTTCACTTCGTGTCGTGTGTGTTTGTTTTGTTTATGGTTGCCCGTGGATTGTATACGGAGACTGAGTGATGTCGTCACCCGTAGGACGTGGATTAGTCCAAATCCGTATTTAGTTAGATTTGGGTTTGGTATTTTTTTTAGTTTAAGGATGCATTAGCCGCGTTGCGGCTAAGATCAACTTAAACGTTCGTCAAGGATACGTTAGTCCTGTTTTGGACTAAGATCGACTTGACGTAGTGGTTGATTTAATTATCTGGTTGTCGAGACTCGTCACCTCTCTGACGTCGTTGAGGGATTACAACGACAGGCGTCAGAGGAGTTCAGAGGTGTACCCTTGAACCAAAGTTGATTTGGAGTTTTATCGTTTATTTGAATATCTAAGGACACGTTAACCGTATTTGGGGTTAAGATCAACTTAGACGGGACCGTTTAGATCCAACAGAAGAGCGTTTGGGCCCTATTGTGCCAGTTTAGGGACGTGGCGGTCCATTGCCAGTTTTAGGGACGTGGTGGTCCATCGCCAGTTTAGGGACGTGGTGGTCCGATATTAGTTTAGGGACGTTTCGGTCCGAAACCAGTTTAGGGACGTTTCGGTCCATTATTAGTTTAGGGACGTTTCGGTCCGATGCCAGTTTAGGGACATAGTGGTCCATTATTAGTTTAAGGACATTTCGGTCCATCGCCAGTTTAGGGACGTGGTGGTCCGTCATTAGTTTAGGGACATTTCGGTCCGATGCCAGTTTAGGGACGTAGTGGTCCATCATTAGTTTAAGGACGTCTCGGTCCAATATTAGTTTAAGGACATCTCGGTCCGATATTAGTTTAAGGACGTCTCGGTCCAACATTAGTTTAAGGACGTTTCGGTCCGATATTAGTTTAAGGACGTTTCGGTCCGATATTAGTTTAAGGACGTCTCGGTCCAATATTAGTTTAGGGACATCTCGGTCCACGAGTTTAAGGACCCTGCAGTCCATATCGATGTGTGGTCGTTAGGACCCGTCACCTCTTTGACGTCGTTGAGGAATTACAACGACGGATGTCAAAGGAGTTCGGAGATGTACCCTCGAACCGGATGTAGATTGATTTAGGAGAGCCATTTTGCTCAGTCAACTTAATTTAAGAACTTATGGCCAAAATTGGGCTAAGTCCAGTTGAAATGTTCAACATTTTATTTGCTTTTGCATTGCATTTCTTTTTTTTTTATTTTTATTTAGGCCTTGCCCAGAAAGGATGCAGAGTATCAATTTGTTTTGGGCTCTACCCTTTTAGGAATGATGCAAGGTATCAATTTTATTTGGGCTCTGCCCTTATATAAAGGATGCAAAGCATCAATTTATTTGGGCTCTGCCCATTTATTGCCTTGCAATTTATTTTGGCCTGTCAGGTCATTTTGATTTGGGCCTGGCCCTTCAAATAGTGCAAAGCACCAAGAATCTTTTGGATTCAAGAAAATGAGTGCAGAGCACTTTTTAATGATCTAAATTTAGATCAAAGAAGAGAAAAGAAAATCTTTTCTTTCTTTCTGTCTCAGAGAACCAGAGGTTCATAGAAAGTGCAAGGCACTATTTTTATTTATTTATTTATCTGAGAACCAGAGGTTCATAGCAAGTGCAAGGCACTATTTTTATTTATTTATTTATCTGAGAACCAGAGGTTCATAGCAAGTGCAAGGCACTGTTTTTATTTATTTATTTATCTGAGAACCAGAGGTTCATAGCAAGTGCAAGGCACTATCTGTTGTGCGCACGTGCGTTGCACGTGGTGCCGCATGGCGGGCATACGTGCGTTGCACATGGCGCACATGCGCATTATGAGGAGAAGCAAAGCTTCTATATATGGAGAACAAGCTCCTTTTAATATTATTAAATATTCTCATGTGGTGCGCACGTGCGTTGCACGTAGTGCCGCATGGCAGGCACACGTGCGTTGCACGTAGCGCACATGGCGCTTGCGCATATGCGCATTATGGAGGAGCATGCTCCTATCTTGGAGAACTAAGCTCCTTTGAGTATTGAATCCTTTGAGGATTTTTACTCTCCCTTTCCAAGAGGTATGCCCTCTTATTTATATGGAAGTGGTAGAGAAGCCATCTCTCCTTTTCCCGATGTGGGACTAAAAAATGCATTCCCCATGTAGTAGAGCATTACTTTAGATTACACGTGTATAACGCATTTGCTCATAACTTTTGATCTCGGATGAATTATGAGGCCCATAATATATCAAATCGAAGGTATTTTCGAGATGCTTTCAATATCATCAGAATTTAGCTGTTTTTCGTTCCGGAGTTTGTCAAAATACAGCTCGGAAAATACTGGTTCGCATCTTCTTCCTTAAATCACATGTGCATAGACATTTGCTCATAACTTTTGATCCCGGATGAATTATGAAGCCCATAATATATCAAATCGAAGGGTTTTTCGAGACGCTTTCAATACAATTAGAATTTATCCGTTTCTCCTTCGGGAGTTTGTCAAAAAACAGCCCGGAAGATACTGTTTCGTATTTCCTTAAGCGTATCGCTGCCATTTGATACCTTGGACTCTTTTGCGCAGAAATTTTTGGCGGGAACAAATGCCCCCCACTACTTTGCCCACGTAAGTATGTACGTGGGTGAAGTAGTGCAGAGTTATGCAGAGTTATGCATGGCGTATGACCAGTTTTGGGTTGATGTATCACTTTCAGAATCTTGATCTGAGAAGATAACGAGCGGACACAAGCGTCGTCATTTATCATTGACTCAAATCTCAACTCTTAAGGGATATAGTTCCAACCCTTAACTCCATGAGCCGCATCCTTCTATTTCTTTTTTTGTCTCACTCTGGCGTGGAGTAGTTCATACGCTTATGAGTAAGTTCTCCATTTCAGTGGCATGTAGCTTTGGCAAGTATGGCCCATAGATGGTCGGCCCATCTTGACTTCTTTGCAGGGCAGTGATGGCTTAGGAGACAGGGGTAGGATCTGCCACCTAAGGCTTTTCAACTTTACGAGCCGTGAGGGTCTCATAAAGACTTTTCTCCCTACGAGTCGTGAGGATCTCGTAGGTGTATTTTCTCCTTGGGAATCGTGAGGATTCCTAAGTGTGTTTTCTCTTATAAGTCGTGAGGATCCTATAAGAGAGTTTTCCCTCTTACGAGTCGAGAGGACCCGTAAGCGGTTGTTTCCCTCCTTATCGAGATTCGACTTTGGAGAATGTGACCCGTGGATAGTATGCAAGAGACCGTTTTGGGCCGACTTGCCGGGTCCCAGTGCTTAGGAAACAGGTTTTGTAATCCCTACTGCCTAAGGCTTTATCTCACGAGTCGAGACGCCTCGAGAAAATCTCGCAAAGACATCAATTTCCTCACGAGTCGAAACGGATCGAGCAGATCTCGCAAGAACATCTTAACGTCGCATTTAACCTCTGCTCTTTACGACAGAAGCCCGTTAAGGTTGGTGGTACTTAGGGTTTTGGCCATCGTACCGTCGCAAAAGCTGATATAGCCCTCGATAGGCAATCGTGCTGTTCGAGTAGCCCTGCGACTGCCGTGTCTCTGATCCCTTCGGGGGCTGGACAAGACGTCTTCAAGCAATCCTCCTTGGCAGTTTGACCGTCGGAAGAGCAAGCGCTAGGAATTTGCCATGCCGCCTTTTACTTGAGGTTAGGCTCATTTTGGAGAGCCCCGATGAGTCATAACCACTCCGCGCTGGTGTGGGATGATCTCCGATAGTCTTTCGGGCTTTATATGAGTTGCCGTCAAGACCCTGAAGCTAGGAATTTGGCCTTTGCTTCGTTTGCTGGCATTGCGTCTGCTGTATCGAGACGAATGTTGTGGTGGGAACTAGGGATTTTGCCGTGGCTCCTTTCGTTTGATGACGTTGCGTCTGCTGTGTCGAGACGAACGTTGGGGTGACATCTCGTCTGCTGTATCGAGACGGACGTCGAGGTTGTCTCTAGGTTGCTGGTGAACTGCCGAGGTTTGGAACTAGGGATTTTGCCGTGGCTCCATTTGTTTAATGACGTTGTGTCTGCTGTATCGAGACGGACGTCGAGGTGGTGACCACTCTGTGCTGGTGCGAGATGATCTCCGGTTGTCTTTCCGGTTTTATATGAGTTACCGTCAAGACGTCGAAGCTAGGAATGTGGCCTTCGCTTCGTTTGCTTTGGTGTGTCCAAATTCTGTTGGAGGACGAACGCTGGGGTTAACATTTCGTCTGCTGTATCGAGACGAACGTCAAGGTGGTGACCACTCTGTGCTGGTGCGAGATGATCTCCGGTTGTCTTTCCGGTTTTATATGAGTTACCGTCAAGACGTCGAAGCTAGGAATGTGGCCTTCGCTTCGTTTGCTTTGGTGTGTCCAAATCCTGTTGTAGGACGAACGCTGTGGTTAACATTTCGTCTGCTGTATCGAGACGAACGTCATGGAGGTGACCACTTCATGTGAGATGATCTCCGATTGTCTTTCCGGTTTTATGTGAGTTACCGTAAAGACGTTGAAGCTAGGAATGTGGCCTTCGCTTCATTTGCTTTGTCATGTCTGAATCCCTGCTGGAGGAAGAACGCTGAGGTTGACATTTCGTCTACTGTATCGAGCCGAACGTCAAGGAGGTGACCACTTCATGTGAGATGGTCTCCGATTGTCTTTCCGGTTTTATGTGAGTTACCGTAAAGACGTTGAAGCTAAGAATGTGGCCTTCGCTTCGTTTGCTTACACTGCGTCTGGTGTATTGAGACGAATGCTGAGGTGGAGCTGGGATTTTGCCATCACTCCGCTTTGTTTCGACCATGGGGTCTTTTGTTAACTTTGCATGTACACCCCGCTGGGCTGCGAAGGAACGCCGTTGTTGACATTGCGTCTGTTGTAACGAGACGAATGCTAAGGTGGAGTTGGGATTTTGCCGTTACTCCGCTTTGTTTCGACCGTGAGGTCTTTTGTTGACGTTGCATCTGCCTCCAGCTGGACTGCGGAGGAACGCTGTTGTTGACATTGCGTCTACTGTATCGAGACGAATGCTGAGGTGAAGCTGGGATTTTGCCATCGCTCCGCTTGATGGTGTAACATCTATGTCCTGTTGGAATGAGGAGGCACACCGTTGTTGGTCTCCAGGCTGTAGACGTGGCCATTGAGATTTGGAACTATGGACTTTGTCATGGTTCCGTTTCGTTGCGATTCCGAGGTCAGTTGTTGACGTCATGTCTGCATCTAGTTGGAGTGAGGAGAAACGCCGTTGGTGATCTTTAAGTTGTCGATATTGACGTCGAGACCCTGAAGTTAGGGACCTTCCTTTGCTTCATTTGTTGACATCGTGTCTGTAATATTGCGACAAATGTCGAGATGGTCTCTAGGTTATCTATGAACCGTCGAGATTTGGCTTCGCTTTCTGGTGGAGCCTGTTGGGAAGATATTGTTCCCTTTTTATCTGTGCCCCTGGATTGTATACAGGGATCGATGTGATTTCACCTGTAGGGCAAAAAGTTTCATTCTTTCATTTTTTTTATTCTTTCCGCGATGCTCTATCATTTCAGCTTTTATATCGCGAAGGTCGCGATTGCCCAATCATTTCGGCTATTTTTCGCGGTGCCCAATCATTTCGGCTATTTACTTTATTTTTACTCGCTACTTTTTATTGCGAGTTGCCCAATCATTTCGACTGTTTATTTTATTTTTACTCGCTGTTTTTTTATTGCGAGTTGCCCAATCATTTCGGCTATTTTTCTTTTTACTCGTGCATACATTTTTACTTGCTGATTTTGTTTGCAAGTTGCCCCATCATTTCGGCTATTTCGCATGCATTTTTTTTGGCTCGCTGATTTTTTTTTTGCGAGTAGGGGATTTGGGATCTGATACCAATCTTGGCATCAGCATCGCTGCGACTGGAATATTGCCAGGAGCGAATCATCATTTGCCGTGAAAGGACTTGAAATTTGATACCGGTTTAGGCATCAGCATCGCTGCAACTGGGATATTGCCAGGAGCGAATCATCATTTGCCATGAAAGGACTTGGAATTTGATACCGATTTAGGCATCAGCATCGCTACAACTGGAATATTGCCAGGAGCGAATCATCATTTGCCGTAAAAGGACTTGGAATTTGATACCGGTCTAGGCATCAGCATCGCTGCAACTGGGATATTGCCAGGAGCGAATCATCATTTGCCTCTGTCGATGTTGAACAAAGGTGGCTTAGTAAACAGGGTTAAGGGTCCTGTCGGCTAAGGCTTTTGACTTCATGAGCCGTAAGGGTCTCACAAAGGTATTTCTCCCTACAAGTCGTGAGGATCTTGTAGGTGTGTTTTCTCCTTGGGAAGCGTGAGGATTCCTAAGTGCATGTTCTCTTGTAAGTCGTAAGGATCTTACAAAAGGGTTTTCTCCTTATAAGTCGAGAGGACTTACAAGTGTTGTTTGCTGTACAAGCATATCCCTAGTCACGGATGGGACTTTGTTAGGGAAATATTTATTTGCGCCCGTGGATTGTATACAAGGGCCAATATCGGACCACTTGTAGGGCAATGTCGAAAGTTGTGGGGGTTGCTTAAGCACAGATTTAGGCCTCTGTAACTTAAGACTTTCAAATCTTATGAGCCGTAAGGGTCCCACAAGAGAGTTTTCCTTACGAGTCGTGAGGATCTCGCAAGTGTATTTTCTCCTTAGGAATCGTGGGGATCCCTAAGTGTGTTGTTCCTTTGTGAGTCGTAAGGATCTCACGCAGGTGGTTTCTCCTTACAGGGTCGAGAGGATCCTATAAGTGTTTCTTTAACGAGGTTGCGCCCTTTCGGGTTTTCACAAACACTCGCCGGTAGCCCTGCTGTTTTTACTCACGGAGCCCTTTCGGGTTTTCATCCGTGCCCTTTTTGCTTATGGACATACCTTTATTATTTTTTTTCCTTCTTTTTTTTTTTTAACGAGGTCGCGCCCTTTCGGGTTTTCACGAACACTCGCCGGTAGCCCTGCTGTTTTTACTCACGGAGCCCTTTCGGGTTTTCATCCGTGCCCATTTTGCTTGTGGACGTACCGTTTTTTTTAATCTTTTATTTTATTCTTTTTTTTTTAAACGAGGTCGCGTCCTTTCGGATTTTCACGAACACTCGCCGGTAGCCCTGCTGTTTTTACTCACAGAGCCCTTTCGGGTTTTCATCCGTGCCCATTTTGCTTGTGGACGTACCGTTTTTTTTTTAACACGTCAGCCTGAAGTTGCTGCGGGTTGGGAGTAGTTTAATGACGTTTCGGTCATTTGCAAGTTTTAGGACATTGCGGTCCGTCGTTAGTTTAAGGACATCTCGGTCCGTTGTTAGTTTAAGGACGTTTCGGTCCGTCATCCAGTTTTAGGACGTAGCGGTCCGTTAGGCTTTCTCTATGAATGAGCACGATGCCCCCGGCGTGTCCATATTTTTCGGAGCATGCGGTTGTGGCGGGTTCACCTTCCAAATTTCGGACAACGCGAACTTGCCCTGTTGGTATTGGTCTTCAACCCAGTTCTTGAAGACGTAGCAGTCCTCGATCAGGTGACCTACTGTTTGGTGGTAAGGGCAATAATTAGGATTATTAAGATCGCCTGGCCGCGACAGACGCTTTGGACTCGGCAGATTAATAAGTCTGTTGCGCACTGCCAGCTCAAACAGTCTTCTCGTTTTATTCTGCGGAAACGAGTAAGGACGTCCCAGCCTCTCTTCGAGGGATGGGCGTGGGCGCACGTTGTTTTGGCGAACGACCGGCTTTGAGTTGTTCGACAGTTGTTGAGTATTGGCAACGAAGGTTGCCTTCCCTTTGCCCTTTTCATTCCAAGGCTCTGTCTTTGAAGAAGAAGGCCTATGGCCCATCTGGTCCATTTGGGCTAATTTGTCGATCAAGGCCTGGAAGGTGGTCGGCCTGAAGAACATCATGAATTGCGAGATGGTCGCCTGCGGATCAAGAGTGCCCACAAACATGCCTACCGCAGGTGCCTCTTCTATGCGTTGTTCGCATTTCGACCATAGGTTCCGCCATCGTGTTGCGTATTGGACCCACGTTTCGCTCGGCCTTATCCTGGCATTTATTAGTGCTGTAATCGGGGTGCGTTCACTAGCACTTGCGAATCTTTGTGTAAACAGCAGTTCCATCTCTGCAAATGTTTTGACAGAGTCGTTAGGTAGCTCCGAATACCATTCAAAGGCTGTTTCTGCTAAGCTGCCGACGAATTGACGTAGCAACAATTTGTCATCGCCTCCAGTATTGTCGCATAAGGCCCTGAATTGATCGACATGCTGATGCGGATTCCCTGTCCCTTTATATACGTGGAATTTAGGGATCGTATATCCTGGCGGGTAACTGATTTGGTCATACCAGCTCGGATACGGTCGTCCGGTTCTAACAATTTGCCCAGCCGCTTCGTTTGCCTGATGAACCCGGATCTGCTGAGCTATATATTCGTCTAGGTCGACTTTGGAGATTGCCTCCTCCTTGGCTGTTGATAGAGCCGGCGGAGGATTTGACGTTTCTCCCCTGTCGTCTTCAAGGACGATCGGAGGATCGTCAGCAGGAGGGTCCGGCTGTAACATCATCCCTACCATATCTTGGAAGAGGAGCGCCATCTGTTTTATGTTAGCCGCTTGCTCTGCAGCTTCTTTGTCCCTCTTTTCGAGAACTCTGCGTAAAAAGTCAGCGTCGGTTTCTTGTTCTTGACGCTCATCCGAAGACGTTTCAGAGCTTTCTTTTGGCTCAGTGAGTGCAGCCATTGTAGTCATCATTTCCTGAAGCTTTTGTTGTTGCTCCTGGGCTTTCGTCACGGATCGGGTGAGCGGTCGGTGGCCCGTAGAAGTGCGGCTTTCCTCCTTTCCAGAAGCCATATAAACAGTGTGCACCACCATGCCCCCAGACTTGGGGCGTTTGTGTTCGGTGTCTTTGCGATTTACCGAAGACACAGGGGCTTTTTGTGGCCTCCTTTTTTGAGTGATTGGAGTTAAGGGAGCCGTTGTAGTGGGCACCCAAGTAGCTTTTGCTTTTTGTGGTTTGACAGAGTAATCCTTCCCCTGCCGAACCTTCATCTTTTTCTATCGTCGGAGGCAGTCTTGATCGATCACCGACTCTTGGACCTGTCGCCAGACTTTGTAAATTTTAGAGGACAGCCGTTGAGGGGGCTGCTCTAGCTTCTTCTCTGGAATATTCTTCACAGATGAATGAGTTCGCTTTAGCACCGCAGTAGGAGTGTTTCTGCGCACCGAGTTCAGCAACTCAAAGCTGTTCCTGGTTGGAACAGCAGTATCGATCTCCACCAATAGAGTTGGAGGAGTTATCCCAGAGGGGGAGTTGGCCCCAGCCTGTAAGTCTACGCTAGCGCCCCGGCAATCTACAGACGCCAAATGCGGAACAAATAAACTTGTTAACTGGCGCTATCGTATACTTTAACCCGGATCTGCCATTATTGCTAAACTAACAAACTGTAAAGAGTGTAGGAATGTTATACCGAACGATCCGAGTCCTTCGTTCTTCAACCATCATCCTACGCTCCGTTGCGGCTGCTCCGATCTCGTCGATCTCCGATGTCCTCGTCGAAGTGGCACCACATGATTGGTTCTTTAAACGGGCTCCCGCCTCTGACTCGAGGCAACTCGATCGTCAAGTTTGCTAAAAGAGACGACCAAGATTGATGTAGAGAATGAGTAGATGACTTTGTCTCACTTCGTCCAAATCCGTGGACGATCGGTTAATGAAGTTGCCGTGGAGATCGGGTGATGGAATGAAATGAACTGTAAAATTCCATACACCCCGATTACTATCATAATCTTTTCTCTCTTGAATCAAGTGAGTGTTAGAATGAGGAGAGAGAGAGGGCAAGCTATATATATGAAGGAGGGAGGTGACCGTAGGAGAAGGGGGTGACCTTAGGAGAAGGGGGTGACCTTAAGCTAAAAGCTTCTCACTTCAAAATATCTTAAGCAATCCAAAAGGAATTAATCACAAAGCATGAGTCATTAGGCTAGTCACCCTTTAATAAAAGCAACCAATGAAAACCCCACACCAATTAGCCTAGTCACCTCATCTAGAAACTTCTAGAACACTGACTCATCATATCTGTAGAAAAGATAAATCCGTCTTTAACCAAATGTTAAAAGACGGCTGATAGAAAACTGGAAACTGGCAACTTCCAAAAGTGATCCTGAAAAGAATTTCAGGACAACCCCGAAACTGTATAAATATACCCACATTTGTATTACGACCGAATACAAATGTAACTGAGACAAAGATATTATACCTACTCAATATAATACTCGGATCCGGCTTAAACCAAAGACGACCAGTATCCTCTGTCCGAAAATCGACACGTGCGTAAACGCACGTGCATTTTCCGAACCCTGCCATAAAACCATACGGCCTCTACAACGTTTCGCCCGAACTTGGGAAACTGTCTGTGGGGGACTCTAATGACTCGTCAGCACCCTGGCAGTGGGTTTAACCACAAACCGTCAGCGGCACTAGCTATGCGTAACGGCTGCCCATGGACTGACCTCAAGGGTGGCCGAGGAGCGAACTCAAGGGAGACCGATGAGCGAACTCCTCCGAAAACCCTACTGAGCCTAACAGTGACAATGTATATACAGTCCGGTCCGTTCGTCAATGAGTATCGCATATCCGCCTAGGGGGCTAGCAACGTCAGACCCCCATTTGCAGTATAAGTCGTGTCGGAGTGTAGCCTAGAACGCCCTGAGATACTACTGGAATACCTACCAGTAAATCTCCTGCCTCGGCCGAGGGCTTTGCGTAATGGCTCTCCTAGACACAGCACGATCTCGCCCCCAATACCGGGAGAGACGAATCCCCTGCCGATCCGCTCACGTGCCTCCATATGGCTCGGGACTGTACCCAAAAGCTACCTGTTTGCACGACTCCTTTGAGCCGTGGTAGGATAGAAATCAAAGCACAGTGGGAACTCACACGAGACAAATGACGACCTCAGGTCGATGAACTAACCTGTACACATGTCACCAGGGAACTGCTATCTGACGATAGGTATAGTACTAACTAGCAGATTCCCGGCGAGTCCTGTCCGGTGTACTCATAACCCAATGAGCACCTGTATACATCTTAGGTGATCCAACTGACACCAGTGGCTTGTGAGACCGGCCACCGCCCCTCGTCGGGGTCTCGACTGTACACACTAGTCTACTCCGGAGTATCGATGCCCTGTCTCGAAACTCCCACGACTAGGGACCACAATTAAGGATATGCATATAAACTACCCAACTCTCACGTATATGATCGCCATCATACTGTTGGTAGTAAAGCAAGATCCTAAGGGCTCTATCAAAGTGTAACATGCAATCAGTCACCTGAACATGTACACGACTGATAAAGGCAAACCAGATAGCATACTATCATCTTGAGTAAGACTGTCCTACCGGGATAGGTCCTCCGCAATCATTGCAATCACGTACCTGCGATCCAATAATTGACTATGAGGGCACTATCTCCAACACAGCCTTCCTTACTCGACGCCAGTGGCGACGTCGAGAGTGCCTTACTGATGGAGTTGTTTCAGCTATAGGGGTGACCTTCTCATGCCCCCTGTGTTGGTCAGAATATGCTGGTACCAGCCTTTTAAAGATTGACGTCCGTTGAACGGGGACGGCCAAATTGTTAGAAGCGGACTTCTGAACATGGGAAGCAACCTTGGTGATTTTACCAGGAACGAGAGTTGGAATGGCTATCCGTTTCGGGATAACGCCTTCTGGTATGGCACGCTTCTTCATGAGCCTGTTAGAGCTCTGGCCTAGTCCGTTAAAAACTGAAGCAGTGGAGTTGGGTGACCTGTTGAGAGGGGTCGCGGCAGTGGTGAGTCGATCGAAGACCGACTTCTTTGGAGCTTCTTGCAATGGCATTGGGGCGTTGAAGCTCATTGATGGGAGCATGGTCCCAAAAAATAGTCCAGTGGTGGCTTGAGCCACTTGCTCCACCGGCATTTTGAAAAGGGAGGCCGCTTGGGGCCCATAAGTCACTCCTCCAGCAATGACGGAGCGAGAGTTATCGCTGCGGACGATGCAGTTCGAAGCCATTGATCTTCTGTTTTCTGCACGGAGCAAGACACCAAATCTTAATACCTTGAATCCACAGGCAATCACAGCAAACCGCGATTTGTTTGCGAACACGACACACGAAGTGTGGAGTGGAAAGAGGAAGAGGTCCCACCGGGCGTGCCAGAATCTGTTCCCCTCCGAACGGCGGCCGAGACGTTAGGACGTCTTGCCTGAGGTTCGGGGCAGATGCTATTTGGTTTTATCCGTCTATCTCTCCGAAGATACCAAGTTGATTTATGGCACCGTGTATCGGAGGTTTAGACGGATGCGGCCGATGTAGCAGACTTCGTCAGATTCCCCCTCAGGGTGAGGGGTTTTTGATTGTGGGGACGCTCTTCCCTGCAGGCGCAAGCCCCTGCAGTTAATTACGCTACCGCATCGCGGTAACAACTTTCTCCTACTCCAGAATTTCACTTCGTGTCGTGTGTATTTGTTTTGTTTATGGTTGCCCGTGGATTGTATACGGAGACTGAGTGATGTCGTCACCCGTAGGACGTGGATTAGTCCAAATCCGTATTTAGTTAGATTTGGGTTTGGTATTTTTTTTAGTTTAAGGATGCATTAGCCGCGTTGCGGCTAAGATCAACTTAAACGTTCGTCAAGGATACGTTAGTCCTGTTTTGGACTAAGATCGACTTGACGTAGTGGTTGATTTAATTATCTGGTTGTCGAGACTCGTCACCTCTCTGACGTCGTTGAGGGATTACAACGACAGGCGTCAGAGGAGTTCAGAGGTGTACCCTTGAACCAAAGTTGATTTGGAGTTTTATCGTTTATTTGAATATCTAAGGACACGTTAACCGTATTTGGGGTTAAGATCAACTTAGACGGGACCGTTTAGATCCAACAGAAGAGCGTTTGGGCCCTATTGTGCCAGTTTAGGGACGTGGCGGTCCATTGCCAGTTTTAGGGACGTGGTGGTCCATCGCCAGTTTAGGGACGTGGTGGTCCGATATTAGTTTAGGGACGTTTCGGTCCGATATTAGTTTAGGGACGTTTCGGTCCGATACCAGTTTAGGGACGTTTCGGTCCATTATTAGTTTAGGGACGTTTCGGTCCGATGCCAGTTTAGGGACGTAGTGGTCCATTATTAGTTTAAGGACATTTCGGTCCATCGCCAGTTTAGGGACGTGGTGGTCCGTCATTAGTTTAGGGACATTTCGGTCCGATGCCAGTTTAGGGACATAGTGGTCCATCATTAGTTTAAGGACGTCTCGGTCCAATATTAGTTTAAGGACATCTCGGTCCGATATTAGTTTAAGGACGTCTCGGTCCAACATTAGTTTAAGGACGTTTCGGTCCGATATTAGTTTAAGGACGTTTCGGTCCGATATTAGTTTAAGGACGTCTCGGTCCGATATTAGTTTAGGGACATCTCGGTCCACGAGTTTAAGGACCCTGCAGTCCATATCGATGTGTGGTCGTTAGGACCCGTCACCTCTTTGACGTCGTTGAGGAATTACAACGACGGATGTCAAAGGAGTTCGGAGATGTACCCTCGAACCGGATGTAGATTGATTTAGGAGAGCCATTTTGCTCAGTCAACTTAATTTAAGGACTTATGCCCAAAATTGGGCTAAGTCCAGTTGAAATGTTCAACATTTTATTTGCTTTTGCATTGCATTTCTTTTTTTTTATTTTTATTTGGGCCTTGCCCAGAAAGGATGCAGAGTATCAATTTGTTTTGGGCTCTACCCTTTTAGGAATGATGCAAGGTATCAATTTTATTTGGGCTCTGCTCTTATATAAAGGATGCAAAGCATCAATTTATTTGGGCTCTGCCCATTTATTGCCTTGCAATTTATTTTGGCCTGTCAGGTCATTTTGATTTGGGCCTGGCCCTTCAAATAGTGCAAAGCACCAAGAATCTTTTGGATTCAAGAAAATGAGTGCAGAGCACTTTTTAATGATCTAAATTTAGATCAAAGAAGAGAAAAGAAAATCTTTTCTTTCTTTCTGTCTCAGAGAACCAGAGGTTCATAGCAAGTGCAAGGCACTATTTTTATTTATTTATTTATCTGAGAACCAGAGGTTCATAGCAAGTGCAAGGCACTATTTTTATTTATTTATTTATCTGAGAACCAGAGGTTCATAGCAAGTGCAAGGCACTGTTTTTATTTATTTATTTATCTGAGAACCAGAGGTTCATAGCAAGTGCAAGGCACTATCTGTTGTGCGCACGTGCGTTGCACGTGGTGCCGCATGGCGGGCATACGTGCGTTGCACGTGGCGCACATGCGCATTATGAGGAGAAGCAAAGCTTCTATATATGGAGAACAAGCTCCTTTTAATATTATTAAATATTCTCATGTGGTGCGCACGTGCGTTGCACGTAGTGCCGCATGGCAGGCACACGTGCGTTGCACGTAGCGCACATGGCGCTTGCGCATATGCGCATTATGGAGGAGCATGCTCCTATCTTGGAGAACTAAGCTCCTTTGAGTATTGAATCCTTTGAGGATTTTTACTCTCCCTTTCCAAGAGGTATGCCCTCTTATTTATATAGAAGTGGTAGAGAAGCCATCTCTCCTTTTCCCGATGTGGGACTAAAAAATGCATTCCCCATGTAGTAGAGCATTACTTTAGATTACACGTGTATAACGCATTTGCTCATAACTTTTGATCTCGGATGAATTATGAGGCCCAAATATATCAAATCGAAGGTATTTTCGAGATGCTTTCAATATCATCAGAATTTAGCTGTTTTTCGTTCCGGAGTTTGTCAAAATACAGCTCGGAAAATACTGGTTCGCATCTTCTTCCTTAAATCACATGTGCATAGACATTTGCTCATAACTTTTGATCCCGGATGAATTATGAAGCCCATAATATATCAAATCGAAGGGTTTTTCGAGACGCTTTCAATAGAATCAGAATTTATCCGTTTCTCTTTCGGGAGTTTGTCAAAAAACAGCCCGGAAGATACTGTTTCGTATTTCCTTAAGCGTATCGCTGCCATTTGATACCTTGGACTCTTTTGCGCAGAAATTTTTGGCGGGAACATAGGGGTCTGACTTTATCCACCCCCCTAAACTCGATATGTGATGCTCTTAGACGAACAGAACGGACTGTACGGATATTGTCACTGTCAGGCTTAGTAGGGGTTTGGATGAGTTTGCTCGTCGGCCTTCCTTTCGCTCAATACCTGGGTAGCCGTTACGTACAACTAGTGCCGCTGACGTGGTTATGGTTAAACCCACTGCCAGCGTATTGATGAGTCTTTAGAGTCCCACACAGAGGGTTTTCACGGTTCAGGCGATATGGTGTAGATGACGTATGTTGGTATATACAGGTGTCCAATTAAATAAGTGTACAGGCTGCACAGACTTTAATCGTACGGTTGATAATACTAGCGGCTTAGTATTAAGCCGGATTATTAAATCAGGTTTTGATTTAATAATTTATATATGTATTTATATATATATATGTATTCTAGTATTATTGTTCAATATTCATTTTCTCTCTTAGCTATTCGTATTTTTGTACGAATACGCGTATATGTATTTCGATACGTGTACCAGGAAGTATTCCGTATTTATACGGAATAGCTTCTAGAAGATAGCCACCTCATTATTGATTTTCTTTTTAGAAAATCATTTTGGAAATGAGGTAGAGGGGTGAGTTGGCATGAGCATGGGCTTGAGCATGTAGAGTGGTATGGTTTGCATTTTTTTATTGTAAAATGAAAAGAGATATTTTGTGTGTGTATGAGAGAGAGAAAGGAAGGGGCAACCACATTCTTTAGTGGCCTTTGCTCATTTCATTTTCCTCACTTGCTTGCTTTCATTTTTCTCACTTGGAGAAAACACTTAGCCATTTTTCTTTAGTTTCTCATGCCACATGTTTCCTCACCTCCCCTTGATCTTCTTGAGTTGCTCTTGGAGAAATTTGATGAGAGAAAAACAATAGTGAGATAATCCTACACCTCCACTCTCCATTGCTAGCAATCTTGGAGCGTAGGTTGCCTTGCTTGGTGAGGCTGGAGCTTGCGCCGTTTCTCTCAGGTGGATCATCGTAGATAAAGGAAGACCGGCAACCAAACTCGATCTGTAACCACTAGGAGCTTGGGATTAAGGTTGAAGACCGAAGGACACGGATCAACTCGGTATAACCATTCCTAACTCTTTATATTGCTTGCTAGTATAGGGTTTAGGGTAGATCCGGGCATCGGGTTGTGGCAGCACCAGTTTAGAAAAATTTTGTTCCGCATTTTGCTACGATTTGATGGCTGGGGCGCTGCCGTAACCCAACATGGTATCAGAGCCAACCCGTAAACCCCTTACTAGCAGTTTTAGACAATGTTAATGTATCGAAATCAAAACAACTCCGAAACAACACCCCGATATATTCCAGTTTCTATCGATTTTTCAAAGTCTTCAAAAAACTTTTTAAGCAACTGCAGAAGACTACTTTGATGACAACTAGAACACCCTACAAAAACGAGCCCAATCCGCCGGATTTGACCCGGCGAGATTTTCGAAAAAACGGGTGAGGCCGGTTTTTTAGTGGAGTTTGGACTTGAATTTTGTAGGGTGGTCTAGTCTCTGGAATATTGGTGCATTGGTATTGTTTGTTTTGCCTAGTTTTGATATTTTGTTATCTATTGTTCAGGGGCAATTCGGGGTGTTTCGAAGTCGATAATTTAACATTGTTTAAATGTTCATAGTACCTGCATTACTATCTGCGACCGTGAATGTCATTCGAGCTGTATAACTCGTCTAATTGCTATATGTTCTTTTAGATGAGTTTGCGAACGTGACATTCACGTTGATGTTCTATATTGTGCTATGTTGTGGTTGGATCGTCGTGGTGGATAGCTTGGGTGCAATGATAGTACTGTTTAGTTTCATTTGTTCATTTGATATTACGGGGCGAGCGTCTGACATATGGACTGCCGTCACTTCCAGTTTGTATATTATTTGTTAGGGGCACGACCGGGTTGAGGTCGATGTCATCCTTGTATATTATTTTCTTTTCTATACTAGAATTACCCCGCGGTGGAGTGCACGAATAGCCGGGTTCTAGAGGGCAACGGGTCCGCATCTTATGGCATTGAGACGAAGGGGACCTTACTCTAGAATTGGCGGGCTATTCACTGCAATCGTAGAGGGTATAGGTTGACCCACGGAGGGGTGCCCAAGTTACCGGATTCCGTGAAGTGCTGGATGGCCCATTCACGTTGTTGATTGCGGTAGCCTCGCTTCTAGTTTTGGAGGGTAACTTGCCGCGCTCGTAGAGGTCTAGGTTTTCATTGCACAGGCTATCCACACGACAGGGGAACGTCGGGTCTCATTTGCGGCTCAAGTGAAACCCAGGGCTCCAGGATTATCCACCACAATGTGTTGCTTGGCTGAACTTCTATGATGTTGCTTTATATCATGCCTGGGACGATTGTTATATATATAGTTATATATATACTAGTAGATGTTGTATATGTTTTGCACCTGCGCTAGTCCATCCCCCGCTCTGTCATTAGTTAAGTAACCTAACGGGTGATGACGGGGCCTAGTAGCGAATGTGGGTGGCATTTACGTACATCATATTTTTTGTTCTTTTCTGGTATGATTAATTGATGGGACTGCGTTGATTCTGATCAATGCAAAGATAAAACAAACCTATATATGATGTTGTTGGATCTAAGTTTTTTAAAAACTGACATTACAAACGTTCTCTTTTTCTTTGCACAGTGGTATTTGTTAGTTATATGTATGCCCTAGAAGCCATTACTGTACATACGATGTATATTGTAGTGGATGCTTGGACATATATATAGAGGACTTTCTTGCTCGACATGATAGTATACTATCTGGTTGCTCTTTATATTAACATGTACACTGATTGGCTCTATATTACATGTTGATAAAGCCCTTAGAATGAGTACTTGACTACCAGGATTATGATGCAGATCATACTAATGGGGACAGTGTACTCGCTAAGTACATCCTTCAAATGTTCCTAGTCGTGGGTGTATCGAGATAGGGCATCTATATACCAGAGTAGACCAGCGTATAGCTTCTCGACCCATGTAGATGGACGATGGATGATCCCATATCCATTGATGTTTGACATCAGAGACAGTATACGGGTGCTCAGTGGAGATTGGGTACACTGGACGGACTCGCTGAAAACTCCCAGATAGTATTATACCTCACGTCAGATGGCAGTTCTCTGGTGACACTGGTAATGGTTAGTCTGTAGACCCGAGATCGTCATAGAGTCTTGTGTGATTCCCACTATGCTTTGATTTCCACCTTACCACGTTCAAGAGAACATGCAAAACGGTGGCTTTTGGGTATAGTCCCGAATCACATAGAGGCAATGAGCGATAGGAGGGGTTTCGTCTCTCCCGGTATTGGGGGTTGATGTTGCGCTGTGCTCGATTGGCTATAACAGGAAGTCCCTCGCCAGGGCTGCTTCAGAGATATACTGGTAAGAGTTATCAGTAGTTTCTTGACCCGTTATGAGCCTCATATCGACACGACTTATCGAGTTACTGGGGTCTGACATTTACCACCCCTAGACGAGATATGCGACATATCAGATGAAGAGACCGGACTGTACGGTAGTGTTACGGATTGGATTCGCATGAGTACGAGCAGGCTTGCTTATTGATCTTCTGATCGCTCAATACCCGGGTGGCCGTTACGTTTAGCAGACCGCTTGCGGCTTATGGGTGTTTGATATAATCATCATCTACTTTCAACGTATTGACGAGTCTTTAGAGTCCTATACAGAGGTTTCCTAGCTCAAGCGAAACGGAGTAGCAGCGCATATGTGATATGTGCAGGACTGAGATTAATACGATATGTGATACCGTATTCTATTCTCGCGATATGTGATATTGGTCGGTTACATATGATATTGCCGGGTTATCAGTGTAAGGTTCCTAGGCACACTTATGAGGTTCCAAAAGGCATCAACCATGCCAAATTCAAAAATTTATGCGCCGAGAAACCCTATGCAAGATCGTTAACTAGAGGATAGGCGAAACTAAATGCAAGCAAACAACTTTACTAACAAGTGAAAGGGATTACAACCTTTGTAGATCCGGTCCTCCACTTCTTTAGCTCCGTGTTGACGTCCCTCCGCTGCGATCATCAGGATCCCGGACTCTAGCGATGATTTCGTCGGAGAAATGATCGGGCTAGGTCGTTGACTTCGATGCCGAAGATGATCTATGTCGAGGCGGCTCAAACTCAAGCTCCATCTTCACTAGGTCATGAAACTTGTGAAGAAAAAACCCTATACAACATGGCAAGTGGTAGAGGATGAAGAAATAGGAAATGGGTTCACTTTGGATTTGGATTTCTCACTTGATTTCAACACTTGGAATTTTCAAGAAAGGTTTTCTTCTCTTCATCAAGAAGAAGAAGAAGAAGAAAAGAAAATTAATTCTTATGAAAAGAAAATTAAAGTGAAGACTTATCATAATGCAACCATGGGTAAGTAAACTCGTGTAGAGAGCAAACCATAGTTTAGGTAATGGTTAGGTTTTAGCATAAAACAAAATGGTTAAGACTTTTTCAAAGATGCATGAAGCATCATGAAGCTTCAAATGAAGACAAAGAGAGTCACCATTTTATTTCACTAAAATAAATAAATAAAATGAATAAAACCCTAACCATTAACCTAAACATAATGTTATCCAAACACACACCCAAGTTTCCATGTATCATCAAACATGATACAAACTAGTGCACAAACATATATCATATATACAATGTGCACAATCTAGTGAGAAAATTAATCTTAAGTGAACCAATACTAGTTAATGTAAAGTAATATATCAAATATATAATTATACATTAAATCATTAAATCAACACTTGATTTAATGATCCGGTCATATCTCATATAACCGACTAATATCAAGTGTATCAATATACAGAATCAACATTTGAATCGGTAGCCCGGCTATATCTCATATAACCGTCCGATGACACATATCGCGAGAATAGAATACAGTATCACATACTGGTATTATTCTCGGTCCCGCACATATCCCATATGCGCTCCTATTTCGTTTCGCTTGAGCCAGAAAACCTCTGTGTAGGACTCTAAAGACTCGTCAATACGCCGGCAGCAGTTGATGATCATATCAAACACCCACAAGCCGCAAGCGGTCTGCTAAACGTAACGGACACCCGGGTATTGAGCGATCAGAAGATCAACGAGCAAGCCCGCTTACACTCCTGTGAATCCAACCAGTAACACTTACCATACAGTCCGGTCTGTTCGTCTGATATGTCGCATATCTCGCCTAGGGGTGGTAAACGTCAGACCCCAGTAGCTTGATAAGTCGTGTCGATATGTGGTCTATAACAGTTCGAGATACTACTGATAACACTTACCAGTAAATCTCAACAACCCTGGCCAGGGATTTCCGGTTATAGCTAATCGAACACAGCGCAACATCAACTCCCTATACCGGGAGAGACGAATCCCCTCCTATCGCTCATTGCCTCCATGTGATTCGGGACTGTACCCAAAAACCATCGTTTTGCACGCCCTCTTGGACATGGTAAGGTGGAAATCAAAGCACAGTGGGAATCACAGAAGACTCTATGACGATCTCGGGTCAACAGACTACTCTGTACCAGTGTCACCGGAGAACTACCATCTGACGTGAGGTATAATACCATCTGGGAGTTCTCGGCGTGTCCGTCCAGTGTACCCAGTCTACACTGAGCACCCGTACACCATCCTTGATGTCAAACACCGATGGATATGGGATAATCCATCGCCCATCATATGGGTCAAGATGCGTATACGCTAGTCTACTCTGGTGCATCGATGCCCTGTCTCGATACACCCACGACTAGGGACCTTGAAGGATGTACTTATGGACTACCATGTCCCCACTAGTATGATCCGCATCATAGTCCAGGTAGTCAAGTACATATCCTAAGGGCTTTACCAACATGTAACAGAGAGACAATCAGTATACACGTTAAGGTAAAGTGTAACTAGATAGCATACTATCATGTCGAGCAAGAAAGTCCTCCCTATATATGTCCAAGCATCCACTACAATATACATCGTATGTACAGTAATGGCCTCTAGGGCATACATATAACTAACAATCAGATCAAGTGTTGATTCGATAAGTTGATTCATATGATATTAGTCGATTGTATATAAAATAGCCGGATTATTAAATCAAGAGTTGATTTAATAATTTAATGTATAATTATATATTTGATATATTACATTACATTAACTAATATTATCTCACTTAAATAATTCTTTTTCTGACTTGATGATACTTTGCATATATGTGATATATGTATTTTTTTTCTTTGTACACAAAATATATATGTGATATATATTGTTCTGTCATATTAGGTTACACTTGCAACAAGGGTGTATGAGACTTATACAAATCTAGGGTTGATGTTTGGGTTTTATTTATTGCTTAAGTTATCACAAAAGAGTAAAGAATCAAGCTTGGATGAAGCTTGTAGAACATTGACAAAGTCCATTCTTTTGTCATTCCTTAAGATATTTGTTAACCCAGCCTTAACTCTTGACCTTGGTTTATTCTCTACATGAGTTAGGCATGACACTAACTCACCCATGGTAGAAATTCTAACCTCACTCTCATTCTCTCTTGATAATTCTTCATCTTCTTCATGAGCTCATAAAAAAAGAGTTTTCTAGGGTTTGAAAAAGTGAAGAAAATTTGTGAGAAAAATAAAACTAAAGTGAGCCCACTTCCTACTTCATCATCCTCTAATACTTGCCATTTAGTATAGGTTGTTTTCTTCACTAATTCCGTAATTAGTGAAGAGATAGCTTGGATTAGTGTCTCCTCGACGTAGATCATCTTCGGCCTCGAAGTCTTCGAAGCAAGCATGTTTATTTCTTCAAGGGAGCCTCTCTAAAGTCCGAAGTTCACAATCACAATGAAGGGACTACTACACGAAGCTATTGAAGTGAAGGACCGGTCTACAATGGTTGTATTCCTTGCTCACTTTACTTGCAAAGTGTTTGCATTTGCATATTCGTCGGATTTCTAGTATACGATTCTAGGGTTAGCTAGAACGGCAAAATTTGAATTTGGCATGGAAGATGCCTCCCGAAACCTTGCTGCCGTGCTAGGCAACCCTGCAGTGGTATCAGAGCCATGCTAGAAATTTATACGGATTTTGTTAAGATTACGAAACCGAAATACTTTGAAACTTGAAACGTGAAAATGAAGTTTCTGCCGATTTTTAAATGTTGTCAAAAAAAATTTTAAACAAGCACAGAGTGATGTATGAGATATATCATGAACACAGTCAAAATTTCAGGGGGTTCATGATATATCTCAACGATCATGCATGTAGGGGCCGGCCACTTTGTCATGGAATTGCCTGAAATTTTTTTTGTGTTCCAGAGACTTGGTTTTGATGTTTCAGGTGTTGTTTGTTTTTGCTAATTTTGCATGTGATGTAATCTTACACTATAAGCAATTCGGAGTGTTTCGTATTCGTATTTTTAAAATTGTTTCGGGTTATTCGCATATTTTCTTGACGAAGTTAAAATGTTCGATCGGATGTCAAAAACCCATTTTTCTAAGTTTAACGTATTCAGAATAACATGCAAGTGATTCTATGAACCCTCTAGAAGATTGAAACCCTAACTCGACTTTTTTGGATCGCGGAATCGCGATCATACCCTAGGATTTGCCGTAGTTCCGTGGCGACATGAGTGAGGCTTGGGTTTGCCCTTCTATGGCTGGTGCATAGGTACTGTGGCATATTCTGGGTATTATTAAAACTGTGTTCAAGTGTTGAGCTGTCGGGAAATTGTGGGACCTTGATGAATCGATCGAAAAGTTTAACATCGTCCGAATATCATGTGATGGGATACAATATTTGGAATCTACAAATGTATTTATGAGATAACTAATTTGAATGTTATAAATCTAGCAATTTAGTCTCATTTGATCGGTTGCCACGGGATTTTGATGTGATCAAAAGTCCGTCGCAATCACGTAGCGTACGCGGATACTCGCCGGATAACCTTATTAGATAGCCATGCCCCATAGCCCCGACTAAGTGACTGTAGGAGAACCCCGTCGCCCAAAGCATCCGCTCGGGTGCTCGCGGCAGCGGTGTTTCGCCTTAATGCACTTCGTCGACGGCAGCGGGGGGTGCAACCGTCTACTAAAGTGTCCGACGAGCATTCGATCAGGATGTCAGGAATCTTGTTGAATTGCCCGACTAGATATTGAAAAGTGTTTTCGAGATCGAGACTAAAATGCGGGGTTTATAATTGTTAGGCATGCGATGTCTAAGGAATTCATTTGGTTAGGCATGAAATCCAAAGTATGAGATATTTCGGGTTTATGATGTCTAAGGTGGTTGCGGATTCCAACTGTTGTAGTTTTTCACTTTCTTTTCTGTGACCGTAAGTGTAATATGTGGTGTATCGCCGGTTTCGTTGCTATACGTCAACGACAATTGGTATACGCATATTTACTTACGTTGATGACATGTGATGTTATGTGTTGCTGTGATATATTATATTGGATCGTCGTGTTTGAATCGCCGGGGGTTTTATGTGAGATGAGGGTTTTTATTTTCATTCATGTAAAATTCATTGTATCTAATATTCTTTTATTGCGGCACTTCCGGGTTGAGGACGATGTCACCATTGTTTATTATTTACTTTTCCGCATTAGGATAGACCCAAGGCGGGGAGCACAAGTAACCGGGTTCTAGGGTCCAGTGGGAGACCATCTCAAACAGTCGAGACCGGGTCTCCTAACTCTAGAATTGGTAGGGTTGCTTGCCGCTCTCGTAGGGGTCTAGTGGTGTAGGATTGGCTATTCATCACGACCGTGGAATCCGTGTTTTATACAGGCTTAATTTAAAACCCGAAAATCCTAGTATATCCAATATTTCATATGTTTATTCTGCTGTGATATTCTGTGATGTGATCATTGATTATATTCTGAGACGAATGCTTATATTATATATATTTGATATATATTATATATTGTTTCTTTCGTTTCATATGTGTTTCTTGGGAAGCATAATAAATAGGACTTCATTAATGAGATTAATAAAATAAAAGAAACCTAAAGATCTTGTAGAAACTTGTCTCGAAAACTGGTAGCTCTATTTCTTGCTTTGCATAGCGGTATTCTTTGTAGAATATCCAACACCTTATTCGATAAGGAAAGAGCTGAGATCCCTTCACCAGGAGTGACCTCTTAAGCGAAACTAGCAGATTCTACAAACTCGGTTTGTCTTTTGATAGCTTTTATAGTTTTTGCTTTGCATAGCGGTATTTGTTAAATATCATGCACCTTATTCGATAAGGAAAAAGCCGAGATCCCTTCACCGGGAGTGACCTCTTTAGCAAAACTAGTAAAAGCCTAAAAAACACTCCTTTTCAAAATCACTCGATTCTACGACGATATCAAGTTCATTACGCAAAGGGTTTTCTTAAAAACCTGTCGTAGCCCTCCGTCATTTCAGATAAGCACTTCATAGTATTCGTGCTACGTTTGTTGGCCTGCGTCAAGGCATAGTGTGCGGTAGCTATTTATGCTTATCTGCTAAAGCATATGATGTGATTGAGTTAGGGTATTCGTGCGACTTTGTTGGCCTGCGTCAAAGGTCGTGCGGTTGGGTTTAATTCAATCGGGAAATGTACGGGTTGAACTTGACTAGCGGACTATGGTTTGTTGGCATGCGTTAAGGTCATAGGACGCTAGGGGAAAAATATTATTAGGAATTTCAAGTGTTGAAATTTGCAATGAGATTGCATACCTTCTATGAGATAGTTGAATCCCGATACCCACTGCGAGTAAGAGTTGCTCTTGGGAGAGTTGTACACATCACAATTAGCCGATCAAGTAGGTGTCTAGAAAGCTGTTAACGGGGTTACGCCCCTGGGAAAATAAGGTTTATTTTAATTAGGTTCGTGCAAAAGCATGGGGAACCTCCCTCAAAGTACCGGCATTGGCCTGGCTGAAAGATTGGCGAACTTATAAGGTGTAATTAATCCCGGCCAGTCTTTCCTTTTAGGGTTTGAAGGAAGATTTGACTAAAATAGTGGGAACCATCCTGATTAAATAAATTAATAACCAGTCTAATCTTGCAAGAGCGCACGCAGAGTGTTTTCTTCTCTCTCTCCAGGTAGAGACCATGTCACGTCTTAATCAAGATAATAATACAGATGTATTGACCGAACCCGCTTGTTATACTAAGCTTGGAACGTTGGTCCCGCTCCAACTTATAATTGTTATAAGACCGAGATGGAAATAGGGGATTACCATAATTCCCGTGCCGCCCAAACGAAGAAAGTGCATGATGATGCATCTTCTTCGACTGTGTTCATTACCGAGAACTGTTTCTCAGTATCCTTTACGTCCTGGGTATGAGATACCAGATCAGGATCCCACATATGTAATCTGTTACATGGGCTACAGTTAGGTAGATAACTGAGAATGGGTGATAAGTTTCAAGAGTTGGAAACGGTGCAAGTGTTGCAGCCAAGTTTGTTGGCAGTTATCAACCTGTATTACCAAAATACATTGATTCTGAACAAATGTTATTAGATACCGAACCTGATATACAATATCATATCAGTCTCTTTATTTAGTAAAGAAGAATATAATTTTGTATTGTTAGATAATGTTTTGAACATTTTCCTATATCAAGAGTTGATCGGTTCATGCACGTTATCTAAAAGCATATACGTTCTAAATCAAACCACAGTTCTTAACGTACAGAACACACACAAGTGGAAGAGTTCAGAAATGAACGAATTCTTCTTGAGGCATTGTAGACTGGGTCATATCAATGCGACCCGACTAGCTAAGTTACATAGAGATGCATATTTAAATCAGTTTGAACTTACATCTTGTGAAGCTTGCCAGTCATGTCACAAAGATAAGATGACCATAGCTCCGTTTATTGGAAACAGAGAAAGAGTTTAGTGAACTCTTGGGATTGATACATGATGATGTAAGTCCCATGTCTACACATGCCAGGACTGGTTCTTTGTACTTTATTACATTCACTGATGATCTCTCAAGATTCGGGCATAAGTTCCTGTTGAAACACAAGTCTGAAGTTTTTGAGAAATTCAAAGAATATAAGTCAGAAGTAGAGAACTAAAATGGGTATAAGTATTATGTCCTTTGATGTGATCAGGGAGGAGAATACTTGAGCACGGAATTCCTGGACTATTCTAAAGGAGAATGAGATTCTCTCTCAGCATTACTCCTCCGTATACACCACAACACGTCGGTGTATCGGGGCGGAGCAATCGCACCCTATATAATATGGTGTGCTCTATGATGAGTACTACTGAGTTGCCTATTTTCTTTTTGGGGTTATGTACTTGTGAAGCTGCATACCTATTGAATAGGGTTCCAACCAAATCAGATGCCTACCACTCCATATTTGATATGGTATGGGAAGAGCCCAACTCTTAAGGATGTTAAGATTTGGGGTTGTCTGGCCTATGTCTAAAAGCAAAATCCGGACAAGTTCAAGGCAAGGTCAGTTCTGTGGAAGTTTGTTGGATATCCCAAGCATTCGCAAGGGAATATCTTCTACTGCACCGAGGAACAAAAGGTGTTTTATTTCTCGACATGCCATCTTTTTAGAAAAGGATTTTCTTCTGAAGAAATTAGTGGTCATGAGGTAGAACTGGAAGGAGTTCCAGCTATACAAACTGCAGCTGATGATTTGGTAGAACCGAAGGATTCAATAGTTCTCAAAGAACCTCAGCCTCTACGCCGATCTGGTAGGGTTCTTCATCCACTTGAGAGATACTGCAGTATTCTCGATGACAGTGGGAGCGAGGATTGCATCATGAGATGATGACCCAACTAGTTTTGAGCAGTCCATCAGGAGTGGTGACTCTGTAAGAATGGCTGGATACTAAGCGATCTGAGATGGAATCTATATACACCAACAAAGTATGGACTTTGGTTTCTTTATCTGAAGGGTTAAATCCCCATCAGGAGAAAGTATATCTTGAGAAGATTACTTGGTGTACATAGAAAAGTTCAGACTTTCAAATCTAAGACTTGTTGCAAAAGGTTCTCGTCATCTACCAGGAGTGGATAATGACGAAACCTTTTCTAGTCCCTATGCTTAAGTCCATCCCGATCCTACTTGCCATTGCTACATACCATGACTATGATATCCGGCGGTTGGGTGTCATGACTGCTTTTCTAAATAATGATTTAGAAGAGAGCGTCTATAAGTACACAGCCAGAGGGCTTCGTAGACAGTGGGAGCAGCGGAAACGTGTGCAAGTTGCTTTATGAGTTAAAGCAGGCATCGCGGAGTTGGAACGTCTATTTTGATGTGGTAGTCGAAGAGTTTGACTTCATCAAAATGGTAGATGAACCTTGTATATACAAAATGGTAGTAGGGAGTATGGTGGTGATTCTCGTATTGTACGTGGATGACATACTCTTGATAGGAAAGGAGTTTCCTATGCTACACTCGGTCAATCTCCTCTTATCACAATGATTCTCCATATAGGATCAAGGTGATACCTCCTAAATCCTGGATTTTGGATCTATGAGATAGATCTAAGTGGATGTTAAGATTCTCACTAGGTGTAGTAAATTGGTATCAATCGATCCAGGGGAGAATCACTGGATAGCATCCAGGGTGGTAAGGTCGACTGAATGTCAGTCACAGGCATTGTCTTTACCCTCAGTGGAGGGACGGTATGTTGGAAGAGTTCCAAGCTAGATACCGTGGCAGACTAGACGACAAAGGCTGGATACATTGCTACCAAGGATACTACCAAAGAGGTAGTCTGGATGTATGAAAGTTCATGAGATGAACTTCGTTCCTACCATTGTGTGACAATGGAGTTGTGGCTTATGCTTAGGAACCCCGTCCCATCTATGATCCAAACATATTCTTAGGCAGTATCACCTGATCATGGAGATGGATGATCTCCAGGGAGAAGAGGAGAACAGGACGGATCCACTCCCAAAGGCCTATTCCCAGGAGAAACTTTTATGGGATGGTTGAGTATGAGATACTTCAACCACTGCTGATTGTTGGGTATTGGATACTACAATAGATGGCCCTAGTGCAAGTGGGAGATTGTTAGTTATATGTATGCTCTAGGGGCCATTACTGTACATACGATGTATATTGTAGTGGATGCTTGGACATATATATGAAGGAATTTCTTGCTCGACATGATAGTATGCTATCTGGTTGCTCTTTATCTTAACATGTACACTGATTGTCTCTATATTACATGTTGATAAAGCCCTTAGGATGAGTACTTGACTACCAGGATTATGATGCAGATCATACTAGTGGGGACATTGTAGTCGCTAAGTACATCCTTCAAATGTTCCTAGTCGTGGGTGTATCGAGACAGGGCATCGATATACCAGAGTAGACGAGCGTATAGCTTCTCGACCCATATAGATGGGCGATGGATGATCCCATATCCATTGGTGTTTGACATCAGAGACAATATACGGGTGCTCAGTGGAGTCTGGGTACACTGGACGGACTCGCCGAGAACTCCCAGATGGTATTATACCTCACGTCAGATGGCAGTTCTCTGGTGACACTGGTACAGGTTCGTCTGTAGACCCGAGATCGCCATAGAGACTTATGTGATTCCCATTGTGCTTTGATTTCCACCTTACCACATTCAAGAGAACGTGCAAAACGGTGGCTTTTGGGTACAGTCCCGAATCACATGGAGGAAATGAGCGATATGAGGGGTTTCGTCTCTCCCGGTATTGGGGGTCGACGTTGCGCTGTGCTCGATTAGCTATAACAGGAAGTCCTTGGCCATGGCTACTTCAGAGATATGCTGGTAAGAATTATCAGTAGTTTATCGACCCGTTATGAGCCTCATATCGACACGACTTATCGAGTTACTGGGGTCTGATGTTTACCACCCCTAGACGAGATATGCGACATATCAGACGAAAAGACCGGACTGTACGGTAGTGTTACGGATTAGATTCGCAGGAGTACGAGCAGGCTTGCTTGTTGATCTTCTGATCGCTCAATACCCGGGTGGTCGTTATGTTTAGCAGACTGCTTACGGCTTGTGGGTGTTATCTACTGCCGGTGTATTGACGAGTCTTTAGAGTCCTACATAGAGGTTTCCTGGATCAAGAGAAACGGAGTATGAGTGCATATGTGATATGTGCAGGACCGAGATTAATACGATATGTGATACCGTATTCTATTCTCGCGATATGTGATATCGGTCGGTTACATATGATATAGCCGGGTTATCGGATCAAGTGTTAATTCGATAAGTTGATTCATATGATATTAGTCGGTTGTATATAAAATAACCGGATTATTAAATCAAGAGTTGATTTAATAATTTAATGTATAATTATATATTTGATATATTATATTACATTAACTAATATTAGCTCACTTAAGTAATTCTTTTTCTCACTTGATGATACTTTACATATATGTGATATATGTATTGTTTTTCTTTGTACACAAAATATATATGTGATATATATTGTTGTGTCATGTTAAGTTACACTTGCAACAAGGGTGTACGAGACTTATACCATTCTAGGGTTGATGTTTGGGTTTTATTTATTGCTTAATTTATCACAAAAGAGTGAAGACTTAGTCAATGTTTTCAAGCTTGGATGAAGCTTGTAGAACATTGACAAAGTCCACTCTTTTGTCATTTCTTAACATATTTGTTAACCCAACCTTAACCCTTGACCTTGGTTTATTCTCTACATGAGTTAGACATGACATTAACTCACCCATGGATGAAATTCTAACCGCACTCTCATTCTCTCTTGATAATTCTTCATCTTCTTCATGAGCTCATAAAAAAAGAGTTTTCCAGGGTTTGAAAAAGTGAAGAAAATTTGTGAGAAAAATAAAACTAAAGTGAGCCCACTTCCTACTTCATCATCCTTTACTACTTGCCATTTAGTATAGGGTATTTGCTTCACTAATTCCGTAATTAGTGAAGAGATAGCTTGGGTTAGTGTCTCCTCGACGTAGATCATCTTCGGCCTCGAAGACTTCGAAGCAAGCATGTTAATTTCTTCAAGGGAGCCTCTCTAGAGTCCGGAGTTCATGATCGCAGCGAAGGGACTACTATATGGAGCTATTGAAGTAAAGGACCGGTCGACAAAGGTTGTATTCCTTGCTCACTTTACTTGCAAAGTGTTTGCATTTGCATATTCGTTGGATTTCTAGTATACGATTCTAGGGTTAGAGTTAGCTAAAATGGCAAAATTTGAATTTGGCATGGAAGATGCCTCCCGAAACCTTGTTGCCGTGCTAGGCAAAATGACTTGAATTCCTTCAACAATATCATGTTCAT
The DNA here is from genome assembly GCA_030015575.1 of Agapanthus africanus. Classification (NCBI taxonomy): domain Eukaryota; kingdom Viridiplantae; phylum Streptophyta; class Magnoliopsida; order Asparagales; family Amaryllidaceae; genus Agapanthus; species Agapanthus africanus. The sequence continues at coordinate 246,018,595 of JASDDO010000004.1, read as the reverse complement.
TACATTAAAGGTTTTTCGCCAAAAACCAGCAGTAGCCCTCCGTCATTTCTTTCGAGTAGTACCTAGTATTAATGCTGCGTTTGTTGGCCTTTGTCAAGGCGTAGTGTACGGTAGCTGGATATTGCTTGTCTGTTGCATAGTGTTACGATTATCTAGGACAGTCGTATAACCTTGTTGGCCTTTGTCAAGGGTTATTACGGGTGGGTCTCGATTAATCTTGGATAATGATGGGTTGAACTTGACTTGTGGTTTATGATTTGTTGGCCATTGTCAAAGTCATGAACCACTTGGGGTAAAAATTACATCGGGAGTTTCAAACATACAGGAAAATTGCCAGGCATGTGCATACCTTCTGGAGTGTGGTGACTTGAGTGGATTCTATCAAGTTATCATGCGATGATAGTTGGATCCTGTTGGGAGTTCACCCGCGCGCGTAAATGCGTATATTATGAAAACGAATATGAAAATGAATGGAACGGATTGCGCACGCAAGATCGTTCTCGTTTTAAAATTTATAACCGCAAGTGTACGGTGCGTTGTAGCGAGCCGGCAAGCACGGGTCGATCCGCAGTGAATTGTGTATTTGGTATCGTGATCTAAGGTTCAACAAATTAACTAATTGGTTGTTTGTCACAAATGATTATAAAAGAATGAAAACAAGAAAAGAAAGAGAAGAAGTTAAAGAAGAATGGTCGTGGTTTTGGTTCGGAAGGTCGAATCGCGACGATTCCTTCGCTCCTCCTTTGATCATGAGTTATCTGTTTGTTCACTTACCGATTTGTATGTCCGCGCTTGAGGTATCAACGCTAAGTACAAGTCTTAACAAGCATACATCAACAATAAAAATACAAGTTAATGAGTGAGAGCAAATGATTTTAGGGTTGAGTTTGCTAGGTGCTTGTGATAGTATATCGTATATGAAACCAAGCGATTGCCAAGCGCTTGATCACAAAATACGATATCTAAACCTAAAAACCTCAACATTAAATTGACTTTAGCTTAAACATTGAAATGGGGAAAAGGAGTGAATATGGTGTATGAGGAGGTTACAAAGTAACCATGTTTCAAAACACCATATCACATCAATACATAGCAATCCTTTCATCTCATCAAAACAAACAATAAAAATGAGGTGACAAGGCAGCAAGGGAGGCTCTGTGAAAAGATGGGGCCTATTGGAGCATGTACGGCTGAGCTCGGCGGTTTTTCATGAGTTGTGGCCGGTCAAAAACCGAGGAGTGGGGCTCGTATTCATTGTGTGGTCTCGTGTGCTCTCCACAATCACTCTGGTCTTGTTTGCTTTATCTGTTATGACCTGGTTTGCCTTCAGAGTTTTGGAGGGAAACTTGGTGCAACATCTCACATAACCACTTTAAGCATTTATTGCACCATCAATACACATCACACCATATGTGCCCACTTGCTCTAGCCATCATGCCATGGGCAGCCCCACCATGGTCCATGCCCAAGAGTTGTATGCAACTTGTATTGTGTTGGACCAAAATTATGTGCACACACTTATTTTACAAAAGCTCTTGGGATATCGGTCGTTTTCCTGTTCTATTTGCAGTGTTGGCTCCCAAATACATATCCGTGATATTGAGTATGTTTTCAGTGTTGTATCACGAATACCTGTAAACTGTAATTACTGAGCAGCCACTGGTTAATAGTACCGATATAAACAAAATAGATAACGAATGAGTGGTATTAAAATGCAGTTTTCTATGATGAACAGATCCCGATTCCTACTGATGAGTAGGTGTTACTCCTCAGGTGATTTTAGATGATCCCGACTAATTCTCCTTTTTTAGGTTTGGAGGAGAATTTGAGGTTACAGTATGAGACATCCCGATTAGATAAAGTGATTAACCATTCTGATCTAGGTTAGAGTGCACGCTGAGTGTTTCTTTTCTCTCTCTCTTTGGCAGCGACCATAGCCCGACCCTAGACTAGAACTCATAAACCAAATTAACCGAACCTTTTTAAAACACACTGGCTTTTGGATTGTCAGAGTTGCATACTTCATTGCAACTCCTACTTTTACCCTTTACTTTTCTCCGGAACATTCTGTATCACTACGAAGATCCACATTTATTGGATATGACCATCGTATAGTTACATACGAACTCGAAGAAACTTGTTTCAGATTCGAGAGTGGTTTCCGGTTCTGGAGAAATTGAATAGGACTATTCAGTTGTCTTTTCCTTTTACCTTCTCTCAGGTTGTAAGGGCTCCTAGGAATAGGAGAGGGTACACCTATTACGCTTATTGGATGGTCTTCTTCCAAACCTTAGGCTGGTTCCGAAGGATGGGGAAGGAAGAAAACCAATTAGCCTAAGTGTGATGTACAGAAGGTAATAAGTAAAGACAAATAAAGGGACTAGAAAGAGTGCAAAGTAAAATGCGACTGCTATCATTCACGATGAAACCGCGTACATCATCGCCACTCCTACTTCACCTTTGCATTTCTCCATAACATTCTCTATCACTATGAAGATCCATATTTATTGAATACGCCATCGTATAGTTACATACGAACTCGAAGGAACTTGTTCCTGTTCAAGGATGGTTTCTGGTTCAGGAGAAGTAGAATAAGGATTATTCAGTTGTCTTTTTCCTTTTACCTTCTCTCAGGTTGCGAGGGCTCCTAGGATTAGGAGGGTACACCTATTACGCTTGTTAGATAGTCTTCTTCCAAACCTTAGGCTGGTGCTAAAAGGTAGGGAAGGAAGAAAACCATTTAGCCTAAGTACGGTGTATAGAAGATAATAAGTAAAAACAAATAAAGGGATTGGAGAGATGGCAAGGAAATATACAGTTACAGTTATGAATCTGGATAGTGGAAGAGGCATTACTAGGAATACCCGGATACCCCTTCGAAACATTTTCATGTTTCAATTTCACATTGAGTTGTTAATTGAAAACGGATTTCCTACTCCAGGGTATGTATTTACCAGGTTTGATTCTCACAGCTGTATGGTATTACAGATGATGAGTGGGAGTAAGATATTAGGAATTAGGTGATTATATCCTCATTATATCGGAATTCGATGTAATTTGTGATATTTGAGGAAATCACCTGGGTTTTTGCCTGACGACAAATATTTGGTTTTGAATATCCGTTGTTATGCACTAATTTCAAACTGATATATCTGTATGTTTATTTTATAAAGTGAGATATAACCTTTTGAAATTATGTCTATGACATTTACCTATATCAGTTGGTGATTAGGTAAGGAGTATTCAACAGCGGTGTAATTCTTCTTAACCATAGTACAGTTTTCAAGCTACGACGCATAGGGTTTGAGTTATTGAACTCAGGGGACTTATACAAAGTATTGTATGTTGTCCAGTGTCCTTTAGAACAAAGGGGTTGGTACTCGTACTATATTCTGTTTACTTATGACTTCTTTAGTTTTTAGACAAGTATTTCGTAGAAATACAATGTCCAAGTTTTGAGAAGTTGTAGGTACAAGAATAAAGTAGAGAACCATGTGTTGCAAGTATCGGGATTCTTCAAGGTGATCGAAGATGTAGATACTTGTGTTTGGTATTCAGTTGATAGTAATGGTTTTGAGAACTTGCTTCTCTTTCAAGTTACTCATATCTGAATGCGCTCATAATTAAGTAATGTTGATCGACCTCTCTCCATTTAGTTGACATGCACTGGAGACAGCTGCATGATTTGAATCTTGTTCCAATTAAATTAGTGCCTATGTTTCTATAATGTATATAGAATGGTTCATATCTTAACGATGTTAAGGTATATGGAGTTGTCTGGCTTATGCTTAAAACCAGACTCTGGACATACTCAAGGCACGTTTCGGTAATGGTAGTTTATGGGTTATCCCGGGCTATGACAAGGAATTGCTTTCTACCATCTGGAAGATCAATAGTGATATTGTTCTTGGCTCGCCACAGTTTTAGCAAAATGGATTTTTTCAGAAAACAGTAGTGGGAGTATGGTAGAACTGGAAGTGATTCCAGAACCACAAACGATTACTGAAAATTTAATAGAACTTAAAGATTCAATCGGGTTTGACATTCCATTAGCCACTCCGCAGATTTGGTGGGTAACCTCAGGCACCCGAGAAGGACTTCGATCTTCTTATGGACGGTGACATGGAGGTTCTTGTTTACCCAGACTTGCCATTGCTGCTGTTCTAGACTATGAGACCCAGTAGGAGGATGAGTATAGCGTCATTCTAAACTAGATTTAGAAGTGCACGTGTATATGACTCTGCCAGAGGGTTGTAGTCAGTGGGAGCAGCGGAAGCATAGTGGAAAAGTAGCTTGTGTCTATTTATAGACTAAAGAAGATACAGCGGAGATAGATCGTCTATTTTTGATGTGACGGTCATAGGCTTTGATCTCATCAGAATAGGAGATGGATCTGGTAAGAAGGTAGTAGGGTGTGATGTCCTAGTATTTGGATGACATGCACTTTATACGAAGTGAAATTCCTATACTACGATCAGTTATACTGTGGTTGTCACAAAGTTGTTTCTCCACATAAGATATGGATATAATATCAGGGTTTCTGGTTACTAGATCTATGGTTTTAGATCTAGATTTGGGAAGTATCCCAATTCGGGTACTTTGACACTATTCTAAAGTGTTTTAGAATGGAAGACTCCTGGCGAGGTGGTGTACCCGCAGGTGATGGAGTCACCCTCTCTAAAGAGATGTCTTCTAGACTGATGAAGAGAGTGATTTGCATGATTGGCATATCACTTGATTAGGCAATTGAGTCAATCTTGAAATGTCAAGTACAACACCAGATATTGTTTTTGCACTAGCTGCAATAAACATATATTAATCCATCCTGGAGAAACATTGGGAAACAGTTATGAACATAAGTGGATATTCTTGGGATATGGTAATGGCATCCTCCTTCAGGAGACGGTTATCATTTTATGCTTCCAAGGTGACCTGGATGACAGAGTGGATGTATGAGTAATAGTTTTTCCCTCTTCGGAGGGGCAGTATGTTGGACAGGTGGTCCAAGCGGATACTGTGGAAGGTATGGCGCAGGATACTAATTAAATTCAGTGGACAATACAGTGTAAGAAGTTTGCTGGATCTGGAGTTCATTTGTGAACTGGGTCCCATCAGATATCTAGACATATTCTAAGACATGTATTGCTCATTTCGGGAGATATCTTTCTCCGCGAAGTTGAGATATGGAGAGATACAGAAAGAAACACTGGAGCGGATCCACTCACTGAGGCTATTTTTTCGAGAGATTTAGAAAAATCTTAATTCAGAAGATTTATTTGATAAATCATCGCAATAGTTTCGCAAACGGGCTTTGCGAGACTGATTAGTAGAGTAGTTGGGTGTTCGGTATCACACAGGCTGTGAGTATGCGACACCTTAATAATTAGCCTTAAGTGCAAGTGGGAGATTGTTGGCTATAGTGCCCTCAAGTCAATTATTGAATCGCAGGCACGCGATTGTGATGATTGAGGGAGGACCTATACCGGTAGAACAGTCTTACTCAAGATGATAGTATGCTATCCGGTTTGTCTTTATCATGTACATGCTTTAGGTGGTATTACAGATCACTATTACATGTTGATAGAGCCCATAGGATTCTTGCTTGACTACCAGCATTATGATGACGATCATATACATGAGAGTTGGGTGGTCTATAAGCAAATCCTTAAATGTCCCTAGTCGTGGGAGTTTGGAGACTGGGCATCGATACTCCGGAGTAGACTAGTGTATACTGATCGAGACCCCGACGAAGGGCGGTGGCCAGGTCTCACAAGCCATTGGTGTTAGTTTGTTCACCTAAGATAGTATACAGGTGCTCATTGGGTTATGAGTACATTAGACGGACTCGCCGGGAACCTGCTAGAGGGTATTATACCTATTGTCAGATGGCAGTTCTTAGGTGACATGTGTACAGGTTAGTCTGTCGACCTGAGATCATCATTTGTCTCGCGTGAGTTACCACTGTGCTTTTATTACTACCCTACCATAGCTCAAAGGAGTCGTGCAAACAGGTTATAGTTGGGTACAGTCCCGAGCCACATGGAGGCAGTGAGCGGATCGTCAAGGATTCGTCTCTCCTGGTATTTGGAGTTGATGTCGCGTTGTGCATGGGTGGCCATCACCAGAAATTCTCGGCCATGGTGGATGAGAATTACCGATCTAGGATCGATAGTTTCTCAGGTGGTGATGGGTTTCATACCGACACTAAATGTCGCGTTATTAGGGGTCTGACTTTATCCACCCCCCTAGACTTGATATGCGATACTTTTAGACGAACATACCGGACTGTACGGATATTTTCACTGTCAGGCTTAGTAGGGGTTTGGATGAGTTTGCTCGTCGACCTTCTGTTCGCTCAATACTTGGGTAGCCGTTATGTACAGCTAGTGCCGCTGACGTGCTTGTGGTTAAACCCACTGCCAGCGTATTGACGAGTCTTTAGAGTCCCACACAGAGGGTTTTCACGGTTCAGGCGATATGGTGTAGATGACGTATGTTGGTAAATACAGGTGTCCAATTAAATATGTGTACAGGTTGCACAGACTTTAATCGGACGGTTATAATACTAGCAGTTTAGGATTAAGCCAGATTATTAAATCAGGTTTTGATTTAATAATTTATATATGTATTTATATATATGTGTGTATTCTAGTATTATTGTTCACTATTCATTTTCTCTCTTGGCTATGCGTAATTTTGTACGAATACGCGTATATGTATTTCGATACGTGTACCATGAAGTATTCCGTATTTATACAGAATACCTTCTAGAAAATGGCCACCTCATTATTAATTTTCTTTTTAGAAAATCATTTTGCAAATGAGGTGGAGGGGTGAGTTGGCATGAGCATGGGCTTGAGCATGTAGAGAGGTATATTTTGCATTTGTTTATTGTAAAATGAAAAGAGATATTTTGTGTGTGCATGACAGAGAGAGAGGAAGAGGCAGCCACATTCTTTAGTGGCCTTTGCTCATTTCATTTTCCTCACTTGCTTGCTTTCGTTTTTCTCACTTGGAGAAAACACTTAGCCATTTTTCTTTAGTTGCTCATGCCACATGTTTCCTTACCTCCCCTTGATCTTCTTGAGTTCCTCTTGGAGCACTTTGATGAGAGAAAAACAATAGTGAGATAAACCTACACCTCTACTCTCCATTGCTAGCAACCTTGGAGCGTCGGTTGCGAGGCTGGAGCTGTAAGTCCACGTTGCCCACCCCCGTGCTTGCGGGGAGGCAGAAAACGGAATAAAAATCGGATTTTTATGAGCTTAGGCAACATGGACTATAGCTTGAAGGATCTTTGCTAAACAAAAACTTGCTAAAGCTAACTAGAAACTAGCTAAGTGCTAGAAAGGTTATACCTTGGGCTTTAAGTCCTTCTCTCCTTGCTCCTTGGAGTGGTGGAAGGAGGTCACCTTGGTCGTCTTCTCACGTCGAAGAAAGATCCACCCGAAAGCCTCAACCTTTGGCTTCAACTCCAAGCTAGAAGTAACTAGGGTGCAAAAAGTGCTAATACTTGAACCCTAGATGAGAGTAGAGATGATCAAGAGAGGGTTTTTCTCAAGCTCAAGTGTTTCTCAACACATGAGAGGGGAGAGCTTGAGGGAGAGGAAGAACAAGAGAGAGAAAAGAAATGATAGAATGAGAATAATGTGAACCATTCTCACTAATATGTGTATATTATTTTAATTAGATAATTAGATAGATAATTGTCATGGCTAAATCAAGACATGACCATTATCATTTCATTTTTAATGCAAATTGCAAGGTTCAAAGAGCATCTTCCAAATGAAATGATGATGGTCAAAGTGTCAACCAAGGTCAACAAGTCAATAAGGTCAAATGGTCAACAACCATAACCATGCACAATTATTAAACTAATATCAATTAACTATAATACACACATAAGCATTAGGGTTAATAAAATGACAATATCCATTAACCCTAATCAAAGTCCTCTCCCTCTGTCTCAAGCAACTGTGCATACGCACCCGCATTCGTGATCCGAGGAACACGAATACAATGAGAAAAACCAATCCCAAATCATATACTAGGATCCGGCTTAAACCAAAGCCCGCTAGTATAAACTGTCCGGACAGCAAACGTGCAAAAGTGCGCGGATGTGAACGAACCCTGTCGCAAAACCATGCGACCTCTACTCATTTTTCCTAAAGGCGAATAGCTCTCTGTGTGGGACTCTAAAGACTCGACACTACACTGGCAGTGGGTTTAACCACAGACCGCAAGCGGCACTAGCTGTACGTAACGGTCCCCAGGTAGATGTCGATAAGAAGACTGACGAGGTGAACCCCATCTGAACTCCTACTGAGCCTGTATGTGACAATCTCCGTACAGTCCGGTCTGTTCGTCTGATACATCGCATGGCGGGCCTAGGGGGACGGTGAACGTCGGTCCCCTAATAGCGGTTCAAGTCGTGTCGGAGTGTAGCCCAGAACACCCTGAGATAACACTGGAAATCTACCAGTATATCTCGCTTGCCCTGGCCAGGGACTACTCGTGTAATGGCTCTCCTGGACACAGCGCGATGTCAACCCCCAATACTGGGAGAGACGAATCCTGTCTAACCGTCACTGCCTCCAAGTGCTTCGGGACTGCACCCAAAAAATACCTGTTTGCACGACTCCTTTGAGCCGTGGTAGGGTAGTAATCAAAGTGCAGTGGGAACACACTCGAGGCGAAGTGACAGTGTCAAGTCAACGGACTAAGCTGTACTCATGTCACCTGGGAACTGTTAACTGACGATAGGTATAATACCAACCAACAGTTCCCGACGAGTCCTGTCCAGTGTACTCGTAACCTAACGAGCACCCGTATACTATCTCAAGTACGACGTACTGACGGCTGTGGGACAGATCGTCTCCCACACTGGGATGAGAAGCGCATACGCTAGTCTACTCCGGAGTATCGATGCCCTGTCTCGATAGTCCAACGACTAGGGACCTGTATAAGGATGTGCTTATTGATCACCCAGCTCCCACGAGTGTGAGCGCCATCACCACGCTGGTAATCAAGCAAAGATCCTAAGGGCTCTACTAATATGTATATCAGCAATATGCTAAAAGAAACACATGCACATATTAAAGCAGAGACAAACCAAATAGCATACTACCATTTCGAGCAAGATTGTATATACAACTGTGAATATCCCAAGCTTCCATCAAGTAATATACAAACTAGTATGATACAGTAATGGCCTCTAGGGCATATACATTAACAATCTCCCACTTGCACTAAGGCCATGTACTGGCGTATCGAAGACCTATCATCTCGATCAGCCGCTCGAACTGAGTCTGGGGCAAAGCCTTGGTGAATGGATCTGCTGTGTTATCCTCTGATGCAACTCTCCAGACCTCGATCTCCTGGCGATCCACGATCTCCCTGATCAGGTGATACCGCCTTAAGATGTGTCTGGATTTCTGATGGGACCTGGGTTCCTTCGCTAAAGCTATAGCCCCGTTATTGTCGCAATACAGAGGTATTGGGTCAACAATGGACGGAACCACCTGAAGTTCTCTCAAGAACTTCCTCATCCAGACAGCTTCTTTTGCGGCATCAGATGCAGCGATGTATTCCGCTTCCATAGTCGAGTCCGCAACGGTTTCCTGTTTGGAGCTCTTCCAACACACCGCCCCTCCATTGAGGGTGAAGACAAAACCCGACATGGACTTGGAATCATCCTTGTCACTCTGGAAGCTGGAGTCAGCAAAGGCCTCAATCTGGAGGTCTTTTCCGCCATACACCAAGAACATCTCCTTAGTCCTTCTCAGGTACTTGAGAATGTTCTTTACTGCTATCCAATGTTTCTCCCCAGGGTTTTACTGATACCTGCTTACCACACTCAGTGCATAAGCCACATCCGGTCTGGTACACAACATCGCATACATTATAGAGCCTACCGCAGAAGCGTAGGGTATAATAGACATGCGATCCCTTTCCAAATCATTCTTGGGAGACATCTCTTTGGAGAAGGTGATCCCGTGACAAGCCAGTAGATTACCGCGCTTGGAATCTTCCATACTGAATCTCTTCAGTATGGCGTCGATTTACCTGGACTGTGAAAGTCCTAATATCCTCTTGGATCTGTCACGGTAGATCCGGATACCCAGAATGTATGAGGCATCACCCAGGTCTTTCATGGAGAACCTGTGTGACAAGAACCCCTTGACAGATTGTAGCATAGGAATGTCATCCATGTATAAAACGAGGAATACTACAGTTCTCACTACAAATCTACAATAGATGCATGGTTCATCATAAAGCCAAATTCCTTGACCGTCTCATCAAAACAGATGTTCCAACTCCGCGATGCCTGCTTTAGTCCATAAATGGACTTAAGCAACTTGCACACCTTTTCGCTGCTCCCACTCTGAATGAAACCCTCTGGCTGGTCCATATAGACACACTCCTCTAAATGATCATTTAGAAAAGCTGTCTTTACGTCCATCTGCAAAATCTCATAATCGTGGAAGGCAGCAATGGCAAGAAGGATCCGAATGGATTTCAGCATAGCTACTGGAGAAAAGGTTTCGTCATAGTCCAAACCAGGTCGCTGACGAAAACCCTTTGCTACCAGTCTAGCTTTATAGGTCTCAACCTGTCCATCTACACCAATCTTCCTTTTGAAGATCCACTTGCATCCTACGGGTTTTACCCCATCTGGAGCAATGTCCAACGTCCATACTTTGTTGGTGTACATGGACTCCATTTCGGTCCGCATTGCATCCAGCCATTTTACCGAGTCGACGCTCTGTATGGCCTGCTGGAAGCTAGTAGGCTCATCACAATCTATGATGCAATCCTCTCTATCCCCGTCAATGAGAAAACCGTAGTATCTCTCGGGCGGATGAGACTGCCTACTACTCCTGCGGAGTGGCGTGGGAATGTCCTGATCTTTCGAACCCTCTGGTTCTACTAAGCTTTCAGTAATAGCTTGTGGTTCTGGAATTTCTTCCAGTTCTATTGTGCTCCCACTTAATTCTTTTTCTATGAACTGGTGTTCTAGAAAGTGGGCATGGCGAGAAACAAGGACTTTTTGTTCCTCTTCGCAATAGAAGTAATATTCCTTGGAGCTCTTTGGATATCCCATAAACTTGCATTGTACTGAGCGTGCCTCGAGCTTGTCCGCATGCTGTTTTTTTACAAAAGCTGGACATCCCCATGTCTTAATGTGATTAAGATAGGGTCTCTTCCCACACCACATCTGATATGGTGTAGTAGGCACAGTCTTAGTTGGAACTCGGTTCAAAAGGTATGCAGCTGATTCTAGCGCATATCCCCAGAACGACTGCGGCAACTCAGCGTTACTCATCATGGACCGTACCATATCCAATAGGGTTCGGTTCCGTCTCTCCGATACACCATTATGTTGTGGAGTGTATGGAGGAGTAAGCTGAGAGAGAATTCCATTCTCTTTTAAGTAACCCAGGAACTCGGCACTCAAGTATTCACCACCTCGATCAGATCTTAGTGTCTTTATACTTTTGCCTGTTTGTTTTTCTACTTCATTCTTATATTCCTGGAATTTTTCAAAAGCCTCGGATTTATGTTTCATTAAGAAGACATAACCGTACCTTGAAAAGTCATCCGTAAAAGTAATGAAGTAAGAATAACCGCTTCGCGCATGTGTAGACATTGGACCGCACACGTCGCTGTGTACGAGTCCCAAGAGCTCGCTCGCTCTTACTCCGTGTCCAGTGAACGGAGTCTTTGTCATCTTTCCCTTGAGACAGGATTGACAAGTTGCATACGATTGATATTCGAACGAATCCAAATATCCTTCTGCATGTAACTTAGTCAACCTTCTCTCATTGATGTGACCCAGTCTACAATGCCATAAGAAAGTTTTATTGATTTCTGAAGACTTTCTTTTGTGTGTATTCTGGACATTGAAAATCTGTGGTTGGTTTAATACGTATATTCCGTTGTTCAATGTACCTGACCCAATCAAAGCTTGATTAAGGTGAATGTTCACTACATTACTTACAAATGCAAATTCATAACCTTCTTTAGATAATAAAGATACAGAAATGATATTACAGGTTGCATTTGGTATATAATAACAACTACGGAAAACCAAAAAATGTCCATCCGACAATCCCAGGTGATAGTCCCCCACGGCCTCAGCATCCATGCTAGCACCGTTCGCAACTCTGAGGGTCATGTCACCTGCGTTCAAAACTCTACGCTTTCTCAACGCCTGCAAAGAATTACAGATATGAGATCCTGATCCGGTATCCAATACCCAGGAAGTAGAGTTTATTGATAGATAGTTTTCAATAACATACACACCTGAAGCTGAAGCTGCAACTCGCTTCAAATCCTGTGTTCTGGCTTTCCAAGCCTTGCAATCCTGTTTCCAGTGACCACTTTTATGACAATAGAAGCATTCTTCCTTCCCCACCTGCTTTCCCGCTATCTTTGTTGCTTTTCCTTTTCCCTTCGTATCCACTTTACCGACACCGCCTCTTGGTTTGGCGGGGGCTTTCTTCTTCTTACCCTTGGCTTTCGCCCTGGATCTAGAAGAGGAAGATCCTCCTACAAACAAAGTGGATGTCTCCCTACCTTTCTGTAGGGTGCCCTCAGCACTCCTCAACATGTTCAGAAGTTCGGAAAGTTCTACCTCCTTTCCTTGCATGTTGAAGTTAAGAATAAACTGGGCGTAAGTGGAAGGAAGGGACTGGAGAATCAAATCAGTATAGAGTTCATTCTCCAACGTGGTCCCAAGGTCCGCGAGCTCCTCAATGTAGCCAATCATCTTAAGCACGTGTTCCGCTACCGATGATCCGACGGCCAACCTTGCCGAAAACAACTTCTTCGACACTTCGTATCTTGCGATACGAGACTGCTCTCCATACAGTTCTTTTGTATGGAGAAATATGGACTCTAGGTCCATATTCTCGTGCCTCCTCTGATGTTCGTTGTCCATCGAGGCTAATACGAGGCATTTGGCCTTCGCGCAATCTATCTCCCATGTCTTACGGATTTCCTTATCCGCGACGCTGGAGGTGGGACCTGGGACAGGGGGAGCTTTAGTGGTAAGGACATACCCCAACTTGTCATAAGTGATTGCCATCTTGACATTCCTGAGCCAATCTTTGTAGTTTGGCCCTGTCAATATGTTTTTATCTAGTAATAACTTAAGTCCGGTCATGTTGAATGGTCGCTGCAATTAGGAGAGAGAAAAGAAACACTTTAGCATGATGCTCTTGCAAGTTTAGAGTGGTTTTTAATTTGTCTAAACTGGATGGCTCCCACTGTCTCTCGAATCCCTTCTCAAACCGTAAAGAAAGGATTAGTCAGGATTACTCTCACCGTACAATACTTGCTTAACCGTTCAGCCAGGCCAGTGTCGGTACTTCGAGGGAGGTTTTCCAACGCTTTCGCGAAGTTCCTTAATTAAGTAACCTCTTTTCTCTGTGGGCGTAGCCCCGCTAACACCTTTCTAGACACCTACTAAGTTTATAGCATTGATCGTTAAGTGAGAGTTTTCCCGAGGAGTAGCATATACTCACAGTAGGATCGGGATCCAAATATCATCGCGTGATAAAACCGAAGGAATCCTACCAGAATCATCACACTCCAAATGGTATGCAACGCTAGCAAGTTTCAGTACTTATGAAACTCCCGATGTGGATTTTGCCCCATGCTCTTATGACCTTGACTTTGGCCAAAATATCATAAGTCACATGTCAAGTTCTACCCGTCATTCTCCTGGTTAATTTGGACCCACCCGTACCTACCCTTGACTTTGGCCAAAATGGCAGCACGACTGTCCTAAACCAACGCATCTATCTATGCTGCACATGAATACCCAATAGCTACCAATCACTATGCCTTGACTTTGGCCAAAATACATAGTTTGAATACTTTTTGACCGTTCATGTGGAATGACGGAGGGCTACGAATGGTTTTGGCGAAACCGTGAACGTAGTGAACTTGATCTAAACGATGGAATGAGATAGCTTTTAAAAGGAGTGGTTCAAGCTCCGCGTTTAAAAGTTTAGTTTTGAAAAGAACCGAGTGGTTTTCAAAGTGTTCCAATCGACTTTTACTTGGTTTATTTTCTTGCATTAGTTCTTTTAATGCGTCCCATCAATTAATCCTACCATTGCAGAAAACAACCAAAATATGACGTACGCTTATGCCATTCGCATTCGCCACGGGGCCCCGTCATCATCCGTTAGGTTACTTAACTAACGACAGAGCGGGGGCTGGGCTAGCGCGGCTGTAAAACATAAGCAACGCCTAAATAGTTATCATATATAAACATATAGCAATGATAGACATTACAGATCACAGATGAATACATTGGATATACTAGGAATCCACAATTCGTTCGAGCCTGCAACGAGAAGCGGATTACACGGTCGCGGTGAATAGCCAAATACCCCACCCAAGACCCCTACGGGTGCGGCAAACTACCCGCCAAGTATCCGAAGCGAAGCAACCTTCCTCACCACCGTGAGTAGGCCACTCGGCACTTCGAGATACCCGGTAGTTTGTGCACCTCCTCCATGGGTCTATCCTAGGAGCAAAAACAGTAAAAAGAATTATACAATGACGGCTACAACCCCGACCCGGTTGTACGGCCATACAAATAAAAATATTACATCAATTTACATATTACAAATGAATGAAAGAGAAACAACACTCATCTCACATCCACCCCGGCTATTCATCCGCGACAATCCAACCCATTCATATACACATACCATCATCAATCACAGATCACAGATATGTATAACCCCGACTAATCGACATATAGCGATTAGCCGACGTTCAATACATGCAAACATCACAGATATAACCTTTTAGTCAAAGTGTATTGAAGTTCGAAAAAAAATACGGATTTATAGGCCCCCAAAAATAAATTTCTATTCTGGAAAATCTGGGCACATATAAACTATCTCAAAAATCCCAAAACCAAGCCATAAGAAAATTGCAGCAAACTCGACTCAGTGAAGAGTCAAAACGGCGGCGGTTCCGCGGAAATAGCTTGCTATTGCCGCTGAACCGCGGCGGTTTAGACGAATCACTGGACCGGGTTTGCTGTGTTTCTTAAGAAAACCCTGAGATGATTTTTGGAGTATAACAAATTTTGTTTTGACCAGAAAAAATTTTAACAGAAAACTAGGGTTTTGAAATTTTGGATTTTCGATTTTTCCGTTTCGAACTTCGACACACTTCACTACCTAGCTAGTTTATGTTTAGTTAGGCTCTGATACCACTGTAAGTCCACGTTGCCCACCCCGGTGCTTGCGGGGAGGCGGAAAACGGAATAAAAATCGGATTTTTATGAGCTTAGGCAACATGGACTATAGCTTGAAGGATCTTTGCTAAACAAAAACTTGCTAAAGCTAACTAGAAACTAGCTAAGTGCTGGAAAGGTTATACCTTGGGCTTTAAGTCCTTCTCTCCTTGCTCCTTGGAGTGGTGGAAGGAGGTCACCTTGGTCGTCTTCTCACGTCGAAGAAAGATCCACCCGAAAGCCTCAACCTTTGGCTTCAACTCCAAGCTAGAAGTAACTAGGGTGCAAGAAGTGCTAATACTTGAACCCTAGATGAGAGTAGAGATGATTAAGAGAGGGTTTTTCTCAAGCTCAAGTGTTTCTCAACACATGAGAGGGGAGAGCTTGAGGGAGAGGAAGAACAAGAGAGAGAAAAGAAATGATAGAATGAGAATAATGTGAACCATTCTCACTAATATGTGTATATTATTTTAATTAGATAATTAGCTAGATAATTGTCATGGCTAAATCAAGACATGACCATTATCATTTCATTTTTAATGCAAATTGCAAGGATCAAAGAGTATCTTCCAAATGAAATGATGGTGGTCAAAGTGTCAACCAAGGTCAACAAGTCAATAAGGTCAAATGGTCAACAACCATAACCATGCACAATTATTAAACTAATATCAATTAACTATAATACACACATAAGCATTAGGGTTAATAAAATGACAATAGCCATTAACCCTAATCAAAGTCCTCTCCCTCTGTCTCAAGCAACTGTGCATACGCACCCGCATTCGTGATTCGAGGAACACGAATACAATGAGAAAAACCAATCCCAAATCATATACTAGGATCCGGCTTAAACCAAAGCCCGCTAGTATAAACTGTCCGGACAGCAAACGTGCACAAGTGCGCGGATGTGAACGAACCCTGTCGCAAAACCATGCGACCTCTACTCATTTTTCCTAAAGGCGAATAGCTCTCTGTGTGGGACTCTAAAGACTCGACACTACGCTGGCAGTGGGTTTAACCACAGACCGCAAGCGGCACTAGCTGTACCTAACGGTCCCCAGGTAGATGTCGATAAGAAGACTGACGAGGTGAACCCCATCTGAACTCCTACTGAGCCTGTATGTGACAATCTCCGTACAGTCCGGTCTGTTCGTCTGATACATCGCATGGCGGGCCTAGGGGGGCGGTGAACGTCGGTCCCCTAATAGCGGTACAAGTCGTGTCGAAGTGTAGCGCAGAACACCCTGAGATAACACTGGAAACCTACCAGTATATCTCGCTTGCCCTGGCCAGGGACTACTCGTGTAATGGCTCTCCAGGACACAGCGCGATGTCAACCCCTAATACCGGGAGAGACGAATCCTGTCTAACCGTCACTGCCTCCAAGTGCTTCGGGACTGCACCCAAAAACTACCTGTTTGCACGACTCCTTTGAGCCGTGGTAGGGTAGTAATCAAAGTGCAGTGGGAACACACTCGAGGCGAAGTGACAGTGTCAAGTCAACGGACTAAGCTGTACTCATGTCACCTGGGAACTGTTAACTGACGATAGGTATAATACCAACCAACAGTTCCCGACGAGTCCTGTCCAGTGTACTCGTAACCTAACGAGCACCCGTATACTATCTCAAGTACGACGTACTGACGGCTGTGGGACAGACCGTCTCCCATACTGGGATGAGAAGCGCATACGCTAGTCTACTCCGGAGTATCGATGCCCTGTCTCGATAATCCAACGACTAGGGACCTGTATAAGGATGTGCTTATAGATCACCCAGCTCCCACGAGTGTGAGCGCCATCACCACGCTGGTAATCAAGCAAAGATCCTAAGGGCTCTACTAATATGTATATCAGCAATATGCTAAAAGAAACACATGCACATATTAAAGCAGAGACAAACCAAGTAGCATACTACCATTTCGAGCAAGATTGTATATACAACTGTGAATATCCCAAGCTTCCATCAAGTAATATACAAACTAGTATGATACAGTAATGGACTCTAGGGCATATACACTAACAGGAGCTTGCCCCGTTTCCCTCAGGTGGATTATCGTAGATGAAGGAAGACCGACAACCAAACTCGATCCGCAACCACTAGGAGTTTGGGATGAAGGTTCAAGACCGAAGGACATGGATCAACTCGGTATAACCATTCCTAACTCTTTATATTGCTTGCTAGTATAGGGTTTAGGGTAGATCCGTGCATCGGGTTGTGGTAGCGCCAGTTAAGAAAATTTTTGTTCCGCATTTGGCCACGGTTTGATGGCCGGGGCGCTGCCGTAACCCAACAACAATAATATTAAACATTTAATCTAAATGTTTAAACCCAAAAAGAAATGGCATCAACTAAAGAAATCTTGTAACAGATTACAAGAATACCCATCATCTGTATATACATATGTCATGACCCGAAAAGTACGGAACGTGACTGGCACTAAAATTACGAAACGTCTCGAAGCGTACGTAATCTAAGTAAGCCAAAACCCAGAAATCAAAACCAAAAGAAGCAGTAGAGTGAAGGAAAAACCAATTCAAAGCAAGTAGTTTTAATAGCATAAGCCGAATTATGCGTTTTAAAAACATCAAGTCATTTCTGAAAATTTCGGCAGAGTTTCCTTTGTAAATACTGGCCCTAAACGGGATACAACATGAATAGTATTCGAAATCAAAAAAAAGGCATCCCTAAGCGGGAGCTAGCTCTTCGTCAATCCACGGTCACAACCATGCAAGCAAAATAATATACAACGCCGAAGGGCGAGGATCAAAACTCAAAAGAAACTCAAAATCAACATGAAAACCATAATAATACAACGCGCAACTCTAAGGTCGAAAGAATAAACACTGGTATTCTATCTCTATCAAATATACAAGTCTGGTTGATGGAGTTTCTAGATACAACTGAAATAATAAATTAACAATGGCGGTCCTGATTCAAAAGAACCCATCTACCAAAGAAATCACCCGGAAGGAACAGTGTGCCAGCAAAGCTGCAACGAAACCTGTACAGCAGAACCTGCAAGGAACTGTGGCACAACGGGGGTGAGTTGCCAACTCGTGAGTAGAAAACATCACCGAGCAGAAATCGCATGTATGACACAATCCCAGGTCAATACGATCAAGTAAAAATAAATGTATGCAAGTATGTGTGTGCGTGTGGGTGTAACAACTATTCTAGGGTTCGCGACTAAGAAGCTAAACTAAGTTACTTCTAACTACTCTAAGATAAACCATGAACACATAACCATATCTTGAATATCCATGTCTCACATAAAAGATATCATATATATATAGTATATATATATATAGCATACTATACATCGAACTACGGGGGTGCTATACGCCATCCACCCGACTTCCCCCGTAGATATATATCTACTCACCTGCTTTTGC
The DNA here is from genome assembly GCA_030015575.1 of Agapanthus africanus. Taxonomy (NCBI): domain Eukaryota; kingdom Viridiplantae; phylum Streptophyta; class Magnoliopsida; order Asparagales; family Amaryllidaceae; genus Agapanthus; species Agapanthus africanus. Next base: position 245,999,937 of record JASDDO010000004.1, on the reverse strand, counting down.
TTGCCGATGTCGATGTCGCCATGCCCCTCCTTGTTGCTCCGAACCCACTCGAAGGTACCTACATGTATACCACAAGACAACGTAAATGGAAATAGCGCACGAAAACCAAATCGGCACGCGTATCGTTCATAGGTCAAAACCCATAGCCTTGCATGCAAAACACGATCAGTAACCCTAGTCGTTGACGTTCAAACGCTACACGATGGAAGCACAATATCAAATACCAAATCCAAATTCATTAAAAGCCGCAAAACGAATTCAGAAACTTAGAAAACATGCTCCAGATTTTGTTCCAGGTGAAATTAGGCAATTCTGCATATGGGGTAGGTCTAATTTGACTAAAATGAAGCCATGGACCAAGCACGGAATGATTCCAATGTACCATGGCCGTAAATTGAGGCCAAAAAGAGAAAAAAAAGTCGGCCAAAATGAAGAGATATGGTCTCGGGTCTTGGGAACAGCTTCTAGGTTTCCTGCATGACTCACAGTCTTCACTAAATATTTTTCAGGTGTCCCGGGTGATAACGGATTTCATATTTCCTACAGAATTCCACAAAAATACGGATATCGGAGATTTCTAAGTTTGCTAATAAGGGCTTAAGTCTCAGGTTTAGGTCTCCAATCAATCACCACAGGGGTTTAAGGTCAATATTAAGTCTCAATTACACTATCTCAATTCAATTCAAACCCTAATTCCCACTTGGAATACCAAAGTTCACTAAACTTTACCAAATCGATTTCAAACTTGAAGGGAGGCTTAAACAAATGAAATACTATGCTATTTGTGAAGGGATTACCTCATTTGGCAACTCAAGAAAATTCTTGAGTTGCCCAAGTGTCCAAAATGCAAGCTTTCATGGTCCAAAGTGTAGCTAGTGAGCTCATGCACATTTTTTGTGAAGTGGGGATGGATTTTTGGGGTTGTTTTGATGATGAAGTGAGGGGGTGAAGGTGGTGGAGGAGAGGGGGCTGCCATGGGCTTGAGGAGAGGAAAACAAAAGATAAAGATGATTAAGTGAAGAGAGAAGACAATGGTCAAAGGTCAAGGAACCCCTCTCCTTCTCTCTCTTGCCCATACTATTCACTATACAACATTTTCTATTTCTTTTCTTTTCTATTCATTTCTATTCTCATTTAAATTCAACAACCATGCTAAAAATAATGAAGAGAAGGCCATGAATAAAATGTAACAAGTGCTAAAAAAATGACATGTGTCCAAAACATGCTTAAAGTCCGATTAGCGATATTTAATCGCGATTAGCACTAAAATAGTGTCAAATAAATCATAAACTTTCATAATTTGCATGAATCATATAAATCACCCTCATTCAGTAATTTCCATAATTTTCCAATTTTTTCCCAATTTATCGGTATTTAATTATACCGCCTTATTAAAATATTCAATATATTATTATTTAATTATAGAAATTCCCAAAAATAATATTTTTATTTTTCTGAAATGTTACAACATACCCGCATCTGTATTCCGACTGAATACGAATACAACGAGATGAAAGTAATCCAACAATATAATACTAGGATCCGGTTTAAACCAAAGCCAGCTAGTATTATCCGTCCGATCATGATCCGTGCACAAGTGTTCGGTCCATCCTTGGCTGGTAATCTCTTACCCAACGACGCTAAGGATCAAAGCCCTCTTCAAGAGGCCACCGAGCAGCTACTCTGCTCGGTCCATCCTTGGCTGGTAATCTCTTACCCAACGACCCCAAGGATCAAAGCCCTCATCAAGAGGCCACCGAACAACTACCCTGCTCGATCCATCCTTAGCAGGCCACTACATGCCCTCCCGCACTAAGGATCAAAGCCCTCATCAAGAGGCCACCAATCATCCACCCTGCTTGGTCCATCCTTGGCTGGTAATCTCTTACCCAACGGCGCCAAGGATCAAAACCCTTATCAAGAGGCCACCGAGCAGCTACCCTGATCGTTCCATCCTTGGCTGGTAATCTCTTACCCAACGACGCCAAGGATCAAAGACCTCATCAAGAGGCCACCGAGCAGCTACCCTGCTAAGTCCATCCTTAGCAGGCCACTACATGCCCTCCCGCGCTAAGGATCAAAGACCGCATCAAGAGGCCACCGAGCAGCTACTCTGCTCGGTCCATCCTTGGCTGGTAATCTCTTACCAAACGACGCCAAGGATTAAAGCCCTGTAACACTTTGGATTTCCGTTTGAATGTCTTTCGTGATAATTAGTGATCGTACGTGTTATTATATATTGTGTTTATAGGATTATTAGTTATTTAGTAGTGTTGCATATTGGGAATTTTCTTGTGCTAGTGCACAATTGCACACTTAGACATTTTTGAGACTTAGGGTTTTGGTAGCATGTTAACCATTTTTCTTGTGTTGCATGGTTGTTATTTTCCCCCACCATTTTAACCTAAACAAAACCCTTTTTCATAATTCAAAATCCAATTAAACAAATGAGCATGGTGGTTAGGTGAAATGTTGACTTTTGGCCCCATTTTCTTCTCTCTTCTCTCTCTTTCCCTCATTCTGAATCCAGCAGCAATTCCAGCAGCCAAAACCCCCAATTTTCCTCCATATTCTCTTCTCTTTTCTTTCCCCTTTGATCCATACACAAAACCTTATACTTATCAACTCATTTTCTTCACAAAACCATGGAAAAGTGAGGTTATTGAGGTGTTCAAAGGCAAATCTGCACACTAGAAGGAGAAGCTGGAACTTTTGGTGTTTTACAAGATTCTTAGAAGGTATTAACTCATATTAGCACTCCGTTTCCTTAAACTTGTAGTATTCTTTAGTAAAAATCTCATTTTTGTGCATTTTTAGTGATATTAAAGGATATTTGTGATTCACATGTTAGACTAGGGTTTTGTTAGTTGTGTTAGCTCTATTAGGTGTTATTAGAGCTATCTTAGGCCAAGTTTTGTTTCAGTTTGCACAAAATACCCTAAAGTTTGATTTTAGTGCAAAAGTGTGGATTTTAACTAGAAATAAGGCCCTGTAGGATCTGCTGCTACCCGAGACATTTCAGAGTAAAACTAGATGTTACTGTAGCATGTATGGGGGGTATAAAGTGCACACACCAAACCTGGGAGCCCAATTCCCATTTGGGGCCGCCGAAATAAGCATTCTGGCCGCAATTTGCGGCCAGATGGGGGTGCTTTGGGTTGGGGTTAGGGGTGTGGGTGTCTGCTGCTATGTGGGTTGTTTTGGTATATATAGTTTTACAATATCTTACCTGTATCAAAATCTGGAGGTGATTACCTATTTTTCCTGTATTTTTAGTCTTCGCGACACGCGTGATACGTGTGTGAGGGTTTGGGGTTTCTGCGTATCGCGACGCGTCGGAGTGGTTTCAGGCGCGTAACCACACGTTTTAACGTATCGCGCACACGCGCGCTTGGTTCACGACACGAGTTACTAGTTCGGCTTTAATGTCGCGTTTGTGTGACTTCAAGCTTACGTGTGATATATTGTGTAATTCTAGGTTCGCAGGCGAGTACGGCGGACGCCGCGCAGAAGGGGAAACAAGTTGTTGGCTATACCTAGCGAGAGACTACGGTGAGTAGATTTCACATCTACGGGGATATCGCCCGCATGGCGTTCTACGTCAGGGCTGATAGGACCTTATAGTTTCCTTTGTACACATTGACTATTCATAGCTACTATTTAGTGCATGCTGCATTCCCTGCTATTTGGATATATACTAGAATTGATAGAACACCGCACCATTACTAACGGTTCATTATTGCACGAGCACTATCCTGCATGCTACATACACACCGTTAGTTATTTCCATGACACTCACACTGTACTATATTACACCGGATCATCATATTGTAGCTCATCTATATGTGACTTGACATGATATTTATACTTGATGCCTATATTACATCGGATCATCATATTGTAGCTCATCTATATGTGACTTGACATTCTATTTATACTTGATGCCTATATTACATCGGATCATTACATTGTAGCTCATCTATATGTGACTTGACATGCTATTTATACTTGATGCCTATATTACATCGGATCATTACATTGTAGCTCATCTATATGTGACTTGACATGTTATTTATACTTGATGCCAATATTACATCGGATCATTACATTGTAGCTCATCTATATGTGACTTGACATGCTATTTATACTTGATGCCTATATCACATCAGATCATCATATTGTAGCTCATCTATATGTGACTTGACATGCTATTTATACTTGATGCCTATATGACATCGGATCATTACATTGTAGCTCATCTATATGTGACTTGACATGCTATTTATACTTGATGCCTATATCACATCGGATCATCATATTGTAGCTCATCTATATGTGACTTGACATGCTATTTATACTTGATGCCTATATCACATTGGATCATCATATTGTAGCTCATCTATATGTGACTTGACATGCTATTTATACTTGATGCCAATATCACATCGGATCATCAAATTGTAGCTCATCTATATGTGACTTGACATGCTATTTATACTTGATGCCTATATTACATCGGATCATCATATTGTAGCTCATCTATATGTGACTTGACATGATATTCCTATTTGACGCACATATCATATCGGATCATTGACTTGCATTTTGGTTCGGATTACATGTGATTTCTGGATTTGGGAACCGTGGCTATTGCAAATATGTAATCATTTAAAAACCCGGTTCCCTTGATATGATATTTCGGTGCGTCCACCATGTGTTTTCTCGGTGCTAGAGCGATATATGTGAACCCGAATCGAGGAGCTGGTTAAGGCCGATTACGGGTACATGGTGGACCCGGTATGGTACCCCGGGGCGAGAACGGTTTCGCTGTGCAGTAGACGGTGAGCCTGGAAGAGGGACTACTACCTACCGGTGATTGGTTGGACCTGAAAATTATCCGGAGGGTACTGATCAGAGTCTATAGATGGATGCGGGGTGATCCGTACTGCTGGGGCCGAGGGCCGATACCGCAGACGGAGCCCGTGGGCTGACTCGGACTGACGGGGCCCGATGGATGAGGATTTGCGTGTCGATGCTGGACACGAGTATTTATGATATTTGGGTGCCGATGTTGGGCACTCGGGATTCTCAGAGATGTACAGGATTTGAGGGCCGATGAGAGTGCCGGCGCCTGAGCTATTTGGGGACCTGGGTGCATTGATGGACACCGATTATATATTCCACGTTGACATTCCGTGTAGATATTATATTGCCCCTGCTCAGCATTTACTATTGTACCTCATCCTGTAGTTACATTACCTGATAGAGTACTTGCATGATTATTGCACATACTGCTTATCACATATTGATATCATCTGTTGGCATATGATAGAGTAGCGCAGTACGTGCATGCCCGCGATTACCTTTATATGTTATTTCTATTCACGAGTTGGCAACTCACCCCCGTTGTGCCACAGTGTTTGCAGGTTGCCCTTCGGAGTAGTCGCGGTAGGCTGCGGTTGCATCTATTGACACAAATACCCCCATAGTTGGTGTACTAGCTCTTTTGCTGATAGGTGGGTTTTGTGCAGCATCTGTTTATCCTTCAGTATGTACATTGTTGTATCTAGTATTCTCCATCTACCATGTATGTATTTGACTTAGTGACAGTGTGAGGACGATGATGTATTATATTTGTATTCTGGTGTCGAGCTCGTTGTGAGCCGGCTGTACTTGCAGTTTATTCTATCTGTGATGTTCCCACTTGTGGATCTTGATCTTCGCTACGGCGTCGTATATTACTATCTTGGTGATTGTTTACTTAGATTTCTTATCATGTTAGTAAATGCTTTCCTTTAAAACTTATAACACTCTATACTTTCACTGGTTTGATTTTTGGGTTTTCGGTTCACTTAGTCGCGTCACGCCTGTAGACGTTACGCGGTTAAGTGCCGGTCACGGGCCAAACTTCGTGTCGTGACAAAATTGGTATCAGAGCGTAGGTTTTACCTTTCGGAGTGTAAGATGACCCTGGTATGATGGAGTAGGTTTCTGCAGCAGGGTAGCGTAGCGTGTGTATGTTCCGCGGCATACTCACGACACGGTACTCCGCCTACGCGACCTTAGGACTTGTTGATTTAAGTTCCTTCTTGAGTATATACACTCTTGCGATTCGATTTCCGTATCCTTATTGAATCTTATTGTTCCTTTTAGCCAATATGCCGCCAAAGACTACGAGGGCGCAGAGAGCGGCCGCGAGGGCCGAGATTCGAGTTGACTCGTCCGAGACGAGGACTGGTCCGGGTAGTACACCGGTTGTGTCCGAGCAGGCTGTTCCTGCCGTGACAAACCAGATTGCTATGTTAGGGGCTGGTGTGCAGGAGATACGCCAGACGATGGGATCCAGTATGCAGGAAATGCACCAGATGATGGGATCTCTAGTTGAGACACTTCGAGCGCAGCGACCAGAGGTAGTTCCACCCGTTGCGGAGACCGCGGTGGTACCCACAGTTCAGGCAGTTGCACCTGCGACTACAGAGGTTATTACAGTATCGCTGTCAGAGTTTATGAGGCTGAAGCCTCCGGTCTTCACAGGCACCAACATGGCCGAGGATCCACAGTCTTTCATTGATAGGATGGCGCGGATATGTCGTTCACTTAGATGCGCAGATGCGAGATGGGTTGAGTTCGCGAGCTTTCGCCTGGAAGGTCTTGCGCAGAAGTGGTGCAAATCAGTCGAGAAGGGTAGAGCAGCAGGTCTTCCTCCTATGACCTGGACAGAGTTCGTGGCGCTATTCCTTGCCCGCTTTCTTCCCCTGAGTGTCAGAGATGCTAGAGCACGCAGGTTCGAGTCCTTACACCAGACGCCAGGGATGTCAGTGGCAGAGTACGATGTGCTGTTCACCGAGCTATCCGTTTATGCTCCGTATCTAGTGGCTACTGAGGAGTTGCGAGTCAAGAGATTTGTCCGAGGCTTGCTTACACCCCTATTCCTTGCTATCAGTGCGCAGCATTACGAGACATACGCAGCAGCAGTAGATGCAGCATTATTAGTTGAGGAGCGCCTTGCTGAGACTTCGGCAGTTCCAGGACCGAAGAGAGTTCGTGCAGATACGTCAGTGCAGAGACGGCCGTTCCGGCGTCATGACAGGCACCTTGTATGTGGCAGAGATTCGAGACGAGGCCGATTGTTTAGCTCCTATTCCCAGGAGGGCCAGCGACCGTCATCGGGATGTTACCATTGCGGGAGTTCTTATCATCGTGTGCGAGATTGTCCTGAGGTACCCCGGAGTGGGGCGGCAACACCACATGTTACATTACCACCTTCACCACTCCAGACGGCATTGCCCATAGTACCTACCGTTACTCCGCGTCAGACGCATACACAGAGAGGTCGTGGTCGCGGAGGATTTGTTCATAGAGGACGAGGTGGCCGAGGTAGAGGGCAGCCAGCGGCCGGCAGGGGACAGTTAGTTGCAGGTGGAGGACAGGCGCGAGTTTTTGCTTTGACGGATCAGGACGCGTAGGCATCCAATGCGGTGTTCTCAGGTATCCTTTCTGTATGTTCGGTTGATGCACACGTGTTATTCGATCCCGGATCCACGCACTCGTACGTATCCACACACTTTGTGCCGAGTTTGGGTAGAGAGTCCGGCTTGCTTGACCAGCCGCTTGTTGTGACTACTCCTGTGGGAGAGTCGTTTGTTGCTAGGCACGTGTTCCGATCCTGTACCGTCCGTATTGGCGAGAGAGAGTTGCCGATCGATTTGATCCTTCTTGAGATGTTGGACTTCAACGTTCTTTTGGCCATGGATTGGTTAGCCACGTGCTATGTTTCTGTTGACTGCCGCGAGAAGACAGTTCGATTTTGTTTTCCCGGCGAGTCAGTTGTTGTTGTGTTGGGGGACCGTGGTGCCACCCCTCACAGTGTGATTTCTTCTTTTCGCGCTGGACAGCTTTTGAGGAAGGGATGTCAGGGATTTCTCGCCTATGTTTGCGATACTAGAGCTATAGAGGTTCCGGTGGATCAGGTTCCGGTTGTTAGCGAGTTCCCTGATGTGGTCCCTGACGAGCTTCCTGGGCTACCGCCCGAGCGTGATATTTCTTTCTGCATTGACTTGGTTCCTGGCACGGGGCCTATTTCGGTACCGCCTTATCGGATGGCCCCGGCGGAACTTCGAGAATTGAAGGGCCAGTTGCAGGACTTGCTTGATAAGGGAATTATTCGACCCAGTGTTTCTCCTTGGGGTGCTCCAGTCCTGTTTGTCAAGAAGAAGGACGGCAGTATGCGTTTGTGTATCGACTACCGCCAGCTGAACAGGGTGACAGTGCGGAACAGATATCCTTTGCCACGCATCAACGATTTGTTCGACCAGCTTCAGGGGGCAGGATACTTTTCGAGGATCGATTTGCGATCGGGCTACCATCAGCTGCGGGTTCGACAGGAGGACATTCCTAGGACGGCCTTCCGCACACGTTACGGCCATTACGAGTTTTTGGTGATGTCGTTCGGACTCACCAACGCGCCAGCAGCATTTATGGATTTGATGAACCGTATTTTCCTGTCGTATCTTGATCTGTTCATTATAGTGTTCATTGACGATATCTTGGTGTATTCTCGGAGTAGAGGGGAGCACGAGCAGCACCTGCGGATTACACTGCAGACCTTGAGGGAGCATCAGCTTTTCGCCAAATTCTCCAAGTGTGCCTTCTGGCTAGACAGCGTAGACTTCTTGGGGCACGTGATTACACGAGATGGTATATGTGTCGACCCGAGGAAGATCGAGGCAATTCGGAGTTGGCCTAGACCCACGTCAGTGACGGAGATTCGCAGCTTTCTAGGGCTGGCAGGCTATTACCGGCGATTCGTGCAGGACTTCTCTCGCATTGCTACACCTTTGACCGGGTTGACCCGGAAGGGAGTTCGCTTCGATTGGACGGAGGAGTGTGAGCACAGTTTCCAGCGGCTACGGGCTCTACTGACTACGACACCAGTGCTATCATTGCCTTCAGGATCAGGCGGATTTGTGGTCTACTGCGATGCTTCACGAGTAGGGCTGGGGTGCGTTTTGATGCAGCATGACAGAGTGATCGCGTATGCTTCGCGGCAATTAAAGAAACATGAACAGAATTACCCCACTCATGATCTGGAGATGGCGGCAGTGGTCTTTGCACTCAAGATCTGGCGACATTATCTGTATGGAGAGTCGTGCCAGATATTCACTGACCACAAGAGCTTAAAGTACATATTTCAGCAGCGAGACCTGAACCTTAGACAGCGCCGATGGATGGAGTTAGTGAAGGACTACGATTGTGAGATCTTGTATCATCCGGGCAGGGCGAATGTAGTGGTGGATGCTTTGAGCAGGAGGCCCGGGGGTAGTCTATCCTGTTTGAGCGCAGTGCAGAGGCAGTCGTCGGCGGATTGGCAGATCTTATGCGACAGCCGGGTACAGTTCGAGTTTACGCCGATCGGAGGACAGATGGCGCATGTTCGTGCACGCCCACAGTTGCTTGACCGTATACATGAGGCACAGCACAGTGATGACCGCTGTTCAGAGATCAGGACACAGATGGGACATGGCAGATTTTCCGAGTTCGTGATCGATGATCAGGGGATACTACGATTTGGAGCTAGACTGTGCGTACCAGATGCTGAGGGATTGCGGCGTGAGATTCTTGAGGAGGCACATCGGTCGGTATATAGTGTTCATCCCGGTTCCACCAAGATGTACCATGATATGAGAGATGTTTACTGGTGGGACGGCATGAAGAGGGACATTGCAGATTTTATGTCGAGATGCCTGACTTGTCAGCAAGTCAAGGCTGAGCACCGGAGGCCCGCGGGAGAGCTACAGCCGTTACCCATTCCGGAGTGGAAATGGGAACAGATATCTATGGATTTCATTGTGGGTCTACCCAGGACTAGTCGAGGGTATGACTCCATCTGGGTGATCGTGGATCGTTTGACGAAAGCGGCTCACTTCCTACCGGTGAAGACGACTTTCGGATTTGCTCAGTATGCCCAGATTTACATTGATGAGATTGTACGACTGCACGGAGTTCCGACATGCATCGTGTCCGATAGAGGCTCCCAGTTTACCAGCCGGCTATGGCAGAGGCTTCAGGAGGCTTTGGGCACTCGCTTGAGTTTCAGTACAGCATTCCATCCGCAGACCGACGGACAGTCAGAGCGGACTATTCAGACTCTCGAGGACATGCTCAGAGCATGCGTTTTAGACTTCGGAGGTAGCTGGGATCATCATTTGCCCTTAGTAGAGTTCTCCTACAACAACAGCTACCAGGAGACCATTCAGATGGCACCGTTTGAGGCTCTTTATGGGAGGAGATGCAGATCGCCCACCTGTTGGACGGAGCTCAGTGAGAGCAGTATCTTAGGACCGCAGATTGTGGAGGAGACGACCGCGAAGATCCAGTTAATTCGCGATAGGATGAGAGCAGCCCAAAGTAGGCAGAGATCTTATGCGGACCGTCGTCGGCGCAGACTTGAGTTTTCTGTTGGTGATCATGTTTTCTTGAGGGTCTCCCCAATGAAAGGCGTAATGAGATTTGGGAAGAAGGGGAAGCTTAGTCCCAGATATGTGGGCCCCTTCGAGATCCTTGAGCGTATTGGTGCGGTTGCGTATCGATTAGCCCTTCCGCCCAGTTTTCCAGACGTGCACCCCGTATTTCACGTTTCGATGCTCCGCAGATATCTTCATGATCCTTCACATGCGATTCAGCACCCGACGATCCAGCCTGAGCGCGACCTTTCCTATGCAGAACAGTCGGTGATGATCTTGGATCGGCAAGTGAAGAAATTGAGGTCGAAAGAGATACCGTCCGTCAAAGTACTTTGGCGTGGCCAGAGCGGTGAGGAAGTCACTTGGGAGACCAAGAGCGAGATGAGGAAGAGGTATCCCCATCTTTTTGAAGGTGCGTATAGTTAGATTTTTAAATTCGGGGATCGAATTTCTTTAAGGGGGGTAGATTGTAACACTTTGGATTTCCGTTTGAATGTCTTTCATGATAATTAGTGATCGTACGTGTTATTATATATTGTGTTTAGAGGATTATTAGTTATTTAGTAGTGTTGCATATTGGGAATTTTCTTGTGCTAGTGCACACTTGCACACTTAGACATTTTTGAGACTTAGGGTTTTGGTAGCATGTTAACCATTTTTCTTGTGTTGCATGGTTGTTATTTTTCCCCACCATTTTAACCTAAACAAAACCCTTTTTCATAATTCAAAATCCAATTAAACAAATGAGCATGGTGGTTAGGTGAAATGTTGACTTTTGGCCCCATTTTCTTCTCTCTTCTCTCTCTTTCCTTCATTCTGAATCCAGCAGCAATTCCAGCAGCCAAAAACCCCCATTTTCCTCCATATTCTCTTCTCTTTTCTTTCCCCTTTGATCCATACACAAAACCCTATACTTATCAACTCATTTTCTTCACAAAACCATGGAAAAGTGAGGTTTTTGAGGTGTTCAAAGGCAAATCTGCACACTAGAAGGAGAAGCTGGAACTTTTGGTGTTTTACAAGATTCTTAGAAGGTATTAACTCATATTAGCACTCCGTTTCCTTAAACTTGTAGTATTCTTTAGTAAAAATCTCATTTTTTTGCATTTTTAGTGATATTAAAGGATATTTGTGATTCACATGTTTGATTAGGGTTTTGTTAGTTGTGTTAGCTCTATTAGGTGTTATTAGAGCTATCTTAGGCCAAGTTTTGTTTCAGTTTGCACAAAGTACCCTAAAGTTTGATTTTAGTGCTAAAGTGTGGATTTTAACTAGAAATAAGGCCCTGTAGGATCTGCTGCTACCCGAGACATTTCAGAGTAAAACTAGATGTTACTGTAGCATGTATGGGGGGTATAGAGTGCACACACCAAACCTGGGAGCCCAATTCCCATTTGGGGCCGCCGAAATAAGCATTCTGGCCGCAATTTGCGGCCAGATGGGGGTGCTTTGGGTTGGGGTTTGGGGTGTGGGTGTCTGCTGCTATGTGGGTTGTTTTGGTATATATAGTTTTACAATATCTTTCCTGTATCAAAATCTGGAGGTGATTACCTATTTTTCCCGTATTTTTAGTCTTCGCGACACGCGTGATACGTGTGTGAGGGTTTGGGGTTTCTGCGTATCGCGACGCGTCGGAGTGGTTTCAGGCGCGTAACCACACATTTTAACGTATCGCGCACACGCGCGCTTGGTTCGCGACACGAGTTACTAATTCGGCTTTAATGTCGCGTTTGTGTGACTTCAAGCTTACGTGTGATATATTGTGTAATTCTAGGTCGCAGGCGAGTACGGCGGACGCCGCGCAGAAGAGGAAACAAGTTGTTGGCTATACCTAGCGAGAGACTACGGTGAGTAGATTTCACATCTACGGGGATATCGCCCGCATGGCGTTCTACGTCAGGGCTGATAGGACCTTATAGTTTCCTTTGTACACATTGACTATTCATAGCTACTATTTAGTGCATGCTGCATTCCCTGCTATTTGGATATAAACTAGAATTTATAGAACACCGCACCATTACTAACGGTTCATTGTTGCACGAGCACTATCCTGCATGCTACATACACACCGTTAGTAATTTCCATGACACTCACACTGTACTATATTACATCGGATCATCATATTGTAGCTCATCTATATGTGACTTGACATGCTATTTATACTTGATGCCTATATTACATCGGATCATCATATTGTAGCTCATCTATATGTGACTTGACATGCTATTTATACTTGATGCCTATATTACATCGGATTATTACATTGTAGCTCATCTATATGTGACTTGACATGCTATTTATACTTGATGCCTATATTACATCGGATCATTACATTGTAGCTCATCTATATGTGACTTGACATGCTATTTATACTTGATGCCTATATTATATCGGATCATTACATTGTAGCTCATCTATATGTGACTTGACATGCTATTTATACTTGATGCCTATATCACATCGGATCATCATATTATAGCTCATCTATATGTGACTTGACATGCTATTTATACTTGATGCCAATATTACATCGGATCATTACATTGTAGCTCATCTATATGTGACTTGACATGCTATTTATACTTGATGCCTATATCACATCGGATCATCATATTGTAGCTCATCTATATGTGACTTGACATGCTATTTATACTTGATGCCTATATCACATCGGATCATCATATTGTAGCTCATCTATATGTGACTTGATATGCTATTTATACTTGATGCCTATATCACATCGGATCATCAAATTGTAGCTCATCTATATGTGACTTGACATGCTATTTATACTTGATGCCTATATTACATCGGATCATCATATTGTAGCTCATCTATATGTGACTTGACTTGATATTCATATTTGACGCACATATCATATCGGATCATTGACTTGCATTTTGGTTTGGATTACATGTGATTTCTGGATTTGGGAACCGTGGCTATTGCAAATATGTAATCATTTAAAAACCCGGTTCCCTTGATATGATATTTCGGTGCGTCCACCATGTGTTTTCTCGGTGCTAGAGCGATATATGTGAACCCGAATCGAGGAGCTGGTTGAGGCCGATTACGGGTACATGGTGGACCCGGTATGGTACCCCGGGGCGAGAACGGTTTCGCTGTGCAGTAGACGGTGAGCCTGGCAGAGGGACTACTACCTACCGGTGATTGGTTGGACCTGACAGTTATCCGGAGGGTACTGATCAGAGTCTATAGATGGATGCGGGGTGATCCGTACTGCTGGGGCCGACGGCCGATACCGCAGACGGAGCCCGTGGGCTGACCCGGACTGACGGGGCCCGATGGATGAGGATTTGCGTGTCGATGTTGGACACGAGTATTTATGATATTTGGGTGCCGATGTTGGGCACTCGTGATTCTCAGAGATGTACAGGATTTGAGGGCCGATGAGAGTGCCGGCGCCTGAGCTATTTAGGGACCTGGGTGGATTGATGGACACCGATTATATATTCCACGTTGACATTCCGTGTAGATATTATATTGCCCCTGCTCAGCATTTACTATTGTACCTCATCCTATAGTTACATTACCTGATATAGTACTTGCATGATTATTGCACATACTGCTTATCACATATTGATATCATCTGTTGGCATATGATAGAGTAGCGCAGTACGTGCATGCCCGCGATTACCTTTATATATTACCTCTATTCACGAGTTGGCAACTCACCCCCGTTGTGCCACAGTATTTGCAGGTTTCCCTTCGGAGTAGTCGCGGCAGGCTGCGGTTGCATCTTTTGACACAGATACCCCCATAGTTGGTGTACTAGCTCTTTTGCTGATAGGTGGGTTTTGTGCAGTATCTGTTTATCCTTCAGTATGTACATTGTTGTATCTAGTATTCTCCATCTACCATGTATGTATTTGACTTAGAGACAGTGTGAGGACGATGATGTCTTATATTTGTATTCTGGTGTCGAGCTCGTTGTGAGCCGGCTGTACTTGCAGTTTATTCTATCTGTGATGTTCCCACTTGTGGATCTTGATCTTCGCTACGGCGTCGTATATTACTATCTTGGTGATTGTTTACTTAGATTTCTTATCATGTTAGTAAATGCTTTCCTTTAAAACTTATAACACTCTATACTTTCACTGGTTTGATTTCTGGGTTTTCGGTTCACTTAGTCGCGTCACGCCTGTAGACGTTACGCGGTTAAGTGCCGTTCACGGGCCAAACTTCGGGTCGTGACAAGCCCTCATCAAGACGCCACCGAGCATCCACCCTGCTCGGTACATCCTTGGCTGTTAATCTCTTACCCAATGACGCCAAGGATCAAAGCCCTCATCAAGAGGCCACCGAGCATCCACCCTGCTTGGTCCATCCTTGGCTGGTAATCTTTTACCCCATGACGCTAAGGATCAAAGCCCTCATCAAGAGGCCACTGAGCAGCTACCCAACTCGGTCCATCCCTGGCTGGTAATCTCTTACCCAATGACGCCAAGGATCAAAGCCCTCATCAAGAGGCCACCGAGCATCTACCCTGCTTGGTCCATCCTTGGCTGGTAATCTCTTACCCCACGACGCCAAGGATCAAAGCCCTCATCAAGAGGCCGCCGAGCAACTATCCTGCTCGGTCCATCCTTGGCTGGTAATCTCTTACCCCACGACGCCAAGGATTGTAGGGTGTTTTTCGTCACACCGTTAAGATGGGAATACGCGTGCGCTTTTCAGACGCATTACAGATTCCCCCTGCCTAGGGTAGGCTGTAGTTTATTGATTGTGGGGATCCGAATCTCCGGGAGCCGCGGACTAAGCTGCCGTTAATTACACCTCGCCTTTGGAGCGAGGGAATCTCCGATTAACGGATTAAACTGGTCATGCGAACTCAATGTGCAGTGTTGTGTTTTGAAGGGGTTTTGGATATATCGGGGGCCTCGCAAAGTTTTTACGACGGTCCCGCCACCCTGATAGCGGGCTGGGGGTCAAGGAGGCTAGCAGCCCCCTTGCGGGGTGCGGGGCAGCGCCCCATTAGAAATTTTTTTCTAACAGGGACAGTGTCGTGGAGTGTGTGTATGTATATATATATGAACATATATATATATATATATATATATATATATGTATGTATAAAAAACAGGAAAGGGCATCCAAAGGACGCGTGGGAGAAGGCGCCAGCGCCCCACGTGCCTGGCACGCGGGGGCTGTGCGCCAGCAGCAAAAGGGACTTGGTCCTTGCACTGGGAGCCGTGCTCCCGATTTGACTTATGGAGTTGAACTCCGAAGATATTTTTGGAGCTGATGAATGGGGTTTCTCCCTTGAGCCCTGGACCTTCCCCAAAGTTGGATTTTTGGAGATGGGTCTCCTTCCTCTGTAAGTCGACGTTAGACACCCCACGAGTTGCGGGGAGGCGGAATAGGTAAAAGAATCATTTTGTTTAAAACGAACATCGACTAACTTACGGCTCTTTGCCAAACCCTAACTAACAACATCATAGGAGGGATTAGCTACTATGAAAGAAGATTATACCTAATGAACCAAGTCCTTCTTGTTCTCGTTGACCACCTCCTCGTCGGCCTCCTCTTTGTGATAGAAGATCCACCCGAGAGCTACTACTCCAAGCTTGACCTCTAACTTGAGATAACTAGGTAACTAAGAGTGCTAATCAAAGCAACCTAGAAGATATAGAATAGGATTAGGGATCTATTAGTCTTGCTAACCCTTGGATCTCAACACATGAGAGGTTAGGGTTAGTTCTTGAAGAGAGAGAGCTTGAGGAGAGAGAAGGTGAGAGTGAGAATGATCTTGGAAAAATGTCTCATTGTAAATATATGAAGCATAAGATATTTATTAAATGAATAACAAATAAAAATATCATCATGCTTCATTAACTCACCTTGTGTGATTCATCCAATGAGTCATTAAGCCATAAATGCATCATTAACTCCTATGGATGAATCACACCATGAGTCATTAAACCAATTAATGCAAATGCCACCTTAGCCTCCAACTCATCAATCTTCTAGAAGCTTCTCGACTAATTACGAGAATGCCCCTCCCATCCGTGAAAACACGGAAATACTGAGACTGTATAAATCCAATAATCCATTACTAGAATCTGGCTTAAACCAAAGCCTGCTAGTAAAAACTGTCCGAATATCGTACGTGCATAAATGCACGTGCGTGTCTGAACCCTGTCGTAAAACCATACCACCTCTATATCGTTTCGCCGAAGCAGGGAAACTCTCTGTGTGGGACTCTAAAGACTCGACTACTACGCTGGAAGTGGGTTTAACCACAGACCGCAGGCGGCACTAGCTGTACGTAACGATCCCCAGGTAGATGTCGATAAGAAGGCCGATGAGGAAACCCATCTGAACTCCTACTGAACCTGATGTGACAATCTCCATACAGTCTGGTCTGTTCGTCTAGGACTATCGCATATCGGGCCTAGGGGCGGCAAGCGTCAGTCCCCTAAAAGCGGTATAAGTCGTATTGGAGTAAAGCCCATTACACCTTGAGAAACTACTGGAAATCCTACCAGTAAATCTCGCTTGCCCTGGACAGGGACTTTGCGTAATGGCTCTCCAAACACAGCGCGATATCAACTCCCAATACCGGGAGAGACGAATCCTGTCTAACCGCCACTGCCTCCAAGTGCTTCGGGACTGCACCCAACTGCTACCTGTTTGCACGACTCCTTTGATCCGTGGTAGGGTAGCAATCTAAGAACAGTGGGAACACACTCGAGGCGAAGCAGCAGTGTCAAGTCTGCGGACTATGTTGTACTCATGTCACCTGGGAACTGTTAACTGACGACGGGTATAATACCAACCAACAATTCCCTGCGAGTCCTGTCCGGTGTACCCGTAACCCAACGAGCACCTGTATACTATCTCCAGTACGACATACTGATGGCTGTGGGACAGACCATCTCCCCAACTGGGATGAGAAGCGTACACACTAGTCTACTCCGGGGTATCGATGCCATGTCTTAATAATCCTACGACTAGGGACCTGAAAAAGGATGTGCTTGTAAAGTACCCAGCCCCCACTAGTGTGACTGCCATCACAACGCTGGTAGTCAAGCAAGATCTTAAGGGCTCTATCAATACGTACACACATATTAAGATAGATATAAACCAAGTAGCATACTACCATGTTTAGCAAGACTGTTAATATAACCGTGAATATCCCAAGCTTCCATTAAGTAATATACAAGCTAGTATGATACAATAATGGCCCCTAGGGCATATACACTAACATCCTCCTCTTCTGTCGGCTGGACCTTGAAGAACAAGAAGTATGAGATTTTAAAAATCCCTTATTTTTTAGATCTGATGGGAGATCTGAGTTCCCCTTTGTGGGTTTTGTGGTGAAAAACTATTTAGTTTTGGAAAAGGAAAAGTAAAACTCTTGATTTAATTCAAAAAAAGAAGAAGGTTTTAGAACCTTGAGGAAGGAGAAGATCACAGATCTTGATTATTTTTGGGAGAGAGAAAAAGTTGTTGAGATATTTTCATTCTCTTTGCCATTATAGGCTATACACTTTACATATAGCCTCTTGGACTTTACAAAAATGGCATTTTGCCCATCCCATGCCTCATGTGCTATTTCTTTTTGCACATAAGCCATGGGCTTTACAAAAATTTGACTTTATACCCATTTTCCTTACATTTATTCGTAGAAATAAAAAAATAAAAATAAAAAAAATAAAAAAAGGAAATACACCAAAATTATTTATTACAAAATTTTTAATTTGGCATGGCGGAAGGCCGGACGCTCCGTGTTCGGGCTCGACCCGGGCATTGGCCCACTTGACCTGGGGTTGACTTTGATTTTGACTTGGTCATTCGGGGTGTAAATTTCGACCCCAACAAAGTGCCCTCCATAAATAAATGCACACAGCATATGTGGGTCGTGTGCATGAAATTGATGGATCTTCTTTCACGTGGAGGCGACTTGATTTGGTTCCCGCTTTTTGGGAAGCTGGCACTGTCCTTTTTACGACATGGACGGTCGATGCTTGACGTGTCTCCGAGATGGAGTGTCTGGTTGACTTGATTCCAAGGCGGAGCATAATCCCGACGAGGAGGTCGTTGCTAAGGCTTTTCAATTTCATGAGCCGTAAGGGTCCCATAAAAGCATTTTCTCCCTACGAGTCGAAAGGATCGCGTAGGTGTGCTTTCTCCTTAGGAGTCGTGGGGACTCCCAAGTGTGTTTTTCCTTTGTGAGTCGTTAGGATCCTACGAAGGTGTTTTCTTACGAGCCGTGACGATCCCATAAGTTTGTTCTCCTCATGCATCGTGAGGACACATGAGTGGGTCTTCCCAAATGGAGCATAATCCCAAGGGCGGAGACCAGCCGCGTAATTGGTGATTGCAGTAGGGCATGGGTATGCTGAGAATTATTTGAGCCCATGGATTGTATACGGTAGTCAACATGGGGACCAACCGTAGGGCAGGGAGAATTTTGAGAAATTGAATTTTGGTTGGCGTCTGCATCGCTGCACTGGAATATGGTACCAGGAGTGACTCATCATTCGCCATTTGGGGACTTAGAATTCTGATCTTGTTTGGCATCAGCATTGCTGCACTGGAATAATGTCAGGAGCAACTCATCATTTGCCCCGGGAGGACTTGGGATTTGGTTTTTGGGTCGGCATCAGCACCGCTTGCACAGAAGCAATGCCAGGAACGACTCATCATTTGTCGTTGGGAAAACTTGGGATTTGGGTTTTTGGTCGGCATAAGCATCGCTAACACTGAAGCAAAATGCCAGGAGCGACTCATCATTTGACGTTGCCCGTTGGGGAGCGATGGCTCAGGAGACAGGTTTAGATCCCTATCGCATAAGGATTTTCAATTTTATGAGTCGTAAGGGTCTCATAAAAGTATTTTCTCCCTACGAGTCGGGAGGATCTCGTAGGTGTATGTTCTCCTTAGGAATCGTAGGGATCCCTAAGTGTGTTGCTCCTTTGTGAGTCGTAAGGATCTCACGCAGGGATTTTTTCCTCACAAGGTCAAGAGGACTTTGCTAGTGTATTTTATCTCTTTTCACGAGTTTACGCCTTTTCGTGTTTTCACAAACTCGCCGGCAATCCTGCTATGTTTACTCACGGAGCCCTTTCGGGTTTTCATCTGTGCCCGTTTTTCTTGTGGACATACCGTTTTTTTTCCGCTAGTGGGACTTTTAAAAGTAGTCTCACCGGCAGGACTTGGGAGAGATAGGGGTCGTTTATGTCCGTGGATTGTATACGGTTTTACAGGATGTATGATCTAGATCGTAGGGATGGTGTGCTCAATTCTCCTGCGACTTGGAGCATTCACACGTAGTATTTCTTGAGATATCGGCCATTGATGGATGGCATGGGCCTTTCTCCCTCGGCATTTATCAGTTGGTAGGATCCTTTGTCAAACACTTTCTCGATGACGTATGGTCATTCCCAGTTTGGCTCGAATTTTCCCTTGGCATGTCAATTGGGGATGATCGGTCTTTTGAGGACCAACACCAATTCACCTTTCTTGAAAGCGCGGAGATGGGTTATCTTGTCATAGGCCCATGATATTTGGGCTCGGTATAGATCCAGATTTTGCTGCACCGCGAGACTCTTTTCTTCAAGGGCGTCGAGCTCTTCAAGCCGAAGGAGCACATTTTCCTCCTCCGGCAACTCGTGTTGAACGGTCATTCTTAAGCTTGGAACTTCGACTTCGAGGGGGAGGACCGCCTCCACTCCGAAGAGCAATGAGTATGGAATGGACTGAGTTGGAGTACGGTGCATGGTACGATATGCCCATAACGCCTCGTGAAGTTTGAGATTCCAGTCTCTCTTGTTGGCTGAAGCATTTTTCCTCAGGAGCTTGAATAGAGTCTTATTGAAGGCTTCGGCTAGCCCATTGGCTCTTGGATTATAGATGGAGGAATATCTCCAGTCTATCTTGTGCTGAGTAGCGAACCTTGAGACTTTGAAGCTCTTGAAAGAAGGCCCATTGACAAAAATGATTCTTCTTGGCGTACCGAAGCGGTATAGAATATTGTGCTGGAAGAATGTCAGAATATCTACTGTCTTGACTTCTTTCATCGGGACGGCTTCAGCCCATCTGGAGAACTAGTCTGTTGCATCCAGTATGAACTGGTGGCCTTTGGATGACGAAGGATCAATTGGACCAACTATGTCGGTGCCCCAAACTTTAAAGGGCCACGATGCCACCGTAGGATGCAACGGATTGTGATGCTTGTGAATGAAATCACCATGGATTTGGCAGAGATGGCATTTCTTTGCATGCTCTTCGCAATCTCTTATCATGGCGGGCCAGTAATATCCAAGCCGTTTGATCTGAAGTCGCATTTTGGGGCCGGACTGGTGAGCCCCGCAGATGCCTGAGTGGACTTCTTTCATGACCTTTTGGGCTTCGGCCAATGACAAACACCTGAGCCAGAGTTGGTCATATGACCTGCGGTATAGTGTGTCATTTACAAACACGTATCGGAGAGCTCTCTTCTTCAACTGAATCCTCGCAGATTTTCCTTCGGGTAGCTTGTCGTATCGGAGGTACTCTATGAAGGGTTCTCTCCAATCGGGCTCGTCTTGGATGATCGAAACTTCTTCGGCAGGAGTGTTCACTTGTTCTACACTTTCTTCTTTACGCAAAGTGGCTGGAGGCAGAATTTGCCGGCTTCTGACTGTGATTAGAATTTCGTTCATGTCAGGATCAGCCAGCTCTTTAGCTAGGCGAGCGAGTATGTCAGCTTTTCCGTTCAATGCTCTGGGGACTCTCATTAGTTCAATATGAGTGAACCGTTTCATGAGTTCCACCACTCGGCTTCTGTACCGAGCTAACTCGGGTTTGTATATCTTATAGTCGCCGCTTACTTGGTTAACGACAAGCTGGGAATCACCGTAGACTCGTAGCCGAAGGATTTCCATTTCTATGGCGAGCTCCAAACCAGCTATCAGAACTTCATACTCGGACTCATTATTTGTGCGAGGCTCGGTGAGAGCAAAAGAACGTCGTAGGGTTCCCTTTGATGGCGTGATGAACACCAATCCTATCCCTGCTTTTATCTCCGGGACGCTTGATTTGCTGGAGGTCCTCATTGATGAGGCTCCATCTAAGTAGAGCTCCCAACATGACTCATCTTCCTCGAGGTGCAGTACTTGTTCATCGGGTAGCTCGCAATTAAGCGGTGACCCCTCTGATACGGGATGAGCAGCAAGGAAGTCTATGAGAGCTTGCCCTTTTACCACTTTCTGAGGAGTATACACTATGTCAAACTCAAGCAGCATGACAGCTCATCTTGACATTCTATCGGCTAGGCTTGCTTTGGTCATTAAGTGTTTGAGCGGGTCGACCCTAGAGATCAGCATAACCCGATGAGCGAGAAGATAGTGCCTTAGCTTCTTCACAGCAAACATCAGATCCAGGCATTGCTTTTCGATCGGGGAATAGTTGTGTTCCACCCCGACTAAAGTTCGACTGAGATAATAGAGGGCATTCTCTTTTCCCTCCTCGTTGTTCTGGGTAAGCAGCGCACCGAGTGACTCATCTAGCGCGGCAGTGTAGAGAATCGATGGTTTATTTGGAATGGGAGCGGCCAATACTGGAGGGTGCAACAAGTAGTGTCTAATGCTTTCGAACGCTTCTTGACATTCGGCATCCCAGACGAAAGGATCTCCTTTCTTCATGAGCTTTGAGAAGGGCCTACATCTCCCCGATAAATTTGAGATAAACCTTCGTATATAAGCAATCTTGCCTTGAAAAGATCTTAGCTGCGTCAGATTCTTCGGAGGGGGCATCTCCATGATGGTCTTTATCTTGGATGGGTCAACTTCAATCCCTTGATGTCGGACTATGAAGCCCAGGAATTTTCCCAATGACACGCCAAAAGTGCACTTCAGAGGATTCATTTTCAGATCGTACTCCCTCAGTCTGGTGAGAACGGTCCTAAGATCTTGGATGTGATCGGCCTTGATTTTAGTCTTGACGACCAGATCGTCAACATAACATTCGACGACCTTATGAATTAGGTCATCAAAGATATTGGTCATTGCCCTTTGATATGTAGCACCTGCGTTCTTCAGTCCGAACGGCATCACTTTGTAGCAGTATATTCCGATCGGGGTTCGAAATGTTGTGTGTTTCTCTTCCTCAGGCGATATCTTGATCTGATTATATCTAAACGAGTCATCCATGAAGGTGAACATCTCGTAATTTTAGGTGTCATCGACCATCATTTCCATGACCGGTAGCGGAAAGTCGTCTTTAGGGCATGCCTTGTTGAGATCCCTGAAATCGACATAGACTCGGATCTGCCCATTTTTCTTCTTCACTGGGACTATGCATGTGATCCAGTCCGCATATTTCTCTTCTCTGATGAAGCCAGCATCGATAAGTTTCTTAGTTTCCTCGATGACCTTTTCTTCTAGTTCCCTTCTCATTCTTCGAGGAGCTTGTTTGACTGGCTTAGCATCAGGAGATATAGCCAGTTTATACACGGCCACTTCAGGGGAAAGGCCAGGCATTTCTTTGTATGTCCACGCGAAGCAGTCGAAGAACTCATGTAGTAGGGCAATTATCTACCCTTTCATTTCCTCTGACAAGAGTTAGCTGCTGTAGGTCGGCCTTGGATTATCAGGCGTTCCTAAGTCAATCTCGGTTAGCTTGTCAAAGGTTGCTTGTCCGCCATCTTTGAGATCTTTAGGCGCTTCTTCTGGCTCGGCTATCTCGTCATCAACATTTGATATTTCACTGGCTTCACCACATGGATCATGTAGCATGCTTTAGAATCAGGTTGAATGATGCCTATGCCCCGTCTATCTGGAATTCGTCCATCGATGAGTGCTCGGACCTGGGGCCGATGCCATAGCCCTTCATAAAACTTTGCTTCGGACTCCGTTTGATATAACCGGCATCCGCACCTTTTGAAATATTCCTGCATCTCGGGTGCATAGTATCTGGGATTAAGGACGGCTTTTATGCCTCTCTCATAGGGAAGGAACGCGAGAGACAAATCGTCCGGGTGCACAATGGGGTTTGACCCATAAAACAGGATACCCTTCTGTCCAATTTTCCTCCCGAGAATGTAGAAAGTTTTCAGCTGGTCCACGGTAGAGACTGACAATGCATCGAGCACTTTGCACATCCGTTCCGGCACCCTTGTGATGGCCAGGGACCCTTCTGCAATTTCGAAGGTCTCTCGTAGTTTCGCTTGCTGCATGGGGGTCCAATCTGTACAGCTGTTGCACGGCAGGTCCTCTTCCTCCGACTCTTCAGTGTCGCTGCCAAGATGAGGGTGGACTTTGCTGCTAGATGGGCTTTCAGTATCGGATTCACTCGCATCACTACCGAAACGAGGGCGAGTTTTACGGAAGGATGGACTTCCAGCGTTGGACTCATCAGTGTTGCTACCGAAACGCGGGCGCACTTGAGCGTTTTTGCTTTTGAAAGTGACAACCGGCTCAGATTTGCTTTTGATTCTTGGGGCCGTTCTATCCTTAGTCAGTTGTGGCTTAGCATTTTGGTGGTTCATGAAGTACCGATAATCTTCATATCGGACTTCATGCACACCGAACGGCTGGATATCTCCGTCAATACGTCTTTCTTCGCCATTTTTAGTATACTTCATAAATTGATGGAGATTTGACGGAATGATGCCGTAATCGTGGAGCCACGGCCGTCCCAAGAGAATTTTATAAGACGTGTCAGCATCGATCACGTATATCTTAGCTTCAGTTTACAGATCCTTAAATTTGATTGGCAAAGCGATAGACCCCAGAACTTGCTAGCAGTTTTGATTGAAGCCTTGAATGACAATCCTTGCTCTTGACAGGTGTCAGACGTCCATTGACAAACTCTTCAGAGTCCGCAAGTTCATGATGTTCACTGAGGATCCCAGATCAATCAATATGTGATTAATCCCATCTCCATCGCTGTATCCGGTCACGTAAAGCGGACGATTATGTTCAGCCGTTCCCAGTAGTAAGTCTTCATTCTTAAACGTGATTGCGGAGGCATGTAGAGCGTACTGGGCTTCTTTCATATTAATTTCTGCAAAGCAAGCCTGATACCGCTCGAGATTTTTTAGAGCGTGAATAAGAACATCTCTAAGCTCTTTAGATAGGACCAAGGCATCGTAGATGCTCAGGAGAGACGGGAGCTTTCGGAGATGAGCCAAGACATTGTAGTCCACTGAGGAAGGACTTGAGTTTTCATTAGCCGACTCTACCATCTTCCTCATTAGCCACCTTTTTTTCCTTTCCTTTTGGGGCGTTTCCCTGATTTGGTGGTAGAGCCATGCCGCTTCTAAACTGGATTTGGTTGGCCTTTGTAGCGAGCTCCTCGTCCTCTTCGGGAAAACAGAGCTCCTCCTCAGTGTTGCTGCCAAGATAGATGGCGTAGCAGGTCACTATAGGGATCTCTTCATTGGACTCTTCTTCTAACTCCTCCAGAATTTCAGCCGCTTCTACAGGGAGGAACTCCTTCAATTGAATCGGAGTTCTTTTCTGCTGTTCATAGTCTTCGAGGGAATCGATATATTTTTGAATGGCCGATCTCCCTGCAGACTCCTTTTCGCGTCGAACTACACTTTTCTTCTTCTTGAGCTTTTTGGATTTTGAGCCTGATTGGGCCGAATCGGCAACTGGAATGGTGGGCTTCTTCTGCCCTTCCCATTCCGTCCTGGGCTCTTTCTGAAGTAGCCTTAGCATCTTCTTCATCTTATTAGATATGTGTTTACTCTAAGGAGGCCGTGGTGAGTCCGTTTCATTTCTCAGGGCAGCGGATTCAGCTGTCTGCTCCCAGAAGTCTTCAGCTTCTGTCTGTATAAAGTTGGTGGTTGCAACTTGATTGTTCACCAACACACTTTTGGACAGCTCGATCTCTCCATCCTTGTACTGCTTCTCGACCCAGTCTTTGAAGATATAGAAATCCTCGATCTCATGGCTCACTACTCGGTGGTACGGGCAATACAGGGGATTGTCGGTCATTTTTGCCTCTTGAGGCCTTTTCGACTCCGGCAATTGTAGATCATTGTTCAAGGCATCTTTAAATATCTTGCGGACCTTGTCCCTTCTGAAAGAGTAAACCCTGTTCTTTTTCTCCTCTAGGGAAGGCCCATCTCCTCCCAGGAATGGCTTTCGAGACCGGTTGGTTTTTGAATCGCCTGCCCTTCGCTTGTCTTCATTGTCGGATGCATTGAAGACATTGGTACTGCTGGAATTCCCGCTTCTACGGTTGTCGTGCCGCATGCTTTTCTAAGTCTTGTTTCTCTGAGAGTCCGGGGCGGACTCTTGCTTCGAGCGTTCCAGCATTTGGACTTTCTTGGTTAGCTCTTGAAACACCTTGAGGCCTGCTGTACACAAGAATGGGACAATCCAATTGCTGAGGTTCCTAATGAGAAGGCTGACGGACTGGTCCTGCACCAGCGGCGGTTCACACTTGACTGTGAGATTACACCATCGGGCGATAAAATCGGTGTTGTTTTCATTCTTCCCCGGCTTGGTCCTCACAAGGTCAGCAATGGAGATTTTATCACTGACACTCATGAACCTTTGCCGAAACAGAGACTCCATTTGGGCAAAGGTAATAACGGACCCATCTGGTATACTCGCGTACCAGTCGAAAGTGACACCGATCAGGCTGTTGAAAAACTGACGAAGAAGGAGCGCATCATTGCCCTATGTATTTCCGCACGATGCTTTAAAGTGGGCGACGTGCTGATTTGAATTTCCCGTCCCGTCAAATCTTCCGAACTTAGGAATGACGTAGCCGCTCGGGAACTCGATCAGATCGTATTGTGCGGGATATGGCCGCCCACTACTGCCAATTTCTTTCTGAGCTTCAGCTTCGGCCACCAATGTTTTAACCTTGCCGGTGACCACATCCATTATCCGATCTTGTGTTAGCGGGATAGTGCTATATGGGGCCAAGGCATCCCCAGAAGCGGAATGTGGCCGGCTTTCGTGTGGCTCGACCAATCTTGGACCCACAGGGACAGGCATCGGCCACTTCGGATTGTCATCATCCAGCTCATGAGTAGCAACTTGTGCTTGATTGGGAGGCGCTCGAGCAATTTGAGCCGTAAGCTGCATCACAACGTTCGTTAGGTCGTCAATTTTCGAATAGAGCTTGGCCATCTCTTTATCTTTTAACCTGAGTTGTTTTCGAAGCTCTTGAAGCAGCTCTTGCTCCGCGGTCATGGGGTGGAAAGTCGGCTCTTCCTTGCTATCCGAGCTTGACTCTGCATGGACTGAGGGGTCTTTCTGCCTATCATCCTCATCGAGAGGGTTTTCAACATCCAGCGGAGGCGGTTGTTCTTTGGAAGCGGCAACCACATTCAAGCCAGATTGAGCTTGGGATGTGGTGGCCCCATCCTTGCTTTTGCTGCGAAGGTTGTCGCTGGGGTGCCCGCCCGCCATATAGACCGTATGGATAATATATCCAGCCGTCTTTTTGTTATCGGCTGATGATTTTACGGATCGCTGTCTTGACCGCCTGTTTCGGTAACAGGCAGTCGGTTGAAGGCGGCTGGCTTGGCCCGATTCTTGAATGTTGTTGACGCTTCCTTTTTGGTTTTTCCGCGTTGTTTTCGCACGGCACAGAGCGCCTGATAGACTCTTGAAGAAACAGCGTCATAATTTTTCTGTTGAGGCGGGACACGTCTCTTTGTAGCAACGTTTGGACCGCTGTCTTCTTGATTCTAGCGGTCATGGCATTTTTCTGAACCCACTTCAGAGGTTCGAAGGAATTGCTGATTTTTACGGCCGACTCAGCCGTCATCGCAGAGTAACTCTGCTCTTGGAACCTCACAAGATTCCACTTGAACGGAGTCCTGGCCCTCTTGTTGGATCGATACCTGAGCTGCTTCTGCCTTAACTTTTCTGTTTTAAGCACTTGGCAGACTTCGGCTTTTCGGGAAGACGCCATAGACCGGGCGATGGAGGGCTTTGGAGATACGCCTGATTGTACATTTGTTAGAGTCATCGCCTGAGCTCGTCCGCAACGTGTGATGTTACCCTCTGTACCGGAAGTCTTGCCTCCAGCTGGAGCACCAGAGAGTTGTTCAGACACCGTCTTAAGTTTCGGTCGTGGTGCCTTAGCGATCACAACGTTCGGCCTCTTGCCCTTTGAGACCGGCTTGGCCACCGGTTTTGCCGGGATTTCTGCCAGATGAGTGCTTCCGGAAGGGTAGATGATGACGGAACCAAACTAGCGGGGCAGTTCCTCCCACTGTCGACTGAGGCTTGCGGGGAGAACCACACGAGCATTGATCTTGACCACGTACGAGATCGGGGTCGCGTTGGAAGCTGAATTCGTCTTGGGAGACATTTTCGTTGAAAGTTGATTGCTTGAAAACCTGCATGAAAGAGCATTATTTTAGTATAAATATAGACATGTATATTGATTGAGTTCGCATGAACGTTTAACCCGAAATATGGGAGGAGAGATTCGTCCCGCCGGGCGTGCCAGAATCTGTAGGGTGTTTTTCGTCACCCCATTGAGATGGGAATACGCGCGTGCTTGTCAGACGCGTTACAGATTCCCCCTGCCTAGAGTAGGCTGGGGTTTATTGATTATGGGGATCCGAATCTACGGCAGCCGTGGACTAAGCTGCCGTTAATTACCCCTCGCCTTTGGAGCGAGGGAACCTCCGATTAACGGGTTAAACTGGTCATGCGAACTCAATGTGCAGTATTTTGTTTTGAAGGGATTTTGGATATATCGGGGGGCCCACAGAGTTTTTACGGGGGTCTTGCTACCCGGATAGCGGGCTGGGGGTCAAGGGGGCTAGCAGCCCCCTTGCGGGGTGCGGGGAAGTGCCCCGTTAGAAACTTTTTTCTAACAGGGACAGTATCGTGGAGTATGTGTGTGTGTGTGTATATGCGCGCGTGCGCGCGCGCGCGCACACACACACACACATATATATATGTATGTATGTATGTATGTATATATGTATGTATGTATATGTATAAAAAAAGGAAAGGGCATCCAAAGGATGCGTGGGAGAAGGCGCCAGCGCCCCACGTGCAAGGCACGCGGGCGCTGTGCGCCATAGTGCCAGCGCACCACGTACCTGGCACGCGGGCGCTAGGCGTCGGCAGCAAAAGGGACTTGGTCCCTGCACTGGGAGCTATGCTCTCGATTTGACTTATGGAGTTGAAATCCTATGATATTTTTAGAGCTGATGAAAGGGGCTTCTCCCTTGAGCCCTGGATCTTCCCCAAAGTGGGATTTTTGGAGATGGGTCTCCTTCTTCCTCTTCTGTCGGCTGGACCTTGAAGAACATGAAGTATGAGATTTTAAAAATCCCTTATTTTTGAGATCTGATGGGAGATCTGAGTTCTCCTTTGTGGGTTTTGTGGTAAAAACTATTTAGTTTTGGAAAAGGAAGAGTAAAACTCTTGATTTAATTCAAAAAATTAAGAAGGTTTTAGAACCTTGAGAAAGGAGAAGATCACAGATCTTGATTCTTTTAGGAGAGAGAAAAAGTTGTTGAGATATTTTCATTCTCTTTGCCTTTATAGGCTATACACTTTACATATAGCCCCTTGGGCTTTACAAAAATGGCATTTTGCCCATCCCATGCCCCATGTGCATTTTCTTTTTGCACATAAGCCATGGGCTTTACAAAAATTTGGCTTTATGCCAATTTTCCTTACATTTATTCATAGAAAAAAAATTAAAAAATTAAAAATAAAAAAAGGAAATACACCAAAATTATTTATTACAAAATTTTTATTTTGGCATGGCGGAAGGCCGAACGCTCCGTGTTCGGGCTCGACCCGGGAATTGGCCCACTTGACCTGGGGTTGACTTTGATTTTGACTTGGTCAACCGGGGTGTAAATTTCGACCCCAACAAGGTTCAAAACCATCATCAATAGGCCACCGAGCAGCTACCCTGCTCGGTCCATCCTTGGCTGGTAATCTCTTACCCAATGACGCCAAGGATCATAGCCCTCATTAAGAGGCCACCGAGAAGCTACCCTGCTCAGTCCATCGTTGACTGGTAATCTCTTACCCGGCGATGCCAAGGATCAAAGCCATCATCAAGAGGCCACCGAGCAGCTACCCTGCTCGGTCCATCCTTGGTTGGTAATCTCTTACCCAACGACGCCAAGGATCAAAGCCCTCATCAAGATGCCACCGAACAGCTACCCTGCTTGGCCTATCCTTAGCAGGCCACTACATGCCCTCCCGCGCTAAGGATCAAAGCCCTCATCAAAGGGCCACCAAGCAGCTACCCTGCTCGGTCCATCCTTGTCTAGTAATCTCTTACCCAACGACGCCAAGGATCAAATCCCTCATCAAGAGGCCACCGAGCATCCACCCTGCTCGGTCCATCGTTGGCTGGTAATCTCTTACCCAACGACGCCAAGGATCAAAGCCCTCATCAAGAGGCCACCGAGCAGCCACCCTACTCGGTCCATCCTTGGCCGGTAATATCCTACCCAACGACGCCAAGGATCAAAGACCTCATCAAGAGGCCACCGAGCAGCTACCCTTCTCGGTCCATCCTTGGCCGGTAATCTCTTACCCAATGACGCCAAGGATCAAAGCCTTCATCAAGAGGCCACCGAGCAGCTACCCTACCCGGTCCATCCTTGGAAGGCCACTACATGCCATCCCGCGCTAAGGATTAAAGCCCTCATCAAGAAGCCACCGAGCAGCTACCATGCTCGGTCCATCCTTGACTGGTAATCTCTTACTCAACGACGCCAAGGATCAAAGCCCTCATCAAGATGCCATCGAGCAGCTTCCCTGCTCAACTACCTGCATGTCTTTTAATAAGAGATCTCCACCTCGACTTCGGGGCCATGGAGATGCCGACCTTTCACCGGTCTTTGCACACTTGGCAAACGGTCGAATTCAACTCGACGTGCGATCGCTGGATGAAAAACCGACCCAACATGAAAGCGGTACCGCACAAATAAAAATGTTTACCACAAACAAAGGGAAAATGCGCACGCAAAGAACACTGCAAAAATATTTTTATTCATAATGTCGTAAGTCTTTAAGTGGTATTATGGGATCCCCAGCCTTACAAAAATGCCCGAAGGCTTACAAAATTTCAGCGTAAAATGAGAATAAGGGGGTGAGGAGGTTCAGGCCTCGGGGCCGGGGAGAGCTTCGACGAGCTCCGCTTCCACTACGACAACCGGGGAGCATCTCGAAGGTCGGCGCCCACCGTAGAAGCCTCGGCACCGGTGGAAGGGGCGGCCGACTTCTCCCCGACGTTCCCACCAGGGGCCTCTCCCCCTGTAGCACTTCCGGGAGCATTCCCCTGCGCCTCATCCCTGAGGGGGTACTCACCCCTGAGCTCACCGTCAGGAAACTCCGGCATCAGAGCCTTGACGGTGTCGAGGGCGTCGTGCCAAACGACGGCAGCGGCTCCAGCGAGGTCGGTGTAGTACTGGTCCGATTTCTTGTAGGTCTCCACCGCCTTCGACGCTCGGAGCTCGGCACGCCTTGATCCTTCCTTCGCCGCCTCGTTCTCCCTCCGAAGGGTGTTCGCCGTATTCTTCAGGGTGGCGACAAGCACCTGGGAATCTTCCAACTTGGCCTCGGCGGATCGGGCGGCCTCTCGGCACTTGGCGATCTCCCGATCCCCGACCGCCACCCGGTCTTCGAGGAGAACTCGCCCGCGGCCCGCATCGCCGGGGTAATTTCCCCATCCTCCATGTTGACGACGAGGGCAACGTGCTGGAGGACCTGAAGAAAACAGAGGAGGGTTAATAAGAAAAGGGGGCACCCAATCTCGCGAACAAAAATACTAAATGAAGACCCGAGTGTGGTACGAACACTAACCTGCATAGCCTCTTAGGCTATGGCTGCCATTTGGGCCCGGAGGGTTCCCCGAAGGATTCTGCCTCCGGCCGACCTTTCCATCTCCGAGAGCAGGCTGTCGGCGATGGAAAGCCCCGAGGGCACCTCAAAGCAAAGCTCCCCTTCATCCACCATGATCGGGGAAGCTGGGGTATGAGGCACCGTCCTATGGTACCTCTTGAGGAGAGACACAAGAGAGCCCGTCTCGTCTCCCACCTCCAGAACCCGGGGCTCCTGCTCCCGAGCACTCTTTCGGCTTGGCTCTTGGCCAGACTCCGGGGCGCGCTCGAGCGCCTGGCTGCGGTGGCAGCCGGTGGAGCCGGAGCCGATGACGGGAGAGAAGGTACGGCATCTCCGGCCTTCTTCCCCTTCTTCTGTTCGACCAGGGTTGCCCGAAATTTCCCTAGGATCATGGGTTTTGCATAAGACGAAAGTACAAAGGAGTCAGCAATACCAGAAAAAGTGAAAGAATACACAAGTCTAAATAGGTCGCCTGAAAACTCCTAACTTACCCGTGAACTGGGCGGGGCTGAGCCCGGCCCAACTGAGGGCCCGCTCAGACAACAACACATCAGCCCGGTGGAAGGGCTCCCACTTCGACACCGCCACCACGTCGCGATCATTCGACCGCCTCACCCACGGGCAGTAGGCCCTATGCCACTGGATGGGCACAGGCCAATCCTCACCCTCGGGCGGCCCAACAAACAAAAACTTCTTCTTCCATTCGTGAATGGAAGAAGGTACTACAATTACCCCCGACCCGGCAACACCTCCCCGGTGTTTTCTAAAAGAGATGTATACCCTGCTCGGCTCGCCCCTGCGAGTGCCGGGGTGGTTTTTATAGCAAAGAGAAGAAACGAGACAGCTCCGGCTGAAAGGGATTAGACGTAATTTCAACCGGACCAAGAACCCAAGGGGAATCCTCCAAGAGTTCGGCAGTAACTGGCCCGAGGCTAACTCAAAACAATTCAACACCGCACTCACCTCAGGGGAGAAGGGCAGACGCATCCTATTAGTGTATATGCCCTAGAGGCCATTACTGTATCATACTAGTTTGTATATTACTTAATGGAAGCTTGGGATATTCATAGTTGTATAGACAATCTTTCTCAAAATAGTAGTATGCTACTTGGTTTGTTTCTACTTCAATATGTACATATGTTTCTTTTAGCATATAGCTTATACATATTAGTGGAGCCCTTAGGATCTTTGCTTGATTACCAACGCTGTGGTGGCAGTCACACAAGTGGGAGCTGGGTAATCTATAAGCACATCCTTATACAGGTCCCTAGTCGTAGGATTATCGAGACAGGGCATCAATACTCTAGAGTAGACTAGTGTATACGCTTCTCATCCCAGGAGGGGAGATGGTCTGTCCCACAGACATTAGCACGTCATACTGGAGATAGTATGCAGGTGCTCGTTAGGTTACGAGTACACTGGATAGGACTCGTTGGGAACTGTTGGTTTGGTATTACACCTATCGTTAGTTATCAGTTCCCATGTGACATGAGTACAGCTTAGTCCGTTGACTTGACACTGTCACTTCGCCTCGAGTGTGTTCCCACTGTTCTTAGATTGCTACCCTACCACGGCTCAAATGAGTCGTGGAAACAGGTAGTAGTTGGGTGCAGTCCCGAAGCACTTGGAGGAAGTGACGGTTAGACAGGATTCGTCTCTCCCGGTGTTGGGGGTTGATATCGCGCTGTGTCTAGGAGAGCCATTACACAAATTCCCTGGCCAGGGCAAGCGAGATAAACTGGTAGCGTTTTGTGTTATCTCAGGGTGTTCTAGGATACACTCCGACATGACTTGTACCGCTATTAGGGGACTGACATTTACCGCCCCCCTAGGCCTGCCATGCGATACTCTCAGACGAACAGACCGGGCTGTATGGAGATTGTCACATATAGACTCAGTAGGAGTTCGGGTGAGTTATGCTCATCGGCTTTCTTATCGACAATACCTGGGGACCGTTATGTACAGCTAGTACCGCTTGCGGTCTGTGATTAAACCCACTGCCAGCGTAGAGTCGAGTCTCTAGAGTCCCACACAGAGCGTTTCCCTGCATCGGGCAAAACGTGTAGACATCGTATGGTTTTACTAAAGGGTTCGATCACGTGCGTACACTCGTGCACGTGCGTACACTCGTGCACGCACGATGAGTCGGACAGACAATACTAGTGAGCTTTGGTTGAAGTCGGATCCTAGTATTGTACTGATGGATTGTCGTATTCGGTATTCGTATTTTTCCGGAATACGAATACAGGTATGCATATACGGACGAGGGGCGTTTTCGTAATTTGTACAAAATGTATTTGTAGATGGCATAACCTAATTGTATTAATTATTTAGTTTTAAATGATTAATACATTTTAGGTAATTAGGAAATGATGTGTATTATGCATGAATAAGTGTTAGTTATATGTATGCCCTAGAGGCCATTACTGTACATAGGATGTATATTGTAGTGGATGCTGGGACATATATAGGGAGGACTTTCTTGCTCGACATGATAGTATGCTATCTGGTTGCTCTTTATCTTAACGTGTACACTGATTGTCTCTCTGTTACATGTTGGTAAAGCCCTTAGGATGTGTACTTGACTACCTGGACTATGATGCGGATCATACTAGTGGGGACATGGTAGTCCATAAGTACATCCTTCAAGGTCCCTAGTCGTGGGTATATCGAGACGGGGCATCGATATACCAGAGTAGACTAACGTATACCTTCTCAACCCATACAGATGGGCGATGGATGATCCCATATCCATTGGTGTTTGACATCAGAGATGATATACGGGTGCTCAGTAGAGACTGGGTACACTGGACAGACTCGCCGAGAACTCCCAGATGGTATTATACCTTACTTCAGATGGCAGTTCTCTGGTGACACTGGTACAGGTTAGTCTGTAGACCCGAGATCGTCATAGAGTCTTGTGTGATTCCCACTGTGCTTTGATTTCCACCTTACCACGTCCAAGAGGGTGTGCAAAACGGTGGTTTTTGGGTACAGTCCCGAATCACATAGAGGCAATGAGCGATAGGAGGGGATTCATCTCTCCCGGTATAGGGAGTTGATGTTGCGCTGTATTCGATTGGCTATAACCGGACATCCTTGGCCAGGGTTGCTGAGATTTACTGGTTAGTGTTATCAGTAGTATCTCGAACTGTTATAGACCTCATATCGAAACGACTTATCGAGCTACTGGGGTCTGACGTTTACCACCCCTAGGCGAGATATGTGACATATCATACGAACAGACCGGACTGTACGGTAAGTGTTGCTGGTTGGATTCACAGGAGTGTGAGCGGGCTTGCTCGTCGATCTTCTGATCGCTCAATACCTGGGTGGCCGTTAGCAGACCGCTTGCGGCTTGTGGGTGCTTGATATGATCATCATCTGTTGCCGGCGTATTGACGAGTCTTTAGTGTCCTACACAGAGGTTTCCTGGCTCAAGCGAAACGAAATAGGAGCGCATATGAGATATGTGCAGGACCGAGAATAATGCGTGTATGTGATACCGTATTCTATTCTCGCGATGAATGTATCGATTGGTTATATGCGATATAACCTAGTTATCGAATCAAGGATTGATTCGATAAGTCGATACATTGGATATTAGTCGGTCATATGCGATATGACCGGATCGTTAAATCAAGTGTTGATTTAATGATTTAATGTATAATTATATATTTGATATATTACTTTGCATTAACTGGTATTGGTACACATAAATTGGATTTTCTCACTTGTTGTGCACATTGTATATGTGATATATTTTTGTGCACTTGATTGTATCATGTTTGATGATACATGCAAACTTGGGTGTATGCTTGATTTAAACCATGTTTAGTAAATGGATAGGGTTTCATTTGAATTATTTTTTTATTCATTTATTTCTTTAATTCATTTTGGGCAAGAAACAAAATGGTGACTTCTTTTGTTTTTATCTTGAAGTTTCATGAAGTTTTGACCACTTTGTTTTTTTCTTAACCCTAACCATTCAACTAAACTCTAGTTTATTCTCTACACATGTTAAACTAACCCAAGGTTGCACTATGATAAGAATGACTTTATTTTCTATTATTGATAATTCTTAGCATATTCTTTCTTCTTCTTCTTCTTCTTCTTCTTCTTCTTCAAGAAGAAGAAACATTGCTACCTTTAATGGTGACATGAGAAAAAGAGTGAGAATTCCAAATCCAAAGTGAACCCACTTCCTATTTCTTCATCCTCTACTACTTACCATGTAGTATAGGGTGTTTTCTTCCCAAGTTTCATGACTTGGTGAAGTTAGAGCTTGATCTTGAGTTGCCTCGACGTAGATCATCTTCGGCATCGAAGTCGACGACCTAGCCCGATCATTTCTTCGACGAAACAATCGCCAGAGTCCGGGATCTGATGATTGCAGCGGAGGGTCGTCAACACGGAGCTATGGAGGTGGAGGACTGGATCTACAAAGGTTGTATTTCCATTCACTTAGCACTAAAACAGTTTAGAAGCTTGTAATTTCGCTTAAACTCTAGTCAACGATCGCATTAGGGTTTCTCGGCACCGGAAATTTTTGAATTTGGCATGGTTGATGCCTTGTGGAACCTCCTTAGAGTTCCAAGGAACCCTACAGTGGTATCAGAGCCAAGCTAGAGCTTTAGGCGAAGTGTAGACGAAGCTAGAAGTCCGATCGAACCCGATATCCCCCGATTTCACCCCTCTCTGTACAATTTTTGAAACAGTGGATTTTTGCTAATTAAAAACTCTCAGAAAATAGTGCAGGGAAATATAAGATTAACTGTAAAAAACGAGACACTGATTCACTTAAACGGCCGCGGAACCGCGGCATTGACATGCCATTGGCGGCGGTTCCGCGGCGCAATTGATGAGTTAGGGTTTAAGTTTTGTACAGTTTTCTCCGTATGTGATTCCTGATGTTTCTGGGCACTTTTAATTATACTCAACAGTTGAGTTTTCTGGGGTGTATTGGGGACTCATTGATTCAATCGGATATTTTTAACCTCGTTTATGGTTTTCCGGATAATTTACAATATGTTAAAAAGTTCGACCGGATGTAAATACCCAATTTTTCCTCTGCTGGAAAATTTCCAAGTGTTGGATCATTCCGTGGTTTAAAGACGTTCTAAGTAGTGCAAGTAACGCGATGGTCCCTCTAGAAGACAACAAACCTTAACTCGATTATGTGACCGTCTTGAACTGCCCTTTGAACCTTAGGGTTTGGGGCAGTACGGCGTGCCACATGTGAGGCGTTGGCTTGACCCTTCTGCGGCTGGACCGTTGGTACTGAGACATGAAGTGAATGTTTTTAAACTTATTTCATGTGTTGAGCTGTTTCAGGAAAACTTGGGTGTTTGACTGTTCGATCGGAAAGTTTAACATTTTCTATTTATCTGGAATGTGATACAATATTTGGAATCCACAAGTAGATATGAGATAACTGATTTGAATGTTATAAACATAGGACTTTAGTCTCACTTGATCGGTTGCCGCGGAATTTTGATGTGATCAAAAGTCCGTCGCAATCACGTAGTGTACGCGGATACTCGCCGAGTAAACTTAATAGATAGCCACGCCCCATAGCCCCGACCAAGTAACTGTAGGAGAACCCCGTCGCTGAAAGCATCCGTTTGGATGCTCGCGGCAGCGGTGTTCCGCCTTAGTGCACTTCGTCGACGGCATCGGGGGTGCGGCCGTCTACTGAAGTTTGCGACGAGCATTCGATCAGGATGTCGGGAATCTTGTTGAATTACCCGACTTAATATTGAAAAGAGTTTTCGATAAAGAGACTAAAATGCGGGGTTTATAATTGTTAGGCATGCGATGTCTAAGGAATTCATTTGGTCAGGCATGCGATGTCTGAAGAGGTTGCGGATTCCAACTGTTACAGTTTTACACTTTCTTTTCTGTGACCGTAAGTGTAATATGTGGTATCGCCGATTTCGTTGCTATATGTCAACGACAATTGGGATACGCATGTTTACTTACGTTGATAACATGTGATGTTATGTGTTGCTGGATATGTTATATTGGATCGTCGTGTTTGAATAGCCGGGGGGGTTTATGTGAGATGAGTGATTTTCATTTTCATTCATGTAAAAACTTGTCTGTAATATTCTTTTATTGGGGCACTTCCAGGTTGCGGAAGATGTCACCTTTTGCATATTATTTACTTTTCCGCACTAGGATAGACCCAAGGAGGAGGGTACAAGTAACCGGGTTCTGGAGTCCAGTGGGAGACCAACTCGAGGAGTCGAGTCCGGGTCTCCTAACTCTAGAATTGGAAGGGTTGCTTGCCGCTCTCGTAGGGGTCTAGGGGTGTGGGTTTGGCTATTCATCGCGACCGTGGAATCCGTGTTTTATACTGGCTCGTATTGAAAACACGGATGTCCTAGTATATCTAATATTTCATATGATTCTTCTGCTGCGTTATCTGTGATGTGATCATTTGATGTTCTGTGATAGATACTGTTGTTCCCCGCCAAAAATTTCTGCGCAAAAGAGTCCAAGGTATCAAATGACAGCGATATGCTTAAGGAAATGCGAACCAGTATCTTCCGGGCTGTTTTTAGACAAACTCCCGAATGAGAAACAGATAAATTCTAATGGTATCGAAAGAGGCACGAAAAACCCTTCGATTTGATATATTATGGGCCTCGTAATTCATCCGGGATCAAAAGTTATGAGGAATTACGTGTCCACACGTGATGGACTTTTAAGAACCCGCTGGAGGAGTTAAAAATATAATAAAAACTCAGAAAAGACCCTAATGGGGCATCACGTGCTCACACGTGACCATGGGTCACGTGCAGACACATGATGGGCTTTTAAGGCCTCTAAAATAATGAATAGAATTAAATTCTAAAATCTGTTCCCTGATTAAAAATCAGGAATCACGTGCTCACACGTGACCAATGGTCACGTATTGACACGTGATGGTTAAAACTGAAGCGTAAACAAACAGCTAAAAGAAATACTTCAATGAGATGTCACGTGCTCACACGTGATCAATGGTTGTCACGACCCGCTGGGTACGGACGTGACTGGCACTTAAGTTTACGAAGCGTCTCAAGGCGTCCGTAAAATAAGTAAGCCAAAGCCCAGAACCAAAACCAAATAAGCAGAAGAGTGAAGAAAACCCAATCAATTGAAAGCGAGTTTATCAAATAAGTCATATAAAACCCTTTTTAAAAACAATATCAATTTTTCCGAAAATTTCGGCAGAGTCTCCTTTGTAAATACTGGCCCCCAAAATGGGTACAACAAGAATATATATGAATCCAACAAATAAGGCATCCCCAAGCGGGAGCTAGCTCTACGCCACGAGGCGGTCACAAATCTCACGCAATATAAAGCAACAACATGCGAAATAATCATAATGAATTATAGGAAAAACAGCATGTCGACTCAAGTGAGCTCGACCCCAAAATACAGCATAAAGTCCACAAACCTCACAGTCTCATCTCTAGGTAAATATACAATAATACTGGTAGATACAGCAGATGGAGTGCACTAGATACAAAGAATATACAAGGTGGTACAAAAATAATGATATAACCCACCTAAGAGCAAAACCTCGAGTCCAGGCAGAGGAGGCAAAAGAAACAAGTGCGCCCGCCGCTACTGTACTGACGGAGCGGACCTGAAAAAGGCTGTGGCACAACGGGGGTGAGTTGACAACTCGTGAGTAATAAATAACATCTACACAGGCTATCAAAAGCATGCACACAAGTATCCTAGCATCTAAAATACAGGTAAGGCAGGACATAATAGCAGGTAGGTATGCAATATGAATATGCTAGCAGGTATGAATGCAATGCGAATCAACTCGTGATCTGAATGTGTAAGTATAAGAAATCATGTTTTTTCCCTTTAAGAATCTCTTTTGAAATACCAGCACAATACCAATAGAATCAACCAGAACCTGTGCCCAGCAACGACACCTCAAAACTATCACAAATCTCATATATCCATGTCATAGTATCTCTGGCCTCAGCCATCCGGCTGACCCAGCTCAATATCAAAATCTCATCATCTCGCGGCCACGGTCGGTATCCTCTGGATATCCGCCGTGCCAAACAGTCACCGGTAGGTAATCCGTCCCCTGCCAGGCTCAACGTCAACACCACATTCATCTTGCCCCGGGGTACCATACCGGGCCCACCATGTACCCGTGACGGTTCCTCCACTCCTCGACACGGATCTCCAAAACCACAGCAAACTCATGGTGGACGACACTTACATCACTAGAAAACCGCAATTTACATAATTTAAAAATATAATAAGTTTAGAAATTTTGCGGCTTTCCCCCGAAATCCAGAAATCTCATAAAATCTCAAGAAATCCTCATAAGTGCATATGTCAATGATAATGAATGCATATGGTATCAATAATCAAGTTGCGATGTGTGATTAATAGATTAGGCATGAACAAATAATATGATGAAGCACATGCACATGAATAGCAATCCTACGATTTCATTTTAAGGAATTAAAGGCAATAACACAAGTTTAAGTATCATATATAGTAAAAGGTTTCAATTTAAAGGTTATCTAGTGTGGTGGCATGGCAATTACCAGGGCGTGGGTGTAAGTATGAATAGTGCTCGTGCTGCATATAAAAACCCTGGCAATGGTGCGGTGTCCTATAAAATGGTTTCGCATATGAATGTCAATATAAGGCATGAATGTAGCAAATAATCAAACAAGTATTACACCCCTAATTACTAACATTGCTAAGAATCTTTTAAGTTACTAAAACTATCGGGCGACTTGCGCCATCCAACGATAGTCCCCCGTAGATGTTACATCTACTCACCGGAATCCCTAGCTAGTCACGTCCGATCACCGCTTTCCCCTTTCGAGCCGCGTCTGACGTCTCCGCGACCGAACCTGGAATTTACATCAATACCAAACATAAGGTTACATATCAAGAACGACGCAAAACCCAAACGAAAATACTAACGTTCACAAGCTAGGTACAACGTGCACAAGGTGCGCGGAATACACGCGAAAATCGCAAAAACTGCAAAAATCGCCGATTTGGTCGCCCGGCAAACCTAAAACCCGAACACCCAAAAAACCGCACTCACACATCCTAAATGTCATAGGAAATTCCAACAATATAATCTAGATATCGCAATTAATTCGCCACAATAATATAATAAAAACCTAGTAAGCTAGAAGTTTGCAAATTTGGTGCAAACATCGACAATTTGCGACAAAGTGCATATATTATCACACAAATATCCAAATTAAACCATTATAAAGCCACTACAATTAAATTAACCCCTTTACCATGCATCAAAACCCACATTCCATACACAAACCTTTTCTTGATTTTGGTAATTAGCAAAGCAAAGAAAATTTCACACAAGTTAACTTAGATTAGCAATACATCAAGCCACTTAAGCAAAGTAACCATATAGGTTGGTTAAGTAAGCCACTAGATTAATTAACTAGATTTAATTAACTAAAACATGGTTTCAAGAAACCCTAGTTAACTCAACCATTAACTTTAAACAAAACTAGAATGAAAATAGCACTAAATTAACACTAAAACAATTTAATTAAAGGATTTTAACCATAAGAAATTAAAAGAGTAGAAATTATACCTCAAACCTATGGATCTAGCAAGAAGAAATTTGCCTCAATGATGGCCTCCTAGCACCATGATTCCAAGCAAGAGAGGTGAAGGAAAAAGGGATGAAGAATGGGGTTTAATTTGTGAGTTTTAGCTTGAAATTTGGAGCAAACTTAATGAATTTTTGAAGAAGATAAAAAGAAAAGAGATGAAGGGGGGGCTGCTGTTTTTTCGGCCAGAATGAGGGAGGAGAGGAATGGTGTGGGTGTGGGAAAAAGTCTTGGTCAACCCCCTACCAACCCACAAAGACCCATACCCAAAATAACAATCCATAATCCTTTTAAAAAAAAACTCATTTCTACACAAGAATGAAGTCAAAGAGCATGGCATTTTTTTTTTCTGGACCTGCTGATGGTGGGGCTGGCCTAGGGCTGAGGGAAGAGAGAGAGGGGTTTTACAAAAGAAATTTTATGCAAAAAGACCCCCTACAAGTCAAAAATTGCAAGTTTAAGCTTAAATTCAATAAATTTCGTTTCCTATAATCAAAATTAGTTAAAAATCAAAATAAAATACTAAAAATTTATGTTACAACTAGATTTTAATTAACATAATTTTAAAGATTAAAATTAGCCCAGAAAAATTTGTATTTATTGCTAATTTAATTTATTTTCTAACCGGCTTAAAATAATATTAAAAATTGAAAAATTAAGGAAAATTTTTAAATGACCAGAATTTCATAAGTAACTCATTTGCTACTAAAAACAAGCAATTACCTATCCAAATTAGGTATAATTAGTCCTACACTGCAAAATAACAAAAA
Source organism: Agapanthus africanus (assembly GCA_030015575.1). Lineage (NCBI taxonomy): Eukaryota > Viridiplantae > Streptophyta > Magnoliopsida > Asparagales > Amaryllidaceae > Agapanthus > Agapanthus africanus. The sequence goes on along the minus strand of JASDDO010000004.1, from coordinate 245,958,268 downwards.
GGACGGTTTTCGGAAAAATACCGAATTTTCACCGATTTTCAGGAAAACACCAAAACGACTTTTCAAGGCGTTACAATCTTCCCCCCTTAAAGAAATTCGGTCCCCGAATTTAAAAATATAACTACGCGTACCTTCAAAGAGATGGGGATATTTCTTCCTCATCTCGCCTTCGGTCTCCCAGGTAACCTCCTCGCTGCTCGGGCTACGCCAAAGGACCTTGACGGTTGGTATAATCTTCGATCTCAACTTCTTCACCTGCCGATCCAGGATGGCCACCGGCTGCTCTGCAAAAGAAAGGTCGCGCTCTAGCTGGACTGTCGGGTGCTGAATCTCATGCGAAGGGTCGTGGAGGTACTTGCGGAGCATCCAAACATGGAAGACGGGGTGAACATCGGGAAAGCTGGGAGGAAGAGCCAAACGATATGCAACAACGCCGACACGCTCGAGGATATCGAAGGGACCTACGAATCTAGGGCTAAGCTTCCCCTTTCGCCCAAAACGCATCACGCCCTTCATCGGAGAGACCCTCAGAAAAACATGATCTCCAACTGCGAACTCTAACCTGCGACGGCGCCTGTCTGCATACGATTTCTGTCTGCTCTGAGCTGCCCTCATCCGGTCTCGGATCAACTGTATCTTCGCTGTCGTCTCCTCCATAAGCTGCGGCCCCAAAATGCTGCTCTTGCTGAGGTCTGTCCAACAGACGGGCGATCTGCATCTCCTCCCATACAATGCCTCGAAAGGTGCCATCTGAATAGTATCCTGGAAGCTGTTGTTGTAGGAGAACTCCACTAGAGGTAAATGACGATCCCAGCTACCGCCGAAGTCTAAAACGCATGCTCTGAGCATGTCCTCGAGAGTCTGAATGGTCCGCTCTGACTGTCCGTCGGTCTACGGATGAAACACTGTGCTGAAGCTCAAACGAGTGCCCAAAGCCTCCTGAAGTCTCTGCCATAGTCGGCTGGTAAACTGAGTGCCTCGATCTGACACGATACAAGTCGGTACGCCATGTAGTCGCACGATCTTGTCAATGTAGAGCTGAGCATACTAAGCGAAGCTGAAAGTCGTCTTCACTGGCAGGAAGTGAGCCGCTTTCGTCAATCGATCTACGATCACCCAGATGGAGTCATACCCTCGACTGGTCCTGGGTAGACCCACAACGAAATCCATCGAAATCTGCTCCCATTTCCACTCCGGAATGGGTAACGGCTGTAGCTCTCCTGCGGGCCTCTGGTGCTCGGCCTTGACTTGCTGACAAGTCAGGCATCTCGATACAAACTCCGCAATGTCCCTCTTCATCCCGTCCCACCAGTAGGTCTCTCTCATATTATGGTACATCTTAGTGGAACCGGGGTGGACACTATACACTGATCGGTGTGCCTCCTCAAGAATGTCGCGCCGCAATCCGTCAGCATCTGGTACGCACAGTCTAGATCCATATCGTAAAATCCCCTGATCGTCAATCACGAACTCGGAAAATCTGCCCTGTCCCATCTATGCCATGATCTCTGAGCAACGGTCGTCACTGCGCTGTGCCTCATATATACGGTCAAGCAACTGTGGGCGTGCACGAACATGCGCGAGCTGTCCCCCTGTCTGAGTGAACTCGAACTCAACTCGGCTGTCGCATAACATCTGCCAATCTGCTGACGACTGCCTCTGCGCCGCCCGCAAATAGGATAGACTACCCCCGGGCCTCCTGCTCAAAGCATCTGCCACTACATTCGCCTTGCCCGGGTGATATAAGATCTCGCAGTCGTAGTCTTTCACCAACTCCATCCAACGACGATGTCTAAGGTTCAGGTCTCGCTGCTGAAATATGTACTTTAAGCTCTTGTGATCAGTGAATATCTGACACGACTCGCCGTATAGGTAATGTCGCCAAATCTTCAGTGCAAAGACCACTGCAGCCATCTCCAAATCATGAGTGGGGTAGTTCTGTTCATGCTTCTTCAACTGCCGAGAAGCATAAGCGATCACCCGGCCATGCTGCATCAATACGCATCCTAATCCCACTCGCGAAGCATCACAGTAGACCACAAATCCGCCCGATCCCGAAGGCAAAGATAATACCGGCGCCGTAGTCAAACGAGTCCGTAGCTGCTGAAAACTGCGCTCGCACTCCTCCGTCCAGACGAAAGGAACTCCCTTCCGGGTCAAACCGGTCAACGGTGCAGCTATACGGGAGAAGTCCTGAACAAAACTCCTGTAGTAGCCCGCCAGGCCTAGAAAACTACGGATCTCAGTAACCGATGTAGGTCGGGGCCACTGCTGAACAGCCTCAATCTTCTTCGGGTCCACACAAATGTCGTCTCTCGTAACCACGTGACCTAAGAATCCGACGCTGTCCAGCCAGAATGCACACTTGGAGAACTTTGCGAACAGCTGGTGCTCCCTCAGAGTCTGTAACGTAATCTGCAAGTGCTGCTCGTGCTCCTCTCTGCTCCAGAAGTACACCAAGATATCGTCGATAAACACGATGATGAACAAGTCAAGATACGGCCTGAATGTACGGTTCATCGAATCCATGAATGCTGCTGGGGCGTTGGTGAGTCCGAACGACATCACCAAAAACTCGTAGTGGCCGTAACGCGTGCGGAAAGCTGTCCTCGGTATATCCTCCTGTCGAACTCGCAGCTGATGGTATCCTGATCGCAAGTCGATCCTCGAAAAATATCCCGCACCCTGAAGCTGGTCGAACAAATCATCAATGCGTGGCAACGGATATTTGTTCCGAACGGTAACCTTGTTCAGCTGGCGGTAGTCGATGCATAAGCGCAAACTTCCATCCTTCTTCTTGACAAACAGGACCGGAGCACCCCACGGAGAAATACTAGGTCGAATAAGCCCCTTAACTAACAATTCCTGCAACTGATCCTTCAGCTCTCGAAGCTCTGCCGGGGCCATCCGATAAGGCGGTATATAAATAGGCCCCGAGCCGGGAATCAAATCGATGCAGAACTCAACGTCGCGCTCAGGTGGTAGCCCAAGTAGCTCATCAGGGAAAACATCAGGGAACTCACAAACAACCGGGACCCGGTCTAACGGAACCTCTGCAGTTCGAGTATCACAAACATACGCTATGAATCCCTGACATCCCTTCCGCAAGAGCAGACCAGCGCGAAGAGACGAAATCAAGCTTGGAAGGGTGACGCTGCGGTCTCCCTGAATAACAAGGACTGGCTCTCCCGGAAAGCTAAATATGACTGCCTTCTCACAGCAGTCCACCGAAGCATAACAAGTGGCTAGCCAATCCATGCCCAGAAGCACATCAAAGTCCAACATATCGAGGAGAATCAAATCAACCGATGAATCCCTCTCCCCGATACGAACGGAACACAATCGAAAAACAAAACGAGCGACAAACGACTCGCCTATCGGAGTACTAACAACAAGCGGATGACCTAACGACGATGACTCACGACCCAACATCGGTGCAAAGTGTGTAGAGACGTACGAATGTGTGGAACCTGGGTCAAATAACACTCGTGCGTCGAAAGAACAAACTGGCAAGGTACCTGTCACAACGGCATTGGATGCCAGCGCATCCTGCGGTGTCAAAGCAAACACTCGGGCCTGTCCTCCACCGATAGCGGGCTGACCTCGACCTCGGCCTCTACCTCCTCGTCCTCGACCTCCGCGTCCACGGCCTCTGGGTGCACCTAACTGGCGTGGAGCATCGCCTAGGGTAGGAAGTAGGGCTCTCTGAGGAGGGGGTGGTGATGGTGGTAGGGTCACATGCGGAACTGTCGCTGCTCCCTGTCGTCTCACCGGACAGTCTCTGACAAGATGGTGCGGACTCCCGCACCCAAAACACCCTGGCGACAGCTGCTACCCCTGGGGATAAGAACCATATAACTGTCCCCGCCCAAATCCTCTGCCAGGCCTATCTCTCGGAAAAAATCTGGCGCGCTGCCTCTGAGACGGTACATCGGTGCGAATCCTCTTCGGCCCAGAAACGGCCGAAGTCTGTGATATGCGTGCCTCCATCCGCAATGCCGTATCCATAGCAGCTGAATAAGTGTCATAGTGCTGGGCGCCAATGGCAAGATATAGCTGGGCATCAAGTCCCTGTACGAACCTCTTCACCATCTTCTCTTCGGTATCCACCAAAAACTGAGCATATCGGGATAACTGTGTAAACTGGATGTCATACTCAGACACCGTCATCCCAGGTGTCTTGACTAAGGCCTCGAAGCTACGAGCTCTGGCGTCACGAACGCTCTCTGGGAGGAAACGAGCTAGAAAGACCGCTGTAAACTCGGCCCACGTCATAGGCGGTAGACCTGCAGCTCGACCTCTTAAGACTGACTCCCACCATGTCTGCGCGAGACCCTCTAGTCGGAAACTCGCAAGCTCTACCCATCGATCATCCAAACATCTCAGCGAACGGCAGATCCTGGCTAAACTGTCAAGGAACGTCTGGGGGTCCTCCGCTGTCTCGATGCCGGTGAATACTGGAGGTCTCAGCCTCATGAAATCCTGTAGTGAAACCGGAATGGCCACGGTGGTAGTAGTATGAGCAGGTATCATGGTCGTCTGTGATGTAGTAGGTACGTCGTCCGGTCTCGGTGTACGACTGGCTGCAACTAGGGATCCTACCATCTGACGTAGCTCCTGCATACCCCCCATCATCTGTCGCAACTCCTCCATACCAGTCTCGAGCCTAACCATACGTCCTGGGGAAGGTGGATCGGTCTGTCCCTGAGGCGTAGGTATACCCCCTGCTCAGTCCTCGTCTGGGACGAGCCAGCTCGAATCTCGTCTCGGGCGGCAGCCCTCTGTGCCCTCGTAGCCTTCGGCGGCATAGTGGCTGTTACAGGAAAACAGATAATAAGAACAGTGCAATAGGATCATAGGATACACGGAATTGAAGAAGGAATTTTCAAGCAAGTATATCCTAAAGTCACTTAGGCGGAGTACCGTATCGCAAGTATGCCGCGGACATACACACGCTACGTTACCCTACTTAAGTCACTTACTCCATCTACCAAGGGTCATCCTACACTCAAAAAGGTAAAACCTATCGCTCTGATACCAACTTTGTCACGACCCGCAGGGTACGGACGTGACTGGCACTTAAGTTTACGAAGCGTCTCAAGGCGTCCGTAAAATAAGTAAGCCAAAGCCCAGAACCAAAACCAAATAAGCAGAAGAGTGAAGAAAACCCAATCAATTGAAAGCAAGTTTATCAAATAAGTCATATAAAACCCTTTTTAAAAACAATATCAATTTTTCCGAAAATTTCGGCAGAGTCTCCTTTGTAAATACTGGCCCCCAAAATGGGTACAACAAGAATATATATGAATCCAACAAATAAGGCATCCCCAAGCGGGAGCTAGCTCTTCGCCACGAGACGGTCACAAATCCCACGCAATATAAAGCAACAACATGCGAAATAATCATAATGAAGTATAGGAAAAACAGCATGTCGACTCAAGTGAGCTCGACCCCAAAATACAGCATAAAAGTCCACAAACCTCACAGTCTCATCTCTAGGTCAATATACAATAATACTGGTAGATACAGCAGATGGAGTGCACTAGATACAAAGAATATACAAGGTGGTACAAAAATAATGATATAACCCACCTAAGAGCAAAACCTCAAGTCCAGGCAGAGGAGGCAAAAGAAACAAGTGCGCCCGCCGCTACTGTACTGACGGAGCGGACCTGAAAAAGGCTGTGGCACAACGGGGGTGAGTTGCCAACTCGTGAGTAATAAATAACATCTACACAGGCTATCGAAAGCATGCACACAAGTATCCTAGCATCTAAAATACAGGTAGGTATGCAATATGAATATGCTAGCAGGTATGAATGCAATGCGAATCAACTCGTGATTTGAATGTGTAAGTATAAGAAATCATGTTTTTTCCCTTTAAGAATCTCTTTTGAAATACCAGCACAATACCAATAGAATCAACCAGAACCTGTGCCCAGCAACGACACCTCAAAACTATCACAAATCTCATATATCCATGTCATAGTATCTCTGGCCTCAGCCATCCGGCTGACCCAGCTCAATATCAAAATCTCATCATCTCGCGGCCACGGTCGGTATCCTCTGGATATCCGCCGTGCTAAACAGTCACCGGTAGGTAATCCGTCCCCTGCCAGACTCAACGTCAACACCACATTCATCTTGCCCCGGGGTACCATACCGGGCCCACCATGTACCCGTGACGGTTCCTCCACTCCTCGACACGGATCTCAAAAACCACAGCAAACTCATGGTGGACGACATTTACATCACTAGAAAACCACAATTTACATATTTTAAAAATATAATAAGTTTAGAAATTTTGCGGCTTTCCCCCGAAATCCAGAATTCTCATAAAATCTCAAGAAATCCTCATAAGTGCATATGTCAATGATAATGAATGCATATGGTATCAATAATCAAGTTGCGATGTGTGATTAATAGATTAGGCATGAACAAATAATATGATGAAGCACATGCACATGAATAGCAATCCTACGATTTCATTTTAAGGAATTAAAGGCAATAACACAAGTTTAAGTATCATATATAGTAAAAGGTTTCAATTTAAAGGTTATCTAGTGTGGTGGCATGGCAATTACCAGGACGTGGGTGTAAGCATGAATAGTGCTCGTGCTGCATATAAAAACCCTGGCAATGGTGCGGTGTCCTATAAAATGGTTTCGCATATGAATGTCAATATAAGGCATGAATGTAGCAAATAATCATACAAGTATTACACCCCTAATTACTAACATTGCTAAGAATCTTTTAAGTTACTAAAACTATCGGGCGACTTGCGCCATCCAACGATAGTCCCCCGTAGATGTTACATCTACTCACCGGAATCCCTAGCTAGTCATGTCCGATCACCGCTTTCCCCTTTCGAGCCGCGTCTGACGTCTCCGCGACCGAACCTGGAATTTACATCAATACCAAACATAAGGTTACATATCAAGAACGATGCAAAACCCAAACGAAAATACTAACGTTCACAAGCTAGGTACAACGTGCACAAGGTGCGCGGAACACACGCGAAAATCGCGAAAACTGCAAAAATCGCCGATTTGGTCGCCCGGCAAAACTAAAACCCGAACACCCAAAAAACCGCACTCACACATCCTAAATATCATAGGATATGCCAACAATATAATCTAGATATCGCAATTAATTCGCCACAATAATATAATAAAAACCTAGTAAGCTAGAAGTTTGCAAATTTGGTGCAAACATCGACAATTTGCGACAAAGTGCACATATTATCACACAAATATCCAAATTAAACCATTAGAAAGCCACTACAATTAAATTAACCCATTTACCATGCATCAAAACCCACATTCCATACACAAACCTTTTCTTGATTTTGGTAATTAGCAAAGCAAAGAAAATTTCACACAAGTTAACTTAGATTAGCAATACATCAAGCCACTTAAGCAAAGTAACCATATAGGTTGGTTAAGTAAGCCACTAGATTAATTAACTAGATTTAATTAACTAAAACATGGTTTCAAGAAACCCTAGTTAACTCAACCATTAACTTTAAACAAAACTAGAATGAAAATAGCACTAAATTAACACTAAAACAATTTAATTAAAGGATTTTAACCATAAGAAATTAAAAGAGTAGAAATTATACCTCAAACCTATGGATCTAGCAAGAAGAAATTTGCCTCAATGATGGCCTCCTAGCACCATGATTCCAAGCAAGAGAGGTGAAGGAAAAAGGGATGAAGAATGGGGTTTAATTTGTGAGTTTTAACTTGAAATTTGGAGCAAACTTAATGAATTTTTGAAGAAGATAAAAAGAAAAGAGATGAAGGGGGGGCTGCTGTTTTTTCGGCCAGAATGAGGGAGGAGAGGAATGGTGTGGGTGTGGGAAAAAGTCTAGGTCAACCCCCTACCAACCCACAAAGACCCATACCCAAAATAACAATTCATAATCCTTTTAAAAAAAACCCATTTCTACACAAGAATGAAGTCAAAGAGCATGGCATTTTTTTTTCTGGACCAACTGATGGTGGGGCTGGCCTAAGGCTGAGGGGAGAGAGAGAGGGGTTTTACAAAAGAAATTTTATGCAAAAAGACCCCCTACAAGTCAAAAATTGCAAGTTTAAGCTTAAATTCAATAAATTTCGTTTCCTATAATAAAAATTAGTTAAAAATCAAAATAAAATACTAAAAATTTAGGCTACAACTAGATTTTAATTAACATAATTTTAAAGATTAAAATTAGCCTAGAAAAATTTGTATTTATTGTTAATTTAATGTATTTTCTAACCGACTTAAAATAATATTAAAAATTGAAAAATTAGGGAAAATTTTTAAACGACCAGAATTTCATAAGTAACTCATTTGCTACTAAAAACAAGCAATTACCTATCCAAATTAGGTATAATTAGTTCTAAACTGCAAAATAACAAAAAGGACGGTTTTCGGAAAAATACCGAATTTTCATCGATTTTCAGGAAAACACCAAAATGACTTTTCAAGGCGTTACAATGGTCACGTGTCGACACGTGATGGTTACAACTGAAGCGTAAGTAAACACTGAGAAAAGGACTCAATTGGGGGTCGCGTGGCAACACGTGACTGGCTGTAAAAGCCTTGCTGTTCAACAGAATTAAATTCTAAAAAAAAAAGATCATTTAAATCTTTCGAAATAGAATTAAATTCTAAAAGCTTCTAAATCTTTCCAAATGGAAAAGGATTATGGGGACCGTTGGATTAAAGATCCAAAGGTGATTAAATATCACCAATTTATGGAAAAATCTTGGACTTGTAAAGATTTCCCCCCTAAATCTAACCGAGATAACAAAGGAATATCTTTGGATTTAAAATCCTATGGTGAATAAAATTCACCTAATAATCCAAAGGTCCAGATGAATGATGAATGCAAATCAAATCTCTAACGAATACAAATCAAATCTTTCAATGAGAGATTTGCTAAACAAATTGATTCTCTTCCTTCTCCTATAAATAGGAGCCAAGAAGAGAAGAGAACGGAGATCTACTTTTTTGAGAGAGAGAAACAGAGAGAGGAGAATTTAATTCTCAAGAGGGAAGAAAAGAAAGGAGAATTTAATTCTCAACAAAGAAAACCCTAGGTGAGAAAAGAAAGGGAATCAAAACTTCAAACAGAGAATTTAATTCTCAAAATCCAAGAGTTTAACTCTTATACAAAAAAGAACTTAGTTCTTCTTCCGGTTGAAGATCTGCACAGAGCACATCTCCCCATCACTTGAGAATTTAATTCTCATCGGGTCGAGATCCTGCCATGCAGATCATAAATTTAGAAGGGAAATTGAGTTTTGAGAATTTAATTCTCCTAAAACAAAACTAGGGTTTAACCCTAATCAAGAATTTAATTCTTTTACATATCTGGGAATTTAATTCCTTTGAAAAGAAATCAGGGTTTCATCCTAAATAAGAATTTAATTCTTTCACGATAGGAATTTAATTCCTCCAAAATCATAATTAGGATTTAACCCTACAAAGAATTCAATTCTTAAAAGATCTCTGTTCATGAAAAGAACTAGGGTCACGTGCCCCCACGTGACCCTTGAAAAGATCCCCTGCAAAGAACTTTGAAGCATCACCTCACGTGCTCCCACGTGACTCCCAAAACGCAGAAAGAAAAAGCAAAGGAAATGAAAGCTTTGGGCGCTCTTACGTGTTATCACGTGACCCCTCAGCAAATGCTTTAACAATTGGCGCACAGATCCCCATCACGTGATGCTCTAAAATAAAAACAAAAGTGTTTAACACTTATTTACAGATTTGAGGATAAACCAAAAGGAGATCTGGTTCCGCATTTAGGGCGCCCTCACGTGTCACCACGTGACCCCTAATGAGCATTCTAACAGACCAGAGCGGTGGCCTCCATCACGTGCTCACACGTGATGGCCGTCAGAATTAAAAGAGTTAAACACTGATCTGCAGAATAAAATAAGGGAAATCAGGGCGCTCTCACGTGTCCACACGTGACCCCTCTCTCCTTAGTGTTTAACACTAATCTGAAGACTTTGTTCCCAGTGTTTAACACTGATTTGCTTTAGTGTTTAACACTAATTTGAAATCTCTGATTACCAATGTTTAACACTGATTTGCTTTAGTGTTTAACACTAATTTGAAAGCCCTGTTGCTAGTGTTTAACACTGGTTATCTTTTAGTGTTTAACACTAACTTGCTAATCTTATTCCCAGTGTTCAACACTGTTGGTCTTTAGTGTTTAACACTAGCTTTACCCCAATTGGCTAAGTTTCTAGAGGCAAAGCCTCTCCTTCAATGGACCAACAGAGGGCCAATATTTCAAACATAATTGGACTTAGCCCAAACTGGCCATAAGTCCTCAAATCATCTTGAACCGAGTACATCTGTTCTTTCAACCAACTCATTGGTTCAAGGGTACATCTCTGAACTTCTCTGATATTTGTCGTTGTAATCCTTCAACGTCTTTAGAGAGGTGACGGGTCCCGACGACCACACATCAAGACGGACTGTGGGGTCCTTAAACCCACGGACTTATGCATCCTTAAACTAAAATACGGACTGTGGGGTCCTTAAACCCACGGACTTATGCGTCCTTAAACTACCTATGGACCACCACGTCCCTAAACTGGAACATGGACCACTATGTCCCTAAACTGGAAATGGAACACTATGTCCCTAAACTGTCAATGGACCACCATGTCCCTAAACTGGAACAATAGTGCCCAAACGCTCTTTTGTCGGATCTAAACGATCCCGTTAAGTTGATCTTAGTCTCAAACTGGACTAACGTATCCTTAACAAACGTTTAAGTTGATCTTAGCCTCAAATACGGCTAACGTATCCTTAAACCCTCAAACAGACTTTAGTCCCAAGTTGGACTACAGGTCTCCCAACCAACTTTGGCTCAAGGGTACATCTCTGAACTCCTCTGACATCTGTCGTTGTAATCCTTCAACGTCGTCAGAGAGGTGATGGGTCCCGACGGCCATACATTCAATGGACCACTATGTCCCTAAACTGGAACAATAGAGCCCAAATGCTCTTTTGTCGGATCTAAACGATCCCGTTAAGTTGATCTTAGTCTCAAATTAGACTAAAGTATCCTTAACAAACGTTTAAGTTGATCTTAGCCTCAAATATGGCTAACGTATCCTTAAACCAAAACCCCAAACCCAAATCTAAGAAAATACGGATTTTGACTAATCCACGTCCTACGGGCGACAATATAAATTAGTCTCCCTATACAATCTACGGGCAACCACAAACAAAACAAACACCCACGACACGAAGTGACCAGCTGGAGAAGGAGAAAGTTGTTACCGCGATGCGGTAGCGTAATTAACTGCAGGGGCTTGCGCCTGCAGGGAAGAGTGTCCCCACAATAAAAAAACCCCTCAAGCGAGGGGGAATCTGACGAAGTCTGCTACATCGGCCGCATCCGTCTAAACCTTCGATACACGGTGCCATAAATCAACTTGGCATCTTCGGAGAGGTGGACGGATAAAACCAATTAGCATCTGCCCCGAATTTCAGGCAAGACGCCCATGTCTTGGCCGCCATTCGGAGGGGAACAGATTCTGGCACGCCCGGTGGGACCTTTTCCTCTTTCCACTCCACACTTCGTGTGTCATGTTCGCGAGCAAATCGCGGTTTGCTGTGGTTGCTTGTGGATTCAAAGTACTTAGATTTGGTGTCTTTCTCCATGCAGAAAACAGAAGATCGATGGCTTCGAACTGCACCGCCTGCAGCTGCAACTCTCGCTCCGTCATTGCTGGAGGAGTGACTTATGGGCCTCGAGCGGCCTCCCTTTTCAAAATGCCGGTGGAGCAGGTGGCTCAAGCCCCCACTGGACTATTTTTTTTTGGGACCATGCTCCCACAAATAAGCTTCAACGCCCTAATGACATTGCAAGAAGCTCCAAAGAGGTTGGTCTTCGATCGACTTACCACTGCCGCAACCCTTCTCAACGGGTCGCCCAACTCCACTGCTTCAGTTTTTAACGGACTAGGTCAGAGCTCCAACGGGCCCATGAAAAAGCCAACAATACCGGAAGATGTTATCCCGAAGCGGATAGCTATCCCTAATCCAGTTTCAAGCGAAGTCACCAAGGTTGCTTCCCCTGCTCGGAAGTCCGCTTTTGACAGGTTGGTCGTCCCCATTCAACGGACGTCGGTCTTTGAAAGGCTGGTACTAGCAGATTCTGACCAACACAGGGGGCATAAGGAGGTCATCCCTATAACTGAAACAACTCCATCAGCACGACATGCTCGACGTCGTCACTGGTGCCGAGTGAGGAAGGCTGGGGGCAACTCCCCTTCTGGATTTACTTCATCAGCTCCAACGGTGGGGATCAAGGCTGATGTTCCAACCGGGAATAGCTTTGAATTGCTGAACACGGTGCGCAGAAACTCTTCTACTGCAATGTTGAAACGAACTCCTTCAGCTGCGGAGAGTACTCCAGAGAAAAAGCTAGAGCAGCCACCTCAACGGCTGTCCTCTAAAATTTACAAAGTCTGGCAACAGGTCCAAGAGTCGATGATTAATGAAAACTATCTCCGCCAACAGAAAAAGATGAAGGTGCGGCAAGAGAAGGATTACTCTGTCAAGCCACAAAAAGAAAAAGCTACTTGGGTGCCCACTACAATGGCCCCCTCAACTCCAATCACTCAAAAGAAAAGGAGGCCGCAAAAAGCCCCTGTGAACATGGCGAACCGTAAACGCGCTGAGCACAAACACCCCAAGTCTGGGGGCATGGTGGTGCACACTGTTTATATAGCTTCTGGAAAGGAGGAAAGCCGTGCTTTGACGGGTCACCGACTGCTCACCCGATCCGTAACGAAAGCCCAGGAGCAGCAATAGAAGCTTCAGGAGATGATGACTGCAATGGCCGCACTTATCGGGCCAAAAGAAAGCCCAGAGGCATCATCAGAGCAGCGTCACGAACAAGAAACTGATGCTGACTTCTTACGCAGAGTCCTCGAAAAAAAGGACAAAGAAGCCGCAGAGCAAGCGGCTAACATAAAACAAATGGCGCTTCTCTTCCAAGATATAGTAGGGATAATGATCCAGCAAGATCCTCCTGCTGAAGATCCTCCGATTATCCTTGAAGATGACAAAGGAGAGACATCGAATCCTCCTCCGGCTCTTTCAGCAGCCAATGAAGAAACCATTTCCAAGGCCGCACTAGATGAACATATAACTCAGCAAATACGAGCTCACCATGAAAATGAAGCGGCTGGGCAAATTGTTAGAACCGGACGACCCTACCCAGGCTGGTATGACCAAATTAGTTACCCGCCGGGATATACGATCCCTAAGTTCCACGTATATAAAGGGACAGGGAATCCGCATCAGCATGTCACTCAATTCAGGGCCTTATGCGGCAATACTGGAGGTGATGACAAATTGTTGCTTCGCCAATTCATCGGCAGCTTAGCAGAAACAACCTTTGAATGGTATTCGGAGCTACCTAACGACTCTGTCAAAACATTTGCGGAGATGGAGCTACTGTTTACACAAAGATTCGCGAGTGCTAGTGGACGCACCCCGATAACAGCACTGCTTAATGCCAGGATAAGGCCAGGAGAAACGTGGGTCCAATACGCAACACGATGGCGGAACCTATGGTCAAAATGCGAACAACGCATAGAAGAGGCTCCTGCAATAGGCATGTTTATGGGTACCCTTGACCCGCAAGCTACCATCTCACAGTTCATGATGTTCTTCAAGACGACCACCTTCCAGGCCTTGATTGACAAGCTGGCCCAAATGGACCAGATAGGCCATAGGCCTTCCTCTTTAAAGACGGAACCATGGAATGAAAAGGGCAAAGGGAAAGCAACCTTCATTGCCAATACTCAGCAACGACCGAGCAACTTAAAGCCGGTTGTTCGCCAAAACAACATGCTTCCACGCTCATCCCTTGAGGAGAGACTAGGACGTCCTTACTCGTTTCCTCAGAATAAAACGAGGAGACTGTTCGAGCTGGTAGTGCGCAACAGACTCATCAATCTGCCGGATCCAAAACGTCCGTTGCAGCCAGGCGATGTCAATAATCCCAATTATTGCCCTTACCACCAAACGGTAAGCCACCCGATCAAGGATTGCTTCGTTTTTAAGGGATGGATCGAGGATCAGTACATACAAGGCAAGTTTGCGCTGTCTGAGAAGTGGAAAGTAAACCCACCACAACCGCACACTCCTAAGAAGACAGACACACCGAGGGCAACTTGTTCTTTTGTTGAAGAAGCCCCATGGGAGGTCGTGCTTTCATCCAAAACCAAAAGGATGGTGAGTGATCTTCATACGCGCCCGACGGTCAGATGGAAGAACCCGCTCGAACCTCAAATCATCGAGGGGATGCTGAAACCGCGCCCAATTCCAAAGATCGGTGATGATAGCCAAAGCGCTCACACTCAGCCGTCAAAGTCGTCGAAGAAAAAGACCAAAAAGCCCGTGAAGCCTAGTGACAAGTGCACGGACATGCAAAAGCAGATTGACGCGTTGGAAGAATACAATCAAAAAGCGCGGACTCCAATCACACGCCAAGAATTTCTCAGCCACGTCATTAAGGACGGAGATGATGACAATGGAGAAGACTCGTCGGATGAATCTGAATATTATCTGGCGAGCTGCCATGTGATCTCTCACTCGTTGATAAACGACGAAGGAGCTCCTCACACAGAGAAGCTGGGGGCAGATCCTGAGCCATAACTTCTAGGACCATGAGACGAAATGATTGATGCATTCCTGAACGAAGCCCGTCTTAAAAGCAAAGCTGATCGAGAGCGCGAGATGGCCATATTCGAGAAAGCCAAACGCCGACGACTAAATGAAAGGGTCGAAACACTCCCACCGGATCAAAGTACATCCGCCGCAAATAAAAGCAGGTTCAAGATGAGGAAAAGATTCGCCAAAACCATATCGATGGGAATGAAGCTCCCCTCTTTCAGAGGAAATTCTCCCACCGATATATATCTTGATGAAGCGGACATGCATCTTAACTTCTGCTTATATCATCAGAAGATTGCACACCCTACTGAAGAATGCAATGCCTTTAAAAACTGGTGGCAGGGATACGTTGCTCACCGGCAGCACGTTCAGCGATTGAAGCGCAAAGCTCGTCGGAAACAGAGAAGCACGACAAATGAGCATATGAAAGCTGCCGGCAACGGTCACATGGTTGACGGCAGAAGATCGCAAGCTCTCACATTCGGGAGCAATTCTGAAGAAGAAATGACTCTTAGCCCTCTCTTCAAAGAATCCACCTCAGGAAAAGAAGAAGAAAAGAAGAGCTGCGAGAACGTTCAGCTGCGCAATCGCACGCTACCCGAAAAGAATCTCGGACCCGCAAACAAGGGATCGAACAAAAGGGATAAGGGGAATAGAAAAGCGACCTTCGTCTCCAACGCTCAACAACAGCCGAGTAACCCGAGACCGTTTTGTCGTCAAAACAACAAGCCGCGATACCTCAATGAGATGTTGAAACGTTCTTACTCGTTTCCCAAAGATAAAACAAAGAGATTGTTCGAGCTAGCAGTGCGCAGCGGGCTCATCACTCTGCCGGATCCAAAACGTCCGTTGCAGCCAGGTGACGTTGACAATCCTAACTATTGTCCCTACCACAGAGTAATGGGTCACCCACTCGAAAATTGCTTCGTCTTCAAAAACTGGGTTGAAGACCAATACCAACAAGGCAAACTCGCGCTGTCCGAAAACTGGAAGGTGAGCCCGCCACAACCACATGCCTCGAGAAAGATGGATATGCCGGGGGCATCATGCTCATTCATAGGGAAAGCCCCATAGACCGAAAAGTCAGTAAACTAGAGATTCGCCTCAAATACGGCGACGGTGGACCACTATGTCCTAAAACTGGCTGTGGACCGAAACGTCCCTAAACTAACGACGGACCGCAATGTCCTAAAACTTGCAACTGACCGAAACGTCGTTAAACTACTATCAACCCGTGGCATCCTCAGGCTGGCATGGTAAAAAAAAACAAAAAAAAAATGGTATGTCCATAAGCATAATGGGCACGGATGAAAACCCGAAAGGGCTCCGTGAGTAAAAACAGCAGGGCAACCGGCGAGTGTTTGTGAAAACCCGAAAGGGCGCAAGCTCGTTAGAAAAAAAAAGAATAAAAAAAAAACGGTATGTCCATAAGCAAAATGGGCACGGATGAAAACCCGAAAGGGCTCCGTGAGTAAAAACAGCAGGGCTACCGGCGAGTGTTTGTGAAAACCCGAAAGGGCGGAACCTCGTTAAAAGACACTTACAGCGTCCTCTCGACCTTGTAAGGAGAAACCACCCGCGTGAGATCCTTACGACTCACAAGGGAGCAACACACTTAGGGATCCTCACGATTCTTAAGGAGAAATTACACTTGTGAGATCCTCACGACTCGTAAGGAGAACTCTCTTATGGGACCCTCACGGCTCATAAGATTTGAAAGTCTTAAGTTACAGAAACCTTAACCTGTTCTTAAGAACCCCCACAACCTTCGATATTGCCCTACAAGCGGCTCATATTGACCCTTGTATACAATCCACGGGCACGAATAAATATTTCCCTAACAAAGTCCCATCCGTGACTAGGGATATGCTTGTACAGCAAACAACACTTGTAAGTCCTCTCGACTTATAAGGAGAAAACCCTTTTGTAAGATCCTTACGACTTACAAGAGAACATGCACTTAGGAATCCTCACGATTCCCAAGGAGAAAACACACCTACAAGATCCTCACGACTTGTAGGGAGAAATACCTTTGTGAGACCCTTACGGCTCATGAAGTCAAAAGCCTTAGCCGACAGAACCCTTAACCCTGTTTACTAAGCCACCTTTGTTCAACATCGACAGAGGCAAATGATGATTCGCTCCTGGCAATATCCCAGTTGCAGCGATGCTGATGCCTAAACCGGTATCAAATTCCAAGTCCTTTCACGGCAAATGATGATTTGCTCCTGGCAATATTCCAGTCGCAGCGATGCTGATGCCAAGATTGGTATCGGATCCCAAATCCCCTACCCGCGAAAAAAAAATCAGCGAGCCAAAAAAAAATGCATACGAAATAGCCGAAATGATGGGGCAACTTGCAAACAAAATCAGCAAGTAAAAATGTATGCATGCAAAATAGCCGAAATGATTGGGCAACTCGCAATAAAAAGCAGCGAGTAAAAAGAAAAATAGCCGAAATGATTGGGCACCGCGAAAAATAGCCGAAATGATTAGGCAATCATGATTTTCGCGATATAAAAAGCTGAAATGATAGAGCATCACGGAAAGAATAAAAAAAATGAAAGAATGAAACTTTTTGCCCTACAGGTAAAATCACATCGATCCCTGTATACAATCCAGGGGCACAGATAAAGAGGGAACCATACCTTCCCAACAGGCTCCATCAGAAAGCGAAGCCAAATCTTGACGGTTCATAGACAACCTAGAGACAATATCGACATTTGTCGCAATATTACAGACACGATGTCAACAAATGAAGCAAACGAAGATCTCGAGCTTCAGGGTCTCGACGTCAACATCGACAACTTAGAGATCACCAACGGCGTTTCTTCTCACTCCAACCAGATACAGACATGACGTCAATAATCGACCTCAGAGTCTCAACGAAACGGAACCATAGCAAAGTCCCTAGTTCCAAATCTCAATGGCCACATCTGCAGCCCGAAGACCAACAACGGGGGGCCTCCTCATTCCAGCATGACACAGATGTTACACCATCAAGCGGAGCGATGGCAAAATCCCAGCTCCACCTCAGCATTCGTCTCAATACAGCAGACGAGATGTCAACAATGGCGTTCCTCCGCAGTCCAACAGGATGCAGATGCAACGTCAACAAAAGACCTCACGGTCGAAACAAAGTGGAGCGACGGCAAAATCCCAGCTCCACCTCAACATTCGTCTCGATACAGTAAACGAGATGTCAACAATGGCGTTCCTTCGCAGTCCAACATGATGCAGAAGCAACATCAAAAAAAGACCTCATGGTCGAAACAAAGCGGAGTGACGGCAAAATCCCAGCTCCACCTCAGCATTCGTCTCGATACAGCAGACACAGTCAAAGCAAACGAAGCGAAGGCCACATTCCTGGCTTCAACGTCTTGACGGTAACTCATATAAAACCGGAAAGACAATCGGAGATCATCTCGCACCAGTGCGGAGTGGTCACCACCTCGACGATCATCTCGATACAGCAGATGAAATATCACCCCAGCGTTCTTCCCCCAGTAGGATTCGGACGCGCCAAAGCAAACGAAGCGAAGGCCAAATTCCTAGCTTCATGCGTCTTAACAGCAAGTCATATAAAGCCTGAAAGACAATCGGAGATTATCTCGCAACAGCGCGGAGTGGTCACCACCTCGACGATCGTCTCGATACAATAAATGAAATGTCACCCCAGCGTTCTTCCCCCAGCAGGGTTCGGACATGCCAAAGCAAACGATGCGAAGGCCAAATTCCTAGCTTCAGGGTCTTGACGGCAAGTCATATAAAGCCTGAAAGACAATCGGAGATCATCTCACACCAGCGTGGAGTGGTCACCACCTCGACGATCATCTCGATACAGCAGATAAAATGTCACCCCGGCGTTCTTCCCCCAGCAGGATTTGGACGTGCCAAAGCAAACGAAGCGAAGGCCAAATTCCTAGCTTCAACGTCTTGACGGTAACTCATATAAAACCAAAAAGACAATCAGAGATCATCCCATATGGAGTGGTCACCACCACGACATTCGTCTCGATACAGCAAACGAGATGTCAACAACAACGTTCTTCCTCCAACAGGATTAGGACACACTAAGCAAACGAAGCGAAGGCCAAATTCCTAGCTTCAGGGTCTTAACGGCAAGTCATATAAAGCCTGAAAGACAATCGGAGATTATCTCGCACCAGTGCGGAGTGGTCACCACCTCGACGTTCGTCTTGATACAGCAGACGCAACATCACCAAAAGGAGCCACGGCAAAATCCCTAGTTCCAAACCTCGACGGTTCACCAGCAACCTAGAGACAACCACAACATTCGTCTCGATACAGCGGACGCAATGCCAGCAAACGAAGCGAAGGCCAAATTCCTAGCTTCAGGGTCTTAACGGCAAGTCATATAAAGCCTGAAAGACAATCGGAGATTATCTCGCACCAGTGCGGAGTGGTCACCACCTCGACGTTCGTCTCGATACAGCATACGCAACATCACCAAAAGGAGCCACGGCAAAATCCCTAGTTCCAAACCTCGACGGTTCACCAGCAACCTAGAGACAATCATGACATTCGTCTCGATACAGAGGACGCGATGCCAACAAATGAAGCAAAGGCCAAATTCCTAGCTTCAGGGTCTTAACGGCAAGTCATATAAAGCCTGAAAGACTATCGGAGATCATCCCACACCAGCGCGGAGTGGTTATGACTCATCGGGGCTCTCCAAAATGAGCCTAACCTCAAGTAAAAAGCGGCATGGCAAATTCCTAACGCTTGCTCTTCCGACGGTCAAACTGCCAAGGAGGATTGCTTGAAGACGTCTTGTCCAGCCCCCGAAGGGATCAGAGACACGGCAGTCGCAGGGCTACTCGAACAGCACGATTTCCTATCGAGGAATATATTAGCTGATGCGACGGTACGACGGCCAAAACCCTAAGTACCACAGACCCTAACGGACTTCTGTCGTAAAGAGCAGAGGTTAACTGTGACGTTAGGATATTCTTGCGAGATCTGCTCGATCCGTTTCGACTCGTGAGGAAATTGATGTCTTTGCGAGAACTTCTCGATTCGTCTCGACTCGTGAGATAAAGCCTTAGGCAGTAGGGATTAAAAAACCTGTTTCCTAAGCACTGGGACCCTGCAAGTCGGCCCAAAACGGTCTCTTGCATACTATCCACGGGTCACACTCTCCAAATTCGAATTTCGACAAGGAGGGGAACAACCGCTTACGGGTCCTCTCGACTCGTAAGAGGGAAAAATTCTCTTACAAGATCCTTACGACTTATAAGAGAAACACACTTAGGAATCCTCATGACTCCTAAGGAGAAAATACACCTACGAGATCCTCTCGATCCGTAGGGAGAAAAGTCTTTATGAGACCCTCACGGCTCATAAAGTTGAAAAGACTTAGGTGGCAGATCCTAACCCTGTCTCCCAAGCCATCACTGCCCTACAAAGAGGTCAAGATGGACCATCTATGAGCCACACTTGCCAAAGCTACATGCCACTGAAATGGAGAACTTACTCATAAGCGTATAAACTACTCCATGCCACCGCAAGACAAAAAGAGATAAAAGGGTGCGGCTCATGGAGTTAAGGGTTTGGAACTATATCTCTTAAGAGTCAAGATTTGAGTCAATGATAAATGACGACGCTTGTGTCCGCTCGTTATCTTCTCAGATCAAGATCCTGAAAGTTATATACCAATCCGAAACTGGTCATACGCCATGCATTACTCTGCACTACTTCACCCACGTATATACTTACGTGGGCAAAGTAGTGGGGGGCATTTGTTCCCACCAAAAATTTCTGCGCAAAAGAGTCCAAGGTATCAAATGGAAGCGATATGCTTAAGGAAATGCGAACCAGTATCTTCCGGGCTGTTTTTTGACAAACTCCCGAATGAGAAACAGATAAATTATGATGGTATCGAAAGCGGCTCGAAAAACCCTTCGATTTGATATATTATGGGCCTCGTAATTTGTTCAGTTGATAAAACTGCACATTTGTATTACATTTTTCCTACCATTTTCATATTAAAAAAGGACTTTATTATAATATATTATACATATGAAGGTTTATGTGTAAAAACATTATTTTCCATGTGTTAATATATTTTAATTAGTATTTGGTAGGAAAATGTATGCAAATAAATCTATTGACCAAATCCTAGTAGAACTAAGTCTACTAAATCTTATTTGAGTTGTTGTGCAGAATATTTCCAAGTTGTGCAGAATTTTCCAAGGCTAGAATCAAGCAAATCAAGTTGTTGAAGAAATCTTGCCAAATTAAGAAGCAAAACTTGGAGACCAAGTCTGGAAGCAACCGAGAGAAGATTTCTGAATTATGAAGGTGCCTAGGATTGCCACATGTCACAAGATGCAAGCAAAAGAATTTTGATCAAGAGATCTCACCCGTTGGCCGCGGATCCCCGGCCTTAGCCCCCATTTGCCGCGGATCCGCCGCAATTCCAGGGAGTTAGGGGCAGAGGATTTTTGGGGTAAATCTATGCTATATTTTAGCAAGTTTTCAACTACAAGATTCTGGCTTTGCACTATAAAAAGGCACCGAGAGCCTCTTGGAAAAGCTATCAAGCCGACGCGATCACGAAGCCCCAGACGCTCACGCATCCAGGCTGATCATCAACTGTTCGTCTACCTCCTTAGGAAAGATCGAGAAGCAACTAGTTTGTAATCATTTTCTACGGAATAAAAGTGTAGATTGTTCAAGTGATTAATAAAGGTAGTTATTTTATTTAATTCTTTTGCATTCTACATTATGTTTCCCCTCTCTATCTTTTCATCTTCTTCTCCCAACATGCGCGAGTAATTCTCCGCTTGTTAGGGTTCGTAGGATTAGGGTAGGCTAATGGATGATAAACATCCCTAAACCCTTTTTAAGTCCTATAAAGTTTATGAACTTTATCTAAAGAATCATTAACATCCTAATCGGGCGTGCTAGCAATTCTTTGCTAGTTCCGACCGCGATTAGAGATTAGATTAATGATTGTTTTGGTAAAGGCTAGATTTGAACGGAGTTCCATGTCGAGATAAGGGTTAAGAGTGGGATTCCTTTTCCCTCCAGAAACCCTAATCTACACGCATCACCGCCGTTCTAGTTTTAAATCTATTAATGGATAAAAGGGTAACTTTTAATTAATCGTCCATGACTACTAAATCCTAACGAACCCTACAAGCCCTCTTATTATATTATCTAAATCTCTAAAATAATCTAGATTTATATTTTTGCATTCTTGCTTAACGTAGATCTAGAAACTTTTCACAAAATTCTTATTTCCTCCTCTCTTTCAACACATTTAAAGTAAGAGTAAAAGGTTCCACGTTTCCCTGAGGACGACCCGTACTCACCTCGGTTTAGATACGCGCGACACCACTCTGATTGCGGTTACTTTAACTACAAAAACACTTTTTCGTATCAATCAAATGGCGCCGTTGCCGGGGATACGTGCGTTATTTTTTATTTTTACTATTTGTGTTGAATTCTTAGACGATTTATATCATTATTAACACAAAACTGCAAATTGCATATTTAACGACTTGTGCGTGAATTTTTCAAGGAGATCTGGAGTTACAGAATTGAGGAAAACAGAAGACAGAACCATTCATCGAGATCCAGAGGAGTACAGAGGGACACAGAAAAAAATTTAGCAAGCGATCCATCCACCTCGCGGCGGAACCGCGGCACTAAGGTGCTTCCTGCGGCGGAAACGCGGCTGCTTGGAGGGATTAGGGCTACAGAACTCTCTGGTAAGATTCTCAACTCCTTCTCTCTCCTCTCAAATCCAATAAAATCTATCTTCTGCAGGATTCTTTGCGAAAATTGCGCCGCTAAAAAAATCTTTTTGCAAAAGTTTTGTGATTGGTTTTGTTTTGCATATTTTAATACGGATTCTAAGGGGCAAAGACCAAATCAAGATTAGGTGGGGATTTCATCACCCTTCCTAAGCCCCACAAATCACAAACCGAGCATATATATCAACCCTTCATTAATTTAAAAAATATCTAGACCAGACTCTAAGGACTGTCGCGCTCAATAAGGACAGAGGAAGGTCGTGGGTAATCTATCGTTTATCCACATTACTTTTGTAGTGCCTAGGCAAGTGTGACAAAGGCTAGTGGTTTTTAATTAGGCCCACGACGTGGTTCCTTCCCACTTACCTGGCACTTATCTGGCTACAAGGGTAGTACGGAGGCGGTAGAGGATTTATCCTGCGGCTTGTCCTTTGGAAGTCTAGGAGCGGTCTAGAGAATGACCTAGGTAACCTTAGTTCTAGGGTTGCTTGTGCATCTTAGGGAGATTTGTCTTGAGTCCCACTTTTTCAAAACAAGCCAATTTTAAATCACACACACGCTGCCATTTGCACTAAACCCGCTTAGTGCATGCTCGGCTGGACACGGGATCCTAGTGCCCGTCTTGTCCGTGTTCCTGCTATCGACGCCGAAGTCGGTACTTCTTCATCTTCTTTTCCCCCACCACACACCACATCGACCGAGATGGACGGCACTCCATCAGAATATAACACCACGCTGCCACCGCCCGAAGGTGCGCAGAATCCACCGCGCATTTCTCTCCAAAAGAGATGCTATCCTATCCGTGGTCCTCTTCCCACTTGTCTATCTCTTCCACCACCTAACGGGGATAATTTCAAAATTAAACCCCACTACATCAATCTGCTGCCCAAATTTCACGGTCTTGAGTCGGAAGACACGTACGTTTTCATCACCAAATTCGAAAACGTATGCGCAATGATGGGTACTTCACAATTGACCTTAGATGCTATGCGCTTACGTCTTCTCCCATTCACACTGTGCGACTTGGCAGAAAAATGGCTTTATAATACTGCCGCACACTCTTTCGCTAATTGGGATGAATTCGTCATAGAATTTCTTAAGAAGTTTTACCCAAATCATAAGACTGCACATGTTAGGAGCGAGATCAACCAGTTCACCCAGCTTCCCAATGAACCATTTTGGAAGTGCTTTGAACGTTTCAAAGATCTGCTTGTCCAATGCCCCCATAACGGAATACAAAGATGGGATTTATGTCGGATTATATATGAGGGCATTAATCCAGCGACAAAGCAGATGCTTGAAACAATGTGTCAATGCAATTTCATGTCTAAAGATGACGGTGAAGCATGGAAATATCTGGAAGACCTTGCTGAACACACGTTGCAGTGGGAAAGCGTAAGACCACCTTCAACTAAGGGAGGTATTCACCAGCTCGATGTTTCTATCGCAGTAAAAGCCGAAATGGCAGCGATACAGAAGAAACTCGACGCTATTGAAAACAAGTTCTCATCATTCTCCCTAAATCAGGTCACGCTTCCTAAGACCGTCTGTGGTTGCTGTTCGGATCCTTCACACTTAACGGAAGAATGTCCTATGAATGCATCGTTTCAAGCTAATGCTGCTTTTCAGCAGCGACCTAGAAATGATCCTTATTCTTCCACATATAATCAAGGATGGAGGAATCATCCTAACTTTGCTTGGAATCAAAACCAACAAAGTAATTATCAAAGACCTCCTCCACAGCAACCACAACCACAGAATCAGCCCCCCTTTCAGTCACAAAATTTCCAAAATCCGGCCAACATTTCTACACCACAAGTGGCCGGTACTGACAACTCACTTGCACAAACTTTGGATATGTTCATGAAACAATCCATGCAAAATTCGGCTGAGATAAGGTCTTCTATTGATACCCTAACGAAAAACTCCTCCTCCCATGGTGAGAGTATTAAATCAATAGAAAACCAAATCGCACAGTTAAACGCCGCAATGAGTGCAAGAGAGAAAGGGAAACTCCCATCTCAACCCCTACCGAATCCTGGCCATTCACAAAGTCATAATGTGAATGCCATTACTACGTTGAGATCGGGGAGAGTACTGAACAACCAAGTGGGTGAGCAGTTTGATGATAGTGACACATTTGATACCCCTTCTTCTTCTTCTTCTTCCCCTAATTCGTCTAGTCTCCCACCTTCATCCGAGCCTATTCTCCGTTTTCCCCAAGGCTCGAACATTTCGCCAAATCTATCTAAGTCGATGCCCACTCCAATTTTGGGATCGAATCCGTCGCCACAGTCTTCTCCACAAACGTTGGACCCAAAACTTATTGATCGGGCTCCATTTCCAAACCGATTAAGGGCCAACCGACCTAACCCGGAAATGGAGAAGATTGTGGAAATGTTTAAGCAAGTTAGCGTGAATATTCCTCTCCTAGATTCTATTCAACAAGTCCCATCTTATGCAAGAATCCTTAAAGACTTGTGCACTAGGAAGAGAAAAACTCAAGTGCCTAAAAAGGTTTTCATGACGAGTAATGTTAGCACAGCTTTTGCCCAACAAATACCAAATAAATGTAAGGACCCCGGATGTCCTACAATCTCTATCTCTATTGGGGGTAAAAATATAAATCGTGCTTTACTCGATCTAGACGCTAGCGTCAACTTGCTTCCTTATTCAGTATACGAGCAGTTAGGAATTGGAGAGTTAAAACCAACCCATTGTACTCTCCAAATGGCAGACCGATCTATTACCAAACCTCGGGGCGAACTAGAGGATGTGTTAATTAAAGTCGGGGAATTCATATTTCCCGTGGACTTTATTGTTTTAGATACACAAGCTGTGGCAAACCCACGCAATCAAATCCCGGTGATACTTGGTCGACCCTTCCTAGCAACTTCTAACGCTGTGATTAATTGTCGTAACGGTTCTATGAACTTATCCTTCGGGAAAATGACAATTGAGCTTAATATTTACAAGCTAGGAAGTCAGCCATCAGAACCTTCTGCTCATTTGCTGGATGTTTGTTCCATCCACGAGATAGCTCCCGAAAGCTGCATGGATGAGGAACTTTGCTTTGATGTTCTCGACAACACTAATGAGACATCGTTTGATCTTGCACCACTTCACAGTGAGAATATGTTCAATGAGTCCGACCTTGAGATTGAACCCATTGACTCGTTGCAAAAGTCAGCAGCACTTTCCGAGTCAATATCTTATGCAAGTTTTGAACCTCTTAAGGAGTCCGAATATCATTCCGTTACCCCTCCTTCTATTGTCTCTCCGACAATTCTTGATCTCAAACCGCTACCTTCTCATCTTAAATATGCATATTTAGGAGAGAATGAGACTTTGCCAGTAATTATATCCGCTTCTCTAGCCATAGAGCAAGAGAATGCACTTTTGGCAGTGTTGAGATCGAATCGGCAAGCATTTGGTTGGACAATGGCCGACATCAAAGGGATTAGTCCCTTAATTGTTGAACATCACATACATCTGATGGATGAAGCCAAACCAACCCGAGACCCACAAAGACGGTTAAATCCCGTTATGAAGGAGGCGGTAAAGAAAGAAATCGTCAAGTGCCTTGATAGTGGAATAATTTATCCCATATCTGATAGCCAATGGGTAAGTCCAATTCATGTGGTCCCTAAAAAGTCTGGCATCACGGTCATCACTAATGAGGCTAATGAGTTAATCCAAACACGCACCCAAACTGGGTGGCGTGTATGTATCGATTACAGGAAACTCAATGCCGCGACGAGGAAAGATCACTTCCCTCTACCTTTCATTTACCAGATGTTGGAACGATTAGCGGGACACGAATACTACTGTTTCTTGGACGGATACTCTGGTTACAACCAGGTCCCCATCGCCGAAAAAGATCAAGATAAAACCACTTTTACTTGTCCTTTCGGAACTTTTGCTTATAGACGCATGCCCTTTGGGTTATGCAACGCTCCCGCTACATTTCAGCGGTGTATGATGGGGATATTTTCAGATATGGTAGAAAATTTTCTAGAAATTTTTATGGACGATTTCTCCACTTTTGGGGACTCCTTTGAGGACTGCCTTCGTAATCTTGACGCTGTTCTTACCCGCTGTAAGGATAAGAACTTGACTTTGAATTGGGAAAAATGCCATTTTATGGTCCAAGAAGGTATTGTACTTGGACATATAATTTCACATAAAGGCATTGAGGTTGACAGAGCTAAAATAGATTCATTCAAAACCTCCCTCGTCCCAATTGCGTCAAAGATATACGATCCTTCCTTGGTCATGCAGGATTTTATAGGAGATTTATTAAGGACTTTAGCAAAATTGCTAGACCCTTAACCCTTCTATTGGCCAAGGACACTACTTTTCACTTCGATTTGGATTGTGGGGCTGCTTTTGAATCTCTTAAAGAATCACTCACGACAGCCCCCGTTCTATCATCTCCGGATTGGAACCACCCGTTCGAGCTTATGTGTGACGCATCAGATTTTGCTATTGGTGCTGTCTTGGGACATCATATTGATAAGATGCCACATGTAATTTACTATGCAAGTAGGACTTTGAATGATGCACAAATAAATTACACAACTACCGAGAAAGAACTCTTGGCAGTTGTATTTGCATTAGAGAAATTCAGGCCCTACTTGATTGGCTCGCCTATTGTGGTTTACACAGATCACTCCGCCCTACGACATCTTTTAACGAAGAAGGATGCAAAGGCCAGGCTAATACGTTGGATCCTATTGTTACAAGAATTTGATCTTGTTATCAAAGACAAGAGTGGATGTGAAAACGTTGTAGCCGACCATCTTTCACGCATCACTTCTTCGCCAACTGTGACCGTGCCGATAAATGACTCATTTCCCGACGAACAGCTCTTGAATGTATCCTACGAACCTTGGTTCGTGGATATCGTGAACTATCTTGCGACGGGACTTATACCTAGCGATTGGTCGAAACAAGACAAACTTCGATTTTTATCCCAAGTAAAATATTTTTACTGGGATGAACCATATCTATTCAAGTATTGTTCCGATCAAATCATTCGCAGGTGTGTCCCTAACGATGAATTCAAGAGTGTGTTATCATTTTGTCATGATCAGGCATGCGGCGGTCACTTTGGACCTCGAAAAACGGTGGAGAAAGTTTTGCAATGTGGCTTTTATTGTCCAACATTATTTAAAGATGCATTTGAACATTGCAAAACTTGTCCGCGATGTCAGCATTTGGGTCGGATTTCACGAAGGAACGAGATGCCGCTCCAACCTATATTGGTTGTGGAAATATTTGATGTTTGGGGTATTGATTTTATGAGCCCTTTTCCCAACTCCTTTGGGAATCTATATATCTTGTTAGCGGTTGATTATGTCTCGAAGTGGGTGGAAGCTATACCGTGTCGCACTAATGACAACAAAGTTGTCATTAAGTTCCTTAAAGAAAATATCTTTTCGCAATTCGGACACCCTCGCGCTATCATTAGCGACAACGGGACACATTTCTGCAATAGGTCTTTCGAGGCCTTGATGCGGAAATATTCAATCACTCACAAGCTTTCTACGCCCTATCATCCCCAAACAAGCGGGCAGGCTGAGATCTCAAATAGGCAGATCAAACAGATATTGGAGAAGACGGTTTCGAAAAACCGTAAAAATTGGTCAACCAAATTGACGGATGCTCTTTGGGCATTCCGCACCGCTTATAAGACCGATCTTGGTATGTCTCCATACCGCCTTGTGTTTGGGAAGGCATGTCACCTCCCTGTCGAGATTGAACATAAGGCAATGTGGGCTATTAAAGAGCTTAATTTTGATCTTGATTATGCAGGCAGCTATCGGAAGCTGCAATTGAATGAGCTAAGCGAGCTCCGCGATGAAGCTTACGATAATGCGGTGATAGTAAAGAATAGGACTAAAGTGTTCCACGATAAAAATCTTTTTAGAAAAACCTTCACATCGGGGAAACAAGTCCTTCTTTACGATTCCCGTCTCCATCTTCATCCGGGTAAGCTTAAATCTCGTTGGAAAGGACCTTTTGTGGTGCGGTATGTACACCCGCACGGGGCAGTTGAAGTCGAAAATTTGAAAAACGGTTCGATTTCTAAAGTAAATGGGCATAGAATAAAACCGTATTTTTCTGCTGACCCCGCGGAGGAGCTTCTGTTTTTACATGAGCCGCTTTATCAAAACTAAAATTCCTCCGCCTCACCTCCATGTTTTGATAACTTTTTCACATTTTAAGAATGGAGGTGAGTGAAAAATGATTTGATTGAATATCTGTGCGTGTCAAAGAATAAGTTTGGGGGAATTTTTCTTTTACCTATTATTTTACCCCTTGTATCTCTCCCTTAGTATACAGATCCATGTTCTCAAAAGGCTACATCAGTGAGGACACTGCTGAAAACAGGTTTGGGGAGGAAGGTTTGTATTCACTGAATTATCTTTGACACCGGGCATTAAAATTTTTTTTTTATAACAAAAGAATAGAAAGTGAAACATTACATCCAAAAGATAGGAATAGTTTAAGAAAACCAAGAAAATTAGAAGTTTTCTTATACGAACTAGTAATAAGTAGTTATGAGCTGTTGTCCCAAGGGTCAGTAAGATGAAGGAAGTCACTAATCTGAGGATAAAAATAAGTCTGAAAAATAGTTTCTATTCTGGAAGCCAAACATTTTGAACGTTGATACCCTACTATATGCACTTACACACGTCTTGAAACTCGGGATAGTAGAGGATACCTTGAAATGCTCTTGTCTTAAAGCCATAGTATGAAGGAAATGAAAAAAAATGAAGAAAATATAAAAATGGTGGAAAAAAAAATGAACACTGGTTTTGTTATCGCCAAGGCAGCAATAAAAAAATATAGCGAGGGTGCCTCTTCACCTAGTGCCCTAAGGCCAACTGGTCTGGGAGTCACTGCTAAGCCTTAGGAGGTGCAAGACGAGGAAAATATTATCACCTAATCTGCAAGCACATGAGTAATCGGTCGGTTAGTACCTCAAGAAGTATTAACTGTCGCATGAAAAGGTGTGAGCAACCCTAAGTATTCATCAAATTAAAAAGTACTAAGGTAGATGGACAAGAGTATGATAGCTTGAATTGAATTCTCCGAGTGTAGGGATGTCCATTTCACACACGTGGGGTTATATGATCAATGTTTGGATGAAAGGTAGGAATGAAAAATAAAGACGATGTTTTATTGAGGGATGATGTGATTTCTAACATCTTTTCATGACTATTAAGATAGGGCTCATGACAACTGAAAAGCTAGTGTAGTTGGAAACTCTTATTTTCAAAGTCTTTCTTTTATGGTTCTTAACTTTATATGTAAATTTCACCGTCTCTCTTTTATTATAGGATTTTGTGGGTGAATCCGCTGAAAACCCTCAGGAGACAACACTCCTCCTACTAGAGACACCTAGAGGTTTAACGGCTTGTTGCACGTGCTCAGTGCAATCGTGTCTGCCTACGAAAGTGTGCTTAGTTTTCTCCTTTCTTTTTCTCCTCTTAAATAAACTAGTTTGCTCGGGACGATCAAAGATAAGTTTGGGGGTATTTGTTCAGTTGATAAAACTGCACATTTGTATTACATTTTTCCTACCATTTTCATATTAAAAAAGAACTTTATTATAATATATTATACATATGAGGGTTTATGTGTAAAAACATTATTTTCCATGTGTTAATATATTTTAATTAGTATTTGGTAGGAAAATGTATGCAAATAATTCTATTGACCAAATCCTAGTAGAACTAAGTCTACTAAATCTTATTTGAGTTGTTGTGCAGAATATTTCCAAGTTGTGCAGAATTTTCCAAGGCTAGAATCAAGCAAATCAAGTTGTTGAAGAAATCTTGCCAAATTAAGAAGCAAAACTTGGAGACCAAGTCTGGAAGCAACCGAGAGAAGATTTCTGAATTATGAAGGTGCCTAGGATTGCCACATGTCACAAGATGCAAGCAAAAGAATTTTGATCAAGAGATCTCACCCGTTGGCCGCGGATCCGCGGCCTTAGCCCCCATTTGCCGCGGATCCGCCGCAATTCCAGGG
This sequence comes from Agapanthus africanus, assembly GCA_030015575.1. Lineage (NCBI taxonomy): Eukaryota > Viridiplantae > Streptophyta > Magnoliopsida > Asparagales > Amaryllidaceae > Agapanthus > Agapanthus africanus. Next base: position 245,927,735 of record JASDDO010000004.1, on the reverse strand, counting down.
AGTTAGGGGCAGAGGATTTTTGGGGTAAATCTATGCTATATTTTAGCAAGTTTTCAACTACAAGATTCTGGCTTTGCACTATAAAAAGGCACCGAGAGCCTCTTGGAAAAGCTATCAAGCCGACGCGATCACGAAGCCCCAGACGCTCACGCATCCAGGCTGATCATCAACTGTTCGTCTACCTCCTTAGGAAAGATCGAGAAGCAACTAGTTTGTAATCATTTTCTACGGAATAAAAGTGTAGATTGTTCAAGTGATTAATAAAGGTAGTTATTTTATTTAATTCTTTTGCATTCTACATTATGTTTCCCCTCTCTATCTTTTCATCTTCTTCTCCCAACATGCGCGAGTAATTCTCCGCTTGTTAGGGTTCGTAGGATTAGGGTAGGCTAATGGATGATAAACATCCCTAAACCCTTTTTAAGTCCTATAAAGTTTATGAACTTTATCTAAAGAATCATTAACATCCTAATCGGGCGCGCTAGCAATTCTTTGCTAGTTCCGACCGCGATTAGAGATTAGATTAATGATTGTTTTGGTAAAGGCTAGATTTGAACGGAGTTCCATGTCGAGATAAGGGTTAAGAGTGGGATTCCTTTTCCCTCCAGAAACCCTAATCTACACGCATCACCGCCGTTCTAGTTTTAAATCTATTAATGGATAAAAGGGTAACTTTTAATTAATCGTCCATGACTACTAAATCCTAACGAACCCTACAAGCCCTCTTATTATATTATCTAAATCTCTAAAATAATCTAGATCTATATTTTTGCATTCTTGCTTAACGTAGATCTAGAAACTTTTCACAAAATTCTTATTTCCTCCTCTCTTTCAACACATCTAAAGTAAGAGTAAAAGGTTCCACGTTTCCCTGAGGACGACCCGTACTCACCTCGGTTTAGATACGCGCGACACCGTTCTGATTGCGATTACTTTAACTACAAAAACACTTTTTCGTATCAATCATAATTCATCCAGGATCAAAAGTTATGAGGAATTACGTGTCCACACGTGATGGACTTTTAAGAACCCGCTGGAGGAGTAAAAAAATATAATAAAAACTCAGAAAAGACCCCAATGGGGCATCACGTGCTCACACGTGACCATGGGTCACGTGCAGACACGTGATGGGCTTTTAAGGCCTCTAAAATAATGAATAGAATTAAATTCTAAAATCTGTTCCCTGATTAAAAATCAGGAATCACGTGCTCACACGTGACCAATGGTCACGTATTGACACGTGATGGTTAAAACTGAAGCGTAAACAAACAGCTGAAGGAAATACCTCAATGAGGTGTCACGTGCTCACACGTGACCAATGGTCACGTGTTGACACGTGATGGTTACAACTGAAGCGTAAGTAAACACTGAGAAAAGGACTCAATTGGGGGTCACGTGGCAACACGTGACTGGCTGTAAAAGCCTTGCTGCTCAACAGAATTAAATTCTAAAAAAAAGATCATTTAAATCTTTCGAAATAGAATTAAATTCTAAAAGCTTCTAAATCTTTCCAAATGGAAAAGGATTATGGGGACCGTTGGATTAAAGATCCAAAGGTGATTAAATATCACCAATTTATGGAAAAATCTTGGACTTGGAAAGATTTCACCCCTAAATCTCACCGAGATAACAAAGGAATATCTTTGGATTTAAAATCCAATGGTGAATAAAATTCACCTAATAATCCAAAGGTCCAGATGAATGATGAATGCAAATCAAATCTCTAACGAATACAAATCAAATCTTTCAATGAGAGATTTGCTAAATAAATTGATTCTCTTCCTTCTCCTATAAATAGGAGCCAAGAAGAGAAGAGAACGGGGATCTACTTTTTTGAGAGAAAAAAACAGAGAAAGGAGAATTTAATTCTCAAGAGGGAAGAAAAGAAAGGAGAATTTAATTCTCAACAAAGAAAACCCTAGGTGAGAAAAGAAAGAGAATCAAAACTTCAAACAGAGAATTTAATTCTCAAAATTCAAGAGTTTAACTCTTATACAAAAAAGAACTTAGTTCTTCTTCCGGTTGAAGATCTGCACAGAGCACATCTCCCCATCACTTGAGATTTTAATTCTCATCGGGTCGAGATCCTGCCATGCAGATCCTAAACTTAGAAGGGGAATTGAGTTTTGAGAATTTAATTCTCCTAAAACAAAACTAGGGTTTAACCCTAATCAAGAATTTAATTCTTTTACATATCTGGGAATTTAATTCCTTTGAAAAGAAATCAGGGTTTCATCCTAAATAAGAATTTAATTCTTTCACGATAGGAATTTAATTCCTCCAAAATCATAATTAGGATTTAACCCTACAAAGAATTCAATTCTTAAAAGATCTCTGTTCATGAAAAGAACTAGGGTCACGTGCCCCCACGTGACCCTTGAAAAGATCCCCTGCAAAGAACTTTGAAGCATCACCTCACGTGCTCCCACGTGACTCCCAAAACGCAGAAAGAAAAAGCAAAGGAAATGAAAGCATTGGGCGCTCTCACGTGTTATCACGTGACCCCTCAGCAAATGCTTTAACAATTGGCGCACAGATCCCCATCACGTGCCAACACGTGATGCTCTAAAATAAAAACAAAAGTGTTTAACACTTATTCGCAGATTTGAGGATAAACCAAAAGGAGATCTGGCTCCACATTTAGGGCTCCCTCACGTGTCACCACGTGACCCCTAATGAGCATTCTAACAGACCAGAGCGGGGGCCTCCATCACGTGCTCACACGTGATGGCCGTCAGAATTAAAAGAGTTAAACACTGATCTGCAGAATAAAATAAGGGAAATCTGGGCGCTCTCACGTGTCCACACATGACCCCTCTCTCCTTAGTGTTTAACACTAATCTGAAGACTTTGTTCCCAGTGTTTAACACTGATTTGCTTTAGTGTTTAACATTAATTTGAAATCTCTGATTACCAGTGTTTAACACTGATTTGCTTTAGTGTTTAACACTAATTTGAAAGCCCTGTTGCTAGTGTTTAACACTGGTTATCTTTTAGTGTTTAACACTAACTTGCTAATCTTATTCCCAGTGTTCAACACTGTTGGTCTTTAGTGTTTAACACTAGCTTTAGCCCAATTGGCTAAGTTTCTAGAGGCAAAGCCTCTCCTTCAATGGACCAACAGAGGGCCAATATTTCAAACATAATTGGACTTAGCCCAAACTGGCCATAAGTCCTCAAATCATCTTGAACTGAGCACATCTGTTCTTTCAACCAACTCATTGGTTCAAGGGTACATCTCTGAACTCCTCTGATATTTGTCGTTGAAATCCTTCAACGTCTTTAGAGAGGTGACGGGTCCCGACGACCACACATCAAGACGGACTGTGGGGTCCTTAAACCCACGGACTTATGCGTCCTTAAACTAAAATACGGACTGTGGGGTCCTTAAACCCACGGACTTATGCGTCCTTAAACTACCTATGGACCACCACGCCCCTAAACTCGAACATGGACCACTATGTCCCTAAACTGGAAATGGACCACTATGTCCCTAAACTGTCAATGGACCACCATGTCCCTAAACTGGAACAATAGTGCCCAAACGCTCTTTTGTCGAATCTAAACGATCTCGTTAAGTTGATCTTAGTCTCAAACTGGACTAACGTATCCTTAACAAACGTTTAAGTTGATCTTAGCCTCAAATACAGCTAACGTATCCTTAATCCTTCAAACAGACTTTAGTCCCAAGTTGGACTACAGGTCTCCCAACCAACTTTGGCTCAAGGGTACATCTCTGAACTCCTCTGACATCTGTCGTTGTAATCCTTCAACGTCGTCAGAGAGGTGATGGGTCCCGACGGCCATACATTCAATGGACCACTATGTCCCTAAACTGGAACAATAGAGCCCAAATGCTCTTTTGTCGGATCTAAACGATCCCGTTAAGTTGATCTTAGTCTCAAATTAGACTAAAGTATCCTTAACAAACGTTTAAGTTGATCTTAGCCTCAAATATGGCTAACGTATCCTTAAACCAAAACCCCAAACCCAAATCTAAGAAAATACGGATTTGGACTAATCCACGTCCTACGGGCGACAATATAAATTAGTCTCCGTATACAATCCACGGGCAACCACAAACAAAACAAACACCCACGACACGAAGTGACCAGCTGGAGAAGGAGAAAGTTGTTACCGCGATGCGGTAGCGTAATTAACTGCAGGGGCTTGCGCCTGCAGGGAAGAGCGTCCCCACAATCAAAAAACCCCTCAAGCGAGGGGGAATCTGACGAAGTCTGCTACATCGGCCGCATCGTCTAAACCTTCGATACACGGTGCCATAAATCAACTTGGCATCTTCGGAGAGGTGGACGGATAAAACCAATTAGCATCTGCCCCGAATTTCAGGCAAGACGCCCATGTCTTGGCCGCTATTCGGAGGGGAACAACTGTATATAGTATATATGATATATTATATAGATGTTACTTATGTTTTACACCCGCGCTAGCCCTGCCCCGCTCTGCCGTTAGTTACCTAACCTAACGGTGCACGAGGGGACATCGAGGCGAATGCGGATGGCATAAGTGTACGTCGTATTTATCTGTGATGTTTAGGTGATTTAAATGATGGGACTTCATTAATGTGATTAATGAAAGAAAAGAAACCTAAAGATGTTGTGGAATCGAATTTCAAAATAAAACAGGTAGCTACATGTCTTGCTTTGCATCACGGTGTTCCTTGTAGAACATCCTGCAACTTATTCGATAAGGAAAGGATCGAGATCCCTTCACCGGGAGTGACTCCTTTAGCAATAACTGGCAGATGCTACAACCCTCGGTTTGTCTTTTGATTGCATCTATAGTTTTTGCTTTGCACAGTGATATATATGATATATCCCGCACCTTATTCGATAAGGAAAGGGCCGACGATCGCTTCACCGGGAGTGACCCTTTTAGAAAAACTAGAAAAGCCTAAAAAACACTCAATTTTAAAATCGTTTGATTCTACAACGATATCAAGTTCATTACGCAATAGATTTTCAGAAAAACCTGTCGTAGCCCTCCGTCATTTCAGATAAGTCCTGCTTAGTATTCGTGCTGCGTTTGTTGACCTTATCAAGGCGCGGTGTGCGGTAGCTAACCAGTATTTATCTGCTTATGCATATGATGCAGATTGGGTTAGGGTAGTCGTACGGCCTTGTTGACCTTGCCAAGGGTCGTGCGGGTGGGTTTGATTCAATCAAGAAATGACGGGTTGAACTTGACTTACGGTCTATGGTTTGTTGACCTTGTCAAGGTCATAGATCGTTTGGGGCAAAAAATTATCGGGAATCTCAAGTGTTGAAATTTGCAATGAGATTGCATACCTTCTATGAGATAGTTGGATCCCGATACCCACTGCGAGTAATTGTTACTCCTGGGAGAGTTTTACACATTACAATTAGCCGATCTAGTAGGTGTTTAGAAAGGTGTCAACGGGGTCACGCCTCTGAGAAAGCGAGGTTTACTGTAATTAGGTCCGTGCGAAAGCACGGGGAACCTCCCTCAAAGTACCGACAATGGCCTGGCTGAAAGATTGGCAAACTTGTAGTGTGTAATTAATCCCGGCTAGTCTTTCCTTTTAGGGTTTGAAGGAAGATTTGATAAAAACAGTGGGAGCCATCCTGATTAGATAAAATAATAACCAATCTGATCTTGCAAGAGCATACGCTGAGTGTTTTCTTCTCTCTCTCTCTCTCCGGGTAGCGACCATGTCACGCCTTAATCAAGATAATAATACGGATGTATTGACCGAACCCGCTTGTTATACTGAGCTGGGGAACGTTGGTCTCGCTCTAACTTATAATTGTTATAAGACAGAGCAGGAAATTGGGGAATACCATATTTCCCGTGCCGCCCAAACGAAGAAAGTGCATATGATGCATCATCTTCGGGTGTGTTCGTTACACAGAACTGTTTCTCAATATCTTCTGCGTCCTGGGTATCTGATACCGGATCAGGATCCCTGATATGTAATCTGTTACATAAGGCTACAGAAAGGTAGAGAACTGAGAACGGGTGATAAGTTTCATGAGACAGAAAACGGGGCAAGTGTTGCAGCAAAGTCTGTTGGTCACTGTCACCCTGTATTATCAGTACATTGATTCTGAACAAATGCTATTAGATACCGAACCTGATATACAAAATCATATCTGTCTCTTTATTAGTAAAGAAACGATAAAATTTTGTATTGTTGGATAATGTTTTGAACATTTCCTATATCAAAAGTTGATCGGTTCAGGAACGCTATCTAAAAGCATTGACGTTCTAAATCAAACTACAGTTCTTAGTATACAGAACACACATAAAAGGAAGAGTTCAGAAATGAACGGATCCTTCTTGAGGCATTGTAGACTAGGTCATATCAATGCGACCCGACTGGCTCAAGTTACATTTAGATGCATATTTAAATCAGTTTGAATTTACATCTTGTGAAACTTGCCAGTCATATCACAAAGATAAGATGACCATAGCTCTGTTTAATGGAAACAAAGAAAGAGTTTGTGAACTCTTGGGATTGATACATGCTGATGTATGTAAGGTCCCCTGTCTACACATGCCAAGACAGGCTCTTTATACTTCATTACATTCTCTGATGATCTCTCAAGATTCAGTCATATGTTCCTGTTGAAACATGAGTCCGAACCTTTTGAGATATTCACAGAATATAAGTTAGAAGTAGAGAACCAAAACGGGTATAAGTATTATGTCCTTTGATGTGATCAAGGAGGAGAATACTTGAGCACGGAATTCTTGGACTTTTCTAAAGGAGAATGAGATTCTCTCTCAGCATTACTCCTCCGTATACACCACAGCACGTCGATGTATCGGGGCGGAGCATTCACACCCTATATGATAAGGTGTGCTCTATGATGAGTACTACTGAGTTATCTATTTCCTTTTGGGAGTTATGCACTTGAGAAGCTGCATACCTATTGAATAGGGTTCAAATCAAATCAGTTGCCTACCACTTCATATGTGATATGGAAAGGGAAGAGCCCATATCTTAAGTTAGTTAAGATTTGGGGTTGTCCGGGCTATGTCTAAAAGCATAATCCGGACAAGCTCGAGGCAAGGTCTGTTATGTACAACTGGAAATGTTCCAGCTATACAAACTACAGCAGATGATTTGGTAGAACCAAAGGATTCAATAGTTACCAACGAACCTCAGCCTCTCCGCCGATCTAGTAGGGTTTCTCACCCACCTGAGAGATACTTCGGTTTCTCTATGACAGTGGGAGCGAGGATTGCGTCATGAGATGATGACCCAACTAGTTTCGAGCTGGCCATCAAGAGTAGGACTCTGTAAGAATGGCTGGATGCTTAGCGATCTGAGATGGAATCCTTATACACCAACAAAGTATGGACTTTAGTTGCTTTATCTGAAGGGTTAAATCCCCATCAGGAGCAAGTATATCTTGAGAAGATTACTTGGTGTACATGGAAAGGTTGAGACTTTCAAAGCTAGACTTGTTAAAAGTTTGCATCATTGACCAGGTATGGATTATGATGAAACCTTTTCTAAGTAGCTATGCTTAAGTCCATCCAGATCCTACTTGCCACGGCTACATACCATGACTACGATATCTGGAGGTTGGGTGCCATGACTGCTTTTCTAAGTGATGTTTTAGAAGAGTGCGTCTATAAGTACACAGCCAGAGGGCCTCGTAGACAGTGGGAGCAGCGGAAACGCGAGCAAGATGTTTTATGTAATAAAGCAGGTATCGCGGAGTTGGAACATCTGTTTTGATGTGTTAGTCAAAGAGTTTGACATCATCAAAATGGTAGATGAACCTTGTATAAACAAAAGAGTAGTAGGGAGTATGGTGATGATCCTCGTAAAGTACGTGGATGACATACTCTGGATATTAGTCGGTCATATGCGATATGACCGGATCGTTAAATCAAGTGTTGATTTAATGATTTAATGTATAATTATATATTTGATATATTACTTTGCATTAACTAGTATTGGTTCACTTAAATTGGATTTTCTCACTTGTTGTGCACATTGTATATGTGATATATTTTTGTGCACTTGATTGTATCATGTTTGATGATACATGCAAACTTGGGTGTATGCTTGATTTAAACCATGTTTAGTAAATGGTTAGGGTTTCATTTGACTTATTTTTTTATTCATTTATTTCTTTAATTCATTTTGGGCAAGAAACAAAATGGTGACTTCTTTTGTTTTTATCTTGAAGTTTCATGAAGTTTTGACCACTTTTTTTTTTCCTTAACCCTAACCATTCAACTAAACTCTAGTTTATTCTCTACACATGTTAAACTAACCCAAGGTTGCATTATGATAAGAATGACTTTATTTTCTATTATTGATAATTCTTATCATATTCTTTCTTCTTCTTGTTCTTCTTCTTCTTCAAGAAGAAGAAACTTTGCTACCTTTAATGGTGACATGAGAAAAAGAGTGAGAAATCCAAATCCAAAGTGAACCCACTTCCTATTTCTTCATCCTCTACTACTTGCCATGTAGTATAAGGTGTTTTCTTCACAAGTTTCATGACTTGGTGAAGTTAGAGCTTGATCTTGAGCTGCCTCGACCTAGATCATCTTCGGCATCGAAGTCGACGACCTAGCCCGATCATTTCTTCGACGAAACCATCGCCAGAGTCCGGGATCCGATGATTGCAGTAGAGGGTCGTCAACACGGAGCTATGGAGGTGGAGGACCGGATCTACAAAGGTTGTATTTCCATTCACTTAGCACTAAAGCAGTTTAGTAGCTTATAATTTCGCTTAAACTCTAGTCAACGATCGCATTAGGGTTTCTCGGCACCGAAATTTTTTGAATTTGGCATGGTTGATGCCTTATGGAACCTCCTCAGAGTGCCTAGAAACCCTACAATAAGGACATGGGTTTTAAGGACACATGTTGGTCAATTGACCCATGAGTCATTTGTTTGACCTTTGAACCTATTTTCTAGTTTTGAATTAGTTTTTCTAATTGATTATTGGAGATAGTTAAGATTAGAACAAGAAAAGAAAAACCCTAACCTTCTTCATTCTCAAAAGACATATCATTTCGTCTCTCCATCTTCAATCCCCTCAAGCTCAAGAACACATATGAGTTGAGTAATCTTGAGCTAATATAGACTACACAATTGTCACGACCCGCAGGGTACGGAACGTGACTGGCACTTAAGTTTACGAAACGTCTCAAGACGTCCGTAAGATAAGTAAAGCCAAAGCCCAGAAAACCAAAACCAAATAAGAAAAAGAGTGAAGAAAACCCAATCAATTGAAAGCGAGTTTATCAAATAAGTCATGTAAAACCCTTTTTAAAAACAATACCAATTTTTCCGAAAATTTCGGCAGAGTCTCCTTTGTAAATACTGGCCCCCAAAATGGGTACAACAAGAATATATATGAATCCAACAAAATAGGGCATCCCCAAGCGGGAGCTAGCTCTTCGCCACAAGGCGGTCATAAATCCCACGCAATATAAAACAACAACATGCAAAATAATCATAAAGGGCATGAGAAAACAGCATGTCGACTCAAGTGAGCTCGACCCCAAAATACAGCATAAAAAGTCCACAAATCTCACAGTCTCATCTCTAGGTCAAAATACAACAATATGGGTAGATACAGTAGATGGAGTACTCTAGATACAAAGAATATATAAGGTGGTACAAAAATAATGATATAACCCACCTAAGAGCAAAACCTCGAGTCCAGGCAAAGAAGGCAAAAGAAACAAGTGTGCCCGCCGCTACTGTACTGACGGAACGGACCTGAAAAAGGCTGTGGCACAACGGGGGTGAGTTGCCAACTCGTGAGTAATAATTAACATCTACACAGGCTATCGTATGCATGCACACAAGTATTCTAGCATCACTAATACAGGTATGTATGCAATATGAATATACTAGCAGGTATGAATGCAATGCGAATCAACTCATGATCTGAATGTGTAATTATAAGAATCATGTTTTTCCTTTAGAAATCTCTTTTGAAATACCAGCATAATACCACCAGAATCAACAAGAATCTGTGTCCAGCAACGACACCTCAAAACTATCACAAATCTCATATATCCATGTCATAGTATCTCTGGCCTAAGCCATCCGGCTGACCCAGCTCAATATCAAAATCTCATCATCTCGCGGCCACGGTCGGTATCCTCTGGATATCCGCCGTGCCAAACAGTCACCGATAGGTAATCCGTCCCCTGCCAGGCTCAACGTCAACACCACATTCATCTTGCCCCGGGGTACCATACCGGGTCCACCATGTACCCGAGACGGTTCATCCAACTCCTCGAAACGAGTCTCGAAAACCACATCAAACTCATGGTGGACGACACTTACATCACTAGAAAACCGCAATTTACATATTTTAAAAATCTAATAAGTTTAGAAATTTTGCGGCTTTCCCCCGAAATCCAGAAATATCATAGAATCTCAAGAAATCCTCATAAGTGCATATGTCAATGATAATGAATGCGTATGGTATCAATAATCAAGTTGCGATGTGTGATTAATAGATTAGGCATGAACAAATAATATGATGAAGTACATGCACAAGAATAGCAATCCTACGATTTCATTTTAAGGAATTAGAGTCAACAGCACAAGTTTAAGTGTCAATTAGTAAAAGGTTTCAATTTAAAGGTTATCTAGTGTGGTGGCATGGCAATTACCAGGGTGTGTGTGTAAGCATGAATAGTGCTCGTGCTGTATATAAAAACCCTGGCAATGGTGCAGGTGTCCTATAGAATGGGTTCGTATATGTATGTCAATATAGGGCATGAATGTAGCAAATAATCACACAAGTATTACACCCCTAATTACTAACATTACTAAGAATATTTTTAAGGTACTAAAACTATCGGGCGACTTGCGCCAACCAACGATAGTCCCCCGTAGATGTTACATCTACTCACCGGAATCCCTAGCTAGTCACGTCCAATCACCGCTTTCCCCTTTCGAGCCGCGTCTGACGTCTCCGCGACCGAACCTGGAATTACATCAATACCAAACAAAAGGTTACATATCAAGAACGACGCAATTCTCTAACGAAAATACCATAGCTCACAATCTAGGTACAACGTGCACAAAGTGCGCGGAACACACGCGAAAATCGCAAAAAGTCTACTAAAAAGTCGATTGGTCGCCCGACCAAACTAAAATCCGAACACTCAAAAATCCGCACTCACACATCCTAAAAGTCATAGGATATGCCAACAATATAATCTAGATATCGCAATCAATTCGCCACAAAAATTTACATAAAACCTAGTAAGCTAGAAATTGCAAATTTGGTGCAAACATCGACAATTTGCGACAAAGTGCACATATTATCACACAAATATCCAAATTAAACCATTAGAAAGCCACTACAATTAAATTAACCCCTTTACCATGCATCAAAACCCACATTCCATACACAAACCTTTTCTTGATTTTGGTAATTAGCAAAGCAAAGAAAATTTCACACAAGTTAACTTAGATTAGCAATACATCAAGCCACTTAAGCAAAGTAACCTTAAAGATTGGTTTAGTAATTAACTAGATATCTAATTAGCTTTAATTAACTAAATAATGGTTCCTAAAAACCCTAGTTTAACTCTAACCATAAACCTTTAAAAACTAGATTAGAATCTAACACTAAATTAACATTAGATTTTAGCCCAATTAGCAATTTAACCACTTAGATTAAGCTAACAAAATAACTAGATAACAAAATAGCTTAATTAATCTCTTAATGGTGATCTAAACCCTAAATTAATTTCAAACCACAAACTTTAAAAAAACTAGTATGCAATTAACACTAAAATTAACACTAAAACAATTTTCAAAGTTCTAATTAGCATACTTTAACTACAATGTAACCATTTGATTAGAAGTTATACCTCAAAAGTTCAAACCCTATGTTGCTAAAGCCTCCCAAGATGCCATCTTTCTCCAAGATTTGGGCCAATTTGGGTTTGAGAAGAGAGGGAATAAGGTTTTGCTTTGAAATTGTAAAGGAAATTGTTGATTTTTGTTGAATTTTAATGGATTTTGATGGAAATTTTGATGATGAAAAGAGATGGGGAAATGGAGAGGGAGTGGCTGCAGATTTTCAGCAGGAGAAGATGGGAGGAATGGTGTGGGTGTTGGGGGGAAAAAGTCCAAGTCAACCCCTCTCATTTCACTTTAAACCCATACCCAAAATAACATATTTTATTCCCTTTCCAAAACAATTTCCTCACATGAGTTAAAGTAAAAGGGAGGCAAGGAATTTTCATGACCTGCTGATGGTGGGGCCGGCCTAGAGGAAGTGGGGGTGAGTGTGAGTGGATACAAAAAGGTTTTATGCAAAAAGACCCCCCACAAGTCCAAAATTGCAAGTTTTAGCTTAAAATTCAATAAATTTCGTTTTCCATAATAAAAATTTGTTAAAACTTAAAATAAATTACTAAAAATTTATGTTACAACTAGATTTTAATTAACATGATTTTAAAGCTTAAATTTAGCCCATTTAAATTTGTATTTATCGCTAATTTAATGTATTTTCTTACCGGCTTAAAATAATATTAAAAATTGAAAAATTAGGGAAAATTTTTAAACGACCAGAATTTCATAAATAACTCATTAGCTACTAAAAACAAGCAATTACCTATCCATTTTAGGTATAATTAGCCCTAAACTGCAAAATAACAAAAAAGACGGTTTTCGGAAAAATACCGAATTTTCACCGATTTTCAGGAAAACACCAAAACGACTTTTCTTGGCGTTACAATCTTCCCCCCTTAAAGAAATTCGGTCCCCGAATTTAAAAAATATAACTACGCGTACCTTCAAAGAGATGGGGATATTTCTTCCTCATCTCGCCCTCGGTCTCCCAGGTAACCTCCTCGCTGCTCGGACTACGCCAAAGGACCTTGACGGTTGGTATAATCTTCGATCTCAACTTCTTCACCTGCCGATCCAGGATGGCCACCGGCTGCTCTGCAAAAGAAAGGTCGCGCTCTAGCTGGACTGTCGGGTGCTGAATCGCATGCGAAGGGTCATGAAGGTACTTGCGGAGCATTGAAACATGGAAGACGGGGTGAACATCGGGAAAGCTGGGTGGAAGGGCCAAACGATATGCAACAGCGCCGACACGCTCGAGGATCTCGAAGGGACCTACGAATCTAGGGCTAAGCTTCCCTTTTCGCCCAAAACGCATCACGCCCTTCATCGGAGAGACTCTCAGAAAAACATGATCGCCAACTGCGAACTCTAATCTGCGACGGCGCCTGTCTGCATAGGATTTCTGTCTGCTCTGAGCTGCCCTCATCCGGTCTCGAATCAACTGTATCTTCGCTGTCATCTTCTCAACAAGCTGCGGCCCCAAAATGCTGCTCTCGCTGAGCTCTGTCCAACAGACGGGCGATCTGCATCTCCTCCCATACAATGCCTCGAAAGGTGCCATCTGAATAGTATCCTGGAAGCTGTTGTTGTAGGAGAACTCCACTAGAGGTAAATGACGATCCCAGCTACCGCCGAAGTCTAAAACGCACGCTCTGAGCATGTCCTCGAGAGTCTGAATGGTCCGCTCTGACTGTCCGTCGGTCTGCGGATGAAACGCTGTGCTGAAGCTCAAACGAGTGCCCAAAGCCTCCTGAAGTCTCTGCCAAAGTCGGCTGGTGAACTGGGTGCCTCGATCTGACACGATACAAGTCGGTACGCCATGCAACCGCACGATCTCGTCGATGTAAAGCTGGGCATACTGAGCGAAGCTGAAAGTGGTCTTCACTGGCAGGAAGTGAGCCGCTTTCGTCAATCGATCTACGATCACCCAGATGGAGTCATACCCTCGACTGGTCCTGGGTAGACCCACAACGAAATCCATCGAAATCTGCTCCCATTTCCACTCCGGAATGGGTAACGGCTGTAGCTCTCCTGCGGGCCTCTGGTGCTCGGCCTTGACTTGCTGACAAGTCAGGCATCTCAATGCAAACTCCGCAATGTCCCTCTTCATCCCGTCCCACCAGTAGGTCTCTCTCATATCATGGTACATCTTGGTGGAACCGGGGTGGACACTATACATTGATCGGTGTGCCTCCTCAAGAATGTCGCGCAGCAATCCATCCGCATCTGGTATGCACAGTCTAGATCCATAGCGTAAAATCCCCTGATCGTCAATCATGAACTCGGAAAATCTGCCCTGTCCCATCTGTGCCATGATCTCTGAGCAACGGTCGTCACTGCGCTGTGCCTCATATATACGGTCAAGCAACTGTGGGCGTGCACGAACATGCGCGAGCTGTCCCCCTGTCTGAGTGAACTCGAACTCAACTCGGCTGTCACATAACATCTGCCAATCTGCTGATGACTGCCTCTGCACTACGCGCAAAAAGGATAGACTACCCCCGGGCCTCCTACTCAAAGCATCTGCCACCACATTCGCCTTGCTTGGGTGATATAAGATCTCGCAGTCATAGTCTTTCACCAACTCCATCCAACGACGCTGTCTGAGGTTCAGGTCTCGCTGCTGAAATATGTATTTTAAGCTCTTGTGGTCTGTGAATATTTGGCACGACTCGCCATATAGGTAATGTCGCCAAATCTTCAAAGCAAAGACCACTGCAGCCATCTCCAAATCATGAGTGGGGTAGTTCTGTTCATGCTTCTTCAACTGCCGAGAAGCATAAGCGATCACCCGGCCATGCTGCATCAATACGCATCCTAACCCCACTCGCGAAGCATCACAGTAGACCACAAATCCGCTTGATCCCGAAGGCAAAGATAATACCGGCGCCGTAGTCAAACAAGTCCGCAGCTGCTGAAAACTGCGCTCGCACTCCTCTGTCCAAACGAAAGGAACTCCCTTCCGGGTCAAACCGGTCAAAGGTGCAGCTATACGGGAGAAGTCCTGAAAAAAACGCCTGTAGTAGCCCGCCAGGCCTAGAAAACTACGGATCTCAGTAACCGATGTAGGTCAGGGCCACTGCTGAACAGCCTCAATCTTCTTCGGGTCCACACATATGCCGTCTCTCGTAACCACGTGACCCAAGAATCCGACACTGTCCAGCCAAAATGCACACTTGGAGAACTTTGCGAACAGCTGGTGCTCCCTCAGAGTCTGTAACGTAATCTGCAAGTGCTGCTCGTGCTCCTCTCTGCTCCGGGAGTACACCAAGATATCGTCGATAAACACGATGATGAACAAGTCAAGATACGGCCTGAATGTACGGTTCATCAAATCCATGAATGTTTCTGGGGCGTTGGTGAGTCCGAACGACATCACCAAAACCTCGTAGTGGCCGTAGCGCGTGCGGAAAGCTGTCCTCGGTATATCCTCCTGTCGAACTCGCAGCTGATGGTATCCTGATCGCAAGTCGATCCTCGAAAAATATCCCGCACCCTGAAGCTGTTCGAACAAATCATCAATGCGTGGCAACGGATATCTGTTCCGAATGGTAACTTTGTTCAGCTGGCGGTAGTCGATGCATAAGCGCAAACTTCCATCCTTCTTCTTGACAAACAGGACCGGAGCACCCCATGGAGAAACACTAGGTCGAATAAGCCCCTTCTCTAACAAATCCTGCAACTGATCCTTCAGCTCTCGAAGCTCTGCCGGGGCCATCCGATAAGGCGGTATAGAAATAGGCCCCGAGCCGGGAATCAAATCAATGCAGAACTCAACATCGCGCTCAGGCGGTAGCCCAGGTAGCTCATTGATTGTTATAATTCTTGTGATTGTAATAAATCAAATGAAATAGTAAAGAAATCACAACCAAAGATTATTTGACCGCAATCAACTACGGTGTCGGATTATAGTTAGTATGTGAGTGCGGATCGTCCACAGGGAAAGTGTAATCGTTCGTCTTTTGAATTAGATGAATTGAAACTTTAAAGAAAGAAACAAAACAATTCAAGATTTATAGTTGATGTTCAAGAATGAGAAAAACTAGATCTAAGAAAGCATTAAAAGATAGAATCAAGAATTGATCGTTTGTTGATTTTTCCAAACCAAATCTCAAGAATCGAAATGAGGCTCGTAGGAATCGATCGGATCTATAGATGTGATGTAATCTTTCAATTACGTATTCTTATCCTTCGATGAATTGATACTAGATCGATGATCATCGATGAGAATTAGGGATTTCTTGTGAAACTAGTGTTTCATCTTATCCCTTGTTCTTTCGTCGATGTCATTCGTATTCTAGCCTCTAGTAAATTCAAGAAGCGATCGTAGATCCCTAATTTCGAGCGATCGCAATCAAGAAAGCATCGCTACGAAACTAGGTCATCGATTCTTGAACTTGCTAGGGTTTACAAAACTCGTAGGACTTAAAAATAGTATTTAAATTTGTTACATCGTCATTCTATAATCGTCTCGACTCCTTAACGAGCGGAGTTTCACTCAAACATCACAACAAGAGCAACAATTACAAATTGAGATCTAATCATGATGCAAGAATTAAAAGAAAGCAAGATTAACGAATTTCACCTTTTATTTATATCAACAATTCCGTTACAATCACTCAAGAACTACAAGAGGAGGAACTTGATCGTCGACTTGGCTTCGCTCGTCTCCGTGGATCGCGGATCGGCTTGGATCACTTGCCCGATTGAAGATCGGCTCGGCTCCTAAAAGGTTGAAGGCTTCATGCTTGATTTGGTACTCAAGATCTTGGATTAGGAGTGGAATTAGGGTTAGGGTTTCGCACAAGCCTTGTCACGAGACTTGTGGAAGAAGATGATGAAAGAGGGAAAGATTATTTAACTAATGAAGAACTAATGATGAACTAATGAACAACAACCTCAACCCTTAGATTTAGGCTCTATTTATAGATAACTAACCCTAGGTCTAGGATTCAAATTCTAACTTTCCCTCCTAAAGTTTGTTGATGAAATTCAAATTTCCCTCCAAAAGTTTGTTAGATGAAATTCAAATTTCCCTCCAAAAGTTTGTTGGATGAAATTTGAATTTCCCTCCAAAATGAACTACCTCATTTGAATTTGAATTTTCCCTCCAAAATGAACAACTTTTCCCTCCAAAATGAACTACCTCATTTGAATTTGAATTTTCCCTCCAAAATGAGGTTGTTAGAAAGAATCTTCTAGAAAAAGTTTGTTGGAAGGAATATTCTAGAATGAGGTTGTTACAAGGAGGCTTCTAGAAGAAGGTTGTTATAAGGAGGCTTCTAGAAAAAGTTAGTTGGAGGGAGGCTTCTAGAAATAGGTTGTTAGGCCGAGCCTTCTAGATGAAGCCACGTGGAGTTTCTGGAGAGTTCTGGAAGCTTTGCCGTTAGAAATAAGCACATGGGGAAAATCTGCTTCTCTGCTGACGTCATCATGCCACGGATCCGCGGATGGAAGCGCCCATTGGCCTTGAATAAATTTCTGGAATTTTACTGCCGGATCACCAGACTTAGATTTGGTGTAATTTTTTATCAGCACTTTTGACAATTTGGCTCGGTTTCTGGAATTTCCTGCACAGACTTCGAAACAAGTGTTGCGCAAATACAGAAATGATGCGATGCCATGAAATGCGGTTAATTTCCCTTAAAGTGTCGGTTTAAAAGTCTAATACATGCAATCTCATATTTTGTGACAGATTTGCTAATATGTAGAATATGGATGCCGAACACTTCTAAATGTGTGCAATTGTTAGGGAAATTGCCGGCTAAAATATACAATATTTTCGACTGATCAAATACCCCCAAACTTAATTTCGATCGTCTCGAGCGAATGTTTTAGTAAAAAGAGAAGGAGAAAATAAAGAAAGAGAAAAACTAACTAGCACACTTTCGTAGGCAACACGATTGCACTGAGCACGTGCAACAAGCCTTTAAACCTCTAGGTGTCCCTAGTAGGAGGAGTGTTGTCTCCTGAGGGTTTTCAGCGGATTACACCCACAAAATCCAATAATAAAAGAAAGATCATGAATATTACATTTAAAGAAAAGAATTGTAAAAGAAAGACTTTGAAAATTAGGGTTTCCAACTAAGCTAGCTTTTCGGTTGTCATGAGCCCTATCTTAATGGTCATGAAAAAATGTTAGAAATCACGTCCTCCCTCAATAAAACATCGTCTTATTCTTCATTCCTATCTTTCATCCAAACATCGATCATATCACCCTGCGTGTGTGTAAAGACATCCCTACACCCGGAGAATTCAATTCAAGCTATCATACTCTTGCCCATCAACCTCAGTACTTTTTGATAAACGAGATTGCTTACACACTTTCATGCGACCGTTAATACTTCTTGAGGTACTAACCGACCGATTACTAATGTGCTTGCATGCTTGGTGTATTTTCCTAATCTTGCACCACCTCAGGCATAGCAGTGACTCCCAGACCAGTTGACCTTGGGGCACTAGGTGAAGAAGCACCCTTTTGCTATATATTTTTCTTGCCCTTGGTGATAACAAAACCAGTATCCATTTTTTTCACCACTTTAAAACACACTTTTCTTTTTTCCATACTGTTGGCTTTAAGACAAGAGCATTTCAAGGTATCCTCTACTATCCCAGGCTTTAAGATGTGTGTAAGTGCGAATAGCAGGGTAGCAACGTTCAAAATGTTTGGCTTCCAGAATAGAAACTATTTTTCAGACTTATTTTTATCCTCAGATTAGTGACGTCTTTCATCTTACTAACCCTTGGGACAACGGCTCATAACTACTTATTACTAGTTCGTATAAGAAAACTTCTAATTTTCTTAGTTTTCTTAAATTTTTCTAATCTCATGGATGTAATTGTTCACTATCTAAACTTTTATTATCTTATTTATGTACAAAAAATATTTTTATAGTTTTGAAAATTTTTAAATTTTTTATGGTTTTCGAAAAAAATGTTTTGTGCTTATGCAATGTATGATGCAAATGATGCGAAAATAAGCACAAACCTCCCCCAAACTTGTTTTCAACAGTGTCCTCACTGTTGCCTTCTGCTAAATCTCGAAAACCTGTAAGCTTGGGAGGAATTTATTAGTGGGGGCAAAGTATTTAAGTGAAGAACCTCCCTGAAACTTATTTTTGGCTCAAAATTTTGTAAAACTTTTATTTTCAAGAGCCAGATAATGTACCCCCCCAAACTTGAGTTATGCAATGTTAATCTTTTAAAATCACAAGTGGGGGTCAAAAATCTTTGGTCGATGCCAAGCTTTGCAAAGACCGAATGTCAACACCAACCATTCAAAAATTTTATCAATGCAGTGCTCGGGTTGGTGGAAAAAGAAGTGGGGAAAAGGTAAGTGGTGGAATAGAATATGTGTGCGTCTCATTTTGGAGAGACGATGCAGTGAATGTGATGGATAACTCGCATTCTTTTTACAGTTCAGAAGAAGGGGTGGAGGTTCAATTTCATTGATTGGGAGATGATTCATCTCAACACCCGTGTTATTTAAAAATGCGAGTTCATCAGCGAAGATTTCCTCAAAAGTTCCATCTATACCCCGAGAAATAATGTCATCACAAAGTACGAGATGATCTTCAGACTCTAAGAACAGTTCATAATCCGTGTTAATTGTTGACCCGGACATCTCGGTGGAAGATTCCGTATGTGTATGATACATAGTTGGGTCAAACAATAAAATATGAAAAGAGTCTAGATCGATATCAGGAGGATCATCAAATTCGCTGCTGTCGACATCCATTAAGTCGACAGAACATGCCTGAGCAATAGGTTCGGAGGGTACACTTCCCAACTTGTAAATGTTCAGCTCTATTGACCTATTCCCGAAAGATAGGGTCATAGAACCATTACGACAGTTGATTATAGCATTGGAAGTGGCCAAAAAGGGGCGACCTAAAATCACCGGAATTTGATTCCGTGGGTTCGCTACAGGTTGTGTATCAATTACAATAAAATCTACCGGGAATATAAATTCTCCGATTTTTATTAACACATCCTCCAGTTCACCCCTAGGTTTGGTGATTGATCGGTCAGCCATCTGGAGAGTGCAATTGGTTGGCTTCAACTCTCCGATTCCTAATTGCTCATAAACTGAGTATGGAAGCAAGTTAACACTAGCGCCAAGATCTAATAGAGCACGGTTAATGTGTTTTTCCCCAATAGAAACGGAAATAGTAGGATATCCAGGATCCTTACGTTTCCTCGGTAATTGTTGGGGGAAAGCCGTGTCTATTGTCTTTTCTATGAAAATCTTCTTAGGCACTGGATTCTTCCTCTTCCTAGTGCACAAGTTCTTAAGAGTTTTCGCATAGGACGGAACTTGTTGGATGGCATCTAGGAGAGGGATGTTGGTGTTTACTTGCTTAAAAATGTTCATAATCTTCTCCATATGTGGACTCAGTGTGTTAGCCCTTAACCGATTAGGGTAAGGTGCTTTAGCAATAAGCGCTGGGTCCATCATAGGAGAAGGAAGTGTGTGTGGAACAGATCCCGGAATAGAAGTGGGGATCGTCCGTGGAGGGGTAAAAGAGGTGGGCTGTAGTGGCGAGCCTTTTGGGAAATGGAGAATAGGCTCGGAAGAAGATGGTGGGGTAGAAGAACTGGGGTAAGAAGTGTGTGTGTGTGGAAAGGTCTCAGCCGGGGTGTTATTGATTGATTTATCAGTATCATCAAACTCTTCCCCAACGTGACGGTCAAGCACTTTTCCAGATCTCAACGTGATTGCATCCACATCATGTGAATAGCCAGAATTAGGTAAAGGTTGAGATGGAAATTTCCCTTTCTCTCGTGCACTCATTTCGGCTTTTAGTTGTGCAATTTGTTCTTCCATCGATTTGATGTTTTCATTTTGAGAGATAATGATCTTCATTACATTCTCGACGGAAGATTGCAAACTTGCCGTCCCTTGGATGGATTGTTTCATGAAAGTATCCAAGGTTTGTGCTAGTGCAGAGGTATTATCTGTACCGGTCAATTGCAAAAAATTTTCATGTGGTGAAAAAGTGTTGGCCGGATTTTTGAAATTTTTTGATTGGAAGGGGTGCTGACTCAATTGAAGCGGTGGCTGCTGTTGTGGTGAACGGACCCCTTGGAAATTGTTTTGGGTTGGAACCGTGTTTTGAAATTGTGATTGGTTCCAAGCAAAGTTAGGGTTATTCCTCCAACCCTGATCATATGTGGAGGAAGATGGATCGTTTCTAGGTCTTTGGAATGATGCATTGGTATGCTCATGACCTTGAAACGGACATTCTTCCGTCAAGTGAGACAGATCAGAACAACAACCACATACAGTTTTGGAGAGTGACATTTGACTTAGGATGGCGGCTAAAAATTTGTTTTCCATATTCTCAAGTTTCTTATTGATAGCTGCAATGTCAGCTTTAACTTCTATGGAAATATCATTGCCATCCCTAGACGATTGACTCACACCCTCCCACTGTAAAGATTTTTCAGCGAAATCTTCTAGAAATTTCCAGGCTTCCCCATCATTTTTGGTCATAAAATTGCCTTGACACATGGATTCAAGGGACTGTCTTGTGTAAGGAGTAATGCCCTTATAAATGATTCGGCACAATTCCCATCTCGGGATGCCGTGATGTGGACATTGGATTAACAGATCCTTGAAGCGGTCAAGACATTTTGAAAATGTTTCATTTGGAAGCTGGGTGAATTGATAGATTTCGCTACGGACTCGAGCTGTCTTTTGATGTGGGTAGAATTTCTTAAGGAATGCTTTGACGAATTCGTCCCAATTTGAAATGGAATGTGCGGTAGTGTTATATAGCCACTTCTCGGCTAAATCGCACAAAGTGAATGGGAGAAGACGAAGACGGAAAGCATCCACAGAAAGCTGTGAAGTACCCATCATTGCACATACATTTTCAAATTTCGTGATAAACACGTATGCGTCCTCAAACTCGAGACCGTGAAATTTTGGTAGAAGGTTGATGTATTGGGGTTTTATTTGAAAATTTTCCCCGTTGGCTGGTGGTGTGGAAAGACAGGTGGAAAGTGGGCTTCGTGTTGGATAGCACCTCTCTTGGAGAGAGATGCGAGGTGGAATCTGCGCACCAACGGACGGCGGCAGAGTAGTGGAAAGGAAATTCGATAGAGGTGGATCCATCGATGGTGTGGTGGTGGGTAAAAGAAAAGGTAAATGTAGAAATACCGACTTTTGGGTCGATGAGGGAAACGCGGACTAACGGGCACTAGAAACCCGTGTCCAGCCTATCTTGCACTAAAAAGGGTTAGTACAAGTGGCAGCGTGAATTTATAATTAGGGGAATGATATGAATGTGGTGTTTGTTTTGAAAAAGATACGGATTTTTGAAAAAAATGATGCAACAAAACAAATGCAACACACAAAACCCTAAAATCTAAGGGTCACCTAGGTCAAAGCTCTAGACCGCTCCTAACTGCCAAAAGACAAGTCGCAGGATAAATCCTCCACTGCCTCTTTGTCCCCCTGTGGCCGGATAAGTGCCAGGTAAGTGGGAAGGAACCACCACTACAGTGGGCCTAATTAATAACCACTAGCCTTAGACACACTCGCCTTAGGCACCACAGAAAAACGCAGATAAGCAATGAATTACCCACGGCCTTCTCTTGTCCTAATTGAGCGCGACGGTCCTTAGAGTCATCTCTAGATATTTTTTAATTAATGAGGGTAAATGCGGATGCAAGTTTTGCGATTTTTGGGGCCTAGGAAGGGTAATGAAATCCCCACCTAATTTGAATTTGGTTGTGCCCCTTAAATTTCCGTATTAATATGCAACAACCACAAGAATCAAAAACACGCACAAATTTTATTTTGCTTTGCGGCGCTGCGATTTATTTGCAAAGAAACCTGCACAAAATATTAGTTGGAGCAGAGAAAGAAGGAGATAAGAAAGTAAGTGTCTCACAGAGAAAAATTGGCACAGAGAAGAGCTGGAACCGCGGCACTTCCGCCGCAAATGCTGCCTATTGCCGCCCTTCCGCCGCGGAATTTTGGGATCAGTGTACAAAATTTTCTGTACAAGCTCCTGTTCACCTACACAGCTCTCTGGAATGCTCAGAAAAAATTTTCTCCAGCTCCAATGATTTCAGATTTTCTCGCAACAAATCACAACACACGTATTAGTGTTTGCACGAATTTAGATCTAAAAATTATGATGAAATAAATTGTTCAACTCAAATTTCAAAAATACGAACTATTAGCGCACTATCCCCGGCAACGGCGCCATTTGATTGTTATAATTCTTGTGATTGTAATAAATCAAATGAAATAGTAAAGAAATCACAACCAAAGATTATTTGACCGCAATCAACTACGGTGTCGGATTGTAGTTAGTATGTGAGTGCGGATCGTCCACAGGGAAAGTGTAATCGTTCGTCTTTTGAATTAGATGAATTGAAACTTTAAAGAAAGAAACAAAACAATTCAAGATTTATAGTTGATGTTCAAGAATGAGAAAAACTAGATCTAAGAAAGCATTAAAAGATAGAATCAAGAATTGATCGTTTGTTGATTTTTCCAAACCAAATCTCAAGAATCGAAATGAGGCTCGTAGGAATCGATCGGATCTATAGATGTGATGTAATCTTTCAATTACGTATTCTTATCCTTCGATGAATTGATACTAGATCGATGATCATCGATGAGAATTAGGGATTTCTTGTGAAACTAGTGTTTCATCTTATCCCTTGTTCTTTCGTCGATGTCATTCGTATTCTAGCCTCTAGTAAATTCAAGAAGCGATCGTAGATCCCTAATTTCGAGCGATCGCAATCAAGAAAGCATCGCTACGAAACTAGGTCATCGATTCTTGAACTTGCTAGGGTTTACAAAACTCGTAGGACTTAAAAATAGTATTTAAATTTGTTACATCGTCATTCTATAATCGTCTCGACTCCTTAACGAGCGGAGTTTCACTCAAACATCACAACAAGAGCAACAATTACAAATTGAGATCTAATCATGATGCAAGAATTAAAAGAAAGCAAGATTAACGAATTTCACCTTTTATTTATATCAACAATTCCGTTACAATCACTCAAGAACTACAAGAGGAGGAACTTGATCGTCGACTTGGCTTCGCTCGTCTCCGTGGATCGCGGATCGGCTTGGATCACTTGCCCGATTGAAGATCGGCTCGGCTCCTAAAAGGTTGAAGGCTTCATGCTTGATTTGGTACTCAAGATCTTGGATTAGGAGTGGAATTAGGGTTAGGGTTTCGCACAAGCCTTGTCACGAGACTTGTGGAAGAAGATGATGAAAGAGGGAAAGATTATTTAACTAATGAAGAACTAATGATGAACTAATGAACAACAACCTCAACCCTTAGATTTAGGCTCTATTTATAGATAACTAACCCTAGGTCTAGGATTCAAATTCTAACTTTCCCTCCTAAAGTTTGTTGATGAAATTCAAATTTCCCTCCAAAAGTTTGTTAGATGAAATTCAAATTTCCCTCCAAAAGTTTGTTGGATGAAATTTGAATTTCCCTCCAAAATGAACTACCTCATTTGAATTTGAATTTTCCCTCCAAAATGAACAACTTTTCCCTCCAAAATGAACTACCTCATTTGAATTTGAATTTTCCCTCCAAAATGAGGTTGTTAGAAAGAATCTTCTAGAAAAAGTTTGTTGGAAGGAATATTCTAGAATGAGGTTGTTACAAGGAGGCTTCTAGAAGAAGGTTGTTATAAGGAGGCTTCTAGAAAAAGTTAGTTGGAGGGAGGCTTCTAGAAATAGGTTGTTAGGCCGAGCCTTCTAGATGAAGCCACGTGGAGTTTCTGGAGAGTTCTGGAAGCTTTGCCGTTAGAAATAAGCACATGGGGAAAATCTGCTTCTCTGCTGACGTCATCATGCCACGGATCCGCGGATGGAAGCGCCCATTGGCCTTGAATAAATTTCTGGAATTTTACTGCCGGATCACCAGACTTAGATTTGGTGTAATTTTTTATCAGCACTTTTGACAATTTGGCTCGGTTTCTGGAATTTCCTGCACAGACTTCGAAACAAGTGTTGCGCAAATACAGAAATGATGCGATGCCATGAAATGCGGTTAATTTCCCTTAAAGTGTCGGTTTAAAAGTCTAATACATGCAATCTCATATTTTGTGACAGATTTGCTAATATGTAGAATATGGATGCCGAACACTTCTAAATGTGTGCAATTGTTAGGGAAATTGCCGGCTAAAATATACAATATTTTCGACTGATCACTCATCAGGGAAAACATCAGGGAACTCACAAACAACCGGGACCCGGTCCAACGGAACCTCTGCAGCTCGAGTATCACAAATATACACTAAGAATCCCTGACATCCCTTCCGCAAGAACTGACCAGCGCGAAGAGACGAAATTAAGCTGGGAAGGGTGACACTGCGGTCTCCCTGAATAACAAGGACTGGCTCTCCCGGAAAGCTAAATATGGCTGCCTTCTCACGGCAGTCCACCGAAGCATAACAAGTGGCTAGCCAATCCATGCCCAGAAGCACATCAAAGTCCAACATATCGAGGAGAATCAAATCAACCGATGAATCCCTCTCCCCGATACGAACGGAACACAATCGAAATACAAAACGAGCGACAAACGACTCGCCTACCGGAGTAACAACAACAAGCGGATGATCTAACAATGACGACTCACGGCCCAACATTGGTGCAAAGTGTGTAGAGACGTACGAATGTGTGGAACCTGGTGTAGGGTTCCTGGGCATACTAATGAGGTCTCACAAGGCATCAACCATGCCAATTTCAAATTTTAACGGTGCCGGGAAACCCTAACAAGATCGTTGGCTAGATGTTTAGGCGACAAAACTAACTAGTTAACACTTAACTAAAAGAATACGGAAATACAACCTTTGTAGATCCGGTGCTCCACCTCCATAGCT
Organism: Agapanthus africanus; assembly: GCA_030015575.1. NCBI lineage: Eukaryota > Viridiplantae > Streptophyta > Magnoliopsida > Asparagales > Amaryllidaceae > Agapanthus > Agapanthus africanus. The sequence continues at coordinate 245,902,012 of JASDDO010000004.1, read as the reverse complement.
CCGCAACGAAGTCCCTTCGCTGTCCAAATGAATTCCCGGGCTCTAGCGTCGGCTTCGTCGGAGAAATGGCGAGCTAGGTCGTCGATGTCTATGCCGAAGATGATCTACGTCGAAGCATCACTAGATCAAGCTCCACCTTCACCTAGCCATGAAAACTTGTGAAGGAAACACACTCTACTACTTGGCAAGAGGTAGAAGATGAAGAAATAGGAAGTGGGTAGACTTTAGAATTGGATTTCTCACTCTAATTCATCACTTGCCATTGATGGAGGCAAGCTTTCTTCACTTGAAGAAATGAAGAAGAAGAAGAATAATGTTATGATAAGTTAATTCCAAAAAGAAAAATAAAAGAATACTTATCATAACCAAACCATGGTCAAGTGTAGAGAATAAATCATGGTTAGTGGGATGGTTAGGGTTAAGCATGAGACAAAATGGTCACTTGGTCAAAGTCTTCATGAAGCTTCAAGAAAGAACAAAGAAAGCCACCATTTTTCTCTTTTTCTTTTCTTTTTCCAAAAGAATAAATAAATGAATAAAATGAATAAGGAAATAGTAAACCCTAACCATTTCATTAACCAAGGTTTAATTCTTTACACTTAACCAAAAGGCATGTATCATCAAACATGATACAAGCAAGTGCACAAAATCATATCGCATATGCAATGCGCACATCCGAGTGAGAAAATCCATTTAAAGTGAACCGATACTAGTTAATGCAAAGTAATATATCAAATATATAATTATGCATTAAATCATTAAATCAACACTTGATTTAACGATCCGGTCATGTCGCATATAACCGACTAATATCAGCAGTAACAACTTATCGAATCAACACTTGATCCGATAACCCGGCTATATCACATATAACCGATCAATGTCACATATCACGAGAATCGAATACAGTATCACATACTGGTATCATTCTCGGTCCCGCACATATCTCATATGCGCTCCTATTTCGTTTCGCTTGAGCCAGGAAACCTCTGTGTAGGACTCTAAAGACTCGTCAATACGCCGGCAGCAGGTGATGATCATATCAAACACCCACAAGCCGCAAGCGGTCTGCTAAACGTAACTGCCACCCGGGTATTGAGCGATCAGAAGATCGACGAGCAAGCCCGCTCACACTCCAGTGAATCCAACCAGTAACACTACCCGCACAGTCCGGTCTGTTCGTCTGATATGTCGCATATCTCGCCTAGGGGTGGTTAACGTCAGACCCCAATAGCTCAATAAGTCGTGTCGATATGAGGTCTATAACAATTCGAGAAACTACTGGTAACACTTACCAGTAAATCTCAGCAACCCTGGCCAGGGATTTCCTGTTATAGCCAATCGAACACAGCGCAACATCAACCCCCTATACCGGGAGAGACGAATCCCCTCCTATCGCTCATTGCCTCCATGTGACTCGGGACTGTACCCAAAAACCACCGTTTTGCACGCCCTCTTGGACGTGGTAAGATGGAAATCAAAGCACAGTGGGAACCACACAAGACTCTATGACGATCTCGGGTCAACAGACTACTCTGTACCAGTGTCACCAGAGAACTGCCATCTGACGTGAGGTATAATACCATCTGGGAGTTCTCGGCGAGTCCGTCCAGTGTACCCAGTCTCTACTGAGCACCCGTATATCATCTCTGATGTCAAACACCGATGGATATGGGATCATCCATCTCCCATATGTATGGGTCGAGAAGGTATACGCTAGTCTACAATGGTATATCGATGCCCCGTCTCGATACACCCACGACTAGGGACTTTGAAGGATGTACTTATGGACTACCATGTCCCCACTAGTATGATCCGTATCATAGTCCAGGTAGTCAAGTACACATCCTAAGGGCTTTACCAACATGTAACAGGGAGACAATCAGTATACACGTTAAGGTAAAGAGTAACCAGATAGCATACTATCATGTCGAGCAAGAAAGTCCTCCCTATATATGTCCCAGCATCCACTACAATATACATCCTATGTACAATAATGGCCTCTAGGGCATACATATAACTAACAATCTCCCACTTGCACTAGGGCCATCTGTAGCAGTGGTTGTAGTATCTCATACTCAACCATCCCATAAAAATCTCTCTCTGGGAATAGGCCTTCGTGAGTGGATCCGCCGTGTTGTCCTCTGAGTCTGCTCTCCTAACCTCGATCAGCCTGGAGATCAACCATCTCCATGATCAGGTGATACTGCCTTAGAATATGTCTGGATCACTGATGGGACGGGGGTTCCTGGCATAAGCCACACCTCCATTGTCACACAATGGTAGGAACTAAGTTCATCTCATGAACTATTATACATCCAAACAGACTCTTTGGTAGCATCTTAAGTAGCGATGTATCCTGCCTTTATCGTCTAGTATGTCACGGTATCTAGCTTGGAACTCTTCCAACATACCGTCCCTTTTCTGAGGGTAAAGACAATGCCTGCGACTGACATTCAGTCGTCTTTATCATCCTGGAACACTTCCAGTGATTCTCCCCAGGATCGATTGATACCATCTCACTACTACTAGTGAGTATCCTAACATCCAATTAGATCTATCTCATAGATCCAAAATCCAGGATTTAGTAGGTATCACTTTGATCCTATATGGAGAATCTTTGTGATAAACGGAGATTGATCGAGCGTAGCATAGGAAACTCTTTCCCTATCAAGAGTATGTCATCCACGTACTCTACGAGGATCACCACCATACTCCCTACTACCTTTTTGTATATACAAGGTTCATCTACCATTTTGAAGATGTCAAACTCTTTGACTACTTCATCAAAACAGATGTTCCAACTCCGCGATGCCTGCTTTATCCTATAAAGCATCTTGCACACGTTTCCGCTGCTCCCACTGTCTGCGAGGCCCTCTGGCTGTGTACTTATAGACGCTCTCTTCTAAAACATTATTTAGAAAAGCAGTCATGACACCCAACCACCAGATATCGTAGTCATGGTATGTAGCCGTGGCAAGTAGGATCTGGATGGACTTAAGCATAGGCACTGAAAAGGTTTCATCATTATCCACGCCTGGTCAATGATGCAAACCTTTAACAAGTCTAGCTTTGAAAGTCTCAACTTTTCCATGTACACCAAGTAATCTTCTCAAGATATACTTGCTCCTGATGGGGATTTAACCCTTCAGATATAGCAACCAAAGTCCATACTTTGTTGGTGTATAAGGATTCCATCTCAGATCGCTAAGCATCCAGCCATTCTTACAGAGTCTCACTCCTGATGGCCAGCTCGAAACTAGTTGGGTCATCATCTCATGATGCAATCATCGCTCCCACTGTCATAGAGAAACCGAAGTATCTCTCAGGTGGGTGAGGAGCCCTACTAGATCGGCAGAGAGGCTGAGGTTCGTTGGAATCTACTGAATCATTTGGTTCTACCAAATCATCTGCTGTAGTTTGTATAGCTGGAACCTTTCCAGTTCTACATAACTGATGTTGCCTCGAGCTTGTCCGGATTTTGCTTTTAGACATAGGCCGGACAACCCCAAATCTTAACTATCTTAAGAGATGGGTTCTTCCCTTTCCATATCATATATGAAGTGGTAGGCAACTGATTTGATTCGAACCCTATCCAATAGGTATGCAGCTTCATAAGTGCATAACCCCCAAAAGGAAATAGGTAACTCAGTAGTACTCATCATAGAGCACACCATATCAAATAGGGTGTATCTGCTCCGCCCCGATATACCATCGTGCTATGGTGTATACAGAGGAGTAATTCTGAGAGAGAATCTCATTCTCCTTTAAAATAGTCCAGGATTTCCGTGCTCAAGTATTCTCCTCCTTGATCTCATCAAAGGACATAATACTTTTACCCGTATTTTGGTTCTCTACTTCTCGCTTATATTCTGTGAATATCTCAAAAGGTTCGGACACATGTTTCAACAGGAACATATGACTGAATCTTGAGAGATTATCAGAGAATATAATGAAGTATAAAGAATCAGTCCTGGCATGTGTAGACAGGAGACCTTGCATACATCATTATGTATCAGTCCCAAGAGTTCACTAACTCTTTCTCTGTTTCTAGTAAACGGAGCTATGGTCATCTTATCTTTGTGACATGAATGGCGAGTTTCACAAGATGTAAATTCAAACTGATCTAAATATGCATCTTTATGTTACTTAAGCTAGTCGGGTCGCATTGATATGACCTAGTCTACAATGCCTCAAGAAGGATTCGTTCATTTCTGAACTCTTCCTCTTGTGTGTGATCCGTATACTAAGAACTGTAGTTTGATTTAGAACATTAATGCTTTTAGATAACGTGCCTGAACTGATCAACTTTTGATACAGGAAATGTTCAAAACATTATCCAACAATTCAAAATTTTATCATTTCTTTACTAATAAAGAGACTGATATGATTTTGTATATCAGGTTCGGTATCTAATAGCATTCGTTCAAAATCAATGTATTGGTAATACAGGGTGACAGTTGTTGGAGATAGTGCCCTCAGAGTCAATTATTATATCACAGGTACGTGATTGCAATGATTGATGGAGGACCTATCCCGGTAGGACAGTCTTACTCGAGATGATAGTATGCTATCTGGTTTACCTTTATCATCGTGTACGGTTTTAGGTGACCTGACAAGTCGCTATTACACGTTGATAGAGCCCCTAGGATTCTTGCTTGACCGCCAGCAGTATGAGGGCGATCATATAAGTGGGAGCTGGGGTCTATAAGCATATCCTTAAATGGTCCCTAGTCGTGTGAGTTTCGAGACAGGGCATCGATACTCCATAGTAGACTAGTGTATACAGTCGAGACCCCGACGAGGGGCGGTGGCCGGTCTCACAAGCCACTGGTGTCAGTTGGTTCACCTAAGATGTATACAGGTGCTCATTGGGTTATGAGTACACCGGACAGGACTCGCCGGGAACATGCTAGTTGGTCATATACCAGACGTCAGATGGCAGTTCCCTGGTGACATGTGTGCAGGTTAGTTCATCGACCTGGGGATCGTCATTTGTCTCGTGTGAGTTCCCACTGTACTTTGATTACTACCCTACCACGGCTCAAAGGAGTCGTGCAAACAGGTTTTAGTTGGGTACAGTCCCGAGCCACATGGAGGCAGTGAGCGCATCTTCAGGGGTTCGTCTCTCCCGGTATTGGGGGTGAGGTCGTGCTGTGTCTAGGAGAGCCATTACACGAAGCCCTCGGCCGAGGCAAGGAGATTTACTGGTAGGTATTCCAGTAGTATCTCAGGGTGTTCTGGGCTACACTCCGACACGACTTGTACCGCTTTTGGGGGTCTGACTTTTACCAACCCCCTAGGCCCGCCATGCGATGCTCATAGACGAACGGACCGGACTGTACGGATATTGTCACTGACAGGCTCAGTAGGGTTGTCAGGCTGAGTTCACTCACAGACATCCCTTTTAGTCAATACCTGGTAGCCCGTTACGTATTGGCTTATACCTCTGACGTGCTAGTGGTTAAATCCACAACCAAGGTGTTGACGAGTCTTTAGAGTCCCCCACATTCAGTTACTCAGCTTTCGGGCGAAAGGTTGTAGAGGCCGTATGGAGATATGGCAAGGTCCGATCAGATACGTGCGGTATTGCACGGATCAGGATCGGACAATTTGTACTAAAGGCCGTATGGTTATATGGCAGGGTTCGATCAGATACGTGCGGTATTGCACGGATCAGGATCGAACAGATATTACTAGCCGGCTTTGGTTTAAGCCGGATCCTAGTATAGTACAGTGTAGACTTTGTCTCATTGCATTTGTATTTCGGTCGAAATACAAATGCGGGTGTGTATGCACAGTATCGGGGTTTTCCTGTAATTTATTACGGGACCAGTTTTCTGGAGTTGCCAGTTTGCTTTTCGTTTCGGCCGATTTCCATTGTTCCGTTCATTGGCCGAAGATTGGTGGAGGAGGGCTTATTTGCATTGTTGCAAATAGGCATTTGTGGAGGGGGTCTTTGCAATTTGTTGTATCATGATAGCCATACCTTTTGCCTTGACTTCTTGACTTTGTTTTTTCATGATGGCTTGACTTTGGATCATCATGGTTGTTGATGATGAGGTTGGTGGTAGGTGGTTGAGTGTTGGTTTTGCTTTGTTATCATGTTCTTTCATGATTCCCTTTTGCATTATTGTTCCACTCACTCCCTCTTTGGATGGCTCTCTCATTTTCTATCCCTCCTCCCTCTCACTCTCACTCTCCTCTCTCTTCATGGCCGGCCAAGCATGGAGGAGGGGTGGCCCATTTTTGTAGTAGGGATTTTTGCTCTCTAGTTGCTAGAAAAATCCCCAAGTTCCTCCACATAATTCTTGTATCATACCTCCACCAAAATGGCACCTCCATGAACCCCAAATGAGACACAAGTTCTACTATACATTCTACAGCAAATCTTGGGCACGTCGAGTAGCCGGCTTCGTGCCCGAGTTGCCTCGGCATTGAGGTGGGAGCCCGTAAAAGAAGTAGGCGATGTGGTGCACTTCCGGCGACGAGGAGGAGACGAGACATTCCGCAGGAGGTCGGGACGACGACGAGAAGACCGGAGGACTCGGATCTGTCGGTATACTTCTCTTCCCTATCTTGTTAGTAGCTTAGACTTGTTAATGGTTACGATCCGGATATTTAGTGCGCGGGGGTACCGGTTGCTAAGTCCGCAAAATTAAAGTTTATCACCGCTTCCGCATTCCGGCGTCGGATTGACGGCCGGGGCGCCGCCGTGCACTTACAGACAGTGACCAACAGACTTGGCTGCAACACTTGCCCCGTTTTCTGCCTCATGAAACTTATCACCCGTTCTCAGTTCTTTACCTGTCTGTAGCCCATGTAACAGATTACATATCTGGGATCCTGATCCGGTATCATATACCCAGGACGTAAAGGACATTGAGAAACAGTTCTGTATAAAGAACACACCCGAAGATGATGCATCAGCATGCACTCTCTTCGTTTGGGTGGCATGGGAATCTTGGTATTCCCCAATTTCCTGCTCTGTCTTATAACAATTATAAGTTGGAGCGGGACCAACGTTCCCCAGCTCAGTATAACAAGCGGGTTCGGTCAATATATCCGTTTTATTATCTTGATTAAGGCGTGATATGGTCGCTACCTGGAGAGAGAGAGAAGAAATCACTCAGCGTGCGCTCTTTCAAGAATAGATTGGTTATTATTTTATCTAATCAGGATGGCTCCCACTGCTTTTTATCAAATCTTCCTTCAAACCCTAAAAGGAAAGACTAGCCGGGATTAATTACATACTACAAGTTCGCCAATCTTTCAGCCAGGCCAGTGTCGGTACTTTGAGGGAGGTCCCCCGTGCTATCGCACGAACCTAATTAATGTAAACCTCGTTTTCCCAGAGGCGTAACCCCATTGACACCTTTCTAGACACCTACTTGATCGGCTAATTGTAATGTATAAAACTCTCCCAGGAGTAACAATTACTCGCAGCGGGTATCGGGATCCAACTATCTCATAGAAGGTATGCAATCTCATTGCAAATTTCAACACTTGAAATTCCCGATAATATTTTGCCCCTAGCGTGCTATGACCTTGACGAAAGCCAACAAACCATAGCCCGCTAGTCAAGTTCAACCCGTACATTTCTTGATCGAATTAAACTCGCCCGCACGACCCTTGGCGAAAGCCAACAAAGCCGCACGACTACCCTAATCCAATCGCATCGTATGCTAGCAGATAAGCAGCATATAGCTACCGCACACTGCACCTTGACGAAAGCCAACAAATGCAGCACGAATACTATATACAACTTATCTGTAATGACGGAGGGCTACGACAGGTTTTTCTGAAAACCTATTGCGTAATGAACTTGATATCGTTGTAGAATCAAATGATTTTAAAATGGAGTGTTTTTGAGGCTTTTCTAGTTTTGCTAAAGGAGTCACTCCCGGTGAAGGGATCGTCGGTCCTTTCCTCGTCGAATGAGGTGCGGGATATATCATATATATCACTGTGCAAAGCAAAAACACTTAAAAGCAATCAAAAGACAAACCGAGTGTGTAGCATCTGCCAGTTATTGCTAAAGGAGTCACTCCCGGTGAAGGGATCTCGGTCCTTTCCTTATCGAATAAGGTGCAGGATATATCATATATACCTCTGTGCAAAGCAAGAACTGTAGCTACCCGTTTTACTTTGAAATTCGATTCTACAACATCTTTAGGTTTCTTTTATTTCATTAATCTCATTAATGAAGTCCCATCATTTAAGTACCTAAACATCACAGATAAATACGACGTACACTTATGCCATCCGCATTCGCCTCGATGTCCCCTCGTGCACCGTTAGGTTAGGTAACTAACGGCAGAGCAGGGCAGGGCTAGCGCGGGTGTAAAACATAAGTAACGCCTATATAATATATCATATATACTATATACTGTATCTATCACAGAACATCACATGATCACATCACAGATATCGCAGCAGAAGAATCATACGAAATATTGGATATACTAGGACGTCCGTGTTTTCAATACGAGCCAGTACAAAACAGGGATTCCACGGTCGTGATGAATAGCCAAACCCACACCCTTAGACCCCTACGAGAGCGGCAAGCAACCCTACCAATTCTAGAGTTAGGAGACCAAGACTCGACTCTTCGAGTTGGTCTCCCACTGGACTCCAGAACCCGGTTACTTGTGCCCTCCTCCTTGGGTCTATCCTAGTGCGGAAAAGTAAATAATATACAAAGGGTGACATCTTCCGCAACCTGGAAGTGCCCCAATAAAAGAATATTACATACAAGTTTTTACATGAATGAAAATGAAAAACACTCATCTCACATAAAACCCCCCGGCTATTCATACACGACGATCCAATATAACATATCCAGCAACACATAACATCACCTGCCATCAACGTAAGTAAATATGCACATCCCAATTGTCGTTGACATATAGCAACGAAACCGGCGATATCACATATTACACTTACGGTCACAGAAAAGAAAGTGTAAAACTACAACAGTTGGAATCCGCAACCATCTCAGACATCGCATGCCTGACCAAATGAATTACTTAGACATCGCATGCCTAACAATTATAAACCCCGCATTTTAGTCTCAAAATCGAAAACTCTTTTCAATATCAAGTCGGGCAATTCAACAAGATTCCCGACATCCTGATCGAATGCTCGTCGCAAACTTTAGTAGACGGCCGCACCCCTAATACCGTCGACGAAGTGTACCAAGGCGGAACACCGCCACCGCGAGCACCCAAACGGATGCTTTCGGCGACGGGGTTCTCCTACAGTCACTTGGTCGGGGCAATGGGGTGTAGCTGTCTATTAAGTTTACCCGGCGAGTATCCGCGTACGCTACGTGATTGCGACGGACTTTTGATCACATCAAAATTCCGTGGCAACCGATCAAGTGAGACTAAACTGCTATGTTTATAACATTCATTCAGTTATCTCATAACTTATTGTGAATTCCAATTATTGTATCCCATTCCGGATAAATAGAAAATGCTAAACTTTTCGATCGAACAATCGAACACCCAAGTTTTCCCGATACAGCTCAACACATGAAATAAGTCTAACAACATTCAGTTCGTGCCTCAGTACCAACGGTCCAGCCGTAGAACGGTCAAGCCAACGCCTCACATGTGGCACGCCGTACTGCCCCAAACCCGAAGGTTCAAAGGGCAGTTCAAGACGGTCACATAATCGAGTTAAGGTTTGTTGTCTTCTAGAGGGTCCATCGCGTTACTTGCACTACTTAGAACGTCGTTAAACTACGGAAAAATCCAACACTTGGAAATTTCCCGACAGGGGAAAAATTGGGTATTTATATCCGGTCGAACTTTTTAACATATTCTAAAATTTATCCGGAAAGCCACACTGACAAAATTTGATAATCCGATCGAATCTTTGATTCCCAATACAACCCCAGAATACTCTTCTGTAGAGTCACAATAAAAATACCCCAGAAAATACAGCATTAAATTATATGAGTTACTGTGCAGAAATAATCAAACAAGGGAACAGTACGGCCGCGGAACCGCCGCACCATGCATAGCACGTGCCGCGGTTCCGCGGTGGAAACGTCGATTTAGCCCCTCGTATTTCACAGTAATTCAAATAACACCCTGCTCATTTTTCTGCATATTTTTAATTGACAAAAATCCAAAATTTTAGAAAATTTCCAGAGAGCATTTTGGGTTGGGGTTTCGGGTTCGTTCGGAATTCAAACGTCGTCTAGACTTCGCCTAAGGCTCTAGCTAGGCTCTGATACCACTGTAGGGTTCCTAGGCACTCTCAGGAGGTCTCACAAGGCATCGACCATGCCAATTTCAAAAATCTATGTGCCGAGAAACCCGACTACGGATCGTTGGCTAGAAATCTAGGCGAAAAAAGAAATCTAGTTAACAACTTAACAAAAAGGAAACGGAAATACAACCTTTGTAGATCCGGTGCTCCACCTCCATAGCTCCGCAACGAAGTCCCTTTGCTGTCCAAATGAATTCCCGGGCTCTAGCGTCGGCTTCGTCGGAGAAATGGCGAGCTAGGTCGTCGATGTCCATGCCGAAGATGATCTACGTCGAAGCATCACTAGATCAAGCTCCACCTTCACCTAGCCATGAAAACTTGTGAAGGAAACACACTCTACTACTTGGCAAGAGGTAGAAGATGAAGAAATAGGAAGTGGGTAGACTTTAGAATTGGATTTCTCACTCTAATTCATCACTTGCCATTGATGGAGGCAAGCTTTCTTCACTTGAAGAAATGAAGAAGAAGAAGAATAATGTTATGATAAGTTAATTCCAAAAAGAAAAATAAAAGAATACTTATCATAACCAAACCATGGTCAAGTGTATAGAATAAATCATGGTTAGTGGGATGGTTAGGGTTAAGCATGAGACAAAATGGTCACTTGGTCAAAGTCTTCATGAAGATTCAAGAAAGAACAAAGAAAGCCACCATTTTTCTCTTTTGCTTTTCTTTTTCAAAAAGAATAAATAAATGAATAAAATGAATAAGGAAATAGTAAACCCTAACCATTTCATTAACCAAGGTTTAATTCTTTACACTTAACCAAAAGGCATGTATCATCAAACATGATACAAGCAAGTGCACAAAATCATATCGCATATGCAATGCGCACATCCGAGTGAGAAAATCCATTTAAAGTGAACCGATACTAGTTAATGCAAAGTAATATATCAAATATATAATTATGCATTAAATCATTAAATCAACACTTGATTTAACGATCCGGTCATATCGCATATAACCGACTAATATCAGCAGTAACAACTTATCGAATCAACACTTGATCCGATAACCCGGCTATATCACATATAACCGATCAATGTCACATATCACGAGAATCGAATACAGTATCACATACTGGTATCATTCTCGGTCCCGCACATATCTCATATGCGCTCCTATTTCGTTTCGCTTGAGCCAGGAAACCTCTGTGTAGGACTCTAAAGACTCGTCAATACGCCGGCAGCAGGTGATGATCATATCAAACACCCACAAGCCGCAAGCGGTCTGCTAAACGTAACGGCCACCCGGGTATTGAGCGATCAGAAGATCGACGAGCAAGCCCGCTCACACTCCAGTGAATCCAACCAGTAACACTACCCGCACAGTCCGGTCTGTTCGTCTGATATGTCGCATATCTCGCCTAGGGGTGGTTAACGTCAGACCCCAATAGCTCGATAAGTCGTGTCGATATGAGGTCTATAACAATTCGAGAAACTACTGGTAACACTTACCAGTAAATCTCAGCAACCCTGGCCAGGGATTTTCTCTTATAGCCAATCGAACACAGCGCAACATCAACCCCCTATACCGCGAGAGACGAATCCCCTCCTATCGCTCATTGCCTCCATGTGACTCGGGACTGTACCCAAAAACCACCGTTTTGCACGCCCTCTTGGATGTGGTAAGATGGAAATCAAAGCACAGTGGGAACCACACAAGACTCTATGACGATCTCGGGTCAACAGACTACTCTATACCAGTGTCACCAGAGAACTGCCATCTGACGTGAGGTATAATACCATCTGGGAGTTCTCGGCGAGTCCGTCCAGTGTACCCAGTCTCTACTGAGCACCCGTATATCATCTCTGATGTAAAACACCGATGGATATGGGATCATCCATCGCCCATCTGTATGGGTCGAGAAGGTATACGCTAGTCTACACTGGTATATCGATGCCCCGTCTCGATACACCCACGACTAGGGACTTTGAAGGATGTACTTATGGACTACCATGTCCCCACTAGTATGATCCGCATCATAGTCCAGGTAGTCAAGTACATATCCTAAGGGCTTTACCAACATGTAACAGGGAGACAATCAGTATACACGTTAAGGTAAAGAGTAACCAGATAGCATACTATCATGTCGAGCAAGAAAGTCCTCCCTATATATGTCCCAGCATCCACTACAATATACATCCTATGTACAGTAATGGCCTCTAGGGCATACATATAACTAACACCTGGGTCAAATAACACCCGTGCGTCGAAAGAACAAACTGGCAAGGTACCTGTCACAACAGTATTGGATGCCTGCGCATCCTGCGGTGTCAAAGCAAAAACTCGGGCCTGTCCTCTACCAATAGCGGGCTGACCTCGACTTCGGCCTCTGCCTCCTCGTCCTCTCTGAATAGGACCGCCGCGTCCACGGCCTCTGGGTGCACCTAACTGGCGTGGAGCATCGCCGGTGGTAGGATGTAGGGCTCTCTGAGGAGGGGGTGGTGATGGTGGTAGGGTCACATGCGGAACTGTCGCTGCTCCCTGTCGTCTCGCCGGACAGTCTCTGACAGGATGGTGTGGACTCCCGCACCCAAAACACCCTGGCGACGGCTGCTGCCCCTGGGGATAAGAACCATATAGCTGTCCCCGTCCAAATCCTCTGCCAGGCCTATCTCTCGGAAAAAATCTGGCGCGCTGCCTCTGAGACGGTACATCGGTGCGAATCCTCTTCGGCCCAGAAACGGCCGAAGTCTGTGATATGCATGCCTCCATCCGTAATGTCGTATCCATAGCAGCTGAATAAGTGTCGTAGTGCTAGGCGCCAATGGTAAGATATAGCTGGGCATCAAGTCCCTGTACGAACCTCTTCACCATCTTCTCTTCGGTATCCACCAAATACTGAGCATATCGGGATAACTGCGTAAACTGGATGTCATACTCAGACACCGTCATCCCAGGTGTCTTGACTAAGGCCTCGAAACTGCGAGCTCTGGCGTCACGAACGCTCTCTGGAAGGAAACGAGCTAGAAAGACCGCTGTAAACTCGGCCCACGTCATAGGCGGTAGACCTGCAGCTCGACCTCTCAAGACTGACTCCCACCATGTCTGCGCGAGACCCTCTAGTCGGAAACTCGCAAGCTCTACCCATCGATCATCCGAACATCTCAGCGAACGGCAGATCCTGGCTAAACTGTCAAGGAACGTCTGTGGGTCCTCTGCTGCCTCGGTGCCGGTGAATACTGGAGGTCTCAGCCTCATGAAATCCTGTAGCGAAACCGGAATGGCTACGGTGGTAGTAGTAGGAGCAGGTATCATGGTCGTCTGTGATGTAGTAGGTACGTCATCCGGCCTCGGTGTACGACTGGCTGCAACTAGGGATCCTACCATCTGACGTAGCTCCTGCATGCCCCCCATCATCTGTCGCAACTCCTCCATACCAGTCTCGAGCCTATCCATACGGCCTGGGGAAGGTGGATCGGTCTGTTCCTGCGGCGTAGGCATACCACCCTGCTCAGTCCTAGTCTCGGACGAGCCAGCTCGAATCTCGTCTCGGGCGGCAGTCCTCTGTGCCCTCGTAGCCTTCGGCGGCATAGTGGCTGTTACAGGAAAATGGAAAGTAAGAACAGTGCAATAGGATCATAGGATACACGGAATTGAAGAAAGAATTTTCAAGCAAGTATATCCTAAAGTCACTTAGGCGGAGTACCGTATCGCAAGTATGCCGCGGACATACACACGCTACGTTACCCTACTTAAGTCACTTACTCCATCTACCAAGGGTCATCCTACACTCAAAAAGGTAAAACCTATCGCTTTGATACCAACTTTGTCACGACCCGCAGGGTACGGAACGTGACTGGCACTTAAGTTTACGAAACGTCTCAAGACGTCCGTAAGATTAGTAAGCCAAAGCCCAGAAAACCAAAACCAAATAAGAAAAAGAGTGAAGAAAACCCAATCAATTGAAAGCGAGTTTATCAAATAAGTCATGTAAAACCCTTTTTAAAAACAATACCAATTTTTCCGAAAATTTCGGCAGAGTCTCCTATGTAAATACTGGCCCCCAAAATGGGTACAACAAGAATATATATGAATCCAACAAAATAGGGCATCCCCAAGCGGGAGCTAGCTCTTCGCCACAAGGCGGTCACAAATCCCACGCAATATAAAACAACAACATGCAAAATAATCATAAAGGGCATGAGAAAACAGCATGTCGACTCAAGTGAGCTCGACCCCAAAATACAGCATAAAAAGTCCACAAATCTCACAGTCTCATCTCTAGGTCAAAATACAACAATATGGGTAGATACAGTAGATGGAGTACTCTAGATACAAAGAATATACAAAGTGGTACAAAAATAATGATATAACCCACCTAAGAGCAAAACCTCGAGTCCAGGCAAAGAAGGCAAAAGAAACAAGTGCGCCCGCCGCTACTGTACTGACGGAGCGGACCTGAAAAAGGCTGTGGCACAACGGGGGTGAGTTGCCAACTCGTGAGTAATAATTAACATCTACACAGGCTATCGTATGCATGCACACAAGTATTCTAGCATCTCTAATACAGGTATGTATGCAATATGAATATACTAGCAGGTATGAATGCAATGCGAATCAACTCATGATCTGAATGTGTAATTATAAGAATCATGTTTTTCCTTTAGAAATCTCTTTTGAAATAGCAGCATAATACCACCAGAATCAACAAGAACCTGTGTCCAGCAATGACACCTCAAAACTATCACAAATCTCATATATCCATGTCATAGTATCTCTGGCCTCAGCCATCCGGCTGACCCAGCTCAATATCAAAATCTCATCATCTCGCGGCCACGGTCGGTATCCTCTGGATATCCGCCGTGCCAAACAGTCACCGGTAGGTAATCCGTCCCCTGCCAGGCTCAACGCCAACACCACATTCATCTTGCCCCGGGGTACCATACCGGGTCCACCATGTACCCGAGTCGTTTCATCCAACTCCTCAAAACGGGTCTCGAAAACCACATCAAACTCATGGTGGACGACACTTACATCACTAGAAAACCGCAATTTACATATTTTAAAAATATAATAAGTTTAGAAATTTTGCGGCTTTCTCCCGAAATCCAGAAATATCATAGAATCTCAAGAAATCCTCATAAGTGCATATGTCAATGATAATGAATGCGTATGGTATCAATAATCAAGTTGCGATGTGTGATTAATAGATTAGGCATGAACAAATAATATGATGAAGTACATGCACATGAATAGCAATCCTACGATTTCATTTTAAGGAATTAGAGGCAACAGCACAAGTTTAAGTGTCAATTAGTAAAAGGTTTCAATTTAAAGGTTATCTAGTATGGTGGCATGGCAATTACCAGGGTGTGTGTGTAAGCATGAATAGTGCTCGTGCTGTATATAAAAACCCTGGCAATGGTGCAGGTGTCCTATAGAATGGGTTCGTATATGTATATCAATATAGGGCATGAATGTAGCAAATAATCACACAAGTATTACACCCCTAATTACTAACATTACTAAGAATCTTTTTAAGGTACTAAAACTATCGGGCGACTTGCGCCATCCAACGATAGTCCCCCGTAGATGTTACATCTACTCACCGGAATCCCTAGCTAGTCATGTCCAATCACCGCTTTCCCCTTTCGAGCCGCGTCTGACGTCTCCGCGACCGAACCTGGAATTACATCAATACCAAACATAAGATTACATATCAAGAACGACGCAATTCTCTAACGAAAATACCATAGCTCACAATCTAGGTACAACGTGCACAAAGTGCGCGGAACACACGCGAAAATCGCAAAAAGTCTACTAAAAAGTCGATTGGTCGTCCGACCAAACTAAAACCCGAACACTCAAAAATCCGCACTCACACATCCTAAAAGTCATAGGATATGCCAACAATATAATCTAGATATCGCAATCAATTCGCCACAAAAATTTACATAAAACCTAGTAAGCTAGAAATTGCAAATTTGGTGCAAACATCGACAATTTGCGACAAAGTGCACATATTATCACACAAATATCCAAATTAAACCATTAGAAAGCCACTACAATTAAATTAACCCCTTTACCATGCATCAAAACCCACATTCCATACACAAACCTTTTCTTGATTTTGGTAATTAGCAAAGCAAAGAAAATTTCACACAAGTTAACTTAGATTAGCAATACATCAAGCCACTTAAGCAAAGTAACCTTAAAGATTGGTTTAGTAATTAACTAGATATCTAATTAGCTTTAATTAACTAAATAATGGTTCCTAAAAACCCTAGTTTAACTCTAACCATAAACCTTTAAAAACTAGATTAGAATCTAACACTAAATTAACATTAGATTTTAGCCCAATTAGCAATTTAACCACTTAGATTAAGCTAACAAAATAACTAGATAACAAAATAGCTTAATTAATCTCTTAATGGTGATCTAAACCCTAAATTAATTTCAAACCACAAACTTTAAAAAAACTAGTATGTAATTAACACTAAAATTAACACTAAAACAATTTTCAAAGTTCTAATTAGCATACTTTTACTACAATGTAATCATTTGATTAGAAGTTATACCTCAAAAGTTCAAATCCTATGTTGCTAAAGCCTCCCAAGATGCCATCTTTCTCCAAGATTTGAGCCAATTTGGGTTTGAGAAGAGAGGGAATAAGGTTTTGCTTTGAAATTGTAAAGAAAATTGTTGATTTTTGTTGAATTTTAATGGATTTTGATGGAAATTTTGATGATGAAAAGAGATGGGGAAATGGAGAGGGAGTGGCTGCAGATTTTCAGCAGGAGAAGATGGGAGGAATGGTGTGGGTGTTGGGGGGAAAAAGTCCAAGTCAACCCCTCTCATTTCACTTTAAACCCATACCCAAAATAACATATTTTATTCCCTTTCCAAAACAATTTCCTCACATGAGTTAAAGTAAAAGGGAGGCAAGGAATTTCCATGACCTGCTGATGGTGGGGCCGGCCTAGAGGAAGTGGGGATGAGTGTGAGTGGATACAAAAAGGTTTTATGCAAAAAGACCCCCCACAAGTCCAAAATTGCAAGTTTTAGCTTAAAATTCAATAAATTTCGTTTTCCATAATAAAAATTTGTTAAAACTTAAAATAAATTACTAAAAATTTATGTTACAACTAGATTTTAATTAACATGATTTTAAAGCTTAAATTTAGCCCATTTAAATTTGTATTTATCGCTAATTTAATGTATTTTCTTACCGGCTTAAAATAATATTAAAAATTGAAAAATTAGGGAAAAATTTTAAACGACCAGAATTTCATAAATAACTCATTAGCTACTAAAAACAAGCAATTACCTATCCATTTTAGGTATAATTAGCCCTAAACTGCAAAATAACAAAAAAGACGGTTTTCGGAAAAATACCGAATTTTCACCGATTTTCAGAAAAACACCAAAACGACTTTTCTTGGCGTTACAACAATCCATCTTCATTATCTACACATCCTAGGTCATTTAGTTTAGCAAACTACTTGATCTAGTTTCTTCGGTTTAGAAGAAAAGCTTGGTGCACAAACGTTCGGGTGGATCATCTAGGATTCGAGCAAGCCGATGAGGAGACGACATCCGTACCACCTCGAGGAATTCGTGCTGGTGAGGAGGACAGCGAGATAAGGAGAGAAGGACCAGGCCACTTGAGGTATATTTTCTGTACTTGATTTAAATCTCTTTTGTTTTTGCTAGATACGGTTTAGATTACGATTTAGGCTTTAAGTCGGTGTTATGATACTAAAATTATCGTTTTATACACCTTCCGCCTCCCCGCGATTCCGCGGGATGCATAGCATCGACTTACAGTGGTATCAGAGCCAACTAAACCGAATCTAGCAGATTAGCAAGTAATAGAACTTCGATCGTCGGAAAAACCGGAAAACTAAATACCGAAAACCCCAGTTTCTGTCGATTTTGAAAACTGTCTGTAAAATTATTTCAGTATCATGAAAAATACAAGCAGGGTTTTCTAAGATTACACAAGAAATTTGAGTCTCTGAATCGCCAAGGACACTGCGGATCCGAAGCAGAATCATTCTTATGCGGCGGATCCGCGGCCGAGTCATGGCCGATTCAACTCGGAGTTTTTCTGTAATATCTTAATTTTGGTATTATGATTTCTGGAATATTTGGTTTCTACCCAGTATGTTTCTGAGTGTTGGTTTGCATTTGGGGTATATACGGAAAATATGTTTCGATCGAATTCCTATTGTACTTAGCTAATTGGTTCTTCTGTATTGTGATATGTGTACTAAACATCAACTAATCGCTATACGTCGATTAGTGGGGGTTGTACATATCTGTGATCTATAATGTTGGATTGTGTATATGAACTTGTTGGATTGTCGCGGATGAATAGCTGGGGTTTGTGAGATGAGAGTTTCTTTATCTTTCATTTGATGTAATATGTAATTGATGTAATATTATTTTTATGGCCGCACATCCGGGATGAGGTTGTAGCCCCCATTGTATATTATTTCTTTTACTGTTTTTGCTCCTATGATAGACCCAAGGAGGGGTGCACAAACTACCGGAAACGTTGAAGTGCCGAGTGGCCTACTCACGTTGTTGAGGGAGGTTGCTTCACTTCGGGTACTTGGCGGGTAGTTTGCCGCACCCGTAGGGTCTAGGGTGGGGTTTGGCTATTCATCGCGACCGTGTAATCCGTCTTTCGTTGCAGGCTCAAACGAAACGCGGATTCCTAGCATATCCAATGTGTTCATCTGTGATCTGGAATGGCTATCATTGCATCTGACGAATGTATATATCTATATATGATATCTAGTAGGCGTTGCTTATGTTTTGCATCCGCGCTAGTCCAGCCCCCGCTCTGTCGTTAGTTAAGTAACCTAACGGGTGATGACGGGGCCCCGTGGCGAATGCGGATGGCATAAGCGTACGTCATATTTTCGTTGTTTTCTGCAATGGTAGGATTAATTGATGGGACGCATTAATTAATGCAAAGAAAACAATCCAAAGTTAAAATCGTTGGAACAATTTCAAAACCACTCGGTATCTTTTCAAAACAGAAAACTTTTAAAAATGCGGAGCTAAAAGCACTCCTTTTAAAAGCTATCAGGTTCCTTCAATTATATCAAGTTCACTACCTTCACGGTTTCGCCAAAACCATTCGTAGCCCTCCGTCATTTCAGTTAAATATTCGGTAGTATTCAAGCTATGTATTTTGACCTACACCAAGGCATAGTGATTGGTAGCTGCCGGATATTTATCTGTTGCATAGATAGATGCGTTGGTTTGAGACAGTCGTACTGCCATTTTGTCCTACGTCAAGGGTATG
This sequence comes from Agapanthus africanus, assembly GCA_030015575.1. Lineage (NCBI taxonomy): Eukaryota > Viridiplantae > Streptophyta > Magnoliopsida > Asparagales > Amaryllidaceae > Agapanthus > Agapanthus africanus. The sequence continues at coordinate 245,882,466 of JASDDO010000004.1, read as the reverse complement.
TACGGGTGGGTTCAAATTAACCTGGTAAATGATGGGTAGAACTTGACATGTGACTTATGATATGTTGGCCTACGTCAAGGTCATCAGAGCATGGGGGAAAAATCCACATCGGGAGTTTCTAAAGAAACTGAAACTTGCTAGTGCTGCATACCATTTGGAGTGTGATGATTCTGGTAGGATTCCTTCAGCTTTATCACACGATGATATTTGGATCCCGATCCTATTGTGAGTATATGCTACTCCTCGGGAAACTTTCTCACTTAACGATCAATGCTATAAACCAAGTAGGTGTCTAGAAAGGTGTTAGCGGGGCTTCGCCCACAGGGAAAAGAGGTTACTTAATTAAGGAACTTCGCGAAAGCGTTGGAAAACCTCCCTCGAAGTACCAACACTGGCCTGGCTGAACGGTTAAGCAAGAATTGTACGGTAAGATCGATCCCGACTAATTCTTCTTTTATGGTTTGAGAAAGGATTCGAGAAACAGTGGGAGCCATCCTGTTTAGACAAACTAAAAACCACTCTAAACTTGCAAGAGCATCATGCTAAAGTGTTTCTTCTCTCTCTCCTAATTGCAGCGACCAAACATCATGACCGGCCTTAAGTTACTACTAGATAAAAATATACTGACATGGCCAAACTACAAAGATTGGCTCAGGAATGTCAAAATGGCAATCACTTATGACAAGTTGGGGTATCTCCTTACCACCAAAGCTCCCGTTGTCCCAGGTCCTCAATCTAGCGTTGCGGATAAGGAAATCCGTAAGACCTGGGAGATTGATTGCGCGAGGGCCAAGTGCATCGTGCTTGCCTCTATGGACAATGAACATCAGAGGAGGCACGAGGATATGGACCTTGAATCCATATTTGTCTATACAAAGATCTGTATGGTGAGCAATCTCGTATCGCAAGATACGAAGTCTCGAAAAAGTTGTTTTCGGCGAGATTGGCCGTCGGATCATCTGTAGCGGAACACGTGCTTCAGATGATTGGCTATATTGAAGAGCTCGCGGACCTCGGTACCACATTAGAGAACGAGCTCTATACTAACTTGATTCTCCAGTCCCTTCTTTCCACTTACGCCCAGTTTATCCTGAACTTCAACATGCAAGGAAAAGAAGTTGAACTTCCAGAACTCCTCAACATGTTGAGGAGTGCAGAGGGCACCCTACAGAAAGTAAGGGAAACATCCACTTTGTATGTTGGAGGACCTTCCTCTTCTAGGTCCAAGGCGAAAGCCAAAGGAAAGAATAAGAAGGCCCCCACCAAACCAAGGGGCGGTGTTAGTAAAGTGGAAGCCAAGGGAAAGGCAAAGGTAGCAAAGGTAGCGGGACAGCTTGTGGGGAAGGAAGAGTACTTTTATTGTCATAAGAAAGGACATTGGAAGAAAGATTGCTGGGCTTGGAAGGCCAAGAACCAGGACCCGAAGCAAGTTGTGGCTTCGGCTTCAGGTGTGTATGTTATTGAAAACTGTCTATCAATCAACTCTACCTCCTGGGTATTGGATACCGGATCAGGATCCCATATCTGTAATTCCTTGCAGGCACTGAGAAATGGTAGGGTTTTGATGGCAGGTGATATGACCCTCAGAGTTGCAAACGGAGCAGGCATGGAAGCTGAGTCTGTGGGGGACTATCACCTAGGATTGACAGATGGACATGTTTTGGTTTTGCGTGACTGTTATTTTGTACCCAGTGCGACTTGTAATATCATATCTGTATCTTTAATGTCTAAAGAAGGTTATGATTTTGCATTTGTAAGCAATGTTGTAAACATTAACCTTAATCATGTTCTGATTGGGTCGGGTACATTAACCAACGGTATATACGTATTGAACCAACCACAGATTTTCAATATCCAGAATACACACAATAGAAAGTCTCCAGAATTAAATCATGCTTTCTTATGGCATTGTAGACTGGGTCACATCAATGAGAGAAGGTTGACTAAGTTACATAAAGAAGGATATTTGGATCCGTTCGAATATCAATCATATGCAACTTGTTAATCATGTCTCAAAGGAAAGATGACAAAGACTCCGTTTACTGGACACGGAGTAAGAGGGAGCGAGCTCTTGGGACTCGTACACAGCGATGTATGTGATCCAATGTCTACACATGCGCGAAGTGATTATTCTTACTTCATTACTTTTACAGATGATTTTTCAAGGTTCGGACATGTCTTCTTAATGAAGTATAAATCTGAAGCCTTTGAAAAATTCCAGGAATACAAGAATAAAGTAGAAAAACAAACAGGCAAAAGTATCAAGAAACTGAGATCTGATCGAGGTGGTGAATACTTGAGTGCCGAGTTCCTGGAACCGAACCCTATTGGATATAGTACGTTCCATGATGAGTAACGCTGAGTTACCGCGATCTTTCTGGGGATATGCACTAGAATCAGCTGCATATCTTTTGAACCGAGTTCCAACTAAGACTGTGCCTACCATACCATATCAGATGTGGAGTGGGAAGAAACCCTGTCTTCAATATCTGAAGATTTGGGAATGTCCAGCTTTTGTCAAAAAGCAGCATGCGGACAAACTCGAGGCACGCTCAGTACAGTGCAAGTTTGTAGGATACCTAAAGAACTTCAGGGGGTATCTTTTCTATTACACAAAAGAACAAAAGGTTTTTGTCTCTCGTCATGCCCATTTTCTGGAACATCAGTTCTTAGAAAAAGAAATAAGTGGGAGCGTAATAGAACTGGAAGAAATTCCAGAACCACAAGCTATTACTGAAAGCTTAGAAGAACCAGAAGGTTCGAAAGAACAGGACATTCCTGCGCCGCTCCGCAGGAGTAGTAGCCAGTCTCATCCGCCCGAGAGATACTACGGTTTTCTCATAGACGGGGATAGAGAGGATTGCATCATTGATAATGATGAGCCGAATAGCTTCCAGCATGCCATTCAGAGCACTGACTCGGTAAAATGGATGGATGCAATGCGGACTGAGATGGAGTCCATGTACACTAACAAAGTATGGACTTTGGACGTTGCTCCAGAAGGGGTAAAACCCGTAGGCTGCAAATGGATCTTCAAAAGGAAGATTGGTGTAGATGGACAAGTTGAAACCTATATGGCTAGACTTGTTGCAAAGGGTTTTCGTCAAAGACCTGGTTTGGACTATGACGAAACCTTTTCTCCAGTGGTTATGCTCAAATCCATTCGGATCCTTCTTGCCATTGTTGCCTTCCACGATTATGAGATTTGGCAAATGGACGTAAAGACCGCTTTTCTAAATGGAAATTTGGAGGAGTGTGTCTATATGGACCAGCCGGAGGGTTTCATTCAGAGTGGGAGCAGTGGGAAAGTGTGCAAGTTTCTTAAGTCCATTTATGGACTAAAGCAGGCATCGCGGAGTTGGAACATCTGTTTTGATGAGACGGTCAAAGAATTTGGCTTTATCAAAAATCCAGATGAACCATGCATTTATAGTAAAATTGTAGCACGAACTGTCGTATTCCTCGTTTTATACGTGGATGACATTTTCTTGATAGGAAATGACATTCCTATGCTACAATCTGTCAAAGGGTTCTTGTCACACAGGTTCTCCATGAAAGACCTGGGTGATGCTTCTTACATTCTGGGGATCCGGATCTTTCGTGATAGGTCCAAAAGGATATTAGGACTTTCACGGTCCAGGTACATCGATACCATACTGAAAAGATTCAGTATGGAAGATTCCAAGCGCGGTAATTTATTGGCTTGTCACGGGATCACCCTCTCCAAAGAGATGTCTCCCAAGACTGATTTGGAAAGGGATCGCATGTCTATTATACCCTACGCCTCTGCGGTAGGCTCTATAATGTATGCGATGTTGTGTACCAGAACAGATGTAGCTTATGCACTAAGTGTGGTAAGCCGGCATCAGTCAAACCCTGGGGTGAAACACTGGATAGCGGTAAAGAACATTCTGAAGTACCTGAGAAGGACTAAGGACATGTTTTTGGTTTACGGCGGAAAAGACCTCCAGATCGAGGCTTTTGCTGACTCCAGCTTCCAGAGTGACAAGGATGACTCCAAATCCATGTCGGGATATGTCTTTACCCTCAATGGAGGGGCGGTGTGTTGGAAGAGTTCCAAACAGGAAACCGTTGCTGACTCGACGATGGAAGCGGAATATATCGCAGGATCTGATGCCGCAAAAGAAGCAGTCTGGATGAGGAAGTTCTTGGCAGAACTTCAGGTGGTTCCTTCTATTGTTGATCCAATACCTCTGTATTGTGACAACAACGGGGCTATAGCTTTAGCAAAGGAACCCAGGTCCCATCAGAAGTACAGACACATCTTGAGGCGGTATCACCTGATCAGGGAGATCGTGGATCACCGGGAGATCGAGGTTCGGAGGGTTGTTACAGAAGATAACACTGCAGATCCATTCACTAAGGCCATACCCCAGACTCAGTTCGAGCGAATGATCGAGATAATAGATCTTCGATACGCCAGTACATGGCCCTAGTGCAAGTGGGAGATTGTTAGTGTATATGTCCTAGAGGCCATTACTGTATCATACTAGTTTGTATATTACTTAATGGAAGCTTGGGATATTCACAGTTGTATAGACAATCTTGCTCAAAATGGTAGTATGCTACTTGGTTTGTTTCTACTTCAATATGTACATATGTTTCTTTTAGCATATAGCTTATACATATTAGTGGAGCTCTTAGGATCTTTTCTTGATTACCCGCACTGTGATGGCAGTCACACTAGTGGGGGCTGGGTAATTTATAAGCACATCCTTATACAGGTCCCTAGTCATAGGATTATCGAGACAGGGCATCGATACTCCAGAGTAGACTAGTGTATACGCTTCTCATCCCAGGAGGGAAGATGGTCTGTCCCACAGACATCAGTACGTCGTACCGGAGATAGTATGCAGGTGCTCATTAGGTTACGAGTACACTGGACATGACTCGCTGGGAACTGTTAGTTTGGTATTGTACCTATCGTCAGTTATCAGTTCCCAGGTGACATGAGTACAGCTCAGTCCGTTGACTTGACACTGTCACTTCGCCTCGAGTGTGTTCCCACTATTCTTAGATTGTTACCCTACCACGGCTCAAATGAATCGTGCAAACAGTAGTTGGGTGCAGTCCCGAAGCACTTGGAGGCAGTGACGGTTAGACATGATTCGTCTCTCCCGGTATTGGGGGTTGATATCGCGTTGTGTCTAGGAGAGCCATTACACAAAGTCCCTGGCCAGAGCAAGCGAGATATACTGGTAGCGTTTCCAGTGTTATCTCAGGGTGTTCTGGGCTACACTCCGACACGACTTGTACCGCTATTAGGGGACTGACGTTTACCGCCCCCCTAGGCCCGCCATGCGATACTCTCAAACGAACAGACCGGACTGTATGGACATTGTCACTGTTAGTGTATATGCCCTAGGGGCCATTATTGTATCATACTAGATTGTATATTACTTAATGGAAGCTTGGGATATTCACAGTTATATATACAGTCTTGCTAAAATGGTAGTATGCTACTTGGTTTGTGTCTACTTTAATATGTGCATATGTTTCTTGTAACGTATCACTTATACATATTAGTAGAGCCCATTGGATCTTTGCTTGATTACCAGCGTCGTGATGGCAATCACACTAGTGGGAGCTGGGTAGTCTGTAAGCAACATCCTATATAGGTCCCTGGTCGTTGGATTATCGAGATAGGGCATCGATATTCCGGAGTAGACTAAGTGTATACGCTTCTCATCCCAGTTGGGGAAATGGTCTGTCCCACAGCCATCAGTACGTCGTACTGGAGATAGTATACAGGTGCTCGTTAGGTTACGGGTACACCGGACAGGACTCGCCGGGGAACTGATTGGTTGGAATTATACCCATCGTCAGTTAACAGTTCCCAGGTGACATGAGTACAGCATAGTCCGCAGACTTGACACTGCTGCTTCGCCTCGAGTGTGTCCCACTGTTTTTAGATTGCTACCCTACCACGGCTCAAAGGAGTCGTGCAAACAGGTAGCAGTTGGGTGCAGTCCCGAGCACTTGGAGGCAGTGGCAGTTAGACAGGATTCGTCCCTCCCGGTATTGGGAGTAGATATCGCGCTGTGTCAGAGAGCCATTACGCAAAGTCCCTGGCCAGGGCAAGCGAGTTTTGCTGGTAGGTTCCAGTAGTTTCTCAGGGTGTAATGGGCTTCCTTCCGACACGACTTATACCGCTATTAGGGGACTGACGCTTGCCGCCCCCTAGGCCCGATATGCGATAGTCTTGGACGAACGGACCGGACTGTATAGAGATTGTCACATCAGACTCAGTAGGAGTTCGGATGGGTTTTCTCATCGGCCTTCTTATCGACAACTACCTGGGGACCGTTACGTACAGCTAGTGCCGCTTGCGGTCTGTGGTTAAACCCACTGCCAGCGTAGTAGTCGAGTCTCTAGAGTCCCACACAGAGAGTTTCCTACTCCAAGCGAAACGATATAGAGGTTGCATGGTTATGCGACAAAGGGTTCGGACGCATACGTGCGTTTACGCGCGTACGACTTTCGGACAGTTTTTACCAGTCGGCTTTGGTTTAAGCCAGTTACTGGTATCCGGTTATTGGATTTATACAGTCTAAAGTTTTTCCGTATTTTTGCGGATCGGAGGGGCGTTCTCGTAAATGTTCGAGAAGCTTCTAGAAGTGGTGACTAAGGAGGGTTATGTGTCATATTCATTGAATGAGTTTATGAGTCATGGTGGTGATTCATTCATTTCATTAATGCACATTTATTACTTAATGACTCATGCTAATGAATCACCACTAGATATTTTATGAAGCATGATTTATCATCACTCTTTATTCTTTTCTCATTATTAGAAAATGCTTCATATATGATATGATACTCATAAACTTATCTCATAATATTATTCACATTCTCTCTCCTCAAGCTCTCATCTTCAAGAAGACTAATCCTTAATCCTCATGTGTTGAGATCAAAGGATTAGTTAGACTTAAACATCCATTACCTTCACTCTACATCATCCTTTCATCTTTGATTAGCAATCAAAGTTGATTAGTTACCTCAAGTTAGAGGTGTAGCTTGGTGTCTTGCTCTCGGGTGGATCGTCTACTACCTAGAGAAGGTCGAGGAGAACAAAGGAGGACACAAAGACGAAGGACCGTTTTCATTAGGTATAATCCCTTAACACTATAGTTTAGTATAGCTATGTATTCGGTTATTATTTGTTTAGCTTCGATTCAAGCGGTTAGTCGATGTTCGTTCTTTAAACTTGATCGTTTTTGAAAATTCCGCCTCCCCATAAGTACTGGGGTGTACTACATCGACTTACAGTGGTATCAGAGCTACTAGGCATTGGATGTCGACCTATGGGGGTTCTCACTGTGTGACAGTGTGGCGAAGCATAGGCTCTTACCCCCAGGGTGTCCCGATACCGGAAGGTGTTCCGGCGGGTTGTAGTCCTCGCGAGGGGGCATGCGTAAAAAGTAGCGGCTGAGGGACCCGTTGGTGCCACGGCGACCCCATTGGATGGGGTGGCTGCCTGACCTACAGTGGTATCAGAGCCTCGCTAAACAATAAATAACTTAATTGTAAATTTGTACGAATTTCGAACGAAAAATCGAAGCCGGAAAACCCTAAATATTATCAGTTTCTGTCGAACTTAAAATGAAGTCCAAAAATTTTTCAGGTGTGTTCAGAAAGCATGAAATGAGTCCAGGAGAACACCCACGAAATTTGAGCCAATGATTCGACTAACGCGCCGCGGAAGGGCGGCGGATCCCACCGATCCGCCGCGCTTCCGCGGCCGAGTTGCCGAGTCATGGGCTCATCTTTCATGGGTGGGTCCTCTCTGGTGTTTGCGGTTTTCTGGGATGTTTAATTATTGCTCAGGTTTTGGTTTAACAGAGCAGATTTTGGAGCAATATTGATGTTATTTAATCGATCGAAATTGTACAGTATTTGCATATTGGATTATATCTGTGATTGTTTAATGTGTTCGTAAACCTTCCCTAACTGCTAGTATGTCGGTTGGCAGGGGGTTGCACATTTCTGTAATGATTTTAACTGTTTGTGCATATAAACTGTATTGGACTGTTGTGGTGGTTAGCCGGGTTTTATGATGGGTTATTGTTTTAATTCATTTGATGTAATTGTAACAAGTTGTAATATTATTTTGCGGGGCACATCCAGGTTGCGGTTGTAGCCACCGTTGTATTATTTCTTTTTATTGTTTTTGCTCCTAGATAGACCCAAGGTGGGGTGCACAAACTACCGGGTATTTTGAAGTGTTGAGGCAGACCGCTTCACTTCTGGTACTTGGCGGGTAGTTTGCCGTACCCGTAGGGGTCTGGGGTGGGGTAATGGCTATTCATCACAACTGTGTAATCTGTCTTTTCTTGCAGGCTCAAAAGAAATACAGATTGCTTGCAAATCCAATATTGTTTATCTGTGTTCTGGAATGTATATCATTGCTTCAGACGAATGTAAAATATCTATATATATGATAGCTATTTAGACGTCACTTATGTTTTACACCCGCGCTAGCCCAGCCCCCGCTCTGTCGTTAGTTAAGTAACCTAACGGGTGATGACGGGACCCCATGGCGAATGCGGATGGCATAAGAGGACGTTGTATTTTCGTTGTTTTCTGCAATGATAGGTTAATGATGGGACGCATTATTATGCAAAGAAAATAAACCGAAGTTTAATCGTTGGAACAAATTTAAAAGGAAACCACTCGGTTATTTTAAAAGGATCAGAATTTTAATTGCGGAGCTTTAACCACTCCTTTTAAAAAGTATCAGGTTCCTTCGATTATATCAAGTTCACTACGTTCACGGTTTTGCCAAAACCATTCGTAGCCCTCCGTCATTTCATTTGGGTATTCAGTAGTATTCAAGCTATGTATTTTGGCCCTTAGTCAAGGCATAGTGTTTGGTAGCTGCTGGGGTATTCATTTGTAGCATAGATAGATGCGTTGGTTTGGGATAGTCGTATTACTTTTCTTGGCCCTTAGTCAAGAGTAAATACGGGTGGGTTCAAATTAACCTGGATAATGATGGGTAGAACTTGACATGTGACTTATGACATATTTGGCCTTTAGTCAAAGTCATAAGAGCATGGGGCAAAAATCCACATCGGGAATTTCTAAAGAAACTGAAATTTGCAGAGAGAAGCATACCATTTTGGAGTTTGATGAATGTTTGTAGGATTCCTTCAACATTATCATACGATGATATTTTGGATCCCGATCCTACTGTGAGTATATGCTACTTATCAGGAGATTCGTCACTTAACAATCAATGCTATAAACCAAGTAGGTGCCAAGAAAGGTGTCAGCGGGGTTACGCCCCCAGAGAAAAGAGGTTATTTAATTAAGGAACTTCGCGAAAGCGTTGGAAAACCTCCCTCGAAGTATCGACACTGGCCTGGCTGAACGGTTAAGCAAGTATTGTACGGTGAGAATTGTCCTGGCTAATTCTTCTTTTATGGTTTGAGGAAGGATTCGAGAAACAGTGGGAGCCATCCTGTTTAGATAAATTAAACCACTCTAAACTTGCAACAGCATCATGCTAATTGTTATCTTCTTCTCTCTCTTAAAATGCAGCGACCCTATGACCACACATAGGTTACATCTAGATAATAATTTGACTGAATCTGACTTATATGACTGGCAAAAGTCTGTCCAGATGTCCATTGCCTATGACAAGCTGGACCACCCTATTGAGGGACATTCCTATTGCTATGGGATTGGGCATTGGCAGAGTGATTGCAGGGCTTTAGAAGCCAGTAGCCAGGATACGAAGCATGTTGTGGCTTCGACTTCGGGTGTGTTTATGATAGAGAACTGTATGTCAGTTAACCCTACTTCCTGGGTATTGGATACCGGATCAGGAACTCACATCTGTAATTCATTACAGGCTCTGAGAAATCGTAGGGTTATCGGGATAGGTGATATGACCCTCACAGTTGCTAACGGAATGAGCATGGACGCTGAATCCGTAGGGGAATATCATCTTGGAATGACAACTGGGCAGATATTGATTCTACGTAACTGTTTTTATGTACCAGGTACGACTTGTAATATCATATCTGTACCCTTACTTTCTAAAGAAGGATATGATTTTGCTTTTACAAGAGATGTGGTTCACATCCACCTAAATCAAGATTTGATTGGGTCAGGTACATTAGAAAACGGAATATACGTATTAAATCAAGCTCAGATTTTCAGTGTCCAGAACACTCTTAAAAGAAAGTCTCCAGAGATAAATCAGGCTTTCTTATGGCATTGTAGACTAGGTCACATCAATGAGAGAATGTTGACTAAGTTATATAAAGACGGATATTTGAATCCGTTCGAATATCAATCTTATGCTACTTGTGAATCTTGTCTCAAAGGAAAGATGACAAAAACTCCGTTCACTGGACACGGAGTAAGAGCAAGCGAGCTCTTGGGACTCGTACACAGTGACGTGTGCGGTCCAATGTCTACACATGCGCGAGGTGGTTATTCCTACTTCATTACTTTTACGGATGATTTCTCTAGGTATGGATATGTCTTCTTAATGAAGCATAAATCCGAGGCTTTTGAGAAATTCCAAGAATACAAGAATGAAGTGGAAAAACAAACAGGCAAAAGTATAAAGACACTGAGGTGGTGAATACTTAAGTGCCGAGTTCCTGGGTTATATAAAAGAGAATGGAATTCTCTCTCAGCTTACTCCTCCATACACACCACAACATAACGGTGTATCAGAAAGGAGGAATCGAACCCTATTGGATATGGTTCGTTCCATGATGAGTAACGCTGAGTTACCGCGATCATTCTGGGGATATGCACTAGAATCAGCTGCATATCTTTTGAACCAGGTTCCCACCAAGACTGTACCTACCACACCATATCAGATGTGGAGTGGGAAGAAACCCTATCTTCAGTATCTAAAGATTTGGGGATGTCCGGCTTATATTAAAAAGCAGCATGCGGACAAACTCGAGGCACGATCAGTACTATGTAAGTTTGTGGGATATCCAAAGAACTCCAGGGGATATCTATTCTATTACGCAGAGGAACAAAAGGTTTTTGTTTCTCGTAATACCCATTTTCTAGAATATCAGTTTTTAGAAAAAGAAACAAGTGGGAGCGAAATAGAACTGGAAGAAATTCCAGAAACACAAACTACTACTGAAAGTTTGGTAGAACCAGAAGTTCAAGAAGAACTGGACATCCCAACGCCACTCCGCAGGAGTAGTAGGCAATCTCATCCGCCCGAGAGATACTACGGTTTTCTCATTGACGGGGATAGAGAGGATTGCACTATTGACTATGATGAGCCTACTAGCTTCCAGCAAGCCATTCAGAGCGGCGACTCAGTAAAATGGCTGGATGCAATGCGAACTGAAATGGAGTCCATGTACACCAACAAAGTATGGTCTTTGGACATTGCTCCAGATGGGGTAAAACCCGTAGGATGCAAATGGATCTTCAAAAAGAAGATTGGTGTAGATAGACAGGTTGAAACCTATAAAGCTAGACTTGTTGCAAAGGGTTTCCGTCAAAGACCTGGGTTGGACTATGACGAAACTTTTTCTCCAGTGGCTATGCTTAAATCTATTCGGGTCATTCTTGCTATTGCTGCTTTCCACGATTATGAAATCTGGCAGATGGACGTAAAGACGGCCTTTCTAAATGGAAATTTGGAAGAAAGCGTCTATATGGATCAGCCAGAAGGATTCATTCAGAGTGGGAGCAGCGGTAAAGTATGCAAGTTGCTTAAGTCCATTTATGGACTAAAGCAGGCATCACGGAGTTGGAACATCTGTTTTGATGATGCTGTCAAAGAATTTGACTTTATCAAAAATCCAGATGAACCTTGCATATACAGTAAGATTGTAGGGAGAGCTGTAGTATTCCTCGTCTTGTACGTGGATGACATTCTCCTAATAGGAAATGATATTCCTATGTTACAGTCAGTCAAAAGGTTCTTGTCACATAAATTCTCTATGAAAGACCTGGGTGATGCCACCTACATTCTGGGGATCCGGATCTATCGTGATAGATCAAAAAGGATATTGGGACTTTCACAGTCCAGGTACATAGACACCATAGTAAAGAGATTCAGTATGGATGATTCTAAGCGCGGTAACCTACCGGCTTGTCACGGAATCACCCTCTCCAAAGAGATGTCTCCTAAGACTGATTTGGAAAGGGATCGCATGTCAATTATACCCTACGCTTCTGCAGTAGGCTCTATAATGTATGCGATGTTATGTACCAGACCAGATGTAGCATACGCATTGAGCGTAGTAAGCAGGTATCAAGCAAACCCAGGGGAGAAGCACTGGATAGCAGTAAAGAACATTCTCAAATACCTGAGAAGGACTAAGGAAATGTTCTTAGTATATGGAGGAAAAGACCTCCAGTTAGAGGCCTTTGCCGACTCCGGCTTCCAGAGTGACAAAGATGACTCCAAATCCATGTCGGGTTATGTCTTTACCCTCAATGGAGGGGCGGTCTGTTGGAAGAGTTCCAAACAGGAGACCGTTGCTGACTCAATAATGGAAGCAGAGTACATAGCTGCTTGCGATGCCGCAAAAGAAGCAGTCTGGATGAAGAAGTTCCTCACAGAACTTCAGGTGGTTCCTACCAGCGTTGATCCAATACCTCTGTATTGTGACAACAACGGCGCTATAGCTTTAGCGAAGGAACCCAGGTCCCATCAGAAGTCCAGACACATCTTAAGGCGGTATCACCTGATCAGGGAGATCATAGATCGCCGAGAGATCGAGGTAAAGAGAGTAAAGACAGAGGATAACGTTGCTGATCCATTCACAAAGGCCATTCCTCAGACGCAGTTCGAGAGGCTATTCGAGATGATAGGTCTACGATATGCCAGCTCATGGCCCTAGTGCAAGTGGGAGATTGTTAGTGTATATGCCCTAGGGGCCATTATTGTATCATACTAGATTGTATATTACTTAATGGAAGCTTGGGATATTCACAGTTATATATACAGTCTTGCTAAAATGGTAGTATGCTACTTGGTTTGTGTCTACTTTAATATGTGCATATGTTTCTTGTAACGTATCACTTATACATATTAGTAGAGCCCATTGGATCTTTGCTTGATTACCACCGTCGTGATGGCAATCACACTAGTGGGAGCTGGGTAGTCTGTAAGCAACATCCCATATAGGTCCCTGGTCGTTGGATTATCGAGATAGGGCATCGATATTCCGGAGTAGACTAAGTGTATACGCTTCTCATCCCAGTTGGGGAAATGGTCTGTCCCACAGCCATCAGTACGTCGTACTGGAGATAGTATACAGGTGCTCGTTAGGTTATGGGTACACCGGACAGGACTCGCCGGGGAACTGATTGGTTGGAATTATACCCATCGTCTGTTAACAGTTCCCAGGTGACATGAGTACAGCATAGTCCGCAGACTTGACACTGCTGCTTCGCCTCGAGTGTGTCCCACTGTTTTTAGATTGCTACCCTACCACGGCTCAAAGGAGTCGTGCAAACAGGTAGCAGTTGGGTGCAGTCCCGAGCACTTGGAGGCAGTGGCAGTTAGACAGGATTCGTCCCTCCCGGTATTGGGAGTAGATATCGCGCTGTGTCAGAGAGCCATTACGCAAAGTCCCTGGCCAGGGCAAGCGAGTTTTGCTGGTAGGTTCCAGTAGTTTCTCAGGGTGTAATGGGCTTCCCTCCGACACGACTTATACCGCTATTAGGGGACTGACGCTTGCCGCCCCCTAGGCCCGATATGCGATAGTCTTGGACGAACGGACCGGACTGTATGGAGATTGTCACATCAGACTCAGTAGGAGTTCGGATGGGTTTTCTCATCGGCCTTCTTATCGACAACTACCTGGGGACCGTTACGTACAGCTAGTGCCGCTTGCGGTCTGTGGTTAAACCCACTGCCAGCGTAGTAGTCGAGTCTCTAGAGTCCCACACAGAGAGTTTCCTACTCCAGGCGAAACGATATAGAGGTTGCATGGTTATGCGACAAAGGGTTCGGACGCATACGTGCGTTTACGCGCGTACGACTTTCGGACAGTTTTTACCAGTCGGCTTTGGTTTAAGCCAGTTACTGGTATCCGGTTATTGGATTTATACAGTCTAAAGTTTTTCCGTATTTTTGCGGATCGGAGGGGCGTTCTCGTAAATGTTCGAGAAGCTTCTAGAAGTGGTGACTAAGGAGGGTTATGTGTCATATTCATTGAATGAGTTTATGAGTCATGGTGGTGATTCATTCATTTCATTAATGCACATTTATTACTTAATGACTCATGCTAATGAATCACCACTAGATATTTTATGAAGCATGATTTATCATCACTCTTTATTCTTTTCTCATTATTAGAAAATGCTTCATATATGATATGATACTCATAAACTTATCTCATAATATTATTCACATTCTCTCTCCTCAAGCTCTCATCTTCAAGAAGACTAATCCTTAATCCTCATGTGTTGAGATCAAAGGATTAGTTAGACTTAAACATCCATTACCTTCACTCTACATCATCCTTTCATCTTTGATTAGCAATCAAAGTTGATTAGTTACCTCAAGTTAGAGGTGTAGCTTGGTGTCTTGCTTTCGGGTGGATCGTCTACTACCTAGAGAAGGTCGAGGAGAACAAAGGAGGACACAAAGACGAAGGACCGTTTTCATTAGGTATAATCCCTTAACACTATAGTTTAGTATAGCTATGTATTCGGTTATTATTTGTTTAGCTTCGATTCAAGCGGTTAGTCGATGTTCGTTCTTTAAACTTGATCGTTTTTGAAAATTCCGCCTCCCCATAAGTACTGGGGTGTACTACATCGACTTACAGTCACATACAGACTCAGTAGGAGTTCGGGTGAGTTATGCTCATCGGCTTTCTTATCGACAATACCTGGGGACCGTTACGTATAGCTAGTACCGCTTGCGGTCTGTGGTTAAACTCACTGCCAGCGTAGAGTCGAGTCTCTAGAGTCCTACACAGAGCGTTTCCCTGCATCGGGCAAAACGTGTAGACATCGTATGGTTTTACGAAAGGGTTCGATCACGTGCGTACACTCGTGAACGCATAATGAGTCGGACGTACAATACTAGTGGGCTTTGGTTTAAGCCGGATCCTAGTATTGTACTGATGGATTGTCGTATTCGGTATTCGTATTTTTCCGGAATACGAATACAGGTATGTATATACGGACGAGGGGCGTTTTCGTAATTTGTACAAAATGTATTTGTAGATGGCATAACCTAATTGTATTAATTATTTAGTTTTAAATGATTATTACATTTTAGGTAATTAGGAAATGATGTGTATTATGCATGAATAAGGACATGGGTTTTAAGGACACATGTTGGTCAATTGACCCATGAGTCATTTGTTTGACCTTTGAACCTATTTTCTAGTATTGAATTAGTTTTTCTAATTGATTATTGGAGATAGTTCAGATTAGAACAAGAAAAGAAAAACCCTAACCTTCTTCATTCTCAAAAGACATATCATTTCTTCTCTCCATCTTCAATCCCCTCAAGCTCAAGAACACTCATGAGTTGAGTAATCTTGAGCTAATATAGACTACACAATCCATATTCATCATCTATACATCCTAGGTCATTTAGTTTAGCAAACTACTTGATCTAGTTTTTTCGGTTTAGAAGAAAAGCTTGGTGTACAAACGTTCGGGTGGATCATCTAGGATTCGAGCAAGCCGACGAGGAGACGACATCCGTACCACCTTGAGGAGTTCGTGCAGGCGAGGAGGACAGCGAGATAAGGAGAAGAAGGACCAGGTCACTTGAGGTATATTTTCTGTACTTGATTTATATCTCTTTTGTTTTTTGCTAGATATGGTTTAGATTACGATTTAGGCTTTAAGTCGGTGTTATGGTGCTAAAATTATCGTTTTATACACCTTCCTCCTCCCCGCGATTCCGCGGGGTGCAAAGCATCGACTTACACATCCCGTCCCAAAAGGCTTCCACGTACAAGGCAATCTCCTTGCCCCGTACCTGGTCTGCCCTCTCTCCCTCCTCGGCCAGACGAAGCGAGTAGCCGGGAGGAATGTGGAAACGAGTCTGGATGGTGGCGAGCTCATCCATATGCCTCAGCATGGATGACGCGCCGAGAGCATCTATGACCTGCGCTCTCAGGGCCGCCCCCGTCGCACGACCTCGGGAAGCATGACTAATCCTAACTTCCCGAAGGGACTCCATCTCAGATGAGGAAGAGGAAGAAAAAGAAGAAGAAGAAGAGGAGGAGGAAGCTACAGAGGACTCCCTAAACTCTTCCTGAACTATTTCTAAAGACTCCTCGGTAGAAGACATCTAACCTGATCAAAAGGATGAGCCCTCGGAAGAGAAAACGCAAGGAATCCGACCTGAGGAGAAGAGCGCCGAGCTAACACGACTAGGGACGAGGAGGTTATGATGAGGTATGGATCCTGATAGGGATCCCTCCTCTATTTATAGTTGTCGGCGTACACATCCTACGGCTCTGATCGCCTCATGCCAAGATAGCGCTTCGCAACCAACGGCCGATAACATTCCACCTGTCGCACTCACATTGGGCACGTCCTATCGGGCGCGGGAAAGCCTGCGGCCCGTCTCATCAGCCAACCAGCGACATACACGTGGGCTGGCGCTTCGACAAACATGCGCACAAACCGGCGCTTCCTCTTTAATGCGAGATCTCTTCCCTGATCCGCTGACGTCATCAAGAAAACACGACTAATTGCCCGGGAATACGCACCGACGATATCTTCAAATAAGATCTCACCCCAGTTGGCCGGTCAGACCACTCTCGACCCGTCCCGGGAACGGGTCGAGACGAGAGTGGGGGCTAATGATGATGCTCGATATCGGTGACTCTGTCGATCATGACACGTGGCAGATGACGTGTCCCAGAGCTTACAAGAAAGGATCAAGAACGGTACGTTGGAAGCATACCCAGGCCCGCGACCCGAGGATGTTACCAACCTTCGGTGGCCTACCAGACCACCCCCAGCTCGCGTTTGAGCTATCATAGAACCAAGATGCCTCGGCCTCCCGCTCGGTCCTGAGCCTCCCACCGAGCTGATCTTCCTCGGTCTCACCGACCAACCCACAGCATCGATCACGGGCGCCTCCGCCACGGCTCCACGAATCTCGCCAGGCGCGAGATATCCACCGCCTATGATCCCGTGTTCCACGCCATCACGATCCCCCATTACCGAGCATATCTCGTCATTAATGGAGAATCCCGCCTATCACGTGGGCGTAACGCTAGGGGCGTAACGGCCGGCGTGAATCTCGCACCCGCCTGCCCATTGCTGCCACTATATAAACCCCTCTCCCAGACGACTCATGTAAGCCAATTTTACCCAAATAGGCCGTTACTCTGCCAAAACAGCCCGTCTAACTTGATCGTCGGAGGGTCCTCGGTGGTCCCGAGACTTCCTTGCAGGTAGCTCGGCCTCAATCGCATAAAGCCTATTGAGATCCACACGCTCCAGGAGGTAACCTCCAACTCAATCTCAGTCATCCATCACCGCTCGCTGCAGATCAACGGAAGATAACATCTGAAGGAGATCCAGAGATCCATCAGTTCTCAATTAGCTTGGAGAAGAAGGAGAAGAAAGAAAGTGGGATTGAATTAGGGTTCTTAAGTGATTTGGATTAAAAAAAATTAAAATCTTATTTAAATCCTTTTTCTCCCCAAATTGTCCTAAAATAGTCATGTATTTATCATGTGGGATTCAAAAAGAGAATATTCCAAGGACAGAGTAAGGGCGGATACTAAATAGCTAACGGAGATAAAGAATGAGTATTTATCCGCCAGATTTGGTAATTTAGATATTTATCTGCTGGGCCAATCAATGGAAATTTATCTGTCTTGGCCAATAATTTTAATTGAATTTTTTAGCCGTTGTTGCCTGGGGCTTCGAGCATTTTGTCTCATAATAAATACGCGACAACAGAAGCGAAAGAGGCTTCATTTGTTTGCTTGCCCCCTCCCTCGAATCTTGGGATCTCGTCCTCCGCCGCCTGAGATCTCGCCCTCCGCCTTCCTCACTTATGATGCTGGGCCTCACCGCTAGGTCCTCATAAACTTCTGAAATTTCGATTTGATAGCTTTTCTTTAGTTTTGCAATTATGGAATTGTTTTTGTGTTTAACTGTGAATGATGGTTCGTCCTAGGAGGGCTTTGGCCGCAAAATGCAGCGGATGGGTCGGCTTCTCTTCGGCGGCCAGAAGCGGCAGGTTTGTTTTTATGAATAATTTGATTTAATTTTCTCTTAGTAAGATTTTAGTCTTGCAATGTTATTCTATTTTTTTTTCCTTGTTTAAAACTTAATAAATAATCTGTTGTAGATCAAAATAAGTGAATACCGGCTTGGCTTTTACCTTTTACCTTTTTCTTTTATCTCTTTTCAGTAATTTTCTTTTTTTCTTTTTATCGTGATATTTTTACTTTGCCAATCAAACTAACTTATTAGAACTTTTTATTTATAAATATAAACATGAAGACATCATATTTCACTTGTAAACAAGTAGAGCGACAAATAAAACACATAGATGGAAAAAAGTATCACCCTTTTTTAGCATTGCATTTGGTCTAAAGACCAAATCAGGCCTTTTATTTTTGACAGCTTGGAAGAATCGAGGATCTCAAATTGAAATAATTTCAATTTGATTGTCAACATGACTTGCGATAAGAAACACACTCATAACAAGATATAACGTATAAAACATTTCGGTGTGACTTTTTATAATCTTTTTTTTATATGTTTGAACCTTGAAATATATACTTTTTCCTCCTTCCTACTGAGAGTTAACCAATTTTACATTGCGCGCGTCTTTCCGCTTGGAGTCCGCACCTTACCGTCCCTTGTTTCCTTTCGATCAGGCATTAACTTTGAAATATATATATTAAGGTCTAACAGATGCACGCCATGCAATACTAGTATCTATAAGCTCTGATCCAGTTAGGAAACTGAATTTTTTGGCACATACAAAAATGCAGGAGAAATAACAATATAAATATCTAGAATTTTGAATTTTTCAAATATAAGTTTTAAAGGGATCATAATAAATACCCATCCAATTTAGTAGCTTTTCTTTTATGTATTATGTCCTACCTAATTATTCCGTATGCCAGTCATATACGGAATAAGAGAAGTGTTGGCTCAGAATTCTACTCATTCTTTCTCCCCCTGCTCGGATGTATTACATCCGGCAGTGTATTACATCCGGCATAGAGAATAATTTCTCCACTTATAGGAAGAATGAGGAGTACGAGAATACCGTAGGGGTCTCAAGTGTGTCATTACAATTTACAACATAGCAGTAAAGCCTCTTGCCATTAAGGTCTGGTAATCAAATGCCAACATCTTGCACCGTATTTTTTTTCCCTGAAAAAAAAACATAAAAATGTTAGATAAGATATAGATGAAGGGTGCTATTAAAAAATGATCCTAACATACAACATTAGGCTTATTTGCTTTTGACCTATCTCAGTTTTGCTCATAGATTTGTTAAGGCTGATTTGCGCCATTTTATTTCCGGATAAAATAAATGCAGAGGTGGAAAAATGCTACTAAAGTAGGAGAAAGTATGTTTTTTGAGAAAGAGATGGATGGTATTCTACCATGAAGAAAAAATTGTTCTGGGAGGGAAGCTGTAATTTAACACAACGATGACAACATAAATCAATTTTTCCCCTCTATTCTCAGCTAAAGTTCATCTTCTCGATTAAATTTACGGCTAATATTTCTTTTTTGCGAGCGAACCTCGATTTTGTATCCACACAACTTTGGCTATCTTCAATATGTTCGAATAATTTCTATCACTTGTGGTGCTAGGCTAGAAGGAAAAGTAGCCCTAATAACAGGAGCAGCAACTGGCATAGGCAAGGCCACGGCCCATGAGTTCATCCAACAAGGCGCCACCGCTGTAGTCATCGCCGACGCTGACCCCACTCTGGGCCCACAAACGGCCCAATCCCTCGGCCCAAAAGCCCATTTCATAAAATGTGACGTCTCCGATGAGGCCCAAGTCTCGTCGGCCGTTGATTTTGCATTCTCACTCCACAACCGCCTCGATATAATGTACAACAACGCGGGCATCGTGGGGGCCGTTTCCAGCCCCAACATAGCCGAGCTCGACCTTGCCAGCTTCGATCAAGTCATGAGCGTAAACACAAGAGGGACCTTGATAGGTAATTGTCAAGAACCACTTTCCACAAAAGCTCTAGATGTTTGCTTGTAAAGGCAGTAGCATAAACAGGGTAAATAAATAGGTTTTAAATTGACATTAATGATGCATTTTAAGTCTCTAACAACATGTCAAGAACCATTTTGCCCAAAAAACTTAAGCTGCTGGGTTGTGGGATAACCGTGTATACCAAAACAACATAATCTTCTCTCTCTCTCTCACACACACACACACTTACACTTGGGCCTTTGGGCCTCGTGGAAAGACCTCTAAAGAAATGGACGCATGTTATAAGACAGATTAGTGGAAAAGTAAATACATTATAAATTGATAATGATGAGGTTTGAGGCTGAGAAGCTCTTGAAATGTGGTATGCTTTGATATTATGTCAAAGAACCATTTATCCAAAAGCTTAAACTATAGAGATATGAGATAACTATGTATATCAAGCTAACATAATCTGACCAGGTATCAAGCATGCGGCGAGAGTAATGGGCCCGGTGGGCTCAGGCTCGATTCTATGCACCGCGAGCATTAGCAGTCTAATGGGTGGGCTTGGGACCCACCCTTACACAATTTCGAAATTCGCAGTGGTGGGGATCGTAAAATCCGCGGCAGCCGAGTTGAGCAAAAAAGGAATTCGAGTGAATTGCATATCACCATTCGTGGTGGCGACTAAAATGACGGTAGTGCCGTTTGAGATGATCTTTAACGGATTGGAGAGGGAGAAAATACTTAAGATTATCGATGGGCTCGGAGAACTGAAAGGGGCGAAATGTGAGGAGACCGATGTGGCAGAAGCAGCGGTGTATTTGGCTTCTGACGAGGCTAAGTATGTGACTGGGCATAATCTGGTGGTGGATGGGGGGTTTACTAGCATGAAGCAGTTGAATTTGAGTGTCCCTGATGAATATTTGATGTAATTGGAGAAAGAAGAACAAGTAAACGATTCCTGCAATGTTTTATTTATTTTTTTCTTTCTTCCCTTTTTTGGGAATTAAGACCTGCTGCTTGATGTGTAACCCTTGGTTGTTAATTTGCTAGAATGCTTTAGAGATTCCATGCGCAGTTAGCGTTGTTTTAAATAGCTGAAAGATAGTAGCATGGTGCCATTTGTTCAAGGAATACGTACAATCAATATAGATATAGTTTGAGAGAACATAAACAATGCACAGGGTATTTCTGTAGAAACTTGAAGTTTCATCAATATTTATTATAAATATAATATTAATTGACATTAAAGGAAGATGTTTCATGAATTTTACGGTGACATATGGCGATGGAAGTCATGTGCTACTCCATGCACACCTGCAGCCTTGGTGTCTGCAAGCCAGCAAGAAATACTTAATGTGGTGAAGAGATCGATTACAAATACCGCTGTTGACTGTGACTTTGGATGTGGTTAAATTAACCGTGTTCTAATTACCTCTAAATAAATGTCCGGGACCGGATGGATTACAAGCGGAGTTTCATCAAAGATATTGGAATTATGTGGCACCTGCGCTGTTCAATGGAATTCTGTTCAATGGAAACTTTATGCCTCGCCAATGGAATGAGACTCTCATTTCCCTTATCCCAAAGACTGCGACTACAATGACGCCAAGTCATTTTAGGCCGATTAGTTTGTGCAATACGGTTTACAAAATCATAGCTAGAATTCTTGTGAATCGTTGGCGGCCAATAATTGAAAACTCTATCAGCAAGGAGCAAATGTGTTTTGTTGCCGGCCGTGATATTATTGATGGAGTCATGACGGCCCAGGAGGTTTGGCACTCGATAAACGAAGAATAGAGGCAGAAGAAGAAATGTTTTCTTCTAAAGATGGATATGGATAACGCATATGATCGTGTTGACTGGGAGTGGTTATGGAAAATCAAGACTAAAATGGGGTACTCGTCAATTTGGATTGGGTGGATTAAAACTTGTATTACGACTACAACGTTAACGTATAAATTTCAACCACAAGCTCTTGGATTTCACTAAGCCGACAGGGGATCCCTTATCTCCTCTGCTCTTCATTACTTTTGCTAATCCGTTATCGGAACCAATCCACAAATCAATTAGTAATGGGAAGTTGGATGGTTTCACTCTAAATCGAGGTAATTTCAGACTTAACCATCTAAAGTTTGCGGATGGTGTGATCTTATTTGGCAAGATTGTTAGATATAAGTGCCCTAGAGGCAATTATTATTGTACCTGGACCTATATGTACAGAACATTTTTACTCAATATGATAGAATGCTATCTGGTTTGCTTTATCTTTCATGTGTATATGTTTTACTTGATATTACGTATCGTTCATACATGCTGATAAAGCCCATAAGATATTTGCTTGACTACCAGAATTATGATGCTATCCTACTAGTGGGGCCATAAACACATCCTTAAATATTCCTAGTCACGAGAGTATCGAGAGTGGGCATCAGTACCCCAGAGTAGACTAGTGTATACATTTCTTAACCCCGACCAAGGCGATGGTTGGTCCCACAGCCATTGGTGTTTGACACTAAAGGTTATATATAGATACTCATCGAAGAATGAGTACATTGAACGGACCCGCCGAGAACTCCTAAATGGTATCATACCTATTGTCAGATAGCAATTCTCTGGTGACAATTGTACATGATAGTTTTTTGACCTGAGATCGTCATAATGTCTTGTGTGTGTTCCCATTGTATTTTGATTACTACCTAACCACAGTTTTAAAGAGCCGTGCATACAGAATTTAGTTGTGTACAGTCCCGAAGCACATAGAGGCAGTGAGCGATCGAGATGGCATTCGTCTCTCCCGATATAGAGAGTTGATGTCGCGTTGTGCTTGATAGACTATTATCACCATAAGTTCCTGGTCATGGCGGTTGAGATAAACTGATAAGGGTTATCAGTTTTATCTCAGATAGTTATGAGTTTGATATCGGCATGACTTATTGTTGGATATAGTACCCTCAAAGTCAATTATTGGATCGCAGGCAAGTGATTGCAATGATTGAGGGAGGACCTATACCGGTAGGACAGTCTTACTCAAGATGATAGTATGCTATCCGGTTTATCTTTATCATCGTGTACATGGTTTAGGTGACATTAGTCACTATTGCACGTTGATAGAGCCTATAGGATTCTTGCTTGACGGCCAGCAGTATGATGGCGATCATATACGTGGGAGCTGGGGTCTATAAGCACATCCTTAAAGTGGTCCCTAGTCATGGGAGTTTCGAGACTGGGCATCGATACTCCATTAGTAGACTAGTGTATACAGTCAAGACCCTGGCGAGGGGTGGTGGCCGGTCTCACAAGCCATTGGTGTCAGTTGGTTCACCTAAGATGTATACAGGTGCTCATTGGATTATGAGTACACCGGACAGGACTCGCCGGGAACATGCTAGTTGGTATTATACCTGACGTCAGATAGCAGTTCCCTGGTGACATGTGTACAGGTTAGTTCATCGACCTGAGATCGTCATTTGTCTCGTGTGAGTTCCCACTGTGCTTTGATTACTACCCTACCACGGCTCAAAGGAGTCGTGCAAACATGTTTTAGTTGGGTACAGTCCCGAGCCACATGGAGGCAGTGAGCGGATCGGCAGGGGTTTCGTCTCTCCCGGTATTGGGGGTGAGATCGCGCTGTGTCTAGGAGAGCCATTACACGAAGTCCTTGGCCAAGGCAGGAGATTTACTGGTAGGTATTCCAGTAGTATCTCAGGGTGTTCTGGGCTACACTCCGACACGACTTGTACCGCTTTTGGGGGTCTGACTTTTACCAGCCCCCTAGGCCCGCCATGCGATGCTCATAGACGAACGGACCGGACTGTATGGATATTGTCACTGACAGGCTCAGTAGGGTGTCAGGATGAGTTCGCTCATCGACCTCCCTTTTGGTCAATACCTGGTAGCCCGTTACGTACGGCTAGTACCACTGACGTGCCAGTGGTTAAATCCACAGCCAAAGTATTGACGAGTCTTCAGAGTCCCCCACAGACAGTTTCTCAAGTTTCGGGCGAAACGTTGTAGAGCCCGTATGATATATGGCAGGGTTCGATCATATACATGCAGTAGTGCACGGATCATGATCGGACAGATCATACTAGTGGGCTTTGGTTTAAGTCGGATCCTAGTATTAGATTTGTTGGATTACTTTAATCTCATCGTATTCGCATTCAGTCGGAATGCGGATGCAAGTATGTATATACAGGTGAGGGGTATCCTTGTGATCCGTCACGAGTTTACTTTATATGTTGCCGTATCTTTTTGTTGTTGTAAACATTTGGATTAATGTTTACAAATGAAAATTGTGAGCTTAAATCATCATTTTGAGCATTTATTGTGACATAGACTTCATTAGTGACGCATGGTCTCTTTTCTTGTGCTAATGTCACATTATGTGATTGATTTGTGGTTTGAAATGAGAGGAAGAGAGAGAAGGGCAGCCATTGTAAAGGTTTTTGGTCTTGTATTTTTTATACACACTCTCTCATTTTTGATAGAACAAAAGAAAGAAAATGGCTCCACATCTTCTTCTTCCTCTAGCTCACAAACTCCATTGATGGCTTCATCTTCAACCTCCATCCATGCAATGGATGCAAGAGACAAAGTTGTCACACACATTCTCTACTTCGTCTTGGACACGTCGGCTAGCGAACTTCGTGCCCGAGTTGCTTCGGATGAAGCAGGAGCCCGTAAAAGGACTCAAAAATGTGGTGCCCTTTCCGACGAGGAGACCGGAGATCGGAGATGCCGCGAGGAGCAAGAGATGGTGGCTAAAGAACGAAGGACACGGATCGATCGGTATAGCTTTTCTAACCCTTCTCTAGTTAGCTGGTTGTAGGTTAATGGTTCGATCCGGATTTAAAGTATACGATAGCGCCGGTTTCTAGTTAAGAAAAAGTTTTCATTACCGCATTTTGGCCTCGGACAGACGGCCGGGGCGCTACTGTAGACATACATGGTATCAGAGCCTCACCATTAACCTTTACTAGCTTGTTCTAACGTATTTAAAATATCGATCGAACGAAATTTCCAAAACCGCGATTCCAATTTAACTGTCGAATTTTTTTTTGTCGTCGAAAAATTATTTTGAGTATTGCAGAAAAACATGCAGGCTTTTTTAAGAGATCTGAGAAAATTTGGTACACTGTTTTCACTGTAGTGCCGCGGAACCGCGGCCGTACCCACGTTTTGGCCGCGGTTCCGCCGCCGTACTGTAGCAACTCTGCACCAAATTTTCTGCAGTGGTTGCTGACTTGGAATTGGGGCTTCTAGTAATTTTATTTTTAGCCCAGATTATTTTGAGTGCAGCAGTTGTGCTTGGGGCCTACTTCGGGAAATTTTGTCAATCGAAATTTTTTAAATATGTTAGTTTACAGTACTTACATTATATCTGCGACCGTGAATGTCATTTGATCGGTAAATCTTGTCTAATTGTTATAGCTCTTTTATACGGATTTGCGAACGTGACATTCACGTTGATGTTCTTTGTTGTGCTGTGATGTTGCGGATTTGTCGTGGTGGATAGCCTGGTTGCAATGGTAGTAAAGTTTGGTTGTATTTATAGTTTTGATATTGCGGGGCGAGCGTCCGACATGTGGACTGCCGTCACTGCCTGTTTGTATATTATTCTTTTGGGGCACGACCGGGCTGAGGTCGATGTACCCATTGTATATATTTTATTTTCTGTACTAGGATTACCCCGCGGTGGGGTGCACGGATAGCCGGGTTCTAGATGGCAACGGGCCCGCATCTCATGGCTTTGAGACGGAGAGGGCTTCACTCTAGAATTGGCGGGCTATTCGCCGCACTCGTAGCGGGTACAGGTTGACCCAAGGAGGGGTGCTCAAGTTACCGGATTCCGTGAAGTGCTGGGTGGTCCATTCACTTTGCTGTAGGGGGCTGCCTCACTTCAGGTTTTTGGCGGGTAACTTGCCTCGCTCGTAGGGGTCTAGGATTTCATTGCACAAGCTATCCACACGACCAGGGTAACGTCGGGTTTCAGTAGCGGCTCTATGAAACCCGGGGATCCCAGATTATCTGTATTGTTCTGTGATGCTTATTACTCTCTGTGATATTGCATTTTTATCACGCCATGAGCGAATATTATATATTGATATATATACTAGTAGATGTTGTATATGTTTTACACCCATGGTAGTCCAGTCCCCGTTCTGTCGTTAGTTAAGTAACCTAACGGGTGATGACGGGACCCAGTGGCGAATGCGGATGGCATATACGTACATCATATTTTCGTTCTTTTGTGGTGTGATTAATTGATGGGACTGCATTGATTCGGATAAATGCAAGGAAAACAAACCTGTTTGACATTGTTGGAACAATTTTCAAAAAGCTGTTATTGCAAGGACGTTTTCTTTTGTTTTGCACAGTGGTATTCGGTTATGAATATCCAGCACCTCAGTCGACGAGGCAAGGGTCGAGATCCCTTCGCCGGGAGTGACCCCTTGGACAGAAGTTTGCGTCAGGGTAATAACTTCACTATAGTCGATTACTTTTTGCTTCGTATCGTAGTATTTAGTTGGAATATCCTGCACCTCATTCTACAGGGAAAGAGCCGAGATCCCTTCACCGGGAGTGACCTCTTTAGCAATGGTTTTCACCACTATATTTTTATAAAATGCTGTCCGGTTCCTTCAACGATATCAAGTTCATTACGTTAAAGGTTTTTCGCCAAAAACCATTCGTAGCCCTCCGTCATTTCAGACGGGTAGCACTTAGTATTCATGCTATGTTTGTTGGCCAAAGTCAAGGCATAGTGTATGGTACCTATTTGTTACTTTTCTGTTGCATAGATAGATGCGTTGGTTTGGGACAGTCGTACTGCTTTGTTGGCCAAAGTCAAGGGTAGGTACGGGTGGGTTCAAATTAGCCTGGATAATGACGGGTAGAACTTGACATGTGACTTATGATTTGTTGGCCAAAGTCAAGGTCATAAGAGCATGGGGTAAAAATCACATCGGGAGTTTCTAAAGAAACTGAAACTTGCCAGATATGCGCATACCTTCTGGATTGGGATAACGTGAGTGGATTCCATCACGTTATCATGCAATGATAGTTAAATCCCGATTCCTACTGATGAGTTGGTTTACTCCTCGGGTGATCCCGACTAATTCTTTTTTCAGGTTTGGAGGAGAATTTGAGGTTACAGTGGGAGGTTTCCTGATTAGATAAATTGATAACCATTCTGATCTAGGTTAGAGTGCACGCTGAGTGTTTCTTTTCTCTCTCTCTCTCTTTGGCAGCGACCATAGCCAGACCCTTGACTATGACTCAGTGACCAAGTTAACCGAATCTTCTTAAAACATTGGCTTTTGGATTTTCTGAGTTGCATACCTCATTGCCACTCCTACTTTTACCCTTTTTTCTCCGGAACATTTCGTATCACTACGAACATCCACTTCCATTGGATAAAACCATCTTATGGTTATATACGAACTTGAAGAAACTTATTCCAGATTCGAGGATGGTTTCCGGTTTTGGAGAAAATGAATAGGACTATTCAGTTGTCTTTTCCTTTTATCTTCTCTCAGGTTGCGAGTGCTCCTTGGATTAGGACAGTACACCCATTACGCTAATTGGATAGTCTTCATCCAAACCATAGGCAGGTGCCGAACGGTAGGGAATGAAGAGAACCATTTAGCCTAAAAGGTGTACAGAAAGTATTAAGTTAAGACAAATAAAGGGATTAGTAAGAGGGAAAAGTAAATTGCGACTGCTATCATTCACGACCAAACCAAGTATTTCATCGCCACTCCTACTTCACCTTTGTATTTCTCCGGAACATCCTGTATCACTACGAAGATCCACAGTTTATTGGATACTCCATCGATGGTTATATACGAACTCGAAGGGACTTGTTCCAGTTCGGGGATGGATTCAGGTTCAGGAGAAATAAGAATAAGGTTTATTCAGTTGTCTTTTATCTTTACCTTCTCTCGGGTTGCGAGTGCTCCTAGGATTAGGACAATACACCTATTACGCTTATTGGATAGTCTTCTTCCAGACCATAGGCTGGTGCCGAACTGTAGGGAAGGAAGAAAACCATTTAGCCTAACGATGGTGTGCAGAAGGTAACGACTAAAGACATATAAAGGGATTTGGAGAGATGGCAAAGAAATATACGATTACAGTTGTGAATCTGATAATGGAAGAGGCATTACTAGGAATACCCGGATACCCCTTCGAAACATTTATATGTTTCAGTTTCACTGTGTATTGTTAAGAGAAAACCGATTTCCCACTTAGCCCTTGCTCCAGGATATGTATTTACCATGTTTGATTCTTACATCTGTACGGTTTTACAGATTATGAGTGGGAGTAAGTTATTGGGAATTGGGTGATCATCCTCATTATATTGGGATTCGTTGTAATTGGTGATATTTGAGGAAATCGCCTGGGTAGTTTACCGGACGACAAATACTTAGTTTTGAATATCCGTTGTTATGCACCAATTTCAAATTGATATATCTGTACTTTTATTTTTATAAAGTGAGATATAACTTTTTGAAATTATGTCAATGACAATTACCTATATCAGTTGATGGTTAGGTAGGAGCATTAAACAGCGGTGTAATTCTTCTTAACTATAAGTACAGTTTTCAACCTACGACGCATAGGGTTTGAGTTATTCAACTCAGGAGACTTATACAGAGTATTGTATATTGTCCAGTGTCCGTTAGGACAGAGGGGTTGGTCCTCGTACTATTCTCTGTTTACTTGTGACTTCTCTGTTTTTTTGATAGGTGTTTCGTAGAAATACAAGGTCTAAGTTTTGAGAAGTTATAGGTATAAGAATATAGTAGAGAACCAGGCGTTGCAAGTATCAGGCTTCTTCAAGGTGATCGAAGATGTTGATACTTGTGTATGGTATTCAGTTGATAGTAATGATTATGAGAACTTGCTTTTCTTTCAGGTTACTCATAATTGGATGCACTCCTAAGTTGAGTAATGCTGATCGGTCTCTCTCTATTTAGTTGACATGCACTGGAGACAGCTGCATGATTTGAATCTGATTCCAATTAAATCAGTGCCTCTGTTTATATATTGGATATAGAACGATTCATATCTTAACAATGTTAAGGTACGGGGAGTTGTCCTGCTTATGCTTAAAACCAGACTCTGGATAACTCAAGGCGCGTTTCTGTAATGGCTGTTTGTGGGTTGACCCGGGCTATGACGAAGGTTGACTTTCTACCATCTGGAAGATCAATAGTGATATTGTTCTTGACTCGCCACAGTTTTAGTAAAATGGATTTTTTCAGAAAAACAGTAGTGGGAGTATGGTAGAACTGGAAGTGATTCCAGAACCGCAAACGATTACTGAAAATTTGATAAGAACCTAAGGATTCAATATAGATTGACATTCCATTGGCCACTCCGCAGATATAGTGGGTAACCTCAGCCACTCGAAAGGTACTTCGGTATGCTCAAGGACGGTGACAGGGAGGTTCTTGTTTACCCAGATTTGCCATTGCTGTTGTTCCAGACTGTGAGACCCGGCTGGAGGATGAGAATAGCGTCGTTCTGAACTGGCTTTAGAAGTGTACGTTTATATGACTCTGCCAGAGGGTTGTTGTAGTCAGTAGGAGCAGCGGAAGCATAGTGGACAAGTAGCTTATGTCTATTTATGGACTAAAACAGATATAGCAGAGATAGATCATCTATTTCTGATGTGACAGTCATAGGTTTGACTTCATCAGAATAGGGGATGGATTTGTTAAGAAGGTAGTACGGTGTGATGTCCTGGTATTTGGATAACATACACAGTGTAGGAAGTGAAATTCCTATACTACGATCGGTTATACTTTGGTTGTCACACAGTGGTTTCTCCATAAAGGATTTGGATATTATATCAGGCATTCTGGTTACTAGATCTATGGTTTTAGATCTAGATTTGGGTAGTTTCCCAATCTGGGTACTTAGACAGCATTCTAAAGGTGTTTTAGAATGGACGACTCCTGACACGGTAGTATACCTACAGGTGATGGAGTCACCCTCTCTAAAGGTGTCTTACAAACTAAAGGGGAGAGGGATGTGCATGATTGGCAGATCACTTGCTTAGGCAATTGAGTCAATCATGAGATGTCAAGTACCACACCAGACATTGTTTTTGCACGAGATGCAGTAAGTTGATATTAATCTTATCCTGGAGAGACATTCGGAAGCAGTTTTAGAACATAAGTGGATGTTCCAGGGAAATGATGATGGCAGCCTCTTTCGGGAGACGGTTATCATTCCAGGCTTCCAAGGTGACCTGGATGACAGAGTGACTGTCTGAGTTATAGTTTTCCCTCTGACGAGGGGCAGTGTTTTGGACAGGTGATCGGACACTGAGGGAGGCATGACGCGGGATACTGATTAAGTTCAGTTGACGATACAGTCTAAGAAGTTTGGATTTGAAGTTCATTTATGAACTAGGTCCCATCAGATATCCAAACATATTCTAAAACAGGTATTGCTCATTTCGGGAGATGGCTTTCTCCGCGAACTAGAGATAAAGAGAGACATAGAAAGAAACATTAGGGCGGATCCACTCACTGAGGCTATTCCTCGAATGCAATAGTTTCACAAACGGGCTTTGTGAAACTGATTAGTAGAGGAGTTGGGTGTTCGGTATCACACGGGCTGTGAGTATGTGGCATCGCAATAATTAGCCTTGAGTGCAAGTGGGAGATTGTTGGATATAGTGCCCTCAAAGTCAATTATTGGATCGCAGGCACGTGATTGCAATGATTGAGGGAGGACCTATACCGGTAGGACAGTCTTACTCAAGATGATAGTATGCTATCTGGTTTATTTTTATCATCGTGTACATGTTTTAGATGACATTACTAGTCACTATTGCACATTGATAGAGTCCATAGGATTCTTGCTTGACGGCTAGCAGTATGATGGCGATCATATACGTGGGAGCTGGGTCTATAAGCACATCCTTAAAGTGGTCCCTAGTCGTGGGAGTTTCAAGACTGGGCATCGATACTCCATTAGTAGACTAGTGTATATAGTCGAGACCCCGACGAGGGGCGGTGGCCGGTCTCACAAGCCATTGGTGTCAGTTGGTTCACTTAAGATATATACAGGTGCTCATTGGGTTATGAGTACACCGGACATGACTCGCCGGGAACATGGACTTTGGTTGCTTTATCTGAAGGGTTAAATCCCCATCAGGAGCTAGTATATCTTGAGAAGATTACTTGGTGTACATAGAAAAGTTGAGACTTTCAAAGCTATGCTTAAGTCCATCCAGATCCTACTTTCCACGGCTACATACCATGACTACGATATCTGGCGGTTGGGTGTCATGACTGCTTTTCTAAATGTTGATTTGGAAGAGAACGTCTATAAGTACACAGCCAGAGGGCTTCGTAGACAGTGGGAGCAGCGGATACGTGTGCAAGATATTTTATGAGATAAATCAGGCATCGCGGAGTTGGAACGTATGTTTTGATGTGGTATTCAAAGAGTTTGACTTCATCAAAATGATAGATGAACCATGTATATACAAAAAGGTAGTAGGGAGTATGGTGATGATCCTCGTAGAGTACGTGGATGACATACTGTTGATAGGAAAGGAGTTTCCTATGCTACGCTCGGTCAATCTCCGCTTATCACAAGGATTCTCCATGTAGGATCAAAGTGATACCTACTAAATCCTGGGTTTTGGATCTATGAGATAGATCTAATTGGATGTTAGGATACTCACTAGTTGTAGTAAGATGGTATCAATCGATCCTGGGGAGAATCACTGGAAAGGTTCCAGGATGATAAGGACGACTGAATGTCAGTCGCAGGCATTGTCTTTACCCTCAGTGGAGGGACGGTATGTTGGAAGAGTTCCAAGCAAGATACCGTGACTTACTAGACGATTAAAGGTAAGATACATTGTTACCAATGATGCTACTAAAGAGGCATTCTGGATATATATAAGTTCATGAGATGAACTTCGTTCCTACCATTGTGTGACAATGGAGTTGTGGCTTATGCCAAGGAACCCCAGTCCCATCAGAAATCCAGATTTAATTCTTAGGCAGTATCACCGGATCATGGAGATGGTTGATCTCCAGGGAGATCGAGGTTAAGAGAATAGACACAGAGGACAACAGCGCGGATCCACTCACAAAGGCCCTTTTCCCAGTAAAGACTTTTATGGGATGGTTGAGTATGAGATACTTCAACCGCAGCTAATTGTTGGGTATGTGATACCACAACAGATGGCCCTAGTGCAAGTGGGAGATTGTTAGTTATATGTATTCCTTAGAGGCCATTACTGTACATACGATGTATATTGTAATGGATGCTTGGACATATATAGGGAGGACTTTCTTGCTCGACATGATAGTACGCTATCTGGTTTCTCTTTATCTTAACATGTACTCTGATTGTCTCTATGTTACATGTTGATAAAGCCCTTAGGATGATACTTGACTACCAGGACTATGATGCGGATCATACTAGTAAGGACAGTGTAGTCGCCAAGTACATCCTTCAAATGTTCCTAGTCGTGAGAGTACCGAGACAGGGCATCGATTCTCCAGAGTAGACTAGCGTATACGCATCTTAACCCATATGATGGGCGATGGATGATCCCATATCCATCGGTGTTTGACATCAAGGATGGTGTACGGGTGCTCAGTAGAGACTGGGTACACTGGACGGATTCGCCGAGAACTTCCAGATGGTATTATACCTCACGTCAGATAGCAGTTCTCTGGTGACACTAGTACATGTTAGTCTGTAGACCCGAGATTGTCATAGAGTCTTGTGTGATTCCCACTGTGCTTTGATTTCCATCATACCACGTCCAAGAGGGCGTGCAAAAAGGTGGCTTTTGGGTACAGTCCCGAATCACATGGAGGCAATGAGCGATAGGAGAGGATTCGTCTCTCCCGGTATAGGGAGTTGATGTTGTGCTGTTTTCGATTGGCTATAACTGGAAATCCCTGGCCAGGGTTGCTGAGATTTATTGGTAAGTGTTATCAGTAGTTTCTCGAACTGTCATAGACCTCATATCGACACGACTTATCAAGTTACTGGGGTCTGACGTTTACCACCCCTAGACGAGATATGTGACATATCAAACGAAGAGACCGGACTGTACGGGAGTGTTACTGACTGGATTCACAGGAGAATGTACATGCTTGCTTGTTGATATTCTGAGAGCTCAATACCTGGGTGGCTGTTACGTTTAGCTGACCTCTTGCAGCTTGTGGGTGTTTGATATGATCATCGCCTACTGCCGGCGTATTGACGATCCTTTAGAGTCCTACACAGAGGTTTCTTGGCTCAGGCAAAACGGAGTAGGAGCACATATGTGATATGTGCGGGACCGAGAACAATACGTGTATGTGATACCGTATTAGATTCTCATGATATGAGATATCGGCCGGGTATATGTGATATAGCCGGGTCATCGGATCAAGTGTTGATTCGATGAACTGATACAGATTATATTAGTCGGTTATTTGTGAAATAACCAGATTATCGGATCAAGTGTTGATTTGATAATTTAATGTATAATTATATATTTGATATATTAAATTACATTAACTAATATAAGCTCACTAAAAGATTCTTTTTCTCACTCGGGTAATACATTGATATATATGCGATATATGTTAATAGTATTATTTTATTTTGTTACAATAAATATTATATATGTGATATATAATATTGTAACATGATATGGTTATTAATGCAACATGATTAGTGGAGATTAAACATGGTTAGGGTTTGATTTGGGTTAAGCATTTCTAGAAGTTTCTAGAAGCTTT
This sequence comes from Agapanthus africanus, assembly GCA_030015575.1. NCBI lineage: Eukaryota > Viridiplantae > Streptophyta > Magnoliopsida > Asparagales > Amaryllidaceae > Agapanthus > Agapanthus africanus. Next base: position 245,848,539 of record JASDDO010000004.1, on the reverse strand, counting down.
GCTTTTTGTTTTTGCAAAGATATTTGTTAAAACATATTTTGGATGATATTTATTAACCCAACCCAACCCATGACCATGGTTAAGTCTCTACATGGGTTAATTTATCATACTTAACCCATGGTTTCATTTCTAACCACACATGGATTCATTATTCATCACAAAAGAAAAGGTTCTTCTTCTTCTTTCTTCTTTCATAGAAAAGCTTACTAGCTTTTTCATTAGTGATGATTTTGAGTGAGATTAAGAAAATAAATGAGAGCTAAAATCCTACTTCATCATCCTAATCTATCCTAACCATTTAGATTAGGGTGTTCAGTTCATTTGTGAGTGAGAGCTTGTGTTAAAAAAACTTGAAGGTAGATCATCTTTGTTATCGAAGATCGGAAGCAAGTTTGCATCATTCTCTTCGTGGAGCCTCTCTAGAGTCCGGCTACATGATGATCGCAGCGAAGGGACCTCAACACGGAGCTTATGAAGCGAAGGACCGGACTACAAAGGTTGTAATCCCAAACTCTTAGATGTTAAAGTGTTTAACATGCTTTGTTTCGCCTAATATCTAGTTTAAAGATCTTGGTTAGGGTTGTTCGGCACGTCTAAATTTTAAATTGGGCATGGTTGATGCCTTGTAGACCCTTGTGAGAGTGCCTAGTAACCCTACATAGTGGATGCTTGGAAATATATAGGGAGAACTTTCTTGCTCGACATGATAGTATGCTATCTGGTTGCACTTTGTCTTAACATGTTGACTTGTATAAGTGATGCTGTCTTACTCTCACATGTTGATAAAGCCCTTAGGATATGTACTTGACTACCAGGACTATGATGGAGATCATACTAGTGGGGCCAAGGGTAGTCCATAAGTACACCCTATAATTGTTCCTAGTCGTGAGAGTATCGAGACAGGGCATCGATACTCCGGAGTAGACTAGCGTATGCGCTTCTTGACCCATATGATAGGCGATGGATGATCCCACATCCATTGGTGTTTGACATCAGAGAAGGTATACGGGTGCTCAGTGGAGACTGGGTACACAGAACGGACTCGCCGAGAACTCCTAGATGGTATTATACCTATCGTCAGATAGCAGTTCTCTGGTGATACTGGTACAGATTAGTCTGCAGACACGAGATAGTGATAGAGTCTTGTGTGATTCCCACTGTGCTTTGATTTCCACCATACCACGGTCAAGAGATCATGCAAAAAGGTGGTTTTTGGGTACAATCCCGAGTCACATGGAGTCATTGAGCGATAGGAGGGGTTTCGTCTCTCCCTGTATTGGGAGTTGATGTTGCGCTATGCTCGATTGGCCATAACAGGAAATCCCTGGTCAGGGTTGCTAAGATTTACTGGTAAGTGTTATCAGTAGTTTCTCGAACCGTTATGGACCTTGCATCGGCATGACTTATCAGGCTATTGGAGTCTGACTTTCTACTACCCCCAGGCTGTGATATGCGATATATTTGACGAAGAGACAGGACTGTACGGTAGTGTTACTGATTGGATTCGCAGGAGTACGAGAAGGCTTGCTTGTTGATCTTCTGATCGCTCAATACCCGGGTGGCCGTTACGTTTAGCAGACCGCTTGCGGCTTGTGGGTGTTTGATATGATCATCACCTACTACCTGCGTATTGACGAGTCTTTAGAGTCCTACACAGAGATTTCCTGGTTCATGCGAAACGGAGTAGGAGCACATATGTGATATATGCGGGACCGAGATTAATGCGATATGTGATACTGTATTCTATTCTCGTGATATGTGATATTGGTCGGTTATATATGATATAACCGGGTTATCGGATCAAGTGTTGATTCGATAAGTTGATAATTTTATATTAGTCGGTTGTATGTGATATAGCCGGATTATTAAATCAAGTGTTGATTTGATAATTTAATGTATAATTATATATTTGATATATTAACTTGCATTAACTAATATTTGCTCACTAAACATTTCTTTTCTCACTTGTGTGCATTAGATATATATTAGTTTACATTTTTTGTGTCATGCTTAATGATACACACTACATGGGTGTATGAGACTTACACCATAACCATGATAATTGAGGGTATTTATTTATTTAAGGTAAAACAAATTAGTTGGGTATTTTCTCATGGTTGTAGTTTGGAGAAGCTGGTAGAACCAAAGACTTAGTCCACTTGTTTTGTTTTGCCTAAGATATTTATTAACCCAACCATTATCATTTAACCTATGGTAAATTCTCTACATGGGTTAGTGTATGACACTAACTCACCCATGGTTTATTTTCTCACCTCATAAGTTCATTCTCTCTTTATCACTTGATCTTCTTCTTCATTTTAAAAAAAGCTTGCTAGCTTTTTCCAAGGTGAGAAAATATTGTGAGAAAAAGAAAACTAAAGTGAGCCCACTTCATACTTCATCATCCTCTACTATTAGCCATTTAGTTTAGGGTGTTTGCTTCACTAATTTCACCATTAGTGAAGAGGTAGTATGAGCTCGAGTCTCCTCGACGTAGATCATCTTCGGTCTCGAAGACATTGAGCAAGCTTGTTCGTTTCTTCATGTGAACCCTTACTAGAGTCCGGGTCTTCACAACTTGCGGTGAAAGGACTACGACATGGAGCTTTAGAAGTGAAGTACCGGTCTACAAAGGTTGTATACCCTCATTCACTTAGATGTAAAGTGTTTACATTTAGTATCGTCGGATTTTATAGTTAAGATTCTAGGGTTAGGGTTCTTTAGAACGGCAAAAATTTAAAAATGGCATGGACGATGCCTCCTGAAACCTTGCTGCCGCGCTAGATAACCCTACAGTGGTATCAGAGTCATGCTAGAAAATTAGATGATGTTTGTTAGAGTTACGAAACCGAAACAACTCCGAAACACCCGATATGAAATCAAGTTTCTGTCGAATTTTTAGAGGTGTCAAAATTTTTTTAAACAACTGCAGAATGTTGTATGTGATATAACATGAACACTATGAAAATTTGGAGCAATTTGGTGCAATTTTGAACGGCCACAACCCCCCTAAAACCGAGCTCACCGCGTCAATTTAGGTTTTTGGGCTTCAAATTTTCATGGTGTTCCAGTCTCTGGGTTTTGGTGTTTCAGGTGTTGTTTGTTTTTGCTAAATTTTCATGTGATGTTAACTTTCTGCAAAGGCAACTCGGAGTGTTTCGTAGTCGTAATTCTAACATGTATTCGGGTTATTTAGACGATGTTAAAAAGTTTAAACGGATATCAATAACCCAATCTTTCCCCGCTGGAAATTTTCCAAGAGTTGGATTTTTCCGAGTTTAAAATTTTCAGAAAATCATGCAAGCGATTTTGTGGACCCTCTAGAAGAACGATACCCAAACTTGACATTTTGGATCGCGGAACCGCGATCATACCCTAAGGTGTGCCGCAGTTCCGTGGCGACATGAGTGAGGCATGGGTCGGCCCTTCTACGGATGGTTCATAGGAGTTGTGGCAGTTTCTGGGTACTTTTTGAACTCCGCTCAAGTGTTGGGCTTTTTGGAAAATTTTAGGTGTTTGATTATTCGATCGAAAAGTTTAACTTCGTCTAGCTATATGTGATTATGATACAATATTTGGAATCCACAAATGTAGTTATGTGATAAATAGTTTGAATTTTATAAATCTAGCAAGTTAGTCTCATTTGATCGGTTGACACGGAATTTTGATGTGGATCAAAAGTCCGTCGCAATTACGTAGTGTACGCGAATACTCGCCGGGTAACCTTACTAGATAGCCACGCCGCATACCCCCGACCAAGTGACTGTAGGAGAACCCCGTCGCCAAAAGCATCCGTTCGGGTGCTCGCGCCCGCGGTGTTCCGCCTTAGTGCACTTTGTCAACGGCATCGGGGGTGCGGCCGTCTACTAAAGTTTCCGACGAGCATTCGATCAGGTTATCGAGAATCTTGTTGAATTACCCGACAGGTTATTGGAAAGTGTTTTCAATATCGAGACTAAAATGCGGGGTTTATAATTTTTAGGCATGAGATGTCTAAGGAATTCATTTGGTTGGGCATGAAATCCAAAGTATGTGATACATTGGGTTTATGACGTCTAAGGTGATTGCGGATTCCAATTGTTGTAGTTTTTCACTTTCTTTTCTGCGACCGTAAGTGTAATATGTGGTGTATCGCCGATTTCGTTGCTATATGTCAACGACAATTGGGATATGCATATTTACTTACGTTGATGACATGTGATGTTATGTGTTACTGTGATATGTTATATTGGATCGTCGTGTTTTGAATAGCCGGGGGTTTTTATGTGAGATGAGTGTTTTTCATTTTCATTCATGTAAAAGCTTGTATGTAATATTCTTTTATTGGGGCACTTCCGGGTTGAGGATGATGTTACCATTGATATATATTATTTACTTTTCCGCATTAGGATAGACCCAAGGCGGGGAGTACAAGTAACTGGGTTCTAGGGTCCAGTGGGAGACCATCTCGAGGAGTCGAGACCGGGTCTCCTAACTCTAGAATTGGCAGGGTTGCTTGCCGCTCTCGTAGGGGTCTAGGGATGTGGGTTTGGCTATTCATCACGACCATGGAATCCGTGTTTTTTACAGGCTTAATATAAAACACGGAATTCCTAGTATATCCAATATTTCATATGTGATTCTTTTGCTGCTGATATTCTGTGATGTAATCACTTGATATGTTGAGATGATTGCTTATATTATATATATGAGATATAATAAATATTGATGCTTTGGGTTCTTATGTAATGCTTAGGAAGCATAATTGATGGGACTTCATTAATGAGATTAATGAAATAAAAGAAACCTAAAGATGTTGTAGAAACTTGTTTTAAAAATTGGTAGTTCTAGTTCTTGCTTTGCATAGCGGTATTCCTTATAGAATATCCAACACCTTATTCGATAAGGAAAGAGCCGAGATCCCTTCATCGGGAGTGACCTCTTTAGCAAAACTTGCAGATGTTATAACCCACTCGGTTTGTATTTTGATTGCTTCTATAGTTTTTGCTTTGCATAGTGGTATTTGTGAAATATCCTGCATGTTATTCGATAAGGAATGAGCCGAGATCCCTTCACTCGGAGTGACCTATTTAGCGAAACTAGTAAAAGCCTAAAAACACTCCTTTTCAAAATCATTCGATTCTACAACGATATCAAGTTCATTACGCAAAACGTTTTCTTAAAATCCTGTCGTAGCCCTCCGTCATTTCAGATAAATACTACTTAGTATTCGTGCTACGTTTGTTGACTATGTTAAGGCGTAGTGTGCGGTAGCTGATCAGTGCTTATCTGCTTAAGCATATGATGCGATTGGATTAGGTTAGTCGTACGACTTTGTTGACTATGTTAAGAGTCGTGCGGGTGGGTTTAATTCAATCAGGAAATATTGGGTTGAACTTGGCTAGCGCTTATGATTTGTTGACCTTGTTAAGGTCATAAGTTGCTAGGGGCAAAAATATTATCGGGAATTTCAAGTGTTGAAATTTGCAATGAGATTGAACACCTTCTATGAGATAGTTGGATCCCGATACCCACTGCGAGTAAGAGTTACTCCTAGGAGAGTTTTGCACATTACAATTAGCCGATCAAGTAGGTGTCTAGAAAGGTGTTAACGGGGTAACGCCCCTGGGAAAACGATGTTTATTTTAATTAGGTCCGTGAGAAAGCACGGGGAACCTCCCTCAAAGTACCGACACTGTCCTGGCCGAAAGATTGGCGAACTTGTAGGGTGTAATTAATCCCGGCTAATCTTACCTTTTAGGGTTTGAAGGAAGATTTGATAAAAATGGTGGGAGCCATCCTGATTAGATAAAATAATAACCAATCTGATCTTGCAAGAGCGCACGCAGAGTGTTTACTTCTCTCTCTCTCTCCTGGTAGCGACCATGTCACGCCTTAATCAAGATAATAATATGGATGCATTGACCGAACCTACTTATTATACTGAGCTGGGGAACGTTGCTTCCGTTCTTTCTTATAATTTTCATAAGTCTGAACAGGAAATAGGGGAATATCCGGATTCACATGCCACCTAATCCAACAATAATCATGATGATGCATATTCTTCTGGTGTGTTCATTACCAAGAACCGTTTCTCTGTATCCTCTACGTCCTAGGTATATGATAACGGATTAGGATCCCACATATGTAATCTGTTACATGGGCTACAGAAAGGTAGAGAACTGGGATTGGGTGATATATCTCTAAGTGTTAGAGAATGGTGCAATTGTTGCAGCCAAGACAGTTGGCAAATATCACCTTGTATTACCAAATGATAAATACATTGATTCTGAACAAATGTTATTAGATACCGAACCTGATATACAACATTAGATTAGTTTCTTTATTCAGTTAAAGAAGGATATAATTTTGTATTAAAGGATAATGTTGTGAACATTTTCCTGAATCAAGAGTTGATTGGATCATGCATGTTATGTAATAGCATATACGTTCTAAATCAAACTACAGTTCAAAATATCTAGAACATACACAAAAGGAGTAGTTCAGAAATAAATGAATCGTTCTTGAGGCATTGTAGACTAGGTCATATCAATGCGACATGACTAGCTAAGTTACATAAGGATGAATATTAGAATCTGTTCGAATTTTCATCTTATGATACTTGCCAGTCTTGTCTCAAAAGTAAAATGACCAATACTCCGTTTACTGGAAACAGAGAAAGAGTTAGTGAACTCTTGGGACGGATACATGATGATGTATTCGGTCCTATGTCTACAAATTCCATGGTTGGTTCTTCGTACTTCATTATAATCACTGATCTTCTCTCAAGATTCGGACATATGTTCCTGTTGAAACATGAGTCTGAAACTTTTGAGAAATTCAAGGAATATAAGCTTGAAGTTGAGAACCAAACGGGTGGAAGTATTAAAGTCCTTCGATGTGATCGAGGAGGAGAATACTTGGGCATGGAGTTCCTGGATTATTTAAAGGAGAATGTGATTCTCTCTCAGCTTACTCCTTCGAGTACACCACAACACACGGTGTATCGGGGCGGAGGTATCGCACCCTATGAGATATGGCGCGCTCTATGATGAGTACTGCTGAGTTACCTGTTTTCTTTTGGAGTTATGCACTTGAGAAGCTGCATACCTATTGAATGGGGTTCCATATAAATTAATGCCTGCCACCCCATATGAGATATGGAATGGGAAGAGACCATTTCTTAAACGAGTTAAGATATAGGGTTGTCCAGCCTATAATGAAAAGCAAAATCCGGACAAGCTCGAGGCAAGGTCAGGACTGTATAAGTTTGTTAGGATATCCCAAACATTTGTGAAGAAATATCTTCTACCACTCTGAGGAGCAAAAGGTGTTTTGTTTCTCAGCATGCCACCTTTTTAGAAAAGGAATTTCTTGTGAAGAAATTAGTGGACATGAGCTAGAACTGGAAGGAGTTCCAACTAGACAAACTAACGGCTGATGATTTGGTGGAACCAAAGGATTCAATAGTCTCCAACGAACCTCGGCCTCTCCACGAATCTGGTAGGGTTCCTCATCCACTTGGGAGATACTATGGTCATCTCGGTGATAGTGGGAGTGAAGATTGCATCATGGTTGATGATGGCCCAACTAGGTTCAGGCAGGCCATCACGAGTGGTGACTCTGTGTAAAGGCTGGATGCTATGCGATCAAAGATGGAATCCATGTACACCAACAAAGTATGACTTTGATTGTTGCACCTGAAGAGGTAAAACCTATAGGGAGCAAATGGATCTTGAGATGATTCTTGGTATAGATGGAAAAGTTGAGACTTTCAAAGATTTGCTTAAGTCCATCAGGATCAATGCAAGCATCGCGGAGTTGGAACATCTGTTTTGATGTGGCAGTCAAAGAGTTTGACTTCATCAAAAAGGTAGATGAACCTTGTATATACAAGAAGGTTGTAGAAGGTAAGGTTGTCTTCCTCGTATTGTACGTAGATGGCATACTCTTGATAGGAAATGGTTTCCTATACTACACTCGGTCAAACTCCTCTTATCACAAGGATTCTCCATGTAAGATCTGGATGATACCTACTACTGTTGGAGATAGTGCCCTCAGAGTCAATTATTGGATCACAGGCACGTGATTGCAATGATTTAGGGATGACCTATACCGGTAGGACAGTCTTACTCAAGATGATAGTATGCTATCTGGTTTATCTTTATCATTGTGTACTGCTTTAGGTGACCTTACAGGTCACTATTGCGCGTTGATAGAGCCCCTAGGATTCTTGCTTGACTGCCAGCAGTATGAGGGCGATCATATACGTGGGAGCTGGGGTCTATAAGCACATCCCTAAAAGGTCCCTAGTCGAGGGAGTTTCGAGACAGGGCATCGATACTCCAGAGTAGACTAGTGTATACAGTCGAGACCCCGACGAGGGGCGGTGGCCGGTCTCACAAGCCACTGGTGTCAGTTGGTTCACCTAAGATGTATACAGGTGCTCATTGGGTTATGAGTACACCGGACAGGACTTGCCGGGAACATGCTTGTTGGTCTTATACCTGACGTCAGATAGCAGTTCCCCGGCGACATGTGTACAGGTTAGTTCATCGACCTGAGATCGTCATTTGTTTCGTGTGAGTTCCCACCGTACTTTGATTACTACCCTACCACGCTCAAAGGAGACGTGCAAACAGGTTTTAGTTGGGTACAGTCCCGAGCCACATGGAGGAAGTGAGCGGATCTGCAGGGGTTCGTCTCTCCCGGTATTGGGGGTGAGGTCGCGCTGTGTCTAGGAGAGCCATTACACGAAGTCCTTGGCCAAGGCAGGAGATTTACTGGTAGGTATTCCAGTAATATCTCAGGGTGTTCTGGGCTACACTCCGACATGACTTGTACCGCTTTTGGGGGCTGACTTTTATCAACCCCCTAGGCCCGCCATGCGATGCTCATAGACGAACGGATCGGACTGTACGGATATTGTCACTGACAGGCTCAGTAGGGTGTCAGGATGAGTTCGCTCATCGACATCCCTTTTGGTCAATACCTGGTAGCCCGTTACGTATGGCTAATACCTCTAACGTGCTAGTGGTTAAATCCACAGCCAAAGTATTGACGAGTCTTTAGAGTCCCCCACAGACCGTTTTCTCAAGTTTCGGGCGAAACGCTGTAGAGGCCGTATGGAGATATGGCAGGGTTCAATCATGCACGTGCGGTATTGCACGGATCATGATCGGACAGATAATACTAGCGGGCTTTGGTTTAAGCCGGAACCTAGTATTGTGCAGTGTAGATTTTGTCTCATTGCATTTGTATTCTGTCGGAATACAAATGCAGGTATGTATATACAGTAGCGGGGTTTCCTGTAATTTATTACGGGATCGTTTTTCTGAAGTTTCCAGTTTGGTTTCCGTTTCGGCCATTTTCCTTTGTATCTTTCTTTGGCTGAAAATTGGTGGAGAGGGGGTTATTTCCAGGCATGCAAATTTGATTAGTGGAGGGTGTTATTTGCAAGTTGTAGTGTCATGATGATTCCACCATATATTGACTTCTTGCTTCATGATTGGACATCATCATTGCTTGACTTTTGGGTTATGATTAGGTGATGGAGTGGAGGCTTTGTAGTAATGATTTTTCCTCATGATAACCCTTTTCTCTCTCTTGCATTATTTGGCTCACTCATTCTTTCTCTACTCTTGGATTCCTCAAGCCAAAGGGGCCGGCCACACATATTGGGAGGAGAGGGTGATTCATTTTTGTGGGAGGATTTTTGGTTCATTTCATTGCAAAAGAAAAATCCTCAAGTTCATTCCTCTTGCTCATTTCAACTCCACTTCCTCATGGCAACTTCATACCGCAATGAGACATAGAGTTCCACACTATTCTACAGCAATTCTTGGACACGTCGACTCGCTAACTTCATGCCCGAGTTGCCTCGGTCCAGAGGTGGGAGCCCGTAAAAGAACCCGGCGATGTGGTGCCCTTCCGACGAGGAAATGAAGATCGGAGATTCCGCGGGGAGATCGGGACGACGACGAGAAGACCGAAGGACACGGATCGCTCGGTATTTCTCTCTACCCCTTCTCTTGTTAGCTAGGATTAGATTAATGGCCCGATCCGGGTTTAAAGTGCGCGGTGGTGCCGGTTTACAAGTTTTGTAAAAAGTATCGTTTCCGCATTTTGGCCTCGGATTGACGGCCGGGGCGCCGCCGTGCATTTACACCGGTATCAGAGCCACGCCATTAACCTAGTCTAGCTTGCTCTAATGTGTTTACAAGTTCGATCGATCGGATTTTCCAAAAACCGTATTTTCATGCATCAGTTTTCTGTCGAATTATTTTTGGCTCGAAATTTTTTTCAGTACATTGCAGAAATATGTGCAGGGAATTATAAGCATTCTGTGAAAATTTGGTCGCGTGACGTCATTGTTCCACCGTGGAACCGCGGCCAAACCCACGCATTGGCCGCGGTTCCGCCGCTATCTTGACTGTTCATGGCATCAAATTTTTACAGTAGGCTTCTGGGTTGAAAATGGGGTTTCTGGAATATTCTTTTTGGGCCCAGATTTTCTTTGAGTGCTACAGTTGTGCTTGGGGCTCACTTGGGAAAATTTAATCGATCGAAAATTTTAAACATGTTAGTTCACAGTATTTACATTATATCTGCGACCGTGAATGTCACTTGATCGGTAAATCCTGTCTAACTGTTATAGCCCTTTTAGACGGATTTGCGAACGTGACATTCACGTTGATGTTCTGTGTTGTGCTGCGATGTTGCGGATTGGTCATGGGGGATAGCCTGGATGTAATGGTAGTACAATTTCGTTTTATACGTACATTTAGTATTGCGGGGCGAGCGTTCGACATGTGGACTGCCGTCACTGCCTGTTTGTATATTATTCTTTTGGGGCACGACCGGGGTGAGGTCGATGTACCCGTTGTATGTATATTTTACTTTCTGTACTAGGATTACCCCGCGGAGGGGTGCACGGATAGCCGGGTTCTAGAGGGCAACGGGCCCGCATCTCATGGCGTTGAGACGGAGGGGGCTTCACTCTAGAATTGGCGGGCTATTCACCGCACTCGTAGGGGGTACAGGTTGACCTAAGGAGGGGTGCCCAAGTTACCGGATTCCCTGAAGTGCTGGGTGGTCCATTCACGTTGCTGAAGGGGCTGCCTCGCTTCAGGTTTTGGCGGGTAACTTTCCGCGCCCGTAGGGGTCTAGGATTTCATTGCACAGGCTATCCACACGACCAGGGGAACGTCGGGTTTCAGCAGCGGCTCTATGAAACCCGGGGATCCCAGATATCTGTATTGTTCTGTGATGCTTATTACATTTCTGTGATGTTGCATTTTATCACGCCTTGAGCGAATATTATATATTGATATATATACTAGTAGATGTTTTATATGTTTTGCATCCGCGCTAGTCCAGTCCCCGCTCTATCGTTAGTTAAGTAACCTAACGGGTAATGACGGGACCCAGTGGCAAATGCGGATGGCATATACGTACATCATTATTTTCGTTCTTTGTAGTGTGATCAATTGATGGGACTGCATTGATTCGGATCAATGAAAGCTAAACAAACCTATTCTGATGTTGTTGGAACAATTTTCAAAAAGCTGTTATTGCAAGGACGTTCACTTTTGTTTTGCACAGTGGTATTCGGTTATGAATATACAGCACCTCAGTCGACGAGGCAAGGGCCGAGATCCCTTCATCGGGAGTGACCCCTTGGACAGAAGTTTGCGTCAGGGCAATAACTTCACTATAGTCGTTTACTTTTGCTTTGCATCGTGGTATTCAGTTGGAATATCCTGCACCTCATTCTACGTGGAAAGAGCCGAGATCCCTTCACCGGGAGTGACCTCTTTAGCAAAGGTTTTCGTCACTATATTTTTATAAAGCTATCCAGTTCCTTCAACGATATCAAGTTCATTACGTTAAAGGTTTTCGCCAGAAACCATTCGTAGCCTTCCATCATTTCAGTTAAATATTCGGTAGTATTCAAGCTTTGTATTTTGACCTCACGCCAAGGCATAGTGATTGGTAGCTGCCGGATATTTATCTGTTGCATAGATAGAATGCGTTGGTTTGAGACAGTCGTACTGCCATTTTGTTCTATGTCAAGGGTAGGTATGGGTGGGTTCAAATTAACTTGGATAATGATGGGTAGAACTTGACATGTGACTTATGACATTTTGACCTCACGCCAAGGTCATAAGAGCATGGGGCAAAAATCATATCGGGAGTTTCAAAAGAAACTGAAACTTGCCAGATATGCGCATACCTTCTGGAGTGTGATAACGTGAGCGGTTTCCGTCATGTTATCATGCGATGATAGTTGGATTCCGATTCCCACTGATGAGTTAGTTTACTCCTCGGGTGATCCCGACTAATTCTTCTTTCAGGTTTGGAGGAGAATTTGACGTTACAGTGGGAGGTTTCTTGATTAGATAAATTGGTAACCATTCTGATCTAGGTTAGAGTGCACGCTGAGTGTTTCTTTTCTCTCTCTTTTTGGCAGCGACCATGACCCGACCCTAGATTATGACTCAGTGACCAAAATTAACCGAACCTTCTTAAACACTGGCTTTTGGATTGTCAGAGTTGCAAACCTCATTGCCACTCCTACTTTTACCCTTTTTCTCCAGGACACCCCGTATTACTATGAACGTCCACTTCCATTAGACAAAACCATCGTATGGTTATATACGAACTCGAAGGAATTTATTCGAGGATGGTTTCCGGTTCTGGAGAAAACGAATAGGACTATTAAGTTGTCTTTTCCTTTTACCTTCTCTCAGGTTGCGAGTACTCCTTGGTTTAGGAGATAGTACACCTATTACGCAAATTGGATTGTTTTCGTCCAAACCATAGGCAGGTGCCGACCGGTAGGGAATGAAGAAAACCAATTAGCCTAACGATGGTGTACAAAAGGTATTATGTAAAGACAAATAAAGGGATTAGAAGGAGGGCAAAGTAAATTGCGACTGCTATTCACGACCAAACCAAGTATTTCATTACCACTCCCACTTCACCTTTGTATTTCTCCAGGACACTCCGTATCACTACGAAGATCCACAGTTTATTGGATACTCCATCGTATGGTTATATATGAACTCGAAAGGAACTTGTTCCAGTTCGGGGATGGATTCTGGTTCAGGAGAAATAGGAATAAGGTTTATTCAGGTGTCTTTTATCTTCATCTTCTCTCGCATTGCGAGTGCTCCTAGGATTAGGACAACACACCCATTATGCTTATTGGATAGTCTTCTTCCAAACCATAGGTTGGTGCCGAATGGTAGGGAAGGAAGAAAACCATTTGGCCTAAAGGGATGTACAGAAGAAAATGACTAAAGACATATAAAGGGATTTAGAGAGATGGCAAAGAATTATACGGTTGCAGTTGTGAATCTGGATAATGGAAGAGGCATTACTAGGAATACCAGCGTACCCCTACGAAACATTTCAATGTTTCAGTTTCACTGTGTATTGTTAAAAGAAAACTGATTTCCCAATTAGTCCTTACCCCAGGGTTTGTATTTACCAGATTTGATTCTCACATCTGTATGGTTTTACAGATGATGAGTGGGAGTAAGTTATTGGGAATTAGGTGATTATACTCATTATATCGGAATACGTTGTAATTGGTGATATTTGAGGAAGTCACCTAGGTTGTTTGCCGGACGGCAAATATTTGGTTTTGAATATCCGCTGTTATGCACATATTTCAATTGATACATATGTACGTCTATTTTTATAGAGTGAGATATACCTTTTTGAAATTATGTCTATGAAATTTACCTATATCAGTGGATGGTTAGGTAAGGAGTATTAAACAGCGGTGTAATTCTTCTTAACCATAAGTACAGTTTTCAACCTACGACACACAGGGAATGAGTTATCAGACTCAAAGGACTTATACAGAGTATTGTATGTTGTCCAGTGTCCATTAGGACAGAGGGGTTGGTCCTCGTACTATATTCGGTTTACTTATGACTTTTCTAGCTTTTAGATAAGTGTTTTGTAAAAACACAAGGTCTGAGTTTTGAGAAGTTATAGGTATATGAAAAAAGTAGAGAACCAGGTATTGCAAGTATCGGGATTCTTCAAGGTAATCGAAGATGTAGATACTTGTGTAGGGTATTCAGTTGATAGTAATGATTAAGAGAACTTGCTTCTCTTTCAGATTACTCATAATTGGAAGCACTCCTGAGTTGAGTAATGTTGATCGGCCTCTCTCCATTTAGTTGACATGCACTGGAGACAGCTGCATGATTTGAATCTGGTTCAATTAAATCAGTACCTCTGTTTCTATATTGGATATAGAACGGTTCGTATCTTAATGATGTTAAGGTACGGGGAGTTGTCCGGCTTATGCTTAAAACCAGACTCTGGATAACTCAAGGCACGTTTCTGTAATGGCTGTTTGTGGGTTGACCCAGGCTATGACGAGGGTTGACATTCTACCATCTGGAAGATCAATAGAGATATTGTTCTAAACTCGCCACAGTTTTAATAAAAATGGATTTTTTCAGAAAACAGTAGTGAGAGTATGGTAGAACTGGAAGTGATTCCAGAACCACAAACGATCACTGAAGATTTGATAGGAACCTAAAGATTCAATCAGGTTTGACATTCCATTGGCCACTCCGCAGATACAGTGGGTAACCTCAGGCACCCGAGAGGTACTCCGGTAGCCTCAAGGACGGTGACAGGGAGGTTCTTGTTTACCCACACTTGCCATTGCTGTTGTTCCAGGCTGCGAGACCCGGCGGGATGATGAGTATAGCGTCGTTCTAAACCAGCTTTAGAAGTGTACGTGTATATGACTCTGCCAGAGGGTTGTCTTAGTCAGTGGGAGCAGCGGAAGTTTTGGTGGACAGGTGGCTTATGTCTATTTATAGACTAAAGCAGAAATAGCGGAGATAGATCATCTATTTCTGATGTGACAGTCATAGGTTTGACTTCATCAGAATAGGGGATGGATGAGTTGAGAAGGTAGTAGGGTGTGATGTCATGGTATTTGGATGACATACACAGAGTAGGAAGTGATATTCCTATACTACGATCGGTTATACTTTGGTCGTCACACAGTGGTTTCTCCACATGGGACTTGGACATTATATCAGACATACTGGTTACTAGATCTATGGTTTTTGATCTAGATTTGGGTGGTTTCCCAATTAGGGTACTTAGACAGCATTCTACAGGTGTTTTAGAATGGACGACTCCTGGCACGGTAGTATACCTGCAGGTGATGGAGTCACCCTCTCTAAAGGTGTCTTACAGACTAAAGGGGAGAGGGATGTGCATGATTGACAGATCACTTGCTTAGGCAATTGAGTCAATCATGAGATGTCAAGTACCACACCAGATGTTGTTTTTGCAGTAGATGCAATAAGTTGATATTGATCCAATCCTGGAGAAACATTCGGAAGCAGTTTTAGAACATAAGTGGATGTTCTAGGGATATGATAACGACAGCCTCATTTAGGAGACAGTTGTCATTCCAGGCTTCCAAGGTGACATGGATGACATAGAGGTTGTCAGTGTTATAGTTTTCCTTCTGACGAGGGGGAGTATATTGGACAGGTGGTCCAAGAGGATACTGAGGGAGGCATGGCGCAGGATACTGATTGGTTTCAGTTGACAATACACACTAAGAAGTTTGGATTTGGAGTTCATTTACGAACTAGGTCCCATCAGATATCCAGACATATTCTAAGACAGGTATTGCTCATTTCGGGAGATGGCTTTCTCAGCGAACTTGAGATAAAGAGAGACATAGAAAGAAACATTAGGGCGGATCCACTCACTGAGGCTATTCCTCGAACGCAATATTTTCGCAAACGGGTTTTGTGAGACTGTTTAGTAGAGGAGTTGGGTGTTCGGTATCACACGGGTTGTGAGTATGCAACATCGCAATAATTAGCCTTGAGTGCAAGTGGGAGATTGTTGGAGATAGTGCCCTCAGAGTCCATTATTGGATCACAGGCACGTGATTGCAATGATTGAGGGAGGACCTATACCGGTAGGACAGTCTTACTCAAGATGATAGTATGCTATCTGGTTTATCTTTATCATCGTGTACTGCTTTAGGTGACCTTACAGGTCACTATTGCGCGTTGATAGAGCCCCTAGGATTCTTGCTTGACTGCCAGCAGTATGAGGGCGATCATATACGTGGGAGCTGGGGTCTATAACCACATCCTTAAAAGGTCCCTAGTCGTGGGAGTTTCGAGACAGGGCATCGATACTCCAGAGTAGACTAGTGTATAAAGTCGAGACCCCGACGAGGGGTGGTGGCCGGTCTCACAAGCCGCTGGTATCAGTTGGTTCATCTAAGATGTATACAGGTGCTCATTGGGTTATGAGTACACCGGACAGGACTCGCCGGGAACATGCTAGTTGGTCTTATACCTGACGTCAGATAGCAGTTCCCTGGTGACACGTGTACATGTTAGTTCATCGACCTGAGATCGTCATTTGTCTCGTGTGAGTTCCCACTGTACTTTGATTACTACCCTACCACGCTCAAAGGAGACGTGCAAACAGGTTTTAGTTGGGTACAGTCCCGAGCCACATAGAGGCAGTGAGCGGATCTGCAGGGGTTCGTCTCTCCCGGTATTGGGGGTGAGGTCGCGCTGTGTCTAGGAGAGCCATTACACGAAGTCCTTGGCCAAGGCAGGAGATTTACTGGTAGGTATTCCAGTAATATCTTAGGGTGTTCTGGGCTACACTCCGACACGACTTGTACCGCTTTTGGGGGTCTGACTTTTACCAACCCGCTAGGCCCGCCACCCGATGCTCATAGACGAATGGACCGGACTGTATGGATATTGTCACTGACAGGCTCAGTAGGGTGTCAGGATGAGTTCGCTCATCGACGTCCCTTTTGGTCAATACCTGGTAGCCCGTTACGTATGGTTAATACCTCTGACGTACTAGTGGTTAAATCCACAGCCAAAGTATTGACGAGTCTTTAGAGTCCCCCACAGACCGTTTTCTCAAGTTTCGGGCGAAACGATGTAGAGGCCGTATGGAGATATGGGAGGGTTGGATCATGTACGTGCGGTATTGCACGGATCATGATCAGACAGATAATACTAGCGGGCTTTGGTTTAAGCCGGATCCTAGTATTGTGCAGTGTAGATTTTGTCTCATTGCATTTGTATTCGGTCGGAATACAAATGCAGGTATGTATATACAGTAGCGGGGTTTCCTGTAATTTATTACGGGATCGTTTTTCTGAAGTTGCCAGTTTGCTTTCCGTTTCGGCCATTTTCCTTTGTATCTTTTTTTGGCTGAAAATTGGTGGAGAAGGGGTTATTTGCAAGCATGCAAATTTGATTAGTGGAGGGTATTATTTGCAAGTTGTAGTGTCATGATGATTCCACCATACATTGACTTCTTGCTTCATGATTGGACATCATCATTGCTTGACTTTTGGGTTATGATTAGGTGATGGAGTGGAGGCTTTGTAGTAGTGATTTTTCCTCATGATAACCCTTTTCTCTCTCTTGCATTATTTGGCTCACTCATTCTTTCTCTACTCTTGGATTCCTCAAGCCAAAGGGGCCGGCCACACATATTGGAGGAGAGGGTGATTCATTTTTGTGGGAGGATTTTTGGTTAATTTCATTGCAAAAGAAAAATCCTGAAGTTCATTCCTCTTGCTCATTTCAACTCCACTTCCTCATGGCAACTTCATACCCCAATGAGACATAGAGTTCCACACTATTCTACAGCAATTCTTGGACACGTCGACTCGCCAACTTCGTGCTCGAGTTGCCTCGGTCCAGAGGTGGGAGCCCGTAAAAGAACCCGGCGATGTGGTGCCCTTCCGACGAGGAGATGAAGAACGGAGATTCCGCGGGGAGATCGGGACGACGACGAGAAGACCGAAGGACACGGATCGCTCGGTATATCTCTCTACCCCTGTAAGCCATGTCATGCACCCCACGAACTTGCGGGGAGGCGGAATATATGAAAAACGATTATCAAAGCTTCGTAACACGGACTTGAGCGCATGAATCGTATCTAAACCATTGCTAACTATCTACTAGCGGTTTAACTGCTCGGATACGAAGTTATACCTCACGTAACTTGTCCTTCGGGTCTTCATCGCTGTCCTCCACTCCTCGTAGGCTCCTTGGAACATCGGCACCTCAACGGCCTCCTTGAATCAAAGATGATCCACCCGAGAGCTCCTGCGCCAAGCTTTATCTCTAACTTGAGATAACTAGATTGCTCAAATTGCTAATCTAAGCTATCTAGGGGATATAGAGTAAGGTTATGGATGTATTAGTCTATTTAATCCTTGATCTCAACACATGAGAGGGGAGGATTAGGGTTTCAAGAGAGGATGAGCTTGAGGAGAGAGAAGGTGAGCATTAGAATGAAATGAGATAATTATCTATCATAATATATATGAAGCATTATTTATTTATCCAAGAAAAGAAATAATTGAATTTACAACCATGCTTCTGTTAGTTATATGTATGCCCTAGAGGCCATTACTGTACATAGGATGTATATTGTAGTGGATGCTGGGACATATATAGGTAGGACTTTCTTGCTCGACATGATAGTACGCTATCTGGTTGCTCTTTATCTTAACATGTACTTGTAGTCTCTCTATTGCATGTTGATAAAGCCCTTAGGATGTGTACTCGACTTCCTGGACTATGATGCAGATCATAGTAGTGGGGCCTGGGTAGTCAATGAGTACATCCTTCAATGTTCCTAGTCATGGGAATATCGAGATGGGGGATCGATATTCCAGAGTAGACTAGCGTATATCTTCTCGACCCATGTGATGGGCGATGGATGATCCCATATCAATTGGTGTTTGACATCAGAGATGGTATGCAGGTGCTCAGTAATGACTGGATACACTGAACGGACTCTCCGAGAACTCCCAGATGGTATTATACCCCACGTCAGATGGTAGTTCTCTGGTGACACTGGTACAGCTTAGTCTGTTGACCCGAGATCGTCATAGAGTCTTGTGTGTCTCCCACTGTGCTTTGATTTCCACCCTACCACGGCTCTACTGAGTCGTGCAAATAGGTGGTTTTTGGGTACAGTCCCGATTCACATGGAGGCAATGAGCGATAGGAGGGGATTCATCTCTCTCGGTATTGGGGGTTGATGTTGTGCTATGCTCGACTGGCCATAACTGGAAATCCCTGGCCAGGGTTGCAGTAATCTACTGGTAAGTGTTATCAGTAGTTTCATGCTATGTTATGGACCTTACATCGGCATGACTTATCGAGCAACTGGGGTCTGACGTTTACCACCCCTAGGCGAGATATGCGACATATCAGACGAACAGGCCAGACTGTACGGTAAGTGTTACTGGTTGGATTCACAGGAGTGTGAGCGGGCTTGCTCGTTGATCTTCTGATAGCTCAATACCCGGGTGGCCGTTACGTTTAGCAGACCGCTTGCGGCTTGTGGGTGTTTGATATGATTATCACCTGCTGACGGCGTATTGACGAGTCTTTAGAGTCCTACACAGAGGTTTCCTGGCTCAAGCGAAACGAAATAGGAGCGCATATGAGATATGTGCGGGACCGAGAATAATACCAGTATGTGATACTATATTCTATTCTCGCGATTTGTATCATTGGACGGTTATATATGATATAGCCGGGTTACCGAATCAAGTGTTGATTCGATACATTGATACACTTGATATTAGTCGGTTATATGCGATATGACTGGATCATTAAATCAAGTATTGATTTAATGATTTGATGTATAATTATATATTTGATATATTACCTTACATTAACTAGTATTTGTTCACTTAAGATTATTTTCTCACTTGATTGTGCACATTGTATATGTGATATATTTTTGTGCACTAGATTGTATCATGTTTGATGATACATGCAAACTTGGGTGTATGTTTACTTTAAACCATGTTTAAGTGAATGGTTAGGGTTTTGTTATCTTTTCTTAATCATTTATTTATTTATTCATTTTGGCAAGAAATGAAATGGTGGCTTTCTTTGGATTTATCTTGTAGCTTCATGAAGGTTTGACCACTTTGTTTCATTCCTTAACCTAACCATTCACTTAAACCCTAGTTTAGTCTCTACATGAGTTACACTCACCCATGGTTGCAAAATGATAAGAATCACTTGATTTTCTATTTTTCATAATTCACTTTCTTTTCTTTCTTCTTCTTCTTCTTCATGAAGAGAAGAAACCATTGCTAGAATTTTCCAAGTGATGATTCCAAGTGAGAAATCCAAATCCTAAGTGAACCCACTTCCTATTTCTTCATCCTCTACCACTTGCCATGTAGTATAAGGTGTTTTCTTCACAAGTTTCATGACTTGGTGAAGGTGGAGCTTGATCTTGAGTTGCCTCGACGTAGATCATCTTCGGCATCGAAGTCGACGACCTAGCCCGCCCATTTCTCCGATGAAGCCGACGCTAGAGTCCGGGATCCGATGATCGCAGCGAGGGGACATCGTCATGGAGCTAAAGAAGTGGAGAACCCGATCTACAAAGGTTGTAGTCACTTCCCTTTTAGTTAAAGTTGTTAACTTGCATTCTTTCGCCTTACCTCTAGTTAACGATCTAGTATAGGGTTCTTTGGCACATAGAATTTTTTTGAATTAGCCATGTTTGATCAGTTGTAGAACCTCATGTGTGTGCCTAGGAACCCTACAGTGGTACCAGAGCCTAGCTAGAGCCTTAGGCGATGAATAGACGAAGTTAGAAACCCGATCGAACTCGAAACCCTAATCCAAAACCATTCTCTGTACATTTTTTGAAATAGGGGATTTTTGTGAATTAAAAATATCCAGAAAATTCAGCAGGCTTTTTCATGAATTATTGTGAAGCACGTGAGGGTAACTCGTCCACGTGGCCGCGGAATCGCGGCACGAGCATGGCATGTGCGGCGGTTCCGCGGCCACATAGGAGTATCTTGGAATTTTCTTTGCACAGTAATACCCTTATGCAATGCCTGTGTTTTCTAGGAATTTTTAAAGTTTACTCAAGAGTTGAGTTTTCTGGGTTGTATTGGGAGTTCGTAGATTCGATCGGATTATCTAATTTTGTCTATGTGTTTTTCCGGGTAATTTTAGAACATGTTAGAAAGTTCGACCGGATATAAATACCTACTTTTTCCCCTGCCGGGAAATTTCCAAGTGTTGGATTTTCCCGTAGTTTAAGAACGTCTGAGTAGTGCAAGTAACGCGATGGACCTTCTAGAAGACAACAAACCTTAACTCGATTATGTGACCGTCTTGAACTGCCCTTTGAACCTTAGGGTTTGGGGCAGTACGGCGTGCCACATGTGAGGCGTTGGCTTGACCCTTCTACGGCTGGACCGTTGGTACTGTGGCATGAAATGGATGTTTTTAAACTTATTTCAAGTGTTGAGTTGTTTGGGAAAACTTGGGTGTTTGATTGTTCGATCGGAAAGTTTAACATTTTCTATTTATCTAGAATGTGATACAATATTTGGAATCCACAAGTAGTTATGAGATAACTGATTTGGATGTTATAAACATAGCAGTTTAGCCTCACTTGATTGGTTGCCACGGGATTTTGATGTGATCAAAAGTCCGTCGCAATCACGATGATTACACGGATACTCGCCGGTAAACTTAATAGACAGCTACACCCCATAGTCCCGACCAAGTGACTGTAGGAGAACCCCGTCGCCAAAAAGCATCCGTTCGGGTGCTCAAAGAAGGGGTGTTCCGCCTTAGTGCACTTCGTCGACGGTATCGGGGGTGCGGCCGTCCACTAAAGTTTGCGACGAGCATTCGTTCTGGATTTCGGGAATCTTGTTGAATTACCCGACTTTATATTGAAAAGTATTTTCGATATTGAGACTAAAATGCGGGGTTTATAATTGTTAGGTATGCGATGTATAAGGGATTCATTTGATTAGGCATGCGATGTCTAAAGTGTTTGCGGATTCCAACTGTTGTAGTTTTACACTTTCTTTTCTGTGGCCGTAAGTGTAATATGTGATATCGCCGGTTTTGTTGCTATATGTCAACGACAATTGGGATACGCATGTTTACTTACGTTGATGACATATGATGCTATGTGTTGCTGGATATGTTATATTGGATCGTCGTGCTTGAATAGCCGGGGGTTTTTATGTGAGATGAGTGTTTTTCATTTTCATTCATGTAAAAACTTGTATGTAATATTCTTTTATTGGGGCACTTCCAGGTTGCGGATAATGTCACCATTTGTATATTATTTACTTTTCCGCATTAGGATAAACCCAAGGAGGAGAGCACAAGTAACCGGGTTCTAGGGTCCAGTGGGAGACCATCTCGAGGAGTCGAGTCCGGGTCTCCTAACTATAGAATTGGTAGGGTTGCTTGCCGCTCTCGTAGGGGTCTAGGGGTATGGGATTGGCTATTCATCACAACCGTGGAATCCGTGTTTTATTCAGGCTTAAAATAAAACACGGACGTCCTAGTATATCCAATATTTCATATGATATTTTCTGCTGCGTTATCTGTGATGTGATCATGTGATGTGTTCAGATAGATATTATATATAGTATATATGATATATTATATAGACGTTACTCATGTTTTACACCCGTGCTAGCCCTGCCCCGCTCTGCCGTTAGTTACCTAACCTAACGGTGCAGACGGGACATCGAGGCGAATGCGGATGGCATAAGCGTACGTTATATTTATCTGTGATGTTTAGGTGGACTTAAATGATGGGACATTCATTAATGAGATTAATGAAAGAAAATAAACCTAAAAGATGTTGTGGAATCGAATTTCAAATTAAAACAGGTAGCTACAGTTCTTGCTTTGCATCGCGGTGTTCCTTGTAGAACATCCTGCACCTTATTCGATAGGGAAAGGACTGAGATCCCTTCACCGGGAGTGACTCCTTTAGCAATAACTGGCATATGCTACAACCCTCGGTTTGTCTTTTGATTGCTTCTATAGTTTTTGCTTTGCACAACGGTATATATGATATATCCTGCACCTTATTCGATGAGGAAAGGGCCGACGATCCCTTCACCGGGAGTGACCCCTTTAGCAAAACTAGAAAAAGCCTAAAAAACAATCCATTTAAAAACCATTTGATTCCGCAACGAGTTCAAGTTCAAAGCGTTAAAGGTTTTCTCAAAAACCATCCGCAACCCTCCGTCATTTTAGGAAGTAGAGTACTTAGTATTCGTGCTGTGTTTGTTGACCATAGTCAAGGCACAGTGTACGGTAGCTAAGTGATGTTTTCCTACACCGCATATGATGCGATTAGTTAGGACAGTCGCGTGACTTTGTTGACCTTAGTTAAGGGTCATGTGGGTGGGTCTAATTATCACGAAATGACGGGTAGAACTTGACTAGTGCTTATGATTTGTTGACCATAGTTAAGGTCATAAGTGCTAGGGGTAAAAACCTTTATCGGGAGTTTCAAGTGTTGAAATTTGCAATGAGATTGCATACCTTCTATATGATAGTTGGATCCCGATACCCACTGCGAGTAATTGTTACTCCTGGGAGAGTTTTGCACTTTACAATTAGCCGATCAAGTAGGTGTCTAGAAAGGTGTCAACGGGGTTACGCCTCTGGGAAAACGAGGTTTACTGTAATTAGGTCCGTGCGAAAGCACGGGGAACCTCCCTCAAAGTACCGACACTGGCCTGGCTGAAAGATTCGCGAACTTGTAGAGTGTAATTAATCCCGGCTAGTCTTTCCTTTTAGGGTTTGAAGGAAGATTTGATAAAAACAGTGGGAGCCATCCGATTAGATAAAATAAATAACCAATCTGATCTTGGAAGAGCGCACGCAGAGTGTTTTATTTTCTCTCTCTCCAGGTAGCGACCATATCACGCCTTAATCAAGATAATAATATGGATGTATCGACCGAACCCGCTTGTGATACTGAGCTGGGGAACGTTGGTCCCGCTCCAACTTATAATTGTTATAAGACAGAGCAGGAAATAGGGGAATACCAGAATTCCTATGCCGCCCAAACGAAGAAAGTGCATATGATGCATCTCCTTCGGGTGTGTTCATTATAAAGAACTGTTTCTCAGTATTCTCTACGTCCTGGGTATTTGATACCGGATCAGGATCCCAAATATGTAATCTGTTACATGAGCTATAATAGGTAGAGAACTGAGAACGGGTGATAAGTTTCATGAGACAGAAAATGGGGCAAGTGTTGTAGCCAAGTCTGCTGGTCACTGTCACCCTGTATTACCAATACATTGATTCTGAACAAATGCTATTAGATATCGAACCTGATATACAAAATCATATCAATCTCTTTATTAGTAAAGAAAGGATATAATTTTGTATTGTTGGCTAATGTTTTGAACATTTCCTATATTTCAAAAGTTGATCGGTTCAGGCACGTTATCTAAAAGCATTGACGTTCTAAATCAAACTACAGTTCCTGTTGGAGATAGTGCCCTCAGAGTCAATTATTGGATCACAGGCACGTGATTGCAATGATTGAGGAAGGACCTATTCCGGTAGGACAGTCTTACTCAAGATGATAGTATGCTATCTGGTTTATCTTTATCATCGTGTACTGCTTTAGGTGACCTGACAGGTCACTATTGCACGTTGATAGAGCCCCTAGGATTCTTGCTTGACTGCCAGCAGTATGAGGGCGATCATATACGTGGGAGCTGGTAGTCTATAAGCACATCCCTAAAAGGTCCCTAGTCGTGGGAGTTTTGAGACAGGGAATCGATACTCCAGAGTAGACTAGTGTATACAGTCGAGACCCCGACGAGGGGCGGTGGCCGGTCTCACAAGCCACTGGTGTCAGTTGGTTCACCTAAGATGTATACAGGTGCTCATTGGGTTATGAGTACACCGGACAGGACTCGCCGGGAACATGCTAGTTGGTCTTATACGTAACGTCAGATAGCAGTTCCCCGGTGACATGTGTACAGGTTAGTTCATCGACCTGGGGATCGTCATTTGTCTCGTGTGAGTTCCCACTGTACTTTGATTACTACCCTACCACGCTCAAAGGAGACGTGCAAATAGGTTTTAGTTGGGTACAGTCCCGAGCCACATGGAGGCAGTGAGCGGATCTTCAGGGGTTCGTCTCACCCGGTATTGGGGGTGAGGTCGCGCTATGTCTAGGAGAGCCATTACACGAAGTCCTTGGCCAAGGCAGGAGATTTACTATTAGGTAGTCCAGTAGTATCTCAGGGTGTTCTGGGCTTCACTCCGACACGACTTGTACCGCTTTTGGGGGTCTGACTTTTACCAATCCCCTAGGCCCGCCATGCGATGCTTATAGACGAACGGACCGGACTGTACGGATATTGTCACTGACAGGCTCAGTAGGGTGTCAGGATGAGTTCGCTCATCGACGTCCCTTTTGGTTAATACCTGGTAGCCCGTTACGTATTGGCTAATACCTCTGACGTGCTAGTGGTTAAATCCACAACCAAGGTGTTGACGAGTCTTTAGAGTCCCCCACAAAACAGTTATTTAAGTTTCGGGCGAAACGCTGTAGAGGCCGTATGGAGATATGGCAGGGTTCGATCAGATAGGTGCGGTATTGCACGGATCAGGATCGGGCGGATAATACTAGCAGGCTTTAGTTTAAGCCGGATGCTAGTATTGTACAGTGTAGATTTTGTCTCATTGCATTTGTATTTCGGTCGGAATACAAATGCGGGTGTGTATACACAACAGCGGGGTTTTCCTGTAATTTATTACGGGATCAGTTTTTGGAGCTGCCAGTTTTCTTTCCGTTTCGGCCATATTTCTTTGTATCTTTCACCGGCCGAAGATTGGTGGAGGAGGGCTTATTTGCATTTGTGCAAATAAGCATTTTGGAGGGTTGTTTTTGCATATTATTAGAACATGATGGTTTTGCCTCCCTTTGACTTCTTCTAATCATCATTGCTTGACTTTCTTATTCATCATGATTCACTTTTGGTATCATCATACTTGATGATGATGTTTGGTGATGATGGTTGGTTGAGTGTGGGTTTGAGTATGTGATCATTTCCTTTCATGATAACATTTTTGATCTCTCTCTCTTGATATATTCTTGTGAGACTCTCCCTCATTCTCTCACTCTCTTCTCCTCACCTTGTCATGGCCGGCCAAAGGGAAAGGGGGGCTGTCCCAATTTTGTAGTGGGGGATTTTTCTCTTCTTGCTTGCAAAAATTTCCCAAGTTCATCACAAAATTCCATATATCATTCCTCCACCAATAAGGCAACTTCAGAACCCCAAATGAGACATATAGTTCTCTACACTTCATTCTACAGCAAATCTTGGGCACATCGACTCGCCAACTTCGTGCCCGAGTTGCCTCGGTCCAGAGGTGGGAGCCCGTAAAAGAAGCCGGCGACGTGGTGCCCTTCCGGCGAGGAGGTGGAGACCGGACATTCCGCAGGAGATCGGGACGACGACGAGAAGTCCGAATGACAGGATCGCTTGGTATATCTCTCTACCCCTTTCTCTTGTTAGCTAGGACTGGTTTAATGGCCCGATCCGGGTTTTAGTGCGCGGTGGTGTCGGTTTGCTAGTTTGCAAAGTTTTCGTTTCCGCATTCCGGCGTCGGATCGACGGCCGGGGCGCCGCCGTGCACTTACAGTGGTATCAGAGCCTCACCATTAACCTAGTCTAGCTTTGTCTAATGTGTTTACACTTTCGATCGAACAAAATTCCAAAAACCCTCGTTTTTCATTGCATCAGTTTTCTGTCGATTTTTTTCTGGCTCGAAAATTTTTTCAGTGTGTTGCAGAAGTATGTGCAGGGACTTTTTAGCTTACTGTAAAAATTCGAAACCATGATTCAATAGGAAGACCGCGGAACCGCGGCCAAAACCTCCATATGGTCGCGGTTCCGTGGCGGTTCTGTGTTATCATTGTGCCAATTTTTTCCAGTTGGCTTTTGGGTTGGAAAATAGGGTTTTTGGAATGTTATTTTTGGGCCCAGAATTTCTTTAAGTGCTACAGTAAAGCTTGGGGCCCACTTAGTAAAATTTGATCGATCGAATGTTTCAAACACATTAGTTCACAGTATTTACATTATATCTGCGACCGTGAATGCCACTCGATTGGTAAATCCCGTCTAACTGCTATAGCCCGGTTAGACGGATTTGCGAACGTGACATTCACGTTGATGTTCTGTGATTATGCTGTGATGTTGCGGATTGGTCGTGGGGGATAGCCTGGATGCAATGCTAGTACAGTTTTTGTTGTATTATGTACATTTGATATTGCGGGGCGAGAGTCCGACATGTGGACTGCCGTCACTGCCCGTTTGTATATTATTCTTTTGGGGCATGACCAGGTTGAGGTCGATGTACCCGTTGTATGTATATTTTACTTTCTGTACTAGGATTACCCCGCGGAGGGGTGCACGGATAGCCGGGTTCTAGAGGGCAACGGGCCCGCATCTCATGGCATTGAGACGGAGGGGGCTTCATTCTAGAATTGGCGGGCTATTCGCCGCACTCGTAGGGGGTATAGGTTGACCCAGGAAGGGTGCCCAAGTTACCGGATTCCGTGAAGTGCTGGGTGGTCCATTCACGGTGCTGAAGGGGACTGCCTCGCTTCAGGTTTTGGCGGGTGACTTGCCGCAGCCGTAGGAGTCTAGGATTTCATTGCACAGGCTATCCATACAACCAGGGGATCGTCGGGTTTCAGTAGTGGCTCTGTGAAACCCGGGGATCCCAGATATCTGTATTGTTCTGTGATGCTTATTACATTTCTGTGATGTTGCATTTTATCACGCCTTGAGCGAAATATTATATATTGATATATATACTAGTAGATGTTGTATATGTTTTGCATCCGCGCTAGTCCAGTCTCCGCTCTGTCGTTAGTTAGCTAACCTAACGGGTAATGACGGGACCCAGTGGCGAATGCGGATGGCATATACGTACGTCATTATTTTCGTTCTTTGTGGTGTGATCAATTGATGGGACTGCGTTGATTCGGATCAATGCAAGTTAAAAAAACCTATTCTGATGTTGTTGGAACTTTTTTCAAAAAGCTGTTATTGCAAGGACGTTCAATTTTGTTTTGCATCGTGATATTCAGTTGGAATATCCTGCTCCTCAGTCGATGAGGCAAGGGACGAGATCCCTTCACCGGGAGTGACCCCTTGGACAGAAGTTTGCGTCAGGGTAATAACTTCACTATAGACGATTACTTTTTCTTTGCATCGTGGTATTCAGTTGGAATATCCTGCACCTCATTCTACGGGGAAAGAGCCGAGATCCCTTCACCGGGAGTGACCTCTTTAGCAAAGGTTTTCGTCACTATATTTTTAAAAAGCTATCTGTTCCTTCAACGATATCAAGTTCATTACGTTAAAAGTTTTCGCCAGAAACCATTCGTAGCCCTCCGTCATTTCAGTTAAATATTCGGTAGTATTCAAGCTATGTATTTTGACCTCACGCCAAGGCATAATGATTGGTAGCTGCCGGGTATTTATCTGTTGCATAGATAGATGCGTTGGATCGGGACAGTCGTACTACTATTTTGGCTTACGTCAAGGGTATGTACGGGTGGGTTCAAATTAACCTGAACAATGACGGGTAGAACTTGACATGTGACTTATGATATTTTGACCTCACGCCAAGGTCATAAGAGCATGGGGCAAAAATCCTCATCGGGAGTTTCTAAAGAAGCTGAAACTTGCCAGATATGCGCATACCTTCTGGAGTGTGATAACGTGAGCGGATTCCGTCACGTTATCATGCGATGATAGTTGGATCTCGATTCCCACTGATGAGTTGGTTTACTCCTCGGGTGATCCCGACTAATTCTTCTTTCAGGTTTGGAGGAGAATTTGACGGTACAGTGGGAGGTTTCCAGATTAGATAAATTGGTAACCATTCTGATCTAGGTTAGAGTGCACGCTGAGTGTTTCTTTTCTCTCTCTTTTTGGCAGCGACCATCGACCCGACCTAAGACTATGACTCAGTGACCAAAATTAACCGAACCTTCTTTAACACTGGCTTTTGGATTGTCAGAGTTGCAAACCTCATTGCCACTCCTACTTTTACCCTTTTCTCCAGGACACCCCGTATTACTACGAACGTCCACTTCCATTGGACAAAACCATCGTATGGTTATTTACGAACTCGAAGGAATTTATTCGAGGATGGTTTTCGATTCTGGAGAAAACGAATAGGACTATTCAGTTGTCTTTTCCTTTTACCTTCTCTCAGGTTGCGAGTACTCCTTGGTTTAAGAGATAGTACACCTATTACACAAATTGGATAGTCTTCTTCCAAACCTTAGGCTGGTGCCGAACGGTGGGGAATGAAGAAAACCAATTAGCATAACGATGGTGTACAGAAAGTATTAAGTAAAGACATATTAAGGGATTAGTAAGAGTGCAAAGTAAATTGCGACTGCTATTCACGACCAAACCAAGTATTTCTTCGCCAATCCTAAAATCACCTTTGTATTTCTCTAGAACACTCCGTATCACTACGAAGATCCACAGTTTATAAGATACTCCATCGTATGGTTATATACGAACTCGAAAGGAACTTGTTCCAGTTCGGGGATGGATTCTGGTTCAGGAGAAATAGGAATAAGGTTTATTCGATTGTCTTTTATCTTCACCTTCTCTCGCATTGCGAGTGCTCTTAGGATTAGGACAGTACACCCATTATTCTTATTGGATAGTCTTCTTCCAAACCATAGGCTGGTGCCGAACGTTAGGGAAGGAAGAAAACCATTTGGCCTAAAGGGGTGTACAGAAGGTAATGACTAAAGACATATAAAGGGATTTGGAAAGATGGCAAAGAATTACACGGTTACAGTTGTGAATCTGGATAATGGAAGAGGCATTACTAGGAATACCAGGATACCCCATCGAAACATTTCAATGTTTCAGTTTCACTGTGTACTGTTAAAGGAAAACTGATTTCCCAATCAGATCTTGCTCCAGGGTATGTATTTAGCAGGTATGATTCTCACATCTGTATGGTTTTACAGATGATGAGTGGGAGTAAGTCATTGGGAATTGGTGATCATCCTCATTATATTGGGATTCGTTGTAATCGGTGATATTTGAGGAAATCGCCTGGGTTGTTTGCCGGTCGGCAAATATTTGGTTTTGAATATCCGCTGTTATGCACCAATTTCAAATTGATATATCTGTACGTCTATTTTTATAGAGTGAGATTTACCTTTTTGAAATTATGTCCATGACATTTACCTATATCAGTGGATGATTAGGTAAGGAGCATTGAACATCGGTGTAATTCTTCATAACCATAAGTACAGTTTTCAACCCACGACACACAGGGATTGAGTTATCAGACTCAAGGGACTTATACAGAGTATTGTATGTTGTCCAGGGTCTATCAGGACAGAGGGGTTGGTCCTCGTACTATATTCGGTTTACTTATGACTTCTCTAGTTTTTAGACAGGTGTTTCATAGAAACACAGGGTCCGAATTTTAAGAAGTTATAGGTATTTGAATAAAGTAGAGAACCAGGTATTGCAAGTATCGGGATTCTTTAAAGTGATCGAAGATGTAGATTCTTGTGTATGGTATTCAGTTGATAGTAATGGTTAAGAGAACTTTCTTCTCTTTCAGGTTACTCATAATTGGAAGCATTCCTAAGTTGAGTAACGCTGATCGGCCTCTTTCCATTTAGTAGACATGCAATGGAGACAGCTGCATGATTTGAATCTGGTTCAATTAAATCAGTGCCTCTGGTTCTATATTGGATATAGAACAGTTCATATCTTAACGATGTTAAGGTACGGGGAGTTGTCCGGCTTATGCTTAAAACCAGACTCTGGATAACTCAAGGCACGTTTCTGTAATGGCTGTTTGTGGGTTGACCCAGGCTATGACGAGGGTTGACATTCTACCATCTGGAAGATCAATAGAGATATTGTTCTAAACTCGCCACAGTTTTAATAAAAATGGATTTTTTCAGAAAACAGTAGTGAGAGTATGGTAGAACTGGAAGTGATTCCAGAACCACAAACGATTACTGAAGATTTGAAAGGAACCTAAAGATTCAATCAGGTTTGACATTCCATTGGCCACTCCGCAGATACAGTGGGTAACCTCAGGCACCCGAGAGGTACTCCGATAGCCTCAAGGACGGTGACAGGGAGGTTCTTGTTTACCCACACTTTCCATTGCTGTTGTTCCAGGCTGCGAGACCCGGCGGGATGATGAGTATAGCGTCGTTCTAAACCAGCTTTAGAAGTGTACGTGTACATGACTCTGCCAGAGGGTTGTCTTAGTCAGTGGGAGCAGCGGAAGTATTGGTGGACAGGTGGCTTATGTCTATTTATAGACTAAAGCAGAAATAGCGGAGATAGATCATCTATTTCTGATGTGACAGTCATAGGTTTGACTTCATCAGAATAGGGGATGGATGAGTTGAGAAGGTAGTAGGGTATGATGTCATGGTATTTGGATGACATACACAGAGTATAAAGTGATATTCCTATACTACGATCGGTTATACTTTGGTCGTCACACAGTGGTTTCTCCACATGGGACTTGGACATTATATCAGACATACTGGTTACTAGATCTATGGTTTTAGATCTAGATTTGGGTGGTTTCCCAATTAGGGTACTTAGACAGCATTCTAAGAGCATTTAGAATGGACGACTCCTGGCATGGTAGTGTACCTGCAGGTGTTGGAGTCACCCTCTCTAAAGGTGTCTTACAGACTAAAGGGGAGATGGATGTGCATGATTGGCAGATCATTTGCTTAGGAAATTGAGTCAATCATGAGATGTCAAGTACCACACCAGATGTTGTTTTTGCAGTGGATGCAATAAATCGATATTGATCCAATCCTGGAGGAACATTAGGAAGCGGTTTTAGAACATAAGTGGATGTTCTAGGGATATGATAACGACAGCCTCTTTTGGGAGACGGTTATCATTCCGGGCTTCCAAGGTGACCTGGACGACAAAGAGGTTGTCAGAGTTATAGTTTTCCTTCTGACGAAGGGCAGTATTTTGGACAGGTGGTCTAAGGCAATACTGAGGGAGGCATGGCGCAGGATACTGATTAAGTTCAGTTGACGATACAGTCTAAGAAGTTTGGATTTGGAGTTCATTTATGAGCTAGGTCCCATCAGACATCCAGACACATTCTAAGACAAGGTATTGCTCATTTCGGGAGATGGCTTTCTCCGCGAACTTGAGATATAGAGAGACATAAAAAGAAACATCATAGCGGATCCACTCGCTGAGGCTATTCCTCGAACGCGATAGTTTCGCAAACGAGCTTTGTGAGACTGACTAGTAGAGGAGTTGGGTGTTCAGTATCACACGGGCTGTGAGTATGCGACATCGCAATAATTAGCCTTGAGTGCAAGTGGAAGATTGTTGGAGATAGTGCCCTCAGAGTCAATTATTGGATCACAGGCACGTGATTGCAATGATTGAGGGAGGATCTATTCCGGTAGGAAAGTCTTACTCAAGATGATAGTATGCTATCTGGTTTATCTTTATCATCGTGTACTGCTTTAGGTGACCTGACAGGTCACTATTGCACGTTGATAGAGCCCCTAGGATTCTTGCTTGACTGCCAACAGTATGAGGGCGATCATATACGTGGGAGCTGGTAGTCTATAAGCACATCCTTAAAAGGTCCCTAGTCGTGGGAGTTTCGAGACAGGGCATCGATACTCCAGAGTAGACTAGTGTATACAGTCGAGACCCCGACGAGGGGCGGGGGCCGGTCTCACAAGCCACTGATGTCAGTTGGTTCACCTAAGATGTATACAGGTGCTCATTGGGTTATGAGTACACCGGACAGGACTCGCCGGGAACATGCTAGTTGGTCTTATACCTAACGTCAGATAGCAGTTCCCTGGTGACATGTGTACAGGTTAGTTCATCGACCTGGGGATCGTCATTTGTCTCGTGTGAGTTCCCACTGTACTTTGATTACTACCCTACCACGCTCAAAGGAGACGTGCAAACAGGTTTTTGTTGGGTACAGTCCAGAGCCACATGGAGGCAGTGAGCGGATCTTCAGGGGTTCGTCTCTTCCGGTATTGGGGGTGAGGTCACGCTGTGTCTAGGAGAGCCATTACATGAAGTCCTTGGCCAAGGCAGGAGATTTACTGGTAGGTATTCCAGTAGTATCTCAGGGTGTTCTGGGCTTCACTCCGACACGACTTGTACCGCTTTTGGGGGTCTGACTTTTACCAACCCCCTAGGCCCGCCATGCGATGCTCATAGACGAACGTACCGGACTGTACGGATATTGTCACTGACAGGCTCAGTAGGGTGTCAGGATGAGTTCGCTCATCGACGTCCATTTTGGTCAATACCTGGTAGCTCGTTATGTACTGGCTAATACCTCTGACGTGCTTGTGGTTAAATCCACAACCATTGTGTTGACGAGTCTTTAGAGTCCCCCACAAAACAGTTACTCAAGTTTCGGGCGAAACGCTGTAGAGGCCGTATGGAGATATGGCAGGGTTCTATAAGATAGGTGCGGTATTGCACGGATCAGGATCGGACGGATAATACTAGCAGGCTTTGGTTTAAGCCGGATGCTAGTATTGTACAGTGTAGATTTTGTCTCATTGCATTTGTATTTCGGTCGGAATACAAATACGGGTGTGTATACACAACAGCGGGGTTTTCCTGTAATTTATTACGGGATCAGTTTTTTGGAGTTGCCAGTTTTCTTTCCGTTTCGGCCATATTTCTTTGTATCTTTCACCGGCCAAAGATTGGTGGAGGAGGGCTTATTTGCATTTGTGCAAATAAACATTTTGGAGGGTTGTTTTTGCATATTATTGGAACATGATGGTTTTGCCTCCCTTTGACTTCTTCTAGTCATCATTGCTTGACTTTCTTATTCATCATGATTCACTTTTGGTATCATCATACTTGATGATGATGTTTGGTGATGATGGTTGGTTGAGTGTGGGTTTGAGTGTGTGATCATTTCCTTTCATGATAACATTTTTGATCTCTCTCTCTTGATATATTCTTGTGAGACTCTCCCTCATTCTCTCACTCTCTTCGCCTCACCTTGTCATGGCCGGCCAAAGGGAAAGGGGGGGCTGTCCCAATTTTGTAGTGGGGGATTTTTCTCTTCTTGCTTGCAAAAATTCCCCAAGTTCATCACAAAATTCCATATATCATTCCTCCACCAATAAGGCAACTTCAGAACCCCAAATGAGACACATAGTTCTCTACACTTCATTCTACAGCAAATCTTGGGCACGTCGACTCGCCAACTTCGTGCCCGAGTTGCCTCGGTCCAGAGGTGGGAGCCCGTAAAAGAAGCCGGCGACGTGGTGCCCTTCCTGCGAGGAGGTGGAGACCGGACATTCCGCGGGAGATCGGGACGACGACGAGAAGACCGAAGGACACGGATCGCTCGGTATATCTCTCTACCCCTTTCTCTTGTTAGCTAGGACTGGTTTAATGGCCCGATCCGGGTTTTAGTGCGCGGTGGTGCTGGTTTGCTAGTTTGCAAAGTTTTTCGTTTCCGCATTCCGGCGTCGGATCGACGGCCGGGGCGCCGCCGTGCACTTACAGTTCCTAATATACGGAACACACACAAGAGGAAGAGTTCAGAAATGAACGAATCCTTCTTGAGGCATTATAGACTAGGTCATATCAATGCGACCCGACTACCTTAAGTTACATTTTAGATGCATATTTAGGTCATTTTGAATTTACATCTTGTGGAACTTTCCAGTCATGTCACAAGAATTAGATGACCATAGCTCTGTTTATTGGAAACAGAGAAAGAGTTAGTAAACTCTTGGGACCGATACATGATGATATATGTAAGGTCCCCTGTCTATACATGCCAGGACCGGTTCTTTGTATTTCATTACATTCTCTGATGATCTCTCAAGATTCAGTCATATGTTCCTGTTGATACATAAGTCCGAAGCTTTTGAGATATTCACAGAATATAAGTTAGTAGTAGAGAACCAAAATACGGGTATAAGTATTATGTCCTATGATAAGATCAGGGAGGAGAATACTTGTGCATAGAATTCCTGGACTATTCCAAAGGAGAATGAGATTCTCACTCGGTGTTACTCCTCTGAATACACCACAGCACAACGGTGTATCAGGGCGGAGCAATCGCACCATATTAGATATGGTGTCCTCTATGATGAGTACTACTGAGTTACCTATTTCCTTTTGGGGGTTGTGCACTTGAGAAGCTGCATATCTATTGAATTGGGTTCGAATCAAATCAGTGCCTACCACTCCATATAAGATATGGTATGGGAAGAGCCTATCTCTTAAGTAAGTTAAGATTTAGGGTTGTCCGGCCTATGTCAAAAGCAAAATCCGGACAAGATCGAGGCAAGGTCAGTTCTGTAGAACTGGAAAGATTCCAGCTATACAAAACTGCAGCTGATGATTTGACAGTACCAAAGGATTTAATAGTCCCCGACGAACCTCAGCCTCTCCGCCGATCTAGCAGGGTTCCTCACCTTCCTGAGAGATACTTCGGTTTCTCGATGACAGTGGGAGCGAGGATTGCATCATGAGATGATGACCCAACTAGTTTCGAGCAGGCCATCGAGAGTAGGGACTCTGTAAGAATGGCTGGATGCTTAGCGATCTGAGATGGAATCCATGTACACCAACAAAGTATGGACTTTGGATGCTATATCTGAAGGGTTAAATCCCCATCAGGAGCACGTATATCTTGAGAAGATTACTTGGTGTAGATGGAAAGGTTGAGACTTTCAAAGCTAGACTTGTTGAAGGTTTTTCGTCATCGACCAGGCGTTGATAATGATGAAACCTTTTCCAAGTGGCTATGCTTAAGTCCATCCGGATCCTACTTGCCATTGCTACATACCATGACTACGATATCTGGTGGTTGGGTGCCATGACTGCTTTTCTAAATAATGATTTAGAAGAGAACGTCTATAAGAACACAGCCAGATGGCTTCGTAAACAGTGGGAGCAGCGGAAACGTGTGCAAGTTGCTTTACAGGATAAAGCAGGCATCGCGAAGTTGGAACGTCTGTTTTGATGTGGTAGTCAAAGAGTTTGACTTCATCAAAATGGTAGATGAACCTTGTATATACAAAAAGGTAGTAGAGAGTAAAGGTGGTGATCCTCGTAGAATACGTGGATAACATACTCGTGATAGGAAAGGAGTTTCCTATGCTACGCTCGGTCAATCTCCGCTTATCATAAGGATTCTCCATACAGGGTCAAAGTGATATCTCCTAAATCTTGGGATTTGGATCTATGAGATAGATCTAAATGGATGTTAGGCTTCTCACTAGGTTTAGTGAGATGGTATCAATCAATCCTGAGGAGAATCACTGGAAAGGTTCCTGGGCGATAAGAACGACTGAATGTCAGTCGCAGGCATTGTCTTTACCCTCAGTGGAGGGACGATATGTTGGAAGAGTTCCAAGCTATATGCCGTGGCCTACTAGACGATAAAGGCTGATGACATCGCTATTAAAGATACTACCAAAGAGGCAGTTTGGGTGTATATTGGTTCATAAGATGAACTTGGTTCCTGCCATTGTGTGACAATGGAAGTGTGGCTTTGGCCCAGGAACCCCGATCCCATCAGTGACCCAGACATGTTCTGAGGCAGCATCACCTGATCATGGAGATAGTTGATCTCCAGGGTGATCGAGGTTAGGAGAGTAGACTCAGAGGACAACACGGCGGATCCACTCACAAAGGCTTTTTCCCAGAGAGAGACTCATATGGGATGGTTGAGTATGTGATACTGCAACCACTGCTACAGATGGCCCTAGTGCAAGTGGGAGATTGTTAGTTATATGTATGCCCTAGAGGCCATTACTGTACATAGGATGTATATTGTAGTGGATGCTGGGACATATATAGGTAGGACTTTCTTGCTCGACATGATAGTACGCTATCTGGTTGCTCTTTATCTTAACAGATATACTTGTAGTCTCTCTATTGCATGTTGATAAAGCCCTTAGGATGTGTACTCGACTTCCTGGACTATGATGCATATCATACTAGTAGGGCCTGGGTAGTCAATGAGTACATCCTTCAATGTTCCTAGTCGTGGGAATACCGAGACGGGGCATCGATATTCCAGAGTAGACTAGCGTATATCTTCTCAACCCATGTGATGGGCGATGGATGATCCCATATCCATTGGTGTTTGACATCAGAGATGGTATGCGGGTGCTCAGTGATGACTGGGTACACTGAACGGACTCGCCGAGAACTCCCAGATGGTATTATACCTCACGTCAGATGGCAGTTCTTTGGTAACACTGGTACAGCTTAGTCTGTTGTCCCGAGATCGTCATAGAGTCTTGTGTGTCTCCCACTGTGCTTTGATTTCCACCCTACCACGGCACTACTGAGTCGTGCAAACAGGTGGTTTTTGGGTACAGTCCCGATTCACATGGAGGCAATGAGCGATAGGAGGGGATTCGTCTCTCCCGGTATTGGGGGTTGAAGTTGTGCTATGCTCGACTGGCCATAACTGGAAATCCCTGGCCAGGGTTGCAGTGATCTACTGGTAAGTGTTATTAGTAGTTTCATGCTATGTTATGGACCTTACATCGGCATGACTTATCGAGCTACTGGGGTCTGACGTTTACCACCCCTAGGCGAGATATGCGACATATCAGACGAACAGACCGGAATGTACGGTAAGTGTTACTGGTTGGATTCACAGGAGTGTGAGCGGGCTTGCTCGTTGATCTTCTGATCGCTCAATACCCGGGTGGCCGTTACGTTTAGCAGACCGCTTGCGGCTTGTGGGTGTTTGATATGATCATCACCTGCTGCCGGCGTATTGACGAGTCTTTAGAGTCCTACACAGAGGTTTCCTGGCTCAAGCGAAACGAAATAGGAGCGCATATGAGATATGTGCGGGACCGAGAATAATACCAGTATGTGATACTGTATTCTATTATCGCGATTTGTATCATTGTACGGTTATATATGATATAGCCGGGTTACCGAATCAAGTGTTGATTCGATACATTGATACACTTGATATTAGTCGGTTATATGCGATATGACCGGATCATTAAATCAAGTATTGATTTAATGATTTGATGTATAATTATATATTTGATATATTACCTTACATTAACTAGTATTTGTTCACTTAAGATTATTTTCTCACTTGATTGTGCACATTGTATATGTGATATATTTTTGTGCACTAGATTGTATCATGTTTGATGATACATGCAAACTTGGGTGTATGTTTACTTTAAACCATGTTTAAGTGAATGGTTAGGGTTTTGTTATCTTTTCTTAATCATTTATTTATTTATTCATTTTGGCAAGAAATGAAATGGTGGCTTTCTTTGGATTTATCTTGAAGCTTCATGAAGCTTTGACCACTTTGTTTCTTTCCTTAACCTAACCATTCACTTAAACCCTAGTTTAGTGTCTACATGAGTTACACTCACCCATGGTTGCAAAATGATAAGAATCACTTGATTTTCTATTTTTCATAATTCACTTTCTTTTCTTTCTTCTTCTTCTTCTTCATGAAGAGAAGAAACCATTGCTAGATTTTTCCAAGTGATGATTCCAAGTGAGAAATCCAAATCCAAAGCGAACACACTTCCTATTTCTTCATCCTCTACCACTTTCCATGTAGTATAGGGTGTTTTCTTCACAAGTTTCATGACTTGGTGAAGGTGGAGCATGATCTTGAGTTGCCTCGATGTAGATCATCTTCGGCATCGAAGTCGATGACCTAGCCCGCCCATTTCTCCGATGAAGCCGACGCTAGAGTCCGGGATCCGATGATCGCAGCGTGGGGACATTGTCATGGAGCTAAGGAAGTGGAGAACCAGATCTAAAAAGGTTGTAGTCACTTCCCTTTTAGTTAAAGTTGTTAACTTGCATTCTTTCGCCTTACCTCTAGTTAACGATCTAGTATAGGGTTCTTTGGCACATGGAATTTTTTTGAATTAGCCATGTTTGATCAGCTGTAGAACCTCATGGGTGTGCCTAGGAACCCTACAGCTTCATAAATATCTTTCAGTGATTCATCTCCATGAGTCATTAAGCATTTATGATGCATTAATGACATGGATGAATCACACAAATGAGTCACTAATCTCATTTAATGCAATGCCACCTTACCCCCCAAGTCAACATGCTTCTAGAAGCTTCACGACAAATTACGAGAACGCCCCTCCAATCCATGAAAACACGGAAAAACTTTAGACTGTATAAATCCAATAACCCGATACTAGAATCTGGCTTAAACCAAAGCCGGCTGGTAAAAACTGTCCGAAAAGTCGTACGTGCGTAAACACACGTACGCATCCGAACCTTTGTCGTAAAACCATACGACCTCTATATCGTTTCTCCTAGAGCAGGGAAACTCTCTGTGTGGGACTCTAAAGACTCGACACTACGCTGGCAGTAGGTTTAACCACAGACCGCAAGCGGCACTAGCTGTACGTAACGGTTCCCAGGTAGATGTCGATAAGAAAGCCGATGAGGAAACCCATCCGAACTCCTACTGAGCCTGATGTGACAATCTTCGTACATTCCGGTCTGTTCGTCTAAGACTATCGCATATCAAGCCTAGGGGGCGGCAATCGTCAGTCCCCTAATAGCTGTATAAGTCATGTCGGAGCGAAGCCCATTACACCTTGAGAAGCTACTGGAACCTACCAGTATATCTCGCTTGCCCTGGCCAGGGACTTTGCGTAATGGCTCTCCGACACAGCGCGATATCGACTCCCAATACCGGGAGAGACGAATCCTGTCTGACTGCCACTGCCTCCAAGTGCTCGGGATTGCACCCAACTGCTACCTGTTTGCACGACTCCTTTGAGCAGCAGTGTCAAGTCTGCGGACTATGCTGTACTCATGTCACCTGGGAACTGTTAACTGACGACGGGTATAATACCAACTAATCAGTTCCCCTACGAGTCCTGTCCGGTGTACCCGTAACCTAACGAGCACCTGTATACTATCACCAGTACGACGTACTGATGGCTGTGGGACATACCATCTCCCCAACTGGTATGAGAAGCGTACACACTTAGTCTACTCTGGAATATCGATGCCCTGTCTCGATAATCCTACGACTAGGGATAAGTATAGGATGTTGCTTATAGACTACCCAGCCCCCACTAGTGTGACTGCCATCACAACGCTGGTAATCAAGCAAAGATCCTATGGGCTCTACTAATATGTATAACTGATACGTTACAAGAAAATATATGCACATATTAAAGTAGACACAAACCAAGTAGCATACTACCATGTTTAGCAAGATTTTATATAGAACTGTGAATATCCCAAGCTTCTATTAAGTAATATACATACAAGTATGATATAATAATGGTCCCTAGGGCATATACGCTAACAATCTCCCACTTGCACTAGGGCCATGAGCTGGCATATCGTAGACCTATCATCTAGAATAGCCTCTCGAACTGCGTCTGAGGAAGGGCCTTTGTGAATGGATCAGCAATGTTATTCTTCGTCTCTACTCTCTTCACCTCGATCTCCCGGCGATCGACGATCTCCCTGATCAGGTGATACCGCCTTAAGATGTGTCTGGACTTCTGATGGGACCTGGGTTCCTTTGCTAAAGCTATAGCGCCGTTGTTGTCACAATACAGAGGTATTGGATCAACACTGGTAGGAACCACCTGAAGTTCAGTGAGGAACTTCTTCATCCAGACTGCTTCTTTTGCGGCATCGCAAGAAGCTATGTACTCCGCTTCCATCGTTGAGTCAGCAACGGTCTCTTGTTTGGAACTCTTCCAACAGACCGCCCCTCCATTGAGGGTAAAGACATAACCCGACATGGACCTAGAGTCATCTTTGTCACTTTGGAAGCCGGAGTCGGCAAAGGCCTCAATCTGGAGGTCTTTTCCGCCATACACTAAGAACATATCTTTAGTCCTCCTTAGGTACTTGAGAATGTTCTTTACTGCTCTCCAGTGATTCTCCCCTGGGTTTGCTTGATACCGGCTTACAACGCTCAATGCGTATGCTACATCTAGTCTGGTACATAACATCTCATACATTATAGAGCCTACCGCAGAAGCGTATGGTGTAATCGACATGCGATCCCTTTCCAAATCAGTCTTGGGAGACATCTCTTTGGAGAGGGTGATTCCGTGACAAGCCGGTAGATTACCGCGCTTAGAAATATCCATACTGAATCTCTTTACTATGGTGTCTATGTACCTGGACTGCGAAAGTCCCAACATCCTCTTTGATCTATCACGATAGATCCGGATCCCCAGAATGTAGGTTGCATCACCCAGGTCTCTCATGGAGAATTATGTGACAAGAATCTTTTGACTGACTGTAACATAGGAATATCATTTCCTATTAGGAGAATGTCATCCACGTACAAGACGAGGAATACTACAGCTCTCCCTACAATCATACTGTATATGCATGGTTCATCTGGATTTTTGATAAAGTCAAATTCTTTGACAGCATCATCAAAACAAATGTTCCAACTCCGCGATGCTTGCTTTAGTCCATAAATTGACTTAAGCAACTTGCATACTTTACAGCTGCTCCCACTCTGAATGAATCCCTCTGGTTGATCCATATAGACGCACTCTTCTAAATTACCATTTAGAAAGGCCGTCTTTACCTCCATCTGCCAGATTTCATAATCGTGGAAGGCAGCAATAGCAAGAAGGACCCGAATGGATTTGAGC
This sequence comes from Agapanthus africanus, assembly GCA_030015575.1. NCBI lineage: Eukaryota > Viridiplantae > Streptophyta > Magnoliopsida > Asparagales > Amaryllidaceae > Agapanthus > Agapanthus africanus. The sequence goes on along the minus strand of JASDDO010000004.1, from coordinate 245,806,974 downwards.
ATAGCCACTGGAGAAAAGGTTTCGTCATAATCCAAACCAGGTCTTTGACGGAAACCCTTTGCAACAAGTCTAGCCTTATAGGTTTCAACCTGTCTATCTACACCAATCTTCTTTTTGAAGATCCATTTGCATCCTACGGGTTTTACCTCATCTGGAGCAATGTCCAAAGTCCATACTTTGTTAGTGTACATGGACTCCATTTCGGTCCGCATTGCATCCAGCCATTTTACCGAGTCACCGCTCTGAATGGCTTGCTGGAAGCTAGTAGGCTCATCATAGTCAATAGTGCAACCCTCTCTATCCCCGTCTATGAGAAAACCGTAGTATCTCTCGGGCGGATGAGACTGCCTACTACTCCTGCGGAGTGGTGTTGGGATGTCCGGTTCTTCTGAAACCTCTGGTTCTACCATACTTTCAGTAGTAGTTTGTGGTTCTGGAATTTCTTCCAGTTCTATTTCGCTCCCACTTGTTTCCTTTTCTAAAAACCGATATTCTAGAAAATGGGCATTACGAGAAACAAAAACCTTTTGTTCCTCTGCGTAATAGAAAAATACCCCCTGGAGTTCTTTGGGTATCCCACAAACTTACATAGTATTGAGCGTGCCTCGAGCTTGTCCGGATGCTGCTTTTTTACAAAAGCTAGACATCCCCATGTCTTCAGGTACTGAAGACAGGGTTTCTTCCCACTCCACATCTGATATGGTGTGGTAGGCACAGTTTTGGTTGGAACCTTGTTCAAAAGATATGCAGCTGATTCTAGTGCATAACCCCAAAAAGATCGCGGTAACTCAGTCTTACTCATCATGGAACGAACCATATCCAATAGGGTTTGATTCCTTCTTTCCGATACACCGTCGTGTTGTGGTGTGCATGGAGAGGTAAGCTGAGAGAGAATTCCATTCTCTTTTAAGTAACCCAGGAACTCGGCACTTAAGTATTCACCACCTCGATCAGATCTCAGTGTCTTGATACTTTTGCCTGTTTGTTTTTCTACTTCATTTTTGTATTCCTGGAATTTCTCAAAGGCCTCGGATTTATGCTTCATCAAGAAGATATGTCCATACCTAGAGAAATCATCTTTAAAGTAATGAAGTATGAATAACCACCTCGCGCATGTGTAGACATTGGACCACACACATCACTGTGTATGAGTCCTAAGAGCTCGCTTGCTTTTTCTCCGTGTCCAGTGAACGGAGTCTTTGTCATCTTTCCCATGAGACAAGATTCACAAGTGGCATAAGACTGATACTCGAACGGATCCAAGTATCCCTCTCTATGTAACTTTGTTAATCTTCTCTCATTGATGTGACCCAGTCTACAATGCCATAAGAAAGCCTGATTTATTTCCGGAGACTTTCTTTTAAGTGTGTTCTGGACACTGAAAATCTGAGCTTGATTTAATACGTATATTCCGTTTTCTAATGTACCCGACCCAATCAAAACTTGATTTAGGTGGATGTGAACCACATCTCTTGCAAATGTAAAATCATATCCTTCTTTAGAAAGTAAGGGTACAGATATGATATTACAAGTCGTACCTGGTACATAAAAACAGTTACGCAGAATCAATATCTGCCCAGTTGTCAGTCCAAGATGATATTCCCCTACGGATTCAGCGTTCATGCTCATTCCGTTAGCAACTGTGAGGGTCATATCACCTATCCCGATAACCTACGGTTTCTCAGAGCCTGTAATGAATTACAGATGTGAGTTCCTGATCAAGTATCCAATACCCAGGAAGTAGGGTTAACTGACATACAGTTTTCTATCATAAACACACCCGAAGTCGAAGCCACAACATGCTTCGTATCCTGGCTACTGGCTTCTAAAGCCCTGCAATCATTCTGCCAATGCCTGATCCCATAACAATAGGAATGTCCCTCAATAGAGTGGTCCAGTTTGTCATAGGCAATGGACATCTGGACAGACCTTTGCCAGTCATATAAGTCAGATTCAGTCAAATTGTTATCTAGATGTAACCTAGTTGTGGTCACAAGGTCGCTGCAATTTAAGAGAGAGAAGAAAATACTATTAGCATGATGCTCTTGCAAGTTTAGAGTGGTTTTTAATTTATTTAAACAGGATGGCTGCCACTGTTTCTCGAATCCCTCCTTAAACCATAAAAGAAGAATTAGCCAGGACTATTCTCACCGTACAATTCTTGCTTAACCGTTCAGCCAGGTCAGTGTCGATACTTCGAGGGAGGTTTTCCAACGCTTTCACGAAGTTCCTTAATTAAATAACCTCTTTTCTCTGGGGGCGTAGCCCTGCTGACACCTTTCTAGGCACCTACTTGGTTTATAGCATTGATCGTTAAGTGAAGAATCTCCTGATAAGTATCATGTACTCACAGTAGGATCGGGATCCAAAATATCATCGTATGATAATGTTGAAGGAATCCTACCAACATTCATCAAACTCCAAAATGGTATGCATCTCTCTGCAAATCTCAGTTTCTTTAGAAATTCCCGATGTGGATTTTTGCCCCATGCTCTTATGACCTTGACGAAGGCCAACATATCATAAGTCACATGTCAAGTTCTACCCGTCATTATCCAGGTTAATTTGAACCCACCCGTACATACCCTTGACGAAGGACAAAATAGTAGTACGACTGTCCCAAACTAACGCATCTATTTATGCTACAGATAAATATCCAGCAGCTACCAATCACTATGCCTTGGCGAAGGTCAAAATACATAGCTTGAATACTACTGAATATTTAACTGAAATGACGGAGGGCTACGACTGGTTTTGGCAAAACCGTGAACGTAGTGAACTTGATATAATCGAAGGAACCTGATACTTTTTAAAAGGAGTGGTTAAAGCTCCGCAATTAAAAAATTCTGATCTTTTTAAAATAACCGAGTGGTTTCTTTTAAATTTGTTCCAACGATTGAACTTTGGTTTATTTTCTTTGCATTATAATAATGCGTCCCATCATTTATCCTATCATTGCAGAAAACAACGAAAATACCACGTCCTCTTATGCCATCCGCATTCGCCACGGGGTCCCGTCATCACCCGTTAGGTTACTTAACTAACGACAGAGCGGGGGCTGGGCTAGCGCGGGTGTAAAACATAAGTGATGTCTAATAGCTATCATATATAGATATTGTACATTTGTCAGACGCAATAATAAGCATTCCAGATCACAGATGAACTTTATTGGATTTATTAGCAATCCGCATTTGCTTTGAGCCTGCAATAAAAGACGGATTACACAGTTGTGATGAATAGCCATAACGCCACCCTAGACCCCTATGGGTACGGCAAACTACCCGCCAAGTACCCGAAGTGAAGCGGTCTCCCTCAACAACGTGAGTAGGCCACTAAACACTTCGATGTACCCGGTAGTTTGTGTACCCCACCTTGGGTCTATCCTAGGAGCAAAAACAGTAAAAAGAAATAATACAACGGTGGCTACAACCGCAACCTGGATGTGCCTCGCAAAAGAATATTACATCATATTACATTTACATTGAATGAATGAATATTAAACCCATCTCAAAACCCCGGCTAATCATCACAACAGTCCAATACAGTTCATATACACAAACAGTAAACATTTCAGAAATGTGCAACCCCCTGCCAACCGATATACTAGCAGTTAGGGAAGGTTTACGAACACATTAAACATTACAGATAAAAACCCAATTAGCAAATACCTTAGAACATTGATCGAATACAATATTCCGTGTCTACCCCAAAAGCAAACCTGCACTGAAGTAACCTGGGCAGAAACAGTATATACAGGAAAATAAAACACCTCAAAAATAAAATAACAGAGAAAATCGGAGTCAAAACCGAGTTGACTCGGCGGCGGATCCGGGGCCAAAAGCACCATTTGGCCGCGGATCCGCGGCCGACTTGTCGTTTTGTGTGCTCGAATTTTCCCAGAATTTATAAAAATCCCTGCTGTGAATTTTAAGGTGTGTCAAATATTTTTTCAGACACTTTTAAAATTAACAGAAACTTAGGGTACGGGGTGTTTCGTTTTCTTGTTTTCCGTCGGTCGAACTTCTAACTAGTTGCTAACAAGCTAGTAATGGTTTAGTTGGCTCTGATACCACTGTAAGTCCATGTCACGCACCCCACGAACTTGCGGGGAGGCGGAATATATGAAAAACGATTATCAAAGCTTCGTAACACGGACTTGATCGCATGAATCATATCTAAACCATTGCTAACTATCTACTAGAGGTTTAACTACTCGGATACGAAGTTATACCTCACGTAACTTATCCTTCGGGTCTTCATCGCGGTCCTCCACTCCTCGTAGGCTCCTTGGAACATCGGCACCTCAACGGCCTCCTTGAATCAAAGATGATCCACCCGAGAGCTCCTACGCCATGCTTTATCTCTAACTTGAGATAACTAGTTTGCTCAAATTGCTAATCTAAGCTATCTAGGGGATATAGAGTAAGGTTATGGATGTATTAGTCTATCTAATCCTTGATCTCAACACATGAGAGGGGATGATTAGGGTTTCAAGAGAGGATGAGTTTGAGGAGAGAGAAGGTGAGCATTAGAATGAAATGAGATAATTATCTATCATAATATATATGAAGCATTATTTATTTATCCAAAAAAAGAAATAATAGAATTTACAACCATGCTTCATAAATATCTTTGAGTGATTCATCTCCATGAGTCATTAAGCATTTATGATGCATTAATGACATGGATGAATCACACAAATGAGTCACTAATCTCATTTAATGCAATGCCAGTCACCATGCTTCTAGAAGCTTCCCGACAAATTACGAGAACGCCTCTCCAATCCGTGAAAACACGGAAAAACTTTAGACTGTATAAATCCAATAACCCGATACTAGAATCTGGCACAAACCAAAGCCGGCTAGTAAAAACTGTCCGAAAAGTCGTACGTGCGTAAACACACGTACGCGTCTGAACCCTTGTCGTAAAACCATACGACCTCTATATCGTTTCGCCTGGAGCAGGGAAACTCTCTGTGTGGGTCTCTAAAGACTAGACACTACGTTGGCAGTGGCTTTAACCATAGACCGCAAGCGACACTAGCTGTACGTAACGGTCCCCAGGTAGATGTCGATAAGAAAGCCGATGAGGAAACCCATCCGAACTCCTACTGAGCCTGATGTGACAATCTTCGTACAGTCCGGTCTGTACGTCTAAGACTATCGCATCAAGCCTAGGGGGCGGCAAGCGTCAGTCCCCTAATAGTTGTATAAGTCGTGTCGGAGCGAAGCCCATTACACCCTGAGAAGCTACTGGAACCTACCAGTATATCTCGCTTGCCCTTGCCAGGGACTTTACTTAATGGCTCTCCGACACAGCGTGATATCGACTCCCAATACTGGGAGAGACGAATCCTGTCTAACTGCCACTGCCTCCAAGTGCTCGGGACTGCACCCAACTGCTACCTGTTTGCATGACTCCTTTGAGCCGTGGTAGGGTAGCAATCTAAGAACAGTGGGACACACTCGATGCGAAGTAGCAGTGTCAAGTCTGCGGACTATGCTGTACTCATGTCACCTGGGAACTGTTAACTGACGACGGGTATAATACCAACTAATCAGTTCCCCTACGAGTCCTATCCGGTGTACCCGTAACCTAACGAGCACCTGTCTACTATCTCCAGTACGACGTACTGATGGCTGTAGGACATACAATCTCCCCAACTAGGATCAGAAGCGTACACACTTAGTCTACTCTGGAATATCGATGCCCTGTCTCGATAATCCTGCGACTAGGGACAAGTATAGGATGTTGCTTATAGACTACCCAGCCCCCACTAGTGTGACTGCCATCACAACGCTAGTAATCAAGCAAAGATCTTATGGGCTCTACTAATATGTATAAGTGATACGTTACAAGAAAACATATGCACATATTAAAGTAGACACAAACTAAGTAGCATACTACCATGTTTAGCAAGATTGTATATACAACTGTAAATATCCCAAGCTTCCATTAAGTAATATACATACAAGTATGATACAATAATGGCCCCTAGGGCATATACACTAACAACCCCTTCTCTAGTTAGCTAGGATTAGATTAATGGCCCGATCTGGGTTTAAAGTGCGCGGTTGTGCCGGTTTACAAGTTTTGTAAAAAGTATCATTTCCGCATTTTGGCCTCGGATTGACGGCCGAGGCGCCGCTGTGCACTTACAACTACATCTCATGGATTATGATTTATGGTGATAGATCTAAGTGGATGTTGGGAGTGTCCCAAATCCAGGTACATTAACACCATACTAAAGGGGTTTAGTTTGGAAGATTCTAAGCGTGCTGGTTCACCCACTTACTCAGGAATCACTCTCTCCAAAAAGTTGTCTTCCCAGACTGATTTGGAGAGAGCTCTCGTGCAATGGATACCCTATTCTTCGGCAGTAGGCTTTATCATGTATGCGATGTTATGTACCAGACCAGATGTAGATGACTCATTAGGTGTAGTGATCAGGAATCAATCGGATCTTGGGAGAATCAATGGACAGCTGTGGAGGACATTCTTAAGTACTTGAGAAGCACTAAATGAATGTTCTTGGTTCGAGCTTCCAGAGTGATAAGTTTGACTGAAAGTCAGTCACAGGCATTGTCTTTACCGTCAGTGGAGGGACGGTATGTTCGAAGAGTTCCAAGCTAGATACCGTGACATACTAGACAATAAAGGCTGAATGCATTGCTACCAATGATGCTGCCAAAGTGGCTGTCTGGGCATTTCTTGTTCATAAGATGAACAAGGTTCCTACCATTGAGTGTCCAATAGCTGTTATTGTGACAACAATGGAGTTGTGGTTTAGGCCTAGGAACACAGGTCTCTTCAGCGTTCCAGACATATTCCAAGGCAAGTATCACCTGATCTGGGAGATGGTTGATCTCCAAGGGATCAAGCTAAGGAGAGTAGATAATTGAGGTTAACACGGAGGATCCACTCACTAAGGCTTGCTTCCCCAAATACTATTTGAGAGATTTTAGGATGGTTGAGTATGGGATACTACAACCACTGCTAACTGTTGAGTATGAGATACTGCAACAAATGGCCTTATTGCAAGTGGGAGATTGTTAGTTATATATATGCCCTAGAGGCCATTACTGTACATGTGATATATATTGTAGTGGATGCTTGGACATATATAGGGAGGACTTTCTTGCTCGATATGATAGTATGCTATCTGGTTGCACTTTTTCTTAACATGTTGACTTGTATAAGTGATGATGTCTTGCTCTCACACGTTGATAAAGCCCTTAGTATGTGTACTTGACTACCAGGACTATGATGGAGATCATACTAGTGGGGCCAAGGGCAGTCCACAAGTACACCCTATAATTTTTCCAAGTCGTGGGAATATCGAGACAGGGCATCGATACTCCGGAGTAGACTAGTGTATGCGCTTCTTAACCCATATGATGGGCGATGGATGATCCCACATCCATTGGTGTTTGACATCAGAGAAGGTATACGGGTGCTCAGTAGAGACTGGGTACACTGAACGGAATCGCCGAAAACTCCTAGATGGTATTATACCTATCGTCGGATAGTAGTTCTCTGGTGACACTGGTACATTAGTCTGTAGACCCGAGATCGTCATAGAGTCTTGTGTGATTCCCACTGTGCTTTGATTTACACCATACCACGGTCAAGAGATCATGCAAAAGGGTGGTTTTTGGGTATAGTCCCGAGTCACATGGAGGCAATGAGCGATAGGAGGGGTTTCGTCTCTCCCTGTATTGGGAGTTGATGTTGCGCTATGCTCGATTGACCATAACAGGAAATCCCTGGCCTGGATTGCTGAGATTTACTCATAAGTGTTATCAGTAGTTTCTCAAACTATTATGGACCTTGCATCGGCATAACTTATCAGGCTATTGGGGTCTGACGTTCTACTACCCCCAGGCTATGATATGCGACATATCTGACGAAGAGACCGGACTGTACAGTAGTATTACTGATTGGATTCACAGGAGTACGAGCAGGCTTGCTTGTTGATCTTCTGATTGCTCAATACCCGTGTGGCCGTTACGTTTAGCAGACCGCTTGCGGCTTGTGGGTGTTTGATATGATCATAACCTACTGCCGGCGTATTGACGAGTCTTTAGAGTCCTACACAGAGGTTTCCTGGTTCATGCGAAACGGAATAGGAGCACATATGTGATATGTGCAGGGCCGAGATTAATGCGATATGTGATACAGTATTCTATTCTCGCGATATGTGATATCGGTCGGTTATATGTGATATAGTCGGGTTATCGGATCAAGTATTGATTTGATAAGTTGATACATTTTATATTAGTCGGTTGTATCTGATATTGCCGGATTATTAAATCAAGTGTTGATTTGATAATTTAATGTATAATTATATATTTGATATATTAACTTACATTAACTAATATTTGCTAACTAAACATTTCTTTTCTCACTTGTGTGCATTAAATATATATTAGTGTACATTTTTTGTGTCATGCTTGATGATACACACTACATGGGTGTATGAGACTTACACCATAACCATGATAATTGAGGGTATTTATTTATTTAGGGTAAAACAAATTAGTTGGATATTTTCTCATGGTTGTAGCTTGGATAAGCTTGCAGAACCAAAGACTTAGTCCACTTGTTTTGTTTTGCCTAAGATATTTATTAACCAAACCATTATCATTTAACCTATAGTAAATTCTCTACATGGGTTAGTGTATGACACTAACTCACCCATGGTTTATTTTCTCACCTCATGAGTTCATTCTCTCTTGATCACTTGATCTTCTTCTTCTTTTTTAAAAAATGCTTGCTAGCTTTTTCCAAGGTGAGAAAATATTGTGAGAAAAAGAAAACTAAAGTGAGCCCACTTCCTACTTCATCATCCTATACTATTAGCCATTTAGTTTAGGGTGTTTGCTTCACTAATTTCACCATTAGTGAAGAGGTAGCATGAGCTCGAGTCTCCTCGACGTAGATCATCTTCGGCCTCAAAGACATTGAGTAAGCTTGTTCGTTTCTTCATGTGAACCCTTACTAAAGTCCGGGTCTTCACAACTTGTAGTGAAGGGACTAAGACATGGTGCTTTAGAAGTGAAGGACCGGTCTACAAAGGTTGTATTCCCTCATCCACTTAGATGTAAAGTGTTTACATTTAGTATCGTCGAATTTTCTAGTTAAGATTCTAGGGTTAGGGTTCTTTAGAACGGCAAAAATTTAAAAACGGCATGGACGTTGCCTCCCGAAACCTTGCTGCCGCGCTAGATAACCCTACAATCCCAGGCATTCAAATGGATATCTATTCTACCACATCGAGGAACAGATGGTGTTTGTTGCTCAACATGCCACCTTTTTAGAGTGGCAATTTCTTGTAAAAGTAATTAGTGGGAGCACGGTAGAACTAGAAGAAATTCCAGAGGGACAAATTATAACTGATGATCTAGTAGGATTTCTCATCCGCCCGAGAGATACTACGGTTTTCTCATAGACGGTGATCGAGAGGATTTCATCTTGGAAGAAAATGATCCTACTAGTTACAGGCAGGCCATTATCATTAAGGACTCTGATAAGTGGATGGATGCTATGCGATCCGAAATGGATTCCATGTACACCAATAAAGTGTGGACCTTGGAAGTTGCTCCACTTGGGGTAAAACCCGTTGGATGCAAATGGATCTACAAAAGGAAGATTGCTGTAGATAGGCAGGTGGAAACCTATAAGGCTAGACTTGTTGCAAAAGGTTTTTGCCAAAGACCTGGATTGGACTATGACGAAACCTTTTCTACAGTGGCTATGCTCAAATCCATTCGGATACTACTTGCCATTGCTGCCTTCCATGACTATGAGATCTGGCATATAGACGCAAAAATGTCTTTTCTAAACGGTAGTTTGGAAGAGTGCGTTTATATGGATCAGCCAGAAGGTTTTGTAGACAGTGGGAGCAGCGGGAAGGTATGCTAGTTGCTCAAATCCATTTATTGATTGAAGCAGGCATCGCAGAGCTGGAACATCTGTTTTGATGAAATAGTCAAGGAATTTGAACTCATCAAGAACGAGGATGAGTCATGTATTTATAAGAAGATTGTAGGACGAATTGTCGTATTCCTATCTTGTACGTCGACGACATTCTTTTAATAGGAAATGATATTCCTATGCTACAATCGGTCAAACTATTCTTATCACAAAGGTTCTCCATGAAGGACCTGGGTGATGTCTCGTACATTCTGGGGATCAGGATCTACAGAGATAGATCCAAGAGATTACTGGGACTTTCGCAGTCCAGGTACATAGAGACCGTACTAAAGAGATTTAGTATGGAAGATTCCAAGCGCGGTTACATACCCGCATTGCACGGAATCATCCTCTCCAAGGAGATGTCTCCCAAGACTGATGAGGAGTTCGCATGAGCGCTATACCCTATGCTTCAGCGATAGGATCTATAATGTATGCAATGCTATGTATAAGACCAGATGTAGCGTATGCACTAAGCGTGGTAAGCCAGTATCAGTCGAACCCAGGTGAGAACCACTGGACAACAGTGAGGAACATTCTTAAGTACCCGAGAAGGACTAAGGAGATGTTCTTGGTTTTCGGTAATGGAGACCTCAAGGTCGAGTCCTTTACCAATTGAAGCTTCCAGAGTGACAAGGATGACAACAAGTCTGTCTCGGATTTTAAGTTTACTCTCAACGGAGGGGCGGTCTGTTGGAGGAGTTACAAACAGGATACCGTCGCAGACTCGACGATGGAGGCTGAATACATTGCTGCGAGCGATGCCGCAAAAGAAACGGTCTGGATGAAGAAGTTCATTGCTGAACTTCAGGTAATTCCGTCCATTGTTGATCCGATACCTTTGTATTGCAATAACAATAAGGCTATAGCTTTAGCGAAGGAACCACGGTCCCATCAGAAATTCAGACACATCTTAAGGCGGTATCACCTGATCAGGGAGATCATAGATCTCCAGGAGATCGTGGTCCGGAGAGTGGATACAAAAGAGAACACGGCAGATCCATTTACAAAGGCCCTCTCTCAAGTACAGTTCGAGCGACTTTTTGAGATGTTGGGTATGCGGTACGCCAGTAGCTAGCCTTAGAGCAGACGTTGGGTATTCGGTACGCCAATAACTGGCCTTTAGTGCTAGTGGGAGATTGTTGGATATGTATGCCCTAGAAGCCATTATTATATATGTATACATATGGATGCTGGGGATATGTATGTACAGGAGGATCTTGCTCAGTTATATAGTATATTATTTCAGTTGTCTTTATCAGGATATGTGTATTTGTTATTATTGATGCTTTATCCAGCTTGCACATATTGATAAAAACTTGATATAGTAGCACACTATTATGGTTTGACTTTATCTTAACATGGAATATGTTATACACGTTATTACATATTGCGATTACATGTTGATAAAGCCCGTAGGATCTTTCTTGACTACCTACGTTGTGATGGCGATCATACTTGTGGGAGCTGGGTAGTCTGTAAGCACATCCTTCAATGTCCCAAGTGGCAGGAGTATCGAGATCGGGCATCGACACTCCAGAGTAGACTTGCGTGTACGTTTCTAGACCCCGATGAGGGGCGGTGGTTGGTCCCACAACCATTGGTGTGATCACCTAAGATTGTATACGGGTACTCATTGGGGGTGAGTACACTGGACAGACTCACTGAGAACCTCTAGATGGCATTATACCTATCGTCAGATAGCGGTTCTCTTGTGACATGTTTACAGGTTGGTCTTTGGACCTAAGATATTCATTTGTCTCGTATAAGTTCCCTCTGTGCTTTGATCACTACCCTAGCACGGCTCTACTGAGTCGTGAAAACAGGTTTTGGTTGGGTATAGTCCCGAGCCATATGGAGGTAGTGAGTGATTGTCAAAGATTCGTCTCTCCAGGTATTGGGAGTTGATATTGCACTGTGTTCGATTGGTCAGGACCATAAGACCTTGGACAAGGCAGTTGGGATTTACTGATAGGTTGATCAGTAGTATCCCGGATTGGTCCTGAGCCGCATCAGCACGAATTATCGGGTAATTAGGGTCTGACGCTTACCACCCCTAGATCCGGTATGCAATACACTTAGACAAAGAGACCGGACTATACAGATATTGTCACGGATAGGCTCAGTAGGGATCCGGATGAGTTTGCTCGTCGGCTTTCCTTTTCGACAGGTACCCGGGTAGCCGTTACGTACAGCAAGTGCCACTTATGTGCTTGTGGTTATGGATTTATCCAGTAACGCACTACCGAAGTACTTTCGAGACTTTAGAGTCCTACACAAAGGGTTTCTCTGCTTCGGGCGAAACGAAGTAGAGGCCGTATGGTTTTACGGCACGGTTCGATCATATACGTTTACTTATGCATGTATGTTGTTCGAGCGGATAATACTAGCGGGCTTTGGTTTAATCCGGATCCTGGTATTATATTGTTGGATTATTTTTGTCTTTTTTGTATTCATATTTTTCGGAATACGGATACGGGTATGTATATACGGATGAGGGGTATTCTTGTAATTTTTGACAAGAATGCTTCTAGAAGAAGACATCTTATTTGTTATTTAATCTTTTTGATTAAATGTTAAATATGGTGAAGGTATGAGGTGTTGACTTTTATTAAGTGAAGCATGGCTACTTTTTGACTCACTTAGTGAGTCATGGGTTACTATTGAGGTAAGGTGGCATCTAGATATTTTGTGGTGGAGAATTTTTTTTATTATTATCTTAGGATGCTTGCTTTATTAGTCACAAGACTTAGCCATTCTTCACTCAATTCTTATGTTGCTCTCTACAATACTCTCATCTCCTCCAAGCTTCTTTTCTTCTACCTCAAACCCTAATAGTCTTATGTGTTGAGAAACCTAGGGTTCTTGAGACAAAACAATCCATCATCACTCTCTACATTCTCTAGGCTACTTAGATTAGCATACTAAGTAACCTAGTTACCTTAGTTTAAAGGTAGGAGCTCAAAGTAGACACTCTCGGGTGGATCATCTTTGATGTGAGGAAGCCATCGATCAAGTTCGATCGTGGAGGCCACTAGGAGCATGCTAAAGGAAAGGAGTGAAGACCTGAAGGACTTGAGCCTCTTGGTATAAACTCTTTTCATAGTAGATAGCTTCTTTAGTTGCTAGTTAGGTTTATGATAGATCCGCTTTAGGGTTATTCTAGCGCTAAGTTTACATCGTTAGAAAAAAATTTGTTCCGCAATCGGCCAAGGATGATGCCCAGGGCATTAGCGTTACCTTTCAGCGGGTACTACCACCTCGCCAGGAGTCGTCCATTCTAAAATACCTTTAGAATAATATCAAAGTACCGAAATTGGGAAACTTCCTAAATCTAGATCTGAAACCATAGATCTAGTAACCAGAATCCCTGATATTATATCTATATCCAATGTGGAGAAACAGCTTGTGACAACCACAATATATAACCGATCGTAGTATAGGAAGATCATTTCCTATCAAGTGCATGTCTTCCAAATACCAGGACATCACTCCCTACTACCTTCTTACCAGATCCATCTTTTATTCTGATAAAGTCAAACTCTATGACTGTCATATCAAAAATTGATGATCTATCTCCGCTATACCTGCTTTAGTCTATAAATAGACATAAGCTACTTGCCCTCTATGCTTCCGCTACTCCCACTGACTACAACAACCCTCTGGCAGAGTCATATACACGTGCACTTCTAAAGCTAGTTTAGAACGACGTTATACTCATCCTCCTGTCGGGTCTTATAGTCTAGACCAACAGAATGGCGAGTCTGGGTAAACAAGAACCTCCCTATCACCGTCTCTGAGAAGTCGAAAGTACCTCTCTGGTGCCTGAGGTTACCTACCAAATCTGCGGAGTGGCTAATGGATCATCGAAACCAATTGAATTTATAGGTTCTACTAAATTTTCAGTAATCGTTTGTGTTTCTGGAATAACTTCCAGTTCTACCATGCTCCCACTAATGTTTTCTGAAAATAATCCATTTTATTAAAACTGGTGGCTAGTCAAGAACAATATAACTATTGATCTTCATGATGGTAGAATGTTAACCCTCGTCAATGCCCGGGATAACTCACAAACTGCCATTATTAAAACGTGCCTTGAGTTTATCTGGATTTTGGTTTTAAGCATAAGCCAGACAACTCCATATACCTTAACATCGTTAAGATATGATCCATTCTATATCCACAATAGAAACTAAGGCACTAATTTAATTGGAACCAGATTCAAAAATCATGCAGCTATTTCCAGTGCATATCAACCAAATGGAAGAAGGCCAAACAACATTACTCATCAAGGAATGCATCCACGTATGAGTAACCTGAAAGAGAAGCTAGTTCTCAAAACCATTACTTACAATGGAACACCAAACACAAGTATCTACATCTTCGATCACCTTGAAGAATCCTGATACTTGCAACAAATGGTTCTCTACTTTATTCTTATACCTATAACTTCTCAAAACATGGACCCTGTATTTCAATGAAATACTTGTCTAAAACTAGAGAAGTCAAAAGTAAAGAGAATATAGTACGAGTACCAACCCTTTGTTTTTCAACATATGGTTCTCTACTTTATTCTTATACCTATATCTTCTAAATATCTAGACCTTGTATTTCAACGAAATACTTGTCTAGAACTAGAGAAGTCATGAGTAAATATAATATAGTACGAGTACCAACCCCTTTATCCTAACAGACATCGGACAACATACAATACTTTGTATAAGTCCTCTGAGTTCAATAACTCAAACCATGTGCTTCATAGGTTAAAAACTGTGCTATGGTTAAGAAGAATTAGACCGCTGTTGAATACACCTTACCTAATCACCAACTGATATAGGTAAATGTGATAGACATAATTTCAAAAAGTTATATCTCACTTTATAAAATAAACGTACATATATATCAGTTTGAAATTGGTGCATAACAACGGATATTCAAAACCAAATATTTGCCTTCAGGCAAAACCCAGGTGATTTCCTCAAATATCACTAATTACAAAGAATTCTGATATATATTGAGGATCTTATTACCCAATTCCCAATATCTTACTCCCACTCATCATTCGTAATACCATACAGATATGAGAATCAAATCTGGTATATACATACCCTGGAGTCAGAATCGAATTGGGAAAACAGTTTTCGATTAACACTGCATAGTGAAACTGAAACATGAAAATGTTTTGAAGGGGTAGCCTGGTATTCCTATTAATGCCTCTTCCACTATCCTGATTCATGACAGTAACCGTATACTTCCTTGCCCTCACTCCAATCCTATTATTTGTCTTTACTCATAACCTTCTGTATACTACCCTTAGGCTAAATGGTTTTCTTCCTTCCCTACCTTTCGGCACCAGCCTAAGGTTTGGAAGAAGACAATCCAATAAGCATAATAGATGTACTCTCCTAATACCAGGAGCCCTCAGAACCTGAGAGAAGGAAAAGAGAAAAGACAACTGAATAATCATATTCTATTTTTCCATAACCAGAATCCATCCTCGAACTGGAACAAGTTCCTTCGAGATCGTATGTAACTATACGATGGCATATCCAAGCATTATAGATCTTCGTATTGATACAAAGTGTTTTGGAGAAATGCAAAGGTGAAGTAGGAGTGGTAGGGGTATATGCTGTTTTGTCGTGAATGATAGCAGTCACAATTTCCTTTGCCCTTACTCTAATCCCATTATTTGTATTTACTTATTACCTTTTGTACACCACCCTTAGGCTAATTGGTTTTCTTCCTTCCCCACCTTTCGGCACCTGTCTATGGTTTGGAAGAAGACTATCCAATAAGCGCAATCGGTGCACTCTCCTAATACTAGAAGCTCTCGCAACCTGAGAGAAGGTAAAGGGAAAAACAACCGAATAATCCTATTCAATTTATTCAGAACCATAATCCACCTTCGAACTGGAACAAGTTCCTTTGAGTTCGTATGTAACTATACGATGGAATATCCAAGCAATATGGATTTTCATAGTGATACGATGTGTTCTGGAGAAATGCAAAGGTGATGTAGGATTGGAATTGATATAAGAGACTCCATGACAATCCAAAAGCCAATTTTTTTTAAGAAGGTTCGGTTAACTTGGTTCATGAGTTTTAGTCTAGGGTCGGGCCATGGTTGCTGCCAAAGATAGAGAGAAAAGAAATACTCAGCGTGCACTCTAACCTAGATCAGAATGGTTAATCACTTTATCTAATCAGGATGTCTCCCACTATTTCCTCGAATTCTCCTTCAAACCTAAAAGGAGAATTAATCAGGATTATCTAAAATCACCCGAGGAGTAACACATACTCATCAGTGGGAATCGGGATCTAACTATCATCACATGATAACTTGATGGAAGCCACTCAAGTCACCACACTCCAGAAGGTATGCGCAGTCCTGGCAAGTTTCCTGTATGTTTGAAACTCCCGATGTGATTTTTACCCCAAGCGTCAAATGGTCTTGATAGAGACCAACGTACCATAAGTCGCAAGTCAAGTTCAACCCGTCATTATCCTGGATTAACTTAGACCCACACGCATAAGCCCTTGATAGAGACTAAAGTAGCTATGCGACTGTCCTAATTAATCGCATCCTAAGATGCAACTGATAAGTAACATTCAGCTACCGTTCACTATGCCTTGATAGAGATCAACGTTCATAGCACGAATACTAACTGCCACTTATATGAAATGACGGAGGGCTGCGGCTGTTTTTTGGCAAAAAACCTTTAACGTAATGAACTTGATATCATTAAAGGAATCGAGTGGTTTTATAAATGTATAGGGGCGAAAACTTTTGCTAAAGAGGTCACTCCCTATGAAGGGATCTCAGCACTTTCCTCGTTGAATGAGGTGCAAGATATTCCAAACTGAATACCGCGATGAAAAGCAAAAAGAATCGACTATAGTGAAGTTATTACGATGACGCAAACTTTTGCCCAAGAGTTCACCCCCGATGAAGGGATCTCGGCTCTTGCCTCGTCGAATAAGGTGCTGGATATTCATAACTGAATACCACTGTGCAAAGCAAAAGAAAAAGTCTGTAATGTCTGTTTTCAAAAAACTTGGTTCCAACAACATCATATATAGGTTTGTTTTCCTTGCATTAATCGGAATTAATGTAGTCCCATCATTTAAAACATATCACACCAAAAAAGAACGAAAATACAATGTACGTATATGCCATCCGCATTCGCCACTCGGCCCCGTCATCACTCGTTAGGTTACTCAACTGTGCAAAACATATACAACATATACTAGTATATATATATATAAATATATATAACATTCATCCCATGCATGATATAAAGCTGTTAGGATTCCTTAGCACTACTACTAGGTTTTAGGAGGCATCAAGCATGCAATTTTAAAATTTTAGTGTGCCAAGAAATCGCAAACCTAGGATCAAACTAGAGGATTAGGGTTTAGCTAAGCAAGTAATCAAACATTACTCTAAGTGAACAAGGAATACAACCTTTGTAGACCAGTCATTCACTTCAAAAGTTCCGTGTAGTAGTCCCTTCGCTCCAAGTAGTGGCCTCCCGGTCTCCCGTTAGGCTCCACAAGGCGAAAGGAACAACCTTGCTTGAAGAACTTCGAGGTCGAAGATGATCTACGTTAAGTAGACTCTGACTCAAGCTACATCTTCACTAATTGATAATTAGTGAAGCAAACAACCTATACTAAATGGCTAGTCTAGTGTGGGTTAATGAAGTAGGAATTTTGCTCACTTTAGAATAATTTTTCTCACCCTTTTTCTTCACCTCAAGAAAACTTTGAGAGCTCTCTTGAGATGAAAAAGATGATGAAGTGGTGAATAGAATGAGAGTGAATTTGAAAAGCAAAATCCAGACAAGCTCGAGGCAAGGTCAGCTTTGTAAGTTTGTTGGATATCCCAAACATTTGCGAGGGTATATCTTCTACCACACTGTGGAGAAAAAGGTGTTTTGTTTATCCACATGCCACTTTTTTAGAAAAGGAATTTCTTATGGAAGAAATTAGTGGTCATGAAGTAGAACTGGAAGGAGTTCCAGCTTGACAAACAAACAGCTGATGATTTAGTGGAACCAAAGGATTCAATAGTCTCCAACGAACCTCAATGTCACGACCCAAAATTTAGCCCGTGATGGCCCTTAAACTACGTAACGTCTCCAGGCATAATGTAATTCATGTAAGCCCAAAAACCCAGCAATCTAAACCATCAAAAGTAGTAAGTGATAATAACATTGTTAAAACTTTTGAAATCTCAATCAAAATTCATTAAAGTCCAACATTATTTCCTTTAAAATTTTGGCAGCACCTCCTTTGTAAAACAAACCCCCAAAAAAGGGTACAACATAAATATAAGTAAAAGCATCCCCAAACGGGAGCAAATCCACGCCCAACTGCGGAAAACAACCACCACAACAGATATAGGACGCCGTAGCGAAGAAAAGACGATATAAAGTGAACAGCATAAAAATCTCCAAGTCACAAATAATACACAATATCGTCCTTACAACTCGTCTCTAAGTCAATACATGAAAAAGGTAGTAGATGGAGAGTACTGGATACAACGAATATACAATGAAAGCCCTGCCGCGACTGCCCTGAGGGACTACCTGCAAAACACCGTGGCACAACGGGGGTGAGCTGCCAACTCATGAATAGTAAATAACATATGCAGGTAATCGCAAGTATGCACGTACTGCGCTAATCTATCACATGCATGTTGATAGCAATAAACAGCAATATATATATATATATATATATATATATATATATATATATATATATATATATATATGCAACAGTCATGAAAGATACTCTATCAGGTACTACTAATACATGAAGCAATGCATATCAAATAAATGCGGAGTACAGAATAAAACATGTCATCCTCACATCGGGCACATAGGCCCCTCATATCGAGTACATAGGCCCCGCGCATCGAGCACATAGGCCCCTCATATCGAGCACATAATCCCCTCATATCGACCATTGAATCGGCCCAGCCGTTGAATCGGCCCACATATCGACCATTGTATCAGCCCGGCCATTGAATCGACCCACATCTCGACCATAATATCGGCCCGACCATTTAATCGGCCCACATATATAATGAATAAGTATATTTGCATAGATCATTATGATGATATATTATGTAGGTGTACATATATAACATCATCCCATACTACTGATATATATATATACGATAAGTATACATATATATATTAGCGTCCCATACCACTGATATATATATACGCAGGAGTAAAACAAATCCAGAAAATATCATATGAAAACCATATCTCAATGCGAAATCCATGAATTATAATATATGTAATATGAAATAGTAATATGAGCATATAAGGAAAAACCTCTATTTAACAGCAACAAGTTATTAAGTATATCATGCGGTTCCTAATTTCTCCGAAACCAAACGCAACATCATACAAAGGTGAACATGTAGCCATAGCCAGGTATACGTAACCATGTCGGTATAGTAAGATATGTGTATCTACCTATCAGTAATGATGTAATACCCTCCAGGTATATGTGTAGCTATATCAAGGTATACGGTGTACATGTAAATATGTATGCAAGCTGTACATGTAGCTATGTCTCATATATGTATATACCTATCTCTAATGGTACAATACCATATAGGTATATGGGTAGCTAGCATGTAGTCATGGCAAGTCATATGTGTAAGTATGTAGGTATATATGTATGCTATATGTCATATGCACAATGGAATATGAATCAATGTCTCAATGTCCCTAACCAAAAAATATCACATATGTATGTGTGTTGCACGTGTCATGGCAATTATCGACGGTGTTTGTGGCATACAATCAGTGCTCATGCGAAATGAACCGTTAATAATAGTGCAGTGTCCAATGGGTACAAGTCTGAGCACAATAAGTAATGATATGAAATGAGTTCATTCACAATCTCTATATATGCAAATAAACAGGCGGCTAATGTCATATCATATCTAGCCTAGACGTATAACGCCATGCGGGCGATTCTACTGTAGATGTTAAATCTACTCACAGATGATCCTCGGGCTAAGTAAAGCCAACCACTCGCTTTCCCTTCTCCGCAGCGCCCGAAGTCCTCGCCTGCGAACCTAAAGATCATAAAACAACATAACAAGTATATATTAGCAATCGACCAATAACACGTGCCAACTACGTTTGACCGACGCATCAACTCCAAACATACTCTCAAGTGTTTGTCTAGTAGCTAACATGCGTAGCGACACTACGAAACCAACGCAAGAGCAAAAGCTACACAAAGTCCACGCACCGTGTCGGATAACGTAACACACATATACGTAACACTAGAAACAAGCTATGTGATCCCAGATTTTGTATATAGTGGAATCCCAAATATCAAACAAGATCAAACACACTGAAACCACTGCAGACAGCTACCCACAAAAACTCACACCCTAACTCCAACAAACGGCCGAGGTCACCGGAATTTGCCTATGTGTCGCCGGCCCAATCCGAGCAGATGGGTCTCATGCTTCAGGTGAAGGCTTAGGGTCTCTGGTACAACACAACTACAAAACTAGATTTTCTAGTACACACTCTGGGTCACAGCAGATCACAGATATCACAAAATGACACTAAAAATACGATATGTGCATGAAACTTTACTTTAAGTGTTCTAAACTAAAACTAAAAGGCTACACAACACTATAACAACATAAAGAACAGATAGAGATCATTTCCTACTCCCACAAACTCAAAGATCCTAGCTTTCCAAGTTCCAAGGCATCCAAGAGGCGAATCAAGGCTTAAGATGTGATTTTTATGAGTTTTGATGAAGTTTTGTGAAGGATTGGTGATGAAGAGGTGAGTGTTCAGTTGAGGTAATGAGGAGATGAAAATATAAATGAGAAAGAGATAGAGAATGAGAGAAAGAAAAGATAAAGAGAGAGAGGTGAGTGTAGGGTGAGAGGGTAAGTGCACCAAGCATCATTAAAGCAACCATTAATGCTCTCCATGATTCACCTTGCCACCTCCTCTCAAAACAAAACCCAAAAGAAAATATCTTCTCTCTCACAACAAATATCAAGGGTTTAGGGTTAAGCAAGGATAGGATTAGGTTAAGGTTAAGTTGTCATGGTCACTACACTAGATTAACACAGACAAACCCTCACATTAACGTGCACACGTGCGTGCAAGTCATAACAAATAATAATAAATTATTAATTAAATGTTATAAAATGTGAGGAAACCTAATTGGTAAACTTTTTACCAAAAAACCACACTATCGCTTAATTAACACTAATCGAATTCTTAAGGCGTTATAATCCCCCCTTAAAGAAAATTCGTCCCCGAATTAAAATTTTTACTATGCATACCTTCAAAGAGATGAGTGAAAAACTCCCAAATCTCGCTTGTACCCTCCTAAGTGATCTCCTCACTATACGGCTATGCCAAAAAAACCTCCACAGATGGCACGACCCTTGACCGATGTTTCTCCACTTGCCGATCCACTAACACTATCAGCTGCCGGTGAACGAAAAGATCGCGTCCAAGCTAAATGGTCTGATGCTAAATCATGTGAGAAAGGTCATGAAGGTATTTGCAAGGTATCAACACTATAATTACGGGATGAATACTCGAAAATATGGGCGGAAGTGCCAAATTATAGGCAACGGTACTAACTCGCTAAAGGATTTCAAAAGGACCTACAATTTTGGAACTAAGCTTCCCAAAACTCAACACGCCATTCATCGGAAAAAAATCCGTAGGAATACATGATTTCCCACTGCGAACTCAAGTCTGCGACCACCACGGTCGGCATAAGACTTCTGTCCGCACTGGGTTGCTCTCATCCTGACCTGAATCAACTGGATCTTCTCCGAAGCCTCTCGACTAGCTGGGGTCCAAAAATCCTGCTCTCGCGGAGTCAGTAAAACAGACTGGCGATTGACACAACCTACACACAAGGCCTAAAAGTTGCCATCTGAAACGTCTCCTGATAACTGTTGTCATAGGAGAACTCCATCAATGGAAAGTGACGATCCCAACTGCCAACAAACATTAAGTACGTATGCACAAGCATATCCTCCAGAGTCTGTATAGTCCGCTCTATCTGACCATCGGCCTACGGATGGAAAATGTAACTAAAGCTCAACAAGTACCCAAGGCTTCCTGAAGCTTCTGCCAACGACGGCTAGCGAACTGGATGCCTCTATTGGATACAACGCATGAAGAAACTCCATGCAAATGCACAAACTTATCGAAGATACACTGAGCAAACTGAGCATAACCGGACAACAATCACCCAAATGGAGTCATACACTCGACTAGCCCCGGGTAGACTCACAACGAAGTTCATGGAGATCTGCTCCCATTCCCACTCTGGAACGGTAAAAAGGTTGCAACTCTCCAGCCGGCCTCAAATGCTCAACCTTAGCTCGCTGACAAGCCAAACACCTCAAAAAGAAATCCGAACTTCACTCTTCACCCCTGCCCACCAGTAAACAACCCTCAAGTCACATTACATCTCGGTGGCACTTGGATGAACACTGAAAGCTGACTGATGTGCCTGCTCTAGGACCTTGCATCTCTACCCATCAGTATCGGGGACACGCCATCGAGTCCCTAACATAGAACACCCTGATCATAAATCAAGAACTCCGAATCTTTACCCTACCGAACATGCTCAGAATCTCAAACAAACGAGCATCGGCTGGTTGTTCCTCACTGCAACGATTAAGTAAAAGTGGACGGGTGCGGACATGAGCAAGCTGTCCCCTCAGTAGAGGCGAACTTAACTGTACTCATCTGTCGCACAAGAACTGTAAATCTGCAGAAGACTGTTTCTGAACTGTGCACAACTGGAACAAACTACCCCCAGGCCTACGACTCAAGCATCAGCTACCACAATCGTCTTGCCACGGGTAATAAAGGATCTCACAATCACAATCATTCACAAGCTCCATCCAATAGCGCTGTCTCAACAATCAAAACCCGCTGCAGGAAGATATACACTAAGCTCTGGTGGTCCGTGAAAATCTGTCACGACTCACTGCACAAGTAGTGTCCCCAAATCTCCAACGCATGACCACCGTGGCCATCTCCAAATCCTGAGTGGGATAATTCCTGCTCGTACTTCCTCCAACTGTAGGGAAGCATAAGCGATAACTCTATCATGCTACATCAGTACACAATCGAGCCCCACTATCGAAAGATCACAATAAACGACAAGGTCGCCCAATCCAGAAAGCAAAGATAGATCTCGTGCAGTCGTCTACCAAGTCTTGAACCACTGAAAACGCAGCATGCATGCCTCAGTCTAAAGAAAAGGAACTCCCTTCCTGGTCAGTCCGGTCAACGGTGCTATGAATATACAAGAATCCTGCACAAAACGGCGGTAAAAACCGGTTAAGCCCAAAAAGCTGCGGACCTCTGTCCCTGATGCAAGTCTGGGCCAAGCTGTACGGCCTCGATCTCCCTCGGGTCCATACGAATACCGTCTCCCGTAACCCCATGACCTAGGAAGTCAACACTATCAAGCCTGAAGGAACACTCCAAGAATTTAGCAAACAGCTGGCGCTCTCCCAATGTCTACAAAGCAAATCCTCAAATGCTGTTCACGTTCCTCACGACTCTTGGAATAGACCAGAATGTCATCAATAACACAACAATCAACTGGTCGAGGAACGACCTGAAGAAATCTGGTCCATCACATCCACGAATGCTGTTAGGGCATTGGTGAGTCCAACGACACCACCAAAAACTCTAAAAGCCCATAGCGCGCACAAAAACAGTCTTCGGAATGTTATCACTCCGAACCCGCAACCAATGATGACCTGATCCCAAACAAACTTAGAAAAATGTCCCTCACCCTGAAGCTGATCGAACAAATCGTCAATGCGAGGTAAAGGAAACCTATCCGAACCATAACTCGGTTCAATTGACGATCAATCAATGCACAACCTCAAACTGTCGTCCTTCTCTTGACGAACAGAACAGGAGCTCCCCAAAGCGAAACTCTCGGACGTACAAGTCCCCCTATCTAGCAACTCTGCAGCAAATCCTTAAGCTCCCTAAGCTCCGCCGGCTCACCTAGAACAACGTCGGAAAACTCTCGCACGATAGGAACCCAGTCCAACAAATCTACTGTGGCTCCGGTATCACGAATGAAAGACAAGAATCCTCGACATCCTCTCCTCAAAAGCCGACTAGCGAAAAAGGCTGAAATCAAGCTGTGAGGGGCGACACCACAGTCCTCTTGCACAATAAGAACTGACTCGCCGGGAAAACAAAACCTGACTGTCTCCTCGCGGCAGTCCACAGACATATAGCACGTAGCCAACCAGTCCAAGCCCAAGAGAACGTCAAAGTCCAACATCTCTAGAAGGATCAAATCAATGGACGAATCTCTATCTCCTACCCAATTGGCATATGACCGAAACACGTGTCGCGCAACCAAAGGATCGCTAACAGGAGTAAACACAACAACGGCTGATCTAGCATACATGACTCTCGGCCCAACCTCGGCACGAAGTGTGTAGAACAAATGAGTGCATAGATCCCGAATTAAACAAATAAGTGCAATAAGAAAACATACGAATAGATTACCTGAAAACTCTGCATTGGACATCTGTGCGTCCTGATGAGTAGAAGCAAACGCTCGTGCCTGCCCTCTACCCACAACTGGCTGAACTCCTCCTCTACCATCCTGTCCCCTCTGAACGAACCTTCCGCGACCACGACCTCTCTGAACATAAGTCTGACACGGTGCCAAGGAACAATGTCTGACGAAGTGTTGAAGTCTTCCGCATCGAAAACATCCATACGATGGCTGCTGACCCTCCTGGGGATAAGAGCTAAACAACTGTCCTCGTCCCAAGCCTCTGCTACTCTCGCGACGTGCACAAAGCCTGTTAGGCGACTAAGCCTCTGTCTCTGGGCTGATACACCTGTATGAGCCCTCCTCGGTTCCGGAATTCCCAAAGTCTTGGGAAGACGCTCCTCAGCTAAACAGGCTGCATCCACTGCTGCTGTATATGTAACACAATGCTGTGTGTTGATAGCAAGGAATAACTGGGTAACAGGGGTGGCAACCTCCTGTCGCTGCGCTCGACTGGCCTCAACCAACGACCTCATCGTCTGGCGCAAGTCCTGCATATCTGCCTCAAGCCTAGTGATACGATCTATCGAAGGCGGATCAATCTGCTCCTGTGCAACGAGCGTACCATCCTAGTCAGTCCTCGCCCCAAACGAGTCAACTCTGACCTCGGCTCTCGCTGCATCACTCTGAGCCTTCACAGTCATTGGCGGCATAAGGCTATAAATGGAAAAAGGATTCGATAAGAACACGGAAATCGAATCACAAGGATATGTATCATCAAGGAAGGAATTTCAAGCAATTAGTACTTAGGTCACATTGGGTGGAGTACCGTGTCGTAAGTATGCCGCGGACATACACACACCACGTCACTCTGCTTAAGCTACCTACTCCATCATACCAAGGTCATCCTACACTCCAAAAGGTAAAACCTAGCGCTCTGATACCAACTTTTTCACGACCCGAAATTTAGCCCGTGACGGCCCTTAAACTATGTAACGTCTCCAGGCGTAACGTAATTCAAGTAAGCCCAAAAACCCAACAATCTAAACGATCAAAAGTAGTAAGTGATAATAACATTGTTAAGACTTTTGAAATCTTAATCAAAATTCTTTAAAGTCCAACATTATTTCCTTTAAAATTTTGACAGCACCTCCTTTGTAAAACAAACCCCCAAAAAAGGGTACAACATAAATATAAGTAAAAGCATCCCCAAACGGGAGCAAATCCACGCCCAACGGCGGAAAACAACCACCACAACAGATATACGACGCCGTAGCAAAGAAAAGACGATATAAAGTGAACAGCATAAAAATCTCCAAGTCACAAATAATACACAATATCGTCCTAACAACTCGTCTCTAAGTCAATACATGAAAATGGTAGTAGATGGAGAGTACTGGATACAACGAATATACAATGAGAAACTTCGGATAACCGCAAACCCACCTATAGCAAAACTGCACCCAGTCAGCCGTAGCGGTATCCGCTGCAAAAGATGATACGATAAATGAAAGCCCTGCCGCGACTGCCCTGAGGGACTACCTGCAAAACACCGTGGCACAACGGGGGTGAGTTGTCAACTCGTGAATAGTAAATAACATATGAAGGTAGTCGCAATTATGCACGTACTGCGTTAATCTATCACATGCATGCTGATAGCAATAAACAGCAATATATATATGCAACAGTCATGAAAGGTACTCTATCAGGTACTACTAATACATGAAGCAATGCATATCAAATAAATGCGGAGTACAGAATAAAACATGTCATCCTCACATCGGGCACATAGGCCCCTCATATCGGACACATAGTCCCCTCACATCGAGCACATAGGCCCCTCATATCGAGCACATAGGCCCCTCATATCGACCATTGAATCAGCTTGGCCATTGAATCGGCCCATATATCGACCATTGTATCGGCTCGGCCATTGAATCGGCCCACATCTCGACCATAATATCGGCCCGGCCATTTAATCGGCCTACATATATATTGAATAAGTATATTTGCATAGATCATTATGATGATATATTATGTAGGTGTACATATATAACAGCAGCCCATACCACTGATATATATATACGATGGGTATACATATATATATTAGCGTCCCATACCACTGATATATATACGCAGGAGTAAAACAAATCCAGAAAACATCATATGAAAACCATATCTCAATGCGAAATCCATGAATTATAATATATGTAACATGAAACAGTAATATGAGCATATAAGGAAAAACCGCTATTTAACAGCAACAAGTTATTAAGTATATCATGAGGTACCTAATTTCTCCGAAACCAAAAGCAACATCATATAAAGGTGAACATGTAGCTATAGCCAGGTATACGTAACCATGTCGGTATAGCAAGATATGTGTATCTACCTATCAGTAATGATGTAATACCCTCCAGGTATATGTGTAGCTATATCAAGGTATACGGTGTACATGTAAATATGTATGCAAGCTGTACATGTAGCTATGTCTCATATATGTATATACCCATCTCTAATGGTACAATACCATATAGGTATATGGGTAGCTAGCATGTAGTCATGGCAATGCATATGTGTAAGCATGTAGGTATACAGGTATGCTATATTTCATATGCACAATAGAATATGAATCAATGTCTCAATGTCCCTAACCAAACAATATCACATAGGTATGTGTGTTGCGCGTGTCATGGCAATTATCGACGGTGTGTGTGGCATACAATCAGTGCTCGTGCGACATGAACCGTCAATAATAGTGTAGTGTCCAATGGGTACAAGTCTGAGCACAACAAGTAATGATATGAAATGAGTTCATGCACAATCTCTATATTTGCAAATAAACAGGCGGCTAATGTCATATCATATCTAGCCCAGACGCATAACGCCATGCGGGTGATTCCCCTGTAGATGTTAAATCTACTCACAGATGATCCTAGGGCTAAGTAAAGCCAACCACTCGCTTTCCCTTCTCCGCAGCTCCCGAAGTCCTCGCCTGCGAACCTAAAGATCATAAAACAACATAACAAGTATATATTAGCAATCAACCAATAACACGTACCAACTACGTTTGACCGACGCATCAACTCCAAACATACTCTCAAGTGTTCGTCTAGTGTCTAACATGCGTAGAGACACTACGAAACCAACTCAAGAGCAAAAGCTACACAAAGTACACGCACCGTGTCGGATAATGTAACACACGTATACGTAACACTAGAAACAAGCTATGTGATCCCAGATTTTGTATACAGTGGAAACCCAAAAATCAAACAAGACCAAACACACTTGAACCACTGCAAACAGCAACCCACAACAACTCACACCCTAACTCCAAAAAACGGCCGAGGTCGCTGAAATTTGCCTATGTGTCGCCGGAATTTGCCTATGTGTCGCCGGCTAAATCCGAGCAGATGGGTCTCGTGCTTCAGGTGAAAGCTTAGTGTCTCTGGTACAACACAACTACACAGCTAGATTTTCTAGTACACACTCTGGGTCATAGCAGATCACAGATATCACAAAATGACACCAAAAATACGATATGTGCATGAAACTTTACTTTAAGTGTTCTAAACTAAAACTAAAAGTCTACACAATACTATAACAACATAAAAAATAGATAGAGATCATTACCTACTCCCACAAGCTCAAAGATCCTAGCTTTCCAAGTTCCAAGGCATCCAAGAGGTGAATTAAGGCTTAAGATTGTTGGAGATAATGCCCTCAGAGTCAATTATTGGATCACAGGTACGTGATTGCAATGATTGATGGAGGACCTATCCAGGTAGGACAGTCTTACTCGAGATGATAGTATGCTATCTGGTTTACCTTTATCATCGTGTACTGTTTTAGGTGACCTGACACGTCGCTATTACACGTTGATAGAGCCCCTAGGATTCTATGCTTGACCACCAGCAGTATGAGGGCGATCATATAAGTGGGAGCTGGGAGTCTATAAGCATATCCTTAAATGGTCCCTAGTCGTGTGAGTTTCGAGACAGGGCATCGATACTCCATAGTAGACTAGTGTATACAGTCGAGACCCCGACGAGGGGCGGTGGCCGGTCTCACAAGCCACTGGTGTCAGTTGGATCACCTAAGATGTATACAGGTGCTCATTGGGTTATGAGTACACCGGACAGGACTCGCCGGGAACATGCTAGTTGGTCATATACCAGACGTCAGATGGCAGTTCCCTGGTGACATGTGTGCAGGTTAGTTCATCGACCTGGAGATCGTCATTTGTCTCGTGTGAGTTCCCACTGTACTTTGATTACTACCCTACCACGGCTCAAAGGAGTCGTGCAAACAGGTTTTAGTTGGGTATAGTCCCGAGCCACACGGAGGCAGTGAGCGTATCTTCAGGGGTTCGTCTCTCCCGGTATTGGGGGTGAGGTCGTGCTGTGTCTAGGAGAGCCATTACACGAAGCCCTCGGCCGAGGCAAGGAGATTTACTGGTAGGTATTCCAGTAGTATCTCAGGGTGTTCTGGGCAACACTCCGACACGACTTGTACCGCTTTTGGGGGTCTGACTTTTACCAACCCCCTAGGCCCGCCATGCGATGCTCATAGACGAACGGACCGGACTGTACGGATATTGTCACTGACAGGCTCAGTTGGGTGTCGGGGTGAGCTTCCTCATCGACGTCCCTTTTGGTCAATAGCTGGTGGCCCGTCACGTATTGGCATATACCTCTGACGTGCTAGTGGTTAAATCCACAACCATAGTATTGACGAGTCTTTAGAGTCCACCACACTTTCAGTTACTCAGCTTTCGGGCGAAAAGTTGTAGAGGCCGTATGGAGATATGGCAAGGTCCGATCAGATACGTGCGGTATTGCACGGATCAGGATCGGACAGTTTGTACTATAGGCCGTATGGATATATGGCAGGGTTCGATCAGATACGTGCGG
This sequence comes from Agapanthus africanus, assembly GCA_030015575.1. Lineage (NCBI taxonomy): Eukaryota > Viridiplantae > Streptophyta > Magnoliopsida > Asparagales > Amaryllidaceae > Agapanthus > Agapanthus africanus. Next base: position 245,777,515 of record JASDDO010000004.1, on the reverse strand, counting down.
TATTGCACGGATCAGGATCGAACAGATATTGCTAGCCGGTTTTGGTATAATCCGGATCCTAGTATAGTACAGTGTAGATTTTGTCTCATTGCATTTGTATTTCGGTCGAAATACAGATGCGGGTGTGTATGCACAGTATCGGGGTTTTCCTGTAATTTATTACGGGACCAGTTTTCTGGAGTTGCCAGTTTGCTTTTAGTTTCGGCCGATTTCCATTGTTCCGTTCATTGGCCGAAGATTGGTGGAGGAGGGCTTATTTGCATTGTTGCAAATAAGCATTTGTGGAGGGGGTCTTTGCATATTATCATGTCATGATACTTGTCCCATCATTTGACTTTCCTTTTTCATGATAGCTTGACTTTGGATCTCATCATGGTTGTTGATGATGAGGTTGGTGGTAGGTGGTTGAGTGTGGGTTTTGATTTGGTAATCATTTCCTTTTGCATGATAGTCTTCTCTCTCTCTCCATTGGTATTATTGGAGGGCTCTCTCATTCTATCACTCTCTCTCTCATTCTCACTCTCCTCCTCTAGTCATGGCCGGCCAAGCATGGAGGAGGGGTTGCCCATTTTTGTAGTGGGGATTTTTGCTCTCTAGTTGCTAGAAAAATCCCCAAGTTCCTCCACATAATTCTTGTATCATCCCTCCACCACAAAAGGCAATTCCATGAACCCCAAAAATGAGACTTCTTCTCTAGATATTCTACAGCATATCTTGGGCACGTCGAGTAGCCGGCTTCGTGCCCGAGTTGCCTCGGCATTTAGGTGGGAGCCCGTAAAAGAAGTAGGCGATGTGGTGCACTTCCGGCGACGAGGAGGAGACGGCACATTCCGCAGGAGATTGGGACGACGACGAGAAGACCGGAGGACTCGGATCTGTCGGTATACTTCTCTTCCCTATCTTGTTAGTAGCTTAGACTTGTTAATGGTTACGATCCGGATGTTTAGTGCGCGGTGGTGCCGGTTTGCTAAGTCCGCAAAATTAAAGTTTTTCACCGCTTCCGCATTCCGGCGTCGGATCGACGGCCGGGGCGCCGCCGTGCACTTACAGTGGTATCAGAGCCTCGCCATTAACTTCGTCTAGCTTCGTGTAATGTGTTTTTCAGTTCCGATCGATCAAAATTCCAAAAACCCAATTTTTGTACACATCAGTTTTCTGTTGGAAATTTTTGGTGTCGAAAATTTTTTCAGGTTGTATAAAAGTACTGTGCAGGGAGTTCTAAGAACTCTGGGAAAATTCGACGCACTGATCTCTCACAGAGAGCGCGGATCCGCGGCCCCACCCTTCTTTTAGGCCGCGCTTCCGCCGCAGTATGGAGAGTTCAGTGGGCCAAAATTTTCCAGTGGGCTTCAGGGATTAAATTAGGGGTTTTGGAATATTAAAATTGGGCCAATTACTTCTGTGAGTGCTACAGTTTTTCTTGGGGCCCACTTGTTAATTGTTTGATCAATCGGAAAATTTTAAACACATTTTTCACAGTATTTACATTATATCTGCGACCGTGAATGTCACTCGATCGGTAAGTCCGGTCTAACTGCTATAGCCCGGTTAGACGGATTTGCGAACGTGACTTTCACGTTGATGTTGTATGTTTATGCTGTGATGTTGCAGATCGGTCGTGGGGGATAGCCTGGATGCAATGCTAGTACAGTTGTGATTGTATTATGTACATTTGATATTGCGGGGCGAGCGTCCGACATGTGGACTGCCGTCACTGCCTGATTGTATTATTCTTTTGGGGCACGACCTGGTTGCGGTCGATGTACCCGGTGTATGTATATTTTATTTTCTGTACTAGGATTACCCCGCGGAGGGGTGCACGGATAGCCGGGTTCTGGAGGGCAACAAGCCCGCATCTCATGGCATTGAGACGGAGGGGGCTTCACTCTAGGATTGATGGGCTATTCGCCGCACTCGTAGGGGGTACAGGTTGACCCAGGAGGGGTGCCCAAGTTACCGGATTCCGTGAAGTGCTGGGTGGTCCATTCACGGTGCTGAAGGGGGCTGCCTCGCTTCAGGTTTTGGCGGGTGACTTGCCGCGCCCGTAGGGGTCTAGGATTTCATTGCACAGGCTATCCACACGACCAGGGGAACGTCGGGTTTCAGCGGCTCTGTGAAACCCGGGGATCCCAGATATCTGTATTTTTTCTGTGATGCTGTACATTTCTGTGATGTTGCATTTCATTCACGCCTTGAGCGAAATACTATATATTGGTATATATATTAGTAGATGTTGTATATGTTTTACATCCGCGCTAGTCCAGTCCCCGCTCTGTCGTTAGTTAGCTAACCTAACGGGTAATGACGGGACCCAGTGGCGAATGCGGATGGCATATACGTACATCAGTATATTTTCGTTCTTTTTGGTGTGATCAATTGATGGGACTGCATTGATTCGGATCAATGCAAGTTTAAAAACAAACCTAATCTGATGTTGTTGGAACACTTTTTCAAAAAGCTGTTATTTCAAGGACGTTCACTTTTGTTTTGCATCGTGGTATTCAGTTGGAATATCCTGCTCCTCAGTCGACGAGGCAAGGGCCGAGATCCCTTCACCGGGAGTGACCCCTTGGACAAAAAGTTTGCGTCAGGGCATTAACTTCACTATAGCCGATTACTTTTGCTTTGCATCGTGGTATTCAGTTGGAATATCCTGCACCCCATTCTACGGGGAAAGAGCCGAGATCCCTTCACCGGGAGTGACCTCTTTAGCAACGGTTTTCGTCACTATATTTTTAAAAAGCTATCCGTTCCTTCAACGATATCAAGTTCATTACGTTAAAGGTTTTCGCCAGAAACCATTCGTAGCCCTCCGTCGTTTCAGACGGGTAGCACGTAGTATTCATGCTATGTTTGTTGACCTTCGTCAAGGCATAGTGTATGGTAGCTGCTTGTTACCTTTCTGCTGCATAGATAGATGCGTTGGTTTGGGACAGTCGTATAGCCTTGTTGACCTTCGTCAAGGGCTTGTACGGGTGGATTCAGATTAACCCTGGATAATGACGGGTAGAACTTGACATGTGACTTATGATTTGTTGACCTTCGCCAAGGTCATAAGAGCATGGGGCAGAAATCACGTCGGGAGTTTCAAAAGAACTGAAACTTGCCAGATATGCGCATACCTTCTGGAGTGTGATGACGTGAGCGGATTCCGTCACGTTATCATGCGATGATAGTTGGATCCCGATTCCCACTGATGAGTTGGTATACTCCTCGGGTGACCCCGACTAATTCTTCTTTCAGGTTTGGAGGAGAATTTGAGGTACAGTGGGAGGTTTCCAGATTAGATAGATTGGTAACCATTCTGATCTAGGTTAGAGTGCACGCTGAGTGTTTCTTTTCTCTCTCTCTTTGGCAGCGACCATTGACCCGACCCTAAGACTTTGACTCAGAGACCAAGTTGACCGAACCTTCTTAAACACTGGCTTTTAGATTGTCAGAGTTGCAAACCTCATTGCCACTCCTACTTTTACCCTTTTCTCCAGGACACCCCGTACTATTACGAACGTCCATTTCCATTGGACAAAACCATCGTATGGTTAGATACGAACTCGAAAGAATTTATTCGAGGATGGTTTCAGGTTCTGGAGAAAACGGATAGGATTATTCAGTTGTCTTTTCCTTTTACCCTCTCTCAGGTTACGAGTACTCCTTGGTTTAGGGGTAGTACACCTATTACGCAAATTGGATTGTCTTCTTCCAAACCTTAGGCTGGTGCCGACCGGTAGGGAATGAAGAAAACCAATTAGCATAACGATGGTGTGCAGAAGGTATTAAGTTAAGACAAAGCAAGGGATTAGTAAGAGGGCAAAGTAAATTGCAACAGATATTCATGACCAAACCAGGTATTTCTTCGCCAATCCTAAAATCACCTTTGAATTTCTCCAGGACACTCCGTATCACTACGAAGATCCACAGTTTATTGGATACTCCATCGTATGGTTATATACGAACTCGAAAGGAACTTGTTCCAGTTCGGGGATGGATTCTGGTTCAGGAGAAATACGAATAAGATTTATTCAGGTGTCTTTTATCTTCACCTTCTCTCACATTGCGAGTGTTCCTAGGATTAGGACAGTACACCCTTTATGCTTTTTGGATAGTCTTCTTCCAAACCATAGGCTGGTGCCGAACGGTAGGGAAGGAAGAAAACCATTTGGCTTAAAGGGGTGTACAGAAGGTAATGACTAAAGACATATAAAGGGATTTGGAGAGGTGGCAAAGAATTATATGGTTATAGTTGTGAATCTGGATAATGGAAGAGGCATTACTAGGAATACCAGGATGCCCCATCGAAACATTTCGATGTTTCAGTTTCACTGTGTAATGTTAAAAGAAAACTGATTTCCCGATTAGATACTTACTCCAGGGTATGTATTTACCAAGTATGATTCTCACATCTGTATGGTTTTACAGATGATGAGTGGGAGTAAGTTATTGGGAATTAGGTGATCATCCTCATTATATCGGGATTCGTTGTAATCGGTGATATTTGAGGAAATCACCTGGGTTGTTTGCCGGTCGGCAAATATTTGGTTTTGAATATCCGCTGTTATGCACCAATTTCAAATTGATATATCTGTACGTCTATTTTCATAGAGTGAGATATACCTTTCTGAAATTATGTTTACGACATTTACCTATATCAGTGGATGGTTAGGTAAGGAGCATTAAACATCGGTGTAATTCTTCTTAACCATAAGTACAGTTTTCAACCTACGACATACAGTGAATGAGTTATCAGACTCAAGGGACTTATACAGAGTATTGTATGTTGTCCAGGGTCCATCAGGACAGAGGGGTTGGTCCTCGTACTATATTCGGTTTACTTATGACTTCTCTGGTTTTTTGACAGGTGTTTCGTGGAAACACAGGGTCCGAATTTTGAGAAGTTATGGGTATTTGAATAGAGTAGAGAACCAAGTATCGCAAGTATCGGGATTCTTCAAAGTGATAGAAGATGTGGATACTTGTGTATGGTATTCAGTTGATAGTAATGACAAAGAGATCTTGCTTCTCTTTCAGGTTATTCATAATTGGAAGCATTCCTATGTTGAGTAACGCTGATCGGCCTCCTTCCATTTAGTTGACATGCACTGGGGACAGCTGCATGATTTGAATCTGGTTCAATTAAATCAGTGCCTCTGGTTCTATATTGGATATAGTACAGTTCATATCTTAACATTGTTAAGGTACGGGGAGTTGTCCGGTTTATGCTTAAAACCAGACATTGGACAACTCAAGGCACGTTTCTGTAATGGCTGTTTGTGGGTTGACCCAGGCTATGACGAGGGTTGACTTTCTACCATCTGGTTGAACAATAGCGATATTGTTCTAGACTCGCCACAGTTTTGTTAAAAATGGATTTTTTCAGAAAACATTAGTGGGGGTATGGTAGAACTGGAAGTGATTCCAGAACCACAAACGATTACAAAAGATTTGATAAGGAACCTAAAGATTCAATCTGGATTGACATTCCATTGGCCACTCCGCAGATAAGGTGGGTAACTTCAGGCACCCGAGAGGTACTACGGTAGCCTCAAGGACGGTGACAGGGAAGTTCTTGTTTACCCACAATTACCATTGCTGTTGTTCCAGGCTGCGAGACCCGGCAGGAGGATGAGTATAGCGTCGTTCTAAACTAGTTTTAGAAGTGGACGTCTGTATGACTCTGCCAGAGGGTTGTCGTAGTCAGTGGGAGCAGCGGAAGCATTGGTGGACAGGTAGCTTATGTCTATTTATAGACTAGAGCAGATGTAGCGGAGATAGATCATCTATTTCTGACGTGACAGTCATAAGTTTGACTTCATCAGAATAAGGGATGGATCTGTTGAGAAGGTAGTAGGGTGTGATGTCATGGTATTTGGATGACATACACAGAATAGGAAAGGAAACTCCTATACTACAATCGGTTATACTTTGGTCGTCACACAGTGGTTTCTCCACAAAGGAAATGGATTTTGTATCAGACATACTGGTTACTAGATCTATGGTTTTAGATCTAGATTTGGGTGGTTTCCCAATCAGGGTACTTTGACAGCATTCTAAGAGTATTTAGAATGGACGACTCCTGGCACGGTAGTATACCTGCAGGTGATGGAGTCACCCTCTCCAAAGGTGTCTTACAGACTAAAGGGGAGAGGGACGTGCATGATTGGCAGATCACTTGCTCAGGCAATTGAGTCAATCATGAGATGTCAAGTACCACACCAGATGTTGTTCTTGCACTAGATGCAATAAGTTGAAATTAATCCAATCCTGGAGAAACGGTCGGAATCAGTTTTAGAACATAAGTGGATGTTCTAGGGATATGATAACGACAGCCTCATTCGGGAGACAGTTATCAATCCAGGCTTCCAAGGTGACATGGACGACAAGGAGGTTGTCAGAGTTATAGTTTTCCCTCCGATGAGGGGCAGTATTTTGGACAGGTGGTCCAAGGCAATACTGAGGGTGGCATGGCGCAGGATACTGATTAAGTTCAGTTGACGATACAGTCTAAGAAGTTTGGATTTGGAGTTCATTTATGAGCTAGGTCCCATCAGACATCCAGACACATTCTAAGACAGGTATTACTCATTTCGGGAGATGCGATTCTCCGCGAACATGAGATATAGAGAGACATAGAAAGAAACATCAAGACGGATCCACTCACTAAGGCTATTCCTCGAACGCAATAGTTTCGCAAGCGAGCTTTGTGAGACTGACTAGTAGAGGAGTTGGGTGTTCGGTATCACACGGGCTGTGAGTATGCGACATCGCAATAATTAGCCTTGAGTGCAAGTGGGAGATTGTTGGAGATAATGCCCTCAGAGTCAATTATTGGATCACAGGTACGTGATTGCAATGATTGATGGAGGACCTATCCAGGTAGGACAGTCTTACTCGAGATGATAGTATGCTATCTGGTTTACCTTTATCATCGTGTACTGTTTTAGGTGACCTGACACGTCGCTATTACACGTTGATAGAGCCCCTAGGATTCTATGCTTGACCACCAGCAGTATGAGGGCGATCATATAAGTGGGAGCTGGGAGTCTATAAGCATATCCTTAAATGGTCCCTAGTCGTGTGAGTTTCGAGACAGGGCATCGATACTCCATAGTAGACTAGTGTATACAGTCGAGACCCCGACGAGGGGCGGTGGCCGGTCTCACAAGCCACTGGTGTCAGTTGGATCACCTAAGATGTATACAGGTGCTCATTGGGTTATGAGTACACCGGACAGGACTCGCCGGGAACATGCTAGTTGGTCATATACCAGACGTCAGATGGCAGTTCCCTGGTGACATGTGTGCAGGTTAGTTCATCGACCTGGAGATCGTCATTTGTCTCATGTGAGTTCCCACTGTACTTTGATTACTACCCTACCACGGCTCAAAGGAGTCGTGCAAACAGGTTTTAGTTGGGTATAGTCCCGAGCCACACGGAGGCAGTGAGCGTATCTTCAGGGGTTCGTCTCTCCCGGTATTGGGGGTGAGGTCGTGCTGTGTCTAGGAGAGCCATTACACGAAGCCCTCGGCCGAGGCAAGGAGATTTACTGGTAGGTATTCCAGTAGTATCTCAGGGTGTTCTGGGCAACACTCCGACACGACTTGTACCGCTTTTGGGGGTCTGACTTTTACCAACCCCCTAGGCCCGCCATGCGATGCTCATAGACGAACGGACCGGACTGTACGGATATTGTCACTGACAGGCTCAGTTGGGTGTCGGGGTGAGCTTCCTCATCGACGTCCCTTTTGGTCAATAGCTGGTGGCCCGTCACGTATTGGCATATACCTCTGACGTGCTAGTGGTTAAATCCACAACCATAGTATTGACGAGTCTTTAGAGTCCACCACACTTTCAGTTACTCAGCTTTCGGGCGAAAAGTTGTAGAGGCCGTATGGAGATATGGCAAGGTCCGATCAGATACGTGCGGTATTGCACGGATCAGGATCGGACAGTTTGTACTATAGGCCGTATGGATATATGGCAGGGTTCGATCAGATACGTGCGGTATTGCACGGATCAGGATCGAACAGATATTGCTAGCCGGTTTTGGTATAATCCGGATCCTAGTATAGTACAGTGTAGATTTTGTCTCATTGCATTTGTATTTCGGTCGAAATACAGATGCGGGTGTGTATGCACAGTATCGGGGTTTTCCTGTAATTTATTACGGGACCAGTTTTCTGGAGTTGCCAGTTTGCTTTTAGTTTCGGCCGATTTCCATTGTTCCGTTCATTGGCCGAAGATTGGTGGAGGAGGGCTTATTTGCATTGTTGCAAATAAGCATTTGTGGAGGGGGTCTTTGCATATTATCATGTCATGATACTTGTCCCATCATTTGACTTTCCTTTTTCATGATAGCTTGACTTTGGATCTCATCATGGTTGTTGATGATGAGGTTGGTGGTAGGTGGTTGAGTGTGGGTTTTGATTTGGTAATCATTTCCTTTTGCATGATAGTCTTCTCTCTCTCTCCATTGGTATTATTGGAGGGCTCTCTCATTCTATCACTCTCTCTCTCATTCTCACTCTCCTCCTCTAGTCATGGCCGGCCAAGCATGGAGGAGGGGTTGCCCATTTTTGTAGTGGGGATTTTTGCTCTCTAGTTGCTAGAAAAATCCCCAAGTTCCTCCACATAATTCTTGTATCATCCCTCCACCACAAAAGGCAATTCCATGAACCCCAAAAATGAGACTTCTTCTCTAGATATTCTACAGCATATCTTGGGCACGTCGAGTAGCCGGCTTCGTGCCCGAGTTGCCTCGGCATTGAGGTGGGAGCCCGTAAAAGAAGTAGGCGATGTGGTGCACTTCCGGCGACGAGGAGGAGACGGCATATTCCGCAGGAGATTGGGACGACGACGAGAAGACCGGAGGACTCGGATCTGTCGGTATACTTCTCATCCCTATCTTGTTAGTAGCTTAGACTTGTTAATGGTTACGATCCGGATGTTTAGTGCGCGGTGGTGCCGGTTTGCTAAGTCCGCAAAATTAAAGTTTTTCACCGCTTCCGCATTCCGGCGTCGGATCGACGGCCGGGGCGCCGCCGTGCACTTACAAAGATGTTAGTTTTGTGAGTTTTGATGAAGTTTTGTGAAGGATTGGTGATGAAGAGGTGAGCGTTCACTTGAGGTAATGAGGAAATGAAAATATAATTGAGAAAGAGATAGAGAATGAGAGAAAGAAAAGATAAAGAGAGAGAGGTGAGTGTAGGGTGAGAGGGTAAGTGCACCAAGCATCATTAAAGCAACCATTAATGCTCTCCTTGATTCGCCTTGCCACCTCCTCTCAAAACAAAACCCAAAAGAAAATATCTTCTCTCTCACAAAAAATGTCAAGGGTGTAGGGTTAATCAAGGATAGGATTAGGTTAAGTTGTCATGGTCACTACACTAGATTAGCACAAACAAACCCTCACATTAACGTGCACACGTGCGTGCAAGCCATAACAAATAATAATAAATTATTAATTAAATGTTATAAAATGTGAAGAAACCAAATTGGTAAACTTTTTACCAAAAACCCGCACTATCGCTTAATTAACACTAATCGAATTCCTAAGGCGTTACACTCAACCTCTCTACGAATCTGGTAAGGGTTCCTCATCCACCTGATAGATACCAAGGTTTCCTCAGCGACGGTGGGAGCGAGGATTGCATCATGTTAGATGATGACCCAGCTAGGTTCAGCCAGGCCATCACGAGTGAAGACTCTGTGAAATGGCTGGATGCTATGTGATCTGAGATGGAATCCATATACACCAACATAGTATGGCTTTGAATGTTGCGCCTGAAAGGGTAAAATCCATCAGGAGCAAGTGGATCTTGAGAAGATTCTTGGTGTTGATGGAAAATTTGAGACTTTCAAAGCTAGACTTGTAGTAAAAGGCTTTCGTCAATAACCAGGTGTGGATTATGATGAAACCTTTTCTCTAGTGGCTATGTTTAAGTCCATCAGGATTAAAGAAGGCATCGCGGAGTTCGAACATCTGTTTTGATGTGGCAGTCAAAGAGTTTGACTTCATCAAAAATGTAGATGAATTGTATAGACAAGAAGGTTGTAGAGAGTATAATTGTCTTTCTCGTATTTTACGTAGATGACATACTCTTGATAGGAAATGGGTTTCCTATGCTACACTCGGTCAATCTCCTCTTATCACGAGGATTCTCCATGAAAGATCTGGGTGATACCTACTACATCTTGAGGATTTAGATCTATAGAGATAGATTTAAGTGGATGTTGGCAGTGTCCCAAATCCAGGTACATTAATACTATACTAAAGGGGTTTAGTATGGAAGATTCTGAGCGTGGTGGTTCGCCCACTTACTCAGGAATCTCTCTCTCCAAAAAGAAGTCTCCCAAGACTGATTTGGAGAGATCTCGCGTGCAAAAGATACCCTATGCTTCGGCAATAGGCTCTATCATGTATGCGATGTTATGTACTAGATTAGATGTAGCTAACTCACTAGGTGTAGTGATCATGAATCAATTGGATCTTGGGAGAATCACTTGACAGCTGTGAAGGGCATTCTTAAGTATTTGAGAAGTACTGAAGAAATGTTCTTTGTATTTGGTAACGGTAAACTCCAGTGGGAGTCCTTTACCAATTCAAGCTTCCAGAGTGATAAGGTCGACTGAAAGTCAGTCTCAGGCTTTTCCTTTACCCTCAGTGGAGGGACGGTATGTTGGAAGAGTTCCAAGTTAGATACCATGGCAAACTAGACGATAAAGGCTGAATACATTGTTACCAACGATGCTGCCAAAGTGGGTGTCTAGATATTTCTTGTTCATCAGATGAACATGGTTCCTACCATTGAGCATCAAATAACTGTTATTGTGACAAAAATGGAGTTTTGGCTTTGGCCTAGGAACCCTAGTCCCATCAGCGATCCAAACATATTCTGAGGCAGTATCACCTAATCAGAGAGATGGTTGATCTCCAGGGGATCGAGGTTAGGAGAGTTGATTTGAAGAATAGCACGGCGGATCCACTCACAAAGGCCTTTCCCAAGAGAGACTTTTATGGGACATTGGGTGTGAGATACTACAACAACTGGCCCTAGTGCAAGTGGGAGATTGTTAGTTGTAGGTATGCCCTATAGTACATTATTGTACATATGATGTATATTATAGTGGATGCTTGGACATATATAGGAAGGACTTTCTTGCTCGACATGATAGTATGCTATCTGGTTACTCTTTATCTAAACATGTACACTTATTGTCTCTCTGTAACATGTTGATAAAGCCCTTAGGATAAGTACTTGACTACCAGGATTATAATGCAGATCATACTAGTGGGGCCAGGGTAGTCCGTAAGTACATCCTTTAATTGTTCCTAATCATGGGAGTATCGAGACGGGGCATCGATATTCCTGAGCAGACTAGCGTATACGTTTCTTGACCATATGATGGGTGATGGATGATCCCACATCCATTGGTGTTTGACATCAAATATTGTATACGAGTGCTCAGTGGAGACTGGGTAAACTGAATGGGACTCTCCGAGAACTCCTCGATGGTTTTATACCTTACATCAAATAGCAGTTCTCTGGTGACACTGGTACAGGTTAGTCTGTAGACCCGAGATCGTAATAGAGTCTTGTGTGATTCCCACTGTGCTTTGATTTCCACCTTGCCACGTTCAAGAGAACGTGCAAAACGGTGGTTTTGGGGTACAGTCCCGAGTCATATGGAGGCAATGAGCGATAGGAGGGGATTTCGTCTCTCCCGTTATTGGGGGTTGATGTTGCACTATGCTCGATTGGCCATAACAGGAAATCCCTGGCCAGGGTTGCTGAGATTTACTGGTAAGTGTTATCAGTAGTTTCTCAAACCATTATGGGCCTCAAATCGGCATGACTTATCAGGCTATTGGGGTCTGACGTTTACTACCCCCAGGCTTGATATGTGACATATCAGACGAAGAGACCGGACTGTACGGTTGTGTTACTTATTGGATTCACAGGAGTATGAGTAGGCTTGCTTGTTGATCTTCTGATCGCTTAATACCCAGGTAGACGTTACGTCCAGCTAGTACCGCTGACGGCTTGTGGGTGACTGATATGATCATCACCTACTGTCAGCGTAATGTCGAGTCTTTAGAGTCCTACACAGAGGTTTCCTGACTGAGGCGAAATGAAGTAGGAGCACATATGTGATATGTGTGGAATCAAGATTAATACGCGTATGTGATAACGTATTCTAATCTCACATATGTGATATCGGTCGGTTATATGTGATATAGCCGGGTTATCGGATCAAGTGTTGATTCGATAAGTTGATACAAATGATATTAGTCGGTTATATTGATATAGCCGGATTATTAAATCAAGTGTTGATTTAATAATTTAATGTTTGATTATATATTTGATGTATTAATTTTACATTAACTAATATTTGCTCACTTAAGCATTTATTTTTTTCACTCATATATAATATATATGTGATATATATATATATTTTTTTATCATGCTTGATCATACATTGTACATGGGTGTATGTGTTAGTTATATGTATCCCTAGAGGCCATTATTGTACATGATTGTATAAGTCACGACCCGAAATAGCACATGACTGGCACATGAATCATGTGAAGTCTATAGGACCACACCTAATTCAAGTAAGCCAAAAAGCCCAGAAATCTAAACCATTTAAAGAAGAGATGAAGGAAAACTTGTTTAAAATTTTGCATATAAATCACTTTGAAAGTCGTAGTAAACATTTTTAAAACCTCAAGTCTTTTCTGAAAATTTCGGCAGAGTTTCCTTTGTAAATACTGGCCCCAAATGGGTACAAACATGCATAATATAAAGGCATCCCCAAGTGGGAGCTAGCTCTTCGCCAATTAGCGGACACAACCACGAAATGCAATATAATATACAACGCCGAAGGGCGAGGATCAAAACTCAGAAAGAAACCAGAGAAAAAAACCATAATAATACAAGCGCGACTCTAAGGTCGAAAGAATAAACAACTGGTTTCTAGGTCTATCAATATACAAGTCTGGTTGATGGAGTTTACTAGATACAAGAGAAATAATAAAGTACAATGGTGGTCACGATGCGAGTGAACCCACCTACCAAAGCAATCACCCGGAATGAAGTAGTGTGCCAGCAAAGCCGCCAAGGAAACCTGTACGGCAAAACCTGCAAGAAACTGTGGCACAACGGGGGTGAGTTGCCAACTCGTGAGTAGAAAACATCACCGAGCAGAAATCACATGTATGACTCAATCCTAGGTCATACGATAATAATATATCCTCAATATAAAATCCTGAACCATCTACACATAAGTGTAATACCACATGCTCGTGTCAGTGCCTCAGATAGCAACATATCATATTATGATGTATGAATGCATTACGAATGAAAACAGAATACATCATGAATGAGAAAACTGTTTTCTTAATTTAGTGAGATTTCTGTATATATGTAAATCGAGGTATCATCAATGAAATCAACATAAAATCCGTTTCAAGCATCGACACAAAACATAAATCTCGCTGTCTCAATATCTCAGGCTCCGGCAATCCGGACTGGCCTATATCATCAAACCTCAATACCTCAGGCTCCGGCAATCCGGACTGGCCTATACTCCGATCGGAATCCTTCGGATATCCTTCGAGTCACAAAAAAAATCACCGGTCGGTAGTGCTCCCCTGCCAGGCTCAACGCCATCATCTGCTACCATCTTGCCCTGGGGTACCGCACCGGGTCCACTATGCACCCACAGACGGTTCCCCCTCCTCCTCGAATCGGGTGTATGATATCGCTCAAGAGCCGAGAAAACTCATGGTGGACATATCTCAAATCATAACATGAGAAAACCGCAATTTTACCTTTAGAAATGATAATCAGTTTATAAAATCCTTGCGGTTTCTCCAAATCCATAAATCTCATGGAAATCCGAAATCTTAAAAATCATGATGTCAATAGACAGTGAATACTGGCATAAAGCTCCATAATATTTCATGAAAAATGGATATATGAATGCATGGGATATCAAGCAAAGAATGCAATAATTAAACTAGCATATAACAGCAAGAGCACTAGTACTATGTCGAAGCTATCAACTAGCAATTTACATAATGAAATAGTGTTTTCTAATGTGTGCGTGACATGGAAATTACCGATGATGATATGTGTGAGCCGGCAAGCAGGTGTGCGTGGAGCATACACATCATCGGTAATAGTGTTGGTGTCCTGACAACATGATTTAAATAATAACAATGAAAACACAAGTAAGCATGCAATGCGATGCGATATGAACAGCATGAGTATACAGAAATAAATAGTAAATGTAATAATAAGGAATCTACATTATACATACGAGTCATACAGTTGTCATTTGAAATAACATGAATCGTGGTGTTTAGAAAATAGGGCTACGGTGTTGTTAAGAAAGACACGTCCTTTGAAATATCCGTAGTACCCCTTGGCCAGTCTTTAAATTATTCACGATTCGTTAGTTTTGGAAATAAGTATGACTCGAGCCCAGTCTATCATCTACTAAGTAACTACAGGACAAAGCTAAAAGACTAATCAACAGGGTTAGGAAAAACCACCTAAGTCTGAGTCGATAAATATATATAGTAGCCGGTGATCCCGCCTCTATAGCATCACATACGATAAAAGTATAATACAACATTCTCGAATCATGAGTGCGGATCAATCATCATATTATATCTCGTACGGTAAATACATCGTACAGCATCCCAAAATCGGGGTACGGGTCGCCTAACACATATACATCAATGTCCGTATGGTATCATTATCAATATATCATGAACAGGGTACTGATCTTAGCCTAGTACATACCTATACCATCAACATTTATCTGCGTGTGTATGAAAACACCATGCCCAACGATCCGCTATAATAATTGTAGGGTTACTAGGCACTCTAACAGGGGTTAAGGAAGCATCAACCATGCCCGTTTAAAATTTTAGCCGTGCCGAATACCCTAAGCAAGATCGTATACTAGAGAATTAGGGTTTCATATGCAAGTAAACTATGTTTACAACTAAGTGAATACGAAATAAAACCTTTGTAGATCGGTCCTTCACTTCATTTGCTCCTTGTTGAAGTCTTTTCGCTGCGATCATGGTTCTCCCGGGTTCTTGCATGGCTTCACGAGGCGAAAGGTGCGACCTTGCTTGAAGTCTCCGAGGCCGAAGATGGTCTACGTCGAGAGAATACCGACTCAAGCTTCTACTTCACTAACATGAGAATTAGTGAAGAAAACACCCTATACTAAAGTGCTAGTCTAGTAGAGGATGGAGAAATAGGAAATGGGTTCTCTTTAGAATTTGTTTTCTCACAAGCTTTCTCACTTTGGATCAAACCCTAGCTGGCTTTTCTTTTGAACAAATGAAGAAGATGATCAAAAGAGAGAAGAGAGGATAATGATCAAGTGTGTGAGCTAACCATGGTGTGTGAGTATCATATACTAACTCTTGTAGAGACTTAACCCTAGGCTAATTGTTATGGTTGGGTTAATAAAAATCTATAGTAAAAACAAACTCAAGTTGAATTAGTCAATGCATCCATAAGCTTCGACAAGCTTCATGCATTTTCTAATCCTCCACTTGATTTTGTAATTACTTTAAATATTAAAAACCCAAACTAAAAATTAGCATAATGTAAGTCTCATACACCCATGGATGATGTATCATCAACCATGATACAAAAAATATAACACATTTTAATATATATCATATATATAGTAAAGATGTGTACATGTGAGAAAAAACCCTAAGTGAACATGTGTTAATTAATGTAAACTAGTATATCAAATATACAATTATACAATAAATTATTAAATCAACACTTGACTTAATAATCCGGTCATATCACATATAACCGACTAACATCCAATGTATCGACTTATCGAATCAACACTTGATTCGATAACCCGGCTATATCATATATAACCGATCGATACAAAAAAAATCGCGAGAATAGAATATGGTATCACATACACGCATTATTCTCGGTCCCGCACATATCACATATGCGCTCCTATTTAATTTTGCCTGAGCCAGTAAAACCTCTATGTAGGACTCTAAAGACTTGTCAATACGCCGACAGTAGGTGATGATCACATTAAGCACCCCACAAGCCGTCAGCGGTACTAGCTGACGTAACGGCTACCCGGGTATTGAACGATCAGAAGATCAGCAAGCAAGCCTGCTCCAACTCCTGTAAAAGCCTGCCGGTAACACTTCCGTATAGTCCGGTCTCCTCGTCTGATATGTCGCATATCAAGTCTAGGGGTGGTAAACCTCAGACCCCAATAACCGATAAGTCGTGTCGATGTGAGGCTCATAATAGGTCGAGAAACTACTGGTAACACTTACCAGTAAATCTCTAAATCAGCCCTGGCC